>JAIUCV010000071.1:6486727-7784072 GCA_026724425.1 Erythrophleum ivorense | reverse complement strand
GACAGGTGAATTTCAAAACCCAGATAGGTGTTTTGGTCAAACCTAATATAATGATCATCTTTCGGCGTTTAATGTTCGACCTTTTGTGTTTGTGATCTTTGCAGGGAAGCTGAAAGTGTTGGACAGTGAGTGGGTTCAGGTGATATTCGAGCCTCCGGAACTGAAGGTGGGATCTCTGGAGTTTAAATACGGGTTCGAAAGCGAAGTGAAGCTTCGTATTACATACATTGATGAGAAACTTAGGTTGGGATTAGGCTCTAGAGGATCATTGTTCGTCTTTAGGAGGCGTCAATAACATTATATACAATTCACTAAAGAAGAAAAAATGTATGAGCACCTGCGAGAGTGTAATGGTCTGAAACACACAAAGCTACACGAATGGTGGTAGATGGAACTATATTGTAATGTAAACTTCTTTCCAAGAGTGTGACTTCAGATGAGTTGTTGAAGAAGATACATCTTATCGGTTACCATCTGGTAGGCATTTATGTTCAAAATTAAGAACCTTTCACGAAAATCTGAGAGACACTCGAAAAACACCATCTACAGATTCAGAGTTGCCACCTGTGTGGAACAAAGAGCATACATGAGTAATTGCCGAAGAATCTAAAATGCTTTCAATACATTACTTACTCTAATATATACATAAAGGTATAACGATGTGATGCTTACGATGAAGTTTCGTTTAATTACCACAAGCCTGGACAATTTCATTACAATCTAACCACGTCCTCTTCCCCGCCTATGTCCTCCTCCTCTTCCTCTTCCTCTTCCTCTTCCTCCTCTGCCCCTTCCACGGCCAGAGTTATCTTCTGTTCTTCCGTAATCAAACATATTCATTCTGATATCAGCAGCCCCGGTTCCCTGCACCTCCTGTCCCTGAATAGCAAAGTACAATCACAAGTCTCTATCATTGCAACCATAGTAAACCACTAAATGATAGATAAAACGTGTGCTAATTGAAATAATGGACTGGCAAATTAATTCAATGGTCAATTGAACACACAGAAGACGGATAATAAAGGTTGTTGTGACTCACATAAGAGTCTTCCAGATCAAACTGATTCTGAAGCTGCCACGCAAGATCTTCATCGCGGGTAGTGTCGCTCAGATGGTCAGCTGTTGCAAGAACTCCCCCACCACCAGTATTCCTCTTTTCCCACTCATCAAGTGTAAATACTGTAGAGTCGTCTTCTTCTCTTCCCCTCCCTCTACCCCTACCCCTACCTCTACCTCTTCTTCCTTGGTACTGCCGTTCATTTGAGCTCGAATGTTTCATCTTCTCAAGAAGTACCTGCGCAGCCGCTTGATTCTGTAAAGGAACAGCTTCCACCACTGCAACAAGGAAGATGTGATGGCTAGTAAGAACATTGGAGTTACTTGCTCTTATAGTAATGAACGATAAATATCTCATCTAAGGTTTCAATGCAACTGTCAGATGAAAATGCCAAACTAATTTAACGCATCAAAACTTTCTGCTGCACGATGAGCTCTTGATCTAGAATAGAACGAGGATAGAGAAAGAAGATGGCACACCTTGTTTAGGTCTTGTATCAGAACTGCTTGGCTTTTCCTGACTTTCAACTTTGACAGATAGTTTTGGATCAGAATCTGCAGAATTCTTATCTTTCCCTTTTTCGTTCCTATCAACTTCACTACTTTCACCTTTTTCTCCACCGGTGTGTTTAACGGCGCTTTCTGCAGCAGTAGGTACAATATTCCTAGAAGTCGTCTTGTAGGAATCTGTCAACCATCACAATACTTGATGTAAGCCAATACAAATGAAAAGCAATCAATATACCATCATTTTACCACACAACGAAAATGCAGTCACTCAAGTTTATATATTTAAACAATGGAGACCGAGCTGTGTCAAAGTTGGATACCAAGCCAAGGGAAAACATACATAGGATATCTACAAGAGTCATCATAGGCTAAATTACGAATATAGCTATGCTAAAGTGCTTTTGGGTGGAATCAAGACAATGCATAGACAAGATTTCTTTAACAATTTTATGCACACTAGTAACATGAAAAACCGAAATTCTATTTGTTAACAAAGATTGGCCAAACGTTACAAAGTGAAACAAACATGCAACAGTTTACCAAAAGAAAATCGAATGACAATGAGCAAAATAAGAAAACTTTGCTTAGCACGGTGATGAGAACCTGTTCGAATCTGCAACTCCTCAAATGGAGGAGGGCCATCACCAGCTTTGCTTTCCTGAGAAGAACGAGCCAAACTCGAGTACTTTCTCTTCATCTGCCATTCTTCTGTGAGTGATTGCACATAACCGCCCAATACAGTCAACTCTTTTGGAGTCAAACATACTAGACCGTCACGAATCACAGCCTTATTTTCAAGACGGACCTGCCAACACGACAGTACAAAATATCAGCAATCCAACGGTGTTAGGATTTCCATAAGACACCCTCCTGATGCATGACAAACACAAATGCAATACCTTAGTACCAGGAGTCACACCATTGTTAATCGATGGTATGTGAGAGTACTCAAGCGCGGATATCTCAGTCTTCCCATCAGTCAGAGCGAATTTTAGCACTCGTTTACCATTCGAGCTTCCCAGAAATTCCTCTGCACTACTTTTTGTAACATCCCTAACAGAGCTTATCTACGATCACAGAAGAAAAGCATCGAAAACAAAAATTAACACAATACAGAGAAACTAGAAGTTCTGAAACAATGAATACTCAACAGCATGAATCAACTGCAAGAAAACTGAGCATTCTAAAACTTTTAACATACTCTCCTTCCCAAATCCAACTACTTAAAATCTCACTTATTGGCCTATGATTCTCTTTCTGTAAGAGTCAGCTTATTGGATGTCATATCATTTCTACACATCTGATTGAATGTTATGGTCTGTAGCTGTTTGTTTGCAGCGAGTGAGAAGAAAGCAAACTACCTGGAGAACTTTGGGGCCTTGAAGATGAGAACACCTGCGCAGCTCGGTTGCGTCGGGGAGCGACTTACCTCCGATTAACCTAATATCCATGTTAAGCAGCTCCGCCTCCACTGACTCCACGACCGCGCCTGTTTGATTACCGCCGCCGGTCAAAGAGGAGATTTCAGAGACCAGAGTCTTCAAGTAATCGACGTCTCTGAAGCACCAGCCTCGGCTAGTAAGAGCATTTATCACGATGGAGTAGTTGTGACCGCCGGCGGACGAGGAGCTGGATGTTCCCTCCATTGTCGCGATCCTCCAGAGAAGTGCCGGATTTTTAATTTAGCCGAAAATGCTAAAAAGAAAACATTGTTTTCCAATTTTGTTAAGTGGGCCTAATGGCCCATATGTATAGTTCCCAGATTTGGACAGTATGATGATGATTGACTGACTATGTAGCTGCCTTGTTTGTGGAATCATCCCAAGTCGATAAAGAGTCATGACGATGGACGATGGTAACTCCGTCTACGTCGGCGGTCTCCCTTACGACGTCACTGAGGAGGATCTCCGCCGCATCTTCTCCATTTACGGCTCCGTGCTCACCATTAAGGTCAATTCCTCTTTCCCTTGTTGCTCCAAGTTCCTAAATTTGGTTTCTTAATTGTCGATTTTCTTCCTCCGGATGATTCATTACTCTCAGGATATAAAATTCGTTCCGGGTTTACGAGCTTAATCCTAATGAGATTTACTTATTTTAGCTAGTCACTGATACTTATCTTATTGGATGATATTTTTTTGTTTGCAGATTGTGAATGACAAGAGTGTAAGAGGGAAGTGTTATGGCTTCGTTACATTCTCAAATCGTCGATCGGCTGATGATGCAATCGAAGACATGGATGGAAAAGTAAGAAACTTTAAGGCTTTCGTTGCTGTAGTTGTGTGTTTTCTTACTACTATTTATGTTTTTGAGCTCTTAAATCAGAGTATTGGTGGGCGTGTGGTGCGTGTGAATGAGGTGACAACAAGAAGTGGAAGATCGAATCCAGGTCGGGAGCGGTTTCAACCGCACGGTGGCGGCGGGTGGGTAAAGAGCCCTGATCGGAGAAGGGATTGCAGTTATGAGAGGGAACGGTATAGTGAGAGGTCCAGAGAACGGGATAGGTCTCAGGACAGGAGAAAAGATCACTATGCAGAGAAGGAAAGAGCGTACGAGCATTCACATGATTTTGAGAGGAGAAATGATGGTGATATGGTGGATAGAAACGGTTACAAGGAAAGAGTTTTCGAAGGTGATGAAGGAGATTGGCGTGGGGATAGGTCTTATGGGGATAATGGTAGGGGAATCAACGGGACTAGTGCTCAGGAAGGAAGGAGCCAAGAAACAAAGAGAGAAGATAGGTAAACTTTTTGTAGACGGCCGGTTAACTTTCAGATATAGGATTTCAAACTTCTAGAGGTTTCTGAATCTTTCTGTGATATTTATTGAACTGACAGTACCATAGTTGATGGTGGGCGTGGCAGAGATCACTTCTCTAATTCAAGTGGAGAGCAACATTTTCAGGTGAAGGCGATGTTTGTTAGCCATGTATTTGTTGCGTAGCTTGTGTGAAAATTTTGCGTTTTTTTTTTTATACAGGTGAAAGAAGAACTGGAAGCGCTGATTAAGATGCGTGAGGCGCTTCAAGATGAGGTATGAGGTCGTTTATTTTACTTTCATGAATCTTTGCCACAGTTACTCTTGACATATATAAACATACGGAGCAATAGTTTTGAGCGATGGGAAGAATTGATGGTCTAGTTTCAATTTTGAAGGTACTGGTGATGGAAGACAGATTGCAAGAAAAAGAGGCAGTGTGCTCAGAGCTACAGAAAAAGTCCAAGGTATGTGTCTAGTTTAACTTGGGATGCGAAAATATGTTACGGTGGATATATTTACCTCATTTTGAAATGGTTAACTCAGAGAGTAGAAGATTCGTTGATCAATGAAAAGAAACTGACTTCACAACGCCGTAAAGAATTGGCAAAGGTAAACATACGTTTGGGTTCTTTCATCAAAGTTAGTTTTGTTAGGGTAGTTTTTGCTGACTAAGTTCGACATGTGGTCTATGTTTTTGTGGTAGCTACATACATCGTTTTTAAGGGTTAAAGAGTGCACGGACAACCTGAAAGACTCTGAACAAGAACTCCAGGTTAGTTTCTAAATTTTCACATTCTACTGATTGTGTCGTTGCATAAGGATTAAGCCTAATCAGAAAAAGTGTCTTTTTTTTTCGCAGTCGCTTGTTAATTCAGCAGCTAGAGAAGGCGTTGCTGGTGCTGATGACGGACTGGGAAATGGGTATGCGTAGTACAGAAGCTCATTGGCATGTATGATTTGTTGTCTTGAGTGTAGCTTTAGCTTCTTTCCTTTTTTTTTTTTGTGTTCAAAAGCTTTAGCTTCTTAACTATTTTTACTTTTTATACAATTTTTTTATAAAATGGTTTGAATGTGACAAGACATGTCATTATTTATTGGATGAAGTTGACAGTTTTTTTCTTTCTATTGTTTGCTTTATTCTTTACTATATTCCTAAGTAGTACTATATAAAAGATAGTTGGCAATAGATAAGTTGTTTAAAAAAAGAGGTTAAATTGTTAAGGTTGATCAGACCATCATCTCCACCGTCCATTTATTCGTAAGCACAAATTTTTATAGTGTTAAGATGTGGACACCCTTTGACCTATCGTTGCTTGTAAAGCCAAGTTAGCCAACCAACACTCAAATCATTGTAAACGACGATCTTATTAAACTAACCCATTTAAGATACTCTATGCTTTTCTTCTCATATAAATTTCTATATTGTAATAGAAGAGCACATAAACAGTTCGTGTCTAATCCGTAGCCATATTGCCACAAATGGTCATGAAATATGTTTAGTCACAATCCAAGAGCCACAAATTTTTATCCGACTATTCGTGACTAAAGTCAAAATAGATGTTGATTTATGCGTTTAGTACACAAAAAGAAAACCCATGGTTATTATCACAGTTTCTTATAGAATGTTAAAATGAGCTCCAATAGTTACCTTTTAGTGGTTTGATAATTATGATTAAGGAGAAGTGTTAGTTGTACTCTTGTTTATAGCACTCTCGAAAAGTGTTACTCGCGGAATTATAGAATGTTAAAATGAGCTCCAATAGGTAACTAACAATTCTCAAAAAAGAAAAAAGGAATCTAGTGCTGGATTTATTTTCTCCAAATGTTCAATACATATAGTCATATAGAGAAGTCATAGATGCAAATAATTCAATAGCTCATGCGCGTGGCATGAGTCATGCCCATCTTAACTTTACTGTTTGTCTCTCTGTGGTTTCGATGTTTCTTTAAACTAGAGTTAAAAATGTTAGCATATCAAAACCCCATTTCATCATATAATTAACTTTGCTTTGACCTAACAAGTGAACTTAAAATATTTTATATTCCCACCATCAATATATATATCTAAAACAAAAACCCTAGATTTTATATTGGCCATTATGAAAACAAAAAGAGAAAATAAAACCGGTCTTCTATATAAACCTACAACATGAAAATTGATCCTTTTAAATCAAAACACCAAAAAAAAAAAAAACAATAAGAAATGGAGAAAAGCCAGAGATGTAACAAAGACACAAACACAAACATTGGCTTTTGCCTTCTTCCCTCTGAGCTGATACAAAACATATTATTCCATCTTTGTATACCTGAGATCATCCGAATGAAACTACTTAATAAGTATGTTTCAACCACAATCTCTGACCGGAGTTTCATCCGTCAACTCAACGACGGATCACAGAGAGACACGTGGATCTTCGTCTACACGAGGCGTTGGCGTCGCGACAACGGTGTCCTTCACGGATTCTCCGACCGTTCTGTTCGGTGGTTCAAGATTCCGGTGGCTGAAATTTTGACCGGAGAGATTTTTTACGGTGAAGAATTATATCTGTTAACAGCTAGCGGTAATTTTCTTCTCTTTGCCTCCAATACTCATAGTGGAATCATAGCCGTTGATTTGGTGGACAAAAGCGTCAGAAGAATCAACTCATGTCCGTTAGGTTCACGTGGAACTTCCTCTTGGAGGCGGTCCGGTATGAAGCTTGTGCCGGATCCATCAAATCCAGGACATTTCCGGTTTATGTTCGCTGAGCTGGTAAATAACCGGCCGGTTCTATTTACTTATCATTCTGATACTACGACGTGGCATACTAAAGAAGCAGATAATACAAGT
Organism: Erythrophleum ivorense; assembly: GCA_026724425.1. NCBI lineage: Eukaryota > Viridiplantae > Streptophyta > Magnoliopsida > Fabales > Fabaceae > Erythrophleum > Erythrophleum ivorense. The sequence continues at coordinate 7,776,919 of JAIUCV010000071.1, read as the reverse complement.
AATTGGGATTTTAAGAAAAACAGTAACGTGTTCTTAAGCTTATCCAATCGACCTCACGAGAGTATTGTGATGAGCGTGGACGATAGGTCGATGATAACCCGGTTTCCGGCGATTTTGAGGCCGAGAATCAACCAAGACGCGATCAGAGAATGCCCGTCAAGTGTGGGATTCAGTAGGAACGATCTAGAGAGTCAACTCTTGCACATACATGGAGATGAATATAAAGTGGTTATTAGATTAGACACAACAGAATTATCAAAGATGAAGAAAATGAAGAGTTTAGAGGTTTGGGAAATAAGCTCCGATGGTGAGAAGTGGCAGTTAGTGTCAAGAGCTCCAAGTCATGTGATCAGCAACAAGCCTTGTGGTGTGATGATGGGATGCTTGGAGAGGAGACTAGGGGTGATTAGAGTGGCTCTAATGACTAATAATGAGGGTTTATGGGATATAATTTGGTTGGATTATGATAAGGAGAGGGATAAGTGGGAGTGGGTCCCAATGCCACATTGTAGATTCTTGCAAGGCTCAAATATGGCCGGGATTAGCTTCTCTTCTGGCCTCACTATTTCGTTGTAAAGTTTAATATAAAATGTCGTTATCAATCACCCGACCATACGCTTTTTGTCTATGATTGTTGGCATAAATAAATGAAATTCACGAGCTGGGAGTCTGGGCAGTGTCATGCTTCTTGAGGATTAATTCAAGTCAACCACGGATGCAAACTCAAAGAAATAATTGATTCACGGGCTCAGAAGAAGAGTTTAATGGAAAGAAAAGAGAAAAAAAACTGTGATATATATATCTGTTCCAAATTTCCAATTATATGTACCTTTTTTTCAGAGCTATGGGATCAAGCGGTAACGTTCCAAATATTTCCAAAAACCCACTGGTTCAATTTTTTAACCGTGACATTTGATAGATATAAAAAGTATCTACGGCTTGTGAATTGTGATAATCTTCAAATATGTAAACATGGTGCATCAAATCTTGCAATATTTCATATTTCAAGTATCAAAAGTAGACATAAAATTATATCATTTTTATGGTAACAACATTTTAAACGAATTCTAAGAATTATACCACAAAACAACTATTAATATTGAGATATTGTGGATTCGTGTAGGTTTTTTAATAGGAAAAGAATCATGATCTACATGTGGTGGTTGATGTCATCCTATAAATGTAATTAATACTATAAAAAAACAAAATATGTGTACCGGCGTTGTTATGCAGCATTCATCAATCATCATCCACAAAAAGATGGAGATCCAGTCAGATTGCGTCCAACTCACTGCCTCAACTTTTCTTAACTCTTTAGTAAATTTTATTTTTAAGCAGGCTACGTGGAGCTCAAGCAAATTGCTCTTGCTTATAAAGACAATACGATAAGTCACTAATAAGGGCATAGACTTATGCCAAGTGCACAAAGCCTATAGGTTCGGAGAGTGTCAATATAGTATAAACAAATATTGTATAATTATAGCAGTATGAACCAAACAATCGGTCTTAATGTTTAAATGGCAAGGAATATAAGACACAGAGAAATCAACGAAACAATTAACCTTCTTTTACCATAAAAAATAAATAAAAATAAACAAGAATTGAGACGCAGAAACTCATGTAAGTGCGTGAAAAGAAGCTGGCCAACTTAAAGAGAGTGGACACTAGTTCATAACAATCCGTGTAAAGTGGACATCTTGCGCTGATGGATTACACATGTCATGGTCCAAAGACTCCAAACTAGCGCTTCTATGGAAGTTGTATTGTCATGTTTTTATATGACTTTTGTAAGTACATTTGTATGGGGTTACACAACATTTGTCTAACGGAGCTATTAGTTATTTCACCTGTGTGGTCTAAGTAACTAAAATTTTCACGCAATGTTATTGGTTTTTTTTTGTTTGTTTCTTTTCTTTTTTGTAATGTCTTTAAAGACTGAGAGCAATGTAAACATTCCCGAGTCTATGATATAGTTCTTGTTATGGTCGTTAGATCACTAAGCATTTCAGGTTCTCCGGTGCTTTCAGAGCTTAAAAATCGATGTCAATTTACAATTATAGAATGCCGCGACACATTCAAATGTTCTGAATCATCAAACTCTACTATCTGTACAACCTGGTTCACCTATCTCGACAGTTATGTTTCAACTGACAAAATTGTAAAACAGTGCAAAGCATGAGACTCCAAACTACTTACTAATCTCCACACAGACAGAACAGTCCATTCCTTGGCCAATTAACTTGAATAGCAGATGAAACCTGTTACTGTTCTTTCACATTTGCATCAGAACAAAACAAACACAACACCGTCTTTTCTACATCTCTAACATATTGTAACGCAGAGAAGAAGATAAATTGGTTTTGTATAAATCGGATAGGAGGATGAACGGCAACAAGTTTACAAAATTGATACTATAAGAGGGCCAGAAACCAGAGAAGTTACTAGAAACCTCTTTAAAAATGTAAAAAAAAAAAAAAAAAAAAAAGGCTAAGATATTCAATTCCGAAATCAAATGCTAAACCTCTTTTAAAGGAAGCAAACAATGGAGAACCTCTCATACATTAGAAGCTATTTTCCCCGGAATCAGCTCCATCAACTCGCCGTCATCAACATTGTCGCTGTTCGACACTTGCGACGGACCATTGGTCGGTTTCTTAGCCACGGTCACAGACTGCTGATAACCAACCCCTCCACAGATGGTCACAAGGAGACAAACCAAACCAAAAGGAGTGGCGTGCTTATCCCAAATCAGAACATTGATCACAACAGTCAAGAACTTGTTAACAACGCCAGTCACCGTAAAAGCTGTGGCGGAGATAGCTTGCCTAGCAGCGAATCCGAAGAAGCTGATGAGGAAACCAAACACACACGACAACGCCACAGCGAAAAACGCCACAGGCTCAAACACATTGCCACCGTTGGCGTTCACGGCCGTGAAAACCTCCGTGTGTTCCCCGGTGAGGAACCAGAATATCGGAGCGATCATGAGAGACAAGAGATTGTTGTAGAGAACGAATCCCCAAGTGTTCAATTCAAGACTAGAGACCATATGCTTAATGTAAACCATCTCAGTGGTGATGGTAACAAGGTACGCTAAGGCCCATGAATACGCGGTTAGAGTAAAAGCCGAGTCGTTGGCGACGTACCCAACAGCACCGGCGAGGATGACTAAGAGCGACAAGAAGGTGAGCCTCGAGGGACGCGGCTGGCCACGGAAGACCGTGTCGGCGATCGCGACGAGGAGCGGGGTGAGAGATCGGAACACTATGAAGGTGTCGACATTGGCGTGGCGGAGGAGGTTGGTGTTCGTGAAGATCGCGAGGTAGAAGACGACGGCGGCGGGGAGGAATTTCTTTGCGGTTTCCCAGGTGAAGGCGTCGTGGTTGAGGAACCCTAATTTGCCGAGGAGCCAGACGCCGACGGCGGAGGTTAGGTACTGGAGTGCGGTGAGGAGGCCGGGGTAGTTGAACCAGGTGATGGCGAACTTGTTGATGACGGCGAGGAGGCTGGAACAGAGCGCGTAGCCGATGACGAGGCTGCTCGTGGCGTAGTACGGCTTGCTGGAGTCGAATCGGGAGGAGGACATTGTTTGGTGAGGAGATCGGAGGAGGAGAAGAGAGAATGGATCTGAGATTCGGGATCGAATCAGAGACTAATAGAGCAAGGCGACGACTTCTTCAGTGTCGTACGGGATTGGCAAATTGCCCTGTAATCTTTTTCTTTTTTTAACTCTTAATCATTGCTTTCAGTTTCAAGAAAGCGTTAATTTGGTCAAATGACCGTAAATGGAATCTTATTTTAATAAAATGTAGAGATTTTTTTTGTTATTCTTTAGTACAGAACATAACTTTTTTTTATAACGGATCTGGATTGAATTAGACACGATTTGTGGAAGACTTCATCGGTGTCGTACAGGATTGGCAATTGCCTCTAATCAGTGTTGTTAAGTTACTCAAATGACCATATAGTAGTATACGGAAGCAAATTAACAAACAATTTGCCATTGCCAGGTAACCACAACTCGGTTCTTTTAAGTTGGACATCAATTCAATTCTTTTAACCAAAATCGAATCAAATTTTGATGTTCCGAACCGAATTAAACCGAATTTCAATTATGCTTTCATTTAAAATTATTGTTCTCAAATCAAAAACCGAAATTCTGAACCGAACGAAATCGAAACTAGAAGAAGGAAATAATTGTTTGCGTGAGAGGATTTCAGATTCCGATCAAAGAAATTAATCTCTCTCTTCTCTTCTACTTCCCCGATTCGTTCTCCTTGTAGTTCTTATCAGAATACTAGAGATCTCTATTCGATAATTCGCTGCAATCACCGAGGAAATGGCGGCCGTAGGAGTCGAGGTGAGGCGTCCTGAGACAGCGATGGAGGAAACCTGCAACGTCAAGGGGTCGGTGGCGAAACAAGGAGAGGGGCTTAAGCAGTACTATCTCCAGAACATCCATGAGCTCCAGCGACTGCTCCGCCAGAAGACTAACAACCTCAATCGCCTTGAAGCTCAGAGAAATGAGCTCAATTCTAGAGGTCTTTCATTTTTTTCTTCAACCCTAGAGGGCGTTGTTTGTTAAATTGAATGCTTTGATCATATTGTTGGTTAAGTAATCTTCGATCCCGTGTTAGGGCTTTCGATTTCGTTCTCGTTGGAGATTAGTGCTTTGAAAAGTTATTAACTTTCGAATTGTTGGTATTGAGGTTTTCCGATCTGGTAGTGGTTGGGTGGCGATGGGATCTTCTGTGTTGCTATTCTTATTTTCTGTTATCTCTTTGACACTATAATTCTTTCTTAATTGAACAGTGAGAATGCTCAGAGAAGAGTTGCAGCTGCTTCAGGAACCTGGATCCTATGTGGGTGAGGTGGTAAAAGTGATGGGAAAAAACAAGGTCTTGGTTAAGGTATGATGAATCTCTTATATCCTAGTGTCTAGGTTTATCTTGGCTTTGTATTGTATTGTAATCTTATTAACATTACTATTACTGAGGCTAAATTTCCCATTTTCCAGGTTCATCCAGAGGGGAAGTATGTTGTTGATATTGACAAAAGTATAGACATAACGAAGATCACACCATCCACAAGAGTTGCTCTCCGTAATGATAGCTACGTTCTCCACCTGGTCCTGCCAAGTAAAGTAGATCCGTTGGTTAACCTTATGAAAGTTGAAAAGGTTCCAGACTCCACATATGATATGATTGGTGGTCTTGACCAGCAAATTAAGGAAATAAAGGAGGTATGCCTAGTGAAACCAAAAAATGAAGCTAAATTAACTGGTTTATTCTCTTTAGCCTCGCTGTTTCATGCTTTTAATTATTTATTGTTCATCAGGTCATTGAGCTGCCAATCAAGCATCCTGAATTGTTTGAGTCCCTTGGAATTGCGCAGCCAAAGGTACGCATGTGTTTCAAAGCTTCTTCTCTATATTGTAACTATGTTAAGTGGATTAGAGATGATATTATCTCGCTCTCTTTCTAGGGTGTATTGTTATATGGTCCACCTGGAACTGGGAAGACACTTTTGGCTCGGGCTGTGGCACATCACACTGACTGTACGTTCATCAGAGTTTCTGGTTCAGAGCTGGTCCAGAAATACATTGGAGAAGGTTCTAGAATGGTCAGAGAACTTTTTGTGATGGCAAGGTTTGTATATGCTAGCCCCTATTTTAAATTTCAAGCATGGTAAATGGTAGTGGGTAGGAAATTGTGGAATTGTTGACTCAGTATCTAAGGGGGAACATGTGGTGTTAAATAAATTGAGTAAAGTGTCCTTTGTTGCTACTATGAATACGGTTTCCATGTTGTAGAAAATATTTATCTTCTATATGATTAGTACGTTTACAAATATTATCTGTTATGGTGCTTAGCATTTTAGCCACTGTACCAAGTGCTCTATAAGTAGCAAAGTACACATAGACGAGATGATTTTGTTGAAAAAATACTTTTGCTAGTAGGCTTACCTACCTAGTGGTGCTATTTATGGTTTTTAGGGAGCATGCACCATCAATCATCTTCATGGATGAGATCGATAGTATTGGGTCTGCTCGTATGGAATCTGGAAGTGGAAATGGTGACAGTGAGGTGCAGCGAACTATGCTTGAGCTTCTCAATCAACTTGACGGATTTGAAGCGTCAAACAAAATTAAGGTACGTTTTAAGCTGTAAAGGGAAAATAAAATCATGACTATCTGGTATCGTTGTCTGAATTCGCAGACAAACTCACTTATTCTCTTTGTTGACTGTTGCAGGTTTTGATGGCGACAAATCGTATTGATATTCTGGATCAAGCTCTTCTCAGGCCTGGAAGGATTGATAGGAAAATTGAATTCCCTAATCCTAATGCAGATGTAATGCTTGTGCTTCTTAGAAATTATGATGTGACAAGTAACTTGAACTTTAGAAAGTAACTTGAACAACATGTTTGGCTAATGTATTTTTTTCTAAAATGTGTTGCAGTCACGTTTTGACATCTTGAAGATTCACTCGAGGAAAATGAATTTGATGCGTGGAATTGATCTGAAAAAGATTGCAGAGAAGATGAATGGTGCTTCAGGTGCTGAGCTTAAGGTAAAGTGTTTTTATTCCCCTGCTTCTCTCCCTCTCTCTCTCTACATATTGGCTCTCTCTCTTATGTTATTTGGTTATTACGGGCAGGCCGTGTGCACGGAGGCGGGTATGTTTGCGCTGCGGGAGAGGAGAGTACACGTGACACAAGAAGATTTTGAGATGGCGGTGGCCAAGGTCATGAAGAAAGACACTGAGAAGAACATGTCTCTGCGTAAGCTCTGGAAGTAGGGAATCTCCTTGTTGCTTGTTGTGTGTACTCTAAAAGGCAGAGCCACGGATTCGTTTTAGACCTGAGAAACTAGGATTACTTTACTGTCTGTGGTTCTTTCTGAAACCTTTCGGTTTGTTCTTGAAGCATTTGAAAACAAAGTTTTTACTATCTAAACACTAGTATGGTCTTTAAGCAGTACAACAAAAGTTTAAATTTTGGAATTTTTGTTTGTACCTCCGACTTGGTACATATACATCCTGCATAGGGAAGTTTGTTGGGGAGATGTGGACATCAAGAGCTTTCAACTGGGGAGTGTAACTCAGACGAACCAACAGTTGCAGTCGATAAGTGGAACAGAATTGTAGCATAATGGTACCTTGGAAAGACAAGTGAGAAATGAACTTAAAATTCAAACACTACAAATATAATGATAACTGATTCTGCTTACGATAACTTAAGATCACCTAAAGCGCATTCAGTTGCTTACTTTCATTCAGTATCAAAGAAGAAAGTACCAACTCGTATGAAAATATCACGTCTAATAATCGACGATCTAAAAACTGTCAGCTAAAAAAAAATGTAAGAAAAGATCCTAACAAATGCAATATTCTTTTTCATAGTTTCTCTCTGAGTTTAAAATTATAATTTCGCAGACCGAAAAAAAAGAAAAAAAAAAGGATAAAATCAAGGTTTTCTCCAGAATAAAAAAAAAGAAAAAAGGAAAATTAAAAGAGAAAGATGTCTTGTTGGATAATCCAAGATTTTTATTTATATAGGGTTTATTGCTAAAGTTCTCGTCTCTGTGATCCATCTTAAGCTAATACTAGAGATCTCTCTTCGATAATCTGAGCAATCACCGAAAAAATGGCGAGCGTAGAAGCGGCGACGAGGCCTCCTGAGACAGCGATGGAGGAAACCTGCAACGTCAAGGGTTCGGTGGCGAAACAAGGGATGGGGCTTAAGCAGTACTATCTCCAGAGCATCCTTGAGCTCCAGCGACTAGACCGCCAGAAGTCTAACAACCTCAATCGCCTCGAAGCTCAGAGGAATGAACTCAATGCTAGAGGTTTTTTCTTCCTTCTTTTACCCTAATTTCTTCCTGTTACCATTGAAATTCCAACAGATTTCTCTGTTAAATTGGATCGTGTTCTTTCGGTTTAGTGATCTCGGATTCCGGCTTTCGATTTAGTTCTCACTGGAGCTGGGTGCTTTTAAATTTCTAAATTGTTGTGGTGATTTTAGATACCCTAATCAGATTTCCTCTTCTGAGTTCTGAACGACTCAATGGCCTTTTGCATGAAATTTTAGTTCTTTGTTCTCTCTTAATTGCGTGATATGTATATACTCACGAAAGAAGTCCATATAAGGAGAAAATTCCACTTATCCATGACTTTCGTTACACATTTAATGTTATAGAGCAGCCTCGGTTTTCATGTTTGAAACCTCTTTGACACAATAATTCTTTCTAAACTGAACAGTGAGAATGCTCAGAGAAGAGTTGCAGCTGCTTCAAGAACCCGGGTCCTATGTGGGTGAAGTGGTTAAAGTGATGGGGAAAAACAAGGTCTTGGTTAAGGTATGAATCTTTATTTCGTATTATCTAGGATTAACTTGGCTTTGGCCTTTGTATTGTTTTGTCTTATGCATAGCTTTTACTAAGGCTTAATCTCCCATTGTTTCAGGTTCATCCAGAGGGGAAGTATGTTGTTGATGTTGACAAAAGTATAGACATTACAAAGATCACACCATCTACTCGAGTTGCTCTCCGGAATGATAGCTACGTTCTCCACCTGGTCCTGCCAAGTAAAGTAGATCCTTTGGTTAACCTTATGAAAGTTGAGAAGGTTCCAGACTCCACGTATGATATGATTGGTGGTCTTGACCAGCAAATTAAGGAAATAAAGGAGGTATGCATATTGGAACTTAAAAGCGAAGCTAATTTCACTGGTTTATTCGCTATCCCCTCTGCTGTTTCATGCTTGTAAATATTCATATCATGTTCTTTAATTGTCCATCAGGTCATTGAGCTGCCAATCAAGCATCCTGAATTGTTTGAGTCCCTCGGAATTGCGCAGCCAAAGGTACACATGCATTTCAAATCTTATTCTCTATATTGTAACTTTTTTTAAGTGGATTATAGAGATGATTTCATCTCCCTCTCTTTTTAGGGTGTGTTGCTATATGGTCCACCTGGAACTGGGAAGACGCTTTTGGCTCGAGCTGTGGCACATCACACTGACTGTACGTTCATCAGAGTTTCTGGTTCCGAGCTGGTCCAGAAATACATTGGAGAAGGTTCTAGAATGGTCAGAGAACTTTTTGTGATGGCAAGGTTTGTATTCGCTAGGCCCTATTATAAATTTGAAGCATGACAATTTGTGGTGGGGTAGGAAAAGATGGAATTGTTGAAAAGTTAATTACTTTTACTTGTCCAGTATCTGAAGGAGACATGTGGTGTTAAGTAAATTGAGGAATGAATTCTTTGTTGCTACTAGGAATATGGTTTCCATGGTGCAGAAAAAGTATACATAGATGAGATGATTGTGTTGCAAAATCCTTTTGCCAGTCAGCTTACCTTGGTGGCGCTTGTTTATGGTTTTCAGGGAGCATGCACCATCAATCATCTTCATGGATGAGATTGATAGTATTGGGTCTGCCCGTATGGAATCTGGAAGCGGAAATGGTGACAGTGAGGTGCAAAGGACTATGCTTGAGCTTCTCAATCAACTTGACGGATTCGAAGCTTCAAACAAAATCAAGGTAACTTTTAAGATGTAAAGGAAAAGAATCATGAAGCTGAAAAGGATGAGTCTTTAGTCTGAATACGCAGACAAAATCACTTATTCTCTTTGGTGACTATTGCAGGTTTTGATGGCGACAAATCGTATTGATATTCTGGATCAAGCTCTTCTCAGGCCTGGAAGGATTGATAGGAAAATTGAATTCCCTAATCCTAATGCAGATGTAATGCTTGTGCTTCTTAGAAAATAATGTTACAAGTAACTTGAACAACATGTTTGGCTAATGTATTTTCTCTAAAATGTGTTGCAGTCACGTTTTGACATCTTGAAGATTCACTCGAGGAGAATGAATTTGATGCGTGGGATCGATCTGAAAAAGATCGCAGAAAAGATGAATGGTGCTTCAGGTGCTGAGCTCAAGGTAAAGTATCTTCATTCCCCTGCTTCTTTCTGTCTCTCTACAAGTTGGCTCTCTCTCTCTCTCTCTCTCTCTCTCTCTCTCTCTCTCATGATTTTGGTTATTACGGTCAGGCTGTGTGCACGGAGGGGGGTATGTTTGCGCTGCGGGAGAGGAGAGTACACGTGACACAAGAAGACTTTGAGATGGCGGTGGCTAAGGTTATGAAGAAAGACACTGAGAAGAACATGTCTCTCCGTAAGCTCTGGAAGTAGGGAATCTCTTCGTTGTGTGTACTCTAGGTTTCTTTACTGTCTGTGGTTCTTTTCTGAAACCTTTTCGGATGGTTCTTTAAGCATTTGAATTCAGTGGATGGTTTTACTACCTAGACTCTAATTTATATCAAAGCGCCTTAAGCATTACAGTTTCTATTTCTTTTGTCGCCAATTCAGAGATATTATTCAAGAGAGAAATGCAAGACTATGTATACATTCACAAGTAAGAATTGTTATTCTTCAATTCTATCTATCATGTTGATTAAAATCCCAATAAAAGTAAATATACACCACAAAGGATAGACAAAACAGTCGCCATTTCCTTAAGTACGAGTTTCACAGCCAATCATCCGTCATCATCTCCGGCAAAACCGGCTTCGCTCTCAATGTTACAACTTACAAACACTGGTCGGTCAGATATGGTTAATAATAATGGATTTTGAATGTACATTAATTTGTGAAAATATTTTTGGTAAATCTATACATATTTTGAATTCTACTTCAAAACTATCCGTTACGAACAAATTAAATATTGGGATTTGCTGTAATAAAATGATGCGAGAAATAAAGCAAATTATTAATTATTTTGTACAAATCAGCGTATATTAATGAATTTAAATTTCGAATTTGGTAAGGGAAAAATAACATTTTTTAAAAGGAAAATAAATGAGTCAGGGGGAGACCCGCATAAATGAGTGCGCGTGGACCTAAAGCTAAAACAAGGATCCAACGGTGGAGAAAGCTGCGTTAAAATTGCAGTAGCAAATAAAAAGATCGAACGGACGTAAGTATAGCGTCAACACAAAGCTAAACCCTTCCAATTTCTCTTTTAAAAACCCATCTCTCCTCTCAATCTCCCTCTCGCCGCTTATTAGCTTCTTACGACCACATCGCCTGATTTCGCTCTCTCTCTCTCTCGATTCCTTAAACATGGTAATTTTCTTCTCCGACTTTCCTGGCTTTCTTCTTCTTCGTATGATCAGATTTCGTTTCTTGATCTGTTGTTTTCACGGTCTCAGATCCGTTGATGTCTTTGTTTCTATCTTCTTTTTTTCTTTTGCTAAATTCAATTTTTGATATCTTGTTCAGGCTCTACCTAACCAGCAAACCGTCAATTACCCTAGCTTCAAGCTCGTCATTGTCGGCGATGGAGGCACAGGTACTTTTCGCCGTATTTTTTTTTATCAACCAATCGCTTTTTCATTTCTTTTCTTTTTTCTGAGGTTTGATCTTCTATGCAATATCTCGTAGAGACGCAATTAAGATTCTGGCTCCGTTTATATCAATTGTTAGGTTATCGAGATTGAATCCCATGTAATACCTACTGAATAGACCTTTGCTAAGCAGATTTCGCACTGTTGTTTTTCAGTAGTTTCAATGGGCTTGATTGCTTTGCTGAGCTTCTCTCTTTTGCGATTTTGCAGGGAAAACAACTTTTGTCAAGAGACATCTTACTGGAGAGTTTGAGAAGAAGTATGAACGTAAGTATAGTAAAAGATTACTCGTGAATACACAATCTCTACACAATCTCTACTCTTTCATGGTTATAATAGATTTTCTGATGTTGAGCTCTAATTTCTTGTGTTGCAGCCACCATTGGTGTGGAAGTCCATCCTCTAGATTTCTTCACAAACTGTGGCCAGATCCGCTTCTACTGCTGGGACACTGCTGGACAAGAGAAATTCGGTGGGCTAAGGGATGGATACTAGTGAGTAGACTCTTTACTAATCTCTCAAGATCCCTTATGGTAATGTTTGATTTGATTATCAGTCTGGATATGTAGCTAAATCTGTTTGTTTATCTCTCTGCAGCATCCATGGTCAATGTGCTATAATCATGTTTGATGTCACAGCACGGCTCACGTACAAGAACGTTCCAACGTGGCATCGTGATCTTTGCAGGGTGTGTGAGAACATCCCGATTGTTCTGTGCGGGAACAAGGTCGATGTGAAGAACAGGCAAGTGAAGGCGAAGCAAGTCACGTTCCACAGGAAGAAGAATCTGCAGTACTACGAGATCTCAGCAAAGAGTAACTACAACTTTGAGAAGCCCTTCTTGTACCTTGCTAGGAAACTAGCTGGAGACCCAAACCTTCACTTCGTCGAGTCACCAGCTCTTGCTCCACCGGAGGTTAACATCGATATCGCCGAGCAGCAGAAGAATGAAGCTGTTCTGCTTGAGGCTATGAATCAGCCACTCCCTGATGATGATGATGACGCGTTCGAGTAAAAATCTCTCTGCTTCCATGTGACTCTGCCGTCGTGCTTTTTCTTTTACTTGTCGGGTTTCTTCTCTATGTTGCTTTGATGTTACATATAAATCAACCGGTCCTTTGTTTTCGAACCCAATGAGAATTTGCAGCTTTTCTGCCCAAGAACATGCGGTGATTCGATTGTTGTCGACTCCTAAAAGTCTCATTCTATCTGATTTTCCACAACTTTGCCACTTAGTTGCATCTCTCAAGCTCCTATTCAATCAATAAACTAGTTTTTACAAATTTCCTGATTTGCCACTTAAGCCTGTATTGCTCTTTCTCTTGTTATGGTATTCTACTTACGCAGGAAATGTTAGTGCATATATATATATATATATATATATTCCAATTGCAAGTTCACATTTACAATCACAAGCTCGGAAGCAACAAGATCATAATCAAACACTCTGATTGAAAATAGAGCGACTTTGTACAGACTACCCCTCAATATTTTTTTGTATCTATGTAGCACAAAGTGATGTTGACAATGATGCTGCTATCTGTAAGCTGTACTGTTATCATCGGAGATGAGGTGTTTTATCTGCATTAGATGCTCTTCATTCGAAATGTTCAATCTGAGACGGAGATCTGTGATCCATGTTTCTTGCTCCCAGGTTATGATTGGTCCAGATGCGTGCAATCTCTCGATACTGCATCGGTATTCATCCAACTCTACCTTATGAACATCGGCAGCCTCTGAGCCTTTTCTTGGAACCCTGAACTTCTTGATCTTGATCCTTCCGTAGCCACAAGAAGATGACTCTGTGTCACTTGAGTTACCGGTTTCTATGGGACTAAAAGAGACACTACTTAGACCATCCATAATCATGCTACAACTACCAACAGAAGAAGCAACACTCTCTCTATCTTCTTCTTCTTCTTCTTCTCCTTCCTCTTCTCTAGTTTGATTGTTTGGTTCAACCAAAGTGTAGCTCCGTTTCTTTAAACCTTTTGGCGAAAGAACATCAGACTCGTCAAGCTTCTCTTTACTCTCAGATGAAACATAGTCTCCTTTTGGGTTCACCTTTCTCCTTAACTTTCCTGTTGAAGTCTGTCCGCTTAACCTCGACGTACCCTTCAAGCCAAATGGTAAGTTAAAAAAGAATGTCAGATAAAAAAAAAAGGCTTTGAAAAATATAGTCAAGAGGAAAGAAACAAGTACCTGTCCGATCATGATCCACTCGTTGTCTTGCCAAGACTGTCTAACACGAATGTCGGATTTGTTAGCCTTGATCTTCAGCGAGGAACCAAGCAACCTAATCAAGAAACAGTCTTTCTCCAAAACCTTGGAAACGATTGCCATCTTCCACGAACAACCTTCCAAAACCTCAACGATGTCACCACGAGCCCAAGGATCTGTGACTTGTACAGTAGGAGGCTCAGGCCTCATAGTCTTCCTCGCTACTCTCTCTGTAACATCATTATTAGCATACATGACAGTGTAATAATGCCCATTTCCTGATATTATCTCTGCAGACCGCCAAGCACCAGATGGAACCGATGATTTGCTCAACACTTCGACTTTACTTCCCTTCTTAAACCTCATCGTTCCTGCTTCAGAAAATCATCTTATCACATTCCAGCTGCTTATAAGATCATAATTTATCATCACTTAAGCAAAAAGTTTGGCGTTTAACAATCATCACTGGCAAAAAAACTCGACTTTTTATCTATAAGCATTCCTTGAGTTGAAATGAAACCACAAAGCAAGATCAAGCAAACATCAAACCAATTCTCCAATGAAGCAGCCAGCAGAATCACAAAGTTTTAATATCAGAATAGATTCATGATGATGATGATGATGATGATGATGATCCTGACAAGCGTAATTACATCCAAATGTCCAGAAATAAGTTGGACCAGTAGATCCATTAGAATCTTACACATCCAGAGACTTCAACTTCAATCAATTGACATAAAAATATTCAGATTCATTTGCTTCATCATCACTAGATTGCAAAAAGGGTCCTCAATTGCAAAACCAAAAAGAAAAAAACAGTCCAGAAACATACAAATAGATTCAGATGTTAATAAAATATGACTCAGTCTCTAAGATCAATCTTCATTGCTGAGAAATTGATCATGTCCAGAGAATCACTAAACAACATCTTTAAATTTGCATCGATGAGCGGATATCAAGAGACTAACTCAAAAATTCAAAAAAAGGGGCATAATAGAAAAACAAAAATGGGGTTGTGATTATTACCTTAAAACGAAGTTTGGTCAGTGAATGTTCAGCACGCAAAGAAAGCCATGATTCTGCTGTGCCAGAAACAACAAAGCTTCACTTTGGATTTTCTGGGCAACCAAACAAGTATCAAAGGGGCAAAGAAAACAAATTGAAACTTATATGCAAATAATTAGAAAATAAGAAAAAAAAAGAAATTTATATTACACATCAGCAAGCCAAAAAATCTAAATCAACGATTCATAATCTGCTTAATTTTAAATGAAAAAAAGATTTTAAAATGAAGGGGAAAAATATTAAAACACTGTTCAAGTGGCGAACCCAGAAATTTTATCTACAAACCGCATGAGAAATGAGGATTTGTTTCATCTGATTTGATACTAGATTAAGGGCTTAACTTGTTTTTAGACACATATGTATATGAGGTTTATAATGTATCTTTTATAGTCTGTAAAAATGAAAAACGAAAAACAAAATTAGATCGTAGTCAAAAGTAATATAAATAAAATTGAGAAGATCGATACGAAACTACCAAAAAACATTTGTTAAAAAAAAAAAAAAAACTACCAAAAAACAATCTAACAATTATTTATTTATTTTTAGTTTTAAAAATATATTAGAATTATTAAGTTTTCTAATTATACTTTATCACATGTTTATGTTTCAAAATTTACTTAAATTAAATTTATTTTATTTATTTAGCTAAATTTGTTTGTACAATATTTCGACGAATTGATTATTATTCTTATTTGAATAAGATTTACTTGGTTGACAAAAAAAGATTTAACAATAATTAACTTTTATAATGTCCATATTAACAGCTCTATTTTTTATGTAGAAAAAGTTATATAGTTGCCGAAATATGAATGATTGAGTGATATATGACACAACAAATCAGATGCATTAAATTTTGTAAAATATTTTGTGTGTATTTTATCAAAGCTAAATAATTGACTGATATGTTTACAAAGTTTTATAAGTAAGGGGATATGGTCGTGATATACTATCGATAAGGAATTTGCAAAGTCTCAAAGTGTATAGGACTTCTAGGCCGCCAGCATTTTTTTATGGGTGTTTGTGTTGCATGTAACGAATTGCTGGTGAGTATGAATTATAAAACTCAGTGGAAAATGGAAGGTTAAAAGTACAGAAATAGACTTACAAGTTAAAACAGTTAGTTGCCACAAAATAATAAAAAAGACTCGAAACAGTTGGAACAGAACTTGCTGGAATATAGTAAGTTAAAGCAGAAATGGTAAGATGATGTAAAAACATGTGTGTCCCCATGTTAACTGATTAAACACATAATAAAGAGAAATTATCTAAGTTTTTTTTTGTTCTTAGATATGAATTAGAGACGTATGTTTCATTGAGTTAGTAGAGAATGATTGGTGGGTGAAGCTAAGAGGTGTCTTAGTATTAAAGTAATACTAATTAGGCAAAAAAAATCTTGTTGTAAGATTGTGTAAATGATTTCTAGCAAATGTTTTAAAGATTAAACAGGTATGTAAATGTATTGTGCTATTCATTAACAATTGTCAATTTAAAGCGAATATACTACGACGATGAATATCCGTATGTTATTGTTTGTTTGTTTGTTGGTGAGCACGAGTTAAGTGCGTGATCGGGTGTGCCAAAAGTTTCGACATAATTACTTCTTTATTTTATGAGCAGAGCAAAAGTTTACAAGAAAGAAAAAAGGAAAAGCGTTATGGGGATGGTCAGGTCAGGTCAGGTCAGGTGGCTTAGATAATTCACAATTCCCACTCCACTTTTGATCCATAAACAAAATTGAGATCGTAGGGTCCATAGTTTGGTTTCTGACGAACCAAAAATGTTTTAGTAATAACCATGTCGTTGTCTTGTGAGTATTTTTATCAATACTATTTTCAACGGATAATGGCACCACCAACTGTTAATTGTTCATAATTATTTGAGTCAAATATCCTATGAACATTAATACAAACTCGAAATGCTCATAAACATGGAGTATGTGTAAAATAAACCGAAAATGTTTGTTCATACGAGTAATCTATAATCTATTTGGAACCAAATAAAAAAAAAAACACTTTTTTCTGTTTTGGTTTTGGCTTCTCCGGATAGAATGAAGCAGTGGCTATGTTGCTGCTGCTTCCACGCATGAAACTTGGTCACTGTTACATCCTTCACTTCTGATCCAGTCTAATACGGAAGCACATTCTTCTCGTCCTACGAAATGCCTTCATAAAACAGATTCACCACAATTCATAACCAAATGATTAAAGGGATACAGTAACCAAAAACAATGCTTATTTGAGGATTTTTTTTTTTTATCTCTGTGTACCTATTTCTTGGGCGGTAACGCTTTAGTACAGCAACTTCTCGAGAATTCGATACGTCTTTGCTCATTCTTACAGAATCGGGCACCACCAGAGTCTCTGCTTCGTTCTCATAAGCATCATATATGAAGTCAAGTATTGTATCCTGCAAGGACCAAGAATAATATCTATCACCATGCTCTTGACAGTTGACAGCAAACAAATAGTTAATTATCTAAGAGACTGAATAGAACAGAACATGTACCAGAGGTTTAGAAGCATTAAGCCAGTGGTACTTAGGCTCACACCTGAACCATGTCATTTGCCTTTTCGCAAAGTTTCTGCGCTAGATGGAGGTTTATTCAGAACATGTAACTTCGATTTTCATTTATTTCTAAGCTTATGCACACTATACATTCTAAGTCTATGTAGAGGAATCACCTAGATGCTCGCTGAAAGTTGTTCAAAAAACCGTAAAACTCTCCAGGGGAACTTATACCCTCTTGTCCACGACATTTCAGTAGATATTCCATGGCCTGAAAACGAGGAATCATATTTCCATTGTTGGTACAAATAAATTGATATGATAAACTCATAAAGTATAGCATTTCTTCCAACTAGATAAGAATGGACCTCATTTCTCAACCAATTCGGTAAATGTGGATGATGATATTACCTGTCTGTAACCAATGGCACGAGTTGCAGAGCTTGTGTTTGGAAGAAGACCAAGATCAAGAAGCCATCTAGCTTCTGACAAAAGTCCATTGGCACCTAAAGTCGATAGACAATAAGCATCAATGAACAATGAACTCAGAGGAAAATGCCGGCCAACCATTTACAAAAATGTATATGATGCAGCAAAGAGCATGCAAATATTTCCTCTTTTCTCTTTAAACTCGAGAGAATCTGATGAGAATAGACTTATTATTATTGTACGGTGCCATTGGGGATGCAGTTGTATCCTTGCAAGTTATTACTAAAACTAACTAGTTGCACTTATTTACCTGAAAGCATATCTTCACATCTGAAATCAATAGATCTGTAGAGATCAATCCTTGGGCTTGACAAGAAAAAACAAAGGAAGTCATAGTCCAAATCTGTCTCTATGTTTTGAATAGAGATATCAGCAAACGGATCAATCCCATCTATGTCATTGGCATCAGAAGAGTTCATATTTTCTCGAAAAGAATCATATGGAACGCGAAAGGAAGACGGTGGAGATCCTGTTGACTGCCACAAAACATGATAAACTAAGATTTTAAAATCTACATATGGTCGAAAAGCATTCATTACTCATTATCTCCGCTGTGAATGTTTTACAAATCTATTAAGTTTCAAGAATGATAAACAACAGCTGAAGCTGATAATTAACAAACCTTGAGTATCTCGAGGCTACGCCGTAGTCTATGCCAATTATTACGAGGTAACAAAGAGGCATTTCGATCACCAGCATTGACCACCATCTCAACAGCTGCATCCCAGTTCTGTTCGAATTGAAAACCACCTAGCAAATTTTGGACCTCAGAGATTACCTCTTGAGAAGGTTTTGGCACATCCGGCTTCCCATAGATAAACCTAACGATAAAACATTAACAAGCACATATCAATGCTGAAATTCAGATTTCGCAAATGGCACTAGACTAGTATATATAATCTCCTGCCATACCATCGCAGGTACAAGCCAGTGCCACCTGTAACTATGGGAACACGTCCTCTACTAAGAATATCTCTAGTAGCTTGCCTTCCATCGTCGAAAAATGTCCCCGCAGAGTAGTCTAATAAAGCATGAATTGCATACATGAGTATCAAGAAAGATATACATTGCTGGTATTTGTAACATCAACAGAGTGGAAACAAACCTTGAGATGGATGCAAAATGTCGATAAGATGATGAGGGACTTCCTGAATAAATTTGGAACAACATACGACTGTCAGTTAACGGCGCCAGCATCAGATGGAATGAATAAATCTAACCAAATGTATCAGAAGGATACCTTTCTATCGTCTGCTGATGGCTTAGCTGATCCAACATCAAGGCCTTGGAACACCTGTGGTCGAGTATAACAAAGCAAGAACCTTTTTTTTAATAAAACAACAACAAACATAGATGCAAAGTTCAAGAATTGATCATACTAAAAACAAGAAGGAAACTTATCCAACCAATTAGAAGATCAGATTACTAATCTGGTTTAAAAATAGTCTATTGGATTAAGTAAAGCCTTCACTTTTCTGTTCAAGGCCTTATTAAGTGACCTCAAAAAGGGTTCAAATGCAGAGTTGTAGGCAGTAGGCACTTCGAAGTGAGCTAAAACAACTTATCCAGAGAGTGAGTAAGTAAAAGTCAGACTGGGCAAAGAATGGATTTGAAAGTGGACCTGAACGGAGTCAGCACTGATGATTTCACCATTGAGACGCTTAGCGAGCTCCATGGCAAGTCTGCTTTTCCCGGCGCCGGTGGGCCCAGAAATCACAATCACCTTCTCCTTGTCGGATTTCTTCTTCTTAGTCGAAGTGGTCTCGTTCAGAGAAACAGAGCAAGCTGTGGCTCCGCAGAACCTCCGGCGGAATGCAAGGAACGGTGGTTGCAGCCTCAAACAACACATACGTGTCAAAGATACGCCACTGCTGATCACCATTACGGGTTCTTCGAAGTGGAAAACGAAGCTTTAAACTCCAGAAATCGGAAGATAGAAGAAGGATGCTGAGGATTGATGGAAGGAAGAAGATGACCCGCGCAAAAAGCTAATCTTCTCGAAGAGAGACCAAGACAGCGAGCGAGAGGGATTGCTGATTAGAGAAGTACGGTTCGGTTAGGTTTACAGATTAACCGAATCCAAAATTAAACGAAACATTTTTCAAATTGTTTTTTTTTGGGGTTAATTAATAACATGTGACTCTAGTAAGCGTTAGTAGTGTTTCTACTTACAAAAGTCCTCTGCGATTCGTTCGCCCTAGCCCCCGTTGTTCGTTGTCATCGTTGAGAAGACCGGTGTGCGGCGGCTTACACAGCGTCGGTGCCGGTCACCATCGCTTTCTCTTTGCTTTTGCGTGTTTATGTTTGAATCTTGTGCAGTGTTGTTGGTCTTGGTCGGAGATGAGCTATGGTCTCGCCCCGCCGTTGGTTCACCTGCTTCTCAGGCTCCGTCTGTTTTGCGGCGGTAAGTCCTGCGTGTGTGGGTTGGGTGTTTCCAGATCTGCCGTCCTTTTCAGTGGATCTATCTGCTGGAGGTTCTCTTCGCCGATCTGGTGCCGTGGGTCTTGTTAGTGGTCGGCCTTGGTCTTCCACAGGTCAGCCTTCGGTGTTCAGCTCTCTCCCGTCCTTGATCTTCCTTTGTGGTTTGTGTGTGTCGCTGCAAGAAGTTTTATGTTTGTTTAGGGGTTCTTAATAGTTTTGCGGGTTGGTATAGGCGCTCTTTTTACGGTAATATTGTGCGGCTGTTGCTGTGTGATCCGGGCTTAGTGTCTAGGCTTCCTGCTTTGCTCTGTTCCTGGGTTTTAGATTTGATTCCTAGTCTCTTCTTATCTGCTCTTCCGTTGGTGGCTGCGGTGTTTAGTGGTGGTTCAGGTGTCGTTCTTGGGGTTTGCTAATTGGATGTTTTCTCGCTGCGGAGGCGCCTATAGACCCTTCCTTTAAACCTTTTTGGTTTTAGGTTTGGGTTTTCAAGATGCAGTGGGTTTGTTCATCAAGTCTTCTCTTGCGGGATGTGATAGGTGCTTGGTTTGTAGGTGACTGAGGCTTGATTGCGATTATCAGTGTTGAAGAATTGGTGGTCTTTCTTGGCTTGTCCCCTTTTTGGTGTTCAAGGCTTTTCATCCTTGAGCTTGGTTCTTCACAACAACAGCGCTTCTTCGGCTTCGGAGCATTGGAGCTTGTTTCTGTTCGATGGGTTTGGTTGGGGTCTTCTTCCTGTGTTGCCGAGTTCAGTTTAGATCAACTGTCGGCTTCTTTGTTCGTGAAGACTTGCTGTTTCTGGGTGGTTCTTCTGTCAGTGATTTTGGACGGCTGTAGGAGTTCTACAAGTGTGTTGTATCTTCTGTTGAGACTAGGTTTCTTTCGGTCTTTGCCTTTTCCTGTCTTTCTATCCCGTCTTAGCAGTTGTTTTTCTTTGGGTTTATCCCCTTGTGTTTCCCTTTTCGGTGGGGCTTTGCTTCCGGGGTTTGTACCTTTCTTCCCTCGGCTTTGTTTCCGGGGCTTTATCCGTCTGCCGCCGGCTTATGTGTCTAATCTTTTGTAGTTTGGATGGTGTGTAACACCTTGTATCTTTCTCTATCTAATAAAATTCTAGACGGAAAAAAAAAAAAAAAAAATAACATGTGACGAAAAATTGAAACAGTTGCATAAATCACAGGGACAAAGATTAGGGATATTACAAGTTTACAATAATAGGTCAAAAGCCTACGGTTTGATCTGGTTTACAGCAACGATTGTCAATCGATGAATGGTTTGTTCTGCGGACATTTTTTGTCTGTTACATTTCCACCGGCGTTTTTCAGCGATCGTTGCTTTCGCCGGCCATTTCTTACGGTTTCTCGGCGACCAATACAGCCATACAGGGGGCAAAGAGAACTTTTTTTAACCTGAACACGAAGCGGAGAGGATGGATATTTGATTCGTGACTGGTCCAATTGTGTATTCTGCTTTTGAGTTTATTTAAACGATTTAGGTTTATTTTCTACTTCAAATAAGAAGTTGGGATGTGGAAGCGGATCCCTGTTGGGACGTGGAAGCCGGGGCTTGAGAGACTGCGCATGTAAAAAGTTGGGGATATCATCCTTGGAAACGTTTGGGAGGTTGAGGCTCAAACTCAAAATGCTCGAGCTGGATATCTTCTGGATTCTTGGCAGCACGGTACTCAGCAACCTTGCGCTTGTAGTATTCGTGATTTTCTTAAGAATAGCAAAACAGAGTGTTCGATCAAAGCTTTTCTTATTGAATACTTAAGAAATACAACTTGCTCCCTTTATATAGAGAGACTTGTTTACATGGAAACAAATTAACGAAACTAACTCCTACAAACCAGCTCAAGCTTAAAGCTTGGCGTTTAGCTTATTCAGAATAACAGATTCCTAGATACTCGGCCACGTCTTCAATCTTTGAAGACTTATTCAAACTTTGATCAACTCCAACATTCCTTCCCCCAAGCTAAATGTCCTGACATTACAGCTTGTTCTGAAACTCTTGAACCCCAAGCAAGCCTCTCATCCTTTGAAACGTCTCTAACTTCAACGGCTTTGTCATAACATCCGCAATCTGGTCTTGAGTTCCACAATGAACCAGACTAACTTCTTCTTCTCTTACTAAATCACGAAGAAAATGAAACCTCACCTTAATGTGCTTCGTTCTCCCATGAAAGACCGGATTCTTTGATAGCTTGATCGAAGAGCTATTGTCACAAAGAATCGTCATACACTTCTCTTCCTCTTGATTGATACTATTGAGAACCTTCTTCATCCAGAGGCATTGTGTTGCGCACACAGAAGCTGCAACGTACTCCGCTTCCGTTGTGGACAACGTAACCACTGGTTGCTTCTTTGAACTCCAAGCAACTGCTGCACCACTCATAAGAAAAACATAACCAGATGTGCTTTTACCGCTATCTATATCGCCTGCAAAGTCGCTATCGGTGTAAGCTTTAAGACTGCCTTCCCCATCATCCTTGTACAGTAAACCCATCTTCAATGTTCCTTTGATGTATCTCAAAACCCGTTTGACAGCAAGAAGATGTGCCTCCTTTGGTTCCATCATAAATCTGCTGAGAAAGCACACCGCAAACATGATGTCTGGTCTTGTAGCTGTAAGATACATCAGGCTGCCAATTAGCTGTTTGTATAGCGACGCGTCTGCATTTTCTCCCTCCATGTCTTTAGACAGTCTTGTTCCAGGAACCATTGGATTGTTGACCGGATTACAATCTTCCATTCCAAATCGTGCAAGCATCTCTGTGGCATATTTCTTTTGACACAAGAAAATGCCCTTCTCATCTTGTTCCACTTCAACTCCTAGAAAATAGCTCATCTTTCCCAAATCTGTCATCTCAAACTCACGCTTCATTGAAACTTTAAAATCTTCACACATACCTACATCATTTCCAGTGAAGATTAAGTCGTCCACATATAAGCTCACGATGAGAATCTTTGCTTCAGCCTCACTCTTTACAAACAGAGTGTGTTCGTATTCGCATCTACTGAAGCCTTCTCTCATGAAATACTCCTCGATCCTGCTGTACCAAGCCCTCGGAGCTTGTTTAAGCCCATAGAGTGCCTTTTTCAGCTTGTAAACCTTCTGCTCTTGTCCTCTTTGCACAAATCCCTCCGGCTGCTCTACAAACACAGTTTCTTTCAACACTCCATGAAGAAAAGCACTCTTGACATCGAGTTGATACACGTTCCATCTTCTTTTAGCCGCCTCAGCCAACAACATTCGAATGGTATCCCACCGTGCCACCGGAGCAAAGACCTCCTCATAGTCAACTCCATGTACTTGTGAGTATCCCTTTGCCACCAATCGGGCTTTGAACTTATCAACCTCACCCCTTTCATTCATCTTGGTCTTGTAAACCCATTTAACACCAATCTTCTTCATTCCCTCCGGTAAATCAACCAATTCCCAAGTATCATTTTTCTCAATGGAGTCAAGCTCGGCTTTCATTGCTTCTCTCCATTTTTCTTCACCAGCAGCCTCCCAGTAGGTGAATGGATCGTCTTGGGCAGTATAGAGAACAAGATACTGCAGCTCTTCATCTTCATCATCAACTACTCCTCTCACATAATCTCGCAGATATGCTGGTGGAGCTCTCAGTCTTGTTTGAGCCACCGGTTGAGCTCTCGGCTCACTTTGTTCTGCAGCAGGTGTATCATGAGCTCTCGGCTCACTTTGTTCTGCAGCAGGTGTATCATCGGTCTCATGATCACTCGTTTGCTCTTCTGGACCGTCACCAGCTCCTTCTACTGCCTCTAGTTCTCCATCTTCCTCTTCAACTATTAAGACATCGTTGGCTTCTTCATCATTACTTTTTCCCCAATCCCAATTCTGTTCTTCATCAAACATAACATCTCGGCTGACTATGACTTGATTTTTCTTTGGATCATACATCTTGTACGCCTTAGACCCCTCACTTATCCCAAGAAACACACATTTCTTCCCTCTGTCATCCAGTTTCACTATGTTTTGTGCCGGAACATGAGCAAAACCGACACAACCGAATATCTTTAAGTGTTCAACATTCGGTTTGTCTCCGGTCCAACACTCTTGCGGAGTCATCTCGTTCACAGCAGATGTGGGACACCGGTTCAGGATGTGGTTTGTCCAGCTCACTGCTTCTCCCCAGAAGTGTTTCGGCATCTTCCTCTCCAAAAGCAGACAACGTACCATGTTCATGATTGTTCTGTTTTTGCGTTCAGCCACCCCGTTTTGTTGTGGCGTGTATGCAGCCGTGACTTGTCTCTTGATGCCATGGGATGAGCAGAACTCATTGAATTCCTTGGAGGTGAACTCTCCTCCACGATCGCTTCTCAGACTTCCTATCTTCATTCTCGTTTCATTTTCTACCAACACTTTGAAGCTTTTAAAGAATGAAAAAGCTTCATCCTTTGTCTCAAGAAGATAAACCCATGTCTTTCTACTGAAATCATCCGTCAGAGTGAGAATATACCTCTTTCCTCCCAAGGTATTGGGTGTGATTGGCCCACACAGGTCGGTGTGTATCAGCTGCAGCTTCTCTGTTGCTCTCCACTTTGCGTTCTTTGGGAAAGTCTCTCTATGTTGTTTCCCTTTTGCACACACTTCGCATAGATTTCCTGGCTTCTCAATCTCAGGAAGTCCAACTACCATTTTCTTCTTCGACAAGAGTTGCAGGCTTTGATGATTCAAGTGACCAAACCGTTTGTGCCATAGGTTTGACTCACTTTCAACTACTTGTAGGCAAGATTCTGGTGATGATTCAGCAAGTAAAACAAACATCCTGTTTGCTGTCATCATAGATTGAATGATCAATCCCCAGTCGTCATGATACACTTTGCAGCTCCCTTCTTTGATTAGAATCGCCAACTTCCTCTCTTGCAACTGTCCTAGACTTAGGAGACTTGTTGTGAGCTCTGGAACATAGTACACATCGGGAATGATGTGACTTCTTTCGTTGAGGACCAACTTTATACTTCCTTGGCCTTGAACTCTCATCCTTGTATTGTTTCCCAGCTTCACTGTGTGCATCATTCTCTCGTCCAAATCAGTGAACCAGCTTCGATCTCCGGTCATGTGATTGGAGCATCCGGAGTCTAGAAACCATACTCGATCTCTTTGTGAGTTGTTCTCTTCAACGAACGCCATGAGAAGTAGCTCTTCCTTTTCGTCCAACTCGGCATAGTTTGCTTTGCTGTCCCAAGTAGGACACTCTGATTGATAATGTCCTAACTTGTGACATCTAAAGCATTCTACAGTCGCCCGATTGCTTCTTCCTCGACCTCGACCTCCTCTGAAACTTCCTCTCCCAAATCCTCTTCCTCTGTTATCGTATGATACCTTCAACACTTGCTCTTCTTCTACACTTCCCTTCATACGATCTTCTTGAACCAAGAGGCTGCTCTGAAGCTCATCTAATGTCAATGTGTCCAGGTTGTTTGATTCCTCAATGGAACACACGACATAGTTGAACTTTTTTGTTAGAGATCTTAAAATCTTTTCAGAGACGGTGTTCTCTTTAAGATCATCTCCGTAGGCTCTCATCTTCTTTGCGATGGTGAGAGTTCTCCCAAAGAAACCATTTATGGTTTCTCCTTCCTTCATCTGAAGCATCTCGTACTCCTTACGCAACGCTTGAAGCTGTGCTCTCTTCACCTTAGTTGATCCTTGAAACTTCTGTTTCATGCTCTCCCAGATCTGCTTGCTCGTCTCAGTATTAAGAATCGTGTCAAGAATTTCTCTATCGATGGATTGATACAGAAAATTCTTGAGCTTCATATCTCTTAATACTTGTTCATCGATCACCTTTTGCTGCTCTGCGGTAGGTGTGACTCCTTCACGCCTATTGATCCCTCTTTCTATGAGATCCCAATACTCCTTCGAACGAATGAAATTCTCCATCAACCGAGCCCAATGATCATAGTAGCCATCGAACCGTGGAATAGCAGGAGCAACAAAACCTTTTGAGCTACTGCTATCTCCCATCTTAATTTCTCGCTCTTCTCTCCTCACTCAATAACTTATTGCTTTTGTGATGAAAGCTCTGATACCAATTCTTAAGAATAGCAAAACAGAGTGTTCGATCAAAGCTTTTCTTATTGAATACTTAAGAAATACAACTTGCTCCCTTTATATAGAGAGACTTGTTTACATGGAAACAAATTAACGAAACTAACTCCTACAAACCAGCTCAAGCTTAAAGCTTGGCGTTTAGCTTATTCAGAATAACAGATTCCTAGATACTCGGCCACGTCTTCAATCTTTGAAGACTTATTCAAACTTTGATCAACTCCAACAGATTTGTGGGTCATGAACGTTGTGTCTTCTTATGCTGCAAATACACTTCCTCTTGTGTTTGATTATTGGATTGATTGGAACCTATCAACTATGGTAAAATCATAAAATCTTACTTTTTCTACTTTGAATTCACGTATGTAAATGTAATGAGCTCTGAGATGAATAATGTAATGCTGGAAATGGAAGCTGCTACGATGCTGATCCAGACGAGAATTGATTGGGTTACGGAGAAGAAGAAGATATGAGACAGAGAAACGCTTTTCATTCCTTTGATCAAGCTTTTGCTTCTCTTCAATGGCGTTGACCCCCAAGCGAGAATCAAAATACGACGAGGCAGGCGCAAATGGTGAAACAACAGCCTCTGTTGCTCTGTGGGTTAAGACGCGGGTGATAGAACAACCAATAATTCTGGAGAAGTTTATGTCTTACAATCTCTCTAAATTCCCAAGGCCATAAAAGGTGGCTCCTATTATCATCAGCTTGGAAGCTACCGTCTCGAGAAGCTGCCGTCACTGGCCAAAACAAATTAACAACATCAACATCTTCCCATGAATTATAAACCGGTATATGGTCGAATTAAAAACTATGTTTCAAGCTCTTGGGTTATCTCCCAATTTTTTCATCAGATTTTGTGACCTACATGTGCGTTTGATCCTGAATTTTATGATTGTTCATATTCCACATATTTGCATATGCTGCTTCTGTAATCCATATTTCAGATAATGAAATCCTATTCTTATATCTCTATTTCAAAGGTTGTGATCGAATATCATACAAAAAAACAAGACTCATGACATATTTCATTAATTTGCCAAATTGTCTTTCAAAGAGATTTATTTTTTTCCTTCTAAGGTGTTTCCTAAAATTTACTCATCAACTCACTAATCTATGAGATTATAAAATTATATATTTTATTAAAAAAACTGTCAACCGGAACAATCAAGTCCGGTTAAAATAGATAATCCTTTTTAATCATTATAAAATTATCTATTTTGAGCCAGTCAACCGGAACAATCAAGTCCAATATTGAAATCGTTTACAAGGAGATTTTTAACAACCTATTTATATTTAATGACGAAAGTATGACAAACTAATAAACTAATACTAATCACTTCTTTATAACTTATAAGTTTATGACAAAGAAATTCAAGGAAATAATTAGTATGAGAAACAGTTAAAAGTATAGGTAACAGTGTACGAATTAACTCAAACTATATTTATATATTTACATAGTTAACAACTTCAAAATTGTATCATCCACATTTAAAATAAAATGCTATATTAATCACAAATCCAAAATAAATAATAATATATAAACCCGCGTGTACACGCTGGGCATCATCTAGTTGTATTTAATATCATAGTTATCAAGCGATCACAAATTAACGAAGGTCATATAACTCCTTTATGTTCGTACGTTATTTTTTAGTGAATGGTAGTAGCACTTGAGAAAATCCAAAGAACAAGAGCACATAGAAAGAGAACAAGAGGAATTAGGTGAATAGCTCTCTCTCCATTAACAGGCTTGTAAGTATTGCTGTGAAGAGGCAGTTCCTTCTTGGCGCCGTCATAGAGCACGTGACCGTCGGGGCTTGACGAATCCGGCGAGAGGTTGATCAGAAACTCTTCGGATGGCCGAGAGCCTATTTGTATCCTCTGCATCGTGTAGCCTTATTTGTACTTGGAAACAATATTATACTAACGGTGTCTGCTTATATGGTTTGTGACAACTTTGCAGTTTAATGTATATAATGTTGTTCTGTTTATCCCAATTTCAACGATATATATAAGATATCAAAAGTCAAAGCCTATGCTCAGAGACATTTAATGTTGCATTATTCAAGCTCCTGAAGTTATGGCTTAAGTTATGATGAATATGGTGAACTTTGCTTCAAAACTAAAAATTGATAAAATAACCTTCGATTGTAAATCTACGATTCGGTGGTTGAAAAGAGAAAAAAGAGTTGCAATAGTTATAATAATTGCATGGATACATTAAAAATCAAGACTTCGAGCGTTAACAAATAACATTGGTTATAAACTCTTTCAAAAATTCGTATATGCTTGGAAGTTGGAGCCTTGCAACTTGAAGGTGCACATGTGAATCTTTCCTTCAAGTCAAAATCCGCGTGCATAAGACATTGGACTTCTTATTTATTTTTTATTTTTCGATTGTAAAAATAGATAAACAAATGTCTAGTCAGGAATGCTACACCAAAATAATACTGTCAAACAAAGTTTTTGTCCGATAATGTCAAAGTCTCATTTTCATTCACCACTTTTATTTCGAATGAATACTTCTATTGTCTTCTTTTCTTACGTGGTCAAAGTCAAAAAATACTTATATTGTGATATTGTCTATGGAATCGGAAATACTATTTATATCTTCGTATACACAGATTGTATAGGTACAAAAGTATCAGAATTCTTTATTGAAATATGCCCAATATGCGTCAGTTAATATGCGATTTTATTTTGAGTGCTGTATAATCTGATCATTCTTATACACCTTTCCAATTTCTAAAGACTGTTAAATACGTATCAAAAATTACATCAAAATCATATATACGTGGGCATGATTGGTTGTTGCTGTAGCTTTAAATTTTTTTTTTGTAGAAAGAAAGCTGTAGACTGAATAAGGAAAGAAAATAAGAGAAAATTGGTGCTCTGAAAATTTTGATTTCTAAAGCCAAAATATTTTCAGATTTAAAATTATTGCTCTGAAATTTAAAAATAGAACCAAAGCTTGATTGGTTCAACACTAGTGATCTAGAAAAAAATATAGCTATGCAGAGCACTCAGAGTAGTTACCAATCACGCCCATAATCTCCTACTGGCGAGTTAAATCTCTTCCAGGCAGATGCAATATTTGAAACTCCCGATTAAGGATTCAAAATAGTAGAATTTAGAAGTTCTTAGATATTCTTAGAGGTGTCAATATGGGCGTCCATGTCCATATTAGCCTGTCCAATAATGTCCATTTATATGTGGCCAAAATATTGTCCACGTCCATTTAGGCCTATGTCCATATTGATCCATGTCCATTATGGCCCATCGAAAATGGGCTGTCTATGGGCGTCCATGGAAAAAAAAAAAACAGATTTTTGAAAATGTAAAAGAATGAATGAGATGGTGATGAAAATTTTCGAATATGTAAAAAAATGTTGTTTTAGAGGAATAAAACTATGAGTATGAGTTTATTTTTTCGGTTTTGGCGGTTTTGGCGGTTTTGGTGGGAAAACACGGTATTATGGTTTTGGCGGAAAAACACGGTATTACGGTTATGGCGGGAAAAAATGGTTTTACGGTTTTCGCGAAAAAACACGGTTTTACGATTTTGGCGGAAAAACACGGTTTTACGGTTTTGGCGGAAAAACACGGTTTTACGGTTTTGGCGGAAAAAAACGGTTTTACGGTTTTGGCGGGAAAAACACGGTTTTAGCGGAAAAAAACACGATTTTACGATTTTGGCGGGAAAACACGGTTTTACGGTTTTGGCGGGAAACCACGGTTTTACGGTTTTGGCGGGAAAACACAGTTTTACGATTTTGGCGGGAAAACACGGTTTCACGGTTTTGGCGGGAAAACACGGTTTTACGATTTTGGCGGGAAAACACGGTTTTACGGTTTTGGCGGGAAAACACGGTTTTACGATTTTGGCGGGAAACCACGGTTTTATGGTTTTGGCGGAAAAACATTGTTTTACGATTTTGGCGGAAAAACAGTGTTTTAAGATTTTGGCGGAAAAATATGGTTTTACTGTATTATGGTTTTGGCGAAAAAATGCGGTTTTACGATTTTACAGTTTTGGCGGGAAGACCGCCGGAGAAGACCACTGGAGGAGAATCACGTGAAACGGAGAAAGAGTGAAACGGGAGAGAGGAGCGAAAGAGAGAAATCGAGTTTTGTGTAATTGGATTTTAGAAAAAATGAGTTTTCCCCAAATCAATTTAACCTAACTTTTTTTGTCCATTGGACAGCCCATGTCCATAAGTGTCTGTCCATATTTGTCCATGGGCTAAGTTGGACATGCCCGATTACGCCCATGTTGAAAATAGGCATGTCCATATCCGTTCATATTAATATGGACATGGGCATGTCTATGGACGGATGTCCAGATTGATAGCTCTAGATATTCTACAAATTAATCTACTATTAACCTCGCTTACTTAAAGATAAAATAACTAATAAGACATTAAATGGAGCAACTTCTTTTGAATAATCACGCTCAGGTCAGTCTTAATCTGAATATTTCTTTCGTATGGTTGAAGCTTTCTGTGAATAAATTTAAAATTTGAAGAAGTCAAAATTTTAAATACTATGAGAATTTCCTTTTTTCTAATGAAAAATTGAAGCGTAGAGTAGGCCAACCAATGGGGAGTGATATCGTATGGATGATATCCGTTGACCAAATGTGATGAACGAACGAAAGATCGAAGCCAAAAAGCAAAAAGATTTTTCCCTCTTTAACTAACCACAACAAAATCGTTGACTAAAGAAAAGATACAAAACAGCAAATAGCACTTAACGGTGTTTTTAGCGCAATGCTTATGTTCAGAGAGAAATACACTCACAGTCACATACTCTTTTGACTCGAATTGAGTCGTTCAATTCTATAACAAAAAAAAAAAAGATTCTTATTGCTATTATATTATTTCATATTCTCAAGGGGTAAAAATAAAATTGATCGAAGATGACATAGTTATTCTTGACTACGGTTCAATCCCATAGTTATTAAAAGGAAAAATAATAAATGAGCAACGTGAGTCATCTGGTGCAAGGAATATTTCCGACCGGCGAAGTTAGTCTCCGAAACCAACCTAATTATTAAATTATTCCCTTTCAGCTGAAATTTTAATGTGAACCTACGTTAACATCTTCAAGCATATAATCTTTGTTTTCTATATCAAATTTGACCAGAAATATTTAAATTATACTGTAGTATTAATTACATAATTAATCTGCATGCCGGCTTATTGATTTGTACTAGTGGTAATCCATTTATTCTGTTTTAACCTACATTTAACACATAAAGGCCATTTTTCCTATCGACTTGAGTTTTTGTCAGAACAAACCCAATCGATTAAACAACACAACTTGCAGATGCTCCTTTCTACATCTCTAATTAATAACCAACCTACATTTGTACAATATGCACGACCCTATCTCATTATATAAGTTATAATTATATTTTTATAGAATTTATATATGGGCATGAATTCAACAACAACTCTTTCTGGTTTGAAAATATATTTTCGGTTCTATTCAACAGAAAAACAATAAAATACAACCGAAAGCAAATATCTGTAATATTTGTAATATTTCATCCTTGTTCTTCAGCTCGCAAGTCACGATGTTGAACTGAAAAATGAAGTCATAGAAGCTCTGAAGGCCTCTAATGGAGGACAGGAAAGCAAATATCATCGCTGCTGTATCTATCTTAGCCCTTCTCGTGGTGATAATCGTCGCCCGAGTTTCCTTGAAACTCTCCAGGACCTTCTTTCTCATCGCCGGCGTGGACATTTCGTTGATCCTCGCCGTGATCTGTTTCCTCATAATCCGTAGCCGTTACAACAGAGAGAGGAAGCTCTTGGTATCTAAGTACGTCTCCGAAGGCAGAGAGCTCCGAATCGAGTACAGTTTCCTGAGAAAAGTCGCCGGAGTCCCAACGAAATTCAAGCTCGAGGATCTCGAAGAAGCCACCGATGGATTCCGATCTCAGATCGGAAAAGGCGGGTCGGGATCTGTGTTCAAAGGAGTGTTGAAAGACGGAAGCCAAGTCGCTGTGAAGAGAATCGAAGGAGAAGAGAAAGGAGAGAGAGAATTCAGATCCGAAGTGGCCGCCATAGCTTCCGTACAGCACAAAAATCTAGTTCGTCTTTTCGGCTATTCATCTGCTAATCACCAGAGATTCCTCGTCTACGAGTATATCCCAAACTCGTCTCTCGATATCTGGATTTTCCCGGATAAAGGAAACCGAAGAAGATCCGCCGGCGGATGCTTGTCTTGGGATCAAAGGTACCAAGTCGCAATCGATGTAGCTAAAGCGCTTGCTTATCTTCACCATGATTGTCGATCAAAGATCTTGCATCTAGACGTGAAACCCGAAAACATTCTCCTCGACGAGAATTACAGAGCCGTGGTCACCGATTTCGGACTCTCCAAGCTCATCGCTAGAGACGAGAGCAGGGTCGTGACAGATATACGTGGGACTTGCGGGTACTTAGCACCGGAGTGGCTTCTAGAACACGGGATCTCAGAGAAATCCGACGTTTACAGCTACGGAATCGTGTTGTTAGAGATGATCGGAGGACGGAGGAGTATCACAAGGGTAGCGGTTGAGGAAACGAAGACGAACACGAACACAAAGAAGAAGGAGAAGAAGAAGTTGGAGTATTTTCCGAGGATTGTGAACAAGAAGATGAGAGAAAGGAAAGTAATGGAGATTGTAGATCAACGGCTGATAGAAGACGAAGAGATAGATGAAGGGCAGGTGATGAAACTGGTGTGTGTGGCTTTGTGGTGTATACAAGAGAAGGCTAAGAGTAGGCCTGATATGGCTATGGTGATTGAGATGATCGAAGGGAGAGTTCCGGTGAATGAGCCGCCGGATTCCGAAGTTGTCGTGGTCGATCTTTTGGCGGCTGATGATGATGCAGCTACAGGCGTTCGACGAGTAGTGAGTATTCCGAGATTGCACATTCAGAGGGAGAGGAATTTTCGTTTACCGTCCATTTGCTCTAGTATCATATCTCCCATCTCTCCCCGCTAGAATGTTTTCTTCATATCTGTTTTTTATTTTCAGCCTAAAACCAAAATTGCTTGGTGTGTTACAAATCATCTTTTCATATTCATCATGCACAATTTATAACCAAGATTGGACTAAGCATATGGTTTCGATTCTTATTTTCAAAATAATAAAATATAAGAAACAATTCTTATCTTTTTGTTAAAATCCATAATTTCACTTTGTCAAAATGATTTATCCTCTCCCTATAACTTCCTTTTTGCGGGGTTAATGTTTGTTTGAAACTTTGAATAGGAAACATTTTAGAGGCATTTGTGGCTATGGGCCTAAAATCACAAGCCTCGATTGAGAGCCTTTTTTCCGAATTTGGTTGTTCAAAGTAAACCGACTCTGATCAAAATAAAAGGTTTGGGGAGCAAAGTAAAAGGAAATAATAACGAAGGACGCAAAGGAAATATAAGGTACAATCCACGTCAAAGTTTATGGATTACTGCTGAGCTCTCTCTTTCCTTTGGCTTCTTTAGACTTCTCCGTCGATTAACCTCGCCGAGCTACTGTCTCAGGTAAGATCGATCTCTGATTTCTCCTATGCGCTTCACCAATTTATAATCAATTGCTCCGTAATATACAATTCTAGTTTTGTTTTGCAATTGCTTTTTCTAAAAGACAACGCAATTTTCGTATCTGTATTTTCGGGAATCCTTGGAATTTTTGTCGATCGAATCGGGTACTTTGTGTTTCATTCGAGTGTCTTCTCCTGTGAAATGCATAGACGGGCTAAAGATTTTAACGCATCTTCTCTTTTTAGAGCTTTGTTGCTGTTCTCGGAGCTCGTCTGTGAATTTCTTTTACGTTATCTGTCTTACGAATAGAATATAGCTGGAAACAAGGGAATGTGTAATCTCACTTTGAAGTTTTCAAGGGTTATTTCTCTTTGATTTTTGGTTTGAACAATGGGATATTTGTTTTCTGCTGTGTCCCATGGATTCATCATTCATGTTATTGAAACTTCTAAAATCTCGTCTGATGTAATCAATGTGGTGTAAAAGATCGATGTATTCGTTTCCCTGCAGGGTCATTATTTTTCACCAAGTGCTTGTTCTCAGCATTGCTTGTCATCCAATATGAGTTTCTCCGGTGCTGCAGCTGGTTCAAATTTAAGAAGAGCGGTAGAGTTTGGGAAAACTCATGTGGTTAGGCCCAAAGGGAAACACCAAGCAACCATTGTCTGGCTCCACGGTCTTGGCGACAATGGCTCGAGGTAATTCTTTTCTCTCTGAAGTTGGTTTCAGCTAATATATTACTAGTTGTTTATTGTGCATGGCTTCCATATTACGGTTTCCAGTCTAGATCCGGGGCTATGTGGAATGGTGGAAATTGTAAATAAGCTGTAGATTATTGACTATCGGCAATGAATGTCACTTATGCTTGTGTTACTGTGCCTTGTCTTTGTACCTTAGTTTTCTTCAAGAGATTTGTTTTTTTTTTTTTTTTTTTGCAATGTCATTTCACAATCAGCTGAGAAAGATAACTGATCTCTACTTATATCACTCTTGCTTATTTTTAAGCTGTTTTTCTCCTAGAGAAGAAAAACAATATGAGCTTTTGCAAATCATGACATCAATCATCGTTTTGATTGATACAAACTTAACTCGATACACTGTTAGTTTAAAAAGTTGGCAGTCATGACCCTAAGCCTTTGTTTTTTTGTCCTGAATGCAGCTGGTCCCAGATGTTGGAGAACCTTCCCCTTCCAAATGTGAGTTTTATAAGCTTCAAGTGATTTTAGTTGCCTTAATCGGGCTTAGTTACTTTACCTTTATCAATGCTAACCATCTCTTTATTCGTAATGTAGATCAAGTGGATATGCCCGACTGCTCCTTCTCACCTATAAGTTTGTTTGGTGGTTTTCCCTCCACAGCTTGTAAGTATATTTGCTCAATAGCAATGGGTCTGTCATTGTGTTTAGTCGAAACTAGTATTAATGGAAATAGAAAGGCCGGTTAAAGAGAGAGAGAGTTGCAATCAAATTAGTCATGTTCTTGCAAATGAATGTGCCATGGGCAATTAAACCACAATCTTGGTTTGAAATCTGTAAATTATGAAGACAAGTTACTCTATAAGGCTCTAAGAAAAGTAGTCAACCAAGTGGTTTGGAAGAGATGAAACTCTATCATCAGTCTCGTGCACGAATATCAACTCTGAACAGTGAAGTTTTTTGTGTGAGAACATCTTATGAGTTGCTACTGTAATTTATGCAGGGTTTGACGTTGTGGACATCAACGAAGATGGACCTGATGATATGGAAGGGTTGGATGTGGCTGCTGCACATGTCGCAAATCTGTTGTCAAATGAGCCTGCTGACAGTAAGTGATCCTTCCAAACTTGCCTTTTGTTTGGGTTTTAGACCCTAGTTTTGCTTTAAGAGCCCTCTATTTGTAGTGTGTGCCTAGTTTTCACAAAAGATTTTACTGAAAACCCGAGATTTCAAGATTCCTTTCTAAAACTTTGTTGTCTTTCATTGCTCAAAGTTAAATTAGGCGTTGGAGGGTTCAGCATGGGTGCGGGGACATCTCTATATTCTGCAACTTGTTTTGCTCTCGGTAAATATGGAAATGGCAATCCTTACCCTATCAATTTAAGCACAGTCATAGGCTTAAGCGGGTGGCTTCCTTGTTCAAAGTAAGTCTTCCTCTTATCCTAAGGCTCTCCTTACTCTAATTTGGGACATTTGAGTAACTTTGGTACGTTATTATCCTCACAGGACATTGGCTGGCAAACTAGAAGACGAACAGGTGAAAAACCGAGCTGCATCGTTGCCCATTTTAGTTTGTCACGGAAAAGGTAATTAACCAAGCTATTTTATCCTTTTAACTTTTGAAATATGCCAAACAAATTAATCATGCTTTTATCTTTGAATCTAAAGATCGATTCAAGTTAAACAAGGGTTACATATTTCAAGATTTTCTCGTCTTCTTGGTACGTTTGGTTTTCAGGTGATGATGTGGTACCGTTCAAGTTTGGGGAGAAATCATCACAGGCCTTGGCTTCGAATGGGTTTAAGAAGACGACCTTTAAAGCTTACAGTGCACTTGGTCACTACACAATCCCACAGGAGATGAATGAGTTGTGCGCGTGGTTGACATCTACTCTTGACCTCGAAGGTTGAGAGCTTTCCAATGATTGTTGCTTTCTGATGAAAAACCCCAAACTCTCTGAGAGTTTTATTGATTTCGATTGGATCTTTCGGATTTTCACTTGAGATGTTACATTGGAGTGTTTATGTATGACATTAGACATATTCATCTACTATTAAATCTTCTCGTTTGACCCAAACGCGTAGTCTGAAGATTAGATTACTACCAATTTAATGAATTAAAAGTAGCTTCCGACAGTTGCGTCTAACCGAAAGGGACTGATTGCAAAATTTAATTAAACGTTTGTGTGGCATAGCTTGACACGTGTGAGGACGAGACTCGTCTGAATCATCGTTTCTCATTTCTCACTCCGCTTGGGCTCTAACATGAAGCGCGAAAGAATGGGAGAAGAAAACAGAGATGCTTGCACTCTTCCTCTCCTCTTCTTCGTATCCGACTCTCTCTTTCCTCTCCAGATCCGTAACTCTAGACTTAGCGAGAAGAACAACACTCTCAGCTCTCACAATGTCGATGAACCTAAGAACCCACGCGTACGCAGGCAATCCATTGAAATCCAGAACCCCGAAATCCACCGATCCCTTCTCACCTGCTTCCGCGTTCGAATCCCTCAAAGCTCTGATTCCGGTAATCCCTAATCACCCTACACCTTCCCCCGATTTCAAGGTCATTCCCTTTAGCAAGGGCCGGCCGCTGGTGTTCTCGAACGGTGGAGACGCTAATACGACGCCTATTTGGCATCTGGGCTGGGTCAGTTTGGCTGATTGCAAGGGTCTGTTGGCGAGTAGTGGAGTTGATCTGAGCGAGAATTCGCTTGTGTATTTAGGAGCCAAGGTGGAGGAAGATTTGGTATTCTGGGCCGTTGATTTGACGGAAGAAGACGGTGTGGTTACTGAATTGGGAGGTAAGAAGTTGTGTTTCGTCGAGCTTAGGACGTTGATGGTAGCTGCTGATTGGGCGGATCAACGCGCCATGGACGAGTTAGCTATAGCCGGCCATGTATGTGAGCTCCTTCAAGTAGATTTCATTTTAACCAAGCGGTTTTACGTTTTTTTTTTTTTTTATTTGGTTTAATGATGGCATTATTGGGTGTAAGGAAATCAAGTAGTGATATAGTTTACGAAATTTGAGCTAAACGAAGTCATTTATGGTAATGGAGTCGTATCCATGGATGAGATACTTCTTGAATGTTGATATTACTGCAAGAAGTGCTGCATTTAGAACTTATTGGTGCTGATACCCTAGTTATATTATGACAGGCCAGGGCATTGCTTGAATGGCACAATGTATCACGATTTTGTGGAGCTTGTGGAGGTCAAACTGTTCCCAAGGAAGCAGGAAGGAGAAAACAATGCTCAAATGAATCATGCAAAAAGCGGGTTTATCCCCGTGTCGACCCGGTATATTAGTGCTTCTTCCATCTTTTTTTTTGCACTAGATTTTCCTCAAGAGTATGACATTACGGAAATTCTGGCTGATGGTTTTCTCTCTGTCCATGTACAGGTGGTTATAATGTTAGTTATTGATCGAGAAAACGATCGCGCACTTCTAAGCAGACAATCTAGATTTGTACCGAGAATGTGGAGTTGTTTAGCTGGATTTATTGAGGTATGACCACCTCACTGCTAAACCATCACAGTTTACTGTTATTATCCTTTTTTCATTCAGTCTCCTCCGAATTGGCCATTTCCAGTTGATTCGATTTTCGCATGTGAATTTTGTATTTATTATAATCGGATGTTGCTTCTGGTAGCCAGGGGAAAGCTTAGAAGAGGCTGTGAAGCGAGAAACATGGGAAGAGACAGGCATTGAAGTAGGACAAGTTGTCTATCACAGCTCTCAGCCTTGGCCTGGTAATTTTGAATAGTTAATTGTTAGTTTACGGTTTCTGTCTTCCATTTATATCTTCTATCTTGTTTATTAGCTTGTGGTGTGTGATCCATGCATCCATGAAAGCGATATTGTAGTTGTCCAGCAGATAAAAACGATCTCTTAGTTAAATGGTTCCTCTGTGGATGTAATTTTCTTGACATTCTGATAAATGTGTGTGTGCAATTGATCCTTCCGTAAGCTTAAATTTGTCTCAAATGGCAGTTGGACCAAGTAGCATGCCATGCCAACTGATGCTTGGTTTCTTTGCTTTTGCCAAGACGCTTGAAATAAACGTAGACAAAGAGGAGTTAGAAGGTAAATTTACTCTTTTGAAATGTCATAGTTTCTTTAATTGAGCTTATCTTAACAGCTAGGAACATGTTATTCACCACTTTCAACTATTTGTTGCGCAGATGCTCAATGGCACAGTAGAGAAGATGTGAAGAAAGCACTGGCGTTCGCAGAATACAGGAAGGCCCAAAGAACAGCTGCTTCGAAGATAGAGCAGATCTGTAAAGGTGTGGAGAGAAGCCAGAGTCTATCGACCGATTTCAATGTCGAAAGCGGTGAGCTCGCTCCTATGTTCATCCCGGGGCCATTCGCCATCGCTCACCACCTGATCTCATCATGGGTCGATCAAGGTCCCCCTGGCGATGCTCACTCAAAGCAACAAGCCAGTGTCTCTCTCTCAAGTTTGTAGCTAGAAAGATAGCTACTTGATGCTTATTTTGAATTGCAGAGTCTTTATTAGTGTACGAACTCAGCCACTTACCTCGATACAATCTAGTTGTTCTTCAACAATCAATATAATCTAGTTTGTAAAACTATATTTACGTGAGACGCTTTTCAACAAGTGTTATCGGATAATTTTATGATTATCATGTGTTATTCCTTAATGATGTATAAAATAAAATAATGGTTTCTGTTAGTTCATGTAATTCCACTGTTCTTACGTACACATCTCCGTAGGGTAGAATTGACTCTCTCTCCCCAGGTCTGTCGTCGTCGTCTCTCACTCGCTTCTAAAACCCTCTCAGCTTCATAACAACCATTTCGCTCCCTTTGTCCTTCTCAGAGATCTAAACCGCTATGGCTACCTCCTTCTTCCGCCGACTCGCTAAGTCAGCTCCGATTACATTTCCCGTCGCATTCGGATCCCAAACCAAATCTGGTTTTGGCACTTCCCGATTCTCTGCCGGTGCAATCGCGGCACTTTCCGGTGGATTCTCCTATTATTACCTCACTACTGGCAACAATCTGGTGAGATTTCATTTTGTTTTCATCTATTGTCTCTGATCATATTAGATTTCATTTTATTTTCTGCCAAGCTGCTTTTATTCCTTTCTTTTCCATTTTCTTCACATTTTATCAGACGAGTTTAGACTAGCACATCACTTAGATCTTGTAAAATAGCGTATTTAGGCCTTTCTTCTCAGTTACTATGGCTTGTGATTATTAAAAATTTATGATTATGATCTCAGGTTTATCTAGATCAAGCTAAGGAAGAGACAGGACCAAAAACTGGTGAGCTCTTTTATCTATTTTCGTTAATCTTGCTTCGAAAGCTCTGAAACGTTTTTTCATACTAGCCTACTACTATGATCAGATTTAGATGTTTTCTTCGCTCTCTCAAAACTTAATTGTATATTGCTGTCTAATCTCAGCTCTAAACCCTGATAAATGGCTCGAGTTCAAGCTTCAAGACACTGCTACTGTTAGCCACAACACCAAGTTGTTCAGGTATTTGATTGACTTACTAATATCTTCATAAAAATACTTGCTGGCTTTGGACTCGTGATTCAGTTTGCTTGACTTCTATGCTTAAATATCCATATCTCAGTAATGGGCATTGCCGCTATTAATTGGAGTCCGCAATTTAGATGTTAATAGTTGAATCTTACTATCTCTGATAGCTTTTTAAGCTCATATACATTGGTTTTACCTTGAATACTAGGTTCTCCTTTGACCCCTCAGCCAATTTGGGTCTACATGTTGCTTCTTGTCTCCTGACAAGGTATGCTGTGTTCACACTTGTTCCACTTTTCATTTTGGAAAACTTGGGAAATTTTCTCAACGAGAGTGGTAAAATCTAATATGTTTTCTTTTTATCTTAACAGGGCTCCTTTAGGCTATGATGCTGAAGGCAAAACGAAATATGTCATCAGACCGTAAGTTCAGCTAAAAACTACTCACCAGCTTTGCATTGTATTTCCTGTCCGGACAACCATTTCTCTGAACCTGTTAGCCTAACTGTTACATTTTCCCTTTTGTTGAATGGCTTTCATGGAACCCGTTTTTATAACTTTTCGTTTTTGTCCACTAGTCTATTTACCCTCTGTTTTGATGATATTCGTTCGTTTCTAGTTTATGCATTGTCTGCAACTAAATGGTGAAGGTTGTTTGCACTTTGCAGCCATTATCTACCTTCTAAATTCCCACTCTTTGGATTACACAAAACTTATCTTCCAAAAATATATCTTCCAGATCTTGAATTTTCTTGCTTTCTACTATAAAGCTCTTATATACTTGAACATATGTACGTGAGGCTTCTGTTAACCTTATT
This sequence comes from Erythrophleum ivorense, assembly GCA_026724425.1. Classification (NCBI taxonomy): domain Eukaryota; kingdom Viridiplantae; phylum Streptophyta; class Magnoliopsida; order Fabales; family Fabaceae; genus Erythrophleum; species Erythrophleum ivorense. Next base: position 7,736,171 of record JAIUCV010000071.1, on the reverse strand, counting down.
GATCTTATATCTGTGTTTTAATCTCAGTTATACTCCTATATCAGACCCAGAGGCTAAGGGATATTTTGATTTACTGATTAAGGTATGTGTGTCCTGTTAATATTCATGTGCATCTCTCCGCTTTTGCTATTATTTTCTAGCAAAAAACTGGATGTATTATGATTGCACTTGCTTACTCAGTTTGTTTTGAATTTGTTCTGATGTAGTTCACTGCTTTTTGCAGGTATATCCAGATGGAAAAATGAGTCAGCATTTTGCCAGCCTAAAACCGGGGGATGTGATGGAAGTAAAGGGGTATAGTTACTTGACTGTTTCCCTTCTTTAACTCCTGTTGGTGATAGTTCTTTATTGTATATGCTGTTTAACTATTTCTATCTTTTGTTTGTTGTAGACCCATTGAAAAGTTCAAATATTTGCCTAATATGAAGAAACATATTGGCATGGTATGTCCTTGTTCCCTTGTTACAACCAAGTTTACTGATGTCTATTCTTACATACTATCTGTTTTGTTTATGTGGAAGTTTAACTTTGTTGATAAGGACTGGACTCGTAGTGTTTTTTTCTTATCTTATCTAAGAAGCTTATGGAACTATATCGTCTGCTCTAATTTTTTGTAATGCGAGTGCTTAGAAATTCAATTTTTCATGAGGTTGCATAATTGCATTTCTACTTTCCCGTTTAGTAGCATGATTTACTGACTTGTAGTTATATGTGTATTATGCTTACATATCACTGTAATGACAAATAAATTCGGACCTCTGATTTTGTGTTGGCTATCCCTTCTGTTTCTAAAAAACTTGCAGATTGCTGGTGGAAGTGGGATCACTCCAATGCTTCAGGTGATTGATGCCATTTTGAAGAATCCCGAGGACAACACACAGGTGACCCGCTTATTGTTATCGTATTTTGCAGAAATGATCAATTATATCCAACATTGAAGTATGTAATCTATGCATACAAATTTCCGATCTGCTACATTTCTTTGGTTGCTGGTTTCTTTGCAAGATCTTGAAAATGTCATCACTACAAGTCTACAACTCGTTTCAAATTCAGCTGAGACTATTCAGAAGAAAAGGGATATCCTAACATGGAAATTTACGTTCTTTGTGTGCACAGATAACACTGCTTTATGCCAATGTTTCTCCAGATGATATACTTCTCAAACAGAAGCTCGATGTACTTCAGGCTAACCACCCAAATTTGAAGGTGACTATTAGCATGCACCTTGATTATTTGACTAACTGGTGACTATTGGCATACACTTTATTTTTAATGTTTGTGATGTTAAAAATCGACAGGTATTCTATACTGTTGACAATCCTACTAAAAACTGGAAAGGAGGAGTAGGTTACATTTCAAAGGACATGGCTCTGAAAGGCTTACCTCTTCCTGCGGATGATACTCTTATCCTTGTAAGTTAGCTTACAATACCTAGCTTGATTTTTGATAAAAAAAAAGTGTCACTTCAATCTCTTCCCATCACTCCTTCCCTCGTATGCTATTGAATATTCTTCTTCTTAATGACACAAGAAAATTAGTATATATTTCATTAAATCAATTAGTGGGTTTTTTCTTCTGATTTGGAGTATGCGAATGTTTAATCAGTTTCCATGATTTTGGACTATTATACCTTTGAAATTTTTTGTTCATCATCATAATGGACAATGTTTCCTAAGAGAGTGACAATCAGGATTGCAAAGCGGAAGTTATGGATAGAAAAGCATTCATTATCATATCATCTAAAATGTGTCATGCTTTATCGTGAATTCAGGTATGTGGTCCTTCTGGGATGATGGAGCATATATCCGGAGGCAAAGCTCCAGACTGGTCACAGGGAGAGGTTTGTAATTTGTACCAATTAGTCGGCATCTTATTTTGGCAATCTAATAACACTTTGAGCTGAAAGAGGACCTTTAGGGAATGTGTTCAGTGTTGAATATAACCAATCAATCTAGTAACAAAGATGCAGACCAGTTTATGTCCTGATTACTCTTTGGTTTGTTTCACTGCAGGTCAAGGGGATACTCAAGGATCTCGGATACACAGAGCAAATGGTTTTCAAATTCTGAGAGAAGTTGAGAATCACTCGAGGAGGTTTCATTTCATGTAATAAAGTGGGCCCAAGCAAACATTTATTGATGCGGAATGAACTTGACACACGACCTACCAAAAGATTTGAAACTGAACAAAGCAAAACAGATCAGTTTAGTCATTGTCTCTGCAGGTTGTAACGAAAGCTTTCCTATACTTTGATTTTGATGATAAATTTCTATGCGATTGAGACTGCAAAAAAAAAAAAAAAAAAAAAATTGAATAATGGTTTGGAAGATGAAAGTTGTGCATTTGCATTCATGTCTATGTCTCGAGTCTTTCGACTCATCTATAAGCAGCAGAATATCTCAACAGTCTACGATTTGGCTGTGACTTGACTAAACTTGCAATCGACTTGCTCTTCTTCATTTGAGAGCGTCTAAGAAAGAAACGTATTTACTTGCTAGTTGGAGCAGATTAGGTTGAAGCAATGGATGTAATCGTTGAACATATTTTTCAATTACTGTGGACTGAGGACTGACGCTGGTCCCAGGTTGGGATGTTTTAACAGCAATTTGAGTGAACAGTGGACTGACGCTGGTCCCAAGTTTTATTACAAAGCGGTTACTTATAAAACAAAAGAGAATCTTAATGAAGGATCCAACAAGTAAAGCAACCATAGCTTGGGGACACAAAACAACAAGTTTCAAAGAAAATTCAGATGGATGGATTCAGTAATTCCCAAAATCAAATGGATGGATCCCACTGTTCATCAGAAGCAGCATCGAAGAAACTTTTCCACATTTTGGTTTTTAGTGAGACGGTTTCTCCTCTTCTTTCGTGGAGGATAAATACCTGTCATCACACACGTTTAGGGGAACTCAGATCTCAGAGTAGTGATTCGCTTTGAGAATGCGTTTGGTCACGTATATATGGTTCTGTGAGAATAGAACTTACCCCTGGGCTCTAGCCCAACGTGAGAGCTGATAGAGCTGTACGGTCTCGTTGGAAGCATGGCACGCAAGTAGTAAATAGTTGCGAGGCTGCACCATCCAGGCAAATCTCATGAACAATGCAGAGTAAATGCACATGGCTGTACCAAAAAGAAAAAGAAATCAAAAGATGTCACATTATATGGGCTTTATAATAAAAATTGTCAACACAGTCTCTCTTTCCTAACCCGAAGACATGTTTCCGGAAATCATTTCCGGGGGCTTTTGCATATCAACCAAACCCTGTTGTGAATTCAATTCAAAACCATAATGAATGAAATGAAGGATTGAAAATCAAAGAAATGGAAAGAGAAAGAAACATACAGCAGCAACGAAACCCCAGTTAGCGATAGGTCCCCAGAAATGGGTTGTTTTAGGGCCAACCGGACTGTTCAAGAATGCTTGGAACCTTGATGTTGCCATTTCTACCGAAACTCGCCTGCACTACAAAGGATATAAATAATCAACATCATCAATCAAGAAATGTGGAAAGCTAAACAAGACTCAAAAGTTTCAACTTTTTTAAGTGTGACAAGTAAACGTTTCAGAAGAGATGAAACAAAGCACATACAGGATTTGATAGGAGAATCAAACAGGGCCCTCGAAATTAGGATTTCTAAGTCCAAATCGACAAAATACTTTTCGATTCCCAATCTAAAACTATTAGCTCGACTAATTTAGGTAATACAAAGGGAACGATTAGGTTTATCAATCATCAATCACTTTGTTACATGACTCCTAAGACGATCAACTAAGAAATCGACACGAACCTGAAGGATGCGAAAGTCGGATTCGTCTAAAAGGAAAATCGAAGAAGCTTGCTCCCAATACTGCGAACCAGATGGTGAGGGAAATTGAGAGAGAGAGAGAGAAGAATAACAAACGAGTCAAAGGCCAAAAAGTGGGTTGGGCTTCGTTGTTTTTTGTCAACCGGAAATAAATTAATTTCAACCAAACCGGAGCTAAAGGAATCTTAAAATTCAAAACGAACGGGACAAGTGAATAAACCAAACTCATGGAAAATGTTGGCCAAACTAGGTTCGTAAATGGTTTTATACCTATGATTTATGAATGATCTACTTACTCATTTATATTTAGGAAAATGGTTAATATAACGATTTCTTTTGTAGATCCGTGCAAATCGTTAAGGAAGGACACATAAAGAATGTCCAACTAGAGTAATTCCACATTTTTTTACTTTATTCTACTCTTGAGATCGATCACTGCGACCGTTTTATTTCCTTGCGCCATTATAGGACACACAAAGATTTTGGTTATAAACAGACAGTAAGTTTCTCTTTGGTTTTCCTATTTTCGTCAACAATCTTATTTTACTAAAAATTGTCAGTTTTAAGTTTTAACTACAAATGTAAAACCAATAAAAGGAAAATAATTTTCCCCAAAAAAAATGGAACAAGTCTTTAGAAAAAGGAATATTAAAACCGTTTTCCCATTATTATTCTTGTTTTTCCTTTTCTTCCCTCATTCGTTCCAAATATTTGTCATCGGCTGGCTAATTTTTCAAGAGAAACAAAAATCAAAGAGAGAAGAAGAGAAGAATGGCGTTGCAGAGATCTACAGCATCGTTTAGGAGACAAGGATCGTCGGGACTCATATGGAACGACAGATTCTTGAGCGGAGAGATTCGTAACGACGAAAGACAAGAAGATCGCATTAACGATCATCGTGACGGATCAATGGCAGCGACGGCGCCAACAGTGAAACGGAGCGAATCGGACGGAGGGTATGGCCACAGTGGACGTTTGTCAGATATTTCTCCAACGTTTGATCCACCTTCCCCTAAAATCTCTGTTGGCTGTGGCTTCTGTTCTCTGTTTTCGTCTGATCGGAGAAGAAGGAACAGAGTAAGGAGAAGATCAAGCGCTGGAAGTTCATAAAGGATAAAAACAAGTAAATTATGGATTTTATTACAACTATATGGATGCATATATCTTTTGGTTGGTTTTAGGATTTGGTTATGTTTCTTCTTTTTATGTGAAAATTTCGAAATTCTAATGGATTAAAACGAACGTTTACTTTTCGTTTATGATATCATGTTTTGAAGAGAAGGCTTTATTATAGATTTGATCGTTTCAATGCTTGTGTTTTTGTGAAACATTCAGACAAAAACAAAAAAAAAAACAAAAAAAAAACGTCAATTGCCAAGTTCATCAAAAGACAACTTTTGTTTTTAATTTAAGCAAAATAAATCGTAACGAATGTATTGATAATATATTTACCAGGTTTTCATGTAGCAATAAGGGTGCAAATTTCTCAAATAAGGAGTTTTCTGCTAATCTGTTTTGGATTTAGTCAATGTGCTAAAGTCGGAGACCAAATAGTTTGAATGGTATTTCTGAATGCGCACTGATGCAAACTTACGTTTTGAAAATGTACCGCAAATTACTAGATTTTAATATCTGAATTTCTAGCCTTGATGGAAAAGAAATATCCCGAAAAAGAAACTTGAGAAGAACGTATTTTTGTAAACATGCGCGTGATGGCAAATTGGCACGGTGTGTTTATTTGTTGGCTTTAAACTTTAAAGCCAATGGCGTGAATTCGATACAACTCGGGTCTCGGGTTCACTTCCATCGGTCTACAAATACTGCGCTTAAATTATTTTCTCGCTAGGATTTTGGCGTGAGTGCTATATTTGTGGTGGGTTTTCAGGGAACTTGTCTCGAGGTTAGCATTGTAAAATGAAAATGTAATCAAACAAAGCTTTTTGAGTTTTGTATAACACCAAAGTCTCGTTCCTCGTAGAGAACTTTTATACGACGAGGAGTAGAAGAAGTCGAAAAAGGACAAATGCTTGTCTGTGCTATATCAAACTCCCCTCCTCCTACATAGGATTTGTCCCTCCAATCACTATATTGCCATAAGCTCGTTATCTTAAGCTCCACTTTTGGTCACTTAATTTCATTATTCCGAGATGAAATTTTTGCTGGGCCGCACGTACGCTCATATAAATTAACTTATCATGCAAACAAACTCGACCCACAAATAAACCTAGGGAATGAAGCTTTGTTCCGACTTTTTTTTTTTTTTTTTTTTTTTTTTGTATGAATGTTAAGATATCTTTGTTCCGACTTATAGTAACACTTTAAAAAAAAAGGTAGGAATAGCGAATTTACAGTAAGCCTTTTGATTGCGATTGGTATAAGTTACAGTCTAATATATAATTAAAACAAAGAGAAGAAAAACAATAAAATGAAAGAAGATCAATGGGGAGAAGCAGGACGAACTTTGGTTCTGAAGAGGAGAACGTAGAGTTTGTCCATTGAGAAGTAAATAAAACAACCTGTGGAATGTGTCACGAACGACCCGAAACTTGACCCCACTATGCAGTGCCATGCTGGTCCATACCCTTTGTCAAATTCCTGCATATCAATTTTTCATATCTCACTTACATTATATAACTTATTTATGTATACACATCCACCGTTTACTTTTGATGAAATTGAAAATCAGATCTTTTTTTTACAAGAAAATGGATTTGCTCAAATCTGAACGTACTTTTGAAAATCAAGCTTCTTTTACTAATTGTCCACAAAAAAACAAGTGCCAAACGAACTACTATTAGTCAAAGCCACAGTGATCCATGACGTGGAGACTGAGAGAGAGACAAAAGAGGGATCCAAAAAATAAGTTAAAAAAAGGAGATAAGAGTGGAAGAGGACCACATGACTCTGTTGGGTCACTCCCCTTTGATGCCCTTTTCAACATTAGCTGGATCATTTCCCATCACTCTGTTTTATTATATTTATCTATTTCTAATACTCACTCTCCCCATCCATTTTTGAGATCCAAAAGTTATTTATTCACCCACATTCATTATTATTTTTTTTGGTTTTAGTTTTGCAGCCCATACATAGAGACACAAATACCGGTCATTTGTTTGATATCGACATCTAATATCATGAAAAAGCAATTGGTTAAGACTTGAGAGGGGGTGATGACGATGTGTCATTTTCCTCACATACTTTGTATTTATTTAGATGTTTTGGTATTGAAAATTGAAAATGAGTTTCTGCCTAGTTGTTAGTATATGTGTGGCTTAAACGAAAAAAACATTAAAAGCTATATTAATCTCATTAATTTTATGTCCATTCCAACTACTTAATCGTCTACAAAAGAAATTCAAGACTCTAAATTTCTAATATTACACGTTTAAAGGACAAACAAAACATTAATTAGAGACTGTAAAATGTTAAAATCGAATTTAAGAACCTAAAACATTGACGACCGAATTCCAATCTAATCATAAATTCTGACGAAAACTTTTATAAGAGTTATCATCTACAGTTGTCAACATGAAAACATAAACCATTATGATTTCAGTCAATACACCCTTATGATTTCTTGAAGTTTCAAAAAATTTAATATATATATTTTTTTTTTACAAAAAACCATATTTTAGAAACATTGCAAGTTTTGGCATCGCAATTTTTTTCTTTAACAAGATTTTTATTTTTTGTCTTTTTCTTCATGAAAAACCGCCTCTTTGTGATAACATATATACTTGGATAAATAAATAAAATGATCAACTAGTAGAAAGGGACCAAAAAGATTTAAAAAAAAAAAAAGATAAAAGAAATGCGGGAAAGATAGTGTTACCTTCTTGAGATTGAAAGCCATGTGCTTCGAACTAAACTTCTCCAAACTATCTAAAGTCGTTCTCGCACACCTAAACGCATGTGCCTGCATAAACCCCGGCATGTCAGCCGCTAATATCCTCACCGTTAACATCTCTGCCGCTGCCGCTATCCTCGCCGTCGTATCCCTCTCCACGTGAGACACCGATTTCCTCCCCTCCTCCGCCGCGGCCGCACCACCACCACCACCGCCGATTTTCTTTCTTTCATTTCCACTAGTGATCTTTAACTCGAAGATGTCTCTAATCAGATGGTTTTGCACTGTTTTCTTCGATTGGACGATTGGTTTTGCAACATCTTCTTGGGATATTGATGGTTTGATCGGGATTTTGTTGGGTTTGGATTTAGGGTTTGTTAGTGACTGCTTCGAAGTGTTGGTGGAGAATTTGTAGAAGCTCATGAGACTTTTCTTCTTCGGCTTTTTGGTTGTCTCTTCATTAGCCATATTCATTTTTTATTTTGTTTTTCGTGGAAATATTTGTGGAACTCTTTAATGGCTCATATGCGTTATTTATAAGGAAGAGTCACAGGAGAGAAATGAGTCCTCTCTATTATTCTCTCTTAAAGTTTGCAATTGAATAGAATAAATATATAATTTTATACATCAAAATATAATACTATAGAAGATATTATTTTAAAACTAAAATGGAGTGCATCCTATGCGTACCATTTCTATAAAAATTTATGATTTTTTTTTTTTTTAAAGGAAAAAACTTGGTCCGGAAAAGGATAATAATTGAAATCGGAACTAGGTAGCAGTGTACAAAATAATAAAGTAATTTAGCTTCACATGTTCATAATTTGCCTCTAAAAATATATAGGTTCATTGTGGTTAACTGTGAATTTTGGACAATGTTCGTTTTCTTCATTATATGAGCCAAGCCTTTTTTTTATCGAAAACAAAAACACTAGTGTTTGAGCCAAAACTGACTATAAAACACAAAACATAGCACAAATCCTAAATCAGAATCAACGAGGTAATATGTCTTTCAAATGAAGCTAGTTGAAGTAACCGTAAGGTGCTGACGGGAAGGCAATGGTGAGAAAATTTGACATATATAAGTTGATTGAGAGGGTCGTCGACAGCGAACGTAACTCGCAATTATCTTTATTTTTATTAACATGTATATGTTTTATAGTCTTTTCAGTAAAATATGATTTTATGATATAAGATTCAGTAAAAAAAATCACAAACACTGCATCTATTTTTTTACTATTGAATTTGTTTGTTCTCCGCTCAATTTTGTAAGATAGCACCACAGAAAATACTGAAGATGCAGCTGGATTGACGCAGATCGTGAATCAGTCAGGAAGTGCATCAGGACGTGTGGACGGACTTGTAGCGGAGCTAAGTGGAAGCCTAACGGAGCTAAAGGAGAGTTGCTGAGCTGGATGCGAGCTTGTAGCGGATAAAGACGAATCCAGAAGAGGCGGTAGCTGAGCTGGATGAGGAGTATTGGAGCTATCAAGATAAAAGGAATATTTCCTATTCTTAGACAAAAATAAGGAAGGAAATATTCCCTTGGAGATTTGGAATGATCACCAAGGCCGAAACCTTGTAGGGTTTCACAGTATGCCTATTGAGGATAAATAGGATGCTCTGGCCGCTTGTAGGCGGCATCACAAACTTGAGAGCTTTAGACTTTGGGTTTAGATCATCTTGTAAGAGAGCTAGGACAAAGGGGTTAGGGCTTGAGAGGTTCGAAGATCGTGGATAGATCTGAGAACGTGAGAGTTACTAGAACTGCAAGTCAAGAGAGATCGTGGATAGATCTGAGTTGAGCTTGTAGATTTCGTTTAAGCATATACTTGTAAGTTATCTTAAAGAAGTTTCTAGTAATATATTTTCTTTGTAAAGAAAACCCCGTCCCAATTTGTGATCCTCTACTGCATCAGTAGCCCTTGGTTTTTCAATTGGTATCAGAGCAGTCACCTTGAGTGTATTGCTATAGCAGGTGAGATCTTGCGGAATAGAGGGCTATCACCCGGACTTCATGGGAAGGTCAAAGGTGATACTAGATGCAGGAAACTATGGATATTTGAAATCCAGGATGAGGATGAACATCCGAAGTATTGATGGTGAAGACTCTGAAGAAGATACTGAAAAAGATGGAGAAATCATTAACTTTGTAGCTTTTGCTGGAATTTCTGAATTTGTGGAAGAAAGAAAAGCAACTGAATCAGATATCGACGACTCGTCCACCGATGACGAATCTGAGATTGATATCTACGAAAGCTACAAGGAAGTTCGTGATACCTTGGTTGAAACTGGGAAGGAGAATCTCGAACTCAAAAGGGCGAATACTCGTCTTGAAGCACAAGTTGGTGAACTTCAGAAGGCTCTTCAAGCGGAAAAAGATCTCAACATGGATAATCTCAATATCATGTTGGAAAAGATGGAAGCGGTTAAACGAGCAGATGACATCACCAAAGAGTACTTTTTGGAGAAGGAGAACTCTAGGAGTTTACAGGCTGAGTTAGATCAACATCGAAAGCAACTCAAGATGTTGACTGGAACTAAGGAGCTTGACAAGATTCTGAGTCTGGGACGTGTAGGGAAGTCGAATCTTGGACTAGGATACATAGTTAACTGTGGAACAACTAGCAAAACAATCAAGTTTGTATCAGGAGGGATGGCTCAAGATGTTCTTCAGGCATACACTAAGTCACCAGCACAGAAACTTGATCACATCCTCAGAAATGGAAATCGAGGAAAGAGCACTATGGGATTAGGATATGAGGCTAAGAAAGTCAGTACAACTAGAGCATCACATCGCCACATCAGAGGACATCAAGGGAAGGAGTGCTACTTTTGTGGAGCCATAGGTCATATCAAGACGTTTTGCAAAAAGTTTTGGGCTAAAGTTGATCACGCTTGGAGACAAGGACGCTATTATTGGAATCGTGGTCTGAACCAAATCTTCATTAGAAAGGCTGACCTTTACAGGAAGACAGCACCAGGTTCTGCTCGATGTACATCACAAAGTGGTACAAGACAACGATTTTCCTCCAATATGGCACTATTTGAAGAGATCAATGAGGCTGACAACACTGGACCGTGGTACTTCGATAGTGGATGTTCCAGGCATATGACAGGAGTCAGAGAAAATCTGCAAGATGTGAAGCAGTTAAAAGGAGGGAAGGTCACGTTTGGTTGTGGAACAAAAGGGATGATTCAAGGCAAAGGACGAACCTCTGAGGAGCAGCCACAGCTTATGAATGTCTACCTTGTCCACGGTCTGAAGTCAAATTTGATTAGTGTCAGCCAACTATGTGATGAAGGTTTAACAGTGTGGTTCAACAAACTAGAATGCAAAGCCATTGATTCTGACGGAAAGACAGTTCTACGGGGAGTTCGTTCAGGCAACAACTGCTACATGTGGGATCAATCTGCCAGATGCTTGAATATTCGAGATGATGTTGCACTGTGGCACAAGCGTTTGGGACACATGAATGTTCGTCATCTTACTGATCTGGTGAATAAAGAGATAGTTCGTGGTGTTCCGAAACTGAAGGGATGTGAGAAACTTGTGTGTGGCCCTTGCAACCAAGGAAAACAAATCAGAGTTCAGCACAAGACGGTGCCTGATATACAGTCCACAAGTGTTCTGGATCTAGTTCACATGGACTTAATGGGACCGATGCAAGTGGAAAGCATTGGAGGAAAGCGCTATGTTTATGTTCTAGTAGATGATTACTCGCGATACACTTGGGTGCGCTTTATTCGTGACAAATCTGACACCGTGGCTAGTTTCAAGATTTGGGCTCTTCAAGTTATCACTGAGAAAGGAAGTCTCAAGTGTATACGCAGTGATCATGGGGGAGAATTTCAGAATAAAGTTATGACTAAGTTCTGCAATGAACAAGGCATAGCTCACCAGTTTTCGGCACCTAGAACACCATAGATGAATGGTGTAGTTGAGCGAAAGAACAGAACGCTTCAGGAGATGGCGCGAGCAATGATCCATGGAGGAAACATTCCAGTGAAGTTCTGGGCTGAAGCAATCAACACAGCATGCTACATCATAAATCGTGTCTACATGAGAAAGGCGTTAGGGAAAACTCCATATGAATTATGGAAAGGGAAAACACCTAACCTAAGTTACTTTTGTGTTTTTGGATGCAGGTGTTTCATTCTGAATGACAAAGATCAGCTTGGCAAGTTCGATTCTCGGAGTGATGAAGGCATTTTTCTGGGTTATTCAGGCAATAGTCCAGCCTTTAGAGTGTTCAATTTTCGGTCTAAGATGGTTATGGAATCAGTCAACGTGGTGTTTGATGACCGATCAATTGCGGTTATTGGAGACTCTCCAGTGTTCCATGAAGCTGAATCCAAGACGCCTGCGGAAGAAGAAGTGGATGGTACCTCAGAGAAAGATGAGATGACTGACAAAGTGGTTGAAGTAAGACATCCGGTGACTCAGGTTCACAGAAATCACTCATCAAGTGATCTGATTGGAGATATAACTGAAGGACGGAAAACAAGAGGAATCAAGTTAAACTTCAAGCAGATGGTCAGTATGGCAATTATCCAATTCGAATGCTTCGTCTCAGCCATAGAACCTCAAAATCATCTTGAAGCACTTGAAGATGCGGATTGGATTATCTCCATGGAAGAAGAACTCGAGAAGTTTGTGAGAAATGATGTTTGGGAATTGGTACCACTACCAGACGGTGTGAATGTGGTAGGTACAAAGTGGATCTTCATGAACAAAACAGATGATGCTGGAAGCATTGTTCGAAACAAATCAAGACTTGTTGCACAAGGATACTCACAAGTAGAAGGAGTAGACTTTGATGAAACATTCGCGCCAGTAGCTCGTCTTGAGTCTATCAGATTGTTCTTAGGCATGGCTTGCATACTGAACTTCATGGTACATCAGATGGATGTGAAGAGTGCCTTTCTGAACGGCATTCTACAAGAAGAAGTATATGTAGCTCAACCCAAGGGGTTTGAAGATCCTACACATCCTGACTACGTATACAAGCTTAAGAAAGCTCTATATGGACTGAAACATGATCCAAGAGCGTGGTATGAGCACCTGACGAAGTTTCTTATTGATACAGGCTACGTCAGAGGAACTGTGGACAAAACTTTGTTCATTCTTGAGAAAGAAGATGAGATAATGATGGTGCAGATTTACGTGGACGATATTATCTTTGGAGGAACTTCTGAGAGTTTGGTTGAAAACTTTGTGAAGAGTATGACTAAGGAATTCAAGATGAGCATGGTGGGAGAATTGAAGTATTTTCTTGGACTTCAAATAAATCAAACTGAGAAAGGGATTTTTATTTCTCAAAGCACTCATGCGAAGAATCTGTTGGAGAAGTTTGGGCTTGATAAGTGCAAAGAGGCTAGAACACCAATGAGCACAACCACAAAGATCGGAAAAGATGAACATGGAGAAGATGCTGATGTAAAGCTCTATAGAGGGATGATAGGAAGCCTACTTTATCTTACAGCAAGTCGTCCAGACTTATGCTTCAGCGTTGGTGTGTGTGCTCGCTATCAGGCCAAACCGAAACAATCTCATCTTCAAGCTGTGAAGAAGATCCTGCGGTACGTCAAGGGAACTGTCAATCTGGGAATTTTCTACTCTAAGGGATCCAACAGAAACCTTGCTGGATATTGTGACGCCGATTGGGCAGGATGTGCAGATGATCGGAAAAGCACAAGTGGAGGTTGCTTCTTCCTTGGGAACAATCTTATATCCTGGCTAAGCAAGAAGCAGAACTCTGTGTCACTATCTACTGCAGAGGCTGAATATATTGCATTAGGAAGCTGCTGCACACAGCTTATATGGATGAGACAGATGTCGGCTGATTATGGGATGGAGTCTGGACCCTTCTTGGTTTACTGTGACAACAAAAGCGCCATTGATATATCAAAAAATCCAGTGCAGCACTCAAGGACCAAGCATATTGACATAAGACACCACTTCGTTCGTGAATTGGTGGAAGATAAACAGGTAGTACTCGAACATGTTGTCACTGAATTACAGCTCGCTGATTTATTTACAAAACCATTGGACTTTAACCGTTTTGTCACCTTAAGAAATTCCATTGGAATTTGCACGAGTGGTTTTGAATGATGCAGGAGCTGATACAGGCACTGGCTCGGGGTGTATATATCAAGTTCAGATTTAGTTTGGAGTCAATGATGTCAATGAGGAGCAGCTGCCTGTCATACCGTCATGTCACCCAACCCAAGTTATGAAAAGTGCATAAGGTATCAAAAAAAAAAAAAAAAAAAAAAAAAAAAAAAAAAAAGAAAAAAAAAAAATGTCTTCTTATCTGAGCAAAGTCAAAGCTGTTACAATGCACTGTGTTTTGTCAATTGTTTTCGGGATGGTGCATGATTAAGGTGTGACAGTGTGAAAGCTGGAGGTTGGCATCAGGATGGCCAAGTGGTAGGAATCTTTTGAGAATTTGAAATACATCCTGATGCTTGTGTCGACTCAGTCACTGTCTCCTTCACGAGAATTAAAAGGTATTTTAACTTGAGACAAACTGAATAAAAGTGTTTTTCAAAGCTGAACAGATGTGACACATGGAAGAGTATTACTCGTTTGGACTCTGTCTTGGATCAAAACTTATGTGGTTGTCACAATTTTTAATTGAAGTGCTGTGCTGCTGATATTGGTGATAAGTGTTACAGGAAATCAAGCAGGAGCTCTGGTTTTCAAACCAATTTTAATCTGGCTGATTTATGTTAATTCCTAATTCCGGGTTGGTTTAAGTGGTTTTCTAGTGCAGTATATATAAATAGAAGAAAAAGGAGAAAAAGGAAAAACCTTCTAAAGTTTCCTTTTACAAGACCTAATTCTCTCGCCTCCTTAAAGATTCAACTCACAATCAATGGTAACTGGAACGCGTCAAGGCAAAATCCGACCGACTCAAGGTCAATTAAAGAAGCACGTCGACGGATCTTTCTCTACTCCAATCCAAGTCGACGAACCAACCATTGAACCAATGATTCAAGATCCGCCGCCTCCAATCATAACCTTGATAGAAGACGACGATGAAAGGGATGAATCAAATTTACAGATGGTTCTCTATGAAGGAGAAAAAGAGCCGTCAGCCGTGGAGGCCTTAGTTCCAAATCAGACTGACGGAGAGACTGAAGCAGCGGTTACTTCACCTCCGGTAGTGATTGACGAAGGCGAGTCGAACGAAATTGAGACGGACATTCCAGAACCCGGCCTCCCTGTCCCTCCGTCAGATCCGAAATCTACCGGCACTGACTCTCAAGATACGGAGGACCTCGATGTTTTAAAGCCAGGTCAGCCATTCCGAGTTTCTGAGAAGGAGTCTCCGCTTGATTCGTTGCCCGAAGAAACACCGGAGATCCATCCATCGGTGAGTAGCCAGACACGTTATGCTGTTTCCGATGAAGAACAGAGTGATGATGATACCGTTCCAGTCACAAGGAAGAGGAAGGTACTCAAGAAGGCTGGTCTTCCCCCGTCGAAGAAACTGAAGAAGAAGACTCCAGCACCGTCTACATCACCAATCTCCAAAGTTGCAGATTCTCACCCCTCTCCCGTCAAGAAAGTGCCGGCTCGATCTAGTTCCAGGACTAAAGCAAAGGCAAAGCAAACCGAAGCTCCAAAACCAAAGAAGAAGTCCTCTGTTAACAGGTTTGCTAGCTTTCAGTCTCGTGGAATCATAGATGAGAAGATTGTTGATATGCAGGCTGAGGCACATTGGGGTTATCCTGAGATAATCATTAAAGGAAAGTTTCAACCGACTGTTGTCGGTTTGGGAAGCTATGTGCGATCGGTGATTGTTGATTTCTACTCTGCCCTGCCTGAGTCCGAGGATGAGAGTGTCAAGGTGTTCATCCGTGATCAAGAGTATATCTTTTTGCCTGCTGTTGTTAATGAGTTTCTTGGGATGGAGACGTTGAGTGAAGCTGAGATGAAGAAGGAAGCTGATGCAGACTCAGTCAGTCTGAAGACTTTGGCTCAGCTGTTTACAGCTGATGAGAAAGCTGAATGGTCCGATATCTCTACAATTGTGATGACACCGTGTTTTGCTGCTCTTGTTGTTATTGCGTCACACAATTGGATTCCTTCCACTCATAGGAATCATGTATCCATCGAGAGGACCAAGCTCATCTACAAACTTTCTGCTGGGATTAGAGTTGATTTTGGGCAACTGGTATTTAATCAAGTGATGAGCATGACTCGCCTTCAGGTCAAGGATTCTCGTTGGTTGCTGTTTCCGCGTCTCATCTATGGTATTATTCAGATGCAAGATCCGCTCGCCTTGGGTAATGACGATGTCCTTGTTCGACCACTGTATTATCGGAAGGACAAACGTTCTGGAGAGGCTTTCATCAAGCGAGAGGAGGCAAAGAAGACGGCTCAGACGCAGAAATTTCAACTTCCGACCAGGGCTACTACGGCGTCTACTTCAACAGCTGCTACACCGTCTTCATCAACCGGTTATGTTTCGGTGGACCTCGGCACTGTCCGTTTCCCCACTCCTTCTCTTCAACCAGCAGCGGCGATTCTGGCGCTCAATGACATTGTTTACATGCTCCAGACGTTCACGGAGACTGTCCAGGGTCTAATCGTCAATCTGCGAAATTAGTACCATTTTCTGCTCAACCTTGTTCCATATGATTATTTGTGTTGTGTTTTTAACTTGTGTGTGCTCACAAGCAGGGGGAGAATAGGATGAACCAAGAAACGAAACCTAGGATTCGTGCTAGACTTGTGGGGGAGCAAAGTTTTTTGTGCTCTGTCTTTACGTAGTTTGTGGATCTAGATTTCTGGGGGAGTTGAGAGTTTTCTTTTTGGATCTAACTTTTGAAATTTTCGTTTAAAGACTCTTAACTCGTGTTCTGAATTGTGTCGAATACTTCTATGTCTAATGTTGAAGAATTCAGACTATCCTGGTTTCTTGGCTATCTCTGGTATGTGCATTGCGAATGTTGGTTTTACAGGTGCTTGAGAGACACAAAGCTAAAAAGGGGGAGATTGAAGATGCAGCTGGATTGACGCAGATCGTGAATCAGTCAGGAAGTGCATCAGGACGTGTGGACGGACTTGTAGCGGAGCTAAGTGGAAGCCTAACGGAGCTAAAGGAGAGTTGCTGAGCTGGATGCGAGCTTGTAGCGGATAAAGACGAATCCAGAAGAGGCGGTAGCTGAGCTGGATGAGGAGTATTGGAGCTATCAAGATAAAAGGAATATTTCCTATTCTTAGACAAAAATAAGGAAGGAAATATTCCCTTGGAGATTTGGAATGATCACCAAGGCCGAAACCTTGTAGGGTTTCACAGTATGCCTATTGAGGATAAATAGGATGCTCTGGCCGCTTGTAGGCGGCATCACAAACTTGAGAGCTTTAGACTTTGGGTTTAGATCATCTTGTAAGAGAGCTAGGACAAAGGGGTTAGGGCTTGAGAGGTTCGAAGATCGTGGATAGATCTGAGAACGTGAGAGTTACTAGAACTGCAAGTCAAGAGAGATCGTGGATAGATCTGAGTTGAGCTTGTAGATTTCGTTTAAGCATATACTTGTAAGTTATCTTAAAGAAGTTTCTAGTAATATATTTTCTTTGTAAAGAAAACCCCGTCCCAATTTGTGATCCTCTACTGCATCAGTAGCCCTTGGTTTTTCAAATACTATTTTGTCTGATTTCTCTTATAGCTTTTTGTCACATTTTATTGGTTTTTATTTTAGAACTCTTAACTGTATTGTGTTAGATGAGAATCTCGATGGTGACACAACATCATACTAACAGGTAATAATAAACCATTAAATACCAAACCTTTAGTCAAAATTTTCGTAATTTAATCACTGAGTAATAATATATCCCTTGAATATATCTCAAAATAAATAACTCAGCCGTAGCAACACCAAGACAACAAAAAGAATAAAATAATGTGGATTAGAAAGGGAATAGGGTGATTAGTAGAATCAAACCATGTGGGTTGTTCTAAGTCAAGTGAAATTAACCACTTATTTCTTGTCAACAAGTGTTATCAACATATATCGGATTTTGGAATACATATAGATAGACGGAGATGTTTGTTTTTTGTATTAAGATTTATTGGTCTGTTGACAAAAAGCACTTATTGTTCTCAAATACTGTGTGTTTCCGGGTCCCCAAATCTGATATTTTATACTCGTTACGTTAACCCTATCTATAAATTTAATTTATGCTCAGCAAATGAGGACCCTCTTGGCGTTTGTTCTTATAATTATGGGCAGTCGGTTTGTAATTTTTTTAAATATATAAAAGAAGCTGATACCGATCTGGATAATGTTTATGGTAATACAACAAAAAATAAATAAACGATTTCCACTCTAAGAATTTTTCCGTTTTACTCGCAGATCATTTTTTTGTGGTTAAGGGGTTAAATTAATGACAAAAACGAATTTGACAACGTATATCGAGCAATAAGTTAGTGATTAAAACAGTGGCAAAAAAATGTAGCAATTGTTATAAGGGAAGAGGCAACAAAGATCTCAATTGTTATAACTTATAGGGAAGAGGCAACAAAAAATGTAGCTATTGTTTCCACTTAAAATGCCACTTTTCTCAAATGTAGCAATTGTGACTTGAAAAATGGTGGTTAAACTTAAAATGCCACTTTTTGTCCATTTTTCCATTTTTGAGAAAAGTGGTTAGGTAGTCACTACATAACCCCTGCACATTTCATTGCAATGTACTACAAAATTCACCTGTTTTTCCCATACTATAAATGTACTAGTTTTTTTTTTTCTTTTTTTTGTTTGGAACAAGGTTTTCATATTTAATTGTGTAAGGAAAAGAAAATGTTTACCAACCCAGCCAGGCTAGATTCGTTTGGGCCTTGCCCATAATTTTTCTTACAACCACTAATGGGCTATAGCCCTAAAGAGATAGAAGGAGCTAATCTGAACCAACTTCTTCTATCAATGAAACGTTTGGTTTTATCACTTTATGAATAAAGAAAATAGAGAAAACGACGTCGTCCTGTAAAATCTGTTCCAACACATTCGAAACGGTTCAGTAGTTTACCAGTCTGCCTCACGCTTCACTCTTGTTCCCTTTCGAAAGCTAAAAGCTTCTTTCCTCAAAATTCTAAGAAAGAATTGGGATCGATTCTTAGGGTTTTCACCAAGCCTTGGCGACGAGCTCTCAATTGAGGTTATTCATTCCTCGCCATCATCGAATTTTCCGAATCTTATAGTTTCTGATTTTCTCAGCTCGGGTCTCTGAATTCCCCGTTTTCGATCTGTCGAAAGGCTGGAGGATTCCACTAGAATTTGTTTTTCCATATTCGGGAATTATAATGTTGGTCGTTTCCCCTGATGAATTTCGTTGCAGACTCGTTCGTTGGTGACGCAAGCATAGACTTTTTCCGGGGATGGCTTTGTAATGAGACGGATTCCAAAGTTTGGTATCTCTTACGTGCCTGAATCGGTCGTCTAGGGTGCGTCGCTAAAGGAGGTGGGGGTATAGTATAGAGAAACATGTCTGGTGGAACTCCGGTTGGTGGTGGTGGGTACATTAGGCAAAGACATAGCCAAGGATATGCATCTGGTGGTGATGATATTGAGGACGATGCTTGCTCTAGGCTACAACCTTTCTCGTTAGAGAGTCCTCGGAGTAAAACGTGGGTCGAGATTTTGGAGAATGTTCTTTGGATTGCATCTGCAGTTTTCATTATCTACTTTGGAGACAGGCATTCTAATATGATGTACATCCTCCTTCACGATGCTCGAATCAAAAGGTAACAGGGGGGGTTTCTCACTCGGCTCTTTCTTTTCACTGTTTTTTTTTTTTTTTTTTGGCTTAGTGCTTGTGTGCTTGTGTTGAAGATGTTAAGTGTTGAATAACCAGAAACTTGTCATCTTTCAAGTGTTAGGAGAATCGTATCCTTAATATCCTCTCGGATATGTTGAACATGTTGTGTAAAATGAGTATTGAGGGTTAACATGGACATGTGCATAGGTAAGGTGGGTACTCTTTGTATGATGGGTCTTAACATAATGCACTCCTCTGCCTTCTTTCCAGGATGCCTTTGTATTTCGGGATGTTGGGAATAGCTGTGAACATTATAATCATAATCTACGAAAGTATGTTATCGTGGAGCTTGAGAAGATTCGATGAGAAATGGGAGCTGTGGAGTATCTCTGCTCTGCCTTTCATCACCTTACTCGGCCTCGTTTCATTTTGCCTGTAAGTAAAATAAATCCCATGTTTTAGTCATCAGGAGCTACCGGGAGTAACTATCATATCATATATATTATGTAATGTTGTGATAAAATTTTGCAAAATGCAGGCTCTCCTTTGCTCTGTGGCCTATATGGGGCTTCTTGACTCTCCCTCTTCTGGTATGAACTCTCAGTCCATAATTCAAAAAAAAACCATCCAATCATTGTAGACAATCTCTTATCTGGATGCAAACAAAAATATATGGTTTTTGTTTTGATGATTTGCAGTTCACATTGTTCATGGCTTGCCTTGTTGTGTTCCCACATCTCATGATCATCAAATTCAGGCCTCAAAACGACGAACTTCGCATAGATTGATATGTAGAGAATGGAGATAGTTATTTGGAGAGTGATAACCCCTTTTTTTTTTTGTCTTTCTTCAGAAGTTAATAAATCTGAAAACTGTAGGGATACGGTTGGGTTGAGGTATATATAGATAGATGAAACACATTGATCTCAAGGGATCTTTTTCTTTTCTTTTCTTTTCTTTTCTTTTATTGGTCTCTGATGTCTTGCTTCATTTCCCAGCTCCGTGATGTGAAAAATATTTTCATTCGTCTCGTCCAAAATCAAGTCATTTATCAAGTTAATTTCCTTTTATTTTCTCTCCCAATATCTCTCCTCTCACTTGCACCAAACCGAACCAATTTATAGATCCTCCGGTTTGGTTTGGTTGGATTGAGCACAGATTATCTATAAATTCTACACACATTTGATTCCTCCCGCACCGAGGAAACAGAGAATCGAAAATGTCAGGCCTGGTCGCGACGTCGCCGTCGCCGAGATCCGCCTCAGACTTCTTCTCCGATCCTTGCGACTCACATCCTCAATGGTTCAAGCCTTCCCTCTTCCTTTCCCCTGGCTTCGACCCCGAGGCCTACATCTCAGAGCTCCGTACATTCGTTCCCTTCGACACTCTCCGATCCGAGCTCCGATCGCACCTTGCATCCCTGAACCGCGAACTTGTCGACCTCATCAATCGAGACTATGTCAATTTCGTGAATTTGAGCACTAAGCTCGTGGATATCGATGCGGCAGTAGTCCGCATGCGCCCCCCGCTCCCTGAGCTCCGTGAGAAGATCACTGTATTTCGTGGATCTGTGGAGGTCGCACTATTCGCACTAAGGAATGGGTTGCACCGACGTTCCGATGCCGCTGCTTCCAGGGAAGTTATGGAATTGTTGCTCGACACTTTTCATGTGGTGTCCAAGGTACACGATTTTGGTTTCTATGCGTGATCCTTAATGATTTTGCATTGTAGTTTCGTTTCTCATCAATTGCTTTTCTGATTTTAGATAATCTGAATGCTTCGCGTGAATAATGCCTAATCATTGTAAATGTAGGTTGAAAAGCTTATAGAAGATCTACCAAGTACTCCTACTGGTTGGCCAAACGAGGATGCTAATTCCATAGGAAGGATTTCTACGAATGATGAAAATTTCAAGCAGCAAGATGGCACAACCATGAGAGAAGCCAAGAGCATGCTTTTGGAAAGAATAGCTAGTGAAATGAATCGGCTCAATTTCTATATGGCTCATGCACAGGTCTCCATCATGCTTTTACTCTTCTTCTTTCTTTCTTTTTTCGCTGAAATTAACATGATATGCTCCCTCGTAAGTCTCTGGTGATCTGCAAAAACTCTAGTATACTTGTTAGCTCTCAGAAGTATATTTTCTCCAATAGTAAGTCTTACAACTGATGCTCACTATTTTTGCTGTTATGGCAGTACAGAACCTGCCTTTCATTGAGAACATTGAGAAGAGGATTCAGAGCGCTAGTGTGTTATTGGATGCTGGCCTGGGTCATTGCTTCATTTACGGGCTAAACAATAGCGACGCAAGCGTCCTTTACAATTGCTTACGTGCATATGCTGCCATTGATAACAGCAAGAATGCAGAAGAAATTTTTCGTACAACGATTGTGGCTCCATTGATACATAAAATTGTTGGGCATGAAACATCAGCGGATGCTGCTGGAACATCGGGAGATGAACTTGAAAACGATTACAAACAGATCAAGCATTTTGTTACGTATGAGGACACGCACCCGCCTATTCTGTACCGTTACAGAAGAAAGGGGAAGACGCATAAGGCTTGAGGAAGGCCTGGAAAGCGAGAATGGGTCTGGGAGGTCCATTCCTTTTTAGAATGATGAGTCAGCTAGAAATAAGATTATGTTAGTCACGGAATAAGTAGGAAGGATGAGCTGGAATCTTTCCGTTAGCGTTGTCTAGAAGGTTACCAACATCGCACGTGAGAGTGTTGGGGAATCTTTCTTTCTATTTATTAAGGTTGTTAGCGTCTGTAATCGGCATCAAGTGATTTGGTCAAAGTTGTGAGGAGGAAGAGAGACCTTCGTGAAAACTCTCATACTTGTATTTGCGTTTAGCCAATCGGAAATACAAGAGTTATCTTTCTTATTGTTCATTGTTCAGGAAATCAAGGGATACTCGTATCAACTTGGTATCAGAGCAAGGTTTCGTTACGGACCTGAGGATGGCGCCGAAAGCCGACGTTACGAAGGCAGTTGAGGCTCTGCAGAAGGACGTGGAGAGGATTGACGTTCTGGAGAAGAGCCTTGAAGAAATGAGAAAACAGATGGGGAAGCTGAGTATCCTCGATCGATTGGAGCAACACCTGAACGAGATGGAGTTGCAGAAACAACAAGCCGGAGAAACCATGATTGGGACGAACAAGCTGAGGAACTCTGGGAAGGCGAAGGAGGAGGACGAACCAGGGTCAGCATCGATCGTGGAACAGAACGGATCGCCGTCGTTTCACGCTACCGCTGAGATCGTAACCGGGACGTTAGGGGAGGACCTCCCTGCGATCGGAGCAGCGGGTCGGACGACGAAGGAGAGGGATGAACCGTTGACGAGGAAACTGGAGATTCCGCTGTTCGACGGGGAGAACGCGGAAAGCTGGGTGCTGAGGGTGGAGCAGTATTTCGAGTTGGGAAGATTTACGGAGGAGGAGAAGCTCCGGGCCATCAGAATGTGTTTCGACGATGAAGCCTTGCTGTGGTATCGTTGGGAAAGAGAGCGTAACCCATTCCTGAGCTGGGAACAACTGAAACGGAGAGTTTTGGCGCAGTTTACGGAGGACTCCGATTCTAGCGCCGGCGAACGATTGATGACACTACGACAAGGGGGATCGGTGAAAGACTATTGCAAAGAGTTCATCGCGATAGCGTCGAACGCACCGGGACTAGCGGAGGAGGTACTGGAAATGGCTTTTAGGGTGGGCTTGAACCCCAGGATTCGAGCGGGGATGAAGATGCTGAATCCGCGGGGTCTCGAGAAAATGATGAGCGCGGCCAAACGCGTGGAAGAGTGGGACGACGCAGAGGAGTTCCGATCTGGGTCGCTCGGTGGAGGATCGGAAAGGGGGACCAGGAACGCAGCGGGCCGTTTTGTCCCGACTAATCCCCGACCCAATTCACAAATGGGTAATGGGCCGGGAACGAACAGGCCCAAGTCCATCAATAACTTGGGAAGCCAGACGACGACGTCTAAGGGACAAGGGGGAAAAACACCTCCGCACAATCGTCTGAAACCTCCGTTCCGTCGTCTCACACCGGCGGAGGTCAAGAAATGGAAAGAGGATGGCCTTTGTTTCAAATGTGACGAGAAATTCGTCTACCCTCACCAATGTTTGAAGAAGGAGCTGTTGGTGCTGGTGGTTCAAGAGGATGGGACGGAAGAGCCGTTGGATTGCGATTGGGAGGAGGATCCCATGTTGGAGACAACGGAGCTAGCAGAGTTGTCTCTTAACTCCATTGCCGGAATCTCTTCACCACACACGATCAAATTGGTCGGAAAGATCGAGGGAGAACCGGTGGTGGTAATGATTGACAGCGGGGCCTCACACAACTTCGTGAGTGATACGATGATGGAGAAGCTAGGGCTCGTTCCTGAGGCGACGGGAAGGTACGGGGTACTTACAGGGGGAGGTATCACCGTGAAAGGGAAGGGATTGTGTAGGAATGTAAAATTGGAAATGCAGGGATGTCGGGTCATAACAAGTTTTCTGCCGTTATCCTTGGGCACGGCCGACGTGATATTGGGCTGTCAATGGTTGGAGACACTTGGGGACACGCAGTGCAATTGGAAATTACAGAGGATGAGTTTCATTGTGAACGGACAAAAAGTGACACTACAGGGGGATCCAAGTCTGTGTAACTCGGCGGTGTCGTTGAAGGCTTTGTGGAAGGTGTTGGAGGAACAGGGTGAGGGGATGATTGTGGAATATTGCGGGATGCAGGCCAGTGCAGGGGAAGCGCCGCAGGCATCAGAGGCCTTCGTGGGGTTGTTGGAGGAATTTGGAGGAGTGTTCGCCGAGCCACAAGGACTTCCTCCCTCACGCGGCAAAGAGCACGCCATTGAGCTTCAGGCAGGAGCAAGTGCCGTGAGTGTCAGGCCGTTCCGGTATCCCCATGCTCAGAAGTCAGAGATTGAGAAACAAGTGGCCACCATGTTAGCAGCAGGTATCATTCAAGAAAGTAGCAGCCCATTCTCGAGCCCCGTCTTATTGGTGAAGAAGAAAGACGGAAGTTGGCGCTTTTGTGTTGATTATCGGGCTCTGAACAAGGTCACGGTACCGGACAGCTATCCAATTCCGATGATAGACCAGTTACTCGATGAGCTACAAGGTGCCAGAATCTTCTCCAAGTTGGATTTGCGTTCAGGATACCACCAGATTCTTGTCAAGGCAGAGGATGTACCAAAGACTGCTTTCCGCACACACGATGGGCACTACGAGTTCTTGGTAATGCCTTTCGGGCTGTCTAATGCTCCAGCTACCTTCCAATCATTGATGAATGATGTCTTCCGACCATTCTTGAGGCAGTTTGTTCTAGTGTTTTTCGATGATATCCTTGTTTACAGCCGAAGTGAACAAGAACATCAGGGCCATTTGAGGAGCGTTCTTGAGGCTTTACAAGCGCAGGAGTTGTATGCGAACCGGAAGAAGTGTCACTTTGGGAGCAGTAAAGTCGAATATTTGGGGCATGTGATATCAGCAGACGGGGTTGCAGCTGATGAAGGGAAGATTCAGGCAATGGTTAATTGGGAAATTCCGCGGAATGTCAAGGAACTCAGGGGATTTCTGGGGTTAACAGGGTACTACCGGAAGTTTGTAAAAGGCTACGGGGAGATGGCCAGGCCGTTAACCGCGTTACTCCAGAAGAATCAGTTTAAATGGAGCGAGGAAGCAACAAACTCTTTTCAGCAACTTAAGCAGGCTATGACGACAGTACCAGTGTTAGCTTTGCCGGACTTCAATGAGGTTTTCGTGGTGGAGTCAGACGCCTCAGGTACGGGATTAGGTGCAGTGCTGATGCAGGGGCAACGACCAATAGCGTACTTCAGTCAGGCGCTTACGGCACGGCAACGGCTAAAATCAGTATATGAGCGTGAATTGATGGCCGTGGTATTCGCTATCCAAAAATGGCGTCACTATCTGTTGGGACGTCGTTTTGTTGTCAGGACTGATCAGAAGAGTTTGAAGTTTCTGTTGGAGCAACGTGAAATCAACATGGAATTCCAACGATGGTTGACGAAGATCTTGGGGTTTGATTTTGACATTCACTATAAACCGGGGTTGGAGAACAAGGCCGCCGACGCTTTGTCTCGGAAACATGTGGTTCCTGAGCTTTTCGCACTGTCTGTGCCGACTGCCATCCAGCTAGAGGAGATTTGCAGTGAGGTCGACAAGGATAGCCATCTCTGCCAACTGAAGGAAGAAGTGCAGCAACAGCCGAACAGCCATCCGGATTACTCAGTGGTACAGGGGAGGTTGTTGCGCCATGGAAAGTTGGTGGTTCCGAAACAGTCACCGGTGATCAAGACGATTTTACAAGAGATGCACACCGGTAAACTCGGCGGACACGGAGGAGTGTTGAAAACTCAGAAGAGGGTGAGTGAGTGGTTTTACTGGACAGGTATGATGACGGATATCAGGAGATACGTCGCTGAATGCATGACCTGCCAGCGCAACAAGTATTCTACGTTGTCACCTGGGGGCTTGCTTCAGCCACTGCCTGTGCCAGCGGAGATTTGGGAGGATGTGTCCATGGACTTCGTGGAGGGGTTGCCTCGTTCGGAGGGAATGAATGCAGTGTTAGTAGTGGTGGACAGACTCTCGAAGTACGCCCATTTTCTGGGAATGAAGCACCCGTTTACAGCAACTGATGTCGCCGCGTTGTTTGTTCGGGAGGTCGTCCGGCTTCATGGGTTTCCACGTACCATTGTCTCCGACAGAGATAAAGTGTTCACTAGCCAATTTTGGAGGGAGCTATTTCGCTTGGCCGGCACCACCTTGTGTTTAAGCACGGCGTACCACCCACAATCCGATGGGCAGACAGAAGTGACGAATCGAGGGTTGGAGACATATCTGCGTTGCTTTACGAGTGATAAACCGAGGGCGTGGGCAAAATTTCTCTCCTGGGCAGAGTTTTGCTACAACACCTCATTCCACTCGTCCATCAACATGTCACCGTTCAAAGCAGTGTACGGGCGGGAAGCCCCACCGTTACTACGTTTTGAGAGTGGGTCCACTACCAATGCAGACTTGGAGGAGCGACTGATTGAAAGGGATGGTATGCTGACTCTCTTGAAAGAACACATGTCCCACGCTCAACAGGTGATGAAGCAGAAGGCGGATGAACATCGTCGGGAGGTGGAATTTGCAGAAGGAGACTGGGTTTGGCTGAAACTTCGTCCCTACCGGCAACACACTTTGGCTAGAAGGAGTAACGAGAAGCTCTCTGCTCGCTATTACGGCCCTTTTGAAGTTGAAGCGAGGGTTGGCAAGGTGGCTTACCGGTTGAAACTGCCAGCGGAATCTAAACTGCACACGACTTTTCATGTATCCCAAGTTAAGCGTGTCATAGGGACGGCAGCTGGAGCCTCGCCATTACCGCAGCAGATTACTGAAGACGGGGTGCTTGAGATAATTCCGGAGAAGGTGTTAGCCGCACGGAGCAACCCGAGTTCTGGTCAGGAAGAAGTGTTGATTCAGTGGAAAGGAATGCCCTCTTATGACAATTCGTGGGAATGGACGACAGCTTTACAGAAGAAGTTTCCGGATTTCGACCTTGCGGACAAGGTCAATTTCGCAGAGGGGAGTAATGTTACGTATGAGGACACGCACCCGCCTATTCTGTACCGTTACAGAAGAAAGGGGAAGACGCATAAGGCTTGAGGAAGGCCTGGAAAGCGAGAATGGGTCTGGGAGGTCCATTCCTTTTTAGAATGATGAGTCAGCTAGAAATAAGATTATGTTAGTCACGGAATAAGTAGGAAGGATGAGCTGGAATCTTTCCGTTAGCGTTGTCTAGAAGGTTACCAACATCGCACGTGAGAGTGTTGGGGAATCTTTCTTTCTATTTATTAAGGTTGTTAGCGTCTGTAATCGGCATCAAGTGATTTGGTCAAAGTTGTGAGGAGGAAGAGAGACCTTCGTGAAAACTCTCATACTTGTATTTGCGTTTAGCCAATCGGAAATACAAGAGTTATCTTTCTTATTGTTCATTGTTCAGGAAATCAAGGGATACTCGTATCACATTTCATCGCCAAGGACTGTAAAATGCTGCGGGAAATATCTTCGACGGGTAATTCTCGAAAAATCTCTGTGTGATTATATTTGTTATATACCTCCAATCACTTTTTAAAGTTCCATTTTTCTCTGGCAAAGATGTCTTCCTGTTATACATTCTAAGAAAAATTTTACGCAACTACACAGCAACCTAAATTTCATGGCTTATTATCTTCATATTTTAATGTAAATACCAATCATGTTCGCCAATCATAATTGAAGATTGTTTCCTTCCGAGTGTGGTCGTCTTATATTTCACTCATTGTACTCTTTTCTTGGTATCTTATTGCTAAAACAGACAAATCGGGTTTGCATGTCTTCAACTTCTTGGCAAATTCAATCCTGCAAGAAGTTCTTTCGGCAATCCAGAGAGTCAAACCAGGAGCATATTCTCCTGGAAGGCCTGCCGAGTTCTTGAAAAATTACAAGGCAAGCTTGGATTTCTTGGCATATCTTGAAGGTAGAGTAACTAATCTACATCTTTCTGTGAGCTTGATCGCATGGCTTATCAGATGCATTGTAAACTGATTTTCATGTGTATTATATAAGCAAATAATTTATCTTAATCTCTGTTGTTAAAATTATTTGCATACTTTTCAGTTGAGTCATACCATATACTTTCTGTGAAGGTTATTGTCCGTCAAGGTCTGCTGTAACTAAGTTTCGAGCTGAAGCGATATATATCGAATTCATGAAGCAATGGAATGTGGGAGTGTACTTTTCACTGAGGTACTCGAGAAATATCATAGATGTCTGTTGACTTACCATTAGAATAGTGGATTCTCAGCTTCCATAACTCGAAAATGCATAATTTCAGGTTTCAGGAGATAGCTGGAGGGTTGGATTCTGCTCTTACTGCTGCTTCTTTTTTCATTCAAGATTCGGACTCAGATCAACCGAGTTCGCGCAAACTAATGCTCAGACAGAGTGTTACTCTTTTGGAGAGCTTGCGATCATGCTGGAAAGAAGATGTTCTCGTTTTCTCTGCTGCTGATAAATTTCTTCGCTTGACCTTGCAGCTTCTTTTGAGGTTTGTGAAATTCGACTATAATGTTATTATCTCTCACTAGTTTTTGTTTTAAGGTCTCATTGTGATCGTGTGTTAATAACATGTAGATATTGCAATTGGGTGTTATGTGCGGTGAATACTAGAAAGAGTAATGCCAGCCCGAGTCCTGGCTGTGAATGGGCAGTTTCAGCCACTGCAGAAGATTTTGTATATGTAAGTCACTTTCTGCATTTTCGCGTTTACTAATTTAGCTGCTGCTATGTTCTGTGGGATAGCTTAAAAACTGGGATAGCTATGGAAAACAAGTAAACTCGAAATATTTGATTTTCACATAAGTACATGAAATCTGGTCATGTAGACCAATACCATACAGTTGATCGTTTGATTTTCTCGGAATATTCACACGCTACCTTCTTTGCAGGTTATAAATGATGTAAATTGTCTAGTCTCAGAAGTTCGTGGCGATTACGTTGAATATATATTACGCTATTTATCTTCATGCTCCTCTGAAGTTCTGGATGTGGTGAGGAAAAGCATCTTACAGGGTGGAGAATCATTAGAGAACGTCCTACCTTTACTTACCAAGACACTAATTGAAGTCATTGTTGATGAATCTGTTGAGGTAAAGTCCTGGAGAAACATTAGTCCCACTGTTTAATTTATGCACTTCACGATTTGTTTCACTGCCTTAGTTGGCGCCTGCAAGAACATTGTTGAGTACAGTTTGCTATATAACTGAACTATTTACAGTTATTATCCAAGTACCAAGTAATAAGAAATGGTTTCTTCTCTCTTATAGGGCCTAAGGCAGCTCAAGGGAATAACCACAACAGTTATGATGACTAATAAACCACTGCCCGTTAGGCACTCACCATACGTCGTTGGACTATTGCGTCCTCTAAAGGTATTCATTATAGCTTTGGGGTTGAGAATTTAAGTTCACAGTTACTTGACTGATGAATTCTGAAGTGTGGATTATTGCGTCTTTCGTATTGATAGGCCTTTTTGGAGGGAGATAAGGCTAGTCGTCACTTGACCCAGGAAACAAGGGAGGAGTTATTGCTTGGCACTGTCACTGAAATTACCAGGCGGTATTATGAATTAGCTGCTGAGGTAAGTATATTGTCTTAAACACTCTATGAGGATTACTAATAAGTATAATGAACAAGTGAGATCCACCCTAGCTTTTTATAACTGAGATATACCAATTTATAAAATCAAAATAGAAAACACATCTAATATTATTAAGCCGGTGATATCTAAGACTATAGAGAATGAGAAATGGTTAGTGAGTACATTATATGTTACAGGCAAGAAATACAGAGACGTTGCTTCAGAAATTTCGACAAAGTGCACAGAGACGAGCGGGTGCAGCATCAGGTGTATCTGAAACAGACAAGATGTGTATGCAGTTGTTCCTTGATGTTCAGGTAAAACCTCCTCATTGTGATGTCTGAAAAATAGTAGTTTTTAGGTTTTAGAGAGAAGTAACACCAACATATCACCGGGGTCGATTAAAATATCTTACCAGGAATATGGCCGAAACATTTGTGCGTTGGGGTTGAATCCGGCAGATATCCGGCCTTATTGTTCCCTCTGGAAATGCGTAGCACCTGCGGATAGGCAAAACACAATTAGTGTTTGAGGACTCTGCTTTGCATTTTTGTGGTATCATCATAGCTTATAATAACAAGGAAGTAGCTTCTTTTCTTTCGCTTGGGGTTCTTTGCCTAACATTGAAGACAAGTTTTGTTATAGGAAAGAGATCTATGAGTTAGTAATGCCAGCTTTGGCCATTCAACATTTTGTATGACTATCTTCATCTTGAGTATAAAGAGAAATTATCAATGGTCTAAAGACTCTGAGCATATACAACATATCCACCCACCTTCTAAAACTAAATGGAATAAAAACCACAAAATAAACACTTATTGAAAAGAACTTACCAGTTACAGACTAACAGTTGGACCAACACAAACCCAGTTTAATAATATGCTCGCTTTAAATTTTCAATCATAAGCAAATTCTATCAACAAATATCTCTAGACAAACTACAAAAAGTAATTGGTGAAATGTTAAAAAGGCCTTGAGGTGGGGATAAAGGGAAGGAAGTGAGAGAGAGAGAGAGAGAGAGAGAGAGAGAGAGAGAGAGAGAGAGAGAGATGGGATACGCAACGAGGCTGCTGATAAACCCTCACTCTTCCTCGTCGTTTCTCGACCTCCGGTACCGGACTCTCGACCCCAACTCTGTCTTCTCTCTGCGAACCACGATTACCAAAAGCAAGGGAAGATTCTCTTGTCTTTTCTCCGGCAACCAGAGGGAGGTTAGTCAGTTTTAAGCAAAAGTTTTCATCTTTCGACATTCAAAGGGAATTGTAGAAATCTGCCGAAACGAATTGTCCGGCGACGGTACGAATCGATTGAAATTGTAAAATTGATTCCGCTTGTTACTCATTGTTGAGTATTACAAATGAAGTTCGAAATTTGAACCGATAAGATTATTTACTCTGAACTTGATAAAAAAAAATTTGGATCCGAATGTAGTAAAGTTGGCGTTGGGGACAAATTTATTGATGCATTTGTCCAACTTGAGTTTCTCACTTACAAAGTGAACAACACTTAGTGATGAGGTTTTCAACAAGTTTAGCAGCTCATATCTTAGCTATAGGTCTACTGCATGTAGTCAGATGGTTAGCGAGCGGCTTGTTTTATAAGGATGTTGGTTGGCCATTTGGCTGCGAGTTTAGACAAAATCTGCTCTGGTTTGGTGGTGAACTAATACGAGAATAGCAGTTTCAATCTCCGGATATATACAGGAAATAGATGATTTTAGCTTTTAAGTTAAGAAGTTCATTTCTTTTCAAGCATTTCCATTTTATTGTTTCTGATAGAAGAAAAAAAAGAATTGCTAGCATCATATGTTCCAATTTCGTTGATTGTTGCAGGACCAAGCTCGTAAAGCATTGGAAGGCGCTCTTGGTGGGAAAAAACATGAGTTCGACAAGTGGGACCAAGAGATCAAGAAAAGACAAGAATCCGGTGGCGGAAATGGTGACAACGGAGGCGGAGGAGGCTGGTTTGGAGGTGGCGGTTGGTTCAGTGGCGATCATTTCTGGAAAGAAGCACAACAGATTGCTATTACCCTCTTAGCAATACTTGTCGTGGTAATAAATACGTTTTGCTTACCAAGTAACCATTTCTTTTTTAACTAGCAAAATGCTTTCTTTGGTTGATGGTTTTGTGTTGTTTAATAATTGGTTGCAGTATTTGTTGGTTGCGAAAGGTGAAGTAATGGCTGCGTTAGTGTTAAACCCGTTGTTGCACGCGTTGCGAGGAACACGACAAGGTTTGACTTCTCTGAGCTCCAAACTCATGGGAAGAAAAGTGAATGCTGCTCATTCGGAGGAGACATGGAAGAAGGAAGCTCTCACTAATGTCTCTGCTAAAGAGAGCGTTGTCCGGAAATGGGCAAGTGACTGAAACAAATATTCCTCTAAAGTTTTCTAACATCAAGATGAGCTCAAATGTAGTCGACCGTTTCAGTTATGTAATGAAGGATATGTATTCTCTTGTGAATTTTGTTTGTATCATCATCGTTAATCAAGTCTCGGCTTTGTCTTATATCTGTTATGTTTGATTATACACTCAACCTGTACCACCTGCCAAAATATTATCCACACGATCAAAAGATAAAAAACAATCTATTATTTTTTTTCGATTTTTATGTCTAAAAGACCTATTACTTGTTCTATCATTACTTTTTCTTCTCGCTATATTTAAGTCCAACTCGTAGTTTTTGCAAATAAAACAATCAACATCTTAGTATCTTGGGCGTCAGCAAACCCACTAGCTGATCTATGTTTTAATACTATATACTTTTGACTAATAGTTTTAACATATATTGAAAAGCTGTAAAGTTTCATTGAGAATTGCAAAATTGTATATAAATAAGCAGGTGATAGAAAATGTCAATATAGGGAGACAAAAAAAATGAAGATAATGTGAATGAATGGAGACGCGTATTGGAGAAATCTAATAGAGTCGCTGTCTTTGGATGCTTTAAAGTTGAAAGATGCCGAGGTTTATACCCTTCTTATATCAACGAATATTCCCATGGACCAACTTATAACCATTTCAATTTCCACCTTTGCTTACTCAAACAAACTATTTTTAAAACAAAGGTGGTAATAATAAAACTAGTACTACTAGTATGACCATGGAGACATAGATCATGAAGACCAAATGTCCCACGTGTTTTTGTCATGACTGGAAAATTATCCATTACATCGTTTTGTTTTGTAATTCGTTTTGCTAGTACTTGGATGATTTTAAAAACCAATTCATTTACTGACATCTGTTGAGAGCATTACACTTAGAGGCACTTATTTGAGTTATGTATCACAAAGAGGTACTTCACGTGGGAGAGGCACTTATCAAGTGTTGTTGCTTCAGTATACCCAAAATAACCCTGGTTTCACCTGTTACTTAAAATTTTAACCACACTAGATAAAACAAAATTTTCTCACCCTCCGGCTTTCTCACAGGGGATTTCTCGCCGGAAATGGATGGTTTGGTGGTGATTATATGGATGATTTTTTCTTCCGCTGCCCCCATAGGCAGTCTCTTACATGTTTATGTGTGTTGCAGATTTCGACTGCTTGAGTTGTCTAGATTCATTCGATTAAAATCAATCCAAATCCCCCATAGGTTACTTTTCCCCAAACTTGAACGAGAATTTGAGAGATCCTTTTGCCTTCCCGTTGGGAAGCCTCACGGCGTAGGTGACGGTTTTCTCCTCGTCGCCGGTCTTGTTATGATCCAAAAGCTCCTTCACCGGAACAGTAACCTCTCCGACAGGTTTATCACCGGCGATCGGACGATCCGCCACGATCTTGATAACCAGGGACAGTCGATTTGGGTCTGGTCCCGCAATCTTTGTCCACCTTAGTCTTCTGCTTCGTCCGTTCGTCGCCGTTGATGGAAACGACAGCTCTTGTTTACCGTCAGAAACAACTGATTCTTCTCGCCGCCGACTTTATTTGTTTTTGTGTTTTGAAGAGATTTGAGACTATAGTTATAATCGTTTCTGTGTTGGGATTATTTTGATTGTATGTAATTTCGATTTTGGATTGGGCAAGGAAAAAATGGATAATTTATTTGCATCAAATCGTAGACAATTAAGCAATCTATGTGAATGAGGTGTGATGGATAATAGCATATGGTGTAGATGAGCTGTGATGGTGTGGACAAACTGTGATGGATGATAGCTAGCTTATGGATTGAATCTGCAGGTTCATCGTTTAAGTGGGTTTAGACAAGGTGAAAACAAGAAGTTTGGGTGATTATATGGATGGATATGCAGCGTAAAGCATCCAAATGGACGTGAACATATGGACACAGTGGAATGGATATATACTCTTGTTGTAGCCGTTTGGATATATAAACAAGAGCTGCATAAACAATTAAACAACTCTATGGACATTAGTTTAGTTGGATATCTATCGACAAGCAAAAAAGAACCGGAAAGATCCTAGCGTTCATCCAACATTAGTTTAGTTGGATGTTCTTCGAAGCTTTTCAGGACGGAGCTATCGATCCTAGCGTTCATCCCAACTTGAAAGCGCGACAAGATTTTCTCACTTCCCGATGAGCCATCTTTCCGTTCGACCGAAACCGCCTCCGAAACCACCGGATCCATGGTCTAGTTCTAGATCTCTGCATTCTCCATCCTCACGCACTGATTCACTCTCATGCCCTCGGAATTTGTTTTTTACACTGTCGTTCCTTTCCACCTCTCAACCTTGTACTACTTTGGCCAGGATTCTGACTTTACTAAAATCACAGAGAAAGAGCTAAGAAATTCCGCCAGAAAGATCAAGATCTTGAAGATAGTTAAAGATGAACATGTTATCTTGTACAAGACTCGTTGTGCACCATATCATGTCTTAGCTCTTTAGCTTTCTCTCCTCTTGAGCTTTTCCATTAGGAATCTTCGTGTGGACACCTCCATATGGCCACATTATGGTGGATACCAAACCTGCAACTATGGGATTTGCTAGTTGTAAGCTAAATGGATAAATTTTCATGGATATGAACATATATTGTGGATGACTTAAATAGGTGTGTGTGGATAGGAACATATGGACGATATATTGTGGATGAACAAAGTAAAATCGTATGTCAAATGCAGGTAAAGAAAGCTTGATCTCTGACATTTTGTTTCTTGCTGTTGTTGTCATTAAAAGTCTTCTATTATGATCTCAGGCTGTTTCTGTATTGAATAAAGGGTCAAAAGATCTTTGCTATATACATCCCAAGCTCTAAAAATAACCAAAAGAAGAAGAAAAATCACAACTTTGATGTCCATGTGATAAACGCAACAAACTATCATAGGATTTTGAGTAAATAAGAAAACATTGAAAGGTAATACAAATAATTCAAGCTATTATAGGATTTTGAGTTTATTTACAATCACAAAAAGAGCTATGAAATCCAAATGAAATATACACTCTGATATATGTCTATGTGTTCATGGTTTGATATATGTGATTTTATCCACAGTTTGTTGTCCAACTGATCACCAACCTCTTGCTGTCCACCTATGATTGATTTCTCGTCAGGAACATGACAAGCACTCTCTTTATGTTGGTTAGACATACAAATTTGACAGCTCTCGATGGACAAACTTGCATCGACAATGCGCTTGCTCTACTTGCCCATGCTCCACCCTGCTAATGTAAGGATTTTGAGTTTAGCAGAAGCATAGAAAGGGCTACTAAGACTCAATCAGATTGGTGTAATGTAGGTCCTTCTGTCTATCAACTGAAAAAATAGCATTGCTGTTCTTCTTAACCGCTAGATATGATTTTGGATCGAGAAGCATAAATTTATAGAGAAGCTGAAGCATTTGACCATATGGATGTAATATTTGTTGTGCATAAAAATATTAGATTTTGTTTAGGTACTTATCCATATGGATACAACATTATAAAGCTAGATGATTACCAATGAATCATAATGAAGCTGCCATCTTAGAAAGTCAATCACTTTAGCAAACTTGTCAATCCTTAAAAAACTGAACGCACAAGAAGAAAGAACATATAACTCTATGTGAGAGAAAACATCTCAACCAAAAAAAGATTAAAAACTATTATAAAGCTAATGAGGGAAGCATCAAAAATATGATGTTGCCTACTCGATCAGGAAGCAAATGCCAAATAATTACAGAAATCGGAAAATTGATTTTATTACTAAAACACACAATTGTAGCTACAAAACGAAAACCAGTTTACATTTCTCCATTATGAAACCTGGCTAAATAACTAGTTTTAAATTCTTAGAAACTTAGATCAATTCATATTCTCATCAATCAATAGTTTTCGCGATATAGCTCAACAGCAAAAAGCAAATATTATGAGAAATGTTTGTGAATGACACAAAGCTAATCCATAAGAAAATAAACAGATTTTTCTACACCTTAATCATTTTTCAGAGAAGCTCATCTATTGAGAGAATCTTCCTTGACGCAAGCTTTGTCCCATTAGAATTCTAAGCCAGCGAATGTACCTTGCAATCCAAAAATTCCCTCAAACTGAGCATTTTGTAACTGAAGAATAAATTTATCCACTTCATATCCATATGGATAGCGAGGAATGGACACAATCAAATGGACACATATATTCATTGATATTGTTCTTTATCCATGTGGACGTATACTATTGGACATGGTATCAAATGATTCTACTTCTATTCTACCCATAAATAGTGGCAGCAAACTTAATGTAGAGATCGACAAAAATGAGGGCGTCGGGAGGACTTATCTTAAGTAGCAAGGCGGTGTATGGTGGTGACGACGAAGTTAGTGAGGTGGATGGAGAGGATGCGGAAGGCATAGAAAAGGATTTTGAGGAAGGCGTAGAACTGGGTCGGGGTTAGGGGTTTGAGGGGTTGAGAGAGAAGACAAAGAACAAGATTTTGCTATGGTGTAAACCGATATAGAACTATGGACGCATCCTAGTTGATACAGTCTTCTAAAAGAATCGATCATTCACATGAAAACCAAACTAATATAAAACAAAATCCAACACAATCAGATGTTATATGTAAGTGTTATTCATCCATATAGATATTGGAATATGGATACAAGCAGATGGATATAACTTTATATCCATATGAATATAGGGGTTTGGAAAGTATCCACATGGATGCGTTGGTGTGGATGTTAATGGAATGGATAGATGGTCAACAAAAACTTACGCAACACCAAAACTAGCAAACTCGAAGCAGTAAATTGTAAACCATACACACACAAGCCCGGATATCTGCTCCGTGGATACTAATCTTTAGGAACCAAGCACCATATCTACCGGACGTATACACATGGATATTAATCAAATGCACCAAAAAATTGAGCTCGTTGTCCGTATTAAGTATTGTACCTTTAAGGGAAGTTAAGCATCCAAAAATCAGAGTACTTAACGTCATGATATCCAAATGGACATTAGAATGTGGATGATCATAGCGGAATGAGATGTACAGATGAATAACAGAATTCAAAAATTCGATAATCCATATCTGTCAATCTTCATGGACAGGTTATAATGGATATTGTAGTCTGCTCCAAATGCTCTAAAAACTAGGCAACCTGTTTTGTAATGTTTCCTATGGACTTCAGATATATGGACACACTTTTGTGAACAAAATAGACACAGCTGGGTAAACAAAGTGCAAGAAATTTAAAAGCTAGATGGATTCTATATGGTTACACAGTCTCGTGGACATAATGGAATATACAACTAGCTAACAATATTGCCAAAACCTTTGAAATAGAAGAGAGTAAAATTGAGACCGAGAAGTCTTAGTTTCAGTATAAAAGAATCAAAGACTCATTGTCAGCAAGAAAATAGAACTAGGAGATGGTATGATTTAATTCAGGAGGCTACTTACGGTTACAGACAATGTGACGACGAAGAAGAAGATAGACCGAAGAAGAATGTGGAGATGAAAAAAAAGTGCAGACGAAGAGTCACCATCGCGGGAGAAAGAAGAAAATGGCGGCAAGATCTCGTTATAGACCCGAGAATTTTCTTCAAAATAGTTGAGAAATTGAAAAGAATCAAAACCAGTGATAGAATACTACAAGTCGATTTGGAAATTGTCCCATACGATTATGATATCAAGAGAAACAAACTTAAAGGAGTAGCAGATATTATAGAACATAGATAAATGAATCTTCAAAAATCAAAAGATGCAATCAAGTTCTTCCACATCCCAGATGGATAATCTCAGAATTAACCTATTAATTTTCAGACACTAAATATGAAAATAAGATCTCCCTAATCGCTTCAAATTCCCGACACAAAAAAACTACAAAATTGTATACTGCTATATCCATATGGATATCTAACACCTACACCTATATGCTATATCCATACCCACGGTTTTGATCTTGCACTTTTTATGCTACTCTAGTTTTTGTAACCAAGGTCATTACAAAGCAGCTTAGTGTTGATCAAAATGTATCCATATGGATACATATACAAATGCATGAATGGATGGTTGTCAAGGTAAATTCGACATTGATACAATTATCCATATGGATGTGTATATGTGGAATAGGTAAGCGTGGATATATATTATTGATCCCTGAATCATCAGAGTTTCTTACCTCCCATTTCAGAGTTTTAATCGTGAACTTCTTAAACCGAAATCCACAAATAAATCCCAAATTTTTTAAAACTCATATGTCTAATCGAAGCGAGGCACTATTTTGTAGAAGGAATAATGTTCTCCAAATCACAAAAATTCCTCAAATATTAAGCAAAGTTTCTCAAAAATTGAACCATAAATCGTCGGGGAAAGGGAGGAAGAATGAAAGAAAACTTACTCAGTGCCCTTCTGTCGGAGGATAAGAATCTGATCGGGTGAAAGAACCGCAAGACACTCCTCATCTCCTTTCTGTGCATCACTGTAGAAGCTAATACGAGGAAGGAGGGAAATCGAAATTGCCATGAACGATTGAAGTGAGTTTATCAAACTGAAGCCGCCTTGAACAATTGAAGTGATTGCGAAAAGGGTATCTCTTACAAATCCCATAAGATAAAAAAACACTGAAATTAAGGTTCGGAGAAGAAAACCCGTCGAGATCTAAAACTATGTGGCTGGCAAACACCCTCATTGCAGGAGTTAGCGTTTCTGTCAAAGGAGGAGAAAGGAAAGCAGAAATACGAGTAGCGGTGGAGAGGAAGTAAAAAAAAGAGTCAAAATGGTTACAAAATTTTAAAAAAGGATAATTTCGTCTTTTCAAAACATGAAAGTGCATCACATTCAATAAGTGCCTTATTCTGTAATATGAAACTCATAAAGTGTGTCTAGGTGTAAATATCTCACATCTGTTTTTATTTTTCTTTTACATATATGGATAAATTGGATATAGAAAATTTGTAATGTGACTGGGGTATTTATGAACCGACAATTGCCAATGTGTTATAATCTCACCCACAAATATCAATCAAAATCAAAGAAGGAATAAAAAAAAAAAAAGAATTATGTGAGGAATAAAAGCAAGAGATATTCTCCCGAAAGAAGGACACGAGAAAAGGATATTCGAAAGAGAAACCTTAAGAATATTCTCTTTGATCAAACCACTATAACTCCAACTGTATTACCCATCTCTCTTCTTCATTTTCCCTCATTATCTCACTTTGGATTTTCCCTGGAAACTAAAGAACAAAAAGCATGAAGTTCGGTAAGAGTCTGAGCAATCAGATCGAGCAGACACTCCCTGAATGGCGCGACAAGTTCTTGTCTTACAAGGAGCTCAAGAAGCGACTCAAGCTCATCGGCTCCAAATCCGGAGATCGTCCCGTCAAACGCCTCCGCCTCGACTCCTCCTTCGTCTCCGGCGACGAGTATTCCGTCGGAATGTCGAAAGAAGAGATCAGTTTCGTCCAGTTGCTAGAGGACGAGTTGGAGAAATTCAACAATTTCTTTGTTGAGAAGGAGGAAGAGTACATCATCAGACTCAAGGTAACTTAATATTTTCAAATCGATTTCTTCTTAGCGCTGATTTGGTTACAAAGATCTAATTTCTGTGTTGGGGGGATAAAACAGGAATTCCGAGATCGAATTGCAAAGTCTAAGGATTCAGTGGAGAAGATGATTAAGATAAGGAAGGAGATCGTTGATTTCCATGGAGAAATGGTTCTTCTCGAGAACTACAGTGCTCTTAATTACACTGGTAATTTCCCCAAGTATAACTTTGAATTACTTTGAAACATTGGTTCGGTTGTTGAGATTGGTTTTGTTTGGTTTGTTGAATTTACAGGATTGGTTAAGATACTGAAGAAGTACGACAAACGAACTGGTGATCTCATGCGTTTACCATACATCCAGAAAGTTCTCCAGCAACCATTTTACACTACAGATCTATTGTACAAGCTCGTGAAAGAATCAGAGGCAATGCTTGATCGTTTCTTCCCCGCGACACAAGAATCCGAGACAACAGAGTCCGAGAGTATCCAAGCAGAGCTCTCGGAGCACAAGTTCATGGAGAGCCTCCACATGAAAAGCACGATCGCTGCTTTGAGGGTGTTGAAGGAGATCAGGAGCGGAAGCTCCACCGTGAGCGTCTTTTCGTTGCCGCCGCTACAGTTGAACGGATTAGACGAGACGTGGAAGAAGATTCCGTTGTTGGAGCAAGAAGCCAAATAGAGAGAGCGAGACAATCACTCTCTTTTCCACATGTTTTGTCTATTTACAGTAGAAGCTAACAGATTAAAACCAAACCAGACATTATCATCAATGTATACAAAAAGGCAAAAGAAACGTTAAGATCTCTTTTGGACATCTTTTGGTCCGTCTTTTAAGTCCTTAGGTTACGAAATAGGTGCAATGTAACTTTGTTTCTGTGTCGGGTGTAGTAATTTGATGATATATATTATAATACTACTACTTCGGATAAGTCACTTTTGTCGATTTCTTCGTTGCATCTGAAGCCTTAAGTCCAAAACACACCAAGAGTTATCTGCTTATCTCAGAAATTTCGAATATCGAAAACATAAAGCTGCTAATGACAATCACAAGATCTTAAATTTTCTAGAAGAACAAATGAATTTTGAGGCATATAGACTACAAATTCTTTGGGACTACCAATTAATGATGCGTCTGGTAGATTCAACTTTCAAAATTTAGTTACCCTTGAACCTTAATGCAATGTTAAATTATAGTCAGAACGACATGACTCTAAATTTTCATCTTTTAAAAGTGAGTTTAGTTATGTGGCCGGAAAGGTTTACCAGGAAAATTCACGTCAAACAATTTCTCATAAACGATGACACAATGATTCGACACAACACCAAAAACAGTATAAACACGTTAAAGAAACTAAATTGCAGTGTATAAATATGAAGTCATACGTTACAACAGAACTTTAAAAGTGAAGATAGAAATATGGACGGTTCAGTCAAAGCCTTCCGTTAGCGCGGAGACCCATCATACCGAGCAATTCATTCTGAGATTGCCTTAGATCAGGAGCTTCTCAATAGCATCCTGCAATAAAATTAGGCAAAAGAAAACGATTAACCATTGTTATTCAGAAACGTGGGAATGTTTTTGGTATCTAAAGAGAGTAGAAAAGTGAGGGCTTTGTAGGTTTTTTTACCTTGAGCTGCTGGATTTGTGCTTTCAATTGACTAGCTTCGTTTGATGTAACTGAACAAGCGATAACTGGTCTTGTTACACCGCATGCTCTTCCCAAGGCTTGCTTTGATGGCACAAACACATACGGAACATTCTGCAATTCGTTCACAGAGGACAAAGAAACATGGAAAATTAGTACAAAAAGCATCATGAGCATTTCATAATCAGTAGACAAGCATAAAAGTTACTTTATTCAGATCTAACAAAACAAATAACTTACAAGTATCTCAAGACTATGAGATATAAAACCAGATTCAGTTTATAAGTCACACTAAGAAAATCAAGACTGTTTAAAAAATTAAGAGCTAAAGATTCCAATTGATAAAGAAATTGAGATACGAATCAAACCTTATCCTCGGCAAGTAAGGGTAAATGAAGAATAATCTCTAGTGGCTCTGCGTCTGCAGCCATAACCACAAACTCGGAGATACCACGATTTAGAGTCTTCGTAGCTGCAAAAAAATCAGGAACAACTTCCCAAAAATATTAAAACCGAAAAATTAACAGAGACGAGCGTATTATTTACAACGCACCTTCATTAGCACCCTTCTTGAGCTGCTTGTAGTTAGCAGCTTGTTGAACGAGATCGAGAATCGTTATCCCTAACTGAGAATCAGCAAGCGGATACGCTTTCGGGTTTACAGCTTCTCCGGTCTGCAAAGATAAAAAACGAAAGACCAAAATAGCAAACTCAAATCAAACAATCAAAGAGAAAGATGTAATCAATAACTCAAGACAGAGAAAAAGAGTACCATCTTGAGCTGGGATGCTAGTGTTTCAGAGAGGATTAGGGTTTAAAGGAAAACGAGTTTCTCGGCTGTATGATTCTGAACGAATTGTAGGTCAGCTGTCTTAAATAAGCATATACATATTTATATATATACATCTTTTCTAATGGGCCTAAATATTATACTTCGGCCCATTGTTTTTTCAATCATTTTGTTTGCTCATATTAGCCCTGGTACTTTTATCCAAAACCTGAACCCAAACCCAAACCCGCCGAAAAAATTTGAACCAAATCCAAACTAAAATTTTAAAAAATCCAAACGGTTTTATATCTCAAACCCGAAAATCCGACCCAAACCCGAACCAAAACCCGAAGTCTCATGCCTAACTTATATCATATTATATCATATCATTACCGACATCTTTAGGGACTTCAACCTCACCTCTTGAAGCTGAAGCAAAAGCCTCTTTGGATAGCAATTCAACAAATATAGAGTATGGTTTGGATCATCTAGTTTTAAAAGGAGAAGCTCTTTTAATAGCAATTCAACAAATATAGAGTATGGGTTTGGATCATCTAGTTTTAAAAGGAGATTGTAAGATTTTGATTGATATTCTACAAGGCCAACATATAGATTTCAACATAGAAAATATTTGTTGGGATATAATAAAGTGGAGTAGAAAGTTCAGCGTATGTAATTTTCATTTTACTAGAAGACAAAATAATGTTGTAGCACATGCTTTAGCTTCAAAAATATGTGATAATGCAATTTTTATTTCTTCACGTTTGTATCCACCGATATGGCTTTCGGAACTTTTGTATTCTGATTATGTAACTTTTGCTAATATATGAAATTACATTTTGACGTAAAAAAAAAAATCATTACCGACATAACTAGTTTGGTCTTAGAATAAGTAAATCAAACCAAATACTTGAATAGCATTGAGCCACTCAGCATTTATTGATTATACTGAAATTAATATACGATATTGTGGGAAAATGTTTATTTCATTCATATTATCTAAATTTATTGTTGACTAGGTATTTTTCAATCATTTTCTTTGCACGAATCATTACTCACATAGCTAGTTTGGTCTTAGGAATAAGTAAACCAAACCAGATACTTGAAAAGCATTGAGCCACTCAACTTTATTTATCGACTATACTGAAATTAACATACAATATAGTGAGAAAATGTTTATCATATTATCCAAATTTATTGATGATTAGTTAGTGATTCACGCTCCCCGCGAATTTGTTATACGTCATTATTTATTTATTTTTTGTGCAGATTTCTTAATGGTCTTATTTCAAAAGAGTTTTATATTCTCTCTTTCTTGTTCCGAATTTTTCATCCCGTTCATAAACCGTTCATATTAAAAAATTTGAGATCATTTATTTTATTAACACTATTTTATTTTATTTTCTTAATTATATATAAATTTTTGATGATTCTTTTGAAATTTCTGAACTTTTTCGAATTTTTGTAAATTATCTGAAATATTTATCCTGAAATTAAATCTTTACCGAAATTATTAAAATTATGAGAAAAGATTTTTGTTAAGCTAATTTTCATAACCCATTTTGTTATATATAGTTTATGTTCCGTTTCTTATCAAATTCTTTAAGAAAAATGAAATCAATTCTCAATTTAGTTCATTCTCCGTCTCGAATCTTACAATGTACAAGTCTTATTATTTCTTTAAAAAAAAAAAAATATTAGTATAATTATTAGATGGTATTGCTGAATAGTTATCATGTATATAAAATACATTGTTTAGTTTTAGATAAAACTATTATATAATAGGTTTCAATTATTATGCAAATTAAACTTGAATAAAATAAATGAAATTAACAATTTTTAAAATTAAGAATTTAATTGATGATGTGATGTGTCAATTTTTTCATACCACCAGAAGAGAGGATATCATACTAGATTAGTCAATTGCATACTTACTAATAGATAAACTTATTAACTACTGCTCTCACAAATCACAGTTAGTTGTCAAAGGAAAGCTGAGAAACTTGAAGTTATGTGATCACTCTCCTCTGTTGCGACAAAGATAGGCTTTAATGGCTCAAATGTTATAAGTCCTACGGTTGGGCTTGTAGACTTTTTTTATCTCACATCAAAACAACACACGATCGTTCCAAATACAAGACCAAACCCACAATCAAATAAAATGTGCTACTCTTTTCAGTTTCATCAACCCCTTGGAAATTTTTGCATACAGAAAAACTGAGCATACCGAAGTAAGTAAAATCTACACGAACTGGTTCTGTGAGAAGTTGACTGATAAGCTTCACTGAGACTCAAAAGAAAATGATGGACACACCCATCATGAAGCATCCCACGGAGACCCAAGGGCTCAAACGCTCACCTGTAACAAGTGATAACAAAGCATAGTTTAATCAGCACAATGCTGGGCCATCGAAAACGAATCACAGCAACTGTTGGAGGATATTTACTATGTGCCATCATGCACATGCTTAAATAGGAGATCACTTAAGGATTAGAACAATTATTAGTAGCTACACTGAATACCAACGAGTTCCTAGAAAGCCTATCATTGTTCTCTA
This sequence comes from Erythrophleum ivorense, assembly GCA_026724425.1. Classification (NCBI taxonomy): domain Eukaryota; kingdom Viridiplantae; phylum Streptophyta; class Magnoliopsida; order Fabales; family Fabaceae; genus Erythrophleum; species Erythrophleum ivorense. Next base: position 7,691,663 of record JAIUCV010000071.1, on the reverse strand, counting down.
AAAAGGAGTGCAAAGACGTACCTATTCTAGCAGCCTTCCAAAAGAATCCTCTAAACCTGCAAGGATTAAGCATAATATGTTCAAGCATCTTTCATCATTAATATGTATTAACCAAAGTGATGAGCACAGAGGGAATAAGATGCATGGGATAGAAACCGAAAGCACTAGGATGAAGAACCATTTGCAGAGAATTCTGAGAAAGTATATTCAATATGGTCAAAGGCAAGCAAATGCTTTTAAAATTCCAAATGTGTTCTCAGAAGGTACAAACCCAGTTTTCTGCTCCAAAATGGCAGGGAACTGCATCTTCAGATATGTGCAAGTGCAGATCACAAGCAGCACCACCGTCAGGAATGAATGGAAATTGAACAAAGCTGACTGTGATTGTCCAATAGAAACAACATTTTAGCTCAAATCACTGGAAAAACACAAACTTCACAATGGACCTGAGAAGGCAATGATTACCATTGTATCTGATCACTGAAGCACTTTCGAAGCTAATTGCCTCCTTGAATCTGAAATAACAAGGACAAACAATGATGGTGATCATATGAAAATCGATTGGAAGACAGACGCACTCGAGAATAATCATAACTACCACACACAAAAACGAGTAAACACAGCCTATCAAAGTCATCACCATCGAGATTCACCATCTATACGTCACTTATAATCCAGATTTTATATACAGAAGCATCCGGTGAACATCAACAGAATCAAATTATCAGATCATAAAGCGAATCGAATTCCATAACCTTCGTATTCATGGTAATCAGCTAAATCGAGAGAGACAGGAAAATCAGGAAAGGAAAGAGGAAAAGTGAGAAATTATCGAGGAGAAACCTGAAGTTGAGCTGAAATCGATGGTGATGGGTGAAGAAATTAGGGTTTAGAAGCTTGAATCTAGCAACAGATCAGCGACGTCAAGGGAGGGAGAGGGATCGAGAGACGCGGAGAGGAACGTTTTGTGAGAGTTAATTTGGTTTTCCACATGTACCCAATTATACCCCTTTCTTATGCACATGAACACAGAACCAGAAAAAAAAAAAAAATAGGAAAAAAAAACAGTAAAGATTTTTACAAAGGAGATGAAAATAACTTAAGAATCATACAAATTTATTTTACAAGCTTCGTCTAACAAATTTTTTAAGTAGAACAAAATATATCCATGTCGAATTAATGTACGTTCATTGTGGAATGTAAACAATTTTATGCATATTACTTCTCCACGTTCAAATTCAATAGCAAATTCCAGTTGTGTATTACCAAATCCGATCACATCTGATTTGGACTAAACCGAACTGAGCTGAGAATGCATAATCCATAAATATCACTTTTGATCCATCACATTTCCAACAATCCAAACAAGTAGTACTGTATTTGTTTCGGCATATGATTCAAGAGTCTCACTAAACCACCATTGAATTCTACAAAAACATGTTCTCTCCTTGTATTCTTCTTTTACAAACTCTCTAAAGCATTCCGACCACTACCACATAAGTTGATCAAGTCCATGAGAACAGAGTACAAGACATCGAGAGACAAACGACCCAACAGCTTCCGACTCTCCGACACCCCTTTCCTATCCTCGGTGCAGCCATTCTCCATCACAAGCCACCACGAGATGCATCCTTTTGCGTCTTCTGGGTTCACTTGAGCCACAAGGCTCACTCTCTCCCCTTCCACAATCTCTAACGACAGAGACAGAAAATCCCGGCTCGCTTTTGTCCCAACCGTCCTCGCTTCCTCCAGTAGCCAACACACAATCTGGCTCGCCACCTTCTCGAATAAACGAGCGATGTTTAAGGAACTGTTGTTATGAGCATGACCAACTTTAGGAGGACAAGGAAGAGTTTATTTGAAAATACCTGTTGGAGAATGATCACGGGAAGGTCGGCTAAGTCGCACTCGTATTTGTTCGTAGAGAATAAATCGCAGGAGGTGCTTTTCAGCAAGCCAACCACATTGGGCGTGCATTCCGCTTCAACACTAATACAATCATCCTTCACCACCACTTTTGTCCGGAACTGCGTCTTAAGATTCCTCTTACCATCTGGAGACTGTGTTTCAGAACTTTTTTGAGGGATGATTGATGGAGGAACAGTCATGAAGACGGTCCATGACGATGTCCGAGAGTTCCAAGTAGGATGAGATATCAAATGAAGATACGGGACCTTGCAGACCTGTTCGACAAGAAAACAGCAATTATTAGAAAAAAGCAAGATCTATGAAGACAGGAAGTTTCTTAAGGCAGCAAGGAAAATACCACGCTTTCCAGATGAACAAGAGCTCTATTTGAGAAGATTCTATGAGACAAAGATAAGCAGAAATGATCAAGAAGTCCGGAGCTGTTGTCATTTGCGGTTCGATTGGATGCTTGGTTACTTTTTGACTTGGGCTGATCTTTTGCCTTTCCAAAGACATGCTCGTGAAAAATTTGTTGCAAGTATATTTCATAGCTGGCACGACTAGGGAACCCTAGCTTCTTCACGCGTGAGTCTCCTTTCTCTGGTTCTAGTCTTCCAGATGATTCAATGGTCACGTTTTCAGATTCTGACTTCTTGATGCTGGCATTTTTTCCAGATGGGTAGAGAGATACAAACAAAGAAGCTCCTTGGCCTATGCTCATTTCCATAAAGTTTTCTCGTATTCCACTAATGCTGAATCCCGCACCTTCACTGAATGCTTCACGGTTTAGCATGTCAAACAACTGGTAAAAAAGATCAAAGAAGTGAGAAAAGGCCATGAAGAGATATACTAAGCGTAGTCAAGATATAAGACCAAACAAAAAAAACCACCTGCTCAGCAAAAATGGATTTATGCACCTCCCTCAGTAGCGAATGAGTTTCTTTAACAGATTCATCGTCACTTCCTGACTGCTTCTCTGATGTTATATCCTGACCGGTAGTGGAGTCTATGTGCTCGGAAGACTTGTTTGGATTGTCAATTGAATTTAAGCCAACAAACCCAAACCGAAGAGAGTACCATGAGTCTTGGGATAGATTTATGGCCAGCATACCAGCTGAGTCATGATCTACACGAATTGTGGACAGTGTAGATGGGCGAAAACCAGAAGTCGGATCATATAATGAGCTGTCAGAAAGATCAATGGTGAAGCCCTCATTGCTGGCATTTGAAGCAAGCACACGCTGTCGCTTAACTTTCCAGTTCCGCTGCAACCTATAAGCTTGTCAGCATAGCAAAAAGAACCGTTTGCAAGTATCAAACAATCTCTATTCTGGAATATGAAGTCAACCTATTAATTTCTCTAATTTGTGTTGGTATTGTCCTAAGAAGTCCCTACACAACAAACTGGATATTCATGAAGTACTGTACTATGCAGGATTTAGCAACCTAGTCGGTGTACAAGTCCATATATCAAGTTTTCTCACATCAAACAACAATAAGAAAATGCTTCCACGTTTATCACAGTCATAACGTATAACAAAACCTATGAGCGTAATCGTTCTAGACCATAATTGGGACACCATTTATCTGAGCACAACACAACTAGCTATGCCAGTGTAAGCTAATTAAAAACCAGCAAACTCTCAAAGTAGCAAAATGGCATAACGAGAATAAAGGCTGCCCTAAAGTTTCTTGTTCACAAAATAGGAGCTGACATGAAATGGGAAAAATTATTAGAAAATACTCGAACCTGATAAGCGCACCGTAAAACCTAGCTTCGCGATCGATTTTCTGCTTTAACGCTTTTTCTGATTGCTTGAAGTATTTTCCTAAATGCTGCAGAGGCAACAGGTATTCAAAGATGTCATAATCTCACAAGATTACTACCCAAAGACGATTTATATAATTTTAAATACTCTCTAGGTGTAAGCAAGTTCACTATTTGCCAACAATTTATCAGGACTCTAAAAAGTGTTTAACTAATACAATTACCAAAATCCTTCCATCTCAAAGCAAACTAAATTTGCAACATAAGAAAGTAAGCTGCTGATTACCCGGTAGCTCTGTAGCTTGGTAGCAGTAGACACAGCAAGATCTGAGAGAATCTCATTCGGCATAGGCTTAGGTCTAGTCATCCCAGCAACTGTTACCGCATCATTCGCTTCGACCTATAAAGATTCATTAGATCAGAAGATGAATTGGAAATTTCAACTCTCTATTTATTAAACATTACCCCCAAAAGCACTTCTGCTTCTTGTTATGAGCTGATAACATCTATTTTCGCAATTTGAGACACAGAAAGAAACTGTTGTTCAGGTTCTTTGACAACGTAAAGAAACTAAACTTCAGCTACTTCCAAATAAACAAAACACTAAAGGGCAATAACAGTCAACAATAGTAGTATGAGCAAGGGTATGCAGATCAATTTCTTTATCCCCCATAAACCAAATCAGTACAATGTATGATTCTACAGAATCACAGAGCCACTCACAGTGTTGATAAGGTCTATGATGATAGAGAGCTCCTGATGAGCCAACTGCAAATTCTCCACCATACCCTTCCATTCCCATTGCTCCGAGCTCTCCTTGGTGCTCTTCTTCTTCTGCTTCTTCTTCTTCAGCTCATCTTCCTCTTCCAATGCCCAGGCGAAGTCTATTCTCCGAATCAACGATACTCTCTTATCATCGTAACCAACATCAGAAGGAAAACGCTCGGCGCCGTTTTCCTCTATAGATTCCAATCGCTTTATGGGTAGCCTGTCGAGAGATATTTCCATGTCGCTGTCCATTTCGTACAGAAAAAATCCCCAAATTTCTAGAGCATCAAAACGGAAGGTCGACGGTGACGACTCATCATCGGCAAACACTTCGCCGCTCTAAATCAGACTTTAAGATCTAAATGAATATCGGGTCAAAAAGTTTACCGGATTTTTGTTTCGGGTCTAGCTTAATTAACAGTAAAGCCCATAAAAAGCCCATAATATTACAAAAATTCTGTTGTACGGATTGTGTGCAAATGACTCGGTTTTATTGAACCAAAACTCCTTTTGTAAACCCTTCCATTTTGGAATTGGGTATCGATCGCTTCCTCTTCCTAGTCGCCTTGGAATTCACAGGTATCTTGTTGTTCTTAGCTGTTGATGGGTTCTTGTTGATTTCGGAATTCACCGTCATGTTCATTCGATTTCGTATCTGGATCTAACTAGGTTTCTCTCTTTTTTTTTTTTTTTTTTTTTTGTGTGTAAATTAGACATCGATGCTCAGATTCGTTTTATTACCGCTTTCATCACCCGGTTAACTAAGAATTTTGAACAATTTTTTGGTAGACAAGTAGAAATGAGATATGGTTAGAGGATAAAACCCTCGGTTCTGAATCTCAATCGAAATGCTTTCAAGAGTTATCTTGAATTTATCTAATGTGTTTTGCGCTGCTAGAATTTAATGATGTTGTGGATTGCAGAGTGAGGAGCAATGAAGGTGAGATCATCTGTGAAGAAGATGTGTGAGTTTTGTAAGACAGTGAAACGCCGTGGACGTGTCTATGTGATATGTTCTTCCAATCCTAAGCACAAGCAGAGACAAGGATACTGCTCCATTGCTCATGAAGGAATACTACCTCCTCCTTTGTAAGTGATATTTTGTCTGCTCAATTTCTTATTTTTTCGCTTTTTGTGGATGATTAAAGATGTTAGAGAGCTTTCATTTGACCATTGTAAATCACTTACTGCCTGAACAATAGAAACCGAGTTGCTACTAGCTAGTATGAGAAATTTTATGTTTGCTAGAGTGACTTTTATTTTATTATTTTTCTGGCTGTTTTCTTTGAATCAGAGAGCCTGTTGAATAGTTACTAAAACGCAATTTGGTTTGAAAGTTTTATCCGTTTTTTACACTATTTGTAACGTCACAAACATGAGATACAAAGTGAGACATTGAGTGGGCTCTTTGTTCTTTTGCGGAGTTGGAAATTTATCATAAAAACTTACTGATAAAGTATTTTTTTTTTTGTGATTGATTAAAAAAAAAAGGTTTTCCGAGTCGATTGCTAATCAGGAGGTGGTGAGGATGCCTGGTCAGGGCGTATCAGCGGGTCTAGCATCGCTGTTACACAAAAGGCCAGAGCCAGCAGCGGTTTTCGGATGGAGGGCAGGTCTTGCATCCATTCTCTTCAAACAGGGGAATTAGTAAGTTCATCAGCATTATTTTCCCTTTTGAGTTTCTTTCAAATTTCTGGTAAGGTGTGAAACATTATTGTATATCTCAAAACATTTTTACTTTGGTCGGTTGTAGGCTCTTCTAGACCCGCTTCATTTGCGCCTTTTCTTGGCCTGAACAAAAGAGATATATTATCACTCAGCTTCAATATTTGCTCTTTTTTTTCTTTCCATGGAATATCTGCTGAGTTTGTGTAAACTGCTTTAGTTATTGAGTTAAGCTGAGAGCCTGAGAGAGATGCATGCAATTGAAATTTTAGCCAATTTACACTTGCAAGTTACAACACACCTCGTACGAAGACAAATTTTAACGACCGTGTGAATAACAGTTTGAAACTGTTCACTCTAAAATTGGTAATGTAAAAGGTAGACAAATATATATAGTTTGGGAGTTTGATTCCAGTTGGGTCAATTGCGCATGTTAAAATAAAAATCATACGTTATTCCGGAAAATAAAAACGAAGGTCTTCACTCTTCACAACCACTAAAGGCGAATCAAATACAAAGAACTGAACAAGTATGGAGAGACTAATCCAAGACAACGACCCTTCTCGTTCTCCACCGTTAAGCTCTTTACACGTGGGTCTCACAAGTGAGGTCACAGGAAACCCACTCAATGAGCATATCTTGTGGACCCCCCACTTTCTAGTCTTTGGACACTTTTACGTTTGGACATGATGCTTCTTTATTACTTCTGTTTTCATTCCCCTCCCCGATTAAATCGTTAACAGCTTCATTCCAAAAATTGAAATCACCTCACCAATAATTGATAGGATACACCCTTTTGTAATTTCTACTTTTCTGCTGCTATTTTAGCCAATTGATATCGAGTATGGGATGATAATTGTGTTTCTTTCATAAGAAACAAAATAATGGTTTTATTGTTGGTCGAAAAAATAGAAGAAATGGATAATTACTCATTCTACTTTGATATATAGTAATTCGAACATGATAATTTTTCAAAGGTTCAGGATCACCTGCCAATGAAAACTAACCACGCAATCAGGCATGACCTTGATAGCTCAACTCTTACATGGACCGTATTAGTAAAAAGGTCAGGGTTGTCTGAATATAATGTAGTTGCTCGTTTGGTTAATTTCGATTCAATTCTAATTGTAAAGTACAGCTTTTGCTTCATATTTTACCAAGAAGGGTTTTTCATTTTATAAAGTGTTAATTAGCAATCTGTATTAAGAAATCAACCGTATTTGAATTTGAGTTAATTAGCAATTTGGGTTCAGCAACTTTAGAAGAAGTATATCGTGAAATTTAATTTGTTTTTTCTAATACAAAAGTTCTAAACAATTAACATAGATTTGTTTTTCAGATCCATATGTTATAATTACAAATACTAAGGGGGGGTTATTGGGAGATGGATTTCAAATAATTTTTAAAATTTTAAGAATCCGTTGTTATTGGTTTATGAATTCTTATAATCTTACTAAAATCCATTGTTATTGGTTTGATGATTTTTAAATTCCATACAGAATCCATTGTTATTCAAAAAGTTTGTGTTTTAATGATTTCATGAATCCATTAAAATCCTTGTTATTGGGAGATGGATTTTAAACAAATTAACTCATAAAACAAAACTTTCAAAATACTATCAATAACCCTTAGATTTTCAAAATCTCTTAGAATAAAATATTTTGATTGATTTTCTAAATTTACATACTATTTTCAAATCTAACAAAAACTCTTTATAAATTTAACAATTCTCTTGACTTTCAAAATCTTTCAAATCCACACAAATTCTACTTCCAATAACCCCCCTAATATTTCTTATTCAAAAGCTCACCTCCTAAGTCCTACTCCTACACCATGAAAGTACAATTCATTATGCTCTTTTGTTTGTCTATGTGCCATTTTTATACCTGATGAGATATAATAGTTTAATTATGTAAATCAAAATACAATTTGCCATCTAGAATTTAGGTCAGGATCAAAGACAAGAACAAATACAGGCTCGTATTATCAACTTAGATTGGGACCATAATTTGACCCATAAAAAAAAAGAAAAAAAAGAACGGGACCCAGAAAAACCAAAGATAAAGAATGGCCGGCATATGGCCAAATCGCACGTCGATTACATCGTGAGCCGCGATGCACATGGAACCGTGAACCGTACTATCAAGGGGTGACCCACCCAACCCACTTGATCCTCATATAATTAGTAATTACTATTCATTTCATTTATAAACAATTTGTATGCTTTGCACACGTAATAATAATACATAATACATTACATTGTGACAAAAAAAAAAAATCTACATATACAAGTATACAACACACAATACATGCATTTACACCAATCATAGATGCTTGGCCGTTTACTATTTTTAGTGACTGCCGTCCACTTGCAACTCCGTGACCTTCGGGAACCGAAAATTCAAAATCAATGATGTAGGTGCCGCGTTTGTCAGTAGATTTGTATCAAGGTTATATATATATATATATACATATATTTTTTCTGTATAAGATCAATTTGAATAAACAATTCAAAGTCGATTTTCAGTTGTAAGAAAGTAGTTTAATAATAATAAGTATGATGTAACACATTAAGTATGCATATCAAAAAGATATTTTATTTCCAAGATATCGAAGATTTAGTATAGAAAGGGAAAAAAATTAACAAAATTTTAAATATAAGTGGTAACAAAAAATTTATAACGAATAGAGCAGAATGGGCACACCCAACCATAGATGCAAAGTCAAATTAAAAATCATTTTGGTACACAACTTGGAGAAAAAAGGCTAACCAAACAAACAAAAAAATCTTAGAGAAAAAAGAAAAAATCTACTCCCCTGTTTCTTTTCCTTAATATTTGATGTTTTAGGAAAATGTATCTGCAATTATTTAGATGTATTAAACTCAAAACACATCCAGATACATCCAAATAATTGCAGATATATTTTCCTAAAATATCAAATATTAAAGAACAGAGGGAGTATTTGATTTTTTTTAAAAATGTATCTGCAATTATTTGGATGTATTAAACTCAAAACACATCTAAATACATTCAAATAATTGCAAGTACATTTTCTTAAAACATCAACTATTAAGAAACGGAGAGAGAGTAATTAGTTAACAATAATAAAATAATCGTCAACAAATTTTCACGTGATAAATAATTAATTAATCGGACGGCATAGATTGTTTTACCTTGACCTCACCTTACTCTCTATTAAACCACTCACCTGTATATATAACCTCCGTCCTCACTTGTCATAAAACCTGAAAAAAAAACAAACCTCAATCTCTTCTTCGTAGAAATCAACTTAAGAATTCGATCCAGAGAAAATATGCTTTTACGAAGCGCGTCGACGCCACTTCTCAACTCGTTAGTTCACGTCTCGAGTCCAAGAGAATCTCCAATCGAACCCGAATCTGTCCATCAGATCCAACGGCCCAGGTCTCTGATGCTCTCGGCATCTTCCTCTTGCTGTTACAGCCCAATGTCTATACACTCTAGTAGTGACGAATCCACGAGGAGGATGAAAAGAACGGCGTCAGAGAGCGATCTACGACGCCTGACATCGACGAAGGCGTCGAGTAAGTTTCTGAGCGGTGCTCTGATGGAGGACGTGGAAGAAGGAATCGGATTCGGCCTTATACGCACGTCGTCTTATGATGGTGATTTAGGATTAAGCTGGGCTTTGGAGGATGATACCGAGGTTGATGGCGGCGGTGGTGGGATAATCCACGGCGGAGGAAAGGGAAGGAGTGGCGGCAGATCCGATGGCGGTGATGGTGACGGAGATCAAGATAGCACAGACGTTCACTATCGCAAAATGATTGACGCAAATCCTGGAAATGGGATTTTTCTCAGCAATTACGCCAAATTCCTGAAGGAGGTAGAGTTTTTTTCTTCTTCTTCTTCTTCTTCCTCTTTTCTCTCTTTCTAGATCTGAAATTGAATTGAGGTACGGTTTGGATTGTGATTCATCAACTATGAAATTGAATGGTTTGCGATAATTTTGATTGTAAACAGGTTCGAAAAGACTACTTGAAAGCAGAGGAATATTGCGGGAGAGCTATTCTGACGAATCCTAATGATGGGAATGTTCTTGCCATGTACGCGGAATTGGTGTGGACAATCCATAAGGACTCATTTCGTGCTGAGACATACTTCAATCAAGCTGTAGCAGCTTCTCCTGATGATTGGTGACTACTATTTTTTTAACTTACCAAGCTTTCTTCATCGAAATACTAGTTGTGGCTTTTGTGCTTATGCGACTTGTTGTTTTTCTGCAGTTATGTACAAGCTTCATACGCGCGATTTCTTTGGGATGCTGAGGAGGAAGAGGAGGAGGAAGAGGAAGAGGAGGAGGAAGAGAGACATGAAGAATTTGAGCCTCAAACTTGTCGAATGAATTTCTTCACCGGACCTTCTCCAATTACGGCCATGTCTTAACCGCGTGGTCTCCGCATCTTCACTCGGTCATTTTTTTTGTTTTTTTAGTTTTAGATAAATTTGTGCCGTCTACGATCAATCTAACCCTTTTGTTTAATATGATTTCTTTTTATTGTCGCGTTTATGGGTGTTTCTCTACTCAGTGTTAGCATTTGTCGCAGTTTGTAGTAAATACCACTGAGAAATGTTAAATAAAGACATGGAATAAAAAGTTTTGCTTTCGATGGATGTATATGTATGAATTGGAGTTATTTGGTCGATGATTGATGTTTTTCTCTGTTACTTGCATATGCAAGACGTAATGAATCCAGGTTATACATGTTCATAAATAACTTTAGATGAGACCGGCCATGTCTACAACTTAGCTACACACCAAAGCTACGCTGGAGAACAACCATGAAGATGACTTGATGGTCTCTTTCTAATGTATCAACCATTTCGGTGCCTTGATGTTAATGACGCCCATAGCATTAGCAAATTGGCTAAAACCCCTGGTTTTTAAGCCTATCATAACATTCTTAGCTCAGAAAACAGTCGATCTGCAATGGTCTTATCTATCGTTAATGTGATATATTTAATGGATCATCCGTCAATAAATAACATTATGCTAGCAAAATGTCCCAAATTCTTGGAGCAGACCTACCTTCGGGTTTTCAGCCTATATAACATCCATCCTTACACAGTAAAGAGTGGATTCGTAATGGTCTATAGCATCATAGTTAGTCTGAACTTTACGCTTTTCTACGATGCTGATGCGTACAATCAATCACACAAAACCAAATGGTAAATTAGTTTTCTGTTACTCTAGCTAAGGAACTCCCAAAACTACCACATTCCACAAACTTTGAAAACGAAAAACAAAATTCTACTTTTTTTTATATATGATATCTTTCGAAAGAATTTACATTTATCCCAATTTATTCCATGGTTATTTTTTCCCTATTTTTCTCCTCCTTTTAACTATTCTCTAGATTTTCTGGATTATTTGGAAAGCGTTATTAAAAGGAGTACAAGATAATTAGAAAAATGTCAAAAGGATGAACACAACAACAACCCTTTGACTTAGAAATTAGAATAATTTTCACGAGATAATAAGAACATAAAACCTGAAAAGATTCTTTAACTGAGTGGTAAAATTTTGAGAAAAGGAACACTGAAGCAAAGCAGAGACATGGCCAGTGAAGGAAAAGCGACCTTCTCCGCGGCCGCAAGGCCGGCGCCGAGCGAGGCATCGAGGGGTGTAGGTGGCAAATTGAAGCGGCAATCCGCGAAGAGGCATCCGTCGACGCCCTACTCTCGACCACCACAGAACGAGGTACAACGGAGGCCGTGGATCTCGAGAATCGTCGATCCTGCTTATCGGATTATTTCCGGCGGCGCCACGAGACTACTTCCTTACTTCTTCTCGAATGCCGCCTCCGCTCCAGCTCTTACAGCTCCAGACAATCAAGATCAATATCAACATCAACATCAAGGTTTTTGGTCTATTCTCTCTCTTTCTAGCCTCGTATAATATAGGCTTCTCTTCCTGGAAAATTTATGCAGTTTTGGGGTTTGATTATATTGACTAATCTCTATCGTTGCATATCTGTTTTTTTTTAATCATTGGTTTACGAGTACCTAGGGTTTTGTTCAAATTGTTTCCATTCTGTAAGTTAGTAGCGACCATTGCCAGGATAGATTACGGGCTGTTTTGGTTTTCATTCACGTAGTGAAATTTCATACTGAAGTGCAGGCTTTTTGCTACTGAGACTACTTTGATATTGACTATATGTAGGCTTTAGTGTTACTAAATAGCATTTAGTGTCGAGTGACTGGTGAATGTATTACTTTTGTTTGCTTGAAAAGTGGTTTTGAACAATAGTTGTCTCATCTTTTGGGGATGTGTATACTCTTTAATCTAGATAGATGAGTTATCTCTGCTTCTAGTTGTCGAATATAGTCTTTATAGATTTCGTTTAAGATGTCTTGTTTAACATTTGGCCTCTTTTCTACTAGATAAGTTGCAGGAGGATCAACAGGAGATTGATCCCAGTATTACCCAAACTTTAAGTGTAAGCGTCTTTCACCTTCTCTGTCTATTCTTAATCTCGATTGAGAAGTTGCTCTTTTAGCTAAGCTGATGTCTTTTGTCGTTGCTGAAGATTATTTTTGGGTCTTTCTCATGTGTTTTTATATCAACCCCTTGTGCAAATAAGGACTCTTAGCCATGCTGAAGTTTTATGAGTTTTTGGTTTCTTTGACTCTTTGCGGTTGGGCGTCTGTTAGAATTTAGCTGTCGTTAACGTATACCTCAAATTGTAAGTTAGCACTTAGCATGGTATTAAGAAACTATTTTTTTCTTACCGGTCTGTTTTATGTAGCAGTTGATTAAATGGAATAGAGAATGTGTTACCAAAGAAAATAGACACGCGAAATTCTTCTGTGAGATTTTGTTAATATAGAAGTATAAAATAGACCTTTGTATAACCCAAGAAAGATGTAATCTTACTGTTCCGTGCTCTTGAGTTGGATCCTTCTCTTGATTCCATATGAATAACACAATTAATTTCCTCCTTCTCTGGTTCTCTTTCCATTTAATGCCTACTTTTGTGATTTGCAATAGATGGCATACCTTCTTTCTGTACCTCTTAAGTGATTCGAGAAACTTTGCAGAAACCAGGGTCAGCATCAATTGAAGTGGGAGGTCCTAGTAGTATATCAAACTTGAATGAAGGCAATTTCAATATCAGTGCACAGACAAAAGGCAAACCAGCTTTAACTGATGTTGTTGCTATCTCGGAGCTTGAAAGGCTAATGGAAGGAAAAACGTTTTCACAGTACGTTCTTTGTTATCGTGTTTTCACATTAATTGCAGTTCGAATGATGTTTGATGTAAACTTGCTTCCTTCTTATGGTCATGTCTCGGTCATTACTTTCTTTCTGACTGGCTGCTTATCTTTCCTGGCCGCTCTGTTATCTTTTCTTTACAGTTCTGTTAATATTATTTTTAGGTAGACGACAATTACACTGACTTATTTTAATCTTTATCCAGGGCTGAAACTGATCGTCTCATAGAGATAATAACTGCAAGGGCTATTGATCTACCTGAACTCAAGAGAGACGAGAGAAATTTGGAGATGCCTTCAAGAGAGGGAGCCAAGAAAAGTGTGAGTTTCTTTGATGAGAGAAAAGAGGTCACTGGTGGCAAGGATGCTAATAGTGAACTTTGGGCTACACCAACCCCACTTGCCAAGTCAATGGTGAGTTGCTTACTATCCAGTCTTTTTTTTTTTTTGGTTTTGACGTTCTGATGAAGCTAGCAATCTACATGAGTTGCTGGAAAATTTTTAAAGTTTAGTTTGGTAGTCTTTAGGAATAATTTCGGTGTAAAAGTTAAAGTTATGTATTTGAGGAATCTGGTGTCTGAGGTCTGTGTGAGGTTGGACTGTTTGTGAAAACATATGAAGAAATGGGTAAACAGGAAAAGCCATGCATCTTTAATTTATTTTAAAAATTCCCTTTTTCTCATTTACTTTTGTTCCATAGGTTTTGGGCGGGGACAAACAGATAGGAGATGAAGCTGGTCTCTCACCGGCAGAACTTGCCAAGGCATATATGGGAGGCCAGACACCATCAAGTAGTTCCAAAGGTTTTATAGCAAGAAATGAAAAGGATTGTTTTGACGGCGGTATATTTGGAGCAAAATCATCTGTTGCATCTCCATCAACCAAGCCTTCCGCATGTTGGCCGGGTATCAAGTTAAGTGAGCAAAGTGGTTTTGAGACTCCTCAAAGCCAACGAGGAAGCTTTGGGCTTCAAAATTTTCCTAGGACCCCGTACTCTCGATCCATCCTCTCAAGTTCTAAGTCCAAGGTATGTCGAGTTTTTCTTAATAATACCTTTTTGCTCAAACATTTTTGGTATATGTGAATTATTTCCTGTTTTTGTCAGTTGATGCAATTGCAGGACAATAGTAGCAAGCGCCTAAACACTCTCCAGTCTCCCTCTCAAAGTGTGCAGACAAGATATGGCCAGGTAAACTCTTCAACTAAGCTATAATTCTGATTTGAGTCATTACTATGCTGCCTTTTAAATCTTTCTTGGGTTCCTTCTACATGCTGAATCCTAATTCCTCTGTTTAAACATTCTAAATCATTTTTTAATGTGCACAGCTCACAGCTAGCAAGGGAAGGGATGATGGATTTTTTGGACCCAATCGAAGATCTCGTCAGAGCGCCACATCTTCCATGATGTCTCCTTACTCACGGCCTTTGAGGGGTATGTCTCGTAATGAAAATTCTTCTATCTTGAAAAGCTCTGGAGCAGGGGAATCAAGTAACCTATCTAGGTCCCAGACAACAACTTATGATAAGCATAAAGGGTCAGAAGTTGGTACCCCAACTGTGCCTTCACATTCTAGTCAGATTGCGAGGACGATACTGGATCACCTTGAACGGACCCAACCCACCCCGAATAACAAGTCTACTGAGTTAAAGCTTGCCACTTCTTGGAGATATCCACAGTCCTCGAAAAATGTTGAACCAAGCAGCTCGAACGTCAACAATGTGAAAAACGGTGGCTCAGCTAAGCTGAATGAAGATATCCAGAACATTTTCTCTCACAATCTGCCATCCTCTGTGTCTAAACCTTCTGCAGTTACCACCAGTGACACTCAAAATGCAATGACCAAGACCGCTTCAGCATCAAATGGAATATTCCGTGGAACACATGAAGCAAGTAGTAGTGGTACCGCACTCCAATATGATGTAGGGAAACCTAAGGGTTCTCTTTCCAGAAGCACAGAGAAAGAGGTATTTCGAGCACTTTTGTTTCTTTTCTCAATCTAAAAAACAATCTAGATCCCTCCAAAAACTTGATATACCTCTTTGTCTGGAGATATATCTATGTTGGCAGCTTGAATTTTGATATTGTGGAAATCTGAATTTGCAGTTGGTCACGTCTTCCCAGGACGCTGCAAAAGCAGTTCCCTTTTCTTTTAGAGGCGAACCAGCGAATCTGCCCAAACCACCATCTCATTCACTGGGAAATAATAAACCGGTACTCCCATCGATCTCAGTAGCCAAGCCCTACCAAAGATGGGCAGCCCCTTCGGGTTCAAACGCTAGCTTCACATTTCCGGTTTCTTCGTCTGATGGAGCAACATCATCAGAGCCCACAACTCCATCTATCATGCCATTCACAACAAGCCCACCACCAGCACCAGCACCAGCACCTTCTGGTGGTGTTGCCATTACAAGTCAACATGAAGCAGCAAAAGACGATGAGATTCCTCAATTTAGTTTTGACTGTAAAAGAGGAGATAAGTCTCCTCTGGTCTTTGCTTTTCCCTCTGGGAGCGAAGAGGTGATCAGTGAGGATGATGCGAGGTTAGGTATCAAGTTCACATTTGGGTCTGAAAAGCCGGAGAGAATATCGTTCAGCTCAACAGGGAGTGATCGTGTTTGCTGTTAAAACAATGACGATGGGCGTAGAACTCTCTGCCCAGATTACTGGTTTTGATTTCTTATTCATTGAAGATGATTGATTTCTTTTGTCTCTGTTTTAGATCAGGATTTTGTTCCTTGCAGGGACTTCGATCCCGTAAAAATAAAATCAAAGCGAGATTTTTGTAGCATTCTTTTCGTCGAAAATGTATGTCATTTTAATTTTATGACAATATTCTGAAACTCCAAAGTTGAAAGTGTTTATCAGCCACAAACTCGAAGACGCAAAGTAAAGCTTTCTCTTTTGTCCTTTTCCAGACGAACACTCGTGTGGTGGGTGTTCTTGATCTTCCTTCGTAGTTTTTTTTGCTTGGGCTTGCTCTCTCCTCATGTGCTCGATTCATGCTAGATTTCAGGTTTTTCAGCCACAATGGAGAAGCAAGAACACCCGATTCTTATATCTTCTCAATCCCAACACAAAATTCGTCTTCTTCCCTCGCGCGATTTCTTCTTCGGACAACGATGGTTCACTTTCATCCTCCAGACAAAACAACGTATTTGATTTACATTTTCCACAATTCCACTCTTCTTCTCTTTTCCGTTGTAATCACATTGATGGAGAATTCTTCTACCTTTGCCCTGCTTTGAATAGCGACAGATGGGTTATGATCCTTCAGAGGAACTGTTTGGTGTTGATTTCAAGCCCAGGTAAGAGAGATCCCAAAACTCTTTTCTACGTCTCCTTATGTTCTTCATTTGAAATCTTTAGCACCTTGAATCCGAATTCACTTTCACTTATCAATCTCATAAAAAAGAAAGAAGCTAAACTCAAAAGAACTATGAGAGGCTTCTTGATCACTATGGCTATGGTTATATATATAATTCACTTGTTTTACTGCAAGAATCAGTCAAAACCCAAAATGTTTCCTTTGGCAGAGCGGAAATAAAAAGCTCAACGCTTTTCCCTTTAGTTGAAAACCAATAAACCCTCCAAAGCTCTCTCTAGCCTGGATGCGTCTCTCAAATTAGAGCTCATCCTTCTCCTTATTCATACTAAAAAGATAAAAAAAAATATATATATATATATATACTTGAGCCATGTTGATTGATACACCTATTACACATTTTGGTTAAACTTCAAAATGTGCTGTTTCTCCAGGAATGTACCCGATGATTCCCGTGAAGCAAGGTCATGGTTCGGTCCTAACGGTCAGTACATTCGAGAGCTTCCGTGTCCCACTTGTAGAGGAAGAGGTTATACTTCATGCTCAGATTGCGGAATCGAGGGGTCCAGATCGGACTGTCCTCAATGTAAAGGAAAGGTACTTAAAGATTTATATCACTTTAATCTTTGGAGTAACAACAAAACTCTTTCCTCGTTATACAACTTTTGTTTAAATTTGTGCAGGGCATAATGACTTGTCTTAGATGTTTGGGAGATTGTGTCATATGGGAAGAATCAATCGATGAACGACCTTGGGAGAAAGCTAGATCCAGGTAGCAGCGTAATTCAAGGATTAAACTTTTTAATTAAGTTTGTTGGTCTAAGAAAAGTCTCATTTGTGTGTGTGTGTGTGTGTGTGTGTGTGTGTGGTGCAGTTCTCCATTTAGAGTAAAGGAGGACGATGAGGTTGATAACTTAGAGATAAAGTTCGTTAGAAGGGAAAAATCGAAGCGGATTTACCAGTCACCACCTCCTGAAGTTGGACAAAAGATCAGCCGATCTCTAAAAGTTAGTTTCATATACATTCTTCATTCATGTTATCCTCTCTCCATGGGGGGATTGTTATAGTCAAGTCTAAAATATGATTATTATTATATATAGAGCCTCAATGCCAAGACCGGATTTTTTAGCAAGCGAATGAAGATTATACATCGTGATCCTGTGCTTCATGCGCAAAGGGTAGCTGCAATTAAGGTCCGTAATCACCTCCATTTTGTTAACTTTTGGTTTTCTTTTTTCTTTGAATCTGCTTCATGTTATTGTGCTCTAGAAAGCTAAAGGAACACCAGCTGCTAGAAAGCATGCATCCGAATTTATGAAAACTTTCTTCAGTAAACCTGAGAACCGTGAACAGAGGAGCTTATCCATGAAAGGTAAATAAATCTCACTTCCTTGGTAGAAATTAAGTCAATTTAAGAAGCAAGAGTATATCATGTTGTTTCAGCGAATAGAAATGAAGGTTTTGATTTTAGTTTTCTGGTGACAGATTCTTGTTCAATCCATGAAATGGTAAAGAATTCATTTTCTGCTCTCATTGGTTTTCAGGAATAAATTTTTACTGCAAGAACTGCGGACAGGAAGGCCATAGACGCCACTACTGTCCAGAACTGGACGCTAACGCGGACAGAAGATTTACATGTCGGGTTTGCGGCGGGAAAGGCCATAACCGAAGAACCTGTCCTAAGTCGAAATCAACGGTCACTAAAGGGATTTCCACAAGGTATCATCGATGTGGAATATGCGGTGAGAGCGGTCACAACAGTAGAACATGCCGGAAGCTGGCCAGAGTGAAACCATCCAGCGACTGTGGTGGCGATTCCGGGGACGATGGTGTTGGTGATAGAGCGTATGCTTGTGGCTTCTGCAAGAAAAAGGGACATAATGTAAGAACCTGTCCAAGTAAAACGAGTTTCATAAAGTGATTCTTGTTTAAATCAAGATGGTTCTTGATCATGTTTCTTAGGTTAGCCTTGGTTTTGCTCTTGAAGCAGAAATAGCCGCCAATCACTTACGAGCCCTTCTTTTGGGATTGGTTATGTTGGTTCAGAATCAAATTTGTCAAATAATTCTTCAATAATTTTGATTGGTCTATGCTGAATGTCCCACGTAACTATCAATCACACAGCTTAGAATCACCTTCAACTATTCTACGATTCCACAAGTTTAATGACAAAATACCATTATTTTGCAAGTTTTTAAGTTGAATCAGAAGTTTTCCTCTCATTATTAATTTAATTTCTAACTTTTATCGATTAATGTCAACATCACCTGATATTAGATGAACATCCATTGACATTTTGACACTTTTCTTTCTTTTTTTCCTAACATCAGTTTTTTTATGATGCCTATTTTTACCATCGCTATTATTAGGAAGTTATATTTAGCTAAAATTGTAATCAAAAGCAAAAAGTAAATCAATCACGTTTTCTTACTTGATCAAGATTTAGGAACGGACAATACTTTACGTGCTAAAAATAACAACCATGTTGTTATCGGGGAAAAAGTAAAAAAGCCAAAATTAACCAAAAAGGTGGTGATAATATCCAACATTGATATTATTCAACAAATACCACACAAACCACGTATACGCATCTTCGCGTATCTTGCGTTACTGACCCCTAGAGAACCTCACTTGTGTCCCCCTATAAATATAATAACTCTCTCTTCTACGACTTTTGAGCCACAACACACAAAAATCAAAAGGGTCATTAATAAACTTTTAAGACAAACATATCAAATTATCGACCAAGAAAAGAGAAAGAAGGGGGGGTGACCTGAGGAGGTACTTCAACACAAACAAAAATGACTGGAGTTTTTAAAACGGTGACGTTTATGGTACTGGTTTTCGCTGCGGTTGTTTTCGCGGAGGACTACGATGTTGGTGGTGATACCGAATGGACCAGACCTGCCGATCTTGAGTTCTATAATACTTGGGCTTCCAGTAAAACTTTCCGTGTAGGCGACGAGCTCGGTGAATTTTCTATGTCTTTCTTTACATTTCAGTCGATATTAATGGTTATGGATCGTATACGTACATGCGTTGGTGTTGTTTATGAATTATGATACGTATTTGTTTCTTGTTTTTGCTGTTGAAATTTTGACTAAAAAGTTAGATGAATAGAGAGAGTTTCTACATATATTAAAGCAAAGCGTAAATTTTGTTATATTTATCCAATGAAATTGTGTCATACATTTTTATTTTATTTTTATCTTTAAACTAGTAATCCTTTAGAAAACAGTGAAAAATAAAATAACTTTAAAAAATCATTGTTCAAATGCGTGGATATATTTCTAAGAAAAAAACAATTTGACATCGATTTTTTCATATCCATCAACTGATCCTCATCTTGTACACGACATTCTTCATAAAATCATATTTGAATCAGAAATATTATGACATCACGTGACATAAAAAACTCTTGACAATATCCATCATGGTTTTTCACTTTAATTTTAAATAACAGTTTATATGTATTCTTATTACAGAATTTGAATTCCCCGCCGGAAGACATGATGTGGCAGTTGTAACAAAAGACGCATATGAAAACTGCGACAAGGAGAAACCCATCAGCCACATGACAATGTCTCCAGTCAAAATTATGCTGAACACCACTGGACCAAGATACTTCATTTGTACAGTTGGTGATCATTGCCGCTTTGGTCAAAAACTTGCCATTGACGTAGTCGCTGCTACTGGTGGTGCTACCACTCCAACAACACCGGGAACAACCCCAAGTACAGGTGGAACCACTCCCACCACCCCAGGAGCCGGGACCACTACACCTCCCGGCTCTAGCGGGACCACTACAACTACCACACCTCCGGCTGGAAGTGCCGCTTCTTCATTAGGTGGTGCTACGTTTTTGGTGGCCTTCGTTTCTGCTGTTGTTGCTCTCTTTTGAGCTAGTTAGACTCGAAATATTGTGTTCATCAATATGCATTTGTTTTAGCTTGTTATGCGTACGTAATTTTATTCTTTGTGAGAATAAAGACTTGTCTTTCAGTCACTGATGAAGACGCTTTAAGCGGCGAAAAAATGTGGCTTTAATTTTGACAAGTGTTATGATTAGTGTGAGTTTAGATATATGAATTACTCGGTTATGAAATATAAGCAGTTGGTTTTCCACATCATTGGGATTATATATGTTTGAAAGTTACTATATATAAACATATTTCATGGAAAAATTTCATTTTCTTAATCCAGTTTGTTTAATTTTCGTGTATGATTAAACAAGATTTGCCTTCTTCATATCTCAATCACTCACGAATGCGAAATATGAACTGATTGTGAATCGAACTTTATAGAATTCAATACCAATTGGTAATTTTGTTTCAGTGGAGATGTATCCCACAGTACTATTGTTTGAAATAGTAATGGATTTCTTCCAGTTAACTTTTTAATCTTAATGTCCTCCAAAAATGACGTAGACTTGAATGAAACTTTTTATGATTGTTCTTTGGTTAGAGGCTCAGCGCCAATATCACATAAATGGCTTTGGTTAGCGCCAGTATCACATATATGGTCTCTAGCTAGCGCACACAGTAGTACAACATAAGACCACAAACTTCCACAATAATTTGACACGTGTCCGATTGACGTGAATTAGAAACCATAAGCTTCTTTGTTTTCAACAAACCAATGACATTATTCCCTTAATAATTTAGGCATGATAACTTCCAACGGTTATACCAAAGTCTTTGGTAATTGCACTGCTTCTTTCCTTTTTCTTTTCTTTCTTATCAATCTGGATTTTCTTTTGTCACGATATCTTGATATTTCAATAGTTTAATATGTTTGATTTATATAGTGTAGCTACGATATTCGATAAGACCTATATATGACATAGAGTTCTTGAAATAGCAAGTCTTGGCTTTACCAAAGTAAGAACCTGTAAGAAAAAAAAGGTAGTTCTAAATTCTACAGAGCTTTTGGTTTGAAATCTACAAAGTTGCAAAAGTTCAGTTGCTTCTATTTAATTTAAGCTTTAATTTGTTAGATATAGATAAATAAAATATTAAGATTTATTTGCAAGATGTTTTTACATGATAATTGAGCTTAATTTCTTGATGACCTTTTTTTTTAGTTGTAAATTAATCTCAATCTATACAGTTCATTGAAGAAAACATTCTACGTAACAGACCGGAGGTCAAAAAACGACACTTTAACCTATCAAGTGAGAGAGACAGAGATAATCAAATCATCAAATCAAATGAAAGCAATAAACATCAATCACATGTGCAAAGAGTGTTAAGCAAATTAACTAAAATTGTTTTTAACTTTATTTTACCACGGTACTTCAAATATTTTTCTTTTTGGTAGTGTAAAAAAGGAGAGAAAATAGAGTTGGCTATTACTATGTGTAATAAGAGAACCACAAAAACAAGCCTTCCATGACTGTGCCATCAAGAAAGTAGCTTTGTTTTCCATCCCAAACTGTCAAAAGTCTCTCTTCACGTATTGCTTAATCAAACACTTTCTCTCTCTCTCTCTCTCTCTCTCTCTCTCTCTCTCTCTCTCTCTCTCTCTCTCTCTCATCAATGTTCCTTTGAGACCAATGCTCCTCCTCTTCTTCTTCTTTTTCTTCATATAAACCACATATATCCTCTCCTCCACATCTTTACAATTTCATAGCAAACCCTAAAATTGAGAAAGAGATAGAGAGAGAAAGATGGGTAGAGGGAAGATAGAGATAAAGAGGATAGAGAACGCAAACAACAGAGTGGTGACGTTCTCAAAGAGGATGAATGGGTTGGTGAAGAAGGCGAAAGAGATTACAGTTCTTTGCGATGCAAAAGTTGCTCTCATAATCTTTGGAAGTAATGGTAAGATGACTAATTATTGCTGTCCTTCCATGGATCTTGGCGCTATGTTGGACCAATACCAAAAGTTATCTGGCAAGAAACTATGGGATGCTAAGCATGAGGTACTCTCTCTCTTAAATCTTGTATAATCTAAAGTATTTTTTGTTGTCTCAAAAATATTCTATATACATAATCATGAAATGAGTTTTCAATTTCTTTGCCGAAAACATGTCAAAAGACCTTGAATCTTCAACCCTAGATGCAGATCTATTATAGCGTTTTGTCTCAAAAACAAATATTCTGTGCTAAATATCATGAAATGGGTTATTTATTTATTTTTTCCTAAAATATGTCAAAGAGAAAAACCTCGAACCCTAGATGCAGATCTACAAAGGTCTCTTTGTGTGTGTAGCCTTCCAAGCCTCTTTATTGATTCTCTTGTACTCATCAAGACATGAAGCCACAAAACATGGAAGTTATTCTTTTCTTTTATTTGTGCTTAATTTTCAAGATCTTGAATATATTCTAGAGTATATCTAAACACACCAACTGTTCTTTGAAACCACCGAGACAAACATAATCTTAAGCGAGTTAGATCTGAGTAATTCAGTGTTTTTTAGGTTATGGAGAGAAAATCTGGGATGTGATGTATATTAATGAGAATGTCTGAACTGTTTACTGATTTTACATTTGTGGCTTTTTCAAAACTAATTAAATTCTGGGAAAACATTGTGAAATGTACACCTTTTAATTAAATTATATTTTATTCCAATATATATTGAGATATATCTCTATTGAGTATTACGCATACAGAGGGTTGTATACCATTTAAGTCACTGCCTTCTAGTATCTATAATGTTTATGTATATCTGTGTATATATCTATATATCTACATATATGGATGTCAGTATATGGATATGTATATGTAATAATATGTATGTTATATCTATGTTCTGCACGAAACATAAACATAGAGAGACAAGATTTGTTTCTTCCAAAAAACCTTTCAGACATATATTTATGTTTAGAATATAGAGAAGTGATTTTTTTTGTTTGATCCAACCTCTTAAAGACAATTAGTTTGTGCTCATCTAATACATATGCTGAATAACTTTTGTCTCCAGAACCTCAGCAATGAGATTGATAGGATCAAAAAAGAGAATGATAGCTTACAACTGGAGCTCAGGTCAATTTTCAGCCTTGAGTCCTATGTTTTAATTATACAAGTATATAAAACATTAGTAATGTTAAACAAAAATGAGAAATTAAATGAAATTGTGAATACAGGCATTTGAAGGGGGAAGATATACAGTCTCTCAACTTAAAAAACCTGATGGCCGTAGAGCATGCCATTGAAAACGGCCTCGACAAAGTCCGAGACCACCAGGCATGAATACATCTCTACATACATTCACTCACATGTTACATGTATCTATATATCAATACATTCACATAATTAACTCTTAGTTGGTCTGCTTGGCACAGAGGGAGTTCCTCCATACAAAGAGGAGAAATGTGAGCATATATTTAACCAATTTTCTACTATACTATTTAGCTTTCGAATTCAAATGTGTATGCTTACATGCGTCAAACATTTATGTGGCAGGAGAAAATGATGTTGGAGGAGAATCGGCAACTCAGTTTCCAGCTGGTATTATAAATAATTGTCATATATGTAAATCATGATCTTTAGCGTATGATTTAGTTTGAAGCTATATATAGATATTCGTATGTTTGTGTGTCTGAGATATTTGGATTTGGTTTGGAAATTTGCAGCAACAACAGGAGATGGCTATAGCTAGCAACGCGAGGGGAATGATGATGAGAGATCATGATGCGCAATTTGGATATAGAGTGCAGCCGATTCAGCCAAATCTTCAGGAAAAGATTATGTCTTTGGTCATCGATTGATCAGCGAGATTTGCCATCTCATCACCAATCTACTATCTATTTCGTGGTCGTTTGGTTTGTCTTTATGAATCCATGTGTCCTTCTAATCTCCAGCCAGATACATATGCTCTCTATCGGACTTTTATTTAAGCTTGTATTTCTGTTGTTTGCTTATGAACTCTATGTATTGGTTGTCCGTGTTGTGTGCTTAAACGTTTTAAAATAATTGCATTTGTTTGAAAACTATTAAGTATAAATTAAAGTAGTTACTTTGGAGTAAAATAGAAAGCTAACTGTATTAAGGTGGAGTATAAAATATTAATAATTAAGTTGGAAGCGATTAGGATGCATGCATGCTATGATCCCTGCTATGATGCACATTTCTTTATGATAAGGCAAAAAAAGATTGTATATCGTTATCAAGTCAAAGACAACATACAACTTATATATTTATGATTCACCAACTATAGTGGTATTTGGAAATGACTACAAAATCTAAAGAAAAACTCTATAGTAGTATATTTGGCATTTCTAGTTAATGTCTACTAGCTATCAGCTGATCATTTGCGATGCAGACCGATATATAGTAACTAATGGCATGCGAGTGGTCAGATTATTCCTGGAAACCCATCACAACTACATGCAGACTACTGCCCAACCCCTAAATCAAGGTCTACGCCAAATACACTTATGTCCTAACTCCTAACACACATGTTTGTTTGCTATTAGTGATAACATTTTTCATATCTTTGGCGACAAATTCAACAACTCATCGCCCTCCGAATAACAATTAAAACAAACTCCATTAATTTGCAAACCTGCGTGTCTTGAGATTCACAATTTGGACAATTTGCGTAAGCGAGATATATCAAGCCAGGTCACTAATAATCGGGTTACCGCAAGACGACTCTCGACCTGGTACATGGTCTGGGAGAGATAATCTCTAGCAAATCTCTTCATCCACCTCACCTTGAGAGAGATCAATTTTTGCAGAATAGACACTTTGTCCTTTTACGTAAAACCACACATGTACACTGATTTTCATCGATATTAAATCCGTGTGTGGAATTGCGTACCCAGTTTTTTTTTTTTTTTATAAATGTGCAGTTTTCCGCAAATAAACTATACATTAAAATAATTTCTAACGATCCCTTATCCGCCAACTCATGTATGAGGTGAACCCCCCCAATTGGAGAATTTTCTAACTTTTTTCTCATATAAGAAAAATACAAGTTGTATCTGCTTTCCCAATCACTGTCTGAACAAAGCATTTAGTTGCAAGCGAATAGAATCGTCAAAATTATTTATTTTCGTGTAGTACTTTCTCTCTTTTAAGTTAACAAAATGCACTCTTTTTTTTTTTTTTTTTTTTTTTTTTGAATGAATGTAAAATGCACTCTTTTTTTTAACAATATCATGTAAGTTTGTGGCGGGCCCATGTAGCCGCACAATCAAAGATATGTGTTGGAGCAAGATGAACTGCGTCGATAATTTAGCCACTTGTATCAAGGTTCTGTCGATTGCATCCATTCGATACAATTTTAATATACAGGTGCCCAAGTTGATGTCAGTCTCTTCTTATTTCTTTTGTGTTCTGTTTCATTCCGTTAAATTGATTGATAAACTAATTTTTAAATTTCGCCTTCAAATTATATTTTCTTAAATTTTGATACATTACTTCTTCCGTAGTATATTTCTTACTTGATTGGAGAAATGTGTTGTCAATTCTTTTGGTAACAGATCAAATTATTCATTTTTTTTTTTTGAATTTTGAACCACTAAATAAGTAACAGGATAGAGAAAGATATATTTAGTGAAAGTTGTAACATATAAGAAATAATAATTTATAGATATCAATCACATATTTTTCAAATGATGAATGTTCCATTAAAATACCCAATTTGCTTACAAGTTTCTATTTTTAGAATTTTGGTTGGAGAAATATTATTTCGTCTCGGGATAATAATATGGATAATCCGCTGACACGATGACACGTAATACAGTCGTGTAAAATAATATTTGAATCCTTAAAAAATCTTTGATTATCACGAGTTTTGTCAACACGCGGACCAATTGGAACTTCTTCTAACCCAACGAGTTACAGCATAAACCTACGTGGCAATCTCATCCTTCCTTTTAACTTGTCAACGGTCAAATCTACACTATCATTTTTTCCTTTAGAGAATTGTACAAAAGGTTTTGGTTTGGACTTTGAAGGTAATTTTTAGGATGTTTAGTTTTCTTTGATGCTATCGAATATCATTTTTCCAATGTCATTTATTTATTGAAATTATCTACAACCAATATTTTGAAAAATATGTATAAATACATAAGCGAAGAAAACAAATTTATATTAAAAGCATTACGAATAAAGAAGTCTAAAGATTTCGTGCAGTATTGCACAATACGAAAGAAACAATCACAAGAAACGGAAGACGTGTCTACAAGAGTAGATAGAGAATTCAATAACCAAAAAGTGGTCCAAAACTAATGTCTCCTTTTAGAAATTTTTTTTTGAAAAGGAAATGTTTATTTAAATGACTAAAACACGGTGCAATAGGATAAAGAGTTAAAACTTGTTAAAAAAACTCACAAACGAAGAAGAAAAAACAGAGAGAGAAAATGGCGTCACAGAGTTGTTACAATGGAATTCTCGGTATAAAAAGGGCACACCCTCTGTTTCACTCTCTCACATTTGGATTCTCCTCATCGTCTCTCTCGTTGAAATCGAAACCTCGAGCTCGCATTCTCTCATCAGACCATCGTATTCGCACACCCGTGTCTTCTGGTATTGCATCTATATAAAGAAAACAAATCATTCTTTGATATTCGTATAAGATTCCATATTTTGCGGCTAACAGTTTTTCTTCTTCTCTTTCTTCTCCGGGTCTTGGATATCGCAGGCATTGTTCATCTACTACTCGACGATTTCATTTCTGTTCATATAAGGTACGCTTTCTTTGGATCTGTTGGATCTCATCTCTGATACAAACTCTATGGTTTCTTAAAACTTCCAAATTCACATTTTTTTATATATTTTACTCTGATATGACAGAGGAGCGAGGCTGCATCGCCGGTGAAGAGGAGATACAGAGAAAAGGACGAAGAAGAAGACATGACGATCAAACCGACGGTTCGAATCTCCGACGGCAATCTAATCATCAAGAATCGTACGATACTAACCGGTTTACCAGACAATGTCATCACGACATCAGCATCGGAAGCCGGACCGGTCGACGGAGTCTTCGTCGGAGCGTTATTCGACAAAGAAGATAGTAACCACATCGTACCGATCGGTACGCTTCACGATTCCCGGTTCATGGCTTGTTTCCGGTTTAAGCTCTGGTGGATGGCCCAGCGAATGGGAGAAAGCGGCCGGGATATTCCCTTAGAGACGCAATTCCTATTGGTCGAATCCAACGCCGGGTCCCACCTAGAACCTGACGGCGCAGACGGCGTCGAGAGCAACCGAAAACTCTACACCGTTTTCTTGCCGTTAATCGAGGGATCGTTCCGTTCGTGTCTCCAAGGAAACGTTAACGATGACGTGGAGCTCTGTTTGGAGAGCGGAGACGCCGACACTAAACGGTCATCGTTTACTCACTCTCTGTACATTCACGCCGGCACAGATCCGTTTCAGACGATAACGGATGCTATTCACACCGTTAAGTTGCATCTGAAGAGTTTCCGTCAACGT
This sequence comes from Erythrophleum ivorense, assembly GCA_026724425.1. Lineage (NCBI taxonomy): Eukaryota > Viridiplantae > Streptophyta > Magnoliopsida > Fabales > Fabaceae > Erythrophleum > Erythrophleum ivorense. Next base: position 7,663,588 of record JAIUCV010000071.1, on the reverse strand, counting down.
CACGAGAAGAAGCTTCCGGGGATCGTTGACTATTTCGGGTGGTGCACGTGGGACGCGTTTTACCAAGAGGTTACTCAAGAAGGCGTCGAAGCTGGACTTCAATCTCTCACCGCCGGCGATACTCCGCCGAAATTCGTCATCATCGACGACGGTTGGCAATCCGTCGAGACTGACGTTAACCCGATTAGAAATGAGGATGAGACGGCGGCTTTACGATTAACCGGGATCAAGGAAAACGCAAAGTTCCAGAAGAAGGACGATCCAAAGCAGGGGATTAAGAACATCGTCGATATCGCCAAGGAGAAACACGGTCTCAAATACGTTTACGTGTGGCACGCGATCACGGGTTACTGGGGCGGGGTCCGACCGGGAGGAGAGTACGGATCTTCGATGAAGTATCCGATGGTGGGAAAGGGTGTGGTGGAGAACGATCCGACGTGGAAAACGGAAGTTATGGCGGTTCAAGGATTGGGTTTGGTTAACCCAAAGAATGTGTATAAATTCTACAACGAGCTTCACAGTTACTTGGCTGATGCTGGTGTAGACGGCGTGAAAGTGGATGTGCAGTGTATATTGGAGACTTTGGGTGGTGGATTAGGCGGTCGGGTCGAGTTAACACGTCAGTATCATCAAGCTCTTGACTCCTCTGTTTCCAAGAACTTCCCTGACAATGGCTGCATTGCTTGTATGAGCCATAATACTGATGCTCTCTACTGGTAAGTCTTTTACATTATCTTTTCTTTGTGTGTTAGGAAGAGATGGAAAAATTGAAACTTTTTTTTCTTGTGCAGCTCGAAGCAAGCAGCTGTGATTAGAGCATCTGATGATTTCTACCCGCGTGATCCGGTGTCTCACACCATACACATAGCCTCGGTTGCGTACAACAGTGTGTTCTTGGGAGAGTTTATGCAGCCTGACTGGGACATGTTCCATTCTGTGCACCCTGCCGCAGAGTACCATGCCTCTGCTAGGGCCATCAGTGGTGGACCCATCTATGTCAGGTAATATACATCTCTATAAATCAATTCCAACTTGATTGGTTGCAACTTACACTGTTTGTTGTATCTTTTCTTGGCGAGACTAGTGATGCTCCTGGAAAGCACAACTTTGAGCTTCTGAGGAAGCTTGTGTTGCCTGATGGATCGATCCTTCGTGCTCGATTGCCTGGTAGACCAACCCGTGATTGTTTGTTCGCAGATCCTGCTCGTGATGGTGTCAGGTAAGCAATATTTGCTTATAAAGATTAAAGTCTAAAACTTTGTTTGGTTTGCTCATTTTCTTGATTGTGTGTCAGCTTGCTAAAGATATGGAACATGAACAAGTACACTGGAGTTCTTGGTGTGTACAACTGTCAAGGAGCAGCATGGAGCAGCACAGAGAGAAAAAACATCTTCCACTCGACGAAAACTGATTCCATCACTGGCTCCATTCGTGGTCGTGATGTGCATTTGATATCCGAGGCCTCTACTGATTCAACAACCTGGGATGGAGATTGTGCTGTTTACTCACAGAGCAGAGGAGAAGTCAGCGTTATGCCATACAATGTCTCTCTACCAATCTCGTTGAAAACCCGCGAGCACGAGATCTTCACTGTGAGTCCCATTAGTCATCTGGCTGCTATTGATGGTGGTGTCTCGTTTGCTCCATTCGGTCTTGTGAACATGTACAATTCAGGAGGAGCCATCGAAGGGCTTATATATGAAGCCGTGAAGATGAAAGTGGTGATGGAAGTTAAAGGTTGTGGTAAATTCGGAGCTTACTCATCGGTGAAGCCTAAGAGATGCGTTGTTGAGTCAAATGAGATTGCGTTCGAGTATGATTCTTCATCTGGTTTGGTCACTTTTGTGTTGGAGAAAATGCCTTCAGAGACCAAACGATTACATCTGGTCGAAGTTGAGTTATAAATATTAGCTTTTTAGGAGTGATTCAAACATTTGATTAAACCTCAAACTGTTTTGAGGTGATATTACTTTTGATTCACGTTTTTTTTTTGTACACCAATATTTATTTCTTAATGATTAAATTTAAAAAATAATAAAAAACAGAGTATGAAACAGAGTATGTAGAATCACAAAGGCAACCTCAGGTTTAGCCTTCTCAACCAAACGGAGTGAAGAAGCATTCGAAGCATATCAAAAGGTTGCGAGGGTCTATTGAGCACGAAATGTCTCTGGACTTGCAAAACCCTTCGCTGCAAGACCATGTAGCGTCTCCAGGACACGCTCTTTAGAATCGTTTTGATCTCCGGGATCTTTTCAGGCGGAATATGGATAGTGAACTTACTCCAATCAAGAACGTCCGAGAAGGGTAAGGCGTAGTGATCAGAGATGATGACAGGGACGCAACCTAAGTTAATGGAAGCAACGACTCGAGGGCTAGCGACTTCGTAGCCACTAGGACAGAGACAGAACCTTGCCTTTGCCATGAGCTTGAAGTAGTCTTTGTTGTGTGCTAAGTACTCGTGTACTTGGACCTCATCGTCTTTGTCTTTCCAGTGCTGCAGCAGAACCTTGCGGATATGTCCGTGTGAGCCGCCTGCGAAGAATGCAAGGATGGTTCGGTCGTGGCCTGGCGCGCGGGATAAGCGAGGCGGGCCTAAGTGGCCTGGAGGGATGTTGATCTCAGGGATTGAGACGTCTCGTTGGGGCAAGAAACCTTCTGATGTGTTGGCGTTGCATAGAACTCTTATCATGTTTTTCAGCAGCTTAGGGTTCGCTCCCGAGACGTCTGGTGCCTGTAAAACGTCTTAACAATGTTATAATTTAGTAGTTGGAGGTACACGTTTTAACGGAAAGAATGAAAGAAAACGAACCCAATCATGGCAAGAAACGAAGAAATGGTCGGCGCCGAGACTTCTATTCCAATAAGGATACTTGTGAGCCACGACATTGACATAGTCAAGAAAAACTTTGTGAAGTTGATCTCTCGAGTAGGTCACAAGCGGACGGTATAGGTAATGAACGACGTTGGCGATGCTGACCGGGAGGAGGAAGGCATGAGCCTCGTCAGGGTGGCTAGCTGCGAATGGGCTCATACCTCTCTCGATCTCGTCCATGAATTGGCCTTCAATGCTGTAAATGTTCTTCATTGGTCCAGTGTGTATTAACGGTGTCTCTCCTTCTCTGTACACCCACACTTTGAATTTCTTCTCCATCTCTATTTGGCTTCTGCTCAAAAAAAAAAAAAAAAAAAAACTGTTTAGATAATTCTTATGTATTTAGAGTAATCTAAATTCCTTATTTAATAAAACAAAATAGGTAAGCAAGTTTATTTTAAAAAGTCAATAGAAAAGGGTATAAACTGGATTGTGTAATTTGAAGATAACTGAGACATCGGATCATGGGATTACAATCACCATGGCAGGCTTTAAGTGTGCACTACGTTTCTTTCACCGCAGTCTATTTTGAATAGTATTTCATAGATACGTTGACTATATAATATTAAACTAACCACTTAGCCTATAAAGTTACAGGTTTTAATAAATGTAATGAATTTACGTAATTATCTGTTGAGTTACATTTTGCATCAAGATTTGGAGAAACTTCACTTTCGTTTTTGTATTTTTTTGTATACCTTTGTGTGTATTGATTATTGAAGACAATACTTAATAAAAAGAATACGAATACTAAATGTATTTGCTTAATAAAAAGAAATACGAATACTTAAATAGATCAACCCGTGATTGTTTGTTCGCATACTAAATGTATTTGCTTAATAAAAAGAAATACGAATACTTAAATAGATCAATCTCGAGTTTAACGAGATCTAAAGAGACTAGGAAGAAAAAAAAAGTATACCCAATAATCGCTTCGTTTCCCAACGCAAACGATAAAACAAAGGGAACAAAGAAAATCGAATTTGTACGGATTTCCATAGAAAAGCTTCATTTTTCAATTATTAGTATGAAATGTAACAGACAATTATATCAAAAAGAATAAAACGACAATTATCTAAACCGAAACTGATAAAGTAACAAAATGTCATAATTTTAGCATGGAGTTTATTTTTTTGGTTCAATAGTTGATATAGATTTATACTTAATAATCATATTATTTAGTTTATAGAGATACTATTGGTCAAATCTTGTTAGTTAGTTTTCTAGCTAGTATTTTGGTGTAACATTAATTTTAAAAGGTGAAAACGGAGAGAAAGAAAAAGAAAGAGAAACGGAGAAAAAAAAAAGAGAAAGAAACTAACTGATGAAATGCGTAAGCGTTTCTGTAAATGGCTCCACGAGGAACAAAAGTTTCTTCATACTCCGATACATACTTTTTTGACCTCACGGCTTCACGTATGGCCGCTCTAGATTTCCCTAAATCTTCCGCTATTCTATTCCTCTTTTTTTCTTTCTTATCACAACAAATTATATATTTCAAAACAAATAATCCACAGCCTTATATGAATAAAAATCACTTTGAATTCTAATTAAGACAAAATGAGTCCAACCCCATCATCGATACAACATACCTACCTTTTGAGAACTCGAAACTAATGTGAAGTTTGATGAAGAAATGATGAATTCCATAGATAGGGATGGTGAAGGAGAGGAGCCGAGAGACGTAGCATCGACGGCAAAATACGAGAGACCGTTCGAGTTTAGGTTTGAAGAAGAGTGATCTTGATAAAAGAGGACCAGAACAAGAAGAAGAAGAGCTAGAGAGGATTTCATAGAGACAATATTTGATTGCTTCATTTTTCTTCTTTCTAGTTGTCAATGACACATTTTGGGCACTTGTATATTTATGTTTAAGAGGACGAGAATAACTTGTTTTTTCATTTATTAAATATTATTTTTAATTAATTCTTTATAAATTATTATGTTAAAGAATCCAAGTGAATTAAAGGACTACCAAATAAAACCATTTAAAGGAGAAAATTCAAGCAGTAAATGGGAAAAAATCATACTAGGGAAGGAAACTGAAGACTAATAGAGTAATTGTAAGCTAATAAAAATCAAGTTTGTATTTATTGCTTCGGAAAGTGCTTACCGAATCTGAATTAATTTTTCAAATCGTTCCGCGCGCGTTTGGCATTATCTTTCGGTTAAACAGCTATCATGGCCCTTAATCTTTAATGTGTTTGCAGTGTGCTTAATTTATGGGTCAATTTTGCACCTAATTTGGGAGAAGAAGACGCAAAACTTATTGCGTTAGTTACCATACTACTATAACCCGGTTTGAGGCAGGTGTTTCAAATTTGATTGGTTAAGATCAACTTTTAACCGACATAAAATGTAAGCTAAACGTTGACATGATTAAACAATAACATCATCATATTGGGTTAACAAAAGTTTTCTTTGGTGCAAATGTGAAGATATGGTTAACAAAATTAGTTGTTTCACGCTAACTTTCATACATCAAAAAAAAAAAAAACGTGGCATACGAATGTTTGATATGCACCAAGTATCACGGCAAGACCAAGACAATCAAGACATTTGGCTTCCAAATTTCGTGAAGGGTTTGGGTCCACGCTTGGTCTTTTGTTTTCTTCATAGTATATTTCTGTCTGAACTTTGTTATTAGTAAACATTACATCAAAGCAGAACTTTGACTCAATAACTACCATTGAGTTTGTTTTTAAATACTTTATTTGCTAGAAAAGCCCAAAAAATAATATGTGGTTAATAAAAAATGGGCATTTTGATCCAAGACCCTGACTATAATTGAGTCCGCCATCATTTAATGCCCTAAAACCCAATTAGAAAATTTTCTCACAAATGCTTCAGTCTCCTTCGATAAGATGCTGAGTTCATTTGGAAAAAGACACCCAAAACATAAAAGCAAAAATTAAATTAAATCGAAGTCACATACAAGCAATTTAATATAGGAGATTTGTGAATATACTCAAAAACACGCTTGTCCCTTTATATTTTTTTTGAATTTTACCAAATTTCGACTGCCCTTTAATATACTAATAATATGAAATAAATATGTTTAAAACTTTTAAAAAAAATTCAGTACAATAATCCTAAGATTTTAGAGAATATTTTAACAATTTTTTTTAAAAATTTGAAGTTCGGAAAATTATCTGAAGTTTGGTTTCTACCAAATTCACTATTTAAAGTAGAATATGCATTTTACTAAATACTCTCACATCTATCCATTGTATAACATGATATCTACCGTTTGTTCAGTAGTTTTGGTAGAATATTTGTTCTATGTAATACATTATTTTCTACCATTCATTTGAAATATTGTCTTTTACCATCCGTAGAATATGATATTCTACCATTGTAGTAAACATGGTAACTGAATATTGAAAATATCTTTTCAAAATCATTATTTCCTTTTTTATTTTGATATCCTCCAAAAAAAGAAAAACAACTACTTATTTTTCTCCATTGTTATCCAAATTTGAATCTAGTTCTGAAGGTGTAGACAATGAGGATGGTTCTTGAACGGACTTTTAGACTACATAGTACAGAGTAATGCTTAATTGATGTTGTAGGTGTGTGGCAGTTGGGTTGATGCTTGTGCCATGCTTTGGAATCTTTGCTTTGATCGTGAAGTTAAAGTGTATGTGGATCTCAAGATGTTTTTCAGAAGAATCATAGCAGCAAATACCATATATACTCGAATGGTTATTGTCTCTCTCTCGAGTATTGAACAGAGTTCAAAGAAACAATTACAGAATTTCATGTACACGTAGAGTCGTACATACAAATTCTCTACTTCCTTATGCATCAATTTTTTTTTTTTGTAAATTACATTCAACGTTAAATAGTCGTACATATAAATTGATAATACAAGTATTATAATTAAAACCTTCTAAGAAACAATAATAATTTAAAATACAAGTATTGAAATTAGTTTTTGAGGGTTAAAACTGGATTAATATTATTATAAAGACTAAATGAACAATTAAGAATCAATAATAAAATATTAGAAGGACAAGAGTTTCATCCCTTTTTGCCAAATTTCTCATTTACTATTTGGTGGCAACATTTTGATTTACCATTAACAACATCTCATAGAGAAACAGGCTTGTGAAAATCATATTCAATAAAAAATTCACAAGCCGAATTACAGTTCAATTTAAATACAAATGCGTTATTACAATTTTTTTCCACGTGATACAAACAAACTTATAGTTTTTTAAAAAATATTCAAAAGAATTACAAACATGGTTTAACAACCAACATGGTCACGCCAGTCCAAGAACAAGAGAGCAGCTGCATAGTGAGACAAAGCACCCAACATAACGAACACATGGAAGATCTGATGACTATGTCCCACAAGATCAAACCATCCTGGTTTAAGCCTCTCAGGCACTCTCCCTACATAGAAACCTGTCCCAACAAGATAGAACACTGCCATAGCCAGCTCGTACATTAGCGTCACGTTCCTTTGCGGGTTTCCCCAGTTGACTACCAGCGCGTGGACAGCTGGCACAATCCCGAAGAGCCCCATGGAGGCAAAGAGCAAAGCGCGAAACGCTCGGTACTTGGGAGAGGAAAGTGATGGAGTGAAGAGTGTGATGATCGTGAAGATTCCCATAGAGGTGATGCCTGCGAGGTAGATGAAGTACCAACGAGGAGTGCATTGGAAGATGTAGTAGATTGGTGGGAAGAAGGAAGTGATGATCATGGCGGTGATTCCGGCATAGTCTATGCGGAGGAGGAAGACGTTAAGTTCTTTGGAGTGGCAGCAAAAGAGGTGGCAAATGCTGCTCGCGAGTAGGCAAAACATTGAGCCTCCTAAGAAGACGAAAAATGGCCATCTTGTTACATTCCCTGGACTCTTTGCATCCTATACAATACAATCATCAACATTGATACCATCATAAGTTTTAACAATTACATTTTTTATAGTGTTTTTTTTTTTTTTTTTTTTTTTTTTGAGAAATAGGATAAAAATTGTATATTTATATAGGCATATAGGAATCATATTTTTTTTTTCATCAAAGAGTCAAAGATATGTTATAATATAAGTCACGTTCCATTCACGTCGGTCTCTAGTATCTCGGCTGATTTCTATTATCCACGACAGAGTTAAATATTGAGTCGAATTACATTTTGTTGACTTGCTTAAAAAAACTAGCTATATATAAAAATAAAACTTTGTGTATGTGATATTTTCAAATATACGTTATATGATCATCTTTTCGATTCACGTCGATATTTGATATCAGAACCAAAATTTTATTTTCATAATCATCATAACAAAACCCAGAAAATAGCAGTAAAGAAAATTCATTTGAAATAAAGATTTGTTAGATGTTAACCAAAACCAATTAGGTACTATTTCTACTTGATACATCAACTAATTGACTAATTTGAAATTAATAAAGTGGTTGCATGTAATCAATTAAAGGACACGTACCACGGGGAAAAAATTATCGTGATGAGTAATGTTGGCGACGGTTAGTCCCACAAATAAGATGAAACCAAGTAAATGCCTGTCCAAAAAAAAAAAAAAAAAAAATTCTCTCCATCAGAAATCAAATCAAACAGTAACAAAAAGTAAAATGAAATTGAAAATTAGAATTTTGTAGATGAAGTACGAACGTCCAAACGTTGAGGGACTCATTGTGGAAACTGAAAACGCTAAAGAAAGCATCTCTAATGGACCAATCAGCTCTGTAATAATTCAATATAAATTCGTTGTCTTTCATGTAATCTGGGAGGTCACTAAACGACACTAATTCTCGTCGTTTCTTAGTCTTCTGCGATTTTCTCTTCTTCCTTTTCTTTGTACCGCTGCTCTCATTTCCATTCTGATCATCTCCGGGAACAATCTTGCTCGTGCACTTGCTGTTGCCGCAAGAAACCGTTTCTGTTTCGTTCTTCTGATCATCTTGGTCCATATGAGCTATAATTGTCAACTATTTGAAACAAGAATTCTTGATTTTGATCTAAAGATTCATGGAAAGAAAGGAAAGACAAGAGAAGAGGGTGAGAGAAGATCTGAGAAGAGAAGAAAATATATAATGAAAAAGCTTATTATTGAATGATATATTAAAATGTGAAATAAATTTTAGGGGTGAGAGAAAGAGAGAGGGGGAGAAATAAGGAAGATGGGAAATGCAAGGAGACAGCTGCAACATTTAAAGAAGAAACTTTAGTATGCAGGTAGAAGTTGGTGTCGTGTTTTCATCTTTTAGTTGTTAGTTAGGTTATCAATAAATTCTTCTTTCTTTTGATTGTTTTGTATTTCTCTTTTTCGCATTTTATATTAGTTTTCACAAGAAAAGTGATTTTTGTTTTACACTACTTTACGAGATACGCGTAATCTTTTGTATACGGATGGAGTAAATTTTAGGCGATTTCAAGACCGACCGACTCAGATTTTACTTCCGGCTTGTGACTCTTATACATGAATAATGTCTTGTACCTACCGGATCGTTTCAGTTTTTGAAAGAAAGAAAAATGATTAATCATTTGAAATAGTAACTCTTTTAACTTGGCTTTATTCAACAATAAATTCTCTGTGAATTAAGATTGATGAAAGGTTTACTTGACTTTAAATATACGAGTATTTTAGAACATTAGCAACTTTAAGGAAAAAAATCTTTTGAAATAACATCAGAAATATATATAACTTTTGAAAATTTATATTTTTAAACACAAAATTTAAAACAAAAGTTAATCGGATGGCATCATAATTAAATGTACTTAAAAAGTGTGAAAACTCTTTCAACCAAGTAGTTGACAAAAAATATTAATGACTAGAGAAACATGCTTTGTTGATAGATAAGTGAGTACATGTTTTAATGTTAAAAAACAGTAGTTGGAACGCCACAATAGCCAAAATCATGAAACGGTTCTAAATTTTCTAATGAAAATTGTTGCAAAAAAAATCGAGGTATTTGCGTCATTTTCAATTAGTTGCCTCTAGTAAACGATTTAACGTTTTAAATGGCTCGAAAATAATGAGCTAAGGTTTAGTAATTAGTTAGATGACTAAATTTCAGAGTTGTTTGGCTAAGCAATTATAATGAATTATAAAGATAGATGAAAATATCTTCGCAGTGAATTATAAATTTTGGTAGCATGTGATATATTTATATTTCGTGCTAGACATGCTATTTATATGAAGCTTTTAACATCTCGGTCCATTGCCATAATGCGGTGTGCCATACATCTTTATTATTATTAAATTTTGTTGTTGCAAAAGCAAATTTGATTAAAAAAAAAAATAAACATGTTTAATTTTTGTTATGAATAGGATTTACACATAATTTTCTGTCTCGGTCCTTCGACACAAACACTGGAGTTTTCAGGCATTAGGTAAACGTGGTTTTATAATCAAAAATTGAAGTGGATGGATAATGGCAATGATTGTAGCTTATGGATGGTCTTGTAAGATTTGTGTTTGCTAAGTCATTTTGGGAAAAATATTAACAAAGAACAGCTAATCGGCCGTCCAAGTTTCACACGAAGAGGTCACTCCCGAAAGAAAACCCAATCAGTAAAGGTACGCAATCTCTACGTGTCTATATTTCTTGAAAAAACAGATATCATAAAATATTAATTAGAAATTCATGACTTCGTATTTGTTAAATATGGTTGAGAAAAAATTGACTACTAGCTCAACATCTTTAGCAAGCTTCAATTTAGGACAACTGCCATGTGTTTGCCTAATTATATAATCAGAATCGAAGGATTGGTTATATAATTTTTGTTCTGTTAATTATGTAAATACCGGAATCTCCCTTTTTCTTTTATTATTAGTACAATACAACTTGCATAAATTTGAGTAAAATCCGGTGGATGTCAAACAGACAACAATACGAAGAGTTCGGTATTTCCGGCAGCTTTATGTACGACCAAGTAATAAACAAACCACCAAAACACGTGGTCTTTTAAAACGATAGTTTGCATCAAGCATTGAATGTTGTGTCTTGTTTTTCAGGGTCTCAGTCCTTGAGAAGCTCAAGTTTTTTCAGGGCATCACGAAGATCCGAATCTAGCGGTGCATGAACCACGTTGTTGCTCTCTAAGGAGATCACGTCGGTCAGAGGATAGCTCCGGTTAGCGTGCAAGGCGTTGTTTGCGCTGCAAGACACTCCTTTTAGCACAACGCTCTTGTGAAGCCCTCCGAGCAATCCTTCGTAATCAGTGTCCCCTGATTCCCCCACAAAGACCGCCATTTTCGCCAAGTCAATGCCCCACCGGACGAACAGATACCTATTTCACCATAACAGTCGTAAGGGCAATGCTTTGATATGGAAAGGAAAACCATAATTACTTGCTTGTATCACAAGGTTTTGTACTTAAATAGAGTTACCTTAGGGCTTGTATACGAGAAGCCAGCACTGGAATTACGTTTATCCGGGTGCCACTCTGACTATAAACGACATGACAACGCAAAGCCTGGATTCTCAGAAGTTTCCGGAGCTCTCTTACTGGAGGTACCTGTGAATACAAACCAAAAACAAATGAGTTTTAGCGGAAAGCTAACAAGATTCGAGAAGACGTTCTTAATAACGGTGTCCGTGATTATATTTTACCGCTGCTGGCTTTTTGACTGTAAAGGTGTAGCAGTAGTCGGTAGAAAGATGTTCAGCAAGACTGACTATCTGCTCGTCATTTTCAGATCTTTTATCGTTAACGGAAGATGCCCAACGGATCAAAGTCTTCCTCAGCCCTTCACCACCCCAGCGATACTCTACGTGGGAGTGGTAGTAAAAGTCAACAACAAAAGGATCATCTTCGGAGTTGAGAGATGTGTAGTAGAGATCGCTTCCGCTGTTGCATATAAAGGCGTCGAAATCATTAGGGTTTAAGTTCCCTGACACCAGGAAAGATTGTATCTCAGAGATTGTTAGAGACGTCGACAATATGAAACCAACAGATCCTTCGGCTCTTTCCTTTTCAACCGCCTCTATGATCCTTCTTGTAGCCTCTAGTGTGTCTTTTTCCCCGTCAAAATCAAGAGCAACAACAACGATAAACTTTCTTCTCCGCACCGCCGGGAATTTTCCAGAGTTAACCTCTGACCTCTCAAGTGATCCCATTTTGCGGCTGTCTTTGCCTTTAGACCAATTTAGGACGGCAGCTTCGATTTTGCTCTTCCTGTCCATCGAGCTCCCTTCTTGATTCATGGAATTGTCGTTCCCACTTCCGTCAAATGAAAACCTTAAGTTCAGTGATATGTCCTGTATATCTCTCAAAGAATCACTGGGTGACTCAGGTTCTGAATTATCACCGCCATCATCACTTTGCCATTGTGGATGTCTTGGCTTGAAGCTGGTTATTCGAGACAGATAAGTCTTGCAATGCTCTGGCCAAGAGAATTGGTGAATGTTCTTCAACCCATTTTGCCGACACTTTGCCCAGAGGTGCTTATCAGCAACAAGCTTAAGAAGAGCTTCAGATATAGATTGCTGATCATGAGGATCCACAAGAAGACCATTGTCCAGGACCTAAAAGATAATATCCAAGGTACTTTTTAGAACAAAACAAGAAGGTCTGTAACTGTCTCGGGGATTTCAATGTTTTATCATAAAAAAACATACCCGGTGTATATCTACAGGACCACCGTTTTTTGTAGCAACCATTGGCAAACCATGAGCTGCAGCCTAGAGGGGAAAAAAAAGATACACATGTTACTAAGATGACAAGAATGAGTCATGAAACCCACACATTTGACAACAAGAGAAAATAATACCTCAATTAGAGTAAGTCCAAATGGTTCAATGAAAGCTGGATTGATGAATACACCCTGCAAAGAATCCATACACAATAATAAATCTACTAGAGAGAAGATTTGGCAGAAACATCCTGAGTGGTGTCAGAACGTTAGCAAACATATGATAACATCATAATATGCAGCAGTTGACAATATTTGGTGATGAAATGTTTCTTTGTGAATGAAAAAACCTGACAGGTCAAGTGTTGGATGCCCCTCAAGAAACTTAAGGCAACAGTACATCTAATGCTCTTGAATAAAGTAGCATGATATATTTATGATGAAGTTAACTTAATTACGAGAGATAAGCTTATAAATCCTACATGGTCTGAACTGTATGACATAACCTGCCAAGAGTACCTTAGACTTTGCAGCTAGGCGATAAATGTCGGGAACATCTGACTGTTTGTGATGTTTAGGGTAAGCAACTTGACCGTAGAGATCATACTTGTCAATTAACTTCAGAACAGAAAGGAGAACAGAAGAACTCGTGCTTGACATTTCATCAATCCCATCACGGTTACCCATAATAAGTGCCTGCAAACCAGAAATATGGAAGATAAGGAAAACAAAATGGTGATCAAAACAGAAACATAAAACGAACAACCAAATTTTAAGAAATATGTCTTCACAAAAGTCCCCGTATATGGCATTTACATACCAGATTAGCAAGCTCTCTCAGTGGACGACATTCTCCAAATGCCTTCACTAACGTCGTAATATTCTTTTTTGGGTCGGGCCTTGCGAGGGCAAGTATCATAGGCTTTCGGGAATTTGAAAAGAAACGCATTATCTGCATCACATATAGAATTTGGAGGTTGAGTAAACTGCTTTGGAAAAATATTTTATACAATAATAAAGGTGATGCAAATGCTATGTTTAAGCAAGAACCTCAGCCCATATTGGTGGATCTCGAGGAGTTGGATGTTCCTCATTCCCATCTGTGTCTTCCATATCACCATCATGTGGGACAATATGATTGAACTCCATCCCAGGTGGAATTTTCTGACGCAAAAACAAATAAACAGAAAACATTTTTGTGATACTACAGACGAGTCTGAAGCGTGCACGCAATCATTTTAACAATGCAAAGAAAGACTACTCTCCCCCTGAGACATCTCTTGGTCAACCATCCTAAAGCAAGATTCGAATGTAATATAAAATTAAAACTGACAATTATAAATAATACAGAAGATCTCGATAAGCGCAATTCTTTTATAGAAAAGAAATAGAATATTAACCACTGATCTACTCATGTCAACACAAAACAAGAGCCAGGGCAACATCTCCTAATTGTTAGCACTAAAAACTCAACTTTGGAAAGCATATATTGCACTCAGTGTTAACCCTGTCAATGGTCAAGGATCAAGAAAATAGCTTGGGTTTGAGTTACTTACAACCATGCGAGGCATGAACCGGCCATAGCAGCTCACATTCCGCTTGATTCTTGCTCGCAATTTGCGCTCCAGTATGGGGTCAAAGCCATCATACAGTCTCCACTGCTCATCTATCTCCTGCCGTGTGCTAGTTATTACCATTTCAGAAACATCAAGAGATAACTCCTCACCCTCTATTCGACGCATAATCTTGTAAGTTGAATTTATTTCTTCTTTTGAAAGGCGGCCTTGTTTCAAAAGCTGCTCCAATTTATCTCGACCGAGTGAGTGGCCAGTCAAAATCATAGGCACATTTAGTGCACCTGACAACAAAGCAGCGGCGTCACCAGCATCTGCATAGTGTCCATGGATGGCAGAAGGCCAAATAGGCTTCCCACCACCAACTTGTTCACCGAGAACGTTGGACATTTGCATGATGTGGCTCATAGCACCATCGACAAATTCAGCAATGTGAGGCCATAGAAGTTCTTTTGGAATATACTCTTCCTTTGGACCAAATGGTATCCTTACAATATAAGCACCGCTACTCTCCCCCATCTCATCCGAGAGACTTTCAGAATCTCTAGGACTCAGCATTTCTGTCGGTTCGCCATAACTCCAGTCAACATCTGGTGAAGACACCTGTCTGGTAAGCAAGTCAACCCTATAAACTCCTGGCATTGATCCCAAAGCCCGGGCAAGTTCCACAACATATTTAACCTGTAACGTAAGAAGCAGAGTGAGGCTGACTAGCCTACACTTGAACCACATTACTACAACCACTCAATTTGTCCGTATCATTACCTGGCCACCGGTATCAGAATCGCGACCAAGCTCCATGTTTTCACCACGTATGAGACCATGAAGACTGCATGCATACCGAAGGTTAAACAACTACCACACAAGAATACTCCTAGTACTTTCCCTCAGTATCTTTACAAATTCTCACGTGGTAAATCATTTGCTACATGTTTACTCAGATTATATGCTAAATCAGGTCCTAGCAGGTGAGCCTAACTATAACTTGACTTCACTAAGTAGACAATTACATAGGAAAGACAAAAGCCTACAGAGCAGATATTGAGCTCACATACCTTATCAAAACAAGATATAGCTTATTTCCCTTCTGTTGGTTTGCCCATATCTCCATCGACTCAGCAGAATTGATTCTTGGCAACCTGCCTTTGGTGCTATGAGTTGGTATATCACTGACGATATCTCCTTTCTCTCCCTCTGAAAAATCCTCGGACATATCAGCAGTTGCCTCCCTGCGACCTCTCTCACGCTCAAGCCGGCGCTTAGCCAGCCTCTGTGCTTCCTTTTCCTCATGCTGCACAAACAATTAAGAGTGAGAAAACAGAACATGAGCTCTTGATACTTTTGAGATGTTGTTAATAGTGTAATAGCAGGAATCCTAGGGTGATATATGCCTCCTGTGGCGAAACTATAAGGACAAAGTACCACAAATCACGTTCATAGCTAATCATAACTCAACGATCCAAGGTCGCAAATCACATGTTAGTCAACGATGATTCCTTAGAAACGCAATACCTTACGTTATGTAACATTTCTTCCCCCTATTTTTTCTTATTGTTCTTTCTTACGTAATGTACTTTCTATCACCTTTTAAAAAAAAGAAATTGCAAACTGTAAAGAGGAACACTTTGAGAAAGATTCAAACTAGAGGAGACCAGAATAAACAAATCGACTTGAGAGTCATCTTAGATTATTCTCGCAAATCACATGTTAGTCAACGATGATTCCTTAGAAACGCAATACCTTACGTTATGTAACATTTCTCCCCCCTAATTTTTCTTATTGTTCTTCTTACGTAATGTACTTTCATATTTAAAAAAAAAAAAAGAAATTGCAAATTGTAAAGAGGAACACTTTGAGAAAGGTTCAAACCAGAGGAGGCCAAAATAAACAAATTGACTTAAGAGTCATCAAAGCTACATTATTCTCTCAAAACAGTCTTTTAAAAAGTTATGAGCAAAAAGAGGACAGAGAAAAAGACGATTTAAATAGAGCAGTCTGTTAAATTTTGCATCTAAAATTTGCAAAAAGCGAAGTAGAAAACAAAAATGACCTGCTTCTTTTGACGAGCGAGATTCCAGATCCTCCAGCACATATTCTCCAATCTCGTGTTCCTCTCCTGGGGACTCCTCGTAGCGACGGCCTAAAAGCAAACCAGAAACACAGTCATCACACGTCGACGATCACACAGATAGAAAAACAAACAAAAAGTCGTACCTTGACCCAGGATCTGTGAAGATCAGTCTCATCAAAGCCGGTGATGACTTCCTCAACGAAGTAACGGCTGGGAGTGAATCGGCCTCTCTCCCTGAGAAGAAGCGATGGGCGAGCATCGTCGAGCGGCTGACCGACGTCGAGAATCGCCTCCAAGTAACTGTTTACCCAATCGTTCCCGGCCATCTGGGGAGGATCGAAGAAGATCCTGAGAATCGCTCACTGTTGATGTGTGATGGAAGTGGAATTGAGATTGAAAGAGAGTTTGGTTATCTCGTACGTTTGGTAGCTTTTGATCGATAGACGACAAGCACTCTCTCAGCTGGAGTGTGACGGTACAGGACACGTATCCGTTTCGAACGGCTCAAAACTCTGCTTTTTTCATTTTTTATCTATTTATTACACCTTTTTTTTTTTAAATTAACTTATCTTGACTTGTGGTTGATTAGAGTCAGAATGATTGCAAAATTACGAAACAGGTGTTTGACAGCCATATGATTTTAGTTTCACCATTCGTTTTAAATCAGACTAGACTAATATTATGTTTCCATAACATTTTATATTATAGATACACATATTATGTTTTGTTAAACTATTTGTTTTATTAACCCTTTTTACAAAAAAAAAAAAGAAGGGAAACTAATTGTTTTAATTTGTTTTTCAAATACGAAACTGTTTAGCATCATAGATCCGAATATCCCGATGATAGATGTGACAAAGAACAAAGCACAAAGCACAGTGATGGAAGCAGAGTGTGGGGGACAAGCCTACCCACATGTTATGATTCTATTATTTATCGGGAAAACACGTTAAAATTCTTTGTAACATGCTAAATATTGTAGTATACAGTACAATAACATTAATATATTCAAATTAAAGGTGTGAAGATGATTCAATGTTTGTTATTTATGAAAAGGTATATCATTTTAACAAAGTGATTGACGTGTTGTAATAGCAAGTTTAATGGCAGGATAAAGATATACAAAGCTGATAAACGAATTACATGTTTAACAATGTGTTTGACATTCTCTTTTGTCCTTGCTGAAAAAAACGCAACAAGTCCAGAAAAATTTAGAAATGATAGAATTTTAAGGGCATCATCAAATCTGAACTCAAAGGAACCAAAGTTTAAAGAAACACTAATAATGTACACTAAAAACTCTATAAATTAATAATATCGGAATTTTGATATTTTATTAATTTATAGAGTTATTAATATATAGATTTTGACTAAAAAATATTTTTCAAAAAAATAAAATTTAATATTGATAATTTTTTAATTTTTATTCAAATTAAATAAGAAATTTCCTTTATATGTATATATTTTTAACTTTTATTTTGATGTTTCTATATTCACTTTATTATTTATATTTAATAGCTAGATATCTTAGTTATATATATATATATAAAAGTTTTTATATGATAATTATTAATTTATGATATTATTGGGATCATATTTTACATATGAGTTTTAAAAAAATTATTATCTTATTATCTTATCGAATTGTGTCATATTTTACATCGATCCGAGTTGGGACCGGATAATTTATCGTGTTTATTAATTTATATTAATTTATAAAGTTTCTCTATATGGTTGGTGGCTGAGTTTGTTAGCTTGTTTAGTTAGTCGAATATGTCATAAGGCTCGCGTGTTTTCGAATCTATCGAAGAAAATTGTGTGGGTTATAACCGTTATTACTATTTTGTTGGTTGATGCTATTGTTTTTCCTAACTTTACATATAGGTTGCGCCATTGCGTAGTGGAAAGATAAAGTATGTTAATTTTGTATCAATGTTGGAGCGTTATATCATATCTTATCATGGAAGCCGTAACCTCTCTAGACCTATATGGATTTGCTGGAAGATCTGAAGAAACCTGCAACTAACTTGGACTTCAGTTCCAACAAATTTCATGGACTATATAGAAGAGAGAATAGTGAGTTTACATTGTATGGACAATATAACTGGTTTGGAGTATCAGTTTTTCGAGGCTAGTGGTTGAAGGTGTTTTATAAGTTTGTGACTCATAAATCTCGTTAACCCTTATATATAAAAAATATGATAAACCACAATAGAGTGATATGACCCGGACTTAAGATTGTTGTGCTTGAGTTGGGCTTTATCATTAGGTATTTAGCATTGTGTTTCTTTGTAATCAATTACCGAGTCTTCTTTAAATGGAAAATGTTTTCAGAACTAATGATACAGCTATTGGGTAAACTGTAATTGCTAGATTTTCTTCCGAATGAAGCAAACAGCATTTACAGCGAGTTTTAAGATTTTATTCCGATCGGTGAGGACCCCTTTGATGGGGATGCTATAAAGGAACGAACTGAAAGTAGAAAATACCAATTTAAAAGCACTAAGCGAATCGACACGCAATTAGTGGCGTAAATTCAGTGAAGTTATCAATTTAAATTAAACAAAAAGAAACGAGACAAAACCATTGTACCATAAAAAGGATTGTAATTTATAAAAGCTAATAATCCAAAAACATAGGTTCTCAGACAAACGATCTCAAAACATGTTTTGAAGATATCAAAAAGCGTAAAGCATATAAGAAAGTCTAAGCAGCACCCTTTCCTTTCTTCTTCTGGATCTTCTTCATGTAGAATTCCAACTCTTTACCTTCCAGAATGTATCTGCACAAAATTCACCAAAAAAAATTAGAGACCATGAACAACATGAATTATCGGAGATATCAAACAAAAGACGAAATGGATACGAGATTCATTACCCATCAGCACGCCCGCACTGTCCGGGTCTTGATGAGATACATGCCAACAAACGACCACTTGCAAACTGATCCTCAATGTGTGAGTCAAGACTGCGTCCCTCTTGACGTTGCTCAATCTTTCTCAGGACATGGTTGGACTTCTTGGTCTCCTCAGGAACAGCTGGCGCTGCAGCATCTTCACCTTCCTATAGTCAACAATAAAATAGTATCATAAGCATCACTCTCCTAGTACCATAATCAATTGTACAACAGAAAAGAAGAATGACGTCTGACCTCTCCTTCCTTCTTGGCAGCAGAAGCAGCAGCATTCTTCTTCTTACGGCCAACCTCAACACCATAGTGCTGGAGATACCACTGCTTGAAAGGTGCAGCATCCACCTGAACGATGGCGCTCTTGACAAGAGTTTTGGTACGAACCAACTCGTTGTTGGAGGCGTTGTAGACAACATCAAGGACTCTGGTCTTGCGGGTAACTGCTTCACTTCCCCAAGAGTAGTTACCGGTGTCGAGCCTCAACGCACGCCACTTCACATTACCTCCACGAACTCTGATTCTTCTCACCGTTTTGTTGCTTGACAACTTAGTGTTGGCAGGCTGCCTTCCCATCTCGTACCTTCATCAAAGATATCATGAATCAGCAAGACCAGAATTGTGAGAAACAAAATACACGAACCAGATAAACAAGCCACTATCAGAGTGACACAGTAAGACAAAGCGATAGATTACAATCCATTTCTTAATATTAGCTCAAGAATCATTTCTTACTATTAGCTCAAGAATCATTTCCACCTAAACTACATTTCCTGAGCTCACTTCAAAATTCCAAGAGATTTAAGCTTTACACTAAATAGTTTGAACATATAAAAAGAGAGCGAATCTACAAGGAAAACAGTCGGATTAACAGATCACAACGACAGACAAATTAAGCGTTATGGTTTCTGCTTTCTGAAACGGAGCTTCAACAGAAACACAGCACCAGCAAATGATTCGGAAGAGAACTGAAAAATTAAAATACGACTTACTTTCGCTTCTTCCTCCATTGCTTCTGCTTGCCTCCAGTGGCACGCCTCTTGTGGATCGAGTCACGAGAAATACCTAGCAAACAAAATCAGGTTCCATATCAGATCCCAGCATCAAGAAATTCAATGACCATACACACAATACAAGTAACGAGATGCACTGTATCGAGAGAGAAAACGTTCGTACCCATTGTTGTCTGCTAGGGTTTTCTCCGCGAGATGAAGTTTAGGCTATATAGCTGCGGGGATTTTGAGAGTTGGAGACGGAGAGCTAATTAAAAGGTCTGCATAAAACCCTAGAACCTGACCCCCCTTTATGAGGCCTTCGCTATCAGGCCCATCTAATTACTTGGGCCCGTTATATCTCAAAACCCAATTCTTTTTTTGGAGCCCTTTTTTTTTGTCACCTCTTTATCGGCTTTGTAGTTTGTACAAAACACACACAGTGTGAGTCAGTTATCAAAAGCATGATCACTATTGTATCTAAAGCATGATCTGTCAACTAAAAATATAGCTTCCTCCTTAAGAAATTGAAGTAGTATATTACAACGATGTGAGTTTTCTCAGATAAAGAGATTGCTAATGATTATCATTTAGTTTGAGCACAAGAATAATAAATTGAATCCGTTGTTTCGATCCTTGTCTTTTAAGATTTCAGTTATCAGATCCATATTTTAACTATTAGATATGTTGCAAGACTTGCGACTACATACACATCACACCAGACCAGACCAACAAGAAACAAGAGTATAACATAGAAGAAATGGAAGGAGATCTGTATGCGATTCCTCTTCTGTCTTCCAAACATCTTTTACATCTCATGTACTCATCAGTGATCTATTCATATACGTCCAAGATATATTTTCTTAACTTAATTTATGAAGGAAACCATGAACAAAGGAAAAACTCACAACTCTTGTTCATTTTCCTTTGTCATTTCACTCCCAACTTTCTTCCTTAGTAAAGCCTTGAAAAGAGTAAACGCTGAGATCAATGCGATCTCCCAGTGCTCAGAGCTGTTGAGTCTCACGTTTATCTTCCCCATTTTTCTATTGTTCATGTTTATGTTGACGTCTACGTTTGTGTCCCGGGCTGGCCTAAGCTGACTCTGTAAACCCCAGTTCAAGACTAGCTCTCTGTTGAAAGAGAGAGCTGTCATTGTCAGACCGATCTGCTCGTTTCTGACCGGATAATCTCTCCCTCTAATCCAAGCTTCAAAGCCCCCACCGTGTGCTATCTGCCCTGAGCCTTTCATCTGACCTGCATTCACCGTTAACTTCACCCTCTTCCCAACTAATAAGGTATCCTCAAGCTTCCCGCCCAAGTAGTACTTCCCACCAAAAGATGTCAAACCGACTCCAAGATTGGTTGTGTTGTGCTTATAAGTTTGAAGCTTTGTGCCGCCTTGAAAAGAGTAGACCAGATCTTCTCCTGATGATTGGAGGTCAACAGCTACAGAGAATGTCTGTTCTCTAGAGTCTCTAGTATAAGCTGCATTAGTCTCGGACTGGATGGTGAAGCGTTCTTTGTCTCTGCTCACCTGTCCTGAAGCTGAAGCAAATAGATTCCTTTTTATTTTTGCACCTGTCTCAATATTTATTCCATCAAATCCCACATCGCGATCCCAACCTTGAGGATCATAGACAGGTCTCACCAGCCACTGGTCACTTGTCGCAATGCATCTGTATCTGTGTGCCGGAAAATCTGAATCAAAACTGTCTGGACCCGCCATGTCAGGCAGCGGAACAGCTGCTTGTTCGCTCTGTTCGGCGTCACCGTTGAGATTTTCCTCTTTGATTAGCTTTTCATCTCGTCGTCTTCGACATTCTTCCTTCAATTGTTTCTTCAGATAAAGGGTTTCCCTGTAATCAAGCTCATCGAGATACTCTTTCTTCTGAGACTTTGACAGCTTCTCAAATCGTGATCTCCCAAGGATACGGATTGTAGGCAACTGATCATACTCATCTTCCTCCTCTAATTCAGAATTCAGAAGCTCGTCTACCTCTTTCTCTGCTTCATCTGCACCCGGTGATAAGCGACGCCGCAGAAAAACTGAAAGAAGATGAGGAAGGGAAGCTGTTCGGGTACTACTTGGCTGTCCCAGGCCAATGCTGTCACGAAACCTCAGTAGAGACTGGACATCGCCAAGAACTTTGGTGCAAAGACACAAAAACATAAACTGAGGCTTCCATACCAGCCCGTTTGGAAGAACACACTCACCCGCAGGATTCTTTTTACAGCTTGGATGATTCTCAACTAACAGCACAGGGTTTTCTAGTTTCGTATCAGACACAGCCTGATGTATATAGTGCTGAACCACATCCATGCACTGGCCCACATACGACTCGTAGTTCATAGATTGTCCATTACGTGCTTCTAAAGCAGTTGAAGAATGCGTCATTACAAGTATCGTGTTTAACCATATAGCTGCACCCAAGATTTCAGTGATAAGCTTCAGGAGAGGGAAATCACTGTATCGCATGTCGATCATATCAAGGCGGTCCAAGTAAAGAACTACATCAGCTGGATGCTTCTTAACGTATCTCTTGATAGAGAGCAGAATCTTTCGGTTTTTCCTTGTGCTAGAAGCTGACGGTGGGTGAAAACCAGGGGTATCAATAAAGGTTACTTTAACTCCGCTAACAGTTCCCACAACCTCTTCTAAGCGATCTGTGGCCGGCCTGAAAGCATCAGTTTCACTTTTGGACTGACCAAAAATAGAGTTTATGGTTGCACTCTTGCCTACACCAGTTTTCCCCAGGACAAGGATTCGAAGTGAGAAGTCCAGTTCCGGTACGCCAGATGATTCTTGCTCCCTCGCCAGAGCTTTGGCCTTATCTTGCCTAAGTTTTACTGTTTTCAGTTCTGATTCCTCAGCTCGTATCAGCATTGCAAGATGTACCCGATACAAAACCTTGGAGACTAGAATATTGTTATGCGACTGCCCAAACCTCTGAACAAGGCGTAAAAACTGTACTTGGAGGTCACCGATCTTGGCTAGTGGATTATGCTTCTTTCCGTTAAGATCAAAACCTGACTGGTACAAGCTTTCGAGTGGAACTTGTTGCTGAGAGAGAGGAGGCTGAATTTCTACATCACCGCTGGTTGAACATGGTGTTTCCGAGCGTGTCACTGGTTCTGGTGAAGCATGTGCTTGAGCTAAAAATAAAATTGAAAAGAAAGTCTTGAGAAGGATCAAATCAACCTATATAATTGGTTAAAGTAAAAGCAATAAATTTTCAATTCAATTCTAAAAAGGCATGAACAAGAGAGAGAGAGAGAGATATCATACATTGGTTATCCTGCTGTTCTTGAGGATCGCGGAAATAAGGATCACTTGCCAAAAGGGGTCTAGATGATGCCATTGAGTTGGATAGGGCGAAAACCCAGTCTATGAAGCCTTTCATTCTACCTGCCCAACCGAAACAATCTGTAGATTATGCTTTTCAGGCTAATGTAGATTATGCAACAATCTGTCCCAGCTATAAGAGGCACTGTGGTTCACTTGGTAAACAACAAACAAGTCAAGTTAAGATGATGTAGCAGGAACTACAAAGTGTTAACCCACAAACGCCTTCAATGAGCTGAAAACGGAACCCAATTTCCCAAATTCCATGAGTCCAAGTTGTGTAAGTGAGCTCATTGGAACAAAATAACTTAAGATTCGCAATAAGTCAAATGAAAAGTATTGAGTTTTGACCGCAGAACACATTTCCTACTTGCAGAAACACACACATCAGAAATTTTCTGGAAGCAAAGTTGGGTCAACACCAAATCGAGATAAGCCCAGAAAATCCCAACGGATAACAAGAACAGAGTCAGAAACTATACGTAAGAAAAAAAAACACAAATTGTGAAATCCCAGAATGAATATTCAGGGAGAAAAGAGGTTAAGTTGAAGAATACGTACTTGGATTTCCCAGATTGAATCAGAAGTTGCGTAAATCGGAGAGAGCTTGCGTTGGTCAGAGTGTTGGCATGGTGAGGAGGACGATGAGGAGGACGATGAGGAGGACGAGAGAGAGAGAGAGAGGATCGAGGTAAGACAAAGGGTAGGTTTAAGAAATTGGGATAACAAAGAAGATGCCGATATTGTTTTGGTTTTGTTTTCTTGTTTGTTAGTTTCTTCCCAGCGGGCTAATGTGCGCCTCAGACCAGTCGCTACATACAAACTTAGAATGGCCGTATGTATAGATCAAGAGCAACCGCAGAGTCTTATATTAAAAAAGCATCAATATTTTTCATGATAATACATAAAAATTTAATGGATATGTATAGTTATTTTCATATTGATTCAATAAAAAGTATTTGATAAATCTTGATCGATTGTTTTGACTAATTCAATACACAAAAACTCATTGTGTTACTCCAGCAGCTGACACATCAGCTTTTTCAAGCAGGGAAAAGCTGACAACTCAGCAAAAACAAGGAGCCAATCAGAACATTTCGATTAATCACAGTCAGCATTTCATTAATACACCTCAGCTTCTTAACCGGTTTGATTTACTTCACTTGAAATAGAAATTGGTTTAATTTGTTCTTTCTTCTTCCACCGAACCGGTAAAATTGATTTTATCCGCAGAAATGATTTCGATGCGAATTCAGAGGCCAGTCTCTTCTTCTTCTCTGTGTCGAGTTTCAGCAAGAATTAGTTGCGGGAGAAAATGGATTTGATTTATTGTTTCTGACCATTCAATCTTTTCGCAGAATCTCAGTTGTGCTTGATTTTAGCATAAGCAGTATTCCCGTTCGACGACGAGTCTTCGTTTTTGATTTTTGGCGCCGCCATTTAACCAGTCTCCGAAAGTTTCCATCAAGACTTATGCGAATGATTATCGTTGAACCAAAGAAACAGAACAAAGTCGAAAAATCACTCAAAAAATTAAGAAACAAAAAAGATGAAGAAGAAGAAGAAGAAGAGGTGGAGGAGGAGCAAGTTCTTCTCGAAAATGTTCTAGGCGGTACATCGTCCCTAAAAAGAAGATTCACACAGTCAATAGACAACTCACACAGAGATAATTAAAAGAGGCTACATGCCCAAACTATTTTATTTTACATATATTTAATAATAAAATAATGACCAAGATTAAATAAAAATATAACAAATTGAAAGAAAAAAATACCGCAGCGTTGCGCGGGTCTAAATCTAGTTACTTCTAAATTGTTTATGTATATACTCCAAGAGCTTATAAAAAACACAAATCAAATATATATATCATATAATCTCCTACTAATAAAACAATAATTACAATAAACAATGTTCCAAACATTGAGATTCTGTAAGCCATGAAATCAGCAAATTGCCAAATTCCAACATATTATACACCGCCTTAAGTATGTAACTCAACCTATTACTTGAAAGATATAAGAACAATGATAAATCGTATGAAGTAACATAGCAATGATGATTAAAAGACCATTATGCAAATAAAAAGGTTAAACTCTTGTGAATACATTCACCTCCCAACCAAATTTAGTAGTTATATATTGACTAACAAAAAAAAAATTATGTAATAAAATTTCTCAATTTAGTATCTTTGGTCTGTGGATGTGATATCTTCATCGTCAGGTCCACCAGAACTGTTTTCAGAATGCGCAGGAGAATTTGCAGCCGTTATCCAACAATTTGTTTCATGATGCTGTTTGAAACTCACTGCTGGTAGTTATATGTTGACTAACAAAATTTGTTGTTGCCTGTAGTTAGTTTTTGTCCCTGCATGCATTAAAACTTGTTGATAACAGTTCTATTTTTAGCAAGATACGGTTCTCCTCCCAAAGTGGAATTTTTGTTCTTCTAATATTTATCTTTCTACAACTCTTTTAAGTCTTTGCAAATCTCATATATTGCCTCCACTCAGATTCCTAGGTGTTCCTGGTAATTGGATGTTTCAACTTTTCCTCCAAGAACCAGTGACATGTTCATTGATAAACTTTGAGTGTATTTAACTGATCTCTCCTTATAATATATATATAAATTGCAGAATGAGGTCTTTAAATTTCTCAGTACATAGTTTACCAAAATTACATTGTCTTGATTGGCAATAATCTCGAATTTGAGAGAAAATATGGAGAGAAATGAAGCAAGAGAAGGGCCTATAGCTATTGCAGTCGATAGAGATAAAACAAGCTGCCAAGCTCTTAAATGGGCTGTGGAACATTACATACCACGAGGCGGAACAATAAAACTTGTTCATGTCGTCCCAAGATCTGCAATACATGCAAATGGACCTTTTACAGATGATGAATCGTCTGAAAGACATCAAAAGGATAAACGAAGCACTCAGTTTCTTCCAATGCGTTGTCTTTGTATGCGACGAAATGTAAGTATGAGGTCCGTTTTCTTTTCTTTTCTTTTCTTTCTTTCTTCTTGATTTTCTTACCTGTCTTCATATTATGTCTCTTTGATTAATATGTCTATTCTCAGATACAAAGCGAAGTAGTTTTGCTTGAAGATCAGGATGTGGCGAAAGCATTGATCGAATATATTAGCCAGAGCTGTATATCTACGTTCTTGCTAGGTGCCTCGTTGAAGAAGAGCATTACAAGGTCACAAACATATTTCTTGATCCAATTTGACATAAACGCAAGAATCTTGTACTGAATAATTCTCTTAAATTGGTTTTGGATGATCTTTGATCTGAAGGCTATTCAAGGTTGATGACATTCCAAGCAATGTGATGAGATGGGCTCCAGATTTCTGCACTGTCTTAGTCATATCAAAGGGAAGACTATCGAGTGTACGGTCTGCCACTAGGCCTTTACCACAATCTTTGCCATCTCCTTCTTCAGGGACTAGACCATTGTCACCACTCAGCAACACAACCAACGATGAGGCCGTCTCTGAGATGTAATCTACCATAAACCCGTAACGTTTTGTTTATGCCATGAGATTAAACCTGTTTAATGGACTTGAATTGGTTGGCTCTCAGATCATTATCAAGAGAAGACGACATTTTCTTTGAGGAGTTCTCGTCACTTGACACAGATTCTACTGTGAACATTAGTGACAGGATGAGTACAGATAGTTCGGTTCTCTCTTTCTATGAGAAACTTGGGGCTCCACACATGTTGGAGATTCCTAGATACTCTGGTCTGGATGATGATAAATCCAAGTTTTCCATCTATCGTAATAGTCCTTCCGATGAAAAGAGCTGTACATTAGCTTCCCCACTACTACCACCAATGGATAACGCAGAGGCTGAGAAGAGAAGGCTGAAGAAAGAGCTGAAGGAGACAATGAGCATGTACCACGACGCCTGCAAAGAAGCTCTTATGGCAAAAGAAAAAGCAGCGGATCTCGAGATATGGAAAAAGAAAGCAGAGCAAAGGCTTCAAATGGCTGAAGAAACAGCAACAATGGCTATCATGCAGATGGAGAAGACAGAACTGGAAGTACAGCGAAGAGTGGAGGCAGAGATGAAGGCGATGAGAGGGAGAGGAAGTGGTGAGAGAGAGATTGTTTTGGATGTTCTTGGAGAGTCTCATAACGTGGTTAAATATGAGAGCTTGTTCCACGTTTTAGTTGTACTTTTCTTGTTCTATTTTTATTTCACACTCAGATGATACTCTTTCTTGTGGATTAGAGAAGGGTGATCAAGTATGCAACAATTTCAACTGCTCCAGGACAGATTGCTCATTCGTTCTCTTGTATAAATCAAATCATATTTCCTCTGTTTCTTCTTCACAATGTCACTCTTGCGAGCAGGAATGGTGTTCTATGTTATGTTCTGAAACTACTCTAAATGGTTTAGTTAAGATTACATAGGATCCTATATTTTAGGGCCTATCATGCGACAGGTTCAAGCATCGTGGAAACATTTAGTTATATTCAAAAGAGGGATCGAAGAAAACCTGAGCCTATAAAGCTCTTCGTTCCATTAGTTTTGGTTAAGAATCTGAGACCTCCATCTTTAGACATCCTTTTCTCTCTCTTTCTAGATACTCTTATGTATCGATCAGATAAGCTAATATGCAGTTCTGCTACACAATTATATGCCTACAATAACCTCTCTTTCTAACCGAAATTTAGCAAGTCGAGATCATCGGCGAAGGAAACCAGTATGCTCGAGGCACCATAGAGCCGCTTGGGCAGCCTGCTCTGCAGCACATTTCTTAGTTGATTTAGCTTCACCATAACACTCCAATCTCATATTGGGGGCCTCTTCAACTTCCAGGGTTACCTTATAGGTGAATCTGTAAACATGGACACAACTGATGACATCAAATCCTAGCTTGCTCAAGTTTAGAGATGTAGCCCTGTTTAATCAATTTACTTACGATTTCAGGTGGCCTGGCCCTTCCTCCTCGCAACATACGAAGTCCGGTGGCTTCCAACAGTTGGCAACACATGTTTCGCGCAAGAGGGATTTTGCGGTTTTGCTGCTCGATCCATCTGTCCAGTTTCAGTAATGGAATTAATAAGAATTTTACAGTCTCTTGATGAATAGGCAGGAATTAATATTCAATCTTTTAACTTCTAAGGTGTCCATGCAAGTACCTGCTTCTCTGATGGTCTTTTGAGTGAGGCTATCTTCTTTTTTAGATGGTGCCTGTGTGAGAACTCGTCTGATGAAGTATGAGCTGCTGCTTGTTTCACTAGTCTTGCTCTCAGTCACAGGGTCCTCGTCAGAAGTTTCTTGGAGTTTCAGGTTTTCAACGTCTAGCCCATCAAGATCCACAACATCTATAGGCTCTTCATCGTAGCCAATCAGTGTAGCTTCGTTTCGGCAGCTATTCTTCAGAACACTCTCCAACGGATTAGAGGTTTTTATGTGCTCATGAGCCTGCAGATAAATTATACCAAGAATTTTTTAAAGAACCAGCTACAAAATTGAACACTAGGTAGCTCTAGATAGAAATGCATCACATCAATTAAAGAAATTCGTGACACGACAGTTTCTTTTGACTCTTGAGAAAAATTACCTTCAGATCTGTAATCATCAGCTGTGCAGCCTTTTTTGTGCCCTCTCTTTTGTTACGACCAGTTGCAGAAGCTGTAACGCAAGAACCTTTCTTTGTCGCTTTTAATTGAACAGAAAAAGCACCATCCTTCTTCGTCACTGATATCTCCCGATCCCACTTGTAAGACTGGCAAAATTCAAGCAGCTCCTTCACAGGACTAACCTGCAGGTTAGACAAGTTTTTGACTGGATCTAGGAATGATAGCATTATTGTCCAGACATGATTCAAGTTGAACCCACAGTCGAGAAAAAGAGCCCCCAAAAAGGATTCTACCACGTCACCAAGAACCTGCATAAAAATATAATAGCTATATTAGTTCTTCTACTATCAAACAAGACAAGTTATGAACAAAACTCCAAAGAATTATCACAAGTTCCACCAAAACACACTAAATTACAAAGTAGAATAGTCTACATATGGAAGGAAGATCCAAACACACCTTTGGGCATTTTGGACCTTCAGATTGTCCACTTGCCAATGGTGACGCTGCCACAAATTTGGTATAATCCTTTATAGCTTCATGGAGATAAATAGATTCGCAAAATAGAAATTTCTCTAGCGAAAAACTGACAGCAACATTTGCAAGCGCCTTATTATTTACTGAGAGCGATCTTAGATCGGTCAGTTGGCCAGGTTTCAGTTTCGGGAAGACTGTGAAAAAATAGGATGTCATCAAGTAGTCCAGAACAGCATCCCCAAGAAACTCCAATCTCTGCAGACCCCCAATTAGAAAATTTTGGTTACCACAGATGGATATCAAAGGGAGGAATGAAAAATAAGAAGAAAAAAAAAACCTGGTAACAGCCTCCTCCATGCCTGTTGTAAGATGGATGGATAAAGGCTTGCAGAAGTAGACCTTTGTGGAGGAACCTATAGCCAAGCTGGTTTTCAAGGGCCGCCAAATCCAAGCGAGTAGTGAGTGGCATGTAGCGCTTGCTTGCAACACAAGCATCTCTTACTTGCAAGGACTCAAAATCAACATCTATACCAATCCATTTAAGAAATGCAGTGGCCCCCTTGAAGCCACTGTCAACTAAGAAAGCTCCCACGAGAGCCTCAACCACATCAGCAATTGTTTTCTTGTACAACCAATGATGACCTTTGCTACATCTGATTTCACCAGTATCCGATTGCAGAAGCCCAGGACCCTTATCCAAGGAATGAACCTCTTTCATCACTACCTCGTCACAAGTTACTTTGCATGGATGGCCAAATGCAAAGAACTGTGTAGGATCGAATGTTTGATCACGGATGTAAACCTGGGAAAATGCCGAGGTTAAATATTATCCAAAACTAGAAGGATTTATTAAAGTACTACATCTCAGTCTGCTTCTATCTAAGAGATTTGTTTTTGAAAATGTAACCTGCAAATTTCTCTTGGTTGCAAGCCTAAAGAGGTTGGAATTGTTAACAACATTTGAGCGTCTCCGAGTCAACTCTCCTTCATCAAGCCTTTCATGGCGTAGAAAAAGGTGTCGGCTAACAGCAAACTTGAGGAATGCATCACCGAGCACCTCAAGCCTTTCAAGAGAAAAGCGCTCCTGACATTTCTCTGTTGTGAGAGCCTCAAGTACCTATACCAAGAACCAATCAGTAAAGGATCAAACATTCACAGATTTTAGGAAAATCAAATGGGTTATCAAGTGAAATGAGATTATACTCTGTGCCCAGAAACATCAGCTATCTCAGGGATAGAAGCAGACAGCACGTGTTTCAGTTCGATAGCCACGAGTAAATTCTCCATACGGTGAATGATTGATGGTAGCAAGGATAACGAACTACCAATGTCTTTAGATAATCCTATAATCTTTAAGTCAGAAAGCTCGGGAGGAATCTCTATGAAATATTCCTCAAGTTCATGTGGTTCTGTTTTTAGGCAATGTGAGAATGGTGAACAATTAGAGTATACAGGGTGTACATGCACAAGAAATTTGTAATATGCAAAAATCAGTTAAGAAAATTTACCCAAATCATTCCGCTTTCGGTTGTGAAGCAAGTTCCGAACATAACAAAGTGGTTTCAAACGCAAGAGTGGCTGTAAAGGATGCTTGAGTTCCACGTTATACCTAATTTAGCGAATATAAATGAGAAAGTTTTTAAACTCAGAAAAGATCATGTGATCCTGAAGTCTATAGTCCCAACCAATTTATAAGGATTGTTATACTACTCTGTAAAAAATGGGAAAAGAAAAATTGTAACAAAAACAATCTAGAGAGAGACTAGAAAGAAAAAGCAGAATACATAACCTCCCCCTGAGACAAGTTGCAATCAAACAATCACTGGATAGTAGTAGTTTAGTAGCTTACGAATTATATATGCTCTCCAAATGGCTTTTGGTGCTTGATTTTTTGGCAGGACTGAAGGCATTTCTTCCATGACAGATATCAGTGACAAAGTAAAATTGTTTTTTGTGGGTTGCAAAAACCACGCTGTTCTTGACATCATCAACATTCCAGCAGCCATTTGCAAGCTTTAAATGAGATCCCACCGGAGGAACTATATCTTCCACTAAACCAGATGGAGCCTTAAAGATTGGTGATGACAAGCAGCTTCTGATAGTAACCCAGTCTACGGATATACTTTCTGTATCATGCAGACTAATTGGAAGAAGAAGGTAGAAGGTAGATTTGCTTGTTCTTAAAGAGTCTTGCAGCCCTAAGGGAACAAATTCCGGAATGAGCTCCTTCCGTTCAAAAAGAATTTTCAGGGCAACCTCCTGGAAACTCTCCGCTAGCCTTATCTGCAGAAACATAATCAAATTAGATACGTTCATCTAGTTAATATTTTATTTAATAAACGCTCAATACCTCATCGCTGTCGAATTTGGCGTCTCCTGCTGGAAAAATCTTTACACTTACAGATCTTTGATTAGCAAGGTGAAGATCGAGATCCATAGTCTCAGCCTCAATGGGAAGAGGTGACATCATGAAGAGACCAAACTCTTTGTAGATCCTATCCGCGGGATGAGGCACAAACCTTATATGGTAAGAATGAAGATTGATACACCTCTTTGATAGGTCCCACTTTTGTTTAAACAAGCCAGGAACAAGCATCTCATACAGTTCGCCTCGTGAACAGCCTACACCTAGCAAGAAATTAAGAAACGTCGTTATATAACGAGTGAACAATAAACAACTTGGATATTATAATTGAACCACTTATGCACCTTCAACTTTATCAAAATCAAATTCCTCATCTGACAATTCGTCCTCAATTTCATCCTTTGAGTCTTGCAACAGAAAATCGTTAAGTACACCCAAGTTGTGCAACGTATACACAGCCTTTAGACAAGCATTCTTTTTAGCAGCTTCAGCCGAAGGTAGTAGTGAACTGACGATTTCACTTATAGGAGCATTAGCAGGTAAAATTATGCGACAGATAGTTCCACCAAGTTCGTCAAGAGGTTTGAATTCAAACTCTGGCTTGGGCTGAAAAAATCTGCCAAATGGAAATTCAGTTATGACACGAAAAAGCTAGCTCCCATTTATTGTGGAAAGTGAATACAAAAAGCACAAACAGAAAATTGAAATCCTTACTCATCATGTGGAAGCCTAGAACAATATTTATAGAGAAGGGAGATGCTACTTCCACCACTGATACAAGCTCCTGTCTCAGGAACTCTGTATACCTCATCAACAAGACTAGGACAAGTTTCCGCTGACGTTCTGGAAGTAATTTCCAGATTCATTCGATCTTCACTTAGTTTAAAATTTTCAATCAGATCCATCTCTTTCTCGTTTCCCCTGAATCAAGAAAGAAGAAACAATGTTAATTGCGTAGGGAGGAAAACCCGACTCATATTTATGGCTTTGCCATTTTCTCATTTCTACACACCTGTCCACTATAAACGCATATTCAGACTGAGGCATCCGAGCACGGCCTCTGGACTGTATGAAGCTGGTAACAGTCTCTGGTATATCAAAACGGATCACAAGACAGCATGTCTTAATATCAAGACCCTCTTCGCCAACTTTAGTGGCAACCAATAGATTGAGCTGGAACAAGAAGAAGAATCTCTAGAAGTTAGTTGGAAGTGGCTTGCAGATTGATCCCAGAAAATACATGTTTATCCAAATGGGTGTGTGTATGTATCTTTGTTTATATATTATGTGTGTAGGCATATAAAGGACATGAATCTCCCAATGCTAAATATAGATTTAGAGATGGCTAAAGTATCACCTCTTTAGATCGGAAACGTTCAAGAATTGTCTTCATACTCTTTCTTGACATGCTTTTCACTCCAGAACTAAGTCCAACAAGGAAATCAGACTTCCAGGACTGTAGAAGTTTCAATTGATTTAGTATGTGTGACAACGTTCTTGCAGTCACAATCCGATTGACAAATATGATACACTTCATGTGTGGCTCAATCCTGAAAGGGGGGAAAAAGAAAGAAACATTAATGCAATATTCCATTGGATCCTCTTTCAAAATGAACTCATGAGCAGGACTGGTTGAATCAAGCACCCAATGAAAAGCAATCAAGATTT
This sequence comes from Erythrophleum ivorense, assembly GCA_026724425.1. Lineage (NCBI taxonomy): Eukaryota > Viridiplantae > Streptophyta > Magnoliopsida > Fabales > Fabaceae > Erythrophleum > Erythrophleum ivorense. Next base: position 7,630,123 of record JAIUCV010000071.1, on the reverse strand, counting down.
CACAGGACCCAGTGGACAATACTACCATTTTCAGATAGAAATATCTTCTTTTTGAAGGTGAGTTAAGAGCTGGAAGCTGTTTACTCAGGAAAGGCCATATTCTGACTTCTGACAGAAATATATTGATGATAGGCAATTTTCTCGTGTATCTATAAAGCTCTATCTTCTAGGTTCTCAGTCGTATCTTACGAAAGAAAAAACTAGAAAAAGTAACGATAAAATACTAGACTTTCTCAAATAAAGTAGGCTTGTATAAGGAAAATGATACCAATGAGACAATGCATATTCACTGTCGAATTTTGGTTAAATGACCACTCGATAAAGACAAGGACAGTTCATTCATTTCTTTCGTTCACACATGCTTTATGGAATATTCAGTACAAAGGCATTCCAAGACTCTGCCACCTCTCTCAAGTACCAACCTGAATGCCGAAAGGATTTTAATTAATTGTAATAGCTTTCTAGAGAAAAACGGTTCCTTCAACGCTGCTAAGCTGAGGAGTTCAGAGGCATCTACAACCACAGTGAAGACAGAGAACAAATAATGAGGCAATCAATGGCTTGTTTAATAGGGCATTCACATAAAATAACAAATACAGTTCAGAAAATAATTAAAAATTTCAGACATTGCAACCCCGAGAAAACATATGCAATGAAAAACGTGCCAGTTTCTACCATGGCAGTATTTGAAGACAAATTTAATGTTCAGAAAAACATGCACACAGTAGGAGACTATGTCATGTCATCCTACCTTTAGGAACATCAGAAGAAAGGACTTCGGCAGCCAGAGAAAGATATTTATCACATATCTTTGACTTGAGATTCTCTTCCACAAGCTGTTCTTGTACATTATGGTCACTATTCAACTGGATTCTAGCAGCCTCCAATAAATGAAGAGAACAAACATTAGCAGGCCACATCATGAATTAAGACACATATGACACAAACAAGAAACAACATAGAGAGTATCATTTTGGCTAGACGTAAGGTTTACATATCGAGGTAAGATAGTCGTCATAAATTAAAGAAAAATGCTAGGAACCTTGCTGAAAATTTTTCTCTAGGAACTTTTGTACAGTTGGGCATTTAAAAATTATCCACGGTATTCAGAGAGCATCCAACAGAAACCCTTTTTCCCTTCTATCTTTTAGCCCTATTGTACTCCTAATGAATCATATGCCAGTGGTGTAGTCTTTGACCCTGATCTAGTACACTACAAATGCGAAGTTGAATATAGTTGGCAACTGTGATTGTTACGTACCCTATAACAAATCATCAGCTGTTTGGTAAAACATTGAAGAAACCAGGAAATACAAGTAATCAATACACAATGTAAGGAGCCTAGGAAATCAACATCTGAAACCAAAACCTGAAAACCTGATATCAAATCTATAGACTAGTTTAGTACCTGTAATGCTCCCCAGAGGCCAAGATTCACCAGACTATATATGAGATTATCATGAGTTTTTTTGAGAAGCTTTTTCATATTTAAGAGGCTCTGTGTTTGATGGGTATCAATCTGCTGCTTAAGTGATGCCAAGCACTGTTCATATCAGGAAGAAATATCAGCTCACATATCCAGGCACAGTGAGCAAATAGAGTTATCAGACACATTAGACAACCCGCTGTTTGATGTCCTCCAGCATGTCTTCATAGATGATGGTTGATTGAGATACTTCACTCATAGCTGACTGATAATAATATACTTTGACTATAGGAGATGAAACAAAACCATCCAGCTGGACATTGCTTTCCACTGAGTAAACCTTTCAGATCACGGAAAACAAAAAGGGAAATATTGGAACATTGGACAAATTGAATGTAAGAACAGTAGTATGAATTCAACCATGAGAAAGATATTTCTGCCTTAGACTTGCATCCAAATTAAGTTTGGCACTGTAAGCTTCGGCCGACAATACCAAATAAAAGGTCCAAGCATTAGCAGAGTTTTATTGCTACTTCGGTATCACCCAAATAAACACAGCGTGACAGGGCTTAACATAAATTAGCTGGTGTCAACCATGCCTAGAAAAAATATCTTGCATACCGAGATACCAAAAAAAAGAAATTAGAATTTCCACTTCTAAGGTAGAGAATTGCGATCTTAAGTTCTTCTGCCAACAGTCAATCTCTCAATCAAAATAGCGAAGTTTAAGAACCAGCATACCTTGGCATTGAGCAAATTTTCAAGGCTATTTATGCTTTTCGATAAATTCTTTGATTGAAAAGACCCTGAAAAGTAGGTGGAGCTGTCAAGATGCGGACCATGTATAGAAAGAATATGATCAAGGGTCGCAGCTATTATCAGGATCACGACAAACTTCACAACCGAAAGGAAACCAATACAAGAGATAATTCTATTGTATATAATTTCTACGCAACATATGTTCCTTATTGCTAGGTGAAGGCTTATCACGAGGACCGTTTTAAAGAGATGCTGAGTCTTAACCGCAAGAATATCAGGAAAAGGGAGAAAGTTAAATGGTAGACGAAATAAAAAGAAATCTGCCTACAAGTTTCTCTTATTCTTATTGAAAATGATTTAGATAATTTCATGATGAATGCTTTGGACAGCAGTGGGCCTCTAATCCGGAATTAACATTAGAAAAACGGGGCCTACCTTTGCCAACGACTGGAGATGCAGTCATTCCAAATATACGAGGTCGTTGTAAATCTTCTGTTTTATAGAAAACCTGCATTTGCAACAAAGTCAAGCATCTACAAGTTGGTTATCTGTAAAAAATGTTATAGACACCATATACCAAGAATGTGGAGAGATATACCTTCAGGATTTGTGCATAAGGATGGTTGCTTTGTTCTTGAGCATGGTGACACTCATCCAATATTAGAAGGGAAATAGACTCCATCCTGATGAAACAGTGCTGTAAGTTATGCAGAAGTATTTGTGGTGTCATAACGAGAACCTGCAGAAAACATACAGCCCCGATAACAAAACAATTGAAAGATGGTTCCCACATAAAAGTAAACTGGATTTAACAATCCACTTAATGAGAAATATAGGGTTAAAAGAAACAGAAAACAGGGGAATCACCTCATTCTCTGAAAGCTCTCTCTCCCAGTCAGAATGGCTATTCAATGTCCGATTGCCACCACAGTGTGTTGCAACTTTGAAGTTGATAGACTTTGCTATGACTTGGGCTTGCTGTAAAAAAAAAACTCAAACAGAGTTAGAGCATGGGAACTTGATGAAAGAAACTCAACAATCGCAATAACCAGCTCCATTAAACACTGATGTAATCGAGAGGAGTATCCTCTCACCTGTTCGACCAAAGCCACTGTGGGAGCAAGAAAAACACAAACACTTTTCTTGGGGCTAAGAATCAAGTGGCCAAGCTCATATATAACCATCACTGCAATGTGAGTCTTCCCACAGCCAGTTCCCAAATATACGATAACGTTCTCCTCCGTTGCTTTCTTGCACAGATCCAGCTGATACCTTCAGTCAACAAAGAAAATCACCGAGCCCTCAAAAACAGTTTCAGCACAATAAAAAAAAAACTCGTTCGTCAGATAAACAATTGTATCCGATTTTCCCCTGAATCTCAGTTTTCATCTGTAAACCAAGACATCCGATCAACTTTTTTTTTTCCGGATAGCATGTTAATTTAACAATCAGATAAACTTCCTCAGCTACAAACTTGCAGCTGCGGCAGAATCGGAAAAAGTACTACCCAAATACGAAAGTGTACGGAAACAGAATCGTGGAAGCAAGCGAAGCGAGGAAAATGCAAGCTGCGAAAGTGTGCCGAAAGACGAGAAAAATTGAAAATCAAACCTCCTGGCAATTTTTCTTGGGTCTTTCTCCATTTTGGGTGAGGGATCATCCGTAGAAGCGCCAACTTCAACCCCAGCCGCCGAGTAAGCAGAAGAGCATGAAGAAGAGGAAGAAGAAGTAGCAAAAGAAGAAGGCGAAGAAGAAGAAGAGAGGTTGATGTCAGAAGCATCGGGATCACAGTCGAGTGAGCAGAAATCGTCGCCGATTTCATCGTACGGCATGGTCAAAGAAGGAAGAAACTTGTGAGTGGCAGTGAGAATTGAGTGCTTTTGCTTTTTCCCAGAGCTTTTGCCTCCCCAGCTAAGTATTAAGTAATTGCTTTTTCTCTTGTTCGTTTTATTTTCTCCGGTCAAGCTATGGTCAACCATTGATGATCTCACGTCTGATGATTTTTTTCCTTTTGTCGTCGTCTCCCTCAAAATGATTCAATTACACAGTAATAGCCTTTTTATAGGACTTAAAAGCCCAATAATTTAACTAGCTAATAAATACAATTAAATTGGAAGGTTTTTTTGAGTTGAGTATTTAAAAATGAGTTGGAAATGTAAAAACAAAAACATAATTATGTGTTTATTCGATCACTGATTTTGAAGTTTTTGTGAAAAAGTGAGGATTTCTAAATTATGGGGTTACACGGTTACTATAGCATTTGAGATATCAAAGGGAGATGGTGAAGCTTTGATTCTTTGTTTGTGATGCAATTAGCATCCCCCGGAGCTCTGTTTTCAGTCTTGTTATACTTGTAAACGAGTGGTTTGTTATCTCTGTAGTACCATTTCCCTTCTCTCTGCTGCTGGATTTCTCTTCTTTAGATTGTTGCACTGTCCCTGTTTCTTTTGTATCGTTTCGTACTCTAATCAAAATCTTACAAAAATACAAAATAGCCATTGAGAAAACAAGCTTTTACTTTGGATGATAAGTTATTATTCTCCCTAATATATCTTGAAAGCTAGAGTTTTGAATGATAGTTTTCTTAACTGAAAAAGGTACATGTCGTTACCTTTTTTTATATTTTTAAGAATGATAAGATGTCAAGATGTGGAGAAAGATACACGTCTATGCGTCGTATTAATATGGACGGATTACCAAATAATTTGCATACATTAGACTGAAAATTGATGTGTTCACTGTTTTGTGATAATATCAAAGTTTATTGTGGATGATTTCTTGGACGATTTTCAACAACTACGGGAGCATTAAAACATGTGTTCTTATTATCTCCATCATGCTCACATAGTCACATTGTGGAAACACAAAATGTCATTGGTTAAACGATCAATAAACGCCAACTCCAAGGACACCCTTTTTTAATGAGCATCTTGCACCATCATATACTATCTTTATAAAATATCTAAGCAATGAAAACCTTTCTTTTTTATATGAATGTTGAGATATGAAAACTTGAAATCAACATATTACATATTTAGGGGGTGTTATTCAATCATGTATTTTAAATCAATTCTGTAGGTTTTATAATCTTGCAGATTTAAAATTTTGATCTTATTTTTAAGAATTCATATAAGTTGATTCTAAAATCTCTACAATATATATATATCTTGTATTCTGTATTTAATAATTTACTCATGAAACTCCATTGTATTTTATTTTAAATGACTAATTTTGAATAAAAATAGATTTTAAAAGAGGAGATTTAATAACACTGGATTTGAAAAATTTTTAATGATGATTTTCAAATATGATATCCAATAACACTGGATTTAAAAACATAATTTAGTATCATTATTTGAATATTGTAATTAGATTTCGGTTCATTTCAAATATAACATCCAATAACACTTCTTTAATGTTTTTCTAAAGATAAAAAATGGTTTTTTTTTACTCATAGGTGTCTTATGATAAAAGACTTGCACAAACTATTGTATCACTTCCTAAATCTCATCTTTCATAACTCTGAAGAATATGTAACCACGTCATCATCCAAGTCATCCCCACTATTATCGTCATAGTTGTTTCCCTTCATTTTTCCATGCAATGTTTCCAGAATGCTCTTTAGAATTTTGACACTCATTATCTTAATACAGTATCAGAAATTTATTGGTAGTCAAATTCATGTATCTTAAGTTTAGTTTGTTACATAGAAATCACACATGAATGTATCAGTTTTCGAAATTATACATGAATTAATGTATCAATTTAATTCAAGTTCATGTATTAATAGATATTTTTCTTCTAGTTAACAGAATCTCGACAAGTTTTATTTTCGGTTTCTTATGGAGTAGTAAGATTCAGTTATAAAATTATATAACTAGAAAAATAATGAAAATACCAAATTTGTAATTAGATCGATGGCTAAGATTACACCAACAACAAAAATAAATGAATTTTACTATTTTAATTTACACCAATTAAACTGGAAAAATATCTTGCACATGTGCATGTATATATAAACACAAAATACAACCTACGTTTTGCAACGAAACGAAAAAACAAGAAAACAAGTTTGCTTCCTTCTTCTCCTTTCTTCGGACAAGTAACTTGTGATCATATATATCTCCATATACACACATACAAAAGCTTCATCATGCACTGTTCTCCTAAGAAGCTGTTCTTGCTCTTCCTCTCGTGCATCGAGATGATTTTCAAGCACAACAACGGTAGCCTCGTAGCCGCAGCGAACAACATTGGTTTGAACTACGGTCTCCTCGGAGATAACCTCCCGTCTCCGTCCAACGTTATCAACCTCTACAAGTCCATAGGCATCACTAGAATCCGAATCTTCGACCCAAACACTGAGGTTCTCAACGCCTTACGCGGCCACCGCGATATTGGAGTCACTGTAGGCGTCAAGGACCAAGACTTGGCTGCTCTTGCAGCTAGCGAAGAAGCTGTTAAAGGGTGGTTCGCTACTAATATCGAGCCGTATCTAGCCGACGTCAACATCACGTTCATCACCACCGGTAACGAAGTCATCCCCGGAGCAATCGGTCCTCAAGTGCTTCCCGTCATGCAGTCTCTCACAAACCTCGTCAAGTCGAGAAACCTTCGGATCTCGATAACCACCGTGGTGTCTATGTCAAACCTCGGACAATCGTACCCACCTTCCGCGGGAATGTTCACGGCTCAGGCGCGTGAACAACTCACGCCGGTGCTAAAGTTTTTGTGTCGAACAAATACGCCGATCCTCGTTAACATCTATCCTTACTTCCCTTACGCATCCGACCCGGTTATCATCCATCTCGACTACGCCATTTTCAAAAGCGAGGCTGTCGTGGTGCAAGACGGACCACTAGGCTATTCAAACATGTTTGACGCAATGTTCGACGCGTTCTTGTGGGCGATGGAGAAGGAAGGCGTGAAAGATTTACCGGTGGTGGTGTCTGAGACCGGATGGCCCTCCGCCGGGAACGGAAACTTTACCACGCCGGGCATCGCAAATGCGTATAACGGAAATTTTATAAAGCATGTAGTAAGTGGAAAAGGCACGCCTAAAAGGCCTAACAGTGGTGTCGATGGGTTTTTATTCGCAACGTTCAACGAAAATCAGAAACCGGCCGGGACTGAACAGAATTTTGGGTTGTACAATCCTACTGACATGAAGCCCATCTATAAGCTATTTTGAGTGTGAATGTTTCTTAGAAGACTTTCCCGATTCACTAATAACATATGCTCTAGTTGTTGTTGGTGAATTAAAGTAAGATTAACAATTATACACTTGTCATAAGCTATTGGTTTCTATGAGAAGATGTGAGATCTCGTAGCGAATTGACTTTGTAGTAAAATCTGAATTTAGTATTTCTCCCGTTTAGTAAACGTTACATTGTTTCTTCATCTATCCTAAACAAAATGTATGCCATATACTTCGCTTCTCTATTGTGTGTGTAACTGGTAAGAGTTGGAAAAAAAACGAAATAGATGTATAGTTAGAGGAACTGTAAATTGTAACAGCAAAACAAACTATACCAAATTAGATTAAAATCACTGTATCGCTAAACTTCCCAAATAATTTGTGCTCAACTTATATTTTTCATCTATCCATGCATTATCTTCTTCTTAAAACCTATATTTTCACACTGATTCGTTGATATTCCTTTCCGTTTCATTCCACTGATTGCATCTTTACATAGAAATATTAACAGTACGGTTAAAAAAATGTCCATTTGCATACAGAAAAATAGAATGGATTCGATTTGTATACAAAGATTTTTGTTGTTAGAAAGTAATTTCTGAAATGATAAAATACAACGAACGGTGAGATTTGAAGGTCTGACTCTGACCGGTCTCTTAAATCCGTTCTTCTTCTCCTTTCATTTCCGAGTCAACAGCCATCGCAATATCAATCATTCTTCTTCCTCTGATTCCACACAAAAACCCTAGCACCTTCTCTCATTTCCCCCAAATCTCACGATTAGTTTACCTTCGGGGGGAGAATTGTCAAGGTCAACCCATGAAAGCATAGAAAAGGGAATCGAATCCTCCTCGCATACCCACAATCGTGATCGATCTTGTTTCTTCTTGCGAGGCTGAGAAAAAAAGGAAAAATGTCGTCGGAGATTGAGGTGGTGGAAGAAGTCCAATCGAATCCGGTAGAGAACGGGGAATCGAGTTCTAAAGGGATTGAAGAGGAGAGCTTGAAGAACGATGTGTACACTGCGGCGGCTTATGGTGATTTGGAGAAGCTTCATAGATTGGTAGAGTGTGAGGGTTGCTCTGTCTCCGAACCCGACGGCCTTGGCTACTATGCTCTTCAGTGGTCCGCCTTGAACAATCGCACCGCTGTTGCGCAGTACATTATCGAGGTTACAATGCTCAATCCTTTTTTTCCCCTCAAACTGGGTTTTGTGCTTTAGCTCGTGATTTTTTTCCGATGGATTGTTGAACGTTTTGTTTGGTTACTTCTCTATGGCTTAGCTTATCTGTTTCCATTAGGTATCTTCTTTTGGTGTGTGAATCGTTAAGCATTAGCATTAGATTTGAACTGTGGTTCTGGGGCTTGTAAAACTGATCCGTTTCGATTCCGTTGTTTCAGCATGGTGGAGATATAAACGCGACAGATCATACTGGACAGACTGCGTTGCATTGGAGTGCTGTTCGTGGTGCGATACAAGTTGCAGAACTTTTACTACAGGAGGGTGCAAGGGTAGATGCAACAGATATGTATGGATATCAGGTTCGTTCATATCCTCTTTTACTGTTTTGTGATTCAAGGCAGATTGTGAACTGCTCTTTTATTGCTTATCATGTTGTGGTTGCAATTTTCAAGTAAGATGGATGTGTTCTGAGGGTCATGTAGATAAAACAGCACTTCGTACTTTGCCACTTGTTTCAGTAGGAAGATGAGCTTATATGTTCATTCAACATTATGATCTAAGTACTTCGTACTTTGGAAAATTAGTTTACTTCTCTTGGAACGAGATTGAGCAGTCCCATGACCCCATTGTTCAAAGCTTTATCTGGAAGAGAGATAATCTCATCTAGCCTGGGTTTTAATCAGCCTTTTAAAATGTTCATAGTGATATCAAATGCATATAAAAATCTCTAGAGACCTAAGGAGGTTGAAAGATTGAGGTCTTCTTATTCTAGGAATTTCATAGTTATGCTCGAATTATGGTTTAAATTTATCTGCTTGATCCTATCAGATTTCCCTTCTCCTCTTGCTTAGTTCTCAATGGATGCATGTTAATAGCCATCTTAAACTGCTTGTAGCCAACACATGTTGCAGCACAGTATGGCCAAACTGCTTTTCTCTGTCACGTTGTCTCAAAGTGGAATGCTGATCCTGATGTGCCCGATAATGACGGAAGAAGCCCCCTGCACTGGTAAAGTTTCTGCAAAGTGGAAGACAAGCTCGCCTTCTTGATATTGTTACCTTTTTAATTCCGCTGCATGATTTTTAGCTTTTTCATGTTGACCTCCAATTTTTTTCGCTATTTATTTAGTATCTATCCAGAAGACAGTTCTAATTTCGGCTGTGTTTTTCTTCTCATGTTTCGAGAAATTCAGGGCTGCATATAAAGGTTTTGCAGATTCCATCCGCTTACTTTTATTTCTAGACGCCTATAGAGGACGACAGGACAAAGAAGGTGGTTATAAACATAATTTTTCTTTGAAATCCTCCTTGTTTATCTGGTTATATTAGGAAACCGAGCATTTCTAACATCTTTTCTTCATTTATTTGATTCTGTTATCAGGCTGTACTCCTCTGCACTGGGCTGCCATCCGAGGTAATTTGGAGGCTTGCACTGTCTTGGTGCAGGCTGGGAAGAAAGAGGATTTGATGATTACTGACAATACTGGGCTTACACCCGCACAACTTGCTGCTGAAAAGAATCACAGACAAGTTTCTTTTTTCCTTGTAGGTATCTGTTTCATTTTATTCTGTTGTGTAGGAATTTCTTGTTACTGTTGTTTATTTGATGTGTTCGTAGTGGCTGCTACTGCTTTACATAAGTGGTAGTTGAATAACTCGATTGACCTTATGGGTTTGGCAAAGAATGGGCATCTCATTAGACCTTTGCATACCTGGAAACTGATCGCTAGTTAACTCTACTTGTAGCTGTACCATGTCAGTTTATTCAAGCCTGTAGATTTTGTTTTATTCAAAATAAACAGTAAAATAATGAGAAAATTATGTCAAATTTTCTGTCTGAATATTTTGTCTCATAAACACTACTATGCAGGGTAATGCTAGAAGGCTACTTGAAAAGCGTTGTGATGGAAGCAGTCCCCTTGGAAGATTGTCAAAGCTGGGACTTGCTCCAATTCTTTGGTTCATGATCCTGCTGCTTCTACTCATATATACTAATTCTGTTGTTTTGGGTATTACATTGGCCTCCTCGAATCTCCTTTGTGTGCATCATAATCAAGTAAATATATCTATGCATGCTTATTATTTGATGAATCCTTTGGTAATTGCAGCATCCAATCTGCCAAAGCTAACGACAGGGATTGGTGCGCTTGCATGGCTGGGATTCATTCTTGCAACTTCAGGACTATTTTTGTTTTACCGTTGTAGCAGGTATATATCCAATCCTTTCCTTTTGCTTTTTGTTGTTGTCTGATTATTAGTATAGTGTAGCTGTGTTATTGTTATATCCACATGGCCCTATTCATAGCCCAATTCTCTTCATGGTTTTACTCAATTCACCTAGTCCTTGCAATTTGGAATTTTAAGACCTTTACTTTGTTTTTCTGCGTAGTGGTACAAAATGCCTCTTCATCGGAAGAAGTCCGTTTTCTTATTGTTTTATGTTATAATTTATTTTTGCAGAAAGGATCCAGGTTACATCAGAATGAATATCCACGATCCGCAGAACATGAAAGATGATGTTGGTACCTCGATTGAGTGACATAGTTGTCCATCTATCTGATTAAATGTAATCTCGATTCAAGTGTCATTATTCTGAAATAAACTATATTACTCCTTTACAGGAACCGTTGTTGAAAATAGAGCTAAACAACCCTGCTTTGCTTGCTGGGAATTGGACGCAGCTTTGTGCAACATGCAAGGTACCTGCTCAACTTCCCTACTATGTCTATCTTAAATCTGAACACAAATATCTTAACTATTGATACTTCTTTTTGTTCAGATTATTAGACCTCTACGAGCTAAGCACTGTTCCACCTGTGACCGTTGCGTAGAGCAATTTGATCACCATTGTCCTTGGGTATCAAACTGTGTTGGAAAAGTAAGTAGAGATTCCGTTATGCCATTTTAGTTTTTTTTTTTTTTTTTTTGAAAATATAAGTTGACAAACTAGGAGAAGATATGTCAGGCTTTTGATCCTAACAATTTATAGCTAAAAACTGCCTTTCTCTTCCTAGTTTCTTTTGATTTACAAGTTTACTTTTCGATCTCAAAGATGTTTAAGGCGATCTTAATGTCTTAAGTGGTATATTTGTGCTGCATTCAACAGACATGTATCTTGGTGTCGCGTCACCTCCTCTGTTTATTTTGCTTGCTAGTGGTTTGATCTTTTAGTTTTGCAGCTCGAGCATGAGACTTATTTGTGGATTTGGTTTGTTATTCACCAATCACTCTTGCAGAAAAACAAGTGGGACTTTTTTCTTTTTCTTCTACTTGAAGTTCTAGCGATGCTTATAACTGGTGGCGTCACTCTTGCAAGTATGTTTGTAACGGCGGAAGTTGCTCTTTAAAGCTTATATCTGATATGTAAATATGGAGAAAACTTTCAGACAAACGTAAATGATATATTATTATCCACGCAGGAGTCTTGAGTGACCCTTTAGCTCCATCTTCGTTTGGAGCATGGGTGAGCCATGTCGCTGCTAATCATGTGGGCGCATTATCCTTTCTACTTGTGGAATTCTGCCTTTTCTTTTCAGTTGCCGTCTTAACAGTCATACAAGCGTCACAGGTGAGTCCCCATTCCCTTTTTTAAGAAAAACTCACGTCTCTCCTTTTGTGATCTAATTGGTACAACGATTGTTATCTCTAATTTGCTTCCCTGGATTAGTCATCTCTAGAATAGCTCCAGTGAGCTAGAACTCTCTAAGCAGACTGGAGAGGATTAATATAGTTTCCTAGTTTCAAGTTGAAGATCTAATCCGTTCCTTTTTTTCCCTTTACAGATATCGAGGAATATAACCACAAACGAAATGGCTAATGCGCTGCGTTACAGCTACTTAAGAGGTCCAGGCGGTCGGTTCAGGAATCCTTATGATCTCGGTTGCAGAAGAAACTGCTCGGATTTCCTTGTAAAAGGATATAACGAAGATATTGAGTGTCATGAAGAAGACCTAACACAGAGACAAGAGGGTATTAGCATGATGCAGATGCAGCGGAATCCAAACCTTCAGAATGGCAATGGCCACGTTGCGATCGATGTTAACCCAATACCTAATTCGCAGTCAGCACATGGTCATTCTTCCAACTGCAGCCATAACCACACTAGTAAGTCCAAGAGTGATAGTGCTCCTTTGGGTTTGGGACTTGGTCTTGGTCGCAACCCAACTCGACCTGTTGTGCCTCCGTGATATGGTTTGTGTCCCAAAATGTTCTTTTGTGCTGTAAGAAACACGCGTGTGCTATCATTGAGTCGAGTCATTGAACATCGACCTCCTCCGTTTCACGTGAAGATTAGTGGCTGTGATTGGTTAGCTCGTGGTATCTTTGATGTACTTTGAGTTATGGGCGTAATTCATAGTTAAGTCAAAAATATTACCACTCATGAATTAAACTAAAATTTTAGAATTTGAGTTTGAGTTTATAATGTGTTGTGGTTATTTATTTGTTTTACTTTTTTTTTAAGTTGTCTTTTGTAAAATTGTTAATTTAAAAAAAAAAAAAATTTAACTCAAATGTTTCCTGAGCTGAGGTATGGAAGTTTAAATTCCTGGATAGTTTGATAATCCTTGATTTTCCAAATCATATCCAAATAGCAAATAGATGTCACAAACACATCATTACAGTTTATATATGTAACAACGAATTACAAGAGAATGCCTATCTCAAATGCCTTCCCCACCAAAATCTTGTGGAGGTCCCATAAAAAGGAAGACGAAACCAAAAAAAAAAAAAAAGTGTTTCTGTGTATGATGAATGTTCCATGACAAATGAAATCTGAGTCAGAACCAAATGACTAAAGTCACAACTCACCCGGTGACTGAGGAGTAAGAACCTGCAAGATATTTGCTTCACTCCTCGCCTAATCAATCATATGAATGTTACACAAACAGTAGAACATATGTATATATGTTTCTTTCTGTCTACAAAATTCTGAATTTGAAATCCTATGCCACCATACAAAACCTGCAGAGAGAGAGATCCTTGTTATTAGATCACTGAAAAGTCGAGTGGTATTCAGAACATGAACATTTTGGTTCAGCTCAAACAAATATAAGCATTGGCTATAACAGTAGCAATAGGTAAAATAATAGTAAGGTAGTTACGATTAGGACAGAGCATCTGATGTTGTTGGACAATGCAATCGATAAAACCAGTTTGGTCTGATTAAGTTATTTCAACATCTTGTACCAATGCGCATAAATCATAGAGAAAAGAAGGTCAGACCAAACACTAAGCCACCATCATTCTTAGTTCCTTAAGTACTATTGCAAAACAAAAGAAAACCGATTCCACTATAGCATGTTTGTGAATTGTGAGAAACAATTCGTGAAAGTGTTGTAGATGTACCTTGAAATGAAGCTTGATCAAGATAATGACCAGTCATTGTGCACCACTTTTACATGGAAACCCCTCTAACCACGTTGGATTCCTGTATTTGACACATGAAATACTTTTGCAGTCCTTCTCGTTAATATCTCTTCCAACTGGTCTGAAGGGATCCCATTACTCCATCGTTTGGCTTCACATATCTCGTCGTTAAATATCTCTAATATCTCTTCCATGTGAAACCTTAAATCTACATTGAGAAAATGGTCATATCAGATGTCATGGCTTACGCTTACGCTTACGCTTTTCAAAATCGATATTAAACTAGATCACGTAGTACCTCGTAAAGTATTGTCTGCTACGTAATCTTCACTAATCACCGCAGAAAAATCCTCCATACAAGTTCCAACTAACTCAAATTTCTCCGTTGCAGCTTCTAAATTCTCTCGCCAAGCTAGGAGGTCAAGTTTGTACTCCATGATTGATCGCTCATAAAGAATAGCACATAGTAAAACATCTAGCCAAGACTTAAACTTTGCTGCTTCACCTCCTGAGTTATCTTGAGTTGAGCTACCTGGTACTTTGGATTCCAGAATTTTCAACTCTTCCATAGACTTTTTGATATTGCTTTCGGCGCTTTGATAAAACTGTATTACAGGTGCATATGGCCATGTTTTCAAATCAAGGTGACTGAAAAGTACATAGTACCATGAAAGTCTTGCTTCCTCAAACTGCTGCAGACCTAGCGCCAGAAAGACTTGGAACAAATCCGGCTTTATTCTCATGGCCTCTTCGTACTTCTCATATGCTTTTGCTTGCTCCTTTTGAGCGGATTCATAAGCAGTTTTGACTTGCTCAGAAACATATTCTCCAGAAACTCCTCGCAGGAGGCTCAACCTTTTCCTTGCCCTTGACATGTGCACATGTCCCCATTTTAACAATGACCGTGCTGCGACCTCTTGGAACTGCTGAGCTGCTCTGTCGAAAGGCCCTTGAGCTTCATCAGATGTCACCACCTCCTCCATAGCTTCTGAATTAAGTTTCATCCCAAGTTCTTGAAGATTCAAACATGTATCAGAATCAACTTTCGCCTGGACCTTGAAAAGCCGAGCAAATTCAATCATCCAGTCTTCAACTTTACACGAACCTTTCCCATTTACCTTCGTTTTGAAAGAATCAGTGGTTATTCTGAGCTTTTTCATCTCAACTAATCTTCCAAAGAACGGATCCTGCTCAGGACTAACTTCCACTACATAGAACCTCATAGTCTCCACTGATCTTCCTGACACCTCACTCATTCTCAGCTCTTCATCTGTTGTGATTGTCACTAAATCTCCTTCTTGGTCCTTGTACTTTATATGAACTGCCCTTAAGCTGGGGAAAACCTCATGAACAACTTCTCTAAGTTGAAAGAGAGTGCAATGTATAGGTAATTTAGCCAATCTAATGTCGTCAGAGTATACAAATTTCACACCTTTCTTTGAATCATCAACACTTTTGTTAAGAAGTTTCTCCTGTTCCTTTCTCCTATCACTTCTCTTATCCAACTGTTTCCCTTTCACTTTCTTTTTGCTCTGCTTATCAGCTGCAAGACTGTTCTTCTCATTCTTCTTCTTCTCCGTCTCTGCATTCTCACCATCGCTCTTCTCTTGCACTTGAATCTTATGTTTCTTTTTCTTAAGCCGCGTCCACAAATCAGAGGAAGCCTCAGCAGGTTCAACGTAATCTGGAGGCAGCTCTATCACTGAATCATTAACCCTTAACCCTTTGCTCTCTAAAGTTCTTGTAAGCTTCTCGACAATCTCGGATGCCATCGGATTCTTTGGATCCAGCTTCGAAACCATACAAACATCTTTCAACGCCAAATCTAACTTATTCAAGGCCTCATAACATCTTGCCCTCTTCAACAATGCTTTACTATGATCAGGAGTGATATCAAGTGCTAAATCACATTCATGGATTGCTTCGGCAAACTCGCCTGGATCCAATTGCATATAACAAGAAGCCATATTAGCTCGAATATGAGACACCTCTACATGATCCTTAGGAAGTATCTCGATTGCTTCCTCGTATTTAAGCATTGCACCTTCGTAATCTCTTTTCTGGAAAAACTTGTTACCTTCTTCTTTCAATCCTTGTGCTTTTGAAACAACAGAATCTAAAGTTTCAACCTTTGCATCATCCTCTTGACTTTGGCTTGTTTCTGGTTCTAGCTTTCCCTTTAGCTTCTCCATTTGGCAATTCTCAGAAGCCAAAAAGAATCCAAATTTTCACCCAAAGATTTCTACTTGAAACCGCACATGAAATCGATTCTAATCGAATTCATGTGAGCTTCAAAAGAAACTAAAACAACTAAATTTCACAGGCCTGGCAATGTAACAGTGCTACACAAAAGAAACAAGGTATACTAATTTACAAAATCCCTAGGGGATTAAATAGAGATAGAACACGGAACATGTCTACCTATTTGAATCGAGATCCTCAATCGGAGGAAAAGGAACGGCAATTTCCGGAGGTGTGCCTGGGGAAATGATAATCTGAAACGGGTTTTCTCGGGATAGAGATTTGAATTTTCCGGGAAAAAGACGGGAGGAGGAAGAAGCGATGCGAAGAGGATGATGAAAAATTAAAGAAGAATATTAAGAGACCATCACCATGTGGCTCTGTACATCTGTAACGAGATAGCTTTGTCTAAAAGCCACGACAAAGGAGCCACCATATATTATATTGTTATTAATCTGATTTAAATAACGAAATGGAAAGGGAAGAAGAAAGAACCAAATGACGTCACACTCACACAAATTAAGAAACCAAATATTCGAATTTGGGGAAAAAATCATCCCATTTTGTTTACACGTGTCGAATCTCTACTTTACAGCGAATTACTTTGGGAATTTTATTCAGTGCGCTTTCTTTTCGAGAAAGAGACTTCTAGTTTAATAGTTTAAGGATGTGTTTGAAATTAATAAATTTTGTTCATATGTTGTTAAAATATAGTATTGTTATTGATAAAAGCGTGGTTGGTCCAAGTTGATCTATGCATTAAGAAACATAGTCGTAACGACGTTGGTAGCGTTTAAGCAATCTCTGTTTACATGCAAGTTCTTGTTAAGCTGGTTTGTTGTAGCAAAATGCAATGGCCATGCCGTGGAAGATCAGTGGGAAATAATTCCCTAAAGTTGTAAGATTGTAAATTGCGATGGTCTAAATGTAGCAATGCCGTGACGATTTGCAAACTATTAATCCATAACAATGTACTACCATTAGTACGTACGAATCGATGTACGATACAAAAGTGCGTATGAGAACCGTTACAAAATTTGGCCATGAATTTGCTACTGTAAGTGCATAAGAAACACAAGTCATTATACCGAGGTTCGCTAACGTGTCTACGGTTTCCAACTTAATTGAAAATATATTTGAACATAATTAAGTTAGTGCTCAGTATCGGATTTACACAACTTTATAACAATCGCGCGCTCCTGATTTTACCTCAGCTAACTATGAGATTCTTAAAATCAGCAACACTTACCACGCAGATCCAGTATTAAACTTTTCTCTCAATCACGTATAGGGCTGTCACAGGTTTTTATATTAATCTTGTGCCTCAACTTTCCTTTGCAAGATTAACTAAATTCTCGTAGTTCTTGTATGTGAGAATGTGAATAAGCCATATTGGTCTAGTACTCACTGGCTACTCCCAAATTTGAACAGAGCTATATTACTATAATAATGTTTGATAATGAGGATAAAATATACACTTGTACGATTCTCCCAAAATGATTTGAATATAGGAAAAACATTTTGGAATCATCCTAGATTCTCAATATATGTTGTTTCCTTTTGCGTGTACAGAAGAATGTGCAACAAAAATTGCATCATCCCCAATAGTAGAAAACATTCTTCTGGTCTACACTTGTTATTATTTATTATATGTCTATCATCGTATAAAGACAAAAAAGAAACTTCGATATAATATAGTAGTCGACATACCAAATAGTCAAGTTGACTTAGGGAATTTTGTTTAGAAGATTATCGGAATGAGTCATTCTGAGTGACTAACACCTAATAACATAACACTAACATTCATCAAGTTTCTAATCAAAAACTAAGAAAATACTAGAATGGAGCATAACACTGACTATATCGATTATCGAGTCCTAACCTACACACAACGTTCAATTTTAATGCGCCAAGGAAAACAAAAAAAAACATCATTCCTTCGTACGCAAGAAAAAGGAAATTCGGTAAAACCTAATCAATCAATCTTGATCTTTATCAAGGGCCTTGAAGCGGCTAGGTCGTGGCCGGAACTCAGGGCGGCGATTGATATGGAGAAACGACGGTTTTAACATAGTCGCCGCTAAAGATCTCCTAAATCGCTCCGCCTCCACACTTCCGATTCTCCTGAGCGAATTCACCAACGCCACTTTTCTCAGATTCAATCCCGAATTCTTGGTCGTTTTACCACAGCTGTTACGCTTCGCCGGCGAACCTATCCCGTTCTTCTCATTTTCCAATCGGCGGTGGAAAGCGCACCGGAAAGAGCCAGGGTGCGTCGTGGGAGAGCACAAGCACTTGATCTTCTGATTAGAAACGGCGACGGAGGGTTTAGGGACGTTTCCGGGATGAGAAAACCTCTTTAAACGGAGGTTGAGATTGCAAGGAGAAGCCGATCGTTGATGATTGTGTAATCTCTGGGAAGAAGAGAGAGGGCGTAAGACTGCTGATGAACCGGTCGATCTTCCAGTAGCCGCCATTACTGCTGCAGTAGACACAGAGAGAGAGAGAGAGAGAGAGAGAGAGAGAGAGATAAAATTAAAATCGTTTCTGGTAAGATTCACCGATTCCGTTTGATTCGCCTCCTCTATTTATGGAGGAGGAGGCTCTGGAATATATTCACGCAGAGATCTCTGTGGCGGTTGCATATCGTGACAAGTGTCAAAACTGTATATTTATTTATCATATTTAATGTTAACTTTCCTTTTCTCTTATTTTATTTTGAACGCGTAAATTTCCTTTTTTAGATTTTCCTAAACAGATTTTTATTATTCAACAAATAAACCGGAGTGCGTACCAATTAAATTGGATTAGGAAAAACCAGAGTCAAGCCTATTAGAATTCAGATTTGTCGTCTAAACCGAATTAAACCGGGATTCTTGTCGAAGCTAATACCAGAAAACAGCAGAGACCAATTTGCCCCATAAACACAGAGTTTTCATTTCGTATAACTTATAACTGTAACTTACATTTGCAAGCTATGCAAAAACCAAGAGAGGGCAGTGAACAAAATTACCACTGCTCTATTTTTTCTGCTTTGACGACAAAAAAGTTACAATTTCTTTTACCTATATAATACAAAGAGTCCATGTTTTTGTTTGTGAACAAAACTTATGACTAAGACTCATCCTTGGTGAACTTCTGAGGCTCACTGCTTGCAAATGCCAACCATACAACCGTTCCCGTCAAGTAGAAGAATATTGATGGCGCGAACAGAGACATCTACACGATTATCACAACTTTTAGTTACTGATTAACTAAGCACTGAAACACCATTGGAGGTACAGTATAGTTAGCAACTTACAGTCCATGAATGGGTCGAGTCAAGGAGAAAACCAGTTAAGGCCACACCTATAATTCCAGGTACTGCCCCCACTGTGTTTGTGATGCCCTGAAGTAAAAACAATGACATGTTTAGAGAGAAGCTATCAAGAATTTAGATGGATAATATGATCTAACATGGAACATGTACCAGAAGTATGCTTGCATATTCGGGTGAGATGTCTTGATGAGTACAATAAAGTCCTGTAAAAAAAAGGAAAACAGGGTTTGTCAATTCGGGTTCATCTTCTCTATATGATGTTACTTGAAGATTTTTGATGGAAGATAAAAATATAGATTACCTGATAAAGCAAAACTTGATAGGGCCAAGCCTGCTGTCAAGATTCCTGCAATTTCCCATGGCGGCAATCCAATGTCCACAGATGAAAGTGTCATGCAGATCGCTGGTGCCAAGAACGCAATCGTTTGACAAATCTTTCGGACCTACACGGAAAAATTCTCAATAAGTTTACATATCAAAGCGACAACAGGTTGATCTATATAACTGGGAAACCATTTTGGCCAAAATTCACAAAACGGAATAAAAACAAACACTTGGAAATTGAATACATAATCATAGATCTGCATGAACCTTAAAAGGAATGTGATTTCATACCGTGGTAGTCGCAACTCCATTTGAAATTAAGTAGTCAGCAAATTGTGAAGCAATACTTGTCACGAAAATCGAAGCCAGTGGAGGAAGGATGGAAACCTGATCTTCACATCCACACATTAAATCCCAAATGTTATACCTTTGCAAAACATATCTCCAAGTAACTAAGTATGCATATGTAATCAAATTCATTTCGGCATTTCATCACATTACTTTAGACATATGCTATGAACCAGGAGTAATATTGACTTCAATGCATATTGTTTGCCAAGTAGACCATATCTTACGCAATATTTTTTTAGTACTAAGAACATTTTTTTTGTTAAAAGCAAGGCATAACACAGGCTGAAATATCACTTCACACAAAAGAAATTCAAGCGGAAGTGATTGCCAATATTCCAGGGAAAACACAATATAAAAGAAGTTCTATACTTACCCAAGCAGCATCTCTCAAATTTAGATCCAGCGCCTCGCTGCATACCGGAAATATGATCAGAAGTACTTTCTTCATCAATAAAGATACAGAGCGAAAGACACAGAATACTGATATAACCACGGATGCTCTTTATAGAGAACAATTTTAAAGTAACTTCATTCTAAGACATGGGCTTGGAGAATTTTTATTAGAAAAGATGAGTAATGTAACCGCAACATAAATCAAGTATCAATTAGGTCAAGAACACCACTATCAATAAGTTAAATAGCCTTTCAACAAACAAAGCAGTAAAATCATACATGGTGTATAGGTAGAAAAGTGAACCCACAATTACCTGAAATACGTTGGTAGCCAAGATAAACAGGTATAGTGACCCCAACTTCCGCAAAAGTGAGTGTATATCATTGCCCAAACAGCTGAGCTTTGGAAAAACGACTTCCATGGAACCTCCTGTAGTAAGATACCAGAAAAATGAAGCATTGACTTAAAGTAAAACAAAACGGTTTTGGGTTTTCAATACCAATTTGCTTGTAGGCCATTTTGGCACCGTTTAAGTGTACATGTTATAATAACCAAGGGAGTGAAATCTTAATAAAGAAATAGTCTGAAGACAGCATGCTGGCATGGTGAATAAGTAAGGTTTAGCTTCTTCAGAACTTTGTCATTGTTTTAACTCGCCAACAGTCATGGAGATAGAACATAATTCTACTCTTCTTTTTGCTAGAAGGTGATGCAGTTCGTTATTAGAATGAAGGAACCAAAGCCAGATGTAGACATAATATTGGATAAACTAACCTTCAATGAGTTCCCCAATTCTTCCCGTGTAGCTTTTTCTGGTTTATGCGAAGTAGTGGTTGTCCCATCACCTATCAAACGAAGGACATTCCAGATTGTAAATGGTGTTCAAGTCCATGTTCCAAACCATTAACAGAGTGGCGTCTTAATTATAATAGTTTGACAAAAAAACAGACAGCGAAAGATGATTTGGCCGCATATACATTTTAAGAATTGCTTCACCCTCAATACAGTAAATTCTCCAGTTCGAGATGATAAGAACATTATAGTGGGTTAGAGAAGGATTTATAAGTAATTCTAATCTGTACTTCTCTTTCACTTTAGGATGGCTTTCACAATATAAGTAGTGGACATTGGACAATAAGTAAATAAATGTCTAGTAAATCTAACTACGTGAAATGTAAGTTCCTTGGTTATATTTATAACCTCAAACAAAAGATGGGACTTGGATGACAGATATTCAAGATTAAGTAGAATTTGAATAAGTAAGAGGAAGGAGAAACCACCTCTATATGAAACTTCTTCTTCGTTAAGAAATTGAAACCCGATAAACCTTCAACACATAGGGGAAAAAACTGAGAATACAGATATACTAAACTAGCATGTCGGCATCTCATTTGATGTAGAAGAATAGAGAACAAAGTCCCTTGCAGCTGAATGCGAGTTAAGATGATTTATTCAAAACATGAGACAACAATGTTGTGAAAGTGACTTACCAGGCCACACCAAGGAGACCAAACAAGTAAAAGACAGATTCCCAATTAAAGCTTTGGATAATGGGAGGAGCCAAGAGAAGCCTGCAGAGGTACAATGTTAGGTTGGTGTAAGTCTCAAAACTGAGTATTCGTCTTTGTCACTGTCCAGTAATCTAATCTTGGTTAGAATATTATTAACCAAATAAGAAATATATATATATAAATCACATACTTGTAACTTTCATAGTTTAATTATCAGATCAAGAAAACCATACCCCAAAACACTTCCCAAACTCAATCCTCCAAACACAAAACCTACAGCCCTTGAGCGCTCCCCAACAGGTATCGTCCTGTACTCAGCAATTGAATGGCACAATCAGGATGTGCAAAAGGGGCTAAAAGCTATAAAGCAATATGCTCAGCCAGATAAGCTTAAAGCCACTAAATGCGTGTGTAGGTAATGTCAGCTTTTGTAAAGAAAGGGTTTTCATAAACAAAATCCAGAAAGACAAGGCTGCATAAGCAGTTAAATAGGTATGAGCACTCTTCAAATTAGCTCCAGATTAAGACATGCCTGGCAATAAGGTCCGTTGCAGCCGATGGGGAAACACCCTCTCCTATTCCCACCTGGAGTTACAAATCTCTGTGTTAAGACAAAGACATAATGTAAGGCTAGAGCAGGGCGGGGGGACAGAGAAGGAAATAGCTTAAGAGAGAGTCAATTCATGGGAATTTTTTTACAAGTTTAACGAACTAAGGAATGTCTAACAAAACAATGCCTCTTAAGGAAACCAGAGATTGCATAAATAAGCATAACGACATACAGTAAAAACATATGGACCTACTTACCAAAATTCGAGAAAAGATTAAACCGGGCATAAATCCAGCAAGTACTGGAACAAGAGCTGTAGCAAAAGACCATGTAAATACACCAATCTCGAGCACTTTTCTGCATTAGCCAAAAACAATGAAGGATACATTAGACAAAAGCAGGACCTTCCCTGAAAACAAAACTGGGAAGAGCCTGAAACAAAAAGACAAACCTGCCGCCAAAGATCTTGGAAAGCCAACCTCCAGGCAACTGACTCAATGCATAACCCCAAAAGAACGATGACTGGACCAAACCGGCCACGGATGAGCTCCATCCAAACTGGTGTGACATTGGTATAATAGCAATACTCAAGTTCACCTGCGATTATCACCACACAACATACTTAGTCTTAGTCAAATGATATGGTCCACAATCATCATCTCCTTCACAAAATAGGGAAAGCAGAAGAAGAATTCATGTGTTCTTATCATCACCACAAATCACCTAAGAATGAAATAGGGATCCTAATACTAAATTGAAATCAAAAATTCACATGACCCTGATCCTCATATCTCATGTAAGCTGCCTAAACCATACCCAGAAGTTCCCTTACAAGGAAAAAAATTGAAGCTTTTGTTCAAAATTAAATCGAAAAAAACCTTGTCCATATTGCAGATAACGAAGGCGAGGGAAGTAGCGCCGATAAGCTTATATCTCTCAGGTACGTTTTTCCATGGAGGCCAATTCTGTCCGAAACCCGTTTCCGCACTCAAAACTTCCGAATCGGAACCTGAATCGGGAAGCTGAGGAGGAGACTCTTCTTCGATAGGGGTTTTCGGAAGCTTCTTGCTCTCTCTGACTCGTTCTGTACCACTGGCGGAGCACTTAACCCTTGATTTTAGAGGATTGTGGTAGTGATGGTGAGGGAAGAAGCGAGCGGTGGTGATGGTGTAGACGGAGTGTAAAGGTTGTTTATATGCTTGGACGGGAGAGGAGAAGAAATGATTGTCGGGTCTCAAGGTAAGTCTCGCCATTGTTGGTGTCAGAGAGAGGAAGAAGAAAAATTGAGAATGACAAAATGGAGAAAGAAGAAGAGGGAGAGAGGAGGACACGGTGGAGGAATGTAAGCTTGTGTGGCTCACTGTGGAGAGAATTGTCCTCAATGTGGGTCCCGCTTCTGTATCAAAAGCTTCCCATTGCGTGACTCTCTCGTAAACAACTCCATTGGTCAGCATCTTTCTTCCAAACATACGGTGAGCTTTAGATAATTATTATAATTTAATTTTTAAACAAATGATTATAAAAAAAAAATCATTGAAAATGACATTGTTTGGCAACTTGCTTCTTCTGCGTACTAAAATAACATTATCTATGGGTTTAATAAACCGGCGAGAAAGTCAATAACATAAGCTCGTTTGTCTCAAAATCAGATTCTCCGAAATCAGTAGAGAGAAGCAATGGAGAAGCCAAAGTTCAAGACTGTTCAAGAGGTGATTGCAGCCGGGGAAGGACTACCGGAAAGATATCTCAATATACCCACCGGCAACGACGAAGGACAACCTCTTAACGGTTCGGTGCCGGTGATGGATATTCCGGCCATCGATCTCAGTCTTCTCCTCTCTTCTTCTGAAGAAGGTCGAGAAGAGTTGAGTAAACTTCACTCGGCGCTCTCTGCATGGGGCGTTGTTCAGGTTTGAGTTTGACCCCTTTTGTTTAAGTTTCCGGTGAAATCATGGAATTTGATTTCTTTAATTGAATATCCTCAGGTGATGAATCATGGAATTACAGAGGAGTTTCTTGACAAGATTTACGAGCTAACCAAGCAGTTCTTTGCTCTTCCGACCGAAGAGAAACACAAGTACGCCAGAGAGATTGGTAGTACGCAAGGATATGGAAACGACATGATTTTGTCGGATGATCAAGTTCTTGATTGGATCGACCGTTTGTATCTCACTACTTACCCTGAAGATCAACGAAACCTTAAATTCTGGCCTGAGATCCCAAATGAGTTCAGGTTTAAAAACAAATCATATCTTTTCAATTTCAACAGCATCTTGGTTCATTGACTTTTGGTAATTCTAACAAATAGATTTCTCCAGGGAGACTTTACATGAATATACAATGAAGCAACGGCTAGTGATTGAGAATTTTTTCAAGGCAATGGCTCGATCCTTGGGATTGGAAGAGACTAGTTTTCTGGACATGTATGGAGAAACTGCTACGATGGATACAAGATTCAACATGTATCCTCCATGTCCAAGACCAGACAAGGTTCTTGGTGTTAAACCACACGCTGATGGCTCTGCTTTCACTCTTCTCTTACCGGACAAAGACGTCGAAGGGCTTCAGTTTTTGAAAGATGGGAAATGGTATAAAGCTCCGATAGTCCCTGATGCAATTCTGATCAATGTCGGAGATCAAATCGAGGTAAGCAATCATGTAAATATGATTTTGAAAGATTGGTTGGTGTGGATTTGACATAGTCTCTCTCGTGCGTGTTCAGATAATGAGCAATGGGATATACAAGAGCCCGGTTCATAGAGTGGTGACTAACAGGGAAAAGGAAAGGATATCTGTGGCAACGTTCTGCGTTCCGGGAGGAGACAAAGACATTCAGCCTGCAGATGGGCTTGTGTCTGAGGCAAGACCAAGATTGTATAAAACAGTTAACAAGTATGTTGAGCTCTACTTCGATTACTATCAACAGGGTCGAAGACCGATTGAAGCTGCATTGATCTGAAGATACTTTTTCAAGTCTCTTCTTTTCTGGTTTCACAAATGATTCTGTTTTTCTTTGTTTGTTGGAATGTGAGGCTGCATCATGTTTTCTTTAATAAGTAAAAAATTCATATCTCTAAGGTTTATTTTTGTTTTCGTGAAAAAAAGTGTCACAATCAACAGAATAAATCGATGAATATTCGAATCTTTGAAATCGAAAATACCAAAAAAAAGACAGCGAATCCGACGGTTGTAATGTCAGCATTTAACAACCAGTCCTCTGTTTTTCCTTCCACCATCATTGCATTGCATGTTTCTCTCTTTACACATCAATCGTTCATTTCAAAATCCTCTCTCTCTCTCCTCGGAAAATTCCCCTTCTCCGGTGCCGAATCGCCGTGGGAAGGAGATATTTCCGGGAAAGTATCCATTTTTGTTTCTCCTAAAGAGCTCGTAAATGACGACGACGGTTGTGTCCATTACCGAGAAAGTGCTAGAGCGAGTCTACGGAAGCTCAAAATCCGCCATTTCCGTGGCAGGCGGCGTCGACGGCGACGGCGAAAGGGTTAAGCGTCATACCCATCACCACATTCACAGGCATTCCTACGACGACAGCGACGATGATGTTTGTTACAGCGACGAGGACGAATCGGCAATGGAGCTTGTCCAGATCGGTGCGGAGAGGACCAAGAACGTCTTGATCCTCATGAGTGACACTGGAGGTGGACACCGTGCCTCCGCTGAAGCCATTCGCGACGCTTTCAAGATCGAATTCGGAGACAAATACAAGGTAAAAAATCCTCTTAATACCACTTCAAGATGTAGTAAAAGAAGAATGTTGAGAAAACTGTGCTAGAATTGTCCCTTTTTATTTTTTTAATTGATTTGCAGATACAAATTGATTGTGAGTTTTTATTGGTTTTTGACAGGTAATTGTGAAGGATGTGTGGAAGGAATACACAGGGTGGCCATTGAATAATATGGAGAATTCATATAAGTTCATGGTGAAGCATGTTCAGCTATGGAAAGTTGCTTTCCACAGCACATCTCCCAAATGGATACACTCTTGCTATCTAGCAGCCATTGCCGCCTATTACGCCAAGGAAGTAGAGGCCGGTTTAATGGAATACAAGCCGGAGATAATCATCAGTGTTCATCCTCTGATGCAACACATTCCATTGTGGGTTCTTAAATGGCAAGAGCTACAGAAAAGAGTCCTCTTTGTCACCGTCATTACTGATCTCAACACTTGCCATCCTACATGGTATGTGTTAGACCGGTTGAGTTTCTTGAGAGATGATGCTAGCTGCAAAATATTTGAACTTTTTTTGTGTTCTTGTATGGTTTAGGTTTCATCCGGGGGTGAATCGGTGCTATTGCCCGTCTCAAGAAGTGGCGAAAAGGGCGTTGTTTGATGGGCTTGATGAGTCTCAAGTCCGTGTCTTTGGTCTACCGGTTAGGCCATCTTTTGCAAGAGCGGTTTTGGTGAAGGATGATCTAAGAAAGGAGCTTGAGATGGATCAAGAACTTCGTGCGGTTCTACTGATGGGAGGAGGGGAAGGTATGGGTCCTGTGAAAGAAACCGCAAAGGCACTTGAAGAATGGTTGTATGACAAAGAGAACAAGAAGCCTATTGGGCAAATGGTTGTTATCTGTGGACGTAACAAGAAATTGGTATCTTCGTTAGAAGCTGTTGAATGGAAGATCCCTGTAAAGGTATGTCACTAGCTAGGCTTTCTTTAAGATTCATAGGTTTAAAGACTCAAGCTTGGATATTCTTGACATTACAGGTTCGAGGATTCGAGACTCAGATGGAGAAATGGATGGGAGCTTGTGACTGCATCATCACAAAAGTAAGAGGAACACAACTATCTCTATCCACCAAAATGTTCATGAGCTAAGTGTGTTACAAATTTTGCAGGCCGGGCCAGGAACAATAGCTGAATCACTGATTCGATCACTTCCTATCATCCTGAACGATTACATTCCCGGACAGGAGAAAGGCAATGTGCCGTATGTAGTGGAGAATGGTGCAGGAGTGTTCACAAGAAGTCCGAAAGAGACAGCAAGAATCGTTGGGGAATGGTTCAGCTCAAAGACAGATGAGCTTGAACAAACTTCAGAAAACGCACGTAAACTAGCTCAGCCTGAGGCAGTCTTCGACATAGTCAAAGACATCGATGAGCTCTCGGAGGAACGACGTCATCTTGCCAAGGTCTCTTACACTCTGACCTCTTCCTTTGCCAGTTTAGTTTGATGTCTCATGTCTTATATTAACATGTCTCGTTTATTAGTTCCCTGTCTTTGTTTTTTTTATATTATGATTTATTTGTTGATTAAGTTGTATGTATTGTTTTTTTAACAAAATTAAGCAAAAGATTCATGAAGGCTATTAGCCTTTTACATGAAGTTCAAGATTCAACGAGTGTAATGTGCCTATAATACTTGTTTATAACACAGAAAACTAGAAGAACTGGAAACACATAATATTACTTCACATTATTATTGATTTTATTGGTCATATTTAACATTTTTTAAGTTAGGCTTATTCATATAAAGATACAAGTTTTCACATAAGCTACTGATACATCATTAGTTTATGACACACATTAGTTCCAGAGACTGAGCCAAGGTTAAAACAGAGAACTAACCTTTTCATTTCTGTTTTGCTGAAAATTCCAGGCTCTTATTATTCTTAAATTTTTTTTTATAAAAAAAAAAAACCATCACCCTGTTGAAGCCTTCTCATTCTTCATGATCATATGGAAAGATTTAACTCTATCTTCCGCGACAATCTCTCTAAGAACATCGTCCTCTATCTTCTCTGCTTGCCATAGAGACGGATCCTCAACAAAATCCTCGCTGAATATCATGCTCGAAACCCACTCTTTCCAAGTCGTCCTTTTGTACTTGTCTTCCTCTAACGATCCTCTGGCCAAGAGCTGATAAACATAAACAACTTTCTGCTGTCCCGGTCTAAACGCACGAGCAATGGCTTGCTTCGTCTTTGAAGGGTTCCATTCCGAGTCGAGCATGATGACCCGCGAAGCAGCGGTTAGACTAATCCCTTCTGCGCAGGCTGTGATCGAGGCTAGCAAGACCCGGGACGGGTTTGCCGGGTCTTCAAACTTGTCTATCACTCTACCTCTCTCGAACAGCTCTAGATCACCGGTTAAGGTCAAGATCTCTACGCCTCTCTTCCACCTGAAAACCTTCTCAAACAGATCTATAAACAGACGGATGGGTGCAATGTTGTGGCAAAATATCAAGATCTTCTCCCTATGGACCACTCGGCACAAAAGGTTTAGCACAAACATGACTTTAGATCCTCTCTTTTCGTTATGCTTAAGCTTCTCGATCTGAAAAAGTTCTTGCGGGTTGAAGAACTTTGTACAACATGTCGAGGTCTTGACCAGCCAAGGATGTATAGCTGCCAATGTGACCAGAAGCTCGAGCTCGAGTGGAAACCCGTGATAACTCGCCATTGCTGTCTCAAGTTTCGTGAGCATCTGCTGTTGTACATCGGTCGAGTTCATCAACAGTGTGTAAATCTGTAGACCGGGAAGAGGATCGCCGCTTCCGCTTCCACTTCCACTTCCTTCATAGTTATCAATGAAACTATTAGTCATGTTCTTCAACATACTGAGACCCTGAAGACGTTCCTCTCCCACACCCGCATCGATCTTTCTTGCAATGATATCGAGGAAGAATTTACGAGCTCTGTTCTCGAGCAGGTGAGGCGCCTTGTCCACACCTTGGTTGGCCTTGAACTTCTGATCTAACTCCATTAGAACCTCCTGAACAAACTTGGGTCTAGCCAAACACAAGGTGTTGAAGTACTCGCAGAAGTTGTTCTGGAAGAGAGTTCCTGAGAGAAGCACCCTTAGATCGGTACCAACTTTCATCAAGGCCTTGCGTAATCTTGATTTAGTACTCCTCGGGTTATGTCCTTCGTCAAGAACAAGAAGCCCGGGGCTCTCTCTCAGAACTTTAGCCATGTATTTCCGGTGAGCAAACTTCGAGTCGTCCCTCATCAGAGTCAAGAACGAGGTGTAACCCATCACAAGAACGCTCGGCTGCGCGTGCCATTTCTGTATCTTGTCTAGGCAGTCAATAACATGCATAACATCTTGGCTCGGTTTTGGAACTCCGTTGAACTGAACCTGAGCCGCCGCGCTGGGATTGCCCTTCTTGAACACACAGTAGGTTCTCCGTCCGTGGATCAGATGAACCGGAACCGGCATCTCCCATTTGATGAACTCCTTGTACCAAGTGTAGAGAGTTGTTTTAGGAGCAAGAATCAAAGGCCTCTTCCCGGGGAATAGCTTCAAGTAGCTTGTGAGGAAAGCTATCATTAAGAACGTTTTACCAGCTCCTGGAGAGTGAGAGATCACACAACCTCCTATGTTATCTGAAGTTGGATCCATAAGCGCAGGCTCCACAGATCCTGCTAGGTTTCTCCAGAGAAACTCGAAAGCTCGTCGTTGATGCACATGTAGTTTTCCTTTAAGCTGAGGTATCAATGCCCAGACGTTTTCACTTTCCTCAGCTACAACCATTTCGGAAGAACCACTTGACATATTGACATCTTCGGTTTTGGATTCTTTGTGGCTGATCAGGTTAGTCTTTATGTCATCTTCTTCGATCTGCTTGGTCTCTGTAGTCCATTTCCTCTGTTTCGCCTATTCAAACCATGAAAATACAATCATTTTACAAGCGGAGGAGCAACATCATGGATTTGTAACTTGTGCGAGTTGTTTCACTTACAAAAGGTGCAGAATAATGTTTTATCTCAGTTCCTACATCACCACATAACCTGCAACACATTCCGATTTCTTCGTTGAGCTTATACTCATGTTGACAAACACTCTTCGCTTTTACGAAAGCCTTGTTGTCCACTCTTACCTAGAGGTTTTTGATACACCACAACAATGGAAATTAGGCTTGAATATAGTTTTAAGTATATGAGAGGTTTCAAAGAGAATATATATATAATATATAACATTAATACCTCATTGTCGCCGAGGATGAAAGAAGAAGACAAGCAGAGTACCAATTCTCTCCATAACATATCTATCTCTGAAGCCTCTCTCTCATCATCATCCTCACTAGAGGTTTCTTCCATGTCACCGTCCGGTTTATCTGCAAAGTTCATCTTCTTTAACTCCTCCCACTGATCAACAACTTTGGTCGGCTCGTCCTTGGATGCAATCGTTGAATCAATGTTGTTCATGTACGTATCAATCAGCTTGTTATATGCACCTGCACTCAACGTTACTTTCTTATACACCCGTGGTTCCTCAGAATCTCCAGTTCTTGGAGCAACGGACCGTTTTGATGATGATGATCGGGGTGTTATTCGTTTTTGAACAGAGCTGTTGTTCTGGTTAGGACCTTTCCAACATAGATCAGACTCCATCATCTCTTCCATCTCCGTCCTCTTCTTCCCGAATTTTGCGGTTTTGCTTCGATACCTTTCAATCTCATCACAGAACTGGTTTCTTGAAGAACCTCCACCACCGCCCAAAGAATTAGCATTGAGACCAAACTGTTCCAACGGTATATGGTCAAACACCGGAGTGAAAGGAATAACAGAGAGCTCTGTTTTCCTCTGTTTTTGACCAACTTCACGTCCTCTCTTCCTCTTCTTCTTCTCTACCAAAAAAATCTTGCTTTTTCTACTTTCTTTCATCACTTCTCCAGACTTAGTTCCTTTTCTCTTGAACAAATGCGATAAAGGTACGTACAAATCTTCATTAGTATCATAACCATCCTCCTCATCGTCGTCTTCGTCGTCATCGTCGTCTTCTTCTTCTTCGTAGTCTTCTTCGCTCTCAATGCTAACGACAGGCAATCTTCCATACCGGTATGGCATCATCCGCACCCAACCGTCATCTGTATCTAGCTCATAATCACATCCGGTGTATCTATCCGGTCTCACATTTCTTCTCTTGGACCGACGCAGTTCCGCTACCTCATCTTCTTCAGGGTAAAACTCTGTTTCTTGATTTATTTCTTCAGGATCTTGATAATCCTCGGCTACATCCTCCACAGGATTAAACTGAACCACTTTTGATAACGAAACACCGTCTTCCTCTGTGATATTCATCGAAGTCAAAGAGCTGCTGGAGCCTTCTTCATCTGTTACAATCTGATAAACAATCTTGGTCTGCACTGTTCTTATGTGAAACACAATGCTTTTCATAATCGAAGCTACAACCAACCAAGAAAGATCCGGCAAGAACTTCCCCAAAGACAGTCTCGTTTTCATCAGTGAAGTGCAGTCCTCAGAGACTTTCCACCTGTAGTGCTGGTCAGTGCTTTGTTCCTTGTAAAACTTTTGGAGAATGGAGATTTGGTTTAGACCGATGACAACCGAATCTTTGTTGATTCTTTGTCTCTCCGATCCAATGCATCCCTGGTCAATGTAAATCCTGACATGAATCTTGCAAGAGCATTCAGATTCTACATGAGGCTCCCTTTCTACTGAAACAATCTTTGCGTCCACCCAAACCTATGCAAGAAACAAACATGGACGTATATAATTTATATATATCATAGAGAAAGTATAATCAAATTCAACAACTTGCAGCTGCATTTACCGGTTCCAAGTCATCTTCATTGAGAAGATAGAGAACACAAACATCGATACCGGGACGAAGGAAACAGATACAATCGCTCAAAGTGGCCTTTCTTGATCTGAGACGAAGCCTTTGGAAGGGACGGATATCTTCCAACACATAAGCGTTTTCTAACAGACGTATTACCATGTTCCCATCTTCGATCCTTATGTATTCCACAGCTTTCCATGTATTCGAGCAGAAGATCTCGAAAGCTAACAAAGTATAAACCGGTATTTTTGTCAAACAACAAAATAAAATGCATTTGCCTAATCCACACTTTGGCATCTAGTTAACTAGCTCTCTCTCATTTGCAAATAAAAAGCTCCAACTTTTCAAAATCACTCAAAATTTTATAAATGAAAAAGACTGGCTAAGAACTACACGACAAAAAGGGGAAATCAGACAACACTTACGGCATGGATCAAATGGATGCTTCAAATCATAGAAACGAGTTTTCTTCATCTTTGTGATTTTCTGGATCAGTTAACCAAACCGCATAGTTACCTGAAGATGGCAACACAAGTAAAATCTAAATCAACTAAAATATCACCAGATAATGAACAGTATTAATCACTAGATTCTCTTCCACATATTACGCTACCTTGGCGTCACAGATAGCGTTAGGTTAAATGCCAAGTGATTGGGAAACACAATCTAGGAAGCAAATAAACTGATATTGCAGGCTTCTCGAGTATTATATTTCTAAGAGAATATGGGCCCTATATTTTATGTAAAATGAAAAAAAATGAAAGCATCATTTAAAAATTTGGGGCTTTTTGCAATTTAAAAAGAACATAAGACCCCTAAAAACATTTGGTCATTATTCTATTGTGCTGATGATGTTAACATTCACTAGTTCTTTTGGAATCGGAATCAGATACTAGAGAGTAGCTAAGAGGACCAGAGTGTTCTGCTCTCATGAGTAATGACATGTACTGATTCGTTACAGACTGGACCAAATACAGAAACCACTAGACTTCAACCTTATGTTTGTTGATTAAGGAAAAAAGCTAAGTGCATGTATATGTACTTATGTTTGCGTCTACTCTCCGAATTTAGTTAGAATTTTCGTCAAAATCTAAATCGGCAACAAGAAGACCGAAAATCTAATCTCAAATGCACAAATGGATTGGAATTGTGTAAACCCACATCGGACGCACGAAAAGACTCTAAATTTATGTTGAATAACCGAAAAAGTCCACAAGTGTTAGTAATTGCGTTTTTAGGTAATAAAAAAAACCCTGATATATTTTCCTGGATTTGAGAGCCGAAAGGGGCAAAAAGTAATAATTAAATCGGCCACTAAAGCATCGTTATTGCCAAAAAGATGTATAAGAAACTAGAATCAAGAGAAATCCCCTAGTGATCCACAAAACCCAGATATCTAAAAGGAAACAAGATGATTTTGGGTATGATACAGAAAGCAAACGATCATGATCGAAAAAGCAAAAGCATGACTCTGCTTAAAGCCAATAAATGTAACAATGATCGGAGAACAGAAACAGTGAGTGTGTGACCTTTGAGACTAAACCCAGATTGTGCGGCGAAATAGAGACTCACAGAGAAAATTTACTGTTCCATGATCCAAGGGCAATAGAAGTAGAGAAATCTGAAACGAAAAGATCAGTGTAGAGAAGAGGAGGGAGACTTCATTACCACACTAATGATTTCAGAATCTTGGCCGCTGTGACTATGAAGATGTTGCTATTTCTATTTTCTTTCTTTGCATGAATTTGTGTGTACAAACAAAAGAGAGTGAGAAAGGGATTATAAAAGAGATGAGTCCCACTATCGGAGTGTTGACTACCGAACGAGCGGAGAGGTTTAAGGAGAGAGGCTAGTTTGGTAATTACACCTGCTTGTTTTCTTTAATGTAGGGGAAAATTAACGGCTGTGATTTGTTGCCTTTATTAATTTGTTAGATAGATTTTCCGACACGAGAAAGTCAAGTTCTGTGAATTGTGGGGTCTACGGCTACGCTGGTGATATCGCGGTAACTCTTTGACAGCGAGTGTTCTACAAAGCGGGGACCTGTAATAAATGTATACCTTCTAATTTTTCAAAAATTGTACAATGAAAAAAAAGAAGAAGTTCATTTTGCTTTTATTAATAGTTATAATTAGTAAAATAATAATTCTTTCCAATACAAAGTAAATCAGAAAATTTGATATATAAATGTCATATTTCTAACTTTATAAATATATTATGAGAAAAAATAACAAATTAAGAGAACTTTCAATGAAAAAAATAAACTCAAATAACATAAATAGAGATTCTCAACATTAATAAAAAATAGAATAAAAATAAGTTAATACCAATAAAAAGAAGAGAAGAATGAAGAGATACGTGGTTATAAATATAAGACGGGTCTCATGCTAATGCTTCAAAATGTATAACGTGAACACGGCTCTGAGGGCAGAAAGCTACATAGGTCTAAGAAGTGAAAGCTCTCATTCGAATTTATCAATCAATGGCAGTTTGATTTTGTTGCCTTTTTAATATAAAAAAACAGAGTATTTAGTGATAATCTTTCTCATAAACAGATAGGACGAAATATCTTTTATGCATAACTACGAGTAAAGATAACGTGTGTGATCTCCAAAGCTAGTCTACCACTAGTACACGAACATGATGGTTGGGATGTAAACAAATAGTATCCTACTCGAACTCATATGTACGATGATGCTACTATAAAATCATAAGTTCATAACTAACCTTTATTATATAAAAGAATTAGCATGATCTATGCGCAAAAACTAACACTCAAATAAAGAAAATGATCTAAATTTTTCTTCAAAAAAATAGATAAATTTATTGGTATTTTTATTAAAAATATTAATCTTTTTTTTTATTAATCTTTAGATTTTTTAAAAAGATAGGTGACTTTTTTGAAATTTAATATCTGGTTGGATTTTTTTTTATCGATTTTCTTATATATGCATATTTTGTAATATTTACAAAATACAAGATATTATCTTAATTTTGATTCGTTACAACATGTATTACTTTACACAACCACCACCATTCAAAAAAAAAAAAACAGTTGTAAATAAAGATAATATAAAAATATATAGAAATGTAATTGTTTAAAAATGGTAAAAAAATAATTGATACTATATTGCTTTAATAAAAAAAAGTTAAGAGTAATTTAATTAAAAAAAGAGAGAGAGAGGATAAACTTACCTTATATAATACTTTTGTCAACACATACCATCCACAAAACAACTTTTCTAAATAACCATATTTAGTAAAAAATCTTACTATTCCTTTTATTTGTCTCTATAAACAGGGTGTTTTGCTCTCATGAGATGTACTGATTCGTTACAGGCTGGACTAAATACTAGTCTTCAATGGAAAAATGCCCAATTTATTTCTCAACTTTATGAAATTGCATGTTTTATTCCTCAACTTTTGATTGCACATATAATTCTCTAAAGCATTGTTGACTTTTTTAAATTGGGTTTCAATTAGTCAACAATTAATATAGAAGCGGTCTCCGTTAAATTTGTAACATAATTCATCAAGATTTTATGTTCTAAACTTGTAATTTTCAAACTTAAAAACCCTAAGGGAATTTTAGGTGAATTCCGGCGATTTTTAGCAATTTTCAACAAATTTCGGAGCTCGGATTTTGAATTGATACAATCGCCGAAAATTGTTAGAAATTGCTAAAAATTGATGGAGTTCACCGAAAGTTCCCTTGAAAATTTGTAGGTTTGGAAATTATAAGTTTAGAACATAAAATCTCGATGAATTATGATACAAATTTAACATAGTCTATTTCCATGTTAAATGTTGACTAATTGAAACCCAATTTAGAAAAGTCAACAGTGTTTTAGGAAATTATACGTGCAATCAACAATTGAAAGATAAAACATGCAATTTCGTAAAGTTTATGAATAAATTGGGCGTTTTCGTAGTCTTCAATCTTATGTTTGCTGATCGAGGAAAAAGTCATTGAGAGAGGATAAACTTACCTTTTATAATACTTTTGTCAACACATACCATTGAGAGAAGATAAACTTACCTTTTATAATAGTTTTGTCAACACATACCATTGAGAAAACAACTTTTCTAACTAATCATATTTGGTATAAAATCTTATTATTCCTTTTAGTTTTCTCTATAGATTACACATTCTAATTTTTCTAAAATGAGATTTCTCTAAATACCTTTTATATGAAAAATTTAAAAAACAGGCTTCTCAATATTTAGGTAATTAAAAGCGTAAATTCAAAAGTTATTTCAGGATAATACTCCAATATATAACTCGTTTTTTTCTTAAATTCTTTAGTTTTCCTATTTTTTCTATAAATACCATTTTAAATTATGTTAAATTAAATTAATTTATTATAAAAATATAAAATACAAACCTTCTAAGTGAAACCAACGTGTTTTTTGTTTCATAAGGAAAATATGTGAAAAGTAAAACATTTCATTTCTTTTTGGGACATTTTTCTTTCCTAATAGATAAAAGCTAATATTGTGTATGGATTCATTGCACAAATATTCACATTGTGAATTATATATGCGCTTATATATATATATATATATATAATATATATGAGTATCGTAAAATCCAACAAACAAAATAAAAAGTGTTCCGACCAGTAACACTCAACAGTGCCGGAAATCTTAAGGTACTTTTTTTTGAGTTAGATTGTAGATATTTTCGTAAATACTATGGCGGTCCGAATGCTAGACTTGAAAATTGTTTAAATTTGTGGTAAATATTTTTCTTTGATTTAGATTTTGGTCAGAGATATTCCGACCACTAGGACCCAACAGTCGGAAATCCTTGAGATAATGATTTTCATATTTAAACTATAGAGTATTTTCGTCAAGACTATGGCGAATAGTTTGGGCTTAATCTCCGGGGAAATTACGTTTCCGTCGGCTTTGTAATTCTCTTTGTTTCTAATAAAATTCTAAGATGACCAAAAAAAAAATGGCGGATAGTTTGGTCGTACTGCTTGACTTAGAAATTATTTTTCTCCGATTTAGATTTTTTATCAGATGGTTAACAAAACAGATTCTATCCCAGATTTGAAAAAAAAATTTAATCTTTTTTTTTTAAGTTACATAAAATTTTCAAATTATACAGCAGTATAACCGTTTGTTAAAAATTATAAGAATGATTAATTTTGTGTTAGTATGATTGAAAATGCTTCTCCAATTTAACTTGATCAAGCTTTGACAGATCATGTCTGATGTCTCGTAGACAGATCATGTCTGATGTCTGGACATGGGTTTTTTCGGCTTACAAAGCAGGTATCTTCCATATTGTAGTACGTTTGTTTTTCATATTCTCTGTTTCTATTTTATTATAACCTCCTGTGTGATTGGAGTTTAAAGCTAGTTTTGGTTGACTAAATTTATATACTAATTGGCTAGGTCAACACAAGTTAGTGGATTTTTTTTACTTGAAGAGTTCATATTTGTTTTAGTAAAAATATATAAATTCAGCATTTAATTGACCGTTTTCCCATTATGGGAAAGAACAAGTGTGCCATCTCATATGTGGATGTTGGGCTATGAGTTGGGCCGTTGTGGCCTAGTTGATGACACCAACAAAAAAAACAACACAATTCTATTTGTTCAAAAACTACAAACCTGTTTTGTTTCTTGAGGGAAGAACTACTTGCCGTTTTTATTCAATAACAAAAACCACATCTTTCTTCCTTCACACTGTGTGTTCCTCCACTGACACACACCACACACTAATCAGTAATCACACAGTGTTCACACTCATCAAATTTCTCGACCACTTACGATTTTAATCATGGCGCAGAGAATTCGACGGAAGATCCTATCTCAGGTGATTTGGCAGAAGTCGATGGTCTTCCCCGAATTAGCGGACGCTCTTTACGACGCATCAGTTGATTAAGATATGCAGGAACTCATAATCGTAACTCGTAAGTAGAATTCTTATTTCTGATATGTAATTAGCTTATCAACAACCAAAGATGATTGTTAAAGATTTTTACCTAGATTTATTCGTTAGATGTATTATTGTATTTCTTTCAGAATTTATGAAACTAGAAGTTGCTATTACTGTCTTTGCACGCATGTTTGTCTAGTATAACCAAAAGAAAAAATGTCTTTGAATAGTCAAACTCTTGAAGGATGAGTGTGAAATGTCAGTAGGAGTTTCAGAACTCAGAAGATTTTCCCGGAAATGGCAAGAGGTTGTGACGTTTGTGTGTGTGTGTGTTTTTTGGGAAATGCTTTGGTTTTACACTATGTACACACGTTTTTAAGGCTTGACTGTTGAAAAGTAAAGAGACTGAAAGGGCTCCCTCTCAAAAGTCTACGCAATTTGGATTTTTTTGAGACCATTTTCAACGAATTTAGACCGCGTTTAATTGCCCACCACCACTTCTTTGATGGAATTGGATTTTTTTGAGTTTGCTTCTTCTTACCTTACACTTCCTTTCACTTTCTGGTTTTTTACTTTGAAACAGAACCACCCTTGTTTCCCTTTGTGTAAGCGACATGAAGCTGTCTCTTTCACTTGGTTTCAGTGCTGTCATGCTGCTTGAAGTTTTCACTCTGGTCTTTGCTCAAGCCAGGTTTTCAAATGATACTGACATGAAAGCTCTGCTTGAGTTTAAGTCTCAAGTTGCTGAAAACAAGAGAGAGGTCTTGGCCTCATGGAATAACTCCTCTCCACTCTGCAGTTGGATTGGGGTTACATGTGGCCACAAGCAAGAAAGAGTTATCAGTCTGGACGTTGGAGGGTTTAAACTGGCCGGTGCGATCTCTCCCTCCATTGGTAATCTCTCGTTTCTCAGATCACTTAATCTTGCAGACAACTCTTTTGGAAGTACCATTCCTCAAGAGGTGGGAATGCTATTTAGGCTTCAGTACTTGAACATGAGCTTTAATCTTCTCCAAGGAAGGGTTCCGCGCAGTCTTTCAAACTGCTCTAGACTTTCGACCCTTGATTTAATGTCAAACGGTCTTGAACATAGCGTCCCTTCAGAACTAGGCTCACTTTCTAAGCTTTCCATTCTGTATCTTAATAGCAACAACCTTACAGGAAAGTTTCCTGCATCTTTTGGAAACTTGACGTCACTGCTGAAGCTTGACTTTGCGTACAACCATATCGAAGGAGAGATTCCAGAAGACGTAGCTAGATTGACTCAAATGGTGTTTTTCCAAATATCGCAGAATAGTTTTTCAGGTGTTTTCCCTCCTGCGTTACACAATATCTCTTCGCTTGAGTCTCTATCCCTAGGTGGCAATAGCTTTTCAGGTGAACTTAGAGCTGATTTTGGTGATCATCTACCAAACTTAAGAACGCTTCTTTTGGGATCAAATCATTTCACCGGAGCTATTCCAAGAACACTTGCCAATATGACAACCCTTGGAAGGTTTGATATCTCGTCTAATAACCTGACGGGAAGTATACCTTTGAGTTTTGGAAATTTACCTAATCTGTGGTGGTTAGGGATTGGTGTTAACTCTCTGGGAACTAATTCGTTCAGAGATCTTGAATTTATTGGGGCTTTGACTAACTGCACTCAGTTAGAGTTCTTAGATGCTGGTTACAACAGACTTCAAGGTGAGCTTCCTGCCTCCACAGCCAATCTGTCTACCAAATTGACTAGCCTCACCCTTGGAGAAAATCTCATCTCTGGAACAATTCCTCATGACATCGGGAATCTCATAAGCCTGCAAGCACTCAGTTTAGAAACAAATATGTTGACAGGAGAACTTCCAGTCTCCTTCGGGAAGCTTTTGGAAATGCAGGTGCTTGATCTGTATTCAAATGCCATATCGGGGGAGTTACCTTCTTATTTTGACAACATGACTCAGTTGCAAAAGATCCATTTGAACAGCAATAGCTTCCAAGGAAGAATACCTCGGAGTCTTGGACGTTGTCGAAACTTGCTAGACCTGTGGATTGATACAAATAGGCTGAATGGGACTATACCTCAAGAAATAGTGCAAATTCCATCGCTTGCTTACTTAGATTTGTCAAACAATCTCTTGACCGGCCCTTTTCCGGAAGAAGTTGGGAAGTTAGAGCTTCTTGTTGGACTAGGTGCTTCCAACAACAGATTGTCAGGACAAATCCCACAAACTCTTGGGGATTGTCTCTCGGTGGAGTTTCTCTATCTCCAAGGAAATTCGTTTGACGGAGCCATTCCAGATATAAGTCGGTTGGTAAGCCTAGCAAATGTTGACTTCTCGAGCAACAATCTCTCTGGCCGCATACCTCAATATCTTGCCAATTTACCGTTGCTGCGAAATCTGAATCTCTCTATGAATAACTTCGAGGGAAGGGTGCCAACAAAAGGAGTGTTTCGAAATGCTACATCAGTTTATGTCTTTGGAAACAAAAATCTGTGCGGAGGCATCAGAGAAATGCAACTAAAGCCATGCATTGTGCACGCAACACCAAGACCGAGAAAGCCTCTGTCACTTAGAAAGAAAATTGCCAGTGGTGTTGGTATTGGTCTAGCCTTGCTTTTGTTATTCATAATTGTGGCTGCTCTGTGCTGGTTCAAGAAGAGGAGGAATAAGAAGAAGAACAATGCAACTGGTAGTAACCCATCTGATTCTACTACTTTGGGGATGTTCTATGAGAAGATAAGTTATGAAGAGCTTTACAATGCAACAAATGGCTTCTCATCAGACAATCTGATTGGCTCAGGCAACTTTGGTAATGTGTTTAAAGGATTGCTTGGCCGTGATGACAAACTCGTCGCTGTTAAAGTTCTGAACCTCCTGAAGCATGGGGCAACGAAAAGCTTTATGGCGGAATGCGAAACCTTCAAGGGTATAAGGCATCGTAACCTTGTGAAACTGCTAACGGTTTGTTCAAGCCTTGATTCGGAAGGAAACGAATTCAGAGCTCTGGTCTATGAGTTGATGCCAAAAGGAAGTCTGGATATGTGGCTGCATCCAGAAGATATGGAAAGGGCAAACGAGCACTCGAGAAGTTTAACAATTCCAGAGAAACTCAACATAGCAATAGATGTGGCATCAGCTCTGGAGTATCTGCATGTCCATTGTCATGAACCTGTAGCTCACTGTGATGTTAAGCCAAGCAACGTTCTTCTGGACGAGGATCTGACTGCTCATGTAAGTGACTTTGGTTTGGCTCGGCTCCTCTATAAATTCGATCGGGAGTCTTTCCTAAACCAGTTTAGTTCTGCCGGTGTCAGAGGCACCATTGGCTACGCTGCACCAGGTGAATAAAACATCTTTACGCTAAATGTATTGTTTAACTGTTAATTATCCAGTCTCACTCATTGTATGTTGTTGCTTGGAAAATATGTACAGAATATGGAACCGGAGGCCAACCATCAATACAAGGAGATGTGTACAGCTTTGGAGTTCTACTTTTGGAGATGTTCACTGGGAAAAAACCAACAGACAATTCATTTTCAGGCGATTATAACCTCCACAAATACACAAAGCAAATATTGTCGAGAGATGAGGAGGAGGAGGAGGAGGGTGGAGGCAGCAACGCCATTGATGAGTGGTTGAGATTGGTTTTGCAGGTGGGAATAAGGTGTTCTGAGGAATATCCGAGGGATAGGATGAGAATGGCTGATGCTGTACGCGAATTAGTCTCAGTCAGATCTAATTTCTTCAGTTCCAAGACGACTAATACAGAGCCAAGTCCTCCGGATGCTGTGAGAAGTTCTCCTCAGGGGTGGATGTTAAATGCAGACATGCATACAATCTAGACGAAAATGGTTTGGCACGCAATCACCATCGAAACAGTGAATGCGTCTCTGCTTCTGCTACATCGAAACAGAACAATGTTAGGAGAAGAGTCTACTACTGTATTTTAAAATCTATCTCTGTAGCCACTGTCATTTCCACTTAACTCTTATTTTCTGTCAACACTGTCATCTCCATAAGTGTATGTATATTATTATGTCATAAAATACGCAGACCAGTTGCATATATTTTGTTAATATCTAATGTTGAAAAGGTTACTCGGCTTTCAAAACGAAGTGGGAACAACGTCACTGTAGATAAAGAATGTGCAAGGCACTGAAACGTGATGATTTGTAGGTAGAAGAGAAGAGGGTTCAAAACAGTCGATAGCAACTCGAAAAGAATCTCACTGAACTCAGAGTAGTTGACCCAGCGCCAAAGGTCAATATGAAGTAGATTGTTTGAGAAAAGAGGAGAACAAGCTGAAGAATGAAGTGTGCAAGCTCAAATTGGTTAGTTTTTTCCCCTTTTTAATAGGATTAGAGGAACCGTCTCTTAGATCCATCGTCCTTATACATATAGGAGCTGGAATTATTTGAAAATTTACTAGCCATGTAAGTCTCCGCAAGATATTAGTTCTCTAACAATTCTTGTGTTTAATGTTATCATATATATTAGTGTGAATGCAGCAGTTGGGGGACGATTTGAGTTTGACTTATAAATTGGATATTTTGTGTTTCTTTTGTAAATAGTCTGTGCCGATGCGACTGAGCCGATTCAGCAAAGAGAGAAAATCAAACAAGACCGTAGCGATAAAGAGGCGGAAATTGAACACAGTCGGAAATCTCGTACATGACTCGGTTCCGATTGGTAATGATGAGGTTGGTTCCACTTCCATATATAGCTTCATGGTGGTGGTGAGATTTACAAGTGTATGGTTCTTTTAGGCAAATAACCTCTTGGTCAAACATTGTGGTGAAAGGAGGGTTGCTTTACTTGGCCATGGTGAGGTGCTGAAGAACCATGTGGATCTCGTTCGGCTTCTCGGTTTTGTAAATACCAAGAGAGGTAGCATTGACTTTGGCCAACCTCTTCAATACGAGATTGTTTGTAGGGTTTTGGTGCTTTTGGTAAAATTGCTATTTTGCCTAAAAGGAGCGAGCTCTGATGAGCTTTGGGCTAGACTTCTTAGAAGAGAGAGGATTCAAAGAAATGAATCCTCGTTCTACCATGAGGAAGGATGTCATGGCCAAGTGCGCACAATTGTCACAGTTTGATGAAGAACTCTACAAGGTCCTTTAATTGCCGTTTGTTTAATTTTGTTGTTAGACTAGTTCTTGAGGTTTGGTTCTGACAAGAAAGTTGTTCTTGTTTCAGGTTACTGGTGAAGGAGATGACAAATACCTTATTGCAACTGCTGAGCAACCTCTTTGTGCATACCTTCAAGCTTCCCAAAAGGTGTGTATATATATATATATATTAGACTATTGTTGCTTTTATGTATTTATAGAAGAAGAAATGATTGACATGATAGCTTTTTTGGTCCAGATATGCAGGTTACTCGACCTGGTTTAGAAAAGAAGCTGGTTCCCATGGAAGAGATACACTTGGCATTTTCCGTGTTCACGAGTTTGACAAAGTTGAACAGTTTTGCATCACTTCTCCTGATGATTCTTGGGCACTGTTCGATGAGATTATCAAGAACGCGGAAGATTTCTACGACGCGGTACGTTATTCCGACGTTTAAAGTGAAGAAAAAATTAACGTTATTGAATTTTCTAATCAGCCAATTAATTTTGTATGATGATCGATTCCTCTGCATGCACAGCTTAAAATTCCATACCGAGTCGTCTCGGTTGTCTCTGGAGCTTTGAATGATGCAGCTACGAAGAAGAACGACTTGGAAGCATGGTTTCCTGCGTCAGGGACTTATAGAGAGCTCGTGTCCTGTTCCAACTGTACAGACGATCAGGCTCGAAGGCTTGAGATCAGATACGGT
The DNA here is from genome assembly GCA_026724425.1 of Erythrophleum ivorense. Classification (NCBI taxonomy): domain Eukaryota; kingdom Viridiplantae; phylum Streptophyta; class Magnoliopsida; order Fabales; family Fabaceae; genus Erythrophleum; species Erythrophleum ivorense. The sequence continues at coordinate 7,586,262 of JAIUCV010000071.1, read as the reverse complement.
CATAAAAAGGTAACCATGCATATCTCAGTTTTTTTCTTTTCATTGTAGAAAATATGTTGTTAGATCTTGTGTAATTCTCTCCTTATTTTTTATTTTTTTAATGCATGCAGAGCAATGGGGAGACGAAGCAGTACGTGCATATGATGAATTCAACTCTTGTGGCGGCAGAGAGGACCATTTGCTGCATTCTCGAGAACTACCAGCGAGAGGATAGTGTCGACATCCCTGAGGTTCTGCAACCTTACATGGGCGGAAAGACATTTTTGCCATTCAAATCTAAGGCCGTAGGTGCCAAGAAGTCCGGGCAAATAACACGCACCCGAAAACCTGAACAGGAACCTACCCGAAAAACCCGATTCGGATCATGCATTTTACCCGAAAATATTAATGCATTAGTTTTTTTCGGGTATATTATATTTTGGATATTTCAGTTATTTTTTTAAGTTTTTTGGGGGGCTTTGAGAATATTTTCAGGTATTTGTTTTAGTTAATTTCAGTTTTTGGAAAATATTTTCAGGTTTTGTTATTGGTTTATGTTACATTGATGAATATTGTGCAAAGTTCTTTACTGTTTTGTACTATTCAAATAAACGATTAGAAGAAACCATCTAACGATCACAACAAATATTTGATGTGCAACCTATATATAAATAATTTAAAGACAAATAAAAAAAAAATCTATATTAATAATAGTGACAACAAACTCTAGGTTCCTTCATTACAATTTCCCCAAACCAACAAATACATAATCGACTAAAAACAAAATACTCTCCTCCCCTCTCTGGACAGGACAGCAACAAACACACCTAAGCCTTTCTAATGACAAAGCCAAATGGCAAACAAATGACCCCTGCGAGTTGCCATAACTACAGGGATGCAAAGAATGAAATAAACTCTCTGGGCTTTCCACAAATACAAAGACCAGAGAGACCGAAACAACAAATCAAGAAGAAGAAAGAATGGAAACAGAAAAAAAAAAAAGAGAATAATATACACAAAATGCCCATAGGAATGAAATGGCTCACACAAACGATGTATTTATGTATATGTAGCAGAAACACTCTAGTTTGGTAGACCATACCGAGCTCCACGAGGACACTTACGATGCACTGCCTTCTTTACGTGTGAGTAAGAATCCGAAACCCGAGTTTTCACGGATCAGTTGAGGAGGTTCAATGTCATTTACATCCACTTGTTGCATTGACTTTGATATGTCTTCCACAGTGAATGGAATGCTGCGTTTTGATTGATTTCTTGGGTTAGTTGAGAAATGGGAAGGGCACAAGAGAGGTTGAACGCATTATCATTACAGCTTACCTCGAGTCATCGTCCAAAAGGAAAGAGCTGCTTACGGCATTGTTCGAGTCCTCTGTCATCATCACCCTCATATTTGCAATAACCTGTGGTTTTTGAAAGAAAGAACACAATTTATACCAAAATCTAGACAAAACGAAAGCTTAGTAATTATTTAGAGGTGAAACCATACGTCTGAAGAAACACTATGAGTGCCATATTTGTCATCCCAGTACATTGTGCTGATTCTGTATAGCTGCTGTATGCTTAGCACCTGAACCAGAAAAGTAATTTCAGTGTTCAACTCACGAGGAAAAAAAAGAGGAACGATTTGAGGGACGGATTTCACTGAGTAGAAAAGAGTGATACCGGACAGAGTTCTCTTGTTATTTCGTCTAAAGTCTTTTTCGGCTTTTGATGAATGACCTGAACAAAGAGCCAGAACAAGCAAATTTCACATACAAGCAATGTAATGAGGAGTGGCATAGCAACGACTAAGAATTATACCAGGAAACCAACTGCCTGCCTGATATGCCTTAACTCATCCCAAGCTGAGCCAGCATACTGTAATAAAATAAAACAATTTTAATCAAGAGATGTGAAAATATGTTTAAGCAAATGGTTGTTAAGAAGCAAAACGTGACAGAACCGTGGCTTACTTCATCAGTAGCCTCTACACACCACTGCTCTAATTCAGCCAAACCTGCTTTAACGTACTCCCCATTGCTGAACGAGCAACACTCACGACGTAGAAGAAGACTGCACACGAAATCTTTCTGTCAACCAAGGAAAAACTGGTTTGAGAGAAAACAAAAGCAGAGATTACAAGTGAAACATGCCTGTTGAAAAGCTGAACATTGATGAAGGAGAATATTTGTGTGAATACTTTGCGGACTAAGAAGGGGGGAGCCTGTATCATGTAAACATAGAATGTAATCAACATTGCCAAATAAGTATGTTAGGTTTTACTTTATTTAATTTATAATGGAAGTACAGACTCACGTTGTTTGCTTTCATTAGATTCAAGTAAGTGTTCAGGCTTTTCCTAATACTTTGCCAATGGGCAATCAGAGCTTGTTGAGCAACAGCATTTGCCTGTGCTCTCCCTTTCACCAAACTTGCCCTTGATGTCCTTGGTGCCTGTATCATGTAAACATGCCCTTACATAAATCGACAAATTAATGAAATATAAGCTAAAACGCATCAGCATATCAACTTCCACAAGAAACGACATGAATCCCCTTCTTTTAAGACGATAGTAGAGTCATCGTGGAGGTATTGAAGGCATTATTTATCTGGAACATTCAGTAATTAATTCTGAAGCAGTGAAATTTATAACCTCTCTTCCCAGAAACTGTATAAACACAAAAGCAACAACGAAGTTACCTGTATACATAACCCAAGAAGAGGAGAGATCTCTTTCTTTAGATTATCTCTGATCATTCCATATATCTTCTCGAGGAATGCAGTAAGCTGCTGCTTGAAAAGTAGTGCAGGGTACTTTGCTTCAACTTGCCTCATGTCATCAAGTTTGGTGAGCCCTTGTCTATTCAGAAAAGAGAGTCCAGCACTTTGAGGAGATGTCCTTATACTCTATATAAATTGTTAAAGAGGCACACAAAATGAATAAAGGCTGCACACCAAAGGCAGATAAAGGAAAATTATAAAAACAAATAGATTTGCAGCTTCTTACTTGTGACATCCTTCCAAAAAGGGATGTTGATGTTGTTCTTCGTCTCTGTGGTGTTAAACTAGCTGCTCCAGTTGCTTTGAGTGTGCGTTGCAGAAGCAATAATAGCGTGGCTGAATTAGATAACCAATACGCCAAAACCTCATTATTATCTGGGACCTGTAAGGAAGACAACATTTCCAGTTAATGTTCAGAAACTTGTCAACTTTTGGCCTTTAGAGCATGTTGAAATAGTAAATAAATTCTTCTGAACAATGAAGCAAGAAATAAATCATCTTACGTCAATGGCCGAAGCTATTGTTTGAATGATACGGTCAAAGACGCTGGTTCTTTCGACCTCAAATGATCTCCAATGAAGGAGACATTTGTAAATGACACATGCAGCAACAGGCTTGCCCCCAGCATATCCAAGGTTTTGTGAAATACACTTGACTAGTAGGTCTTGGTTTTCCTGAATAATGCAACGATTGTAACATACGTTAAGAGAAAATCAGAGTGAAATACTGCAAGCAATCAGGTACCGTTACAATTAGTACAAGAAATTCATATATGTGATACATGCAGAGGATTTACCAGCTGCTTTTCATTCAGATGCTTCTGTGGTTTCTCCTCAGACTCTGGTTCCCGTACAGAAAGAGTCATGTCCTGTGGCATTTATAGACGATAAGCAATTGAAGAAACGAGAAAGTTTCCCGTTCTCCTTTTAAACATGCAAGTTAAATGTGAAAAATATCACTTCCTCTTACCGGTGTCATCTTTGTTTCTCCATTGAGAAGAAGATTTCCATTCTCTGGAGTTCTCTGAACATTGAGAAGAAAAAATTACATGAGCAAACACGCCTTCGTGGATTAATATGTAAAGAAGAAAACTAATTCATATGTTGTTGGCACCGGTAACATCATTGTTTTTGATCGTGTGGCCATAGTTCTGCTGGTTGGAGATATAGCAAGTGCCTGTTGTCGGAGTACTTGAATCTCTGACTCTGAGTTGGAAAGCTTCTCTTCCAATCTGAAATCAGAAGTAAAATCAACATGTAAAAGTCCGGAAAAGAAGAAACACAGTTATACCTCATTTAATAAACCAACAAGGATATCAAAGACTTGTAAGAGTCTCTTTGCAGCACCAAAACTAGTAAACACAAAGAAACAGTCAAATGTATATTGGCAAACTTCAACTAACATGAGCAATTAGAATATGTCAAATGTATATTGGAAAAGTTCAACAACAATCCTTCATCTATATATTTTACGAACCTTTGTACCGATTCATGAAGCTGATCTGCTTTCCTTGTAGCGTTTTCAAGTTCTGTGGCCAGCTCTGAATTTCTAGCCTCTGCCTCTGAGAAAGCTTTTCTTAAGACTTCTGCGGCTTGTCGTTCAGACTGAAGCGAAGCCTGAAATAAAATATAATCTTAACTCACACATCCAAATTACGAGACTAAGTGCCTAATCAGCATATATCTACTAATTTTGACAGTGAATATATAAATGATGATCTGATAGGTTGAAAAAACAGATACCTTTAGAGCTTCCACCTCTGATGTTAATGAATTGATTTTTTCTGTATCCTCTACCAATACCGGAGTCTCCTTAATGACAGGAGGTGCTTCTTCGATAGCTTTTCTTGCAGCCTCCCGTTCTCTAATCACAGCAGCGTTTGCTTCTTCAACTTGCAACCGCATTGCTTGCAAAGCCTCCTGTTGTTTTGCATATTCTTGGGCTTTTGCTTCTTCCAGATCGGTCTATATTACCAGAGATTATCAATAACAGTGTCAACAAAGTTTGATGATATCAAGCCAGTGTATATAAATGAACTTACTCTCTGTCGCTTTTCTAGTTGTAAACGCCATGTTAGTTCCTCAACACGCTTTTCAAGTTTATCTTTCGCCTCTCTAAGGGCTCCTGTGTCTCGGGCGGCCTGATTAATTACTTGTAAAGGTAAGAACCTGATTTGTTTCATGAAATTTTAACAGAAGAATTTTATAAAAACGACAAAAAAAAAACTGAACCATCTTAAGTGTCCTCAATTCTTTTCGTGCAACCCTGCTCCTCCAGCCACATTGCGAAGACAGGGCAGCTTTCTGGAGTTTCTTGTAGTAAGAATGTGCGATGTGACCACGAAGACGAGCCTAAATTCAAAAAGGTGGAACCATCAGACTGCTGATGTATAAGGAACAGTTTTGCTCATTGACGATCCATGCTTTTCAGTTAGGTAAATAAAAATGAACCAAAGAGATTCTTGGTAATGACCTGAATAATAGTAGCAGCCTTCATTTGCTTTCTGAATCTGAACTCTTTGCGAGCAATCATTCCCCTTAGTGCCGTTTGAACTGCTATTGCAGAAAGTCTCATTGTTAAATAAGATTCTCTGGCAGTATGTCTTCTGAAACTTTTCTGAACCTTCACCGCTGCTGCTTGGCGCCGCATTTCCTCATAAACGTTGCACGCCAATTTGCCTTGCATTCAGTAAAAAAAAGTTTCAGAAGCTCATTTCTCCAAAAGTAAAAAAAAAAAAAAAAAAAAAAAAAATAGCCACATAAACACTAAATATATTTCACATCTGCAACACAATATAAAAAGAGCGGACCTTAACAAGCCACTAATTTTGTGGCTCCACATCGAAGCAAGAAAATTTCTGAATCCAAAATATTGGAAAACTACAACAAGGGCAACAAAAGAACGAACAAAGTTTTGCTATAAATTAAGGAAGAAAATACCTCGGCAATTGGACTGCAATACGATAGCAGCTCCACGTAGAGCACGGAATTCTTTACGAGCAATGTAAGTACGGATTTGCCTTTGGATTCTCCTAGCGGCATTTCCAAGAACCTCAGCTCTTCTTGCATCCAACTCAGCCATCTGCCCAGCTCTAAGGAATACTTTTGTTTTCCCTAACTACAAGTGGCAACATAATGGATAAATTAGACATAGTTCCTAAAACATTAAAAGAACATTACATATTGCTTACTTCATAACCCAGTAAGCCTATCTTATCCAGAAGCATTTTGCATGCAACTTTGTCATCATAACTGCACAGAAATAGGAACCATTACATACAGCGAAAAGGTAGAAGGCATGTTTTAATAAAAACCAATGACATCAATTTTTTGTTCAAAAGCAAAGCCCATTTGTCGGGCTATAACAAACTACAGAGACAAAAAAAAAGAAAAGTTAATATCAACTGTAACTTACTTTCCATCCAGAACTTCTGGAGCAAGAACACCAAAACGATTGAGAAACTCATAAAACGTGCGCTTTGTGGGATAACCTGCACAGCTGATTCTAATAGCTTCCAGAACACCCTAAACAAAAGTAAGAAAAGTAATATGCTTGTGAGTTTCATGACCGAAAATTTAGGTTCACGTGCCTCAACTATAGATGCCACTGAACGGAAAGATATAATATGGAAGGTTCTGACTGTACTTACACCACACCGTAATTGTTGGATTACGTTTACATTCTCGAAGATGGCTGGCTTAAGTACATTATTTGGCTTCACACATCTGATATAGTGAGGTTCGGTTGAACTCAGTGTCTCCATCAAAGATTGAAGTTGAAGCTGGAATTTAAAACAGCGCATTTCTTGTTAGAAACAGATAAGAGCTAGAGTTCCGCTACATAATGTCTAAAATCATGACTTATCTCCAACATGGGTGAAAGCCATAGAATAAAAATTATAATCACAACGTCAACGTAAATGCAAGATACAAATTATGTCTGAATCGGTGATATATCTGCTCTGTCAAGCACACTCAGGAGAAAAAATGTGATAGATGTGTCCACTATGTACAGACTATTCATGATTATCTATCTAATAGGAAATTCATAGTTCTATAAATATCTACTGCAAAGGAGAATATAGCATAGCAGTTTTGGAGAAAAAAAATATCAATTACTAATCACCATACCTTAAAGCGTGACCCGATGGAAGAAAATTTGGTTTTACTTGATGTTTCTTCTGCAAGGCGAGGAAATAGGCCAGCTACGAAAGTACAGCTGGAAGCGATCAAAAGATCCTGATGTTCTGCCACCACATAATCTTTGTTCTTGTCAAGAAACAAGTCAGCCTGATAAGTTACCTGTTTCAGTAGAAAAGAGAGGATGTTAACAGGAAATATATCTAAACTTATAATAAGTATGTGAAAGATGTTTTACCTCTCCAGCATAATGCGATATTGCAAAGCTGGTCCGAGATAGCTTTGGCTTGGTGAACCTCTTACTGTTTTTGAACGTTTGATACAGCTTCTGAGCAAATGTTTCATGTGTCGACTTAGGAAACATACTGCAAAAGAATTGAACATCCATTACACACTTGCTCTCAGTCAAAATTAAGCAAAGCAGAAACTCTACAAGCACAAACTGAAACAGCTTCGTCTAAAGAGTCTAGCAGCCTACCATGCTTCATCTAGAAGTGCAATGATTCCTCCAGGTTTCTGTACGAGCAAGTCACATACACATATACGTGTCAAGAAGGATGAGGTAGTTGTAAATTATCACAAAAAACACGTTAAGATTCAAATTTAATAAAAATTTAAGACACCTTCTCAATGAGTTCCAACACATCCTTGTTATCAACAAATTCTATGTAGCTCCAGTTGATCTCTTCTTTGGTATAATCTTCTTGTTCCATTTTGAAGACGTGCTGTGAAAAAAGAATTATTGTATGTCAAATCTAAGTAGGGAGAGAAATAGATATACGGAAGCTAGTGGGGGAAGCGCACAACAAACCTGGTTGAAATGTTGTTGCAGCTTTTCATTGGTAAAATTGATGCAAAACTGCTCAAAGCTGAAAAAAAACACATAAAACTCAATACAGCCTCTAACACGATTACATAAGAGGAAATAATCATGTAAGCTACAAAATTTTACCTGTTGATCTTAAAGCTTTCAAACCCATAGATATCAAGAACACCAATAATTGTCTTAGAGTTTGGATCTTGCCCAATAGAATTGTTAATTTTATCAACAAGCCTGAAAAAACAGTATATGGGTTTTCAGAAGTTAGAAATTTTTGGGGCATATTTCTGATGTATAAACTACATATAGTGACAAATTAAGTGAAACATATTCTCTATAGAAGAGTGAACTTAGCGAAAACAAAATAATACATAAGAGCCTGCAAATTTAAAGAGAGAAAGATTCTTTGTATACCAATCAAACAAGCGTGAATAGATAGTTTTTGCTAATGCATCCCTGCTACCCGTGGCTGAATCAGGATCAAGTGTTCTTGTAATAACCTCTTCTGGTGTCACCATTACACGTTTTATCAATGCATCTTCCAAACTCTTTGCATCACACCTTTTGAAAGAAGTGAGTCCAGGATCAAAGATGTAAAAAAAGAAACAAAATAGAGATCAAGATTAAACAAGTAAGCAGCACATACCTAAGTAGTTCAGCAGTCACATCCAGATGAAATCTTGATTTGTCGTCCTTCAAAACTGAGGAGTCAATCTCTTTTCCTTTTGCAAATTCGACATTACCTAGATGCAGGATTGCGGCAACAACTCTAAAAATTGCATCCTGATAGCAATTACCAGAATAATCAATAAGATGCTCAACCAAAGAAATCATTTCTTGTTGAAATATGAGCAAGTGGAATACTGACCTGTTCCTCTTCACTGATGCCAACAATATCCATAGCTCGTCGGGTAGCAAGATATTCCTCGGTATCATCCACTCCATCCAGTTTATAGCACTTCGACTGATTTAGGTAGTGGAATGACTTGGGATCTCCCAACTTAAACTTTTCTCTTTCCTACAGATTGGGAAGAGAGTTAAAATCCCCAATTACTTAGTCATGAGGTATAAAACAGAACACCTGACAATAAGGTTAATTGGTAATCATTCTGCAGCACCAGTACCTCAGGTGGAGCAGCACATAAAAGGTAAAAGCAGTGATAATTTCTTTCTGGATCTGATATTTGACACACTCGAGACCTTTCCAACAAATATGTTCGGACAGCTGCTCCTGATATTCTCCCACTTTTGTCAAACTGAAGCTCGACAAACTTTCCGAATCGACTGCATTTTGATTAAAAGACAACGTTACAATGAGAATATCTGCTTTGAAGCTTTTCTAAGAAGTCATTAGATAACTCGCTAACACAATAACCAATCACGTAGGAAAGTATTAACTACTGAGTTGCGTAAAGGATTAATCCTTTATTTTACAGATGAAGAAGGCCAAGAGATTAACATGGTTTATATGTGATTCGATTTTCCTATATGTACCATCTGTGCAATTGATCACTAACATTCTTAGTTACAACCCAATTTCTGACAAGTAGTGACTGAAGAAGCTTTGAGCCAAGAACAAGTTTGACTATGCAACTCATAAAAGCATTTACAGAGAAGATCTGTAGGAAAAACCTCTCAGTGAACATATGCATACCTGGAATTGTTATTCCTGAGAGTTTTGGCGTTTCCAAAAGCTTCAAGAACTGGATTTGACTGTATACCAACAACAAAATCAAAATTGTTACTCAAGCTAGCATTACAATTCTCTTTATAAATATATATCAATACAGTAGCTAACATAGATTTATGATGACTTACCTCCAAAACTTGCTGCTCTACTGTCCTTCCTTCAACACCGGATCGACCACCAAGGAAAGCAAGGTAGCGCATAAGCATCTTTGTGGTCTCAGTCTTACCAGCACCACTTTCCCCACTAACAAGAATTGAGTTGCTCTTGCCCTCATTGATCATCGCCCTACCCAGAGAAGCAATAGAACTGGCATGAGAAAATGTACAAATAAAGAGTGACCTAGAGAACTTCTCCAAGTGAACTCATTGATTAGTCCTAATTACCTGTAAGCAACTTCTGCAATTGCAAACACATGGGGGCTTAATTCCCCGAAACCTGCTCCTTTATACTGCTCCATCATATGAGTATCATAGAGATGTGGTAACCTTTGAAATGGATTTACAGCAATCAAGATATTTCCAGTATATGTCTGCAAAGACAATTTAATGGAAATACTTAGGACTGTGTACTGCTTAAAAAATTAATATGTTAACCAGCGCCGAAGTTGCACAATAACTTACATAAATTTCATTCAGCTCATATCTCATGGCCAAGTTATTCAAAACACCTGGTTCATGTAAATATGAGAGCTTTGTCATGTCATCAACACCCCCAGGGGGCGCTTCTGTATCCTTTGGAAATACGTTTGCAATTTTGGCAACAACCTGCAATCAAATGACATTGAACAATGATTACAAGATCTGGTTTCAATGATTGTAATAGAGTCCTGATATAAGGTTGTCAGACTTTTTTTTTTTGCAAACATCATATGTTAAGAGAAATAACAAGTATTCAAGGCGAAAGAGGTTAAAGGATTACTGGCATTTTACTCGAATGTAAACAGACACCCTATCCAGTGACATATGTTCTCAACAGAATTACATGCAAAAATATGGCCGGAGGATAGACAACTTACGGTCTTCCCGTTTGTGGCCTGCACGTGAACTTCTTCGCCATTAATTTTGACAACTTCTCCATCAATCCACGCGACTCCTGGATCTTCAATCCAAACATGAGAACCAACTATTATATTTACTGGGGCAACCTACAGGACATAAGAATTGAGCGTGTGAGGTACAGAGACTTTAAATACCCTTACACAAGCTGCTTCATAATTTTATGCATTATTAGATGATCAACAGTCTGGCACAAAGATGTTATAATGTGAACTGAGGAAAAATATACTTAAATCATATGAATCTTGAAAGAAAGCTTATCAAGATTTGTGTAGAGATCAGTGTAACAGGGGCCTAAGTTAATCTGTAATGTTAACAATACAATGAAAAAAAAAATGGTATCTACTATTCTCTCATAATCTAACATATGAGCTTACAGGAATGAGCTTACAGGAATGAGCTTACAGGAACTCATTACGGCCTGCTCCGGAGCAACTAATAATAGAAATTAAAAACATATCTATATACAGTAAAGAGAGCCACTAGGCAAAAATGTTATAGGAAATGATAGTCGGAGATATGAAACTTGAAAGAAATTTTATTTTTGTTTTAACTGTGGTAGTCAAGACATTTGGCTTCCCAAATCCCAACAAGGATCAAAGTTGTACAACCCTTAACCAATATGGTCAAATCTAAATAGAATTCGCTAAGAATCTCCGTTTACTGATATTTTTAATGAGAAGTTCACAAGAAGAGGAACTGCGGATCGACAGCGAAACGCTAATCTCATACAAAGATCTCTCTAGCAATGAAACACCGAATCGGAAATGAACCAGAAAATTTAATGAAATCAATCCGTTTATTTGACTAAATCTAATAAAGTCATTAAATAAACGAAGATAAGCAATCGAAAAAACGAAGAGGATGCGATGAGAACGAAGATTACTACCATGGCAGCTCGTCCTCCAATAGATCCTCTCTTTCACAGTAGCTCATCCAAGAGGGGCCCGAGTACTCAGAACGCCGACTCAGCGCAGGCAGCTGGACGAGTCAGATCGGGCAGATTCTCGGTTGGTGGAGTCTGAAAATTCTCACGGAAAATTCGGGGAAATCGGAAAACCAGACAACAAACGCAGATACCGGAATCTTTGAATAAATAAATCGTTCTCTAAAAGTTGAATCGGAATGTTTTCTCTCTCTATCTCTAGAAAGCTGATATTGTTGTTGAAGAAGAAGAAGGAGCTGGACTTGGCCTTGTTGCAGACGTCTATGGCTTTTTCTCTCTCTTCGAGCAATGTTTTTTTTCTTTTGAGCTGTGTCATTCTTTCTCTCTCTCTCTAACACTTTTTTTTTTTTTTTTTAATTATTTTGTTTTTTCAAAAAATAAATTGTTTTTTTTCTTGGTGCTTGAGAATTGAGATTGGTCAAGTGGGGTCCACTGAGGGACGGTGTGAGAGAGGTGGATCGCGTTGGACATTCGTGGTCAGCCACCCACAGAAACACTCGACGAATCTATTTTGTAAGAACAACAAAATTACTACATTTTGTCTCTGCCCTCTGATTTGCTAATTTTTACACTTATATGCCCTTTTTCTCCAAAAAAGTCTTTTATAATTTGAGTAAATTATGGCTAATTTGTCCCTAATACATTACTCTATTAAATAATTTAATAAATTTCGTTTGAGGACGGGTATAGATGTTGAAATCTTTTGAATTTAATTGAACTTCTCTATTTTGAAATTCCTTCTGGGATAGAACGTCTAAACTTTTGAAATGATTTGACTCTTATTAGTATTTCAACGGATTTGTTGTTGCAAATATTAATTTAGTTCCGGGATGATGATGATGATGATAACTTATTTTACGTGGGAAAACAAATTCAACCGTTAGATGTTGATGTTAAGACTTTTAATTACAAACGTATGTGATTTATATGCAAAAGGTACGTAACGTGATGATATGTTAAAAATTATAGATATAACGACAGATTCTTAAATGATGTGTTTTGCAACATAAGAGACTTCTTCTCCACTCACAATGGTCTTCTGTTTCGATGACCGAAGAACTTAGATCTGATTGAGATTAACTCGAGTCTTGCATCAGCCACTCTCATCCTATCCCTTGGATCATCTTCAGAACACCTTATTCCCACCTGCAAAACCATTCTCAACCACTTATCAACGGTATTGTTGCTGCCTCCACCCTCCTCCTCCTCCTCCTCATCTCTCGACAATATTTGCTTTGTGTATTTGTGGAGGTTATAATCGCCTGAAAATGAATTGTCTGTTGGTTTTTTCCCAGTGAACATCTCCAAAAGTAGAACTCCAAAGCTGTACACATCTCCTTGTATTGATGGTTGGCCTCCCATTCCATATTCTGTCACATATTTTCCAAGCAACAACATACAATGAGTGAGACTGGATAATTAACAGTTAAACAATACATTTAGCGTAAAGATGTTTTATTCACCTGGTGCAGCGTAGCCAATGGTGCCTCTGACACCGGCAGAACTAAACTGGTTTAGGAAAGACTCCCGATCGAATTTATAGAGGAGCCGAGCCAAACCAAAGTCACTTACATGAGCAGTCAGATCCTCGTCCAGAAGAACGTTGCTTGGCTTAACATCACAGTGAGCTACAGGTTCATGACAATGGACATGCAGATACTCCAGAGCTGATGCCACATCTATTGCTATGTTGAGTTTCTCTGGAATTGTTAAACTTCTCGAGTGCTCGTTTGCCCTTTCCATATCTTCTGGATGCAGCCACATATCCAGACTTCCTTTTGGCATTAACTCATAGACCAGAGCTCTGAATTCGTTTCCCTCAGGAACGAGGCTTGAACAAACTGTTAGCAGTTTTACAAGGTTACGATGCCTTATACCCTTGAAGGTTTCGCATTCCGCCATAAAACTTTTCGTTGCTCCATGCTTCAGGAGGTTCAGAACTTTAACAGCGACGACTTTATCATCACGGCCAAGCAACCCTTTAAACACATCACCAAAGTTGCCTGAACCAATCAGATTGCTTGGTGAGAAGCCATTTGTTGCATTGTAAAGCTCTTCATAACTTATCTTCTCAAAGAAGGGCCCCAAAGTTGAACCATTGGCATTGTTCTTCTTCTTACTCTTCCTCTTCTTGAACCAACACAGAGAAGCCGCAATTATAAACAGAAAAAGTGAGGCCATACCTGCACCAATACCAATGGCAACCTTCATTTTAAGTGAGAGATGTTTCCTCGGCCTTGGTGATGCTTTCACAGTGCATGGCTTTAGTTGCATTTGTCTGATGCCTCCGCATAGATTTTTGTTTCCAAATACAGAAACTGATGTAGCATTTCGGAACACTCCTTCTATTGGCACACTTCCCTCAAACTCGTTCATAGAAAGATTCAGATTTCGTAGCATAGGAAAATTGGCCAGATACTGAGGTATGCGGCCAGAGAGATTGTTGTTGGAGAAGTCAACATTTCTTAGGCTAACCAACCGACTTATATCTGGAATGGCTCCGTCAAACGAATTTCCTTGGAGATAGAGAAACTCCACTGCGAGACAATCCCCTAGAGCTTGTGGGATGTGTCCTGATAATTTATTGTTGGAAGCACCTAGTCCAACAAGAAGCTCTAACTTTCCAACTTCTTCTGGAAAAGGGCCAGTCAAGAGATTGTTTGACAAATCTAAGTAAGCAAGCGATGGAATTTGCACTATTTCTTGAGGTATAGTCCCATTCAGCCTATTTGCATCAATCCACAGGTCTAGCAAGTTTCGACAACGTCCAAGACTCCGAGGTATTCTTCCTTGGAAGCTATTGCTGTTCAAATGGATCTTTTGCAACCGAGTCATGTTGTCAAAATAAGAAGGTAACTCCCCCGATATTGTATTTGAATTCAGATCAACCACCCGCAATTCCAAAAGCTTCCCGAAGGAGACTGGAAGTTCTCCTGTCAACATATTTGTTCCTAAACTAAGAGCTTGCAGGCTTATGAGATTCCCAATGTCACGAGGAATTGTTCCAGAGATGAGATTTTCTCCAAGGGTGAGGCTAGTCAATTTGGTAGACAGATTGGCTGTGGAGGCAGGAAGCTCACCTCGAAGTCTGTTGTAACCAGCATCTAAGAACTCTAACCGAGTGCAGTTAGTCAAAGCCCCAATAAATTCAAGATCTCTGAAAGAATTAGTTCCCAGAGAGTTAACACCAATCCCTAACCACCACAGATTAGGTAAATTTCCAAAACTCAAAGGTATACTTCCCGTCAGGTTATTAGACGAGATATCAAACCTTCCAAGGGTTGTCATATTGGCAAGTGTTCTTGGAATAGCTCCGGTGAAATGATTTGATCCCAAAAGAAGCGTTCTTAAGTTTGGTAGATGATCACCAAAATCAGCTCTAAGTTCACCTGAAAAGCTATTGCCACCTAGGGATAGAGACTCAAGCGAAGAGATATTGTGTAACGCAGGAGGAAAAACACCTGAAAAACTATTCTGCGATATTTGGAAAAACACCATTTGAGTCAATCTAGCTACGTCTTCTGGAATCTCTCCTTCTATATGGTTGTACGCAAAGTCAAGCTTCAGCAGTGACGTCAAGTTTCCAAAAGATGCAGGAAACTTTCCTGTAAGGTTGTTGCTATTAAGATACAGAATGGAAAGCTTAGAAAGTGAGCCTAGTTCTGAAGGGACGCTATGTTCAAGACCGTTTGACGATAAATCAAGGGTCGAAAGTCTAGAGCAGTTTGAAAGACTGCGCGGAACCCTTCCTTGGAGAAGATTAAAGCTCATGTTCAAGTGCTGAAGCCTAAATAGCATTCCCACCTCTTGAGGAATGGTGCTTCCAAAAGAGTTGTCTGCAAGATTAAGTGATCTGAGAAACGAGAGATTACCAATGGAGGGAGAGATCGCACCGGCCAGTTTAAATCCTCCAACGTCCAGACTTATAACACTTTCTTGCTTGCGGTCACATGTAACCCCAATCCAATTGCAGAGTGGAGAGGAATTATTCCATGAGGCCAAGACTTCTCTCTTGTTTTCTGCAACTTGAGACTTGAATTCAAGCAAAGCTTTCATGTCAGTCTCATTTGTAGACCTGCCTTGAGCAAAGAACAAGCACGAAACTTCAAGTAGCATGAGAGCACCGAAGGCAAGTAAAAGAGACAGATTCATGTTGCTGATACAAAGGGAAAGAAGGGTCCTTCTTCAACTTTAAAACCAAAAATGAAAGCAAGTTTAAGGTTAGAAGAAGCAAATTCGGGTCCTAGTGCAGCTAAGAAATATCAATGGGCAATCAAATCGGGACCAACACTCCCACGAAATGGCTACAAAGTCCCAAAGCGCGTGGACGTACTATAAGCGTTAGCCAATTAAAGAGGAGTCTTGTATAAAAAGAAAAATAAGTAAATGCAAACATATTTACAAAAGAAGACATTGACCTCTCTGGTCTTGTAAACTTTTCTTGACAAGAGTTTTGAGTATTCTGAAGTTGATTCAAAGCCTGAGACACCAAGCATGTTTTCAGTTCACACTGCTGAAACAGTTACACCTCCGAGCATATGATCCCTGCATTCTCCTTCAAACTACTCAAGATGATAATCATAAATCTCAAAATTTGACTAATGACTGACAACATACCATAAGACATAGATGCAGAGGGCCAAAAGTCTAAAACTTTTCATGAAAAATCATCAAATTCCCAATCTTCAGCTACATGCAGAGGGATAAAGCTAAATCCGGTTTATATAGAGACGAAATTGCTTTGTCTTAATAAGTAAAGCGATGCAAAGAGATTTCAAGAAAAATTGTCTACTGATAGTGATGGTTTAGGTAATGGAGTATGCAAAGGGCAAAAAAAGCATCAATGAAGAACTTTTCTGATCAGCAAGGTAACAAACGAGATGGGGAAAATAATCCGGAGGCAATCGAAATTGACTAGGAAAATTCATCTGCAAAACAGAGAGAGATTGCTAGAGTCGAGATCTGTGCTTTGTGCTTCAGATTTTCAGATTAAAAGCTTGAGGGAAAATGAGTTTTTTTATTTATTAAATATTAACTAAAATACGACCCGAATTAGGACGGGTCGGGGCAGATTAGGTTGGACCCGGGCTAATCACCACCCCTACTTGCGCGAGTTACTACTTACTACACATCATTACAATCTCGATCCTCCAATTTGCATCTGAGTGAGAGAACTGAGAAGAAGAAGAAGAAGTAGAAGCAGAAGCAGAGGAAGAAGGGAGCTATGGCAATGTTTAGATCCATCTCCATGGCAATGTTGCTCATGGCGCTAGTTTCATCCATTTCTATGGTTTCTTCCGCTTCATCCCCAGAAGCCGACTTTGTTAAGAAGACAATCTCTTCCCACAAGATCGTCATCTTCTCCAAATCCTACTGCCCGTAATATTACTTTCTCTCCCTCTCTCTCTTCTCTTTGGCCATCTCCAATCACTGATCTTCCGGTTTGCAGAAAAATTGGATCTTTGGTGCCTTGAATTTAGATCTTATCAAATTGAATCCAATGAAATATGTTTCACAGCTGTGATTTTGTATTGTATCCGGTGGGCTGGGATTTCTGTTAGAGAACATTGTTACCTCTGTTGTTTACAAATGGTTTTGACTTGTTGTTGAAATCAAGTTGGATTTTGTTCAAGACATTTGAGCTCAGTTATGTGCTGTGTATTTGTTCTCTTTGTTTTGAGTTTATGCAGTGAGATCACGCATCTATATGACTATGAATCCTTGGTTGGTCAACAGGTACTGCAAGAGAGCAAAATCTGTGTTCAAAGAGCTGGATCAGGTTCCTTATGTCGTGGAGCTTGACGAAAGAGGTGATTTCTTTCTTCATTCTCAGACAT
This sequence comes from Erythrophleum ivorense, assembly GCA_026724425.1. Taxonomy (NCBI): domain Eukaryota; kingdom Viridiplantae; phylum Streptophyta; class Magnoliopsida; order Fabales; family Fabaceae; genus Erythrophleum; species Erythrophleum ivorense. Next base: position 7,569,015 of record JAIUCV010000071.1, on the reverse strand, counting down.
TTCTATAATTTGAAACTTTGAAGGATCAATAAATATATATAGAAGATTCAGGTGACTAAAGATTGAGACTTTTGTGTAAAAATTGGGTCTTGCAGAAGATGGATGGAGCATCCAGAGTGCAGTTGGAGAGATTGTTGGAAGGCAAACAGTACCACAGGTTTTCATCAACGGAAAACACATCGGAGGATCAGACGGTAACAATTACAGTCTCCTTCTCCTTCAAGAAAGTGTGTTTGCTTATGACAACATTTTGCTGATTGTTTCTGGTTTTCAGATACCGTAGACGCACATGAGAGCGGGGAACTGGCCAAGCTTCTCGGTGTTTCCGAGAACACAAAAGCTGAGCTCTAGGCGCTGAATATAGTTGGAAGAATGATAACACTCTCTGTGATGTTCAGGTGTAAGCAATTCAATTTCAGTTTCCAGTTCTATGAAATTTGTAATGGGTTCTGCAGATTATAAACAGCTTGATCATGAAACATATCTTATCAAAGACTACAAGTTGAGTTATACAAAGTAGGATTGAGTAAATCAAATCTCGACATGGTTCAAATTGTGTCTGAACAACAAACAGGCTTAAAGTGCATTGTACTATTTGAGGGGATAGATTGACAGATAGCTAAGACTAGTGGAATAAAACATTTTAGGTTCGTGCTCTTTTGTTGCTGCAAGAAGGGCACTTGTAATGCTTGATGTGCTCAGCTCTAGCTGGAGTGATCTTCACACATTTGCCGTGGAACCATTTCTCGCACATGTCACAGCAAATCCAGAATTCATCAGAAGCATAGTTATCTCCACAAGCTCCACACAGGGTTTCACCGTGTTCGTCTTCGTCGTCCTCGTCCTCTTCCTCTTCCTCTAATCCTTCTTCCTCGTCCTTGGCTTGTATCGGCTTTGAGCTCTTGCCATCTAACCCTCTCTGCATTCCAGATCAAGATAAAGTATTAACTACACCAACACATAAACAAGTGTCATTAGATCGGCAAACTTGAGATAACTCGACCTTTTCATTACATACTGATCTAAGTAATTCCAGAACTGCCTCTTAATTTTACGCAAATCATAGATTCAACGGTAACAATTCAAGACACTGACCATCTTTGTTCTACCTCAAACCCACATATTTTCTTATGCCACAAGATTCACAAACTACGGTTAGGGAATTAAGAACATTGAGTTCAGTCTATGTTTTTAGAAGCTTAATAGCAAACTATGTAAGATGTTACCATCTATAATGGGAAAAGATGTTTGAGGAACAAATGCATCATAATTCATTCATGTGTTTCACAATGCTCAAGGTTAGCAGAAGAAGGAAGCTACAACAGAAACCTTAAAGCAAAAAAAATCAGTTTCTGATACTTAAACCTTGTGCAAACATGGTTATGGGTTATCTAATACATAGGTACATGTAGTCTATTACTAATAAAAGAGAGAAACAAATGTTCATAGAACTATAAAGTACAAGCTTTTATTTAAATGTTCAAATACTTCCAAACTCCAAACGTGTCCATTAAAGTTACAAATCAAGGAGACAGTTTTTGTGTCCTGTTAGTATCTCACTGAATTGTGTAGCACCTATTCTCTAAATAGACTTCCAATATTATGTAATGACTTGATATTAAAATGCCATATTATATATTGGTTGAACCCTTTACGATGTGAAAAAAACAAAAAAAAACAAATGCCAGTGCTGTGCTTTTTTTCGGATATCCGTTTAACCATTCCTAATTTCTGAAAAACTGCAAAACAAGAAAAACAGATGATAAGAGTAGACGAAAGAAGAAGCTATTCAGAAAGTCGAAGGAAAATAGCTATTTCAGCAAGATTCTCAGGACTTAATCTACAACTACCGTAGAACTGTTGTGAATAGGGTTTATAGTTGAGTTGCCAGCTCAGCTAACTAACAACTTAGGTCGGTTAGTGTAGTGTGGGAGAAGTCATACAGATCGGAAAATTGAGTTGCGAAAGGGTTTACAAGAGTAGTAGCCGATGCTGCTCTAGAATTCAACGCTGGGGGTCTTTGGTTTGGTATGTTCTTAGCTCATATTGAATAAATAAAGGAACAGAGATGTTCTGAGATTTATAAAAGGAAGGCATGAGACTTACCACTTTCGAATTTGACTTGGATTTGCTGCCATTTTGAATTGCTGAAGAGGGCTTTTCCTTTGTTTGTTTTTTAGCATTTCCAGTTACAACTTCGAATACAGTAGGAACCTCATTTATCATGTTGAACAAGCGCTTCCTGAATTAGTAACCCAACCGGTTAGTGTGGAAATGCTAGAAGAGAATACACACAAATCAAGAGAAAAAAGGATGATTGATACCTGTCAGCTTTATCGAGACCAAATCTTGAACCGAAGTAAAAGGATACAGAGAGTAACCAGGCATCACTGTGGACAGCAACAAGAGAAAGCCAGTCTTTTTCCTGCATCCCATCTCTGGCAAAGTTAATGCCAAGTGCAGGTTCGGGGAGCTCTGGAGGCACTTCTTCAGCTGGTAAGTTCACTTCCCACACTTCATTCGGGAATCCATACAAGCAAAGATTCTCCTTCTCTGGAATGCCATTAAATACTCAATAAGTTAGCACACAAAGTCTAAAGATGAAGACTATATAATTCATGACCAAGTTAGAAAGAAACATTGATCAAATGTTCAATATAATCAGTCACCAGTACCAAACCAAAAAAGTAAGGTAAAGAGCAACATAATGGTAATTTTCAGAGCTATTGATTTGGCTAAGCCTCTTATAACATCTCAGCTTTACTTTGTCAGTTCCACACAAACTGTACATTAACCACAAGCATAGTAAAGAGGGAACCATCAGAAGCCAAAATAGGGAATAAATGAAGCATCTTGAGAATATTTAAGGCCAGAGAGAGAAAAGCCCAAACCAGGGTCACATTGCTGGAAAAACTCTTCCACATCTGCAAAAAAATAAATAAATAAATAAATAAAACAAGTGAATCATTCAGAATATTATTCTTAGATCGGAGAACTGAGCATCACCAACACAACTTATAGCACAATTTCTCAATAAAAAAATTATGAATCACGTGAAATTCATGAATATTTCAAAACCCAAAGACAAAATTCAATCTAGAAGAAAAAGCGAAGATAAGGAGAATAAGAAGAAGAAAGACCGGTGGTGAGAGCTCGGACGATGCCAGCACGACGGCCCTTGAAGTCACGGAAGACTTCTTCGACGGTTCGAGGGTTGCAGTGCGCACCTCCTCCTCCTTCCATGTATCTCTGAAACGGTGAAAGAGCGGCAGTGAGGTTTGTGGTCTTTTTGAAAAAGCAGAAATTTTTGTTTGAAGTGATAAAGCAGCAAACTTTTATTTAGATTTAACAAATATTGAATGAAGAAGACACACAAAAGTGCTCCGTGGACTGTGACAACAGAAATATCCAATAACAAAAAGAAAACTCAAACTTTAGTGATTTGATAATTGATACCATCACTTGACTTGGTAAGAGAATAAATGCCACTAGACTATTTACCAACCATGATAATGACATCAACTCCAACACCAAGACACGACCAACTTTAACTACACTTTGAGATTTATTTCCATATCTGTTGGTCTTGCCAACTAAAAATCTGACCAAGTGTCCGACATTGGCGATTAGGATTCAACGCATCATCGGAAACTATTGTCGACTACACAGTCACTATTTTACATTAAGATTTTTCTCGTAGCGATTACATCATGTTTGTGAAGTGTGAACCTAAGTCATTTTTTATAGCTTATAAATTTTTTAAATGGTTTGTTCCGGTTTATGCATGAAGAAACTTGTACCTCATAAACAAACAACAGATGGGAGATAGCACGATTCTTTGGTCTCTCTTAATACGCTTTCGTTCTAATCACAATATTTGCTATATCATTTTATTAAATTTCTCTGGTGTAGACGTGTGTTAGTTTCTACGCGCTAAATTTTGTAGTCGACATCTGTTTTAAATCCCCGTGACATTTGGTGTAGTGATTAAGTAGGGAGGCAAGTCCCAAAGGTTCATAGACCAAACGTAATCAACACATTCGAGATTTAATCATATAAACCATGTCTTCGCAATTTCTCAAGCATCTACAAAAAGCAATGATCATTTTGGGGGAAATGGTTACTATCAGAGAAGAAGCACCAACAGTTTGGAAATTAACCCCAAAAAAATATAGAGGAAAACTGAGACAACGCAAATGTATCTGATTAACGTACACTTGCCATCTCCAAAGGCTTGTTCGGCTTACAAAGTCATTCTCCAGCATCTCACTCTCAGAAACAAGTAGTATCTGTCACTCCCAAATGCAACATACGCACACATATGCTTATAAAGATACTAACGGTTTCAGGTTGCAGTAGGAGCCAAGTGAGTCCAAACTTCCTCTACGCACAGCATCATTAATTAGTTACATTCCTGTCATTTCAGAGACCAACGTCAAGCCAAGCGTTCTACTTTGCTAACAAAACATATCAGGAAGCATCTACTACAAATCAAACATCATATCCTGAACATCGGGAGACAATTTTTTACCTGAATTTTGTTTCCTTTCCTCAGGCGCATGCTTTACAAGGAACTGCATGACTGTTTTCCAGTAAACGTCACCACCAGACAGCCATGTGTCCATATGCATTCCATTTGGAAATTCCACAAAGGTGCACTGAGAGTTACGGGCAGCAGCTTTCGCATACAGCATTTTCATGTGAAATGGAGGGACCATCTCATCTTGCAGTCCAGACAGGAAAAGAACTGGTTGTTTGACCTGTTATTGTTTGAAAGATCAGCATATCACTGGATTGCTACATAAATCAAATGATGATCCATTTTCCTAATAAATCTGCAAGTGTCTACATTGCTTCTTACCTCACCAATAGCATCAATTGTTTTCCAGGGGGAGCGTACAACAAAATTGAGAAGTTTCAGGCTTTTCGTACCACTTCCTCCAATAAACCACTTCAAGAAGGGTAACAATACACCAGCCATATCAAGAATGGATGTGAAAGTATTTTCTAGAATCAATCCAGATACCTATACAAGGACAGTGAAGAGAAGGTAAACAGACAGATATTTGACATCCAGATATAAAATGTAATACCGAAGGCAAAAACAACAAGAAAGAAAGAATATGTAACACAGTCAAGGTATCTACAAATTTCAATTACCAAGAAATTCTCAGTAACGGATAAGTTTCATGTGCATTATAACAGTAAATGTCAGTAGGAGATATGAAGAGAAGCCAGTAAACAAAGCTCGAAAGAATCCCCATATAGCCAAATTCTTTTTATTGCCAGGTGATTAAAACTTTAAAACAAAAACTCAGACAGAGCTGACCGAATAAATTATTACTGAGATGGGTGATGACAAGTGACTAGAATCTAAATAAAGAATAACTCTAGAAAGTATTCTACAAACAGACTGCAGGTAATCTGCCAAAGACCATGAGCAATATTTTTCATCACAAGCCAGAATCTCATTAAGATTCTGATAAGAATCTGAACCAAAACCCCTCGAGGAGAGTAGAGAGTGCCCTTAGACATTGGTTAATGGTTAGTCCTAAATCCTAATCCTAATCCTAATCATGTGGGAATCTCAATAATACTTCTGCCTTTAAACAGTAACATCCACAGTGCAGGTACTTGGGCCTCTCCCTTATCTACTCTTCTAAAATGTGCACTCTCTACTCATGACATGCTGCCAATAATAATATTTTGCAATACTACCTTGTCTGGATTGTTTTTAGCAAGCACAGCTCCAACAGCTCCCCCAAGGGACCTTCCAAATACAACTATCCTAGATGTATCAATGTCAGTCCTTTGAGAAAGGTGATCCAATGCAGCCTAACAAAATTAAAAGGCAAGAAAATGGATTATGAATACATAGAGGAGCAACAGAAGAGTTTAAGGATATACGGATAGATAGAGAGAGACAGAGAGACAAGCAAACCTGGGCATCTTTTGTAATTCCATGCTGTGACGGATAACCATCACTTTCCCCATAGCTGGTTGCACAGGAAAATCAAACAGTCATAAAACAAGAGGTTAAACAAGCAGCATCGAATAAACAGATCCAAAAACGAATGAGATAAGGGATAGACAAGCAATCAGCAAACTGAAACTGACCCGCGATATGAAAGCATGAACACATTGCACTTCAAGCGTTGTATCATGATGCGAACCATCTCCAGACGATGAGCAATATCTAGGGTTCTACGGTCAAGGCCGCTACAAAGGCAAACAAACTCAGCCAAAAGACATGGAACCTAAAATAGATAGACCAGACACAGAAACTCCTTAGAACATACACATATGAACAAACAAAAACCCAGAACTCTTATATCTACCAATCACCGAGAAATAGCTCTGCAAAGGATACTTCCGGCATTCTCCTGGAAAAATAATATCGTTGGCCCTGCAGGGATAACATAAATTATAAGAACTCGGATCCTCAAACTCGGTCTCATTAAGCTCAACTTTGAGCTATAGGTTTCAACTAGATTTTGATTGATTGATGAGTTCAAGAGTACTGTAAAGGCAGTAATAGCTCACGGGATCACAAATCTGACAAAAGGAGACCGAAAAACCCAGCTGAAGAAAGAGACATCAAGACCTCAAAATCCCCAAAATTCAGTAGATTCAGAAGCTAACCGAAATGCCAAAAATCAAATCTACCAACAAAAATCACTGAATCGATGAGCAGTACCAAGGCGAAACTCAATTGACAAAAGGGGAGGAGCAAAGAGAGAAACCTCGACATTCGGGGAACATCTTGATAAACCAAGCATGGAGGCGTACGCCATCGGAGGATCGAAGCCAAACGTCCTCGTAGATGAGATTGAGCCTGGCGGGGGTGATCGGATAGGCCTTGCTTAAACCGGGAAGCACAGGCACGTAGACAAGCTTCTCCTGGAAGGCCACGAGCAGCGCCACGCCCGCGACGACTATCCCTCCTACTCCGTAGAACAACGCGCCCATGTACGTCACCATTCCCTCCCTCTCTCTCTCTGGTCAAAGAAGAATCCGAAGATGAATCCGAAAGAGAAACAGAAGCAGAAATCGAATGCACTTTGCCACTTTCTAATCTGTGTTCTCGTGGTTTTTGCTTTTCGTCTTCGACAATGCAAATCCAGATGTGAGAGAGAGAGAGAGAGACTGCGAGTGCGAGCGTTGTAATGGGCCGAATCAAGCCCATCATTGTATTTAATTTATGCGCGCTAAACCCAGATCGAGTTCCCGCGAATTTTTTTTTCTTCTAGATTATATAAACACACCATAAACCTCAGTCAAATGATAGTTAAATTTTCATTTCATGGAGAATAAGTGCAAAATATTCTTGATAGGGATATAACGCTATTTTCTTGAATGGAAATTGCGACTATGTGCATAGTATTGAAAGTTTCAATTGAAAGAAAAACTAAATGTTTGCTCCAACAAAAAAAAACTAAAAGTGTTATAGTGTGAACTCGTGTATAACAAAACAGAGTTCCAAACAAGAAAATGGTAATGTGAAGTCTTCTAACACCGAGACTAGCGAAAAAGTAAGTTTCTCGCCTTGCTTTTTTGCAAATATGCGAAGAAATTGTGGCCATTAATCCGTTTTTCTCAAAGTTATTCTAATAGAGTATCATTATGATCATCACATCCGAGACATTTTTTTCCGGCTGTCGATTAATTATATGAACTGGTGTATGAAGTTTTGAGAAACTTTTTTGACATTCAAACCAGTAACAACAAGACCATATATTGATATATAGTGGCTGGTCGGAACAAAAAAAAAAAAAATCGTTTTGTTTTTTAGTAGAAATGGCAATTTTATTATAACACATTTCAAAGGGACAACATCCATTATCAAATGATTTTTTTAGATATAAATTTATGTAGAAATAGGAAATACTTGCAGTTTTATTGTATTTTATGAAGAATTAATATATCATTTATATACAAAACACTAATTTCGAGTCGCAGGACCATCTTATCACTTCAAATATATAGTAGAAAAAGACACATATATCTTGTCGGATAAACTAAAACACATTACTATCTTATGTCAGAAGCGTTGTAAATACGCTATATTACAGATCTAATGGATACTTGGATAGGTTAAGAACAACTGTGATTATTGTATAGCTTATAGTCGCAAGTAATTTCTTTCGTTTTAGGTTTCTCAAAAGTCAGAGTTGAATTTGCATATTATCGATAACTGAATCTTGCAATACACTTGACACACTTGACTGATGAACGACCTTTGATAACTATGAAAGTGTGAATCTACATACTACAAATAGAATCATGAATCATGTATAGTCTCTCGATCTAAGAAGCTACGAGCAAGTTGTTTTTCTAGCTAACCAGTAGATCAAAAATCTGTTTTCCTTTAAGCGTTTTACCTTTTTGTTTTTACTTTCAAATTTTACCACCGACAGTGATAAGAGTTACGGAATTACCGTAAAGAGACGGTCCCGCGTTTTTAATAAAATGGAACCGGTAATCCCGGTTAAAGTTTAAGTTGGAAAAAAAAAAAAAAAAAAAAAAAAAAGATCGAAAACATAAAAAGAGCACCAAACCCAAACCAAAGTAGAAACTGACAGCATCTCTCTCTCCGTATCCAAAAAGAGACAAAGAAAAGAAAAGAAAGAAATCACAGACCAAGAAGAGCCGCCGGAAAATGCTGACGTGTATAGCTCGGTCTAAGCGAGCCGGCGATGAATCCTCGGACCAAACCGACGATCCGGATTCAAAGCACGCCAAATCTCTAACATCTCAGGTAAAATTAACTCACTCTCCTCCTCCTCCACCTCCTTTTTTCCGTGATTCTCTCTTCTGATCGAGGGTATTTTCGTCAATTTGTCCGCAGCTCAAGGATATGGCTCTGAAAGCTTCAGGGGCTTACCGGCATTGTACGCCGTGTACGGCGGCGCAGGGCCAGGGGCAAGGGCAGGTGCCGATCAAGAATAACCCGGTGTCGACAAAGTCGGATTCAGAGTCGGATCAACGGTTTAAAATGCTGTACGGAAGATCAAACAGCTCGATTACATCGACGGCGGCGGCGGCGGCGACGCAGCAACAGCCCAGGGTATGGGGAAAAGAGATGGAGGCGAGGCTTAAAGGGATATCAAGCGGCGAGGCGACTCCGAAATCGGCGAGCGGGAGGAACCGGGTCGACCCGATAGTGTTCGTGGAGGAGAAAGAGCCCAAAGAATGGGTCGCTCAGGTGGAGCCAGGGGTTCTCATTACCTTCGTCTCTCTTCCCGGCGGTGGCAATGATCTCAAGCGGATACGTTTCAGGTACGCAATTCTGCAATCACTTTCAATCTACGGTCGTGATTCTTTGTTGACTCTGTTATTCTGATCGTACGGTGGGTTTTAGTTTGGCTTCGTCGTCGGCTCGTTTAGAATTTCCCACGTTTGTTTTGGTCGTGATCTGTGAGGAATGTTCGGAAGATTCTCATTCATTTCTTAGGAACACACGGAACTGAGTCTGAATTTTTTTTTTTTTTTTTAAACTATAAAATCAGTGCAAGACTATAATCTAAAATATACAAATTCTATAAATTTTGATATTTTGGAATTTTTGTGTAAATAGATACTATGATTTTGTGGATTTCCATGTCTAGGCAAAACATGTCGATAATAACTAAAATACTACAGCATACGAATCTAACAATCATGCCATGTCTTCTGTAGAAATCTACCTCTTATTTCTTTTCTTTTTATATAAGTAATTTAGTATCTCGAGTAACAAATAGAATACTACAAATTTTTATACGAGAGAAAATGTCAGAGCCCAACTAGATTTTCGTTTTTTGTTGTTGTTTGATCTTGATTCATGTTGAATAGTTAATAAAGATATAAATAGAAACCAAGCTAAAACTTAACCTGATTCTATGCAATCTTTATTTCTTTATTTCTATTCATTTTGGATCATATATATGTAGAAAAAATAAAACTAAAATAATTTAATAAAATCTGCCAATTAATTTTGGCTTACGTGTAGTCTGTATATACAGCATTACGTAAACGACAGTAGGTATAGTGTATTATCTGAGGTAAAAGTAAACTATTCATCCAATATTAAACTGTTACTTTGGTTTAAAGTCGAGGGTGGTAATTTAAAACTTTCTGGGTGTGAGTGAATAGAGGAAGGGGAAAAAATGTGAGTAATAGGCCCTGTTCTTTTGTAAATCGCTGCTGTTGCGATCGCGACTACTGACGGAGACAAAAATTATAAAAGGGAAGAGATAAATTTTGCTGAAATTGATCGCATGTGTTATCGCAAGCTACCATTCCAATCGCTGCTATTTTTCAGCGATTGATAATTGTCCCATTTCATCTCTGCGATTAACACCGGCGACTGCTCTCCTCCACCTCTCCACATACTTGAGTCATAAGTTATTTGTATTTGTCATTTTTTTTCGATCGCAGTTGTTGTCGCAACGATTTACAAAAGAACACGGCCATAGTAAAAAAAAAAAAAAAGAGGGGTGGGACCCACAGTTGTCGACTGTAACGCTTCACGCCTAATGAGAAGCAAAGGCCGTAAAGGTCCAAAAAGCAAAACTTGGTGTTCCCTTTTTTTTTAAGTGCTTCTTGGGGTCATCTCTTCTCATTCTGTCTTCTTTTTTTTTCTTGCTTTTCTTGTTTTCTTTGCAAAATGCTATTTTGATTGACCATTACTTTATTTCTCCTTTTGTTTTTCCGTTCAAATTTACAGTTTCTTGTCCACATGAAAACTTCAAAAAGTTTAGTTGAATTTGATTGAACATATGTCTGGTTGTCAGTCATATTTGGTAATTGGTATATGAAGTCAGTCTATAATGTGTTAGTAACGTATGCTACAAAATAGATTTTTTTTATTTAATTGTTCAGTTAAATGTTTTGAATAGAGATGGACAGAGAAAAAAATGCAGTAACGGTTCATATAATATGTAAAAAACTATTTGGACCATTCCTCACTTTTTTTGTTGTCTCTGCTTCGTCTTCTTTCGGAGTTTTTCAGAATCATTGGTTGGTAGATTGACATCTTCTAATAATTTTTCACCAATATTTTGGTTTTGTTTTTCTCTTTTGAAATAGAAGTTTTGTTTAAATAATTCCATGAGTGCCTTACTATCCGCGTCTCTGTCCTTTAATCACATTATTGCTGTTGTTGGGCATAGGAAAGAAAATGGTTGTTCCAAAAAGACAAAAACAAAAGATATACAAAAGAATTAAAAATAATATAAAGCAAATAGCTTTTTAGCCTTTAGCACAGTTTCGTTCACTCCTGTGTCGCCTATTGAAAACGACAATTACAACATATTTTTGTCTCTTCCTTCCTTCCTTCGATTCCTTGTCTTCTTCCCATATTTATCACAGTTCCAGTTCAATCACTTACCGTCTCTTTTGTCAAAACCTTGTCCTTCCTTTTGGTCTTTATGTTCATGGCCTTTACTTTTAGTCACAAACATCGTTTTCTTCTTGGTCAGATTAATCACTGGGGACATAATCTGATTAGGCTGAGTCCAAACTGTCCTCTGTTACATAATATGCTTATCTGTTTGGTTTCGGTTTTGCTACACAAAAATAAATAAATAACTTTGGGAGAACATAACATTTGAGTTTGCTTTGAGGAATTCTCTCCTACCCACCTTCCCCCCCCCCCCCCCCCCCCCATTATTTTTCTTTTACTGTTAGCAATAATCATCTTGCTAAAAAAAAAAAAAAAAAAAAACAGCCATAATCATCTTTTTTCCTAATTATTAGCTTTGACCATTCTTGTCTCTGTTTCTTCATCCATATATTTGTTTTTTTTCCTTTTTTTCTACGAAATTTTGATTGATAGTCGACCATTAAACTAACAATTTTTTCAAAAGATTCAATATTCAAAACGTTGCATATGTGTCGTGTTTTCAACTCTCTTTCTAGCCATAATAGCCTATGTGTTGTTCAATTTGTCAAAAGTTTTAACTGAATCAGCTGTTGCAACTTTGTCAAACCTCCCCTTAATCCGCTTTCTTTAGTTCTCACTTTTGTCTCCTGGTTGGTTCTGATTGAAGTTACCTTTTTTTACTAATTTATTTTGAACCATTGAAATGTAACTAAGAATCTCACTGATGTCATCATGTGTCAGTGTCACAAATTCTTGAAGTCATTTATTGCCATTTTTTAACTGGTAGCTTAAGCATTTCAATGTTGATGACCTTTTCCTAGTAGGGTTTTTAAGAAAATTAAGACAAGATTATAGTTTTGTTTTTCTCACTTTCTGTTTTGGGCTTTCCCTAATTTCCATGATCAGTCGAGACATGTTCAACAAAATACAAGCTCAACGATGGTGGGCAGATAACTATGACAAAGTAATGGAACTTTACAACGTTCAAAAACTAAGCCGACAAGCTTTCCCTCTTCCCACGCCACCTAGATCCGAAGACGAGGTTAGCTTTTCAATGAATCCGAGTCCTTAAACCCCAAGATTATTCACTAATCTCCTCTGCAAATCTTTATCAGAATGCAAAAGTGGAGTACCATCCAGAGGATACTCCTGCAACACCGCCTTTAAACAAAGAACGGCTGCCTCGTAATGTCCATCGTCCAGCTGGATTGGCGGCTTACTCATCCTCGGATTCACTCGACCATAGTTCGACGCAAAGCCAACAGTTCTACGACTCTGGTCTGCTCAACTCAACTCCTAAACTTTCAAGCCTAAGCGGAGCCAAGACGGAAACTTCTTCCATGGATGCTTCCATAAGAAGCAGCTCGTCGAGAGACGCAGACCGGTCAGAGGAAATGTCGATAAGCAACGCGAGTGATGTTGATCCGAACGAGTGGGTGGAGCAAGATGAGCCTGGCGTTTACATCACCATTAAAGTATTACCAGGTGGTAAAAGAGAGCTTAGAAGAGTCAGATTCAGGTAACAAACCTACATTGCATTGTTTTCAAAAAAACATGGATTGAAAATGTGTTATTGTTTTGCATTGCAGCCGAGAGAGATTCGGGGAGATGCACGCGAGGCTATGGTGGGAAGAGAACAGGGCAAGGATACATGAACAATATTTGTGAATTCATCGTTTTAAATATCTATTGGTCTCCATGCATCAAAACGGTTTTGTTGTGTTTTTTGAATTTCTCATTCTCTGTATACCTTTTTTCCGTTTCTTTTGTTCCAAGAAATCCCAAATCAATATCAATATGAAAAAAAAAATACATGAACTCCGTAAACATATTTATTCTTATTTTCTTCCTTCAAAAAAAAAAAATGTGAAAGATTAGGAAAATTTCAATTTTGTCAACTAAATAGATTCTCTGTTTATTTATGGAAACAAAAATGGAAAGTTCTATTTGGTAAAAGGAAAAACACCAAATTTGTTAACAACGCCACACAAAGATACAAATAATAATGCAATTTTACAATTTTAGTGATATCAATAATAAAGAAAACTATATCTCAAACATGTGTATATATACACACACACATGCATTACCTCTTAACAATATGGTTTCATAATGGACTGTTGTAAAAAGCTTACCTCGTTCCTGCTTTTCTGCATTGCAATTCTGTTCGGTAAACACAATGACGACTCCGCAAACGGTGTAGCATCAAACGTCGGCTTGAACTACGGCCTCCTCGGAGACAACCTCCCTTCTCCGCCCGATGTCATCAGCCTCTACGAGTCCATAGGCATCACTAAAATCCGAATCTTCGACCCAAACACTGAGGTCCTCAACGCCTTACGCGGCCACCGCGAAATCGGAGTCACTGTAGGCGTCAAGGACCAAGACTTGGCTGCTCTTGCGGCAAGCGAAGAAGCTGTCAAAGGCTGGTTCGCCACCAACATCGAACCTTACTTAGCTGACGCGAACATCACGTTTATCACCGTTGGTAACGAAGTCATCCCTGGACCAATCGGTCTACAAGTGCTTCCCGTCATGCAGTCTCTCACAAACCTCGTCAAGTCGAGAAACCTTCCGATCTCGATAAGCACCGTGGTGGCTATGTCGAACCTCGGACAATCTTATCCACCTTCCGCCGGAGAATTCACGTCCCAAGCTCGTGAACAACTCGTTCCCGTGCTGAGGTTCTTGTCGGAAACGTGCACGCCAATCCACGTCAACATCTACCCTTACTTTGCTTATGCGTCTAACCCCGTCAACATAAGTCTCGACTATGCAATCTTCAACACCGAAGATGTGGTGGTTGAGGACGGGCCGATGAAGTATTCGAACATATTCGATGCGATCTTCGATGCGTTCGTGTGGGCGATGGAGAAAGAAGGAGTGAAGGATTTATCCATGGTGGTGTCGGAGATCGGATGGCCTTCCGCTGGTAACGGGAACTTCACGACGCCGGAGATCGCGGCTATACACAACGGAAACTTTGTCAAACATGTGAAAAGCGGTAAAGGGACGCCCAAGAGGCCAAACTGTAGGATTGATGGGTTTCTGTTCGCGACTTTTAACGAGAATCAGAAACCAGCTGGTACAGAACAGCACTTTGGGTTATACGATCCTACAGATTTGAAGCCTATTTACAAGTTGTTTTGATTTTTAAGATTCTTGATTGTTAGACTTAGACTATATCTAATTCATTAGTATTTAACACCACTCTCATATTTGTAGTAGAGTGGGACAAAAGTCAAGATTCAAATCAGTTTTATTTTGATGATAATGAGATCTTGAAACCGAACTCAGTTGGGTTTGGAGTTAGATTTATTTGAAATTATATAATTTTCAATTTCAATTTCTTTTTTTAGTGTTACAACTGTTTTTCACAAGTAACCAGGTACAAACCTAAATTAACAAGTCTCTGGTTTTTCACAAGTAACCAGGTACAAACCTAAATTAACAAGTAACCAGGAATAAACTTTACTCAATGCTTCTCTGGTTATTCTCAAGTCTTAATTTTTGTCGTGCAAGAGGTGCAAGAATGCACTCGGCACAACTGTGATCGGTTTGGAAATACCAAATTATACTCTGAGAATTAAATGAAATACTTGTTTAAGTAATTCATACCAACAGTTTTCATTGGTTTCGCAACTTTTGTAGGAGACATGACCAACAAATAATTTCTTGTTGTTTGAACCATCTCATATATAGAAGTTTCTGGAGATGTATTTTAGTCTAATTATGAAAAACGAGTTAAGTTACACAAAGAAGAGAACGTAAAATAAAATAACAATTAGCAAATTTGTAAATAGGTTTGATATAGATAACTGAACCACGCCCAAAAAAAAAAAAAAAAAGATAGAAACAAAAAGTTTAATAATACTTTTTAAAATCTACTATTTTAGTGATATCAGTAAAACAGAAAACAAATCCCAACAGTGTATGTGCATAAATGCACGTACTCATGCTCTATGTTTTGCAACGAACAAAAAAAGCTAGGAAGAGAAACAAAATTGTTTTGGTTCCCTCGTCTCCGTTTTCAGACCAGTAATCAAGTATGATCATCATCTGATGTTTCGCACTTAAGAAAATTGTATACATGTCAAATAAAGTTATACTAATACTAATAACGAATGCTAATGATTTTGCAGATACACGTATCAATATGGATTGTCCTAAGACGTCGTTCTTGTTCATGATCTCGTGCATTACACTCCTGCTCAGCTACAACAATGGTGGCCTTGTAAACGCTACGACAAACATTGGCTTGAACTACGGCCTCCTCGGAGACAACCTCCCGCCTCCGAATGAAGTTATCAACCTTTACAAATCCTTAAACATTACCAATATTCGGATCTTCGACACGAACACGGACGTCCTCAACGCCTTCCGCGGCAACCGAGACATTGGAGTCATCGTAGGCGTTAAGAACGAAGACTTGGAGGCTCTTGCGTTCAGCGAAGAAGCTGTTAACACATGGTTCGCAACTAACATCGAACCTTACTTAGCTGACGTCAACGTTACGTTCATTTCCGTTGGAAACGAAGTCATCCCCGGAGAAATCGGCTCTCACGTGCTATCCGTCATGCAGTCTCTCACCGACCTCGTCAAGACGAGGAGTCTCCCGATCTTGATCAGCACCACGGTGGCTATGACCAACCTTGGCGAGTCATATCCACCTTCCGCCGGAGAATTCACCACCCAAGCTCGTGAACAACTCGTCCCCGTGCTCAAATACCTGTCTCGAACGAGCACTCCTATCCTCGTCAACATCTATCCTTACTTCGCCTACGCGTCTGATCCTGCTAACATTCTTCTTGATAATGCCATCTTCAACACCGATGCGGTTGTGGTACAAGACGGGCCACTAGGTTATTCAAACATGTTCGATGTGATGTTTGACGCGTTCGTGTGGGCAATGGAGAGAGAGGGCGTGAAAGATCTTCCCATGGTGGTAACAGAGACGGGATGGCCTTCTGCGGGCAACGGAAACTTAACAACGCCGAAGATCGCGTCTATGTACAACGGAAACTTTGTCAAACATGTTGAAAGTGGTAAAGGGACGCCGAAGAGACAGAACAGCAGCATTAGTGGGTTTCTTTTCGCGACATTCAATGAGAATGAGAAGCCAGCTGGAACAGAACAGAACTTTGGATTGTACTATCCTACTGATATGAATCCCGTCTACAAGTTGTTTTGAATTCAGATTTTTGATTTCTTAGACCATCCCAAAGCATTAGTGAATAATGCTCTTAAGAGTTGTGTAATAGAGTGGGATCAGATCAAGATCCACTATAACACTCAGTTTATATGTTTTTTTTCTCTTTCTTAAATAAACGTGAAAGAAGAACTCATACCACGAGGAAACAGATATGCAATTGTAATAGAGTGGGATATGATCAAGATTCTTAATAATACTCACATTTTATGGTTTATGGGTTATAGTAGTAACTTTGTGAAGCATGTGGGAAGCCCACCAAATAGTAAAATTGATTGGTACATACACTTGGACGTACAATGAGAACCAGAGGCCAACTCGAGAATTATCAAATAATTTGGGTTATACTAACTTACTACGACATAGCCCTCGTATAAACTTAGATCCACCATACTGTTAAATTCTTACTATTAAGAATGTGGATTATCAATAATGCTCTAATAGTTTTTACTTGTAAAAGACCAACTTTAGCACCATTTTATAATTGCTCTACCAGTTTGGTTTTCATCAAATGATAAAAAAAATTCTTTAAGAAATTGAATTCAAAGACATCACTCAAAGCAAAGCACAACGATGATAGGTTCAGTGAGCCAGTAAATCTCTGTTTCCACAGCTTGCCAATTACATTACAAAGAAAAAGAAAAAGAAAAAAAAATCGAACAGAAAACAAGTTTGAGCAGTCTTAGTATCACATGCCTTTGATTGGACACATGTTAGCTGGCTACGATTCCACGATTTAGTGACCGTATTTCTGAAACTCCCACTCGCTGTTATCTGTACACAAAACACAGGCAATATTAACAAAACAAGCAAACAAAAAACTGCAAAACTAGTCATAAATCTTCCTTCAAACAGAGAAACACATCATACCTAATGGACAAACTTGACGAGTCTTCAACCATCTGCTGATGCAGTGAAAGTGGAAAGCGTGATTGCAAACCCCTGCAAAGTACCCACATCAAAGTGTCTTTAGCTAAGGCACTAACATTTTTGATGTATATCTTTAATGAAAACATACTACTTTCTCAACAGAAAACAAATAAGGTTCTTAGCTAAACCTTCCAGCTAACAAGATTCAACCTCATATTGGTCCCTTTTCAATGAGCAATTGAGATTACAGTGATATGCAATACAGCGAATTTACTCATCCTTTGAGTTTATAATCATCTACCCTCAATCATAAACCCAATGCCAGACTTCGAAAGCATGCAAACACACAATAACTAGAACTTGGTCTCTCTAAAAACAACTTTAAAATTCCATCAATCTAATAAAAAATTGCACTACTTATCGACTGATTCAGATTGCTGCAAAACAAGATTGGGGTCTCCTTTCAAATAACACTCTCTGAGATACCAGTAACTAATTTGGATACGGTTTCGAGCTTCTAGATACACATCAAGTTTCAAAACAGAAAGCAAGGAACGATTGCAGAAGAAGCAACACTTACCCCAAGCAACAGTGCACTCCTCACTCGTGGCGCTGGCCTGATTAGCCTGACACTCAATGCCTAACAACAACCAAAACAAAAACAACGAAGTTAAGAGTCAAGCGATTCAGGGAATTCAGCAATCTCCGGAATTATCAACATAATCGTAACAAATTACTCATCAATCGATTGTTACAAGCACTTACAGAGATCCATGATGTGGTTTCTGCAGATCGCGCAGTTGTCAACAACGATATCTACAACGAACCAAAGATCAATCAATAAACCTCGATTACCAAAATCGAAAGACGAATTTAAGAGAGTATAAGGATTTCGCGGTTTACCCCAAGCCCAAAGAGCAACTGCGCTCCACTTCTTAACTTCGAATCTCTTTGCTTTCTTCGTAGAAGACGAGGCTGCGCTGCCGGAGGCTTCTCCGGCAGGAATCATATTGACGTCAGAGTCGAGAGAGGCCATTGAATTGATCGGTGATCGGGAGGAAAACGAAGAAACCTGAGAAACCCGAAGTAAAAAATCTGAAAGTTTGAGCTAGGTTGTTTGCAAAGATGGAAGAAGAAGCGTCGGAGAGAAAGAGAAATAATTATATACGCATTGGGCTTTTTGCCGCCTATATAGTGGGCTTTCTGGGATTCCGATTATCGTAATTTCCTTAATTTTGTTTATTTCCATAATCCTATAACATAAATCTAAACTAAAAAAACATTCAAAAATCTAAAATTTTCTCTTTTATCATTAAAAAAATAAATATTTTTAATTGGTAAATAAAATATTCTAAAATTAAATTTATGAATAAAAATCTGAAGCCAATAAATAATGTATAATTTTGAAAATAAAACAAAATCTATACTATGGGGGATGTATTGAAAGTAGAATTTGGAGTGATTTAGAGTGATTTGATTTTTAGTGATTTTTTATATGATTTTATGTGAATCATAGAAATTCAAGTGATTTTAGTTAAAGTATTCTAAAATCTCACCTAAAACCATGTGATTTGAAGTCTCTTATTTTTAACAAGGAAATCTCCCCAAATCACTCTAGAATCAAATCTTTTTTTAAAATCCACTTTTAAAAACATTTACAATAACAGTGGATTTGAAAGTGGATTTTAAAATCACAAGTTCAATAACACTGGATTTTAAAAGAGTTTTTAGAATTCAAATTTGAATAACATTGGATTTGTCATTTTAATACAAATCACCTTAAATCACTTCAAATCCCACTTTCAATACACCCTATATAAAAGTTGAGGCTAAATGCCTCTAAGGGTGTCCACATCAGCTTTTAATTTTTTAACCAATCAAATTATGCTAAATCAGCATCTCTTTAATTAATTAAGAAATTTTCCAAATTTTAAACAACCAATAATATTTTTAAATTTCATACAGAATCCATTGTTATTCAAAAAGTTTGTATTTTAGTGGGGGTTATTGGGAGATGGATTTCAAAGAATTTTTAAAATTTTAAGAATCTGTTGTTATTAGTTTATGAATTCTGATAATCTTACTAAAATCCATTGTTATTGGTTTGATGATTTTTAAATTCCATACATAATCTATTGTTATTCAAAATGTTTGTGTTTTAATGATTTCATGAATCCATTAAAATTATTTTTATTGGGAGATGAATTTTAAACAAATTAACCCATGAAACAAAAATTTCAAAATACTACCAATAACCCTTAGATTTTCAAAATCCCTTACAATAAAATATTTTGATTGATTTTCTAAATTTACGTACTCTTTTCAAATCTAACAAAAACTCTTTATAAATTTAACTATTCTCTTAACTTTTAAAATCTTTAAAATCCACACAAATTCTACTTCCAATATAACACCCCCCCCCTTAATGATTTCATGAATCCATTAAAATTCTTGTTATTGGGAGATAGATTCTCATGAAACAAAACTTTCAAAATACTACCAATAACCCTTAGATTTTCAAAATCCCTTACAATAAAATATTTTGATTGATTTTCTAAATTTACATACTCTTTTCAAATCTAACAAAAAATCTTTATAAATTTAGCAATTCTCTTCACTTTTAAAATCTTTCAAATTCACACAAATTCTAGATTTGGAATATCGATAGATATAAGAAAAACATGTATAAGGTTTTAGTAACACCAAAAATCTACTTAGATTTATATTAGGAAACTTTCTTAATTTATGATAATAGTTTTAATTATATAACTAATCACTGAAATTTTTTAACAAATAAGAAGAACAAACTTATAAAGCATATATATATTTAATATGTGGACACTCTAAATAACTTATGGATCGATATCAAATTAAAAAAGCTTATGTTAAAATTAGTTTACAAATTTCAACATAAAATTAATACTTTACAAGAGGAATGGAGCCATGTAGAAATTTTAATGGTGGAGAATAAATTAGACAAATAAAAAAAAAAGTTAGAAGAAAAAAACAGACATAAAGAACAAGAGTAAGAAGATAAAACCGAAAAAGAGCGAAAACGAATATATTGAATTGCGAAGACAAAATAGAAACCAAATAATTCAAAGATGAATAAGAAAAAACTAGATAAGAAACTTGCGAAGAAAAATTTGAAGAGGAAATCAAATAAGAATGAAGGAGAAGAAACCAAACAAAAATAAAAACTTGCAAATACCATTCTAAAGAGGAAAGCGAATAAGAACGAAGTAGACGAATCAAAAAAAAAAAAAAAAAAGAATAAAATAGAAGCGCGAAGACGAAGAGAAACAAACGCAAAGATGAGTGAAAATGAAGAAGAAACCATATAAGAGAAAAGACAAAGAATAAATCAAAACAGAAGAAACTGAATAAGAATGAATCAAAGAAAATTAAAAAACATAAAAATAAGAACGAAGAAGAAAATGAAAAATAATGATATATGTCGATTAGCTTCTTTTCATTTTGGTTTTATAACCCTTGAAAACCTACCAAAATATTAGCTTATCTTCTAGCTTAAATTTGGTTACATTTTCATTTTTAAGTTTGGTTTGATGTATCAGATAATGAAAATATGTTCTACATAGGATTAAAGAGACTTATGCTAAAATATGTAAAAAAACAATAAAGTGAGAAAAAAAATTAGAAGGGAGGATAACCAATACAAAGAAGAAGAAAACAAATCTAGCAAAACATTAGCATTTTCGACAGAAATAATTTATCATAGAAGAAACAGAAGAATAAGAATCAAGAAGAACAAAAAGAAAAAAAAAAAGTAAATGAAGAAAATGGAGGACGAAGATAGCAAAGAACAAAGCCATAAAAGAAACCAAAAAGATAAGGGGAAAAAAGGAAACCAAATAAAAATATGAAACCGAAAAATAAGAAATTGAAAGCTATGCGTAACTATATATCTATGATCTCATAAATTAAATTATTTATATTATTATTAGACATTGCTTATTACATGTGCGAATATGTAATTGTACCATCTCTAGCTTAATTTTGTTTATGTGAATCTTTTTTCATTTTTATGTTTGGTTGGGTGTATCAAATAATTTATTTTTTACTCTATATAAGATTAAATTAAAGAGAACTACAATAAAACTATTTATAAAAGGGATTAAGTCCGGAAGAATAATTAAGAAAAATAAAGAGAATAAGCTAAACAAAAGAAATATAACAAACTCCTAACAACTTTGACTGCATGAATTAATCATAGAAAAAACGGAAGAACAAAAACCAAGACGAGGACAAAAATAAGCAGAAACAATAATAAAAAAAAGCGAAGACAATGATATTAAAGAATGAAGACAAAAGATAAACAAAAAAATAACAAAGATGAAGAAGGAGATCGAATAAGAAATTGTAAGGACAACGAACTGAAGAGGAAGGAAGACGAGGAAGAGTAAAGATGAATAAAAAAAAAAGTTCGAATAAAGAGCGAAAATAAAGGGAAAAAAACTAAAAAACACTAAACAAAAGAAGATAAATAAGAACGTTGATTCACTATAATCAATCATACTATCGACGAAAAAAGCTTATGAATAAAAATATTTTATCAAATTATTAATACAAATCCGCGCTTAGCACTGGTGAAAAACCTAATTTGGTAGAAAAGTGCAACATATATAGTCAACTGTTTTGAGCACCGAACACGTGTCAAAATTTGCGGTTAAACAAATGCATAAATTATCATACAGAAAGTTTGAATAAAGAATAAAATCTTAAAACAGAGCACCACACCACATCGAAGAACCCATTTTCCTCGGTATAAGCCAATAAACAATGGTGTATATCCAGAAGATTTACAATATAAAGATACGGCCAGTCATAGACATAGACATTGAGAACATATACTGAATTCATACAACGCGTAAAATGATTACATCTTTAAAGGTTATTGAAGTTATCTAGAACAGAAAAAAATTCATTCTAATCAAATATTTCAAGAAAATGCATCAACATCTTACAAAATAGTTTGAGAATATTTGTGTACAAACCATCTGAGTTATAATAATAGTTAGATGATGTATATTATGAACACCCCCACAACCTTTTTCACTATATCTGCTTCTGCTCTCTGAGAGCCGAAACTTTCTTCCGCAGTTCAAGATTTGATATCCTCTCCACCTCCAGAGCTCGTTCAAGCTACACAGCCCATTAAGTTTGTTAGCCACATAAACTATAGAATGAGAATCATTTGAAAAAGGTTCGTATACAAAACTACTTTCACAAAACAATTGCATCTCTAAAACATGCCTCTAATAGAGACATTGAGAACTTTAGAAAGAATAGATGAATGTACCTTTGCCGCTCGCATACTCCATTCTCCAAGAATAGCTCTTAGCCTCTCATTTTCTGCCACATACTGTTTCAGGAGTTTCAAAACAGAAGACAATGAATTTCTCTTTTGAGCATTTTTGCCAAAACAATAAAAAGATCTCCGGAAATGTGTAGCCCTTGCAAATTGTTCTATGCAAGAGATTTCATGGAAAAGCAATGTTGATGATATACAGGATGTGATGGCGATTCCTCGTCGAAAGTATGTTCTGTTCTCATGTGTTCTTATGTTTATAGAAAGACTCAAACCTGATTATTGGTATTCCGGACGTGATGTATCTCTCTGTCTCTCTCAGAGATCAGAGATCGAGCCAGAGTAAGCTCAGAATGGAGTTGGTTCACCTACAAACATACCAACTTTCATTTAGTATCCTCTTTCAAGAATTTAGCTTTGAAATGTCGATCAGTCTTATATGTCTTCCACCAAATGGCTAAGAAAAATTAACCATGCGACTCTGCAAGTGTCTCATTTGGTAACTAAGCTTTACCTCAGCAGAAAGGGTTCGTAATTCCTGATCACGAGTTGCCACAAGATGTGCAAGATCAACCTGAAAAGTTTAACAATTATTAATTGCAACATTAAAAAGTCAAGTGAAAACAATTCATCCGGACTGAGGCGTGTAATGATTGAAAACACTTAAAGCAATGGAGCAGTTCAAACCTGAGGCGTGCTACTACCATTGGACTCCTCATATTTGCTTAAGGACTCCTGCAAACGCAGAATCTGAAACCAAAAAAATGGTCAGAAACTCACTGTAACGAAAGCACGGAACCTATTCACCAAATTAGGCTAGATGATGAATTATAGAGAGCGCTGAAGTTAGGATTGCGGATTATGAAACTATAGATTAGTAAAAGTAAGACACAACACAAGCATCAAGCTTTACAAATGAAAAATACTCATGACAAAGATGTCACCTCTTCACTTAGATAATGGAGATTCTCGCGCTGATATTGCAGTAGAGCCATTTGCTGATCAGAAAGGCGACCGGCTTCATGGTATCTGTTTTTCAAACAAAAATGAAGTAAGACTTACACAAAATTTTCATGAAGACTATGAATAAGGTTCCAGTGTGATTGTGAAAGTACCTCAACCCTTCTAAAGCAGCTGGTTGAAGCGGAGAATATAATGAATTTAAGACATCGGGCTGAGAGTTCACTGAGTTATACTGGCGAACATAACCTACCAATATTAAACACAGTTAAGAAGAGTTCATAATAACTTAGTTACATAATCTCTTACTAAAGAAAAACAACTGGACCTAAAGCTTACCAACAAATACAATCATAAAAGAAGCAGCAGAAATTGCTTCAACAGACATGATGAACCTGCAACAATGATGTACTCGTAAGCGTCTACGACCTTGCAAAAACACAAGTTACTTCACCAAGATGTTCCAAAAAAGAACAATACTAGACACACCCACTTTCCAAATACTTTTTCTAGTCAATAGCATCAATATTAGACTTCTTCTAGGCATTCAAATTTGTCTAGAAAATTGGTAAGTACATTAAGTCAAATTCTGTCAACCTGAGTGACAGTCAACAGTTTATCAATAGAATTAGACGTTTCATTATGTGACATGTAATAATTTTCTTAGCAGAATGGAAATAGTGAAAGGATGGAGTCAGAAGCTGAAGCTTCCTTTAATTCGTTAAATCGTCAAAGAGATAAGAAAGAAAACTGAAAGTGATCAACTGTAAAAGAAAACAAATACAAATATAAAAGCAGTTAATGTAACCTCTGCACAGTTAAAATGGGAAGAACACTGACATATGGTCTCCAGACCATGAAAAGCAGCATAGATGCAGTTCCTACAACAAGAAAGAGTCACTTCATTGAGCGACAGAAATAGATATATGTAAAATATTTGATTGGAAAAGTAGCATCAAAGATTACCATATGCCATGATGGCAAATGGCAGACGAACTACATGTTTCAATTTCTGGCTGAAACTGTAATAACCCTGCAATAGAAGGTTATTCCAGAAGGTCTTCAGATGAAATGACTACAACTACACTAGAGAATATCAAGCTATGTCTATATAGTAACAGAGGAAATAAATTGAGCAGTTACCTGCAAGCGTATTTTCTGGACCTGATTGACAAAATACTGCTGAAACATACCTGTTGCAGAAAAACATATGATAATCTATAAAATATATGCTGCAGAGATAAGATTTTAGAGCCGAAATATGATAAGGAAACAGAAGCAGACAGATGATATGTGAAATAAGATATTAATAATAAGCTGAAGGGGAGAAATGAGGTTACCTGTTAACATCAAAAGAGCAACATTGCAGCTGCAAAGCAGCGATGGGATACGAGACTCTACAGGCTGAAGTATCCACGGTGCTCCTGCTGCTAAAAGAGCATAACCTGCCTATATTTAACAAAGAGTAAATATAATGTCAGGCATTCATGTTTCTATTTTTCTTAAAAAGGGAAGTTACAAAACTCTGCGTTAAAGGTCAGGTGGTGAATATCAGAAAAAGGTACAGTCTGGAAGCACTTGCCAATATGAAAAGGTAAATGCAACTTCCAAAAAGACTTCTAGATTCTCGATGACCGAATAGAGGAGCTTCATGCAGTATATCAAGAAACCTACAATCACAAAAACAGTGCTGAACTAGATGAGGAGCCACTAAAGGATAAGGATCAAAAGGAGCCAATGATGAGGACTAGAGAAAAAAGAAAACAACAAAGCAGCCATTGTCAACGAAGAGGAAAGTCCTCAAGTTTTGCGCTTGAACTTGTTAGCTCATAAACCACAGATCAAATGGTCTTAACTCAAGAAGTATAAAACTTAGGAAGTTTCTACAAGAAACAGAACTCCATGTGCTCGAACATAACTGGCAGATGTTAAACGGAAAGTGACCATTTCAAAGGTGAACAACAGCAAACTCAGAAATCCAGAGCTCAAAAAGAAGAGAGTCGGAGAGCAAACGATCAAATCACGAAGCCAAACGACGTAACCGGTTCTCTCGAAAAAATGGCAAGCTCGAGCGAAGAAATGGAAATCATGAGCTTACATAGCATTTTCTTCCTGCGTCGTCGGATTGAAAGAGGAAGAGCGTCGGTGGTTGGCCATTTTTTGTTTCGGTTTTCTTCTTTCGTTTGTGGGAGTGAAAACAGTAATCTCCGATACTTGTAAAGAGAGATAAGAGGGAGAAAGAGTATTTTGCTTGAAATTAGGGCGGAATCATATTCCTTCCCCCAATCTGGAGATTTTGGGAGATGTCAAGGGCAAGCGGAAGGATAGAAAAGCTTCAGTGTGAAAGCTTCTCCTCTCTGTAACGTCGTCGTCTTCTTTTGAAGATCAAAAGGATTGGAATGTTTGGTTTGATTAGATGACTCTGAACAACCAGTCTCAGGCCTTATTGGTAAAACATTTAGTCAATTACGCTGCTACATGTTTTCCCCTATTATTGGTCCAAAATGTTGTATTAAATATATATATTCAGCCGAATTAAAGGGTGTGTAATGTTGTTAATCCAATTTAAATGAATTTTCTGAGCCTAATCGCCATTTCTAACTTATTCCATTTCCACTATGTGCCTATATGTCTATGGTCATATGATCATATTACACTATCACCATTCTAAATGTGAAAGATATTTTCACAATCGGATCATGATCTCTCTAGTGTGGATACTGTTGATCTCACTTCCTGATTTTGATGACAAGTGAGAAAGAGAGAAAAAAAAAAGACAATTTTGGCGGCACAAAACTTCAAAGAGAAAGAAGAAAAGTGAGAAACATTTGTGCATTTTGGGAAGCATTCACAATACATAATTGGGATAATTAACTGAGACTATTAACACATAAAATATTGGATTCCAAATAGACTAGTAAAAATTGGAAAGCATTAGTGATCGATGAGCACTGCGTAGCTCCAATGGTGGCGGCACAATCATAATAATGTCGACTTCTTCTTCTTATTTCCCTTCCTTCCCTCGCACCATCGTCTCCTACACTCTCTCAACTTCCCTCTTCATCGTTTTCTTCCTATGCAGCGTCTTCATCTTCACTAGGCGCTCTCTCGAACCTTCTCTCTCTCCTTACCACGCCGACATCCCTCTCCCCGCAACCGCCGATCCACTCCTCCTCCCTCAAATCGAGCATCTCCCTCTCAAATACCCCAAGGGAACGCCGCCTCGCGATGCCGATGGTGACGTCACCGCGAAAACAAATCCAAAGACCGAAGGAGCCGATGACGTCGCGGTGGTGGGGACTAAGCTGAAAGCTGTGGAAGATTCGCGCGGCGTTGACCCCACGGAGAAAACCGAGCTGGGAGAAGGAGGAGGTTCGAGCGGAGAAGTGTCCGTCGAGGGTGAGGAGGAAAGCAATGCCGAATCTGCGGAACATGCGGTGGTTGAGAAGATTAGAGGCTGCGATTTGTACAGTGGATCGTGGGTTAAGGACGATGAGTATCCATTGTATCAGCCTGGATCGTGTCCTTATGTGGACGAAGCTTTCGATTGCCAGAGGAACGGGAGGCGAGATTCCGACTATCTCAAATGGAAATGGAAGCCTCACGGTTGTGACCTTCCACGGTATGATGCTCTTCCAATTCATCTGTTCTCCTATTTTAAACCGCCATTGTTACACCTGATTGAAGTTATTGAAAATGTGATCAGCATTTCAATTTCTAAGTTCTCACCTTACGATTGAACTGAAGTCAGGCACTGTCATATAGCTCTGTGATTTCTGCTCGTTTTGTTAGTGAGTCGCATTGTCCGATTAGCTGATTCATTGTGAAACTATGGCTATATGAAAATTTGTTATTGTGCATTAGCATGTGTAGATATATGATAGTATTAGCAGAATGCATCATATGATGTTTCTTGTTGTGCTTTGGATTTGCATCCCCTTCTTATCGACTTTCCAAACATAGGTTTAATGCTACAGATTTCTTGGTGAAGCTAAGAGGTAAAAGCTTGCTGTTGGTTGGAGACTCAATGAACCGTAACCAGTTTGAATCAATGCTTTGCGTTCTCCGAGAGGGTTTATCTGATAAAAGTAGAATGTACGAGGCGTATGGCCACAATATAACCAAGGGAAGAGGCTACTTTGTATTCAAGTTTGAAGTAAGTCCACTCTTCTACTCATAAGTACCTGTGTTGCATTAGTAGCCGATTTTTGTTTTTGTTTGAGAAAAGTATGCGATTTGTATGCTTCTTTATGTCTTGATCAAGCTAAGGGTAAAATTTCAACAATGCCTGGCAGGAATACAATTGCACAGTAGAGTTTGTGAGGTCACATTTTCTTGTGAGGGAAGGAGTTAGAGCGAATGCTCAAGGAAATACTAATCCAACCCTTTCGATTGATCGCATTGACAAGACAAATGCTCGATGGAAGCGGGCTAACATTCTTGTCTTCAACACTGGACATTGGTGGGTTCATGGAAAGACTGCCAGAGGGTATGGTTCCTTCCTATTCTGCTTTATCACTCACTCTTCTTCGCATATGTTGACATTTTTTTCACTTAATCAGAGACTTCCAAATTTTTGTTTCAAGATGTCGGTTAAAATTTCGTGTGATTTTGTTTCATGGCCTACTTCAAGAGAAGGAAGAGCTACTAATGGTGAATAAAACTAGTGCAGGAAAAACTACTACAAAGAAGGTGACTACATCTACCCGAAATTTGATGCGACTGAAGCATACAGAAGGGCATTGAAGACTTGGGCAAAATGGATCGATCAAAATGTGAATCCCAAAAAGCAGCTTGTATTTTACCGCGGATACTCCTCTGCCCATTTTCGGTAAGCCCCAATCTTCTATCCAGGGAATCTTTTTATTTTTACTACAAAGTTGTTCATGTCACTTTTATCTTCACTGAGAGTTTTCACTCTTGTTTTGGGTGTTTCCTTCTTCTCTGAGCCATTAAAGTTCTTCATGGAATGCTTGGACAGGGGAGGTGAGTGGGACTCGGGAGGGTCATGCAACGGGGAGGTGGAACCGGTAAAGAAAGGCTCAATCCTCGATTCCTATCCTTTGAAAATGAAGATCGTAGAGGAAGCCATAAAGGATATGAAAGTTCCTGTGATCCTCCTGAACGTGACAAAGATGACTAATTTTCGCAAAGACGGTCATCCGTCAATCTACGGTAAGAACAACACAGATGGTAAAAAAGTATCGACTAGGCGACAGGATTGCAGCCACTGGTGTCTGCCGGGAGTTCCCGATGTTTGGAACCATCTTATCTACGCGTCTTTGCTCCTTGAGGCACATTCCTGATACTAGTTGAGCTCATACATCAACCAACGTAGATAGGATTAGGAAGCGAAGAACAGAAACATATGATCAATCCAGTCTTTGACTGTTGTAGTTTTGAGGTCATCTTATGTGTATCTATCATTTGACATGAAATTCTTCTTCTTCTTTTCTAATGGCAAATACTTTTCTGATAATTCTCAAATAAGCAAACAAAATTTGGAATACGTAACAGAAACTTGAAACTACAACAAAAATAAAATTGAAAAAGAAATGCTAGCAGCAAAGCAAAAACGGACTCAACACTCCATTTTCATGGCGATTTCTTCTTCGAATTCTTGATCGTCTTCACTCCTCTGCGTGTGTTGGGTTTCACTTTCTTCTTTGTCTTCCTACTCGGCGACACCCTCACTGGACCAGCCGGAATTCCTTTCTTCAGAGCACTTCCTCTCGGTGTAGCAGACGGAGGCAACCTCAAGTCTTGTGGAGGTAAAGGGCAATGAGGCTTCCACACTACATTGTTCTTCATCGCGAATCTAACTCTCTTTGAGCTCTTCTCACTGCTCGCGGCGGTGAAGCTCGTCTCTGCTACATCTCTGTGAACAGCAGTACTTCCCTCTACCCCTCCTTTGTTCTCTCTTTTCCTCTTCTTGGTCTTCTTGGCTGTTGCCACAGGTTCTGCTTCTTCACAGACACTTGCAACCTCAACCTCATCATTTGATGGTCCCATTTCGGATGCAATCTTCTCAAACTCCTGCCGAAGATCCGATATCATAGTCTCATCAAAAGCTTCATCTTTCTTACCAAGATCGATAACATCAGCGTCCTTCTTGGCACTGCCTTTCTTAGACTTTGAACATTTCTTCAAACCCTTCTTCTTTGAAGAAGACCCGTTTAAAACAATCTTCTTAGACTCAGAAACAGCAATTGCTTCTTCCGTTACTGTCTCCCCAGACAAAGGAACCAGTTCAGGCACTTCATCGTCGTCGTCCTGGGGAACAGAAGCTTCCGTGATGGAAACTTTGATTCCAGAATTCGACATATCCTTCTCCAACTGCAAGAACTCCTTGTGAAGAGAAAATATCACTTTCCTATTACCCTGTTGGCAATCTGGAGAAGAACCCATCTCATAAAACCTCTTTGCAAACTCCATAGACAGGGCAATTGATCCCAAAACTACTACATCACTATCCTCAGACTCTGCACCATTCCCGGATTTCTTACTATTCAGCAGCTTCTTCCCCATCTTCAGTAACTCATCAAACAAACTACTCTTAATCTTCCCAACCAAAACCTTGTCATTCACTACGCCCAAAACAGTCACAAAAGGAGCAAAAAGAAGTTCCAAAACTTCTTTCTTTAGAGGAAGAAACGTCCTAAGCTCTTCAAGAAAAGCAGAAGCTATATGGTAGTTAACACCATTCCCCTGAAACTTATCAGCAGCAAGGATCGTCCCATCGAACAAAACACCCATCAAACGGCGAGTGAATTCCAAATCCCACGAATTGCTGTCAAGAAGAGAGAAGAACCCGTGCAAGAACCTGCGAATCAAGAGGTAGAACTTGTCTAACCTGAGCCGATCGATGCGTGACCACTCGCGGCGCATGGTGAACAAGAAGACGGTGAAGTAGTGGAGAGAGAGAGGGAGAGGAAGCGATTGGAGAGCAGAGGAGAGACGATCGATGAGCTCGGATTGGTAAAGAGACTTATCGGCGTGCCACATGCAGTAGAAGATGCCTTGCCATAGCTTCTTCATGTCTTCATCGGGGATTTCGGTCTGCTCAGGGAGCCAACTGCGAAGAACAGTTCGCAGAGATCTATCGCGGATGGTCTGCTTGCAAGAAGCAAGCTTTTTTATTAGCGATTTGCAATGTTCTTCAATGGGAAAGGCTTGTTGTGCCTGCGAAACTTGCTTCCGTTTCACCATTGCTATCGAATTCTAAGGAAGAAGGAATTTGACGGCAGCTTCTAAGTTTTGGGAAAGAAAAAATGAAGACGTATAAAGGGGATAGGGTTTAGGTTTTGTTTCTTTCATTTTCTCTTTTTACATTTTAACCCTCATCTTTTGATTGTTCTTTTTTCCCTCCTAATAATTCTTTGTGCGGCATTTTTAAATGAATTATTATGTGGAAAGTAGCTGTTGTTTTTGGATTTTCTTCACTTTTAAATCACAATGTAAAACAAACTTTTCAATTTTTTATTTTGAATTTGTCCAGTTTTTTTCAATTATTTATGAGACTGCCATTACTTTTTTGATTGGTAGACCACTACTGAGATCTACGAGATCTGCTTAAAGACCAAACACCCCTCATCTTATACACTTCATTTTGAAAATATCATATCATCAATATTGCCAACCACCATTTTCACCCAATTTGGAGCTTTTAATGCTCGAAAAACTCACTTTCGAGCTAGCGATGTTCTTTCTTTCGTCTCATAGACTCTTATTCTTCCATTTTCTCAACATTTTCATCTCAAAAACTCTATAAGAAAACTCAAATATTGGGTCTTGGCATTTCCGATTGTTTAGATTACGGTCACCGGAGTTCGTTATTGAAGGTCTAAATCGAAGTTCTTAACCCACGAAAAGCCTTTCTCCGGCGGCCAAGTAACATTTCTTTCAAAAATCTAAGAAATTCAATTTTGGTCCTCAAACGTAGACCTCACTAGAGGTCTATTTTTACTTAGTAGTTCTCTATTGAGGTCTACTGGTCAACGCAGAGTAAACCGTGCCATTTCCTTTGCAAACAAAAAAAACTAGCCGTAGTCCTCCACTGAGGTCTACTCCACTTGGAGGTTAGTTTTGCAATTGATCATGGTCAAACTTTATTAGTGAGGTCTACACCTTAGGTCTACTACACGTGGAGGTTAGTTTTGCAATTGGCGAATGTCAAACTTTTTAGCGAGGTCTCAGGTCTACCTACAAAAAAAAGTTAGTTTCTCAATTGACAAAAGTTTGCATGCCATATTGTCAATTTACCGTTTTGATAACAAATAAACGAACATTGAATCGAATAACGAACCAAAAACAATTATTCATCTATAAATTTTCTAAATCCTACAACTTACACCATTAAACCCAAAACAATCTATTCAAACTTTTATCCTTATGAACTATATACTAATGATATTTATAGATTCATGCATTTTTCTGGTATTTTATTTTTAATAGATGTTAAATGTCTATTATTTCGTTATTTGTTTTTTTTAATTTTATTAATTTAAATTTAATATTTAATGGTTTAGTAGACCTCTTTGGTAGACCTCTCATGGTTTTATAGGGTTTTAACTTAATTTGTTTTTTTCTTACTTAAATTGGTTCAATTATATGAAATTATATTTTATATAGATGCAAGTTGTTTGTATTGTATTTATTTATAAAAAAGTCATCAAAATATTTTTTACAATTTTTATAATTAAAATTAAGATTTAATGACATAGTAGACTTACTCGATAGACCTCACACGTTTTTATAGGTTTTAACATAAATGTTTTTGCTTATTTATAAATGATTCATTTGTATATATTCATATTTTTGGTAGATGATAATGTCTATGTTTTAATTATTCATACAGTTTTTGTTGTCAAATTATGTTTTATTTAATTGTTAATTAAAATTTAAGTTATTATTACGAGGTAGACCTCCAATATTGTCTACGAGTTAGATAGATTTCACCGGTAGACCACATCGTCCGGAGGTTAAAATCGTAATCGATGCATGTTTTTTTTGTTTGTTCATAAAGGAGCGTGGAGTAAATTTTACTAGCAATGGAGATTAGTGTTGCAATTGTTTCAATTTGTGGTCTAATTGATTAAAAAAAATGAATTTGTGGTCTAAAATTGGTAATTCCCCCTTGTTTTTCAAGTTTTTGAAAAAACATTTTCTGGTAAAAATAAAATTAAATCCTTGTAAAAAGGAAAAGCATCTTCTAAAACATTCTCCATGAAAAAGGTTTTGCTGTAGATTTCATATTGGAAATTGACGTTGCATAAATCAGGTGATTGAAATTCGGTGGTTTTCTTTATATTGTTCCCTTTTCCTGCCTTATATATATAGTTGTATTATATATCTAAATCAATGCTTGATATTGACATGATTTCCGAAATTCGTAGAGATGCAGATTAAATTATAGCTAAGTTGTCGATTTTAGATTGGATCTGAGATATAAGTTATTGTAAATTCGGTCAAAAGTATAATTAACATGAGGGTTGTATAGTACTTGAAAATTGAAATTTAAGAATACATTCTATCATATCATTTTAGCTATAATGCAAATATCGAGATAGTTGAGGCATCTTAGACGTCTGCAATGTAATGCTTATTACTTACTACAATTCAAGCCAAAGAGAATAAAATGAAACATTGAGAACAATGACAACAGATAAGAAAGAAAGGAAAAAACAACCATTAGAAGAAATCAGAATGCTAAACAAACTTATTTTTTTAAAAAAAGCAAAAGCACACAAAAAAAACTTGGAAAAAACGAAGAGAAGCTTAATTAGTTCCTCCAAGCACACCCTTAAGCTTCTTAACCTCTTCATCGCTGAGGAATGTCGTCGCTTCAACGAGTTCCGAAGGCAAATCGTTTGCAAACAGAGCAAATGGCAAAATTTGGAGCCCCGGGAAGGAACTTCCGAAGGCAACAAAGGCCAAGGCAGGGCCTTTCCCAGAATTAAGCTGAAAATGAAGAAGCCCTTGAGGAAACACCATAGAATCGCCTCTCTGGAGAGTCTTCAAGTAAACTTTGTTAGCAGAGGAGATAAATCCGGCGCAAAGGGTTCCTTGTATGACAACAATAACCTCGGAAGCACCGGGATGAGTGTGAAGAGGGATGACACCTCCACCGGCTAAGTCAAGACGAGCCAGTGAGACGCCAAGGCCATTGATACCTGCGAAAGCAGGCGCAAAGGCTGGAGTCACAGCGGCTTTAATGAGGTTTGAAGTGTTTCCGGCTTTGCCGAGACCGGAGAATGCGAAGTCATTCTCGTCGACCTGGTCAGGATCCTTGCAAGAGTACCCTGATGGGCTTTGAGGACCCTTTGGGTCAGCTACACAAAAGTCTTGAACAGAGGCATAAGAAATGGATGAAACCAAGGAGAGGATGAAGAAAATATGGATTATCATTTTCATTTTTTTTTTAAGATTTAGACAAGAGTCTTGAAGTTATGAGGCAGAGAAAGAGGCCGTCTAGCTTATATAGAGACTTACAAGATATTGATATGGTTAACGTGAGGATGGTCTTGAAGCAAGCCAGAGAGATCTTTTTTTTGTTATCGTTGCATGCATGTGAACTTTGGGTGTACGTACGTGGGGAAAAGCCCACATGGCTATGATGGGGTATCATGTCAGAGATTTTTGTCAGTTTGGAGAATGGTGATAATTGGTTTTATTGTAAAGTATGTTAACAAACTTAAAAACCTTTTTGAGAAAGTTTTTTATTCAACTGGCAAAAGAGTTTAATCGTCTGTTTCATGCAAAGTGTATAAATTTAACAGGGATGGCAAGTAAGAGAAAATGTGAATTTCGTACATCAGTAAAACATTAGGATTCGAAGAAATTATGACAATGTGCATTCAGACCTGAAATCCAATTAGGCCTAAACCTAAGTGCCATTTGTATGTTTCGATTGGAATCTTAACGTTGGGGAGATTTGTTTAGCATGTTTTCTAGAACTAGATATAATATATAGGAATGATACTTAGTTACGTCTAATAGTTTGGCATTAAGAAAGTTAAACTCATTGTTTTGAACTACCCTCAAGGTTTTGATCTGACAACTAACAATGTACAACGCTGTAAGAACTCGAAGCTTGAAGGGTAAAAACTGTTGGAAACTCCCATTGGTCTTCTAAAGAAAACAAAATATCTAGGAGCCACTTTTTATTGGATATTTTGTAAAGAAGATATGGAAAAAGGAATGGAGAAGAAGAGAGATTGGTGTGGTCCAGGTTCGAGTAAAGAGCAAAAATGTCTCTCTTCCTTTTCTTATTTGGATTCCTCTGCACAGTTTCTTATCCTATAATCTCATCATCTTTGAAATTTGTGTGGCTCTTCAACGTTGCCTCTTGCTCAGGGCATTTACTATTTTCCTCTAATTTTGATGGGCATTGTGATTTAAACCGTCTTTTCTTTTACTTACAAAATATAGCCTAATAAAAATTCCAAAAATATTGTAGCATATTGGTTATAAGTAGGGTTTAAATCTGATAATATATATATGTGTGTGTGAGTTGTAAACGATAGAAAAATCATTTAACAAAAAAAGAGTTAACAAATTATTTAACTAAAATGTTCAAACATTTGGTAAAGAATCATATTACAGGCTTTAATCTCCGACATAAAATTATATGAATCTCAGTATAGAACCTCTTACTCGAAAAAGAAAAAGAAGAAGAAACTGGTTCAAACATTGTGCTTCCTGAATTCGGTAAAATATGGGTTGGACTCTCTCCTTGGTTTGCTGACAAAATCTGGGCCTTACTCTCAGCCAAGGTAGGTTAAGCCCAAAACTAAGAGCACGATCAATGCAGGACGCTTAAGGAGCGCTTAAGTCCAAATTTTGATTTAATTAAATCAAAATTAAAAGAAAAATGAAGAATTGACGCTAAAATAAACAGATTAAGCATCCGCGCTTAAGCCCACGTGTCATTATCTCTCCTCTATTTTCTCTTCCCCTTCTCGCTCTACTCTCTCTGCTTTCGATGGCGAGATCGAAACTTCAGTCGATTTCGGTAACAAAATTCGTCGGAAATCAAGTCTCCGGTGTGGGGGCGTTCGTAGTCAGATTGCGGTGATGAGAAGCGGCGAAGATCAACCAATTTCAATCAAACATCGATGTCGAGCGTGCGTTTGGAGTCTTGCAAGCTCGTTTCGCTGTTGTTAAAAACCCGACCCTCTTTTTGGATAAAGTAAAAATTGGAAAGATTATGAGAGCATGTGTCATACTTCACAACATGATAGTAGAAGATGAACGAGATGGAGAGTATGATGAAACAGAATTCCAACCAAGAGAAGGAAACGTAAGTTCAGATGAGGATGTACGTCATTCAGATGATATGCCTACGAACGTCGAAGAAATGATGGGTATTCGAGTAACTATTCGTGATGCAAAAAGGCATCAGCAATTGAAAAATGATTTGGTTGAAAATATATGGAAAACATTTGGACATCTTTATGCACACATTGTTGGAGATACTCAACATACTGACTAAGTTTTTATTTATGTTTATGTTCTCAAATTTTATGTTTAAAATGTTTGTATTTCAAATATGTTTCAAATTTCAATTTATGCAATGTATTTTATGTTTTGTTTATTAATAAAATTAAAATTAAATTTTTTTTTTTCTTAAGCACCCCAAAATAAGCTTCTCCCATTGGAGCTGAAAAAAAAAAGAAATTTTAACAAAGGTGCTAACACAATTTTTAATATTAAAAAAATTTATAAGCACCTCCTTAAGCATCCCCCATTGATCATGCTCTAAGAAGCCCAAAAACAAAGGAAAATTTAAGAAATATACAATAACTAAATTTTCAAGACTTCCATAATTTTCAAAAATACACTTTTTATAATTTTAATATATAAGTTTGAGTTCACTAATTCTTAACTATGATTTAGATGATTTAGATGTAGTTTTGAAAATTAATATATAGTTTCGAAATTTTCCCAAGAATATACTAGGCAATGAGTAAAAAATACAAACCAATATTTGACAGTATTGAAATTTCGCAAGAAAATGTGAAAGAAATCACTATTAGAGTTTCCATTAGTCTTACCACTAATTAAGCATATTATACTTGTAGTTCTAATCAAAGTCAATATTTGGATTATAAATTAATGTAAAAAAATTAATATGATTCATCTGTAGACTTTTTTTACTAGGAAAGCAATAATTGTGAATAATACGAATAATATAAATACCGGCGACAATAAGCGGGAGAGTGTCAGCATATAGTTCACATAATGCATCGAGCCATATGATAAAATTGACAAAGTTGCATTTAATAATTTTCCAGCACTTTTCTTTGCAGAGAGGTCCACTCCTCTGATTTTTCTCACCTATCTGACACTTTTTTGTACCCTAAGTTTTCTCTAATTTCGTTTTCGACCCCTATTCTTTTTTCTTTTTCCACTTGACACAGACAACACATCAGTCTTTCGATGGGACCCCTCTAAATACAATAAAAACTCAGAATGAAATATAAAAGAAAAGTAGAAAAGACCTTCGCTTCTGACTTCTGATCCACAGTTAGATCCGTACCGTCCAAACCCAGAAACCCTTGATCAATTATTACGCAAACCTATACGACTTTTTTTTTTTTTTTTAATTTCACCATGAAATCTATCTTTTTTACCTCTGCCGAATTATTCTCTCTGACTACTTTGATCAAATAAAGAATATAGTTTAGCAATTAATATAAATACCTCTAACATCTTTTTGGAACCCATCGGACAGAAGTAATGAATGTTATGTCGGATCCTCTGTTGTACATGTTTCGTCAATTTTGTATCTAGTTGTGTCCTACGAATATCGTAAGAATTGGTTATAATCTGGTATTCAGTTCTGATTGATTTCAGACTGGCCGGTAGTATATCGATATCATTGCTTAACCGATTTAGTTTAAGATCCAAGAAACTACCAAACTGTAGTTAATTTTCGCAAGATAATTCTTGTGTGCATTCATCTTTCATACTAATTGTTGTGAGAAGTGAGTTTAACATATCTCAAATTTGATCGAAGACTTAACAAATCGTACCAAAGAGGCAAATATCAAAGAAGAAAATTACCGTTGATGGATCTCAAAACAAAATGGAAGAGTAAGAGTAATGAACATCACTATTTTGAGTATTGGAGATCAATTTAGTATGCACAATAGAAAGGTTATGGACATTACTCTTACTCTTTCATTACGTTACCGTCACTGTTGAGCCGTAGGGTGAGGTATATATAGTTAAGCCAGACTAGCTATTTCATTTTATCATCTCTAATTCTCTACGTATGTTTGATTTTTTTTTTTTTTTTTTTTTTTTTAATTTTTCTCTTTGGAAAGAAATTGTAATTTCTTAACAGAATAACAAACTTACTAAGGAACTCTTATTTTGATACTTATGCACATATTGTTCGAACCACGAGAGTTGTGATTTCTTTATATGCTGTTTTTATCTGGTCATACATTCACATTATTTGTGTATATAGCATATATCCCACGAGAGGCTCGCTTTATTGAAACCATCGCTTACAACAAAACAAAAAAACAAAATATTCACAATTTTATTACAAAATCTAAGAAAGAGTCGCTTCCTTTAACAGGTATAGAAGAAAGAACAAATATATGATTAATAAAGAAAAATATAATTATCATAAGTAAGACTAATATTAATGTTTAGAAAGCTAAACAACAAGGATCAGAACACAGATTTTTACAATTGCAAAAACAACAACAAAGTCGTACCTTGGGACATCTAAAACAAGATGACCATCTGATCTTGCAGTTGCAGCTGCAGCATGAGCTCTTCTTCCTATTCAGACAACTGCAACTTCGGAAACAGGTGGGAATGCAGCAGGATAAATCCGGACAAGAACAGCAACAACAACCTCGGAAGCATGAGCAGCTCGGGCAGGTTGGGCAGCTCGGTCTCGGGCAACAACAGCTGTTCGAGCAGCACGACCCGTCGAAGCATTTGGACCCAGGGCAGCCGCAACCTGTGCAGTTGCAGCACTTTGGCTTCCTCAGATGGCACGAACACTCGGATTGGCAGCAACAGCAGAAACTCGCCAGGCTCAAACACGGTATACCGCTACTGCATCCAGTTAGTTAATTAGTATCACTTTGTAAGATAGATAGATATATTTGTCACTGTAGCCACCATCTAAGATCAAAGCATTGACTAACTAAATTTCTTAGGACAATTACTAAGGAATGTCTCAATCTATCTGAGCAAATTTTATCTGTACTTGTAAATTAATTATTTTCGAAAATTCAGGGGTCCCTGACAATTATTTGATATTTAAAATTTTCTTTAAAAAGTAAATAAATTTGAAAGTAAGAGCATGTGAGAACGCAGCAGTTGCCTGCTCTTACTAGACGGCCCTGACAGTTACCCTACAATGGTCGCATGGAAGTGAAAAAAAAACCACAATGAGAATGAGATCCTTGGAGCGGTAAATTCTTACCAGAGCCACTTCCAGAACCGGCAGGACCTTCGACTCTTTCGTTGTCTGTCCGTTTGGAAAAAAAATAAAATAAAAGGAATTGTAAGAGCGTGCAGAATGAGAAAGTGAAGTCACTGAGTAAATTATAGAGATATTCTTACGCAGGGATCAATGGGTCAGAATTTGCAACCACAAAATCAGAGAGCCTGTCACAGTAAAAAAAACATTTCACATATTTCCTTAGCTAAATAAACCCAACTGAATCAACAAGACTCTAGGATCAATGTTTAAGAAACAGAGAGATCTCACTCTTTGCAGCATCTGGAAGCTGGTTGTATGCCTTCAATGAATTTAATTTCCCCCTGCTCATAAGGACATTCAGAATATCAATTAAAGAACTTCATTAACTAACCGAAAGTGTGCTTGCTTGGCATATATAGTACAAAGTCTAATTTCACAAAACATTAATGGGACAAAACACAACACAACAAGAATTTTACATTTCAAAATTCTCAGGAGAAATAAAACATAAACAGTGTGAAAATTAATTTAATTTCTCAAATATATGAAAATATGCATCATAGAAAGGTAACATAGGGGAGGTAGGAGGAAAGTAACATGAAGAAAAAGGTGAACAAGGATATGGTCCTTTCAAACGCAGATAGCAATAAAAAAACAAAAACTTTCACATATTGATTGGTATGGAAAAGCAAAACAACAGAAAATGTAATGGAAGCTAACCAAATTCATTTTTTTTTTTAAAGATCTAATCAGAATTCCCTCTACTTTACTTCTAATGCTTCTTCTCTCTTTTATTTTTCTTCTTTTTCTTTATATTTTCCTTTTAATACTCTCTTTGACTAAGCACTCACTTTCATAGTACACATGCACGAACACATAGCCTCAGTGATGCATACAACAGAGTAAATGGGCGTCTCATCAATCACTTCACACTACAAGATGATCAACTTTTTTGATCTTATACAGCTGATATTTAATTTTCATAGTTTAAGGATAGAAAGTTAAATTAATTTGAAAATTATGATAATGAAAATTAACGAGGTTAGATTACAGGCTAAATTAAAAGAATAGGAACCCAATTAATCTAGCCTATAGTCAATAGATCCGTTGAAACCCCCCTAATTAACAGTGCATTTTGGTCAATAGCCATAATTAAAACATGCATTGCTTTAAATAGGAAAATACCATAGTATAAAGTAGTACTTGCTTGAAATTAATTTGATATAGATGTGTCTGATTACAAAAATTAATTACTCGTTTTGATAGCATCTAAGAGAATAAATAAAACTAAATGTCTGGTTTTCTATAATTGCTGTCAAACATAACACAACGGTCCAGAGTCCAAAACCAACCTGGATATAGTAGGAACCAAGAAAGTTTAGTAATAACTATTTAAAAAAATTATCTTTAAAGTTACAAGATTATTTACACAAGAAAGTTTAGTAAGGGATTACTAATGTGATTAAAAACTTAATTAATTATCTAATCGAAAGTTAGTACAGTAGTACATGCTAGTACCATTCTTTAAGACTAATAAAACAAAGAGCGAATAATGAATTCAAAATATTCGGACACTTCCTCAGAGTAATCAAAATGGCAGATTAAAAAAAACAAAAACAGAGAGATTACTTTTCTGTCTAAAATAGGAAAAAACTTAATTACTTGCCTCGAGAAAACCAATCTCTCTCTCTAGCATCTGAACTCTCGCCGCCTCTCTACGCTTCCCATACAAATCTGGATACTCCGGCGGAGACTTCGGACGAGGCGGCGGAAGAGACGGCGGAGCAAGAGCTGAACCTGTTCCACCAGCTCCTTGTCCTCCGCCACTGCCTGAAGGAGCAGACATTGTCTTCTTCTCCGGTATAACTTCCAGAGAGAAGGGGTTTTGAGTCAAGAGAAAAACATGCAGTAAGTCAGGAGAGAAATAAACAAAAGAAGAAGAAGAAGAAGAAGCGGCGAGTGAGAAAAACAATGCAAAGGAGAAAGAAAGAAAGAAAGAAAGAAAGAAAGAGAGAGGGAGAGATTAGTAGAGAGAGTATAGTAGAGAAGAGAGAGGAGAGGAGGGAGGGTGGGTGGCAGAAGCAGTAATTATGGTAGCTGACAAGGATAATTACTTACCTTCCTCTGCCCCCTTTTAAGGCTCCGTGTCTCTTTGATATTTGAACTTTTATTATACTAACCATTCATATCGGTGGAGGACTATAACAAATGAATTATTATTGCATTGTTGTTGTTGTTGTTGTTGTACATATACTTCCTAATCTTATTAAATAAACAAAGAATACAAAATTCTCATTTAAACTTTGATTGCAAAACATTGAAAGACTTTTCAGTTACTTTCGGAAATTTAAATCTTCATTTTTGCTAATTTGCACTTTCTATCTTGACTAAAATTGGGATATGGTTTTGTCTTCGTGATATATCACTTTTAATTCTAAATTGCATATGTGCATATGTGTAAGTATGAGAAAATTAGGCTTTAAAAAGTGTTCACTTTTTCAGTTACAAAAAGTGCTTCTTGCTTCTTTATTTGCATAACCCCGTTTGAAGTTCATTTTCGCTAATTTTCATATCATTCGGCCAAGCATTATGTAATTTTTTATGTTATATTCTTCGTAGAGAAACTTAAACTTTTCTCTCATAATTAGTGGAGAAACATAAAACGATAAAGAAAAATGTAGATTAATAAACCAAAGAAAAGAAATAAGAAAATGCCTCTGTCGTATTAAGATGAGATCTTCAAATGTTCGCATCGCATCTCATTTTAGCCTTAGAAATGCCCACTCACACCAGTAGTAAGTTCGCATCACATTTTTATATTCAAGTTGCCGTTTATTAAATCTTGAGCTTTTGAAGCCTTTTCTCACAAAAATATATACTTAGCATCTTTCTCATTAAGCTTTTGAAGTCTTTGTCACAAAAGTTATCACACTAATTAAGCAACTTGATCAAGTATATGACATATATATACACAAGTGCTGAAGTGTATCTTTATATAAAGGATTAAGAGGTCAAGTATTGTAAATCACTAGAAAGCACGTGTGTGTATAAATGTGATGGGTGCAAGAAGCAGCCAGGCGGTGGATCCGGTGGTGAGCAGGAGATACTCATCGGAATCAGAGGCGGTGCTGGTAGTGCGACGACGACCACATATGGTGAATGGAGGAGGATTTGTAGTGAGCAATAGCAAACAACAAGTAGTGTTTAGAGTTGATGGGTGTGGAGTTCTTGGAACCAAAGGCAAGCTTCTCTTGCGAAGTGGTGATGGTGATGATTTGCTTCTCATCCGCAAGATGGTAACTAAAAATATGTTTGTGTTATATAGTTTTGATTACTTTGTTTGATATCAATCATGCTAATGAGATCACAGGGGTTTTCTTATTATATTTCTTTTTACTATAGTAACATCTCTTTACATTAAAAATCTGTCTAGATTATCTTTCTTAATCCAACCATTTTGAGTTTAGACTAAAAAAATTTGTTATACATGCATATAAAATCAAATTTTGTTGATTTTTTTTAAAAATGTTTCATTTTTCACTAATTATATAACATTTGTCAATGGAGGAGGTAAATAAGCTAGGAAACACGACCTGTCTGAGAGCAAACCGGAGATATTTGTGCTTGGGACCATAATTTCTTATATTTTTAACTTTGGGACCACTCATCCTTCTCCAAAAAATTTACTAGAATTTGGTTAAATTTTAGCATAACCGTTCTATATATGTAAATGGTTTAAGCTCTCTCTTCTTCACTCTTTAGCAAAAAAAATTACAAGACACCACAAGTTATTTTAGGCTTAGGGCCACACAAATTTCAGGTGGCCCTGTTAGGAAACTGAGTCTAAAGTATATACAAAACAGTGAGTGTATGAATCTTTTAGCTGAGGATTTTGAAGTTGGGTTTTGTGGGTAATAAATCACTTCAGGGAGGAATGGTGCAGGCACTGAACATGGTACACAAGAAATGGGAAGGTTTTGGATATGATAACGAAGGAGCACAGAAGCTGGTTTTCACCTTGAAGGATCCAAAAGATTCATGTCTGGTTCAACACGGTTCAATAAGAATTTTGGTACACGGTAAACCGAAGATATCAACTACCCGCAACATCCATAACAATAACTATGTGGAGATCAACGGCTCTTTCGCAGAGAGAGCTTGCAACATCATGGATTCAGATGGCAGAGCCATTGCTAAGGTGGTTATTATTGAACCGCTTAGTTACCAGTTTTTATTTTTGTTGTTGTTAAAGTCGTAGAGATGTTGTTGATAATAATTGAAGCAGAGAATAATAATAATAATAATAATAAATATACAGATAAGAACAGAGAAAGAGATGGAAGAAATGGTGGGGAACAAGAAGGATCTTTATCAAGTAATAGTCAAAGCAAACGTGGATCAAGCTTTCATCTTCGGTGTCATCGCCATACTAGACTATATCCATGGCGAATCCACAGTCTGTTGATCTATCTATATTCAATACATACATTTACATCTATCTCTATATGTCACAGAAAATGTGTTGTAATCTAAAATCATAACATTTGAGACTTAGTTTTTTGTTGTTGAAAAGTTCGATTTTTTACGGAACAAAAGAGATTATATTACAAGTTTATTTTATAACAGTTTCTACATTATCGTCAAACCCAGAAACGCATTCAGATTGATAATCGCGTTTGGTGAAGGCAGGCAACAAAGGAAACTAATTATACAGATAATAAACAATTCTCAGAGATCCACCACAACAAACTGTAACTGAATTCGAATTACAAGCATCAACACACACCTTTGGGATTTCCGATGTCAATCAAGCACAGGCGCATGGATTCTCCGCCGTCGCGTCAGCACCGCCGTCTTCAGATCTGAAAACGAGATAACCGACGGTTAATCCGACGACGATCGCGATGAAAACGCCTCCGTTGAAGGACATAACCGCCAGCATCAACAAGTAACCGATCGCCGCGTTGACGCCGAAAAGCAGCACCGACGCAGCTTTAGCGGCGGATCTGGTACCCGATTTGGGTATAAGAGGGGCCGATACGCCGGTGCGAGGAGGCGGAGGATGACGGGTGGAGGAAAGTGATTTGAATTG
Organism: Erythrophleum ivorense; assembly: GCA_026724425.1. Lineage (NCBI taxonomy): Eukaryota > Viridiplantae > Streptophyta > Magnoliopsida > Fabales > Fabaceae > Erythrophleum > Erythrophleum ivorense. The sequence goes on along the minus strand of JAIUCV010000071.1, from coordinate 7,524,739 downwards.
GATGCGGCGATTCTCAAGGTACTGGAAGAAGGCGGAGAAGACGAAGCAGGCGACCAAAGTGAGGATGTAACTGAGCCATGAATCGGTTTTCCAGAAATCGAAGAGAATCGTAGCTTTGATTCCCCAGTAGAAGGTCATGTGCATCATCTTTGCGAGCTTTTCTGGGTTTGAGCTTTGATCGTGTAGATGAAGCAGAGAAAATGATAAACGATGATCGAAAAAGCTGTTCGAAAGCGGTTTTGGTTGTTGGCTTGTTTACAAGATTAAGTATCCTTTGTGGGCTCAAACTATAGTCCAGTGGGCTTATCAATAAGATTATATTAGTAGCCCATTCCGTATTTTTAGCACTGGATCTAATGTTAGACTAACAAAATTGAAACAATTATGTTCTAACCGATTGAACTTAACCATGTCTTAAGTATATTTATTGCATTCTTTCTTACCAAGAACATGAAACCAACAGAAAACATGATGTGTTTTGCATCCAGATACATCCAAATAATTGCAGATACATTTTCCTAAAATATCAAATATTAAGGAACAGAGGGAGTATATGACAATATTGTGTTTTATCATTCTTCTGTCTCATTCTACAGCATTTGTTACACAGGATATCGAAAATTTATGGTCTGGATCCAAATAATAATACTTTTGATTTAGAAATTTTGGATACCTTAGATGTCTGATATCTCTTCCTCACTAGCATTTCTGTTTGAAAACAAAGTTTGTCAAGTCCTGGTTTTGGTCTTTACATACTTTCTTTAATTAAGGGGTATAATAATTTATGGAACGGTGGGTACAAATCTGGAATCTTGGTGGGTTGTACTCAAAGATATTCGTGAAAGGGGCTCGAGATATTTATCACCAAGACAGCAACAAAATAAACATGGAATTGTCTTTTTATTAAAAACAATTAAGAAACAAATAGAGAACAAATGGCCAATTTAGAGTGTATAGGCCAAGTGGGCAACAAAGTGAGAAGGACCCATTACGCCACACAAATAGGGAAGTGATGTGAAAACATAACAAAATGAACACTTGTGTGTCTCCTTATCATACCAAAGCTGGACTGGACATATCCTCATGTGCCATGCCCACCATGAATCGATCTCTGAAAACATGAAAATTTTACATCTAACAAACAGTTAGAAAGCTCCCTCAGTACTGCTTCCTCATAAACTTAGTAATTAACATGCATCAACATAAATTAATGTGTTTATGTGGCATGCATTATGCATAGATAGCCAACTAGTGTCTAGTGATATGAAAATGTTTTGTGGTCTACTGATCTGTATTCAACTGTCTAGTGATCATGTGGCGTAAAAGTTAGAAAAAAAAAATCCAGTTTTCTTAATCCTGATAGCTAGTATCATATTTTTGAGAACTATCTAAAAGGTTTTTAGGGTTTGTATTCTTTATTTACGAGATTAGTAAAACAATCTTAAATAAAAAGGAGTGATTTGTCTTTATTCAATATTCCTTCATCTTTCGCTTGATTTCATCGTATTATTCACTCGAATTCACAGCAATTAGTTATTTAATAAAAACTTCGACTGGACTGACGATCTGATTTGCTGTTCAACAATTTCAGTCAGCTGGATTTTGGCTGTTGGATCAGTTTCTAAATCAGTGAATGGCGGAGCCAGCGTGTGGGGACGTGGGCCCACCTGATTTTTTTTTTTAATAAAAATTATCACTATTTTTAATAGAAAATCTAATGAAATGTGATAAAATTTGATTATTGACCATGTAATATATGGTTTAATTCATTTTGACAGTGATATAATCAAGTCAGATCAACTAGTCAAACTCGGATCAACCGGGACATATTATAAAGCTAGAGTCGACATTTGAGAGATGAATTCGACTTTGGGATATGACATTTTGATACTCATAAATATACTGGCCTATGCTATTTCTAGTTATACTTGTAAGTAAAACATCTAAGATTAAATTAAATGTATATTTCCTTTTTCTGCATTAGAATTAGGTATAATCAGTGTTCTAAAAGGCGGTTTAGGCGGCCGCCTAGGCAGTGCCTAGGCGCTAGGCGGTCATAAACTGTAGCGATTATCTTCTCGGCGCCTAGGCATTTATAAACCATGATTTGATCTAAACTTTTATTTATCGTTTAACAAAATTCATTTTTTTATGGATATTTTATCTAATATGAAAATATTATACTTTTTATAGTTTAGTTTTAGTACTTTTTTAATTTTTTAGTGTATTTTGAACTTAATATATTTAAAATATGTATAATATATAAGTTTATTTAGTAAATTTTAAAAACGTCTAAAATTCGCCTAGACTCCGATTAGGCGTTCTAGGCGCTAGGCACTGACCTACCGCCCGCTTAGCGCCTAGCGCTTTCTTGAACACTGGGTATAATCATTGTTGTATAAATTTGCCTGCCATCTATTCATTGAGAAACAACGCAAAACCCTCTAATACGCTCTAGGTGTTAACAACTATGATTGAGCAAATTAAACGACGGTGTCTTAATATTTAAGTTAGTAAAATTACGAATGATAATATCATGTAGAACTACATTTTAAACAGTCTAGGCTAGCATTTTTTGGATCAACAACATACATTCTAGCCAAGTTGAACATTAGAAAATGCTTCAATACTAATACCAATGCTATAAAATATTTGTTTTTCTTCTTTTCTTTTTATAGCTACGTTTTAGGTAAAACTCATTAATTACTTGTATCACATATATATAGCTTTGTTATTCACTTATTTGTAATCCAGATACAAACATAAGGAACTCATTAATTACGTCAGCCTTAATTAATTCACAAGATAAGTTACATAAATTATCTGTAAAACCTACTCATATTTAAGTAAGCACTGCAAATCGCATAATATGAGATGAGCTTTGCTCTTTTAAACATTTTATTAACTCACTTCACTTGTGAAGAAAGGATGACGTCATAGGAAATTAAATCCTCGGATTCCAACCATTTCTTCTCCCTCTAAAATGTAATTAAGTACAAATAATAAGAACTTAAACAAAAATTAATTAAGGGAAAAAAAAACAAATTTACAACTAACAGATTAATCAAGTAGAGAGAGACGGGAAACAGCTCCCAGATCGAAGAAGCGACCGTCGTGACTCTACGCCGTCGATCCCCGGCAAAGCCCCGCTCGAGTTCGTCCTCGTGGTGGTTCGTCGTGGAGAGCCGTCGAGGCTCCGACGTAGAATCCTACCAATGACGGAAATCGGATCTTCCTCCTCGTCGGGACTCCAAGAACGGAACCGGTGGCAAAACGTCGTGTGGCGGCGGAGAGCTTCCTCGACGGAGATTCGAGTCGGAGATCGAACCACCTCATCCTTAACCGCCTCCGCGCAGAGCCCACAAAGCCAGAGTCCCTTGTGCCGTTCCTTGACGCGATTAATGTAAGCCGGCGTGCACTCCTCAGCGAAACCGCACGTATCGCACGTGACAGACTCCACTGCCGGCAACGACGAAGCCACTGCCACCGTCTTCGTGTTAGTATCGGTGGCTGAGGATGATGATGATGATGATGAAGACATCGTTTGCTTTGTGGAAATTTTTTGTTTAAGAGTCTCTGGCTTTTCTGGATTTAAGGTTATATCATTCAGATGCAGGTGGTCTTACTTGGATGTATATATAGATATACATGGTGACATATATCTCTGTTATTATTATTATTTATTTTTTTTCTTCGAGAAAAATTATTATGTTTATGTTAAATAATGTGAGGTTGGAGGAAGATTTGGATTCATGTGAGTGAGATAATGTGGCGAGAAACTTTTTGTTTGTTTCTTGAAATTTTGCATGTGGGTGTGGATGGATAATAATTGAATTTCGTTTGCGCAAGTGATAAATTCATAAAATAATCATGCGATCTTACGGTTAAAGATTTTTCCAATGAATATTAATCTAGATTGTACATCTAACAACTTGTATATTCATTTTTTCCTTGGATATTCAACTTTTTTCTCATTATTTTCTGTATGTTAGATTAATATGATTAAGGATTCCAACACAGTGTAACTCAAGAGGGATGCCAAAGGGAAACAACTTTGCCATAAATATATTATCTTTGAGAAATCTCTCTAATGAAATGTATAAGTAACCTTAGCAATCAAATGATGTTTGCCGGTCTAGACTAGAAATTGTATATTAGCTAATGTGTGATTCCGCATATTCAATTGCTAACATCTTAAACTAGCAAAATTAAAAACAAATCTCTAAACTAGTCTTTCACAGGTCTCAAAACTAGTTTATATACATCGGCCATGATTACTCAATTACAAAGAAAAATCCCCATATGATTCCGTCTCCTCTTGTGTGTGTATGTGTGTGTGGTTTAGCTAAGAAAATAATTTAACTAGAAAATAAATAAACGGACATTACCAAAAAAAAAAGAAAATAAATAAACGGAGGGAATTGATCATTAAATGTTTTATGAGGTAAGAGAGAGACAATGATTAAGGAAGATTGGAAGAATCTATTGAGATGAAATCAGAAAGAATTAGGAGAAAATAGGGAAACTTATTGTGACAATAGGTCTTAAGTAACAATAGTGAGGAGAAATGTGTTACCTAGCCAATGACTTGACTTACTTCGTCAATATAGTATAATGACAACATATAGATGGTTGCTTGAAACCATGGGTATATAATGATGAAATGTGGACCTGAAATTGAGATTGTCCGTCGAAGGATCGATATGAATGTTAAAGGATTAAAAAAAAGATTTGTAGTTACATGAAAAAAGAGGTGGTCCATGTTTTCGAATGGGAATAGCAGAGAAGGTACCTAGTCGTTGAAGCAATACTCCATTAGTGAAGTATGTTTAACACTATCGAGCAACTCACCAGAATATGTATTAAAAGTTGAATATTTCCAGGTCTGTAGATGAAATATAAATCTAACAATAGGAGAGGTTGATAGATTCATAGCTTAAAGGCTACTATATAAAATGTCGATTGTTTGTTTATGTTTAAGTTTAGTACTGTAAATGGTTTTTTTTTTTCTTCTAAATGAACCCAAAACCTTACATATTTTTAAGCAAAATCATATTGTCAAGCCAAAAAGGTGCAAAAATGTAGTTTTTTTTGTGTAAATGCGACCGTAAACGCAAAACAAAATTGCGTATGAAACATCGAACTCTAAGGATATAGCCATTAGGAGAAATCAATGGTGGCTAATGTGGGAAGAATCTAGAATACTCTATGCATTTTAAAATAATGAGTCATATCTACGTTGTACTATATACTAACATCATATGCAGGGACCATATATTCAACGAATGATATGTGACAACTATGTGAGAAATAATCATACCAACATTTCATAATAAGATTATTTTTCAGTACTGTAGAATTTAATTTACCTAAAAGTTGAGGAACGTGCTATAAAAGTTTAAAAAATACTGCAGCTTTCCGCTTGGAAAACGATATTTGTCCCTGGCCTACTTAGAAATCTCTAAGTTTCGTCTTCCATTTGTTCTCTTTTCTCATCTTTGTCGAAACTCTTTTGTTCTTTTCACTTAGGTAAATGTTTCTCTTTTTTTTTGTCTTTATCTTTTACCCTTTTTAACTTGTAGCAAAAAAAAGTTTGCTAAATAATTGCTTATGCATAGAGAGCTCATGGAGTAAATTTGTTTTCAAGTTTTGCTAAGTTTGCCTGACTCTATGCATGGGAGTTACTAATTCAGAAGCTTTGACTTCTAGGATTCAATTAAAGGAAAGCTCGTGCATCGATTATAATGGCATTATTGTAGTTCTGTTAGGAGTATATATGATATATATGTTATATGTTGGTTATAAGTCCATTTAACTCTATATATTTTAGGGGTGAGATCATATCATTTTTCTCGGTGAGATTTGATGACATAATGCATATATAATTTTCAAATTCGTTCTGCAAGCGAACAAATTAATATGTCTCTTTTATATATTCCAGAGTTAAGAAAGTAATTGGGTATTAAAAACCTTCTGAATACTAGTTATAAAAAACAATCATAATGCGATGTTCCTTGGAAAATTATTACATGTATAACGCAATCATAACGCAATTATACAATATACATTATTATTTTCTTGGTGCCAAAATGTGAATAATGAGTAAGGACGGAATAACTGTGTAATTACATTTTTCTTTTGATATTTGGAAATTAAGTTCGTATTTTTTGGATTTTTATCTTCTCAAACTTTTGAAACGCTATGTTGCAATTGCCCATTCCCATTATCTTTGATGTTTAACATTTTATAGATCCTTTAAGAAAAATTATTAGAAAGATAGACATGCAGTTCAAGTTAATCATAACTGAGAAGAAGAAGAAAAAACAGTTGATTTGATAATCAATCATTAGATTCATACGTAGTAACGTTTTAGAATCGTTTTCTTAAACAAGCAAGATGATATGACCAATCACAAATAGTTACGTCGTAGAATCGTTTTCTTAAAGACATGTTCTTTGTCTCTATCGCTGTGTTTCTCTATATATGTTGGTACAACAAATACAACATAATTGAGCAGTACGACTAATGTTGTCTATTTTTAGTTATAGAATAACTATGATCCCCCTTAATACAATTGTAATATACTTATCAATTATGTGTAATGTGGTACCAATGAAAACAAAACGAGTTACAGCTGGCGTGGTTTTGTCTTCAACATGAATGATAACCGAACTCTCTTGCATCTTTTTATTTTATTTTTAATTATAAGAACACCCACTTATTACTTGTGTACTTTCCTTCTAATCTCCACCCTTTTTTAATCTTTTACCTACTTACGGCAAATTGTGATCTTTTTGGCATATACATATTATAACTAATCTTTTTGGATCAGCACCATGTGATTTCCAGATCATCCAAGTGTACAACAGATTCTGGAGTGAACAGGTTTTCCAGTAAGAAAATGTTTAGCAGTTTATATTCGAATAAATCAATGGATCAAAACGTAATCATTTGCACACCGTTGAGATTTGAACACAGATTATGTGGATTTTGTGCTTTTTTGTTGTTTTAGGACTGACTATTCGTGAAATTACTGTAATTTCTGTTGATAACCGGAACTAATTTTCATCTTAAAAACTCCCTGGAAGTGGCCCGTTACAGAAAAAAAAAAAAAAAAAAAAAAAAAAAAAAAAAAAAAAAAAAAAAAAAAAAAAAAAAAACTCTCGGGAAGCTCCGTAAGTGCAATTTGGGCCTTGTTGGGCCTTTCGAAAACTTTCATTCATCCCTTTAAAGCTTTCTTCTATATGTGAAGGAAATAAACATGAGGAAAACTGAAAAAAGTTTCGGTCCCATATAAACGTTAACATGATTTAGAAGGTGTATAAACATATTTTTTGAATCCTTTCAACCTTCTAAAACATGTTTATACACGAAAATGAAAATTATTATAAAGAAATGGAATATGAGTTGGACCGATGACTGATCTGTGTAAACCAACTCAAACCACTACTAAACATAGTTACATAGATAATTTAAATCTTCCAAACCGATGACTGATTTGAGTGATTAGATTAGAGAAGAATCAGGAATATATCTCAAATCAGATGGATTGGTTAGGAAACTCTTGCTATATGCAAATACAGCATCTACACTTTGATTGATGATAGCACGGTGCATATAATTGGATCGAAAAAAGAAAAAAAAAAAAAGGACTTGTTATACTTGTGTCATCATTAAAAATAAATTATACGGCCGACAAGTCATTAAGGGTCATATTAACTCGAAAGTTGTTTTTCATTTTTCAATCTCTCCCAAGTTTGATTTGAATTTTGATATTCTGATTTCTCCAACGTAGTTTTCCGGAGAATCGGATTTCATCATCGCTGACATCAAGCGATCCAAAAATCGGAATCGTTGATTCACGTTCTTCTGCTCCTTGGAATTGATTGAAGAGAAGATTCTTTTTTTTTTTTTTTTTTTTTTAATCTCAGATTCCAGGTATTTTTCTCAATCGTTATTTGGTGTGTAGTTTATGCTCTCGCTTCACCGTTTCGATCTGATATACTAATTGTTTATTTTTTGGCATCATCAACTGTCTCCTTTTATCGTAGCAGAATCAGTGAAAGTTTTTTCATTTCGTTTGTTTCGTTGCCGAATGTTGGGTGTTAACGAGAATTTCCTTAATTAGTACGATTGAGGAGATGAATTTTAGTTGCTTTGAGATTGGGATTAGGCTTTCTGCAATATTGCCTGATTCTCTCAAACTTTGATTTTGATATACTGAATTAATCAATTCGAGTAATGTGTTTATTTTTATGGGAGGTTTACCAATTTTAATTCGAATGCAACAGTAATTTGGTAGGTGGGAGATGCTAATTTAGCTTATTGTGTACGGAATTTCCCAACAATCTGACTCTTAAATTATAACCTTTTCTTGTCCATCTCTCTCTGGATGCACTTTTTAAGGTATTAATCAATGCACTTGGCTTTAGTGTGTCTCTTGTGATAGGATCAGTGTTTAGGATGGTGTTTTTTCTTTTTTTTTGTCAGAATTTATTTTCTTTGTGCTAAACACCAGTTATCTTATATGATTTGGCTAGGAATCTACTTCTAAATGAGATATCTGTTGATTGACTAACTGTTCTGAAAGGATCACACTGAACATCGAGAGCTAGCTGGATATATGGCTTGATCTAGTGTGAAGGAAAGTTTCTCTGAGACGCCAAGAAGCATGACCCTCCATAGAAATAGGTAGAAATTTCCTAGTTGGTTTCTGCTGACATGTGTATGTAACTTAGTAGTCTAAGGTGATCTTATCTATTTAGGAGAATGGAAGGCTGCCCCTTTTAATTCTGATCGTATTTCTTTCTCTTCGTTTTAGTAATCTCTTCTTAGGTGTGACGGATTGAAATCTTACAGCTTTAGGATGAAACGAGGAGCCCTTCGGCGGAGGGCTAGGGATGTCTCTCTTGTGCTTGTTGTGCTTCTCTGTGCAACCGTAGTCATATGGACGTGGGATAGAACTCCAACCTCCGCCTTTCTTCCGCCTGAAAGTCACTTTCTAAAGCTGGAAACAGGTTTAACTATGACACTAAACTCTCCTTCTGTCACATTTTTGAATGCTGCAACAATATTACAGAGGCTTTTCTCAATGCTATTTTGGTTCTGTAAAGCTGCTGCATGACCGTGATATGTTTTACGTCTAGTGTCCTTTGTTTATGTTTCATAGGTGTACAAATTTATTTGGATCAATATGTATTTTTTCACTTGTAGTTTCTCTTGTTCATGTTTCATAAATTACTGTAGATGTTCGTGCAAACAATATTACGACTAAACCTGGGGTATACGTAACCTCTTTCTTTGTCATTTGCAGAAGAAAAGGTTGAGAGAATAGCTACTGACGCTAAAGACAGCTACTCATCAGCTACTCCATTTTTAAACAAAGGTAATGTTGACAAGTTTTTTTTGCACCTTTTGAGGGGGTTTGCTCCCTTTCTGTTGTATTCTGCATTCGGGGAAACTAAGCCTCGTACATTTTTCCCTTTCCCGGCTTTCTATAATAAAGATACAAAAGAAGAAGAGAAACAAGGGGAAGAAGTTACTCTAAGTGAGACGAATCAAGGGAAGACACCAACTATTGAAGAAAAAAAACAACAACATGAAGATATTGTAACTGAGCCAAATTCTAGGATTACACCAGCTATTGAAGAAAATAAATTAGAACAGGTGAAACATGAGGTTCCTGTTGGTGAGGCAAAAGCTACGAAGAAAAAACATATTAAAAAGACTAATTTAGATCCAGAGAGTAAGATTCTTGCAACAGACGAAGAGAAGACTTCAACTGCTCACACCAAGAGTCAAGGTAGAGAATCGTGTTTTTATAGAGACTCGGTTTTGTGATGCCTGAAAGTATCTTAGGAATGTTTATTATTCTGAAACTGGAAAACAATCTATTTGCAACTTTGTGAAACTATTAGTCTTAAATCTCGACCACTGTATTGATGTTGTTTCAGTATGATTCCCGTCCTTTGTGAAATAACAGGTTTTACATTTTTGTTTTTTCCCCAGCTTGTAATTATGCGAAAGGGAAATGGGTTGTGGACGATCACCGTCCTTTGTATTCAGGAGCTCATTGCAAACAGTGGCTTGCTTCAATGTGGGCGTGCAGGTTGATGCAACGTACTGACTTTGCCTTTGAAAGGTTAAGATGGCAGCCTAAAGATTGCTCTATGGAAGAATTTGAAGGTTCCAAGTTCTTGAAAAGGTAAAAGTAATTTTGTATCCAAAGATGTAGTCAAGTGTTCCCACCCACCAAGTCCATTAGTAACAGTGCATGGCTCTGTTTTTGAAATTCCTTCAGGATGAAGAACAAAACCCTAGCCTTTGTTGGAGACTCGTTGGGAAGACAACAGTTCCAATCTATGATGTGTATGATCACGGGAGGCAAAGAGAGGCTCGATGTCCTTGACGTGGGACCAGAATTCGGCTTCATAACTCCCGAAGGAGGAGCTCGTCCTGGTGGATGGGCTTACAGATTCCCAGAATCCAACACAACGGTCCTATACCACTGGTCATCTACACTCTGCGACATACAACCGCTCAACATCTCCGACCCTGCAACAGAACACGCTATGCACCTCGATCGCCCACCAGCGTTCTTACGACAGTACCTTCATAAGATCCACGTGTTGGTCATGAACACAGGTCACCATTGGAACAGAGGGAAGCTCAATGGTAACAGATGGGTAATGCATGTAAACGGCGTTCCCAACACTAACAAGAAACTAGCCGCTCTCGGGAACGCCAAGAACTTCACAATCCACAGCACGGTTAGCTGGGTTAGCTCGCAGCTCCCTCTCCATCCCGGTCTTAAGGCGTTCTACAGAAGCCTTTCGCCGAGACATTTTGTGGGCGGGGAATGGAACACAGGAGGGAGCTGCAACAACACAACCCCAATGTCTATCGGGAAAGAAGTTCTGCAAGAGGAGTCAAGCGATTTCAGCGCGGGTCATGCAGTGAAAGGCACCGGGGTTAAGCTCTTGGACATAACAGCGTTATCTCATATTAGAGACGAAGGTCACATATCGCGGTTTAGTATCTCGGCTTCACCGGGTGTTCAGGATTGCCTCCATTGGTGCTTGCCCGGTGTTCCTGATACCTGGAACGAAATCCTTTTTGCAATGATCTAAGTTTTTTCAAGTTACATCTTTTGCATTAGCAGAAAAAGTTCAGAGAAAAAGGGCTTGAACCTGAGCCTGAGCCAAGCCTTTGATAGCTTTCTACTACACATATTGAAGTTTTAGCAGGCTGAGGTGTATGTTTTAGTATTATATTCTGGTAAAGAAACAAAGCTCTGGCTATTATAGACGTAAGCGTTTGCGCTAACCATACCGGAGCTTGGTTTCCGACCATATTTACGGAACAGATTCTAACTCTTTAAATGTCTTTGAGTCGATTACCAGAAATGTTAGAATTCCGTCTTCTGCAGATCTTTTTTTTTGGATTTTGGTGAGAAATTTGCTGTCTACATCTAGAAATTAAAGGTTGAAGGAATGAATCAAATAAAATGTAACATTTATGATCATGTACATGTTGCAGTGATGACAATGGTCGTTCTTCCTTTACTGATCAAGAAAAGTATCACCGTTTTTTTGTCCGTTTGATACGTTTATGTCGCTAAACATCCTGATTCTATTTACTTTATTCATATTCTTTCTCACTACATTCATACATCAACCACGCTTGGATCATTGAGATGCATCGATGTTAATTGGTACTTTCCGGCACGCATATAGTAACAACTTAGAGAGGCTTCTTGACATATTTGGTGGTTCTCCGGTGACTTTAGAAACGAATAAGCAAGACACAAATGCAAACTCTTACTTCTCGAAGAAGAAAACATGGTCGTGAGAAAAATCCCAAAAAAATCTCTAATAAGCAAGCTCTCATAAACAGATAAAAAGGTTTTAAAACAAGAAAAGGGAACACAACAGAAACTATTTTTGGCAATAAAAAAGGTCTAAACTTTGACAGCTAAATCAATCAAAAACAAGGAAAAATGCCACCCTCTTCTCAACCCTCACAAACAAACAATGTCCAAACTTTGGAACAACAAACCAAATCTGAACAAAACTACCTCTCTCAACGAACCCTACATCATCATCATCAACAGCAAGATCTTCCTTGTTTTCAGACATAAAATACCAACAAGAAAAAAAACAGCAGCAGCTTCTCTTCCCCTCAATCCATGGCTGCTGTTCTGTTCCCCGGCTTCCTCCTCCTCTGCCTCCTCCTCCTATGTTTCTCAATCTCCCCTTCTATGCAGAACTTAAGCGAGGCCGAACCGCTCGTGCGGTTCAAGACCTCGGTGAACATAACCAAAGGAGACCTAAATTCATGGAGACCAGGAACAGATCCCTGCAGTGGAAAATGGTTCGGGATCTATTGCCAAAAGGGTTTGACAGTCTCAGGCATTCACGTCACACGGCTCGGTCTCTCCGGAACCATCAACGTCGATGATTTAAAAACTCTCCAAAACCTAAAGACCATCAGGCTTGACAACAACCTCCTCTCGGGTCCTCTCCCGCATTTCTCCAAACTCCGCGGCCTAAAATCTATCATGCTCTCTAACAACAGCTTCTCCGGAGAGATCCCTGACGATTTCTTCAAGGACATGTCAAATGTCAAGAGGCTGTTTCTTGATCATAACCAATTCGTGGGGAAAATCCCTTCCTCCATCATGCAGCTCCCCAATCTCGAGGAGCTTCACCTTCAAGGTAATCGTTTCTCCGGAGAGATTCCTCCAGAGATCGACACAAACAAGAACCTGAAAGTCCTCGATCTTTCGAACAACCAACTCGAAGGAAAGGTCCCTGAGAGCCTCTCGGATAGGAAAAACCTCCTCATGAGATTGGAAGCGAACCTAAATTTGTGCGGGAAAGCCGTGAACATTGAATGTGCTCCCGGCGAAGGACAAACCACGTCGCCGTTATCAAACCACTCGAACAGGGCCACGGTGGACGCGATCATGGTATCGGTCACGCTTCTTATCTTGTTCTTTATCGTTGTGGGGGTTTTAAAGAAGCTAAACAAGAAGAGAAACCCCGAGTTTCATATGCTAGACAAAAACCATCCGAGCAACAACGATATCGTGGAAGTCAAGGTACCTGGATCCCCGGCCGCGAAAAGGTCTACGGAAGCAAGCAGGAAGCGCGGTGGACACGCTGAGAGCGGTTCCACCAAGAAAGGATCGTCTCATAATGGGAAAGTTGGAGGAGGAGGAGGAAGTGTAGCCGGAGGAGGGATGGGTGACATTATAATGGTGAATACCGACAAGGGTTCGTTCGGTTTACCTGATCTGATGAAAGCTGCAGCGGAGGTGCTAGGAAACGGTAGCCTAGGATCAGCTTACAAGGCGGTGATGGCTAATGGATTATCCGTTGTTGTGAAGAGGATTAGGGATATGAATAAACTTTCACGCGAACCTTTCGATGTCGAGATGAGACGGTTAGGGCAACTTAGCCACCCTAACATTCTTACCCCTTTAGCATATCACTACCGTCGTGAAGAGAAGCTTGTCGTCTCTGAATATATGCCTAAAAGCAGCTTGCTTTACGTTTTACACGGTAAACTAAAATCTTCTGAAATGTTTTAAACAAATCTTCAACCACTAAACCTAAATGAATCTTTCGTCTTTATTTTTCTCTCAACAGGTGATCGTGGGATATATCATTCGGAGTTAACTTGGGCAACAAGATTGAAGATCATCCAAGGAGTAGCGCACGGAATGAAGTTCTTGCACCAAGAGTTTGCGTCTTACGAGCTTCCACATGGTAACCTAAAATCAAGCAACGTTCTTCTCAGCGAGAGCTACGAGCCCTTGATCAGTGATTACGCGTTCTCGCCGTTTCTCCAGCCAGACAACGCGTCGCAGACCATGTTCGCTTACAAGACGCCTGAATTCTTGCAGAACCAAGAGGTCTCGCATAAATCAGATGTCTACTGCCTCGGAATTATAGTTCTTGAGATCTTGACTGGGAAATTCCCTTCTCAGTACTTAAACCACGGTAAAGGCGGGACCGATATAGTTCAATGGGTACAATCTTCGGTCGCGGAGCGAAAAGAAGAAGAGCTTATCGATCCGGAGATAGCGAATAGTGCTGGTTCGGTGAAACAGATGGTGGAACTGTTGAGGGTCGGGGCTGCTTGCATCGCAAGTAATCCAGATGAGAGATTAGACATGAGGGAAGCTGTTAGAAGAATAGAACAAGTAAGAACATGAAGAGAGATGCTTAGAACACAAACGCGATCGGAACAGTCAAACTCTAGAGAGGATAAACCTTGGGAATCTGTAGATATCATATACCAAGGCTTTAATTTTTTTTTTTTTCCAAGGTTGATCTTTGATTACTCTTTTTTATGTTCCTTGTTCCATAAGTAAAACACGATTGTTCATTTATATTCATTCATTAGAAAAACAAATATTTTAGATTTTTCCTTTTCTTCTTTTATAAACTAAAATATACAGTATTGTTTCTCAATACCTAGCAAAAGGGATCTTAATTGACCGCGCGCAACAACTAAATTTTTTTTGTCTCAGTTTAAAAAACAAAATCTAAAATGGATATATTAATAGTAAGTTAATAACCAATAATCCCATCCACATATCATAATCAACGTCTTTATCTCCGAAGACCTGGTAAAAAAAAAAAAAAAAAAGATTCTCCTAAGATCCTTTTTGCTAGGTTGTACAAAAATATATATTTCAAAGTTGAAGAAAGTGTCATCGGATAAACAATCTCTCCTATGATTCTCTGCTCTTTCCTCAGCACCTAACACAAAACAATGGATCTTTTCCCTCAGCAACCTAGTTTCGACAATCCATCCTCCGAGCATGATCTCCATATGTTGCCTAATTACGGGTTTGTTAGCTTTTCTTCCCTTAAATTAGAAGAAATTATATATTTTTGTTCTTTTTGTTATTGCTATGTTTGTTTTCCGAGGGCAAATTAATGCATGTATTTTATATATATTCAGGGCGAATAAAAATATGAGACGTGAGGGTCATAGAGCTCAAGTGACAATGATCTACGAGGGGAAAGTGTTCGTGTTCAGTGATCTCTCATCTGAGAAAGCTGAACAGATCTTACTTTTGGCTGAACATGAAGAGACTTCACCAAAAATCTACAGTCAGCTTAATCAACGAATACCTCCCACCACGCCCCACAACAACCCTAATCAGTGGCACTGTTCGGTCGTCGACCATATAGACCAAGGCAGCAATTTCGATGTCTCCATTGATAACATGACTTGTGGTATTGTTCTTGTGATAAAAAAAAAATGTAACGAAATTTTATTCATGGGTCTCATTTTTATTTTGTTAATACAGAACTCCCAATTGCTAGAAGAAACTCGCTTCACCGGTTCTTGGAGAAGAGACAAGATAGGTATACATATTTGTGTACAAACATATCTTTAAATGCTCTAATTTCTTAATATTTGTGGTTTTGAATTGTTTTGGTAATTAATTTAAGGAATCTTAATTTAATTGGATTTAAGGTGTGGAGGACGTGGACCATATCATAGCTCCGGCAATCACTTGGCAGCCGTGTTGCAGCCACCGGTTGAGAACAAGTGGTGGCTGGGATTGGCTCATCAGGCACCTCAATAGTTAATCATTTTTTGTTTTATGGAAATGGTTTAATGTGTCTTATATGGTCCGACTAGCTTCAGATCTGAGACCTTCAAATTTAGAAACACAAATAAAAGTTTTGGTAGGAACCCTCATCAGGTTTTATTGATTTATATTAACCAGATTTGGGTCAGAGAAAACCATATATTTTATTTGGTTTGTCTTGCTGACGCAAATCGGTAACGAGTTTAGTGCCAGTTCCATTTTGTCGGTATTTTATTTTGTTTCAAATTTGTAACCATAGAAAATTTCCGTAGACAATTGGCTTTTTTGGGATGTTTTGATTTGGTTTTGGTTTAAAACTTACCGGTCTCTGTCCTTCGATGATTATGATTTAAAAAAAAAAACTCATAATGCTTCATTTAACTATCATACTTCAACGAGTACCATTTTGTCTTAGAATTATGCTTAAAGCTTAAAAGTAGAACAATATAACTCATGTTAAATATCTAACATCAGAAGTGTAGATTCATCATTATATATGAAGGATATGAGCATCTTCACTACACTAATTGGTTTAGAATTGGAAGTCTATAATGTCATATTATAAAACTGAGATTTAATTCGATATAACTGTTCTCAAACTCTTTTTGTTGATTGAACTAAAATTACTAAAGTAAAAGTATCACAATTAAACTTCTTTCTTTTGTTAAGAGAATTTTATGGATCTAAATAAAGCAAACAAAGTTCATAAACTTTTTCCAATTTATGACGAAAAACCTACCACTCATAGCCACGACTTCTTTTGTAATATCTAATTTAAAATTAACTTCTAAAAAAATCACATTCCCTAAATCTTTACCATCCAAAAGTATCATTATAATTAAGTCCCAGTTAAAAGTCTGACCAAACTTTCTCTATTAAGTTGGCTCATCTTAACATTAGTTGGACGGCTTAAGTCAGCTGCCACTACACACCAATTCTAGTCTTGACTCCAGTCGAATGCTGATCTGAATCACTCAATTTTCTTTATAAAAGTGTTTCATTTTAAACTCAAGCAATCATGCTATATTCTAATACTGTGTGACCAGATTTTTAAAGCAACGTATTAATGGACCCAAAAGCTTGAATATTGGGTAGGACTCGATTCGAATAGGAACAAAGACATATTAAATTTTTGCATGCAAGTCAATTTTAATGAAAGGACCACAAATAAATTAGGTTTTGTCTTGATCTTCCCATATACGAGTAATATAACATAATTAATATAAATAATAACTGGACTTATATGGTGGACCCCAACCACTCAGCAATGATGTCCCTCTTTTGGGCGTATTCTCGTTGCTGGCTACATCCGTATGGGTCAACATTATTTTACTACATCAGTTGTTTTATAGTTTTTGTATCTTTCACGAGTTGATTGATGTATAAACCACACACAAGCCAACACGGCAACAACCATTTTTATGCTTTTATTTATACACAATTATACATATGATAAATTATGCTCAAATTATTCGTTTTATCATTCGAATTTATTAATACATTTTTCATCGCTCCATTTTATGTTGCTAATATTCGCTTCAATTATTTGATTTGATGCTTAGAGCAGTTATTTTCATCTTTCAAAACATCTATTAAAAAACAAAAACAGAACGGACACGGAGAAAAAATAAAAACAACTATTCTCAAAATTATTTCAAATATATGTTAACTATCACAAAAATACAAAATACAAAAACAAAAAACAAAACAAAATCAAGAAGAGAGCATTCTTCCATTTATCGCCATCTTAACGATCAAGAATTAGCTCTCTCTCTATATTCCACCCCTCACCAAAATTTCTCATGTTGTTTCGTTTCCACCATATGTTATATATAACATTTATTACATGTTATATTTATATATATGTGCTAATTTATTTCTCTCGCCGATTATTTATGCCTAATTATTTTATTTACCCCCGACCCCCCATATATTTATGTATACTCAGTAGTAGAACTCCGGCTAAGTCACTAGAACTCCGGTGGAGAAAATTTGGCCAGCGGTGTAAGGAGAGGTTGAGAATTTCGATCTACATCTTTCTTTCCTTTCATCATTCGCTATATGACTCGATCGACACTCTGTGCTGCAAAAGGCTTTTTCTCCTCTGCATACAAAAAAAAACACCCTCATCAATACGAAGTCGAGTGATATATATACGACCATAATATTAAATACTTACACAGTCGATCCCAAAATATACCTGTAAATAAATATATCTTGACCATGAAGTTTCTTTCTGCATAAGTTACACGAATTGAGGAAACCCAAACCCTGAAACGCCGGCGAATTCTCTGGAGACTCCACGCCTGCATCAACCACGAAAAGTCTCTTCCTATGATCTTCGTTGGTCTTACTTGCGAAACACTCAAATCCATCTCTGTCGTAAACCCTTGTACTACAAGATCCACTAGGTCCATGGTGACACGTCACCAACGTATAATCCTCCTCGTCCATTGTGAACATCTCTTCGTCTTCATCCTCGTCCGAGCTTCCTCCATGGCTCGTGAACTGAACCGAATCAGACTGGCCGGATTGGTTCGGTTCTGATCTACAAACGCTCGTGATTCTACGAGTGGTTGAGTTCTCGAGTGCGGCAACAATCCCTAGACCAACGGACCCACCAAGACTGTCATCGTAGAATCTCTTTGAGCTGTTTCTTTGAGATATCTGAGGGAGAATCTTAAAATCAAGTGGGCTTTTAGGGCTAGTCATCAAGACGTCGAAGAAAGGAGCAGCAGCTGCCGCAGATCGGTTGACGCCGACGAGGAGCTCAGATATCTTTCCGATCATGGGATGGGTTCTTTTGCTAAGCATGATCTTGATCGTGAGAAGGGCTTTTGATCAAAATTAAACTAAAAAACGAGAAAAGGAGAAGAAAAATAAAAGGAGAAGAGAGAAGAAGAATATAAGAAGATCGGTGGTGTTTGAGAAACCTCCACAAAGAAAAGATGGGAGAGAGATGTGTTATTTATGGTGGAGTTGGTGGGAGGGTTGAGAAACTTTACACTACTTTTATTTTATTGCAATATTTACAATAATTCACGTGAACTATTCGTATCTTACGAATAAAATCCCTACTGTTTATCTTCTAAACAAAACTACCATATGACGTATTTAACAAAAATAAAAATATATCTATCTATTGACGCAACAAACCATGAAACGTGTGAAGCTAACTCGAATCGAAATCTTTTGGATTTTTAGTTTCTTAATTAAAAAAAAAAAAAAAAATCAGAGAGAGGTGGAGAAACTTGAATATTATCGCACTAGGTTTAAGAACAATAATGTAAACGATGAAAAACCATAAGAGATAGTTAAACAGAAGATAGAAACTAAATAAAATTCGTTTAGTTAGTGTATTATATTAAGTGTTATTAGTTATAAACACATGATTAAGTCGTCAGTTATTGACTTATTGTTCTGAAGTCTGAAGATAGTCGTCGATACTAATGCTAGTATGCTTAGTAAAACGTTGACGCAAATACTATGGGCACTTTTTAATTTATACAAATAATAGTGTGGGTGACACGGTGTTAAACTGTTAATACGTTATATTATTCTAATTTAAACAATAAATAGATTCATATTTGAAGAAAATGCGTACTTTATTTCAGTCCAACAAATAACAACTAGCCCTTTAGTCATTAAAATCTTATATGTTCACATTATCATCATAAGTATTTAATTAGCTTCCGCCATAAAAAGAAAAAATATTGTAGGCATAAAGTTTGTAACCCTTTGACAAAAAAATGTAATCAGAAAAAAGTATATGTAACAAAATGGATATAGTAGCATTGAGTTTGATTGGTGATGAAAAATTAACGTTTAAGGTAATATTATTATTGGTTTGGAATTTTATATATTTACAGCGTTAAAGAATTAGTTTCAAAATGAATGCAATCACAATCATCCAGCCACATATATAGATCAAAGATAACGTTTGTGAGAAATTGTGTCTAAACCAAACGCAACCTTCTGTATTTGCCCAGACTTATACATGACAGCGACACATGCATGTTTTGTTTTCTCTGTTATTCAATAGTTAATGAATTTTAGTGGAGTGTTATATGTGTAAGTTGAATTGACATAAACCCTAAACAATGCTAATAACAATGGGATTTAGATTTGACGGATTTGTTTCCTATAGGAAAAAAAGAAAATCAAAAACTATATTTATATTTATATTAATTTAAGAACCGACTATAAAAATTAAAAAACTGACACAAGTAACAGAGATATTAAAAACGAATATAAAGATGAGGTGCCAATGAAAGAGTGGTCCACACTGTGAAAAAGAAAACAAACATTAGACACAAAAAGTCGAGATCGACAATGTCGCAAATGGGCCCCACAGGCTAATTAAAGAGGATTCGTTGAGCACTTTCATGAGATGTGAATACGTGGCATTCATCAACAGCTCCATTGTACCCTCCACTATTATTTGCTGACTCGGATTTCTGTTTTACTTTTACTATTTTATATCCTTTTTTATTTGGTCATTCCCCTACTGAGATCCTCATCCCCCTATATCCGTATTTTAACAAAATAAATGTAAATTAATTGTTCTACAACTATATTACGGATCTCACGAGTTTAAAAATAGCGTCATTTTTTTTCTAAAATAAATTCGTTTTTTTGTGTGTGTTAAAACATAACAATTTAATTACGATAAAAGTAACGGATATTTATTGATAAATAATTTCAGCTATCATCTGATCTGTTTTAAAATCCTCAACTACATTTTTTATGGAGTAAAGCTTCAACAATATTTTGACTAAGGAAATTAATCACCTGTCAACTAAAACGTCAAAATCCTAAATGATTTCATCAAATGAAACATAGTGTTTCGTTTAATGAAAAAAACACGTGTTTGAGCTTTAGGTAATAACAACTCTGCTGTATTAAAATTGTTCTCTCTTATGAAGAACATAAAAATGTGTGCACAGAAGTTGTCGAAAAAAAGGAAGATTTTCCAATCTTCTTATTTTGTTAATCAGCCATCATATTTTAAGTTATATTTTAAGTTTTAACCAAGAGGCAAGAGTATGACTTTTTCTTATTACCTCCTTTTAATCCAATGCCTTTATTTATGGTAGTTTTAACAAAAAGAATCTAACTACACATTATTTTTCATTTTTTATAATTTGATATTGTCTTCACATTATCTAAAACTCCTCCGTTTATTGGAAAAATTAAGCCCAAGAATTCCCCTAATTTTTCTCCTCCCTAATTGTTCGCCTGACCAACATTATCCAAGTACAGATAACAGAACATGTTCATCTAGTTTAAATTTCCCATAATTTTATGCCTTTTTTCAACAAAAAAAAAGTATTTTAAGAATTTGGAAATGAGGAAAATTATCAAGTTGAATTTGATTTTTGTTTTTACATCATTTTGTAACACATAATTTGAATAGTGTTATTTAATATAATTTATTTTATAAAAATATCAAAAATGATTTTGACACAACAATAAAAATCAATAATGATTGCATGCATACGAATGAACAAAAAAAAATCTTTTCTTTTGCCAGGTACGAGTTAACAACTTTATGAAATGATAATTCAGCCCCGAATAAGATAACCTAGTCGGATAAGTAAGAAGATAACCGTCAAATCCTTCAAATCTTATAAATCTAAAATAAGAATTTTTTAAATGTATTTTTTTTTCAGTTCTATAGTTACTTAGTCAATCGTAAAAATCTATGTAACTAAGATATCGGACAAGTTAATCCGGAAACTAGAATCGTTTTCTACTGTTCCATGCAAGTGAAAACATACAAATATTCCATCAATTTTTTTTTAAATCAAAAAGCTTAGTCAATCCTAAAAATCAGTTTAATTAAATATTAAACAAAGTTATCTCGAAAATCAGTGTTTCTTGTTCTCTGAAGGTTGCTATAAAAACAGCTCATCTATCACTCTTTAAAAACAATCTACAGTAAAAACACAACACTATAAGCTATGAAAATGAAACATTACACTTGTCTCTTATCACTGTTCTTCATTCTCATCACTACGTTACCTTCATATAACTCAACCATTGTCTCTCATGATGAACGAGCCATTACCATCAATGGACAGCGCCGAATCCTAATTTCAGGCTCCATTCACTATCCACGAAGCACTTCTGATGTACTTACTTTGCACTTAACACACCATTTATACATATATTTCTTTCTTAATATATTTTGGGGATTTTGCTTGCAGATGTGGCCTGATTTGATCAACAAAGCCAAAGATGGTGGCTTAGATGCGATCGAGACCTATGTCTTTTGGAACGCTCATGAACCAGCACGTAGGAAATACGATTTCTCCGGAAATCTCGATCTTGTTCGCTTCATCAAAACCATCCAAGCTTCGGGTCTTTACTCTGTTCTTCGCATTGGACCTTATGTTTGTGCTGAGTGGAATTACGGAGGCTTCCCGGTTTGGCTGCACAATATGCCCAATATGAAATTCAGAACTGTTAACTCCGGTTTCATGGTATACTTCAATCTTTAACTAGACCATTTTTTTCTTGCCGTTTCTTCTAATGTTTTCTTGAATATCTTTTTATACAGAATGAAATGCAAAATTTCACTACAAAAATCGTTCACATGATGAAAGAAGAGAACCTATTTGCTTCACAAGGCGGTCCAATCATCCTAGCTCAGGTCTATATCATTAGAAATGTTATTTAAAACTCATTTACCTATGTCTTTTGTCAACATTATATTTCGATTTAATATTTCATTCATATTACAGTAATCTATTATCGAAAACGTTCAGACTTTACATTATTCTTTAACTTGTTTGGTTATATTCAATTCAGATCGAAAACGAGTATGGGAACGTGATCTCATCGTACGGAGCAGAGGGAAAGGCCTATATTGATTGGTGTGCCAACATGGCTAATTCTCTAGACATCGGTGTTCCATGGCTTATGTGCCAACAACCCCACGCTCCTGAGCCTATGATCGAGACGTGCAATGGATTCTACTGTGACCAATACAAACCGACCAACCCAAGTAGCCCAAAGATGTGGACAGAGAATTGGACCGGCTGGTTCAAGAACTGGGGAGGCAAACATCCTTATAGAACCGCTGAGGACCTTGCTTATTCAGTTGCTAGATTCTTCCAAACCGGTGGAACTTTCCAGAACTACTACATGGTATAAGATTAGGCACTTACATGTATATAAATAATTAATTAATATATGTTCATTATTATGATTAACCAGTACTTCTCTAACCTTTTTTGTTTATTGATTCGTATTTGTAATGTGAAATATATACAGTATCATGGTGGTACTAACTTTGGAAGAGTCGCTGGAGGTCCATACATCACCACTTCATATGATTACCATGCTCCTCTTGATGAATTTGGTATAAACAACTTTAGGTTTTTTTATATATATCTATACATATTGCTTAAATGCAGGATAATATCAACGGTCTTGACGTAAATTTCTATATTTTAGGTAACCTGAACCAGCCGAAATGGGGTCACTTGAAACAGTTACACACATTGTTGAAATCGATGGAGAAGCCTCTAACTTACGGCAATATCTCAACAATCGATCTTGGCAACTCCGTCACGGTTAGAGCCCGTCCTGGTTCCTCATTGTCCCTTATTATTAATTAACTATAATATTGACGTTATCATTAACCCACTGGTTGTATGTTAAAAAAGGCGACGGTTTACTCAACAAAGGAGAGATCGAGTTGCTTCATCGGTAACGTGAACGCAACCGCGGATGCTTTGGTCAACTTCAAAGGGAAAGACTACAGCGTACCGGCTTGGTCCGTGAGTGTTCTTCCTGATTGCGATAAAGAGGCTTACAACACTGCAAGAGTGAACACTCAAACGTCGATCATGACCGAAGACTCTCGTCGTGAGCCAGAGAAGCTGAAATGGACTTGGAAACCGGAATTCGCTAGGAAGACCATTCTTAAAGGCAGTGGAGACCTCATTGCCAAGGGTCTTGTAGACCAAAAAGACATTACTAATGATGCTAGTGACTATCTTTGGTACATGACTAGGTATGTATATATAATATGGTCTAATCTTCCTTTTGTTTCCATACCGGTGAAATGATTGTATTTTCTCAACTGGTTTGATATTTTTGTTAATTAGGCTTCATCTTGACAAGAAAGATCCAGTATGGAGCCGAAACATGACGTTACGGGTTCACAGCAATGCACATGTTCTTCACGCTTACGTCAATGGAAAATACGTGGGTAACCAAATCGTGAAGGATAACAAATTCGACTACAGATTTGAGAAGAAAGTCAACCTCGTTCACGGAACTAATCACATTTCACTTCTCAGCGTTTCCGTTGGACTACAGGTAAGAAGTGAAACCATATGTATACTATATAGCTTCTTGAATGTGTTGATACTTTTTGTAGAGTGAAAATTGAAGTTGTGGTCTTATTATGTTTTCAGAATTATGGACCTTTCTTTGAGAGCAGTCCAACTGGAATCAATGGTCCTGTGAAACTAGTCGGATACAAAGGAGAGGAAACGGTCGAGAAAGATCTATCGGAGCATCAATGGGACTACAAGATTGGTTTAAATGGATTCAACCACAAACTTTTCAGCACCAAATCCGTTGGTCACCACCATTCGAAATCCGTTGGTCACCACCACCTCAAATGGTCAAACGAAAAGCTTCCTGCTGATCGGATGTTGACATGGTACAAGGTCAGTTTCAACTAAAATTTTCTATAAAAATGATTTCATATCGCAAACAAGCGGCTTCTTACAATGAAATGTTATATATCTCTTCAGGCAAATTTCAAGGCTCCTCTTGGTAAAGATCCAGTGATTGTCGACTTTAATGGCCTTGGGAAAGGAGAGGCTTGGATCAACGGTCAGAGCATCGGACGTTACTGGCCAAGCTTCAACTCTAGTGACGACGGTTGCACTGACGAATGTGACTACCGTGGAGAGTATAGTAGTGACAAATGCAGTTTTATGTGCGGCAAACCAACTCAAAGATGGTAAACCTAAAATAAAATAAATTACGGTTCCTATATTATTTTTTACCAAAAGTTTGGTTCATAATCAATAATAATTCATTTCTCTGAGAATAATGGTGTTTCTCTACGGATTATTAGTTTTTTTTTTAATGGTTGGTTTCTTGTAGGTACCATGTTCCAAGATCGTTCTTGAATGAGAGCGGACACAACACTATCACTCTTTTCGAAGAAATGGGCGGTGACCCGTCAAATGTTAAATTCAAGACGGTTGTGGTCGGAACGGTTTGTGTTAGGGGTCATGAGCACAACAAAGTGGAGTTGTCTTGCAAAGACCGGCCGATCTCAGCCGTCAAATTTGCGAGCTTTGGAAATCCGTCGGGACATTGTGGGTCGTTTGCGGTTGGTACATGCCAAGGAGGCAAGGATGCTGCGAAGGTCGTGGCTAAAGAGTGTGTTGGGAAACTCAACTGCACTATGGATGTGTCTTCCCACAAGTTTGGATCTACTTTGGACTGTGGAGGTTCACCTAAACGACTGTTTGTGGAACTTGAGTGCTAGAATAGATCTTAGCTCTAGGCTCTAGCTAGTGATTGCAATAATCTTCTTAAATAATTTTAGGTTAATCTTGATCGTTAAATAATGTCGTTCTTGTTTTCGATCTATCAATATTTTTTAGATGGATTTGGATGTAGGGTTGTGGAAATAAGTATTACGATCGAATAAAAATGTATCTTCTTTATATTCTCTTTTGAGTGCTTATTTTTTTTATAAGACCTATTAAGAGGACAATTGAACATATGTTTCTCTGTTGTGTGACGAAATAATATTCTCGATAAGGATGATACGAAGTCACCTATCACATTTTCTAACACTAAACCACCACATTTTGTATTGGGAAAACTTGTATACACTAACAGTGTACTTAAATTCTTACTGTTACTTTGATGTCTCTATTTGAATCCTAAAGAAATTCTATTTTCTCACTGGCATTCTTAGTCTTCTTTCTATTTCTATTTGTTTTTTTTTTACCAAAACTCTATTTCTATTTCTATTTGTTGCCCTTATTCAACTTTCATTTCAAAGATGTGCACATTTAGAAGAAAGAAGATTGTTGATGCTCATGAATCGTGAGTTAATTGATAACATCCTCATATTTCAGAAGATTAAACTTTCCTATGACGAACAAAATTGTGTGTTTGCACCCAAAAGAAAAAACAATACTTTGTGATAAAAACATTATGAACATTCCTCATACTCTTGTTTTGCCTAGTTTAATATTTTGTGATTAGATCATAGAAGATGTTTGCAAAGGCCTAGTATAATCTCACTTTTTAAATAATCTTGAATACAGGATTACGTTTTAGAAAAAAAGAAAATACAAATATCACAAGATAATTAATCTAGAAATTTTTCCTCTAGAAATTTCAGAAAGTGTTGTGCCAAGAGGAGTTGGTAACGGCCCGACCCGTTTAACAGACTAAAAAACCCACCCGGTGTAGAGCGTTCTAGAAGAACAACACTTACTGCAATAAAAAGGGGCAGTCATGATGTGTTTTAGACTTTAGTCTATCTCTTCTGCAATTTTTAGGGTTTTATCCTCCAAAGTCTCTCATTACCCTTTTCTTATCCTCAAGGTACGAATCTCTTCTCTTTGCCCACACTCTCTTCACTGTCTTGTAGTGATATAGAGAAGGCTCACACCGAGAATTGAACACAAAGGTTTGATTTTTGGGCGGAGAAAGCTATTTGGTTAGCTCAATAGTGGTTGGGTTTTGCGGAAAGTGTGGCGAATCTGGGAGAAATCTTCATTTCTGCAAATATTTGTTTCTGTCTCTGTCTCTGTCTCTGTCTCATTTCCTGCTAATTGAGTGTTTATGTGTTTTGACGGATATCAGATATGGCGGCGACGCAACTTACAGCATCACCAGTGACTGTGTCAGCTAGGAGCTTAGCCTCGCTGGAAGGTCTCAGAGCTTCGAGTGCCAAGTTTTCTTCTTTCGGAACCTTGAAACCAGGGACCCTTAAGCAGAGCCACTTCCGCCCTTTGGTTGTCAGAGCTGCTTCTGTCGTTGCTCCTAAGGTTACTTACTTGCTCAATTCTTTGATTCGATTAATTGTTGTTTCTTTGTTGGTCTGAATGAACATATTTTGATTGATACTGTGGAACTTATCTGAACCTTGGATTGCTGTTTGTATGGCTCACCAATTCGCTTTGCCATTTTAGACACTTAGATATGTTCCTTCTCTTTTAGTTCTGACCAACATCTTCTCTGATTCCTTCTGTTTCGTCTTGTGTATGGTTAATTACAGTATACTTCCATTAAGCCATTGGGAGATAGAGTGTTGGTGAAGATCAAGGAGGCAGAGGAAAAGACTATGGGAGGGATCTTACTTCCATCCACTGCTCAATCAAAACCTCAAGGAGGTGAAGTGGTTGCTGTGGGTGAAGGAAGAACAATTGGGAAAACCAAAATTGATATCAAAGTCCCTGTAATTGCCTCTCAATCTCTCTTTTCTTCATTTGCTTTGTGGTTCTCTGCTAATAATTATATCTGAACATGTCTTTTTTATTCTCCTGGTGCAGACTGGAGCACAAATTATCTACTCCAAATACGCAGGAACTGAGGTGGAGTTCAATGATGTGAAGCATCTCATTCTCAAGGAAGATGACATTGTTGGCCTTCTTGAGACAGAGGACATCAAAGACCTCAAGCCCTTGAACGACCGAGTCTTTATTAAGGTTTGCCTCTTTTGCTTATCTTAAATCATCTTATTCCTTTGACCACACAAGAACAGTGATAACAAGAGGAGTGTTTGTTTGCAAACGCATCGAGTTTAGGTTGCTGAGGCAGAGGAGAAAACAGCTGGAGGGCTGTTGCTAACCGAGACTACCAAAGAGAAGCCCTCTATTGGCACGGTAAGCGCACACTTCATGGCATGTCCATCCCAAGAATCTCATAAGTGCTACTAACACATAATCTCCACTTCATTGTGTTGCAGGTGTTAGCGGTTGGACCAGGTTCTCTAGACGAGGAGGGTAAGCTTCAGCCGCTACCAATATCGACTGGAAGCACAGTTCTCTACTCCAAGTATGCTGGTAACGACTTCAAGGGCAAAGATGGTTCCAACTACATTGCCCTTAGAGCTTCAGATGTGATGGCTATCCTGTCTTAGTTTATATCCTTTGTAACTTGCAACTTGTATCCCAATTGTGGAAATTTTTTCATAAACGGCCATATCTGCAATAAAAGACTTTTGAGTTTAAAAGTAAAGTATGATTGTTGTTTGATTGCATATTTTAATGGCTTCCCTTCTCTTACCAATTTGGTTTCAAGCGGTTTAAGTTGATCAGTTCGTTGAATCTTCAAAATAAAATCTTCATGTAAACTTAGTGGAAGATATTTTACAGGTAAATGCTCTCTACAGTGCCCAGTGGAAACATGTTATCAGAGAGAAATTATATTTTACAAAACAAAAGGAAAAAAGAAAGAATCTTTGACTCTGAGAAGTCTTCAGCTTTCACCGGTTAAACGAGGTGGCAGAGTTATCATCATAATGCCCTCTCCAAGCATTGCCACTGTCCCCGCCGCTGCAAGCTTGATTAGTAACCGGTACACCCGCAAAGTTTCCATCCAAGCTCATCTGTTGGACCTCAGCTGATGAAAGGATCTTTATGCTCTGCACACAGATTACGAATTCCCTGCACAAACTCAAAGATTTTAAAAGAGAAATGGATGCTTCTAATGGTTTGATGTGTGAATGTAATTGCTCTCTACTTACTCCCATGGGTCATCACCAACGAGAAGGATGTCGTTTTCATGATCAACATAGACAAGTTTCCAGTCTGATGTTTGCGGATCTTCAAGCTGTCCTTCGATGCCAAACATGCGAGCTAGATCATGCCTCAGCTCATCGTAACCTCTGTAACGGTTGACGTCTATCGATCTCCCCACTGAGCCTCGCTTTTGCACCTATCCAGAAAATGTACAAGATTGTCAAAACCAAAAACGTAATCGCAAGTTTCCACAAGAAGGGGATCAGAGCAAAACCGAACCTTTGTATAAGTTCGCATCCGTTGAGTCTGAGTAGGCCATAGTCCTCCACCAAGAACTCCAGCATCGTTGACAGCTACATCGTTTGAAATGGCGGGAACATTGGGGATACCGAAAGATTGAGTTCTTACAGCTGAAGTAGACATCTCTGTACCAATGTCATTTGTCACTCCTCCATAATTTGAAAGCATGTTTTGGAGATCTTTCTGGGAGTCGTATCCCCTCGAGAGCAACGTGTCAGGAACAAAGCCATTATCGACATTAGCTCCACCTAGCAAGCTGTTTCTGGAACCACTGTCTAGGCCAAAGGTTGGAGCCAATAAATTCTGTTGTCTGTTGTTGTCGCCGCCATCTAAACCATAAGAAGTTCCAGAGGCAGATGCTTCTAGTTGATGATGATCTGTTAAACTAGCTTTGGACTTTTGCTGAGTCATGACTTCTGATTTTAACCGCATATCGGATTTGCTGTAAAGATCCTGAACAAGATTACCAGAGATATCTACCGATGCATCGGGTATCAAGATTGCTGGCCCGCTTTGGGTTCTGTTAAGAAAGCTTGAAGAAGAGATCTGACAGTTGTTGGTGGAAGGCGAGGTTGAGGAGGAAGGTGCATCTCCTCCATCTGTGATGGCTGAATAAGCTTTGACCCCTCCTCCAACCGGTGGGTTTTGTTTGTCCTGAGGACGGCTCACCAGCATTTGAGGGGGTTGCAACGTCGATAAGCCATTGTTAGTGCAGGACGACGGAAACTGCTGCTGAGCTTGTGACAGAGAAGGCATCTGTTGCAACTGCTGGCTTTGCAACTGTTGGTGCAGTATCTGAGACTGCAAACTTGAGCTTCCTGGCGAAAGAAATTGCTGCTGTTGTTGCTGTTGCTGCTGCTGCTGTTGTAATCTCTGCAACAGCTGAAACTGTAAATGCGGTTGTTCCAAGAGACTCTGCTGGAATATCTGTTGCTGAGATTTCTGCTGCAGAAGTGTTTGCTGATTGTGTCCCTTGACAAGACCAGGAGGCTGCTGTTGTTCTACTTGTCGTGGAAACTGTGTGTCTTGAGGCGGTATGGACATCATATTAGATGAAGGCTTGCTGGTTTCAGTTACACTACTCTGGCTAGTACTAGCACCTAAATGGCGATGTGTGTGTTGAAGCTGTGTTGACTGTTGTTGCTGTTGAAAGCTTTGATTAAGGGAGCTAGAAGAAGGCGCGTTCACACTGCTTGCCATTGATCCTGAAACTACTTGTGGTTGCAAATGATGCATAGATGCTTGTTGTGCCTGAAGCTGCTGCGCTGCTTGTTGACCATTATAAAGCTGATTCTGCGGGTGCTGAAACTGTTGCAACTTATGTGGTTGTAACTGCTGTGGCTGTGGCTGTGGATGTGAATGAGATTGCGATGGCTGCGTTCTTAGCTGCTGCTGCTGTTGCTGTTGTAGCTGCTGACTCTGTTGCTGTAGCGGTTGTTGATGTTGCTGCTGCAGCGATTGTTGTTGTTGTTGTTGTTGTTGAGACTGCTGCTGGTTCAAAGAGGAATGCAACAATTGCTGCAGCTGCTGTTGTTGGGACAACGTAGTTGGTGGCTGAGGCAACTGAGACATTGGAGCTTGCGGGTTCGGTTTGTTAAACTGAAGGTTTGATGAGGAAATCCCTCCTGATGGTGTCTGAAAGCTCAGTAACTTGGAGGGATCATCAGTGCCGCCAAGATTGTTGTGCATCGCCGCGGTTGGAGAGAGCATTGACGGGAAGAAACCAGACTGTGCAGCAGCAGAAGCAGGTAACTGGCCGTTCTGCTGCTGCATATTCATCCACTGAACTAAACTCAGACCAGGAAATATTGTACTTGAAGAGTCTTTCATCTCTAAGCTATTATCAAGCCATGGCATTGCTCTCTTCAGAGCAGACTCCATGTCAGTCTCATCATCTGCAAGACCACAAGAACTTCCATCTCTGAGGAGATTCAGAGATGTTGTTGTGTAGAAATGTAATAGTACAAAGATTTTTTACCTGGCATTCCCGGTTGTCCACCAAACCGAGGTCGGAAAAATGGAGGAGGACATATGTAGAAAGGAGTTAAAACCGGTTCAATGTCCCAGACTGAAACTCGGCTGGGACGATCACCAGCAGCTGACTCATCCCATCCAATCTATAGCAGAAATAAAAGCAAGGCATAACTAAACTGAATGGTGAAATGTTTTAAGAAAAACAAATTTGGCATTCATCATGAGTACCTGAAGATTCCGCCACTGAGAGCTTTTCCACCTCACTGGATCAAGATCACTGATACCAGTAACTGTACCCATATACCTACGAACTCCGCATTCTTCCGTCTCAAATATCATCCTAAACCGCATACCGAGGGAAACCTGAGCGTACATAGCTTTGGTATACTTGGCTAAAGGAACCACAAACTCAGCAGGAGCAGCCCTGCAAGATTGTAATATCTCAGAAACTGCCATGAAACAAGTATATAGTAATGTTGACGAAGACGAAAAGGAAAACATAGATGAGCCACCTCGGGTTGTAGAAAATGGTGAAAGGACTGTTATTGGCATTAGCATGAGCTGCAGCAGCAAGAACTCCGATGTGCATGCTATCGCTTGATATGACAGATGAAGAAAGCGCAGGCTGTTGTCTATTTGCACGTCTTATCCCCAACATAAGTTGCGCTTTTCCATCTCTTAATTGAAAGTGGAAAAAAGAGTCAACTTCTTGACAAGATAAAAATATCAATAGAGTGTTGGCACATTGAGATTTGATAATACCTAATAAAAAGAACAGAGTCTCCAGCAAAGAGCCTTTTCGTGCTGACAAACACACTCCAGCCTGTAGTTAGCAGATGCCTTTTTGGTTGACCTGATAAACATCAACGGATCCAAACGAACAGTTTTACAAAATCCAAATTTGATTGAATGGGGTAAATCAACCAAAAACAATGAAAAAACCTCGATAAATATGTCTGAAAGTCCATGTGTTGTCGTGAATATCCTTAGCAATAAGCTCCTGGCAAGGTGGTTGCATCGAGAAATCCTAACAGCATATTTCCAAGAGTGTAAGAAGCTAAGGCAATAAAGAGATCCTAATCATCAAGAAGTAGAGATATATATATATATGAAAGAAAGCATTGTATATACACCAGAGCAGGAAAGATTTTCTCAGCTGCTCGCCGGGGTACAGAAAATCCACCGTGAGTGCTTGTGTCACTCGCCGTGAGAGTTTTGCAGAAAAACTCATTAGGTTGTCTGTTTATCTTAAGACCCATGTCTGAGGCAAGCAATGCATCTCTGTCATACTGTTCCAAAAAAAAAAACAGTTAGTCCCTATTCCTCCAACACACCTAAAACCGAGCTATTCAGTGAAAAAAGTAACCTACTTTGTTTACTGGCTGAAGAGTCATCTGCGCATAGACCTCATCCGTCTCAGGATCAGCCTAGCAACACAAAAGCAAACCGATGTTAAGAGATATAAACGTAGAGGCCATTATTGATATTTGCAAGATACCATACATTCAATGTAACATTGTGGAGCATGCAGATGAGCTTGGAAGGAAGATTTGGGTAGCTCGGTATGAAATCAGTCTGCTTCTGCATTGAAGCTGCGACCTAAGACAATAGAAAGAAAACCACAGCCGCATGAGATTTCCAATCAGAGACTCATTTTTGATCAGCTGTGACTGATATCTAACTTTCTAAAACAAACATACTTGCTCACTGTGACCTTGAGGGAAGTAAACCACAAGACTTCCTGCTGGAGGCAACGAGATAAGTGGCCCAGCACAAGCGTGCCATAATTCTGAGTTTATATTTCTCCTTTCTCCTGCACACACACACAACATCAAAGCTGTGATTACTTCAAATCTCTGGGATCTTCCTTCAGTTACAACTATCAAAACAACCAGATGAGAAAACAGCTCTACACTTCTCAAACTAAAAGGCTCAGGCTTGGATCCCAACTTTGCACAACAACAGGCTGTTTAAAACTAGAATAGTTACTTAGCTTACTTCTAAAGCAGAATATGAGTACAACCAACTCAATCCAGTAATGAGTTTATACTACAGGATTGACATTTATCATCAGATAAGAGAAAACACAAACCTTCTGCGGGATTCGGAGAAGCTCCATTTGATGAAGGAGCTTTCATGATCACTGAACTTCACTCCTAAATTTCTCTGAAGACCCAATATTAATCTAAATCTGAGCTTATAAAAAGCTGAGCTCTTTGCGTGTGAGCTTCATCTTCAAGAGTAGACCTTAAAGCCCTAAGCTTTATCTCCAGCACAATCGGAACGGAAACAAGTAGCTTTGTAGCTCCACTCTTCACAATCCAAGTCACCAGAGAATGGAAAAATCGTTAATCTGTGGAAATAATCTGAAACTGGGAACTCCAAGATCTCTGCTTTCTAACTCCGACAAAGCCTCCAACTTCTCGGAAATTTAAATTATCTCAGAGAGATCAAAGCTACGACTTTTTTCATACGCGGAATCTCCGGAGAGACCAATAAGTCATAAGACCGAGACAAAACGAAGAAAGATTCCGTTTTCTCAACTAAAGCTCTTCAACTCGCGTCAGATAATTCGGAAAACCCAGAAACCAGAAGTTAGTTGACTCAGCTACTCTCTCTCTCTCTCTCTCTGCTTTCCTTTCTTGGCGCATCAAGAGGGTTGATATCAGAGACAGGTTTCTATAAAAAGAAATCTGTGAAATGGGTAGAGAGAATCGAAACAGAGAACAAAACGGAGGAAGAGGGAAGTAAAATCGAGGAGCAGGAGATTATGACAGAGAGCTCAAACGGGAGAGAAAGACCATCAGAGTTGTCGGAAAGGGATGATCAGCGACCAGGACAACTACCAAAAGGTCTCTGCAAAAGCACAGGAATAGCTTTTTTTCTTCTTCCTTCTTTTTTTTTTTTTTTTTTCTTTTCTTTTTTCCTTCTCAATTTTTGGGATATCTATTTGTACATTTATTTAATACTAATGCTTATGAGCCGACATATTCACTAGCAAACTGGCCACGATAAATTTCTTAATGTTATTTTTGTCCTCTAAAAGTATACTTTATAAGGCGAAAACAAGAAAAATAAACCTTTGTTATTGTTTTTTAATTTCTGATAAATAAAACTTTATTATTAATTTATTACTATCCTTACTAAATTAATAATGGCATAGCATTTTAGGAGATGGAAGAAAAAAACTAATTTCACTAGCAAAATTAGTGTTACCAAATGTCCACATACGGGAGTGTCGGAGGAGTCAACGCATTACAACTTACAAGTATCTTAAAATGAGATACAACTAAAAACTAGTTTAGTAAAAAACATTCTTTTACTTTGGCTACAATATAGAGGGTGATTGGTAAGTGCTCTGAGTGATCTGCAGAGCTATATTTTTTTCTAGAGCAGTAGTGGTGAACCAATCAAGTTTTGGTTCCATTTTTAAATTTCAGAGCAATAATTTTAAATATGGAAATGTTTTGGATTTAGAAATCAAATTTGCCAAAGCACCAATTTAAGTGCTATGAGAATTCTCTTTCTTTTCTTTCCTTATTTTTTTGCTCAATATCCTTTTTTGCTTTTCTTGTTTTATATATCTATTTTTTCTAATTTAATGCTAAATATTTATTATAATATATATTAAATAAATAAAATATTTTAGAGAAAAAAAACTCTACATCAATAAATCTAAAATTACAGCAAAAAAGTCTACAGTTTTTTTTCTACAGCAAAGGAATTAAAGCTACAGCAACAATCAATTATGCCCATAGATTCAGGTTTATGTAAATGGAAAGTTTTATGAAGAAACAGCAAAATTGAGATAGAAAATAAATAGTGACTTAGTCCGCTGCTTTTAGATATTGGGTGCATATTCATGTCCCTGATTAAACTGAATTAAACTTAGTCCAGGTTGGAAACATATATAAATTTAGGTAACATGCACTCACTATCTTTTAATTTTCATTTCCAAAAGGAAAACATGCATTACTATTTTAAAATATTTCTCCTGAATCTCAATTGTTGGTACGGTGAAGATTCACGATCGCTTCCCCCTTTTGTACGTCTTCCGCGATCGCTTCTCCCCTTTTTTCGTTTCTTCTCTTTTTACTTCCTTCATTTTTGCCTTCTTGGTCTTTCTTTAGGTGAGAATACATTAAAATCAAACCAAATTACTCTTTTATAAATTTGGCAAATAAAATGTCTATCGAGTATTAACATCCATTCTTAATCGTCTGGATAAATTGTTTTAAGCCGTACGTTCGGTTAATAATAAACTAATATGTTGGCAATCGTTTTGTCAAATAATCAATTAGGTGCTACTTGCAATAATTTGTTCAGGCCTAAAAGGCTAAAGCCAATTTTAGTTTAATTTTCTTCTATTTCTTACACTTTACGCATTCTGAATGGTAAAACGTATTGTTTGGCTTGTAGCACTACTTTTCTTTCTTTAGATGTATCATGTTTTGTGTTGATATAATCGTCAAAAAAAAAAAATGTGTTACATAAGAAAAGAGGCTCTAGTTTAAATGAACAAAACCATAAGAAATTGAAACTCGAAAACCAATTGCAAATCAGGTCGTTGTAGGAGGGAAGTGTGGAATTGGCCGAAATGCTGTTCCTAATTGCTCGGTCGCGAAACAACAGAGAGCGTAACGACATTGGTGTGGCTTTATGGAGTGTAAACAGGGAAGTGTAAAACAGATTTCTTTTACGGACTTCTTTACTAGTTAAAGGTTTCCTTGCGATCCATAATTTATCTAGTTAAAACAAAAAAATACTGGAAATTCTATATACACTGCATTATTGCACACACACACTACACACACACATATATATAAAGTAGTGTAGGTATATGTGTATGCATGGATGTAAATTTAAATAAGTGGCAGCGACATGATGTCCCTGAGCAATGAATGCGTGAAGACAGACGTTTGGAGATTGGATTAAGGTGGGGCCTTATGAAGTTAGGGATTTTGAGGCCGCAAATAACACCCAACTATTATTTCATATTTTGTTTACAATTTTTCTTACACACACAAGTATTAACATATCTTATTTGGATATGTGTGAACCTTAATTAGTTCTTCGTCAAGAAATCAGAAATCTCAATAACCAAAAGGTCCTAATTAAACCAGTAAACCTCCTCACTCATTGTATATTTGTACGTATCATGTATGTGATACGATTCCACCACCGCCCCCAAAGTGAAAACTCCACTAGTTTGTAAAAGACTCCTCAGTAGTGGATAAGTAATTAGGTTACTAAATAAATTTTAAAAGTTATTGTTATAGGGAAACAAAACATACCATCGAGAGGGAGTGAATAGTGTAGTGTTTTAAAGAAAATAATAAGGAAAAGAGGATAAGTGGGAGAAAGATTCTAAACGATGGATTAAGAACAAAAATGGAGAAGGGCCTCTCACGGCAAATCCCACCTGACGTGGTCGCACTCACACCCCATTTTACGTGGTTGTGTAGTGGCATGAGCTGGTTTGCGAAATCTCTTTCACTCTAGTGGACTTGGATTAGTCAAATCTATTACTATTAACAAACATACATTTCCCAACCTAGTTAAGAAAACTAATTAACAAGGGCAAACAAAATTTTGTAGCAAAAATACCAACTATATAGTTTTTTTTTTTAAATGTATATGAGTTTTTTTTTTTACTTTTTAATAAAATGTACGAGAATATATTTTTTTTAATTTAACATTCACATTTATCATTGTGCTTATATATCATATATATATACCTTTGACTTATGAAACGTTAACAAAATTATAACCATCGCTAATTCTCTATAAAAATTAGAAATGATGCTACATGTAAACATATTCTTTTAAGAAAATGATGGGCATGGACTAATGTGGGAAAATAAAATTAATGAAACTTTCTCCAAAATCTAATAGGGAAAATGCTATACACAAAACCATATTTTCTCTCTTTTGTAAAAAACGACATCAAAGAGATTTTACAAAATCATAACAGAAAAAAAAACATGCATACTAACACACTGAAATGTTGTGTCTTTGGAAAATTATTGGAGCAATCTTTCTTTTTGTTATTCACACATAAACCACTAGAAACAGAAAAGAAACGATACCGGGAGTAAAGAAAAAACTGCTCCTCCCTATCCACAATCGTATTATCAACTTTTTACTCGTGACTTTTGATTATCAGAATATTAGTTCCACTGTGAAAGGATTTGTCTTGCCAAGACGGCTTCAATCATAGTGATGGATACAGCTCGAGTGCTCGACTTAATTAGTTCTTATAGGTTGAAGTTACGATAGCTTAAAAGTTTATTTGAAAAATTACTCCGATTTTGTTTTCTTCAATAGGTCTTCTTTGTTTTAATTAATTTGTCTTTTTGTTTTTTTTTTCCTTTCAAAATTGTCTCATTGTACTTACGAAACTTCTGAGTACTTTCTTAACTGTAATAGATATTAGTAATTTCAAGATAACCCGACCTAAACTGGCAAATAAAAAAAGAAATTAAGCTTGTGGACCGACATATGCGTATTAAGGTGGTGGACCGATTCAAGAACCATGTTAGTATTATTTATGAGTTTGAATAATAAATAAAAGGGACACAATTTCTAGTTTCGATTAGGGCCTCCGATAACGTTGGAATGGCCGTGAATATTAAGGTGGTGGAGCGATTCTTTGCACCAGTGGGGCAAGATATTAGTCTTCCCTTTATTGAGCAAAACTCTATCTATATTTCTTCCACTTCCTCGGCGAGACAAGCTGCCTTCAGTTAGATAGCTAATTTTACTTTGCCTAGCTGCCCATTTCAACCTTCACCAACCGATACGCACGCTAAGACGTTTCAAATTCCACCAACTAAAACGCGTGCCAACTATTTTGATGAGTTCGTCTAGTATAATAATCATATGCTATTAAACGTAGAAATGATGGCACTATATAGAAGTTTGATCTGTCCCGATACAACATATTAGCTTCTTTTGTTTTTTTCTTCATCATTTGTTATAGTTTTTATATGCTTTGTAAATCCATTGTGTCCGTAGAGAAATGTGTAACTAATATCTATTTATCGTTTAGATTCATATACATATGCGCATTTTTATTTGGAAGATTATACGATCTTGAACTAATATTTTCTAGTCGTTATAGTCTGAAGTAATTACCAACAAACAAATAGTCCATGTGCAAAATCAAACCATGAGATCGAGAAAATGAATTTCAGATTATTATATTCCAACTATACAATTTGTTGTCATTCGTTCACGTATATAGGCCCATTGTTGTTCTTGAGGCCCCTTGTTGTATCTCATCTTCCATACTGACCCATAAAGATAACAAAGTACTTCGTTTTCTTTCTTTTTTTAACATTCAGAAACTTATTTATTTTATTAGTACCGCTATGTAGTTCAGTTTCAATAGCTTGCGTAATTGCGTGTGAGTTTGATTTCAGCTACGTCAGTTTATCAGTCTTTTAGAAATCTGATTCAGTTTCGTATCAAGACAAAATCACGTGCTCGAATCCGAACGGAACCATAATACTACGATATAGTGATATAGCGGACAAACAAAAAAAAAACAATTATTTTAGTTCACCAAATGATGAGAACTACTAAAAAAATACACTGTCTAATTTCAAAAACTTTCTTCTTTATATAGTAGATATCTTGCAATTAAAACAGACAAATGAAAACTAACACACTCTTAACCAACAAAAACGAAAAAAAAACAAACTAAACACACAATCAGGACCGAGAGCGCATTAAAACATCAAGAAAGTACGACGTGGGGCTTGCCACGTGTCTCATCAAGCTGGTTGATCATGTAAAGCGCGTTGCTCGTAACCCTCGCCACTCTCGTCATCCACTGCTTTACCTCCGTTTTGACATCACCGTCGATCCCTTGGAACCCATCAAGACACGTGTCGTCATCCGTCAACGCCGCGCTAGCCCACGTCTGAGCGTTGCTCATCTGCCACCGGAACTCCTTCGCGGAACCGCCCGAAACGCGAAGATGCTTCAAAACGCCGAGCGTACGGCTCAGCTCGTCCACCGAATCTGCAATCATCTCAACGCAGTCCACAAGCGCCGCTTTCTCGCGCTTCTTTCCCACCGTTTCTCGCACCGCCGCGAGTTTCTTGGCTGCACTTTGAGCGTGGGAGAGGCTGATTTTGACGGCGGCTTGAGCTATATCCCGACGGTTGGTGATGGTTGGACCGGAGTAAGTTGAGAGCGTACGGACGCATAACGATGGGTAGCTCGCGTGTTCGCAGGAAGAATGTACGATATCTTCACGTCCGGTGATGGCGGTTACAATGACGGCGGCGACAATGGCGGCGAATAAGAGCTTCTGTGGAGGAGCCATTTTTTTTTCTCTCTTGTATTAAACTGAAGTGAGAATGGAGACTGGTGGGTTAGAATTTAAAGTCGTAGGTCCGTGGAACATTAGTGTACTGTTCACGTCTATTTACTTTACTACCCTCCGATATTTCCTTTATTTACGTGTGTATGTGCGGAAGTTAGGGGTAGGATGGTGAATGCAGCCACCTCTGGATTATGAGGGGAAAATCTGGAAAATTAAATGCACCGCAAATTACAGAACAGTGTAGCGCGAGTCCAGCGATAAAAGAAAGACTGTCCAATGCATATACATAAATTATTCACATTTTTGTGAATAATAATAATATATTATATATTTATAAGTAACAATACGATAAAGAACAAAATTTGTGAAATTATTGACCGACTGGTAACCAGCCCAATTATATTCAAATGAGGGTTCAGAAGTCAGGGTCCACATTTTGTAATGAATTGACAAAAGAGGTTTCAGAGACAAAATCTTTATCTGCCATTTCTTTTGCTCGAGTCTTTTATCATTGGAGAGTAGATTCTGTATTACGTACAATAAAATTTCATTCAAATCAGCTCAAAATTCATATTCTGAAATTGAATTTGAAAACAAATTGCATCCTTTGTCAATCAAATAACACCAAACTATGCTAAAGCTTTGACTCTAATAACCAAACGATGTTTACCTTGCAGCCCAAATAAAAAAGAGGGCAAATATACCCAATTAAACAAAAAGGACCTACTTAGTAGAAAACGTCCCATCCTCGTATGTTTATTTCTTTTTCTTTTCTCGAGATCCATTTATAAATCAATACTAATGAGTAAACACATACGTTTGACCATCGTCTCTTAGCAGTATGTTTGATATTATGCGCGGCAGTGAGTTCCATGGTTGCTTCCACCTCGACATCTCTCAACACAATCTGTAGTAGCCAAGTTTTGTGTTTGTATTTGTCTTTTGAACTAGTTATAATCTGTATCATGAGGTGTGATCTGAGTAGTAAATTTGTGTTATGAGTGTGTACTAAAGTTTATTTGTAAGTTAATGATGTATATTAATTGGTGTTTGTCTTTGTCTTTTGAAGTAGTTTTAATTTGCATTATGAGGTTTGTTCTGAATGTGTACTAAGTTTATTGAATGAGTTGTAAGTTTATGATGCAATATATCTTCTACGTAATGGTAATGGTATGTAATTTGGATTTATCAATACTTTAACTAAAAAAGACGCATGATACTTGAACTATTTCCTAAACATTTGAAATTTCTATCCTACTCTAAATAAAATAAAAAAACTCTTAATATTTTTTTGTTATTTTCTTTCCAAAGTCTTCAAAAAAAAATTTGTTTTTTTGTTTTATTTGTAAAAGGATAAGCTGTGTTTACCAACACGAACAAATACATGCGTACAGTCAGCTTTGAATGGGCCAATAAAGCATATGCGGGTATTCGAGTTTTGGATGGGCCTAACAATCGTGACATACTCGTGTCCAAATATTTGACCCTTATCCCGACTTCACGATATCATTAAAATGACATGTTGGATTGGATTGATGATTTGGAACGGTAATGTATTTTTTTACCAGTAATAACACTTAGCAAATTTAGCATAATAGATCATATAATAGTAACAAGAAACGATTATAGATAATGGTAACATAGAGCAATACAAAAACAGAACTATCATTTTCGGTCAGGGAATAGCGGTATAAAAATAGATGCATGCGCTGAATCGTTACAGTTTTTTTTTTTTTTTTTTTTTTTTTTTTTTTTTGTGTGCAAATCGTTACTGTTTTTCTGTTCTATGTTTTCACTCTTTGATTGATTGATAGTCTTTCAAACACTACACTGCAGGAAGTAGTTATCTATCAAAAAGTTGGACACAATGCTCGGGAGCAACATTTGATATTTGATTTTATTCTTATTCAAAGCGTTCTTGGTCTTGCGGGGGAAAAATTATGTACAAATTATAACTTAATCGACCAAAAAAAACACTTTAAACCAAGAACATTTCAAGGATAAATTTTCTTAAACAGAAATGATCTCTAATGTAGACACCTGCCGTCGTTACGTGTTCCGTTATCATCCCATAACCTTACGACACTTCCATTGATCACCGTTAAATCCACGTAACGGTACCAACCTTGATCATCACCGTTTCTCATCTTTGACACTCTTTCCCATCTCTCCCACCACTCCCCGCAGTTACCCAAACCTCCTCCATAGTTAACAGTCGTTAACTCTCCGTCACTGTCAGCACACCTCCCTCCGTCAAGTACATCTGCCTCGTAGTAGTACATCGTCAACTTCCCCTTCGTGACTCCGTCATCGCACATTAACGGCTCCCAAACCTCCGTTTTCGTAAATGTTTCCTTCACTCGAGCCACCGCCGTTTCTTTCACCGGAACGGCCATTTCTTGCGGTTCAAGATGACTGGATTCTTGTTCAGATTTCGAGCCGGTTAACTCCTCTAACAAGCCACATCCATTACCGTCGACTCCGATGGTGGTGACTCTGATCCTCCAGAAGCTGACGGCGGCTGTCACGACGGCGATCCATGTCCAGACGTTGTTGACGACAGCGAGAACACCGAAGCTAGCGTATTCAAAAGCCAACGCCTCTAATGGAGAATCCAAGGTCGCCATATTTCTCCTTATTTTTTTAGTTATTGTATATGCAAATTGAGTTCTTTGCCTTTTGAAATGCCGATGAGCAAAGAGGTGAATTATTAAGTGGTTATATAAACGAGGTAAGAGAGAGAAGAAGAGATAAAATCTGGACCGTCGGATGAAGATCATGTGAAATGATGGGTCGTGTGGAATGAGAAAAGAAAGCTAAGCCGTTGGATCATGTCAAGTGGAAGTATGAATCTTTCGTAGATGCCTAGAATCGAGAAGGAAGATGCTTTGTCTTGAAGGAAGATGCGCACAGCCAAATACTTATTCCAATCGGTTGGTCTTCTAAATTAAATACTAATAAACAACATATTATAGTATACGTATAACACCGAATGGTTGAGTTTGGACCCCAAAAAATAACGAACCAATACTGTTTTTTATCGAAACTATTTAGAGTACACGG
Source organism: Erythrophleum ivorense (assembly GCA_026724425.1). Taxonomy (NCBI): domain Eukaryota; kingdom Viridiplantae; phylum Streptophyta; class Magnoliopsida; order Fabales; family Fabaceae; genus Erythrophleum; species Erythrophleum ivorense. The sequence goes on along the minus strand of JAIUCV010000071.1, from coordinate 7,482,711 downwards.
CTGTCTTTTCTGCTTACGATTGTGTGCATGCCCGATAAAAAATACTAGGTGGAGGATGTTTGTCCATCATCATATTTATATATTTTTAAGATAACGAGTTTTTTATTTTAAAGAAAAATTATAATCAAAAATGAAAAAAAAAACATTTTAGAAAAATATGGTAGATGGAACAAAGTTGATATGGCCGGCATCCGCATTTCAGAACTGATGAAGGCTCTCTAAAAAAAAAAATATATATATTTAATGACGTGGCAAACTTTTATACTCTGAATCATATCTAGACAATTTTTGGCATCGGGACAAGCTCGACACTTGTCGTCATCTGATTTGTTAACTATATTTTTTTTTTTTTTGAAAATCATTTTTTATTCATTAAAAAAATGTATAAGAGACTTTTCATCACCTCTGCGATGCAGATGCTCTAAGGGCATACGCAACGCAAAATCCCATTAGGAACGCTTACTTAATATTTTATAATATAATTTCGCAAAAAGAGAAGATGATTTCACGTGTTTCTTTTTCTTCCACATATCTTTAAGCAGCGGAGCTTAAAAAGGCTTATTTAAGCAGCGAAGCTTGATTTTAATTGCATTATTCATTTAATTTTATTGTATTTTATTGTAACCAGCGTGTTAAGAGTTCAGCGTTGCGCATGCCCTAAGGCGCCATATTAAGGTGGGTTCAAATACCACTGTCAACAAATAGATTTTTTATCAGAAAAAAATGGTAGATGGACGCCGATAATCTCTGGTCTCGGTCGTTTGGCTGACGATTGTTAGCCTGCTTGATTGTGGTCATGGGATTGTCACAACTCGCATTTTGCCATTTATATCCTCTTCAATTTTTTTGGTTTGGGATATTAATAACGTGGATTATCTTCGTTTAGCTCAATATTTCAGGGTCATGGTTTCAGTTCATGGAAAAGAAGACTTGCAAAAATCATTCATTCTCTTGATGCATTTTTCATTTATGAGACCTGTAAAACCTACGTGGCTACGTATAAATGCTATAATGTATTATCTCATGCGATTCTACTTGAAACCCCTGTTCATCAATTATCAGAAAATTTTGGAACTATCAGAATTTATATAAATAAAAAGTTGGCATCAATGTGATATTAATGGGTTACTAAGGGTGATATTATGTATATATATATATATGTTTCTTTTTTTCCTTGTAGATTCTACTATTGATGTGAATCAAATTAGTTTTTCATTTGAGATGTTTCTTGTGCTATATAGGGTTAGATTAGCCTGATGTATATATTCGAGTTAATATATATATACTGAAACATAGTTTCCATTTCTGTGAAATTACACACAATTAACAAAAGAGAATCATTCCATTTTATGAACTTTACAATTTGCCTAGTTCTTGGGGATGCAAATTATGTATATTGCGATAATTAAAGAACAATTCATCATTTTAAAGGGCTTTCAAGGTATGCACCAAGAACATCAAGAAATAGATGAGAAGGCAGGTAGGTAACGTTACTAGTAGTTATTATGCGACTCTTTTTAAAAGATGTACTAGTAAAAGAATAATTGCAGTGATTCAAAACATTTGACAGGAAAGCATAATGGAGACTCTAAGCACAACCATTCGCTTCCCGTACAGTTTAGTTATAGACGGATGAGACAAAGTCGATGGATAAAAGCGCTCCCAAATCACTAGTAATTAGTTAATTACAGTGGACAGTCGTATCATTCATGACAATAGCTTAAGATGTAACTTGTAACCATCCCAAGTACCTTGAAAAACCTTTAAAACATATGAGCTGAAGATTTTACAACTCTCAGCTAATTTTTTAGTATAAGACTGAAAAAGTTTTTTTTTTTTTTTTTTTTTTTTTTGACAACGACTAAAAAATATTTAGATACGGGAAACAGGTAAATAATTATTTCTGTTGTAAAAAAAAAAAAGGTAAATAATATTTTCATTGTTAAAACACCGCCAAATTACTTCATATTTAATCCAGATTAGATCAGGATATATAATATTTTTAAAAATATAAAAATATGATGATATTAATTAAGAGATAAGTCCGTGATCGATTGAGAGTAGCGGGGTGATATAATGTAATAAACTTAACTTTCGGCGTAGAGAACGTGAGAAAACAGAAGAACCTGAAAAGGCGAAAGTGACGGGAAAGCCAACAAAAAATCTTTTATGCGAGAATCAGTGAAAACTATAAATCCAAAATAAGCCAATCCTCGATTTCTGATCTCCCAAAATTCGCTTCTCTATTCGTTTTTGCCCCACCAATATTTTAGATTCTATTAATTTTTAATTTTTGATTTTTTTGTTTGTTTGTTTGTTTTTTTTTTTTAATTTTACTTGAAAACATCTCTTCCTCATCATATCGTTTGAGCTCCCAATCTTCGAACAGAAAAAACCTAAAAAAAGAACGAAGCGACAAAAAAAAAGAAACAAAATTTTGGGAGCTCCTTCCTCTTTTTTGTTTGTTTGCATGGTGTTCCTCATCATCGGGTCCATAGCTAAGAGTGATTCAATTCGTTTTCCTCTTCAGGTAATTATATAATGTACACATACCTATGTTCTGAGACGGGTTTTAATAGATCTTGATCTAGTCTGCATTCATTTTTTTTTTTACCGTGAGCTTCGTGCGTTATAGGTGGATGGATCTGTTGAGTTTACTGGAAAATATAAATTAGGAAAAGTGAGGGACACTGTATAAGAAACTTAGCGTTTGATGTTCTTGTAATTGATCTAATATTTTTCGGTTACTTCTAGGCCTCTGTGTTTTGCAATGAAACTGAGAAAATATTCCTTTTGAAAACGACAGCTTTGGACTCTTAACATCTGTGTGCATGTGGGTCCTCTGATTTTGGTTGATGATAATATATTTTCTATCTCTCTTTTTTTGCTGAAAAAATATATAATCAGGAGCTAGGAACCTTACAATTGGTTAACTGGTTTTTATTTCTGTCTTTACAAATTTCATTCTCTAGTTTTGTGAATGTGATCATTACATAGGATTTTCGTCCTGCGACATTTTCAGGCATAATTGCATAACGTGTTTGACTGATCCTTTTTTTTTTTTGGGTATGACTAATCCTTTATTTTGATACAATTTAGTCACAAAACAATTGCGTGACGTTTTATCGTGTTTGAGATCAACTGTTTGTGATGTTGTAATGCAGCTACAAGGGAAGAAGATCTTATGAGACATTTGATCTCTCACTAACGAAAACGTTGCGGGGCTTATACTATCATAATATTAGATGGATGAAAACAACGCCGCAAAGTTAACCGGAATCAGGCAGATCGTGAGGCTAAAGGAGATCTTGCAGAAATGGCAAACCGTAACGATAGGGCCGAAATCAGATGTCCCTCCGCTGGCAGCTGGAAAGCAAGCGGCAGAATTGATTTCACCGGTGATCAACAAGAGGCTGTTAGCCGTCAAGAATTGTGACTCGGATGAGGAAAACTGCCAAAGCCCTGAGCCTCCGGCTGATGTTCCCAAAGGGTATCTAGCGGTTTACGTTGGACCGGAGCTAAGGAGGTTTATCATACCAACAAGCTATCTCAGCCACTCTCTGTTCAAGGTGTTGCTTGAGAAGGTAGAGGAAGAGTATGGGTTTGATCAGAGCGGCGCTCTCACCATCCCTTGCGAGGTCGAGACTTTCAAGTTCTTGCTTAAATGCATGGAGAACAATCCTAAAGATCATCTCCCTGATGATGACAGCTCCGGTAAGCTGAAAGACCTTGCTCTTCTCTAGAGATTAAGTCATGACTTTGTTATGATTGACTCTTGAAGAACCTGCTGGGTTTAAAATGGGCCAGGCCGGGCCGTCACCGTTAGGGCAATGATAACAACCACCTCTTATGATCTTACCTAACCCTAGTTAACACTCACAAGAGACTTTACTTATGAGAAGCAAGAGATTGTTATGATGAGTACTCTTGAGAAAACTAGTCATTAACGATTTTGTCTTGCTTTTGCAGCTGGAGATGCAGAAGCAGCAAAGGAATAGTAAATACAAATCAAGTGATAAAAAACTCTTAAAAACTTTTCTTTTGTTATTGTGATTATTATTATATCCTTCAATTTTATTATTTGATGGAAATTGTTAGGGATGATGACTTTGGGGTGTAATTGTAAAATCAGGCTATCTTTATATTTTCCTGGTTTTTTCTTCTTCTTAATTCTCCATTATTTTTCAAGGATGATTTAAGTTTTTAGGACATATATGTTAGATGTGAAAAGGATTTGGTGGTGGAAGTGTGATACGAGATTAATAAAAAATATAAACTCTTGTACGAAAAAATGTGCACATTTTTCTTTTTCTCCTCTATTGTTGTTATTCGGAAAAACGATTGTTATGTGCCAATCAAGTAGACTAATGAATATTGCAACAAAACCAACATCAACACTACTACAAACTGTATGTCTGTATATATATTAAAGTTACAAAATTCAATCGATCAATGTAGTACAGTTGATCGTGATCCAACAATCCATATACACCTTAGATATATTAAACCAGACACGAACCGATTCTTGTCAAATCGATCAACTGTGAATATGTAGTCTATATGTTGCTCAGTCAATACAGTCAGTTGTGTTAACACGCGATAATGTTCTTGTAAGCTTGGGCATGTGGGGACTGGGGACAAATCAATAGTATACTACTTTGGATTTTCTATACTTTGATAAAACAGATTGGCGGGAATGGAAATGTTTGAATTAGTTTTACATGTGAATTCAGGAGTTATTTTATACAAATGCAAAACCATTTTACAAATTACAACATGTAAGCATACCTAAGAGAAAGATAGATTATAGACGGCTTTTTCTTCCTCCGTGGAAGTTCAATCTGCTGAGTCTTTCTCTTTCCCATTGCCGCAGGCGTCTTGACTTATTTTCTTGTATAATTTTTTTCTTCCCGGTGTGTTTCCCATCTCCATAGATTTTTATTTTTTTTTCTTTTTTTGTTGGTTTCTGATGATATATGCAATTCATTTCATTATGCATTTTCACAAGTTCTCATAATTAGGAACTCATGTATAGCATGGTTAACCATGTATGGTGGTTTCGGGATCCAGTTTCTAGAAAAAACAAAATTTGTTTCGAATTTCCAGATGAACTATAAAAATGTATGGAAAATATATTGTTGACTACTTCGAAGCTATTTAAATAATTCGGTTGCCTACGGAAAAATTGCGACAGCAAATGCCCAATTTTGAAAAGCTAATGGACATCCAAATAAAACATAGTTAGTCGTTTCTTCCTCTTCATTCTGCATTTTACCAAACAAAATCATTTTCTACATGACTTCGTTTGAAAGAAGATTTCACGTAGATTTAGTCTGTTATATGTACTTTTTTTTATCATTCCTCTAATCGTTGTTTGCGAGAATGAAAGAGGCGCATCAGTCTAGACCTTTTTTTCTTCTTTTTCATCAGTCTAGACTTCATCAAAACAACTTATTTATATAATAATAAACATTCGTCGACTAAATGCATTGCATATATATTGATTATATTCCATGCTTATGTACTATTCATAGCGATTCAACTTTATAAAGTATTTTAATAACACATGGGCCAGTCTATCTAAAATAAATTAGATGAACTACTTGCTTCGGGTTGAAAACTTGAAATATTGTAAATCGTGACTAATCTAGGTCGCCGCCAGTAGAGCCCGGTCAACTCATTTGACCGTCCTGGCTCCGAGTATTTGCATCCAATCTATTAGAAATTGATCAACATTGACATTACAATTGGTTAAATACTTTTATCCCTTTATTTAACTATAAAATTTCATCATTTTCATATTACACTTGCAAGACAATCTTTACACATTATAATATTTATTTATTGGTTGTTGAATCATTTAATAGAAAAAATATAGATTTTAACAATAGACTGTGTAACTGTAAAGTATACAAAGTATAGAATATACAAACATAAATCGATTATATAATTTGCACCTAAACTAATCACAAGAGTTAACAGGCGTAGAACTCGACGAGTTCGTTGACCGACTCAGGACGTGACTCGTCAGCGTCGGCGTTCTCAAGCATCCAAAGCAAATGCTCAAACAAGACAACCTCGCACGACACGGCGATCGAACCGTCATCTCCGCCGCATCCACCATCCACCGCCGCTAGCTGCTGGAAGAGCGGATGGTTCACAACGTCGGAGCTCACATGGTACGGCCGCCGTGTTCGGCCGACGTAGACGGTGTGAAGGTCTTCGGAGGGAAATGCACTCACGGAAGAGGATCGGACGTGATTGGCCGGAGCTGGTGGCTGGTTGGGCTTGGTGTTGAATGAATTGAGCTTCTTCAAAACTGATTTCAGCTTCATCAGCTTGTTTCCTCCTTTGGCCATTTCTTGTTTGGTTTGGTTTTGTATTTACCGACGAGTGAGAGAGACAAGGAGAAATATGTTGATGTCGAAGGGGGAAGTGAGGATGGAGTATTTATACATACTAAGTTGATAAGGGTAGATTTGTAACTATACAATTTGATTTTAGCGTTATAATAAATATATTTTTTTGTTATAAAATTGATTCTCCTCAGGTTATCAACCGATTTGAATAGCTAACCAATATGTTTCCAAGAGTCGGAGGCAATTTATTCGAAAAGATTATGATTATGAATTTAGAAAGATAAAGCGAGTGTCTTACACGCTAAAAGTTTTTTTTTTCCTTTTATATCAAAACCATGCAATATTGTATTTCACATCACTCCAAAAGTCTTTGTTATTACAGTCAACCATATACATCATTGCTCCATGATGGTTTTATTACATTCTAACGTCTCAAGTCTCAACTACCTTGTGGTAATAAGACCGTTCGAGTGCGGATTTTGGATGATTTTTTTTTGTTTCGTTAAGTGTTTGATTTTTATTGTTTTCAGTACATGAAATCCTGTAGAAAAGAAAACTAAAAACTTTATGTAATTAATCACTGAATTATATTAAATTACTCCAACAACTAAAGGAGATGGTTCATGAACTTTAAAAGCGGCTTTACGAGTTCTTATATGTTAGGTATGTAATTGGCTAGCTAGTATCTATATACTAGACTATTGCTTATTTTGATTTTAAAACAAATCATCATCCTTTTCTTCACACATATATACCATGTTATAAAAAAACATGGTAAATTGCAATTTTTGTCATTTTGCTGTGGTTAGACTAGACTCCGACATTATCCTTTTATGCAGTTCATTTATTATTTATTTACGTTGTATTGGTGACTACTGTTACAGCATGTGAGTTCCCGAAGATTTGTCCTTTTTGTTGTTTACTTAAAGATTGTTATCCTAATCGGCCGGCATAAAAGCATCAAATGTCTTTTTAATCATGTAACCAAAATATCAATATTAATTATGTAACAAAATAGTTAATCATGACGACTTATATAGTAATTATTGAATTGCTGTTATCAATCTTCTTATTAAACTAGAGATAATATTAATTAGAACTCCGAGCAAAAAAATAGGCGGAAGAGTCCAAATAAAGATGAAAAAGAAGAAAGATGCGAGTAACGTCCACTCATAACTTTAAATAAAATTAAAAATTTAGAGAAATTTTCAAGTTCTTATTTTTCGGCGGACTCTTCACATGCCAAAGCGTCAAGCTGTAGACGAACCATTTATCTCATGGGACATCCTGCGTAAACAAACCGTTTAGACGACTGAATTTTCTTTGGCAACATGTTGAAAAGACTTTGGTTGTTGCTGTTCTCCTTCAAAGTAAGAATGAATAAACCCCTCTTTGCTAGGACGTTTTTTGGTGCCTGAATGGAGAAAAAAGAAAAACTAAATGAAATTACATTAGATGTACAAAAACAATTGACTACTTATGATTCACATTTCAGTACTTTTACTTCCAGATCGTATTACCATTAAAATTACAAAAATTGCTAACAACATCACATTGGCATCTATACCTTATGTCTGTCATTGCATACAGCATACATATAAACAACCTAAAGCATGGAAATTATTCATAACTTTGACGATAAGCTATATCTAGTTCTTAGTTAATTTCAGAGGTGCCTTAACCAAAGGGGAATGCACACACATGTGTGTTCCCCACCTTTTAGTTGGTGCATGGCATCTGGATAATAAAACCAAAACATTTGTTTTGAGGAAACATTTTAAAACAATGCCTAGAGCATAATTAATGTCTTAATAAACCGTTTTTATTCCTTCTTAGTGTATGTTGGTCGAGGACCCTTTTGGATCCGTTACTGTCTTTATTCAAAATATTATATCATTAAAAATATTATTGTCGGAAACCAAAACTTCTCCCTGTATTATTTTCCATTTTTTCTTACAAATTATTATTACATAATGAGACTCGATCAATACCATATCTTTTGTGAAATCCAAGATATGTTTCAATCACACGGCGGAGATACATGTAAGTGATATGGACTAATCATAATTAAGAAATAATTCTGACACAGAGGTTATAAAATGAGAGATGCTCCGAACTGGTAATCATCACAAGATATAATATCCTCCGATCTCTACCAACTTAGATGATTTGATCTGATAATGTTGTTTTCACACATATGATCTATTGTATAACATCGACATGTAAATCCTTCTTGTTATTACAAAGATTGTTGCACTACACATGTGAGACATCGACCATCGTCAACCATACCAAACAAGAAAGACATGTGAAACAAGTTGGTGTGTATTGACTTATGCGTCACTCTCCACCACTTGCATGATAAGTGACACTCTTAATACAATATGTTATTTGGCACAAGAGCAGTAACATTCTTAGATTACATGAAGTTGAATGTATGTGGACGTGAGTGTATCATGTTAATGTGTTTAATTAGGAACCGTTATAGTATATCTTTTCTTTTTAGAAAAAAGATTCTTTTTAGAAAAAAGAAATAGGTATAGAATTAATGATCTTACTCTTTGTAAGTCATCTCAATATGAAATTAGGCCCGGACCAACATTAATTATATATGTCCCTAGGCAAACTGAATTTGTGGAGACTTTCAGTAGACTACTTTTTTGGGGTCTTTCTATTTAGAGAATTCTCAAAAGAAATTTGGCTTGGGCTCTGGCCCCCGCCTGTCGTGGATGAGACTGAGAACGAAATCAACCATCAGTTTTAACCGTTCAAAAGTCACTTCTGGTTGATCTTCGAAACTTTCTTTCTAAAAAAACATTTTTTTATTATTTTTCGAGATCTATCTAAATTGTGTCAAAAATACCTATTCACAATTTCTATCTCCAATTGTATATGTATGATAGCATGAGAAGTTACATCAATAGAGTATGTTCTAGGCTGTAGCTAGTAAAACAACGACAGAGTTGCTGATATTTCCACATTTTACTGCAGCTGTGAATAAAATTGTGTCATATACATATCCAAGAATTGGGTTTCTTCAGTTAGGCTAAGCAAGATTTGATATGACTGCAAGATGTTGAAAATATCGTTTTCATCTTGTTATAAGATCTTCTCCGGTAATTAATTGCATTCATCAAGAATCTGCCACGGCCCAACGAAGATGCTGACGCAATTCTGCTCATCCAAGATGATCACGACATAATATAAGTATGCAGTATAATCTGATAATAGTCAAAGCAGTCGTTATTTTGGAAGGAGAAAAAGGTAATAAGCACACTTGTTTGTTGTTTGTATGGTCGAATAATGTAAATATTTTGATTGTTGAGAAAGAAAAAAAGTGCAAGACAATTTCAAGATGGAAGAATCGAAATTTTCATTCAATTATTAGAGAAATCTCTCAATAGCCAGAATACAAAGCAATGCCAGAAGCAAAGGAAAAAAAAAATAAGACAAAGGATTGAAATAACAAAGAAGCAGAGGAACACAAAAGCGCTCCTTAATCCGAATGATAGTAAGAATCAAAAGAGATTTTTTTTTTATTCTTCAAACGCTGGAACCTCTCTAATCTTCAAGCTCTTTAGTGGTTCCAAGTCTTTTATCTCTTATTCAATCCTCCTCAGCAAGAGGAACAGCTTGAGCCTATAAAACACAAAGGAACATCCAAGATAAACCTTGAAACTTTCCAATGCCAAAAACTTTTTAAGAAGGCTTAAAGGATGGAAAAAATGCATACCAGTGGGCGAAGCTTCAACGCATAGAACATCTCAAGGTAACGACGGCTCTCAAGACGGTCAAGGTTCGAGACATGTTTCCAGAAGCCATACACACCGGTCAATGTCAAGAGCCTCTGTGAGTATATCTGCCATGTGTATCTGCCAAAACCAGCAAAAAGATAAAGTCAGCTAAAACTTTGAGAATCTTGTAGAAGAACAAGAAAGCATGAGTTTCTTGATTTTTACTTCTCCTCAATCCTCTGAAGCCCTCCCTTTGAGATCTCGTCCCAGTGAGATGGATCTTCCTTACACTTGGTGAAGAAGTCAGCAAGAGTCTCAGCAGCCTGATCACCATGGTAAGGGTCAATGTGGAAACCCGATTTACCATGCACAATGATCTCAGCTGGACCACCTTTGCAAGTGGCGAAAGTCGGTAAACCACAGGTCATTGCCTCCACAACAGTCAGTCCAAAGGCTTCGTACAATGCCGGTTGCACAAACGCACCCTTGGTGTCAGCTATGTAACGGTAGAGCTCACCGTTCCTAACCCTGTTCATCTGAGAGGAGATCCACCGGAACTGACCGTTCAGTTTGTATTCCTCAATGAGTTCATACATTTTCTTCATCTCAGCCTTCTCTTCGTTGTCCTTTGACTCTTTCCTCCTATCTCCTCCTACGACAACCAAGTTAACCAGCTCACGGAGGCGAGTGTTCTTCCCGTACCACTCAACAAGACCTGACAAGTTCTTGACACGGTCAAGCCTAGCCATGGTGAAGATGATTGGCTTTGTTTTGTCTTTGAGCACACATCTGATTCAAAAGAAAAGGCAGAAAAGGTTAAGAAACTCAAACCAAAAACGTTAAAGATGAACATGAAGAGTCATCAGTAGCTTACAAGTGCTCTTGGTTCTCAACATCGCTGTAGAGAAGCTCCTCAATCTCAGGGTGGAATTTAGTCAGTCTACGCTTCTCCTCGGTGTAAGGGAAGTAGACGCTCATATCAGCACCAGGGGAGACAATGTTGAACTTGGGATCAAACACATCAATCCCGTGAACAACTCTGTAGAGTCCAGGTAGAGTAAAGGCCGTGTGGCTCTCATACTGTCCAACAGTGTCCTTGCTGCAAAATGAATAAATCAAGAGAGCACTGTTATACTGAAACAACACACTTCTCTGAAACTATTTATTGTTTAGATGCATTCCTTCTCTTTACCTTCCAGCAATTTCTTGGAGAGTACTGGTGATGATGAAATCAGTGTGGTTCATTGCAAAGAGATCCGCAGTGAACTGGCATGAGAAATGGTACTTATCGTCAAGTTTCTTCCAGTAGATATCGGAATCAGGGTACTTTGTTTTCTCCAGGGCGTGAGCAATAGTACACTATAAGAAAAAAATTCACTCAGCAGTAGCTTGAAGCTTTTAACATATCTCATTGAAACAGATATAAATAAATTAAACTGAGGGAAGAGCCTAACCTGAGTGACACCAAGTTTGTGTGCCAATAAAGAAGCAACGAAGTTTCCGTCACTGTAGTTCCCAATGATAAGATCAGGCTTCCCCTTCAACTCTTTCGAAAGCTCAACCATAGCATCCTGAAAATAGCAAGAGAGGTTCAGTTTGAGTCTAAAACTGCAAACAAGAGTCATGGTTTTAGAGGAAGAAGAGACGATGAGTGTACTTCACCTCGGTGTAAGTCTCTAGATATGGCCAGACTTCAAATCTTGAGATCCATTTACGAACAATACCTTTCTTGGTTCTGAAGGGCACACGGAGAATATCACAGTACTCAGTTCCATCAACTCTCTCAAGACGCTCACCACATGTGGTTCCTACGGCATCAGGGAGCAGTCGAGTGAGCTGCAACAGAACCAAAACACACAGTGAGATTCAGAACATCCACAAAAATCCAAAGGTTATAGCAAAATAGCTGAGAGCTTTACAATGATGATTCTTGGAGTAATGTTGAGTCCTTGTTGCTTAATACGTTGGAGCATCTCTGTCTCCATGGCACGAACTTGATCCAGAATGTAAACAACCTGCAAGATTATCAAAATTTTGAGCTCATCGATGATGACATAACAAGAAGTGATATCTCTACTAGAAGAAGAGGAAGAGAAATGGTTCTGACCTGACCACCAGTGTCAGGGTAACCAAGAACATTGTCCTGAGCAAAGTAACCATGTGGAGAGAGGATCACAACGTTGAACACCATGGGGACTCTTCCAAGAAAGTTCTCAAGAGTGCAAGGGTCAGGCGCCTCGAGAAGGTCCAAAAGAAGACGGATCATGTCAAGGACACGCTCAGCATTGTTTCCCCATCCCCTCTCAAGACCAATCTCCTCAAACTTAGCTTCAAAATCTTCGTACAGTGTTTCGGGCTTAAGCTCGGCTAGATACTCCTCTGCTTTCCTCAAGATGTGTTGCAGAGTGTTGAGGTTTTGAATTTTCTCGTTCAACATCAAGGTCTGCACAGCAAAACACAAATCATACAAACAAGATTCTGAGTTCAATGGAGGAGAGAGTTGTGATGATGGGATTTGACCAATTACCTTTCCCCCGCGGCTGTGCAGTTTAAGGAACTTAAGCAATGGGAGCAAACTCTCCTTGTCATGGAAGAGCTTAGCTGAGAGGTGACGGTTAAGGAACTCAACACCATCTCCAATGTATTTGGCAAGCGTGGGGCGAGGGACAGACGCATTGAATGGCTCAAAGTCGAGCTCAAGCGTGAAATCACCGTTCTTACTGCGATTCAAAATGCCATTTTTTAGTGTTGAAAGACAGAGATATCAGGAAAAAACAGAGTTTTGAAGTTACATACACTCCATCAACGAGCTCTTCCTTGAAATGAAGAAACTCAGCAGGTTGAAGCTCCTCAACGACAAGAGCATGGAGATTGACTCTTAAGTACTCCCAAACACCAGGCCTTGGCCTCACAGCAAGAGCAACCCATGGTGGCAACACAATTGCTTCCTGTTTTTACCCATTTGGAAACCATAATAAAGATCAAAACTTTATTTTCCAAAAAGAACAAAACTTTTTTACCCATTAACATTTTTACTAAAGATCAAACCTTTCAGTAGCAAATGATTTACCCATATAAAATTTGTAAAACTTTTTTAAAAAGATGAAAACTTTATTTTTACCCTTTAGAGATTTTTGTTGGGGTGGTTTTGAAATGTACCTGAGTGGTTTTGAGAAGGTCGAAGAAAGCACCACCTTCAATCTTCTTCTGGGTTTCTTCAGGCAAAGCCTCGAATTCAGCAATGATCTGGTTTTGTTGCAGAATACCTTTACCTTTAGCTTCAACCCTAAAAAAAATCATGTGAAGTGATCATCAGACTTTAATATCTCCACAGTTAACCAAAAAAAAAATACGGAAAGCTATTAAAAAGGTGGTTAATTAGTAAATACCTGGAAAGCAAGGCAAGGACTTCGTTTTTCTGGGCAACAAGCGTTTGGTTCAAACGCTCACGCTGGCTGTGGACGCGCGTTATCGCACCGTTCGCCATTGATCGAAAAGAGACGCAGAAGCAGTGAAAAGGTTTTTGAAAACTGCAGAGAGAAGAAAATAGAAAAGGTGAATAGATTGTTACTTAGATGATGAAAATAAAAGATGAAAGTCTTGTGATGCCCACATTCACATTATATACAAGAAAAACTATGAATTATATATTATTATAACAAAGGTCAAGAAATTTGATCAAAACCATGACTTTTTCTATTTTCTCTTTAGCCTTAAGCTTCGAAGGTATTACGAAAGAACCATGGAGGTTATTAAATTCAAGTACTTTACCTCTAACCAACACATGAGCAATACCAAAACTAGTTTCAGTTTTATTAAATTATTCTAAGTAACTAGATAGATAAAATATTTCGAGACGACCTAGAACTTGGACGTGTGTACAAAACTGAAAATGATATTTTATGAACTATTCTTATCCATCAATTTTATTAGTTTCGTTAAACATTCCTATCCACCATCCATTTTAAAGCAATGGTGTTTAGGCCTCCTCACACATATATATCTTTCTCACATTTAAGTCAAGTGTGACATTATAAAAAGGAATCAAAATATAATAGAGACAAAAAATACCATTGCTATAAAAGATATTTAAAGTGGATACAAATATCGACGATCTGTAGTGGATTCCATATTTAGATATATGTTTTATGAGAAAATTATTCAAAAATTCAGCACTCAGAAGATTTTTCCGAAACTGTTAAATTAAAAGGAAAATAGTAGACGACGTCGAAAAAAAAAAAGAAAAATAGTAGACGTGATACTCTTTTTTGGAAAACAGCTGGAAAATTCTCTTTGGAGAAAATTCCTCTTAAAAAAAATAAGAAAGCGAGAAAATAGAATACGAGTAGGACTGATTCTCCAGAATATAAATACGTTTGGTGTTTCTCTTCTAGCCAGAGATTTTTCAGGCAAGAATTTTCTAAGGAAAATATATTAAAAATAATTTAACAGAAAAACTGCAAAGCTTTTGACGAAAAATCGATAGAGAAGAAGAAGAAGAGAACCTGGAGTGGAGAGAAGTGGTTTCAGTTGGCTGTGGAGTTTTCGTTCAACAGATTTTAGATTTATATAGAGACGAATTCTTTAAGCTTGATGGAGTTTTTGGTAAGTCGAAAAAGTAAATAAATGAATCATTACTTCCTCTGTTTCCTTTAACGTTTATTTTCTTGGGCTCCAAACACAGAAATCGAGATAAATGAATTTTCAAAGTTCAAGAGAAAGGGTATTTTAGGGAAAAATAAAGTTCTGGATATATGTACATTTTCCTTAATTAAACGGATATATGGACCAATCCACCAATATAATATAATTTCCTTAAATAGTTAAATCTGATCCGATCTTTGGATTAAGTAGATAACTACATTTGATTGAAATGATATCTCTATACACTTGGTCGGCAAGAAAAATTTATTAACACAGAAAATCATATTTCTCACCAAATTAAAATTTGTTTTTAATGTGTGCACCATAAAAAAGTGCACACGGTCTTCTATATTGCTGAATTTTGTCCACTAAATATGAAAATACATTTATTAAAAATACTATTAATCTGTAGACTTAAATTATGAAGAAATGCAAAATAATTAAGAGAAACTTAATAGTAATGATTATGCAATTAAAAAACTTTAAAAATATATCCATTCTAATTTAATTTAATTTAAATATTAATCAAATTATTATTCCAACCCCAAAACAAAATTTCATTTTTTTTTTTGTAAATGATCTGTATTGTCTTTTTGTTTTGTTATTGCTAAAAAAAAATTTAAGAAACATTTTAAGGGTTTGAAGAATATGCTGTAAGCATATCTCCCTCTTTCATTTTCTATAACTTTTCCTATCAACATTTCCATAGGCAAAAAAAGCAAACTGAAGTAATAAAGTAATAAAAAGTTAAAAACTCGTCATCTAAAATACTACATCATCTAATTTATGACACAAAGTAATAAAGTTGATGTTTGGACACAGAAAACACAAAGACATCGTCACTCTGCAATATAATTGATCAGATTTCAGAACTCAGAAGGTAGCTTTGCACGAAGTAACGGTGCCTCGAAATATTTTGTAGGTGTTACAATATCAAGTTGGACTGATAGGTCCACGAACTTTGTTCCATCCTAAAAAAGGCCATTAAATTACTTTTTTGTTTTGTTTAATTAATATACTTTTTTCCTAGCTCTGATGCATTTCTGTTTCCACATTTATCAGTTTAAAATTTTCTGAAGTTTTTGGGAATGAAAATTTGCAATTTCTCATTTAAAAACATTTTTTTTATTCAAACGGGTAAGAGAAAGGTTCGGAAATGATACAAGATTTTCAAATTTTCCCGATTAAAAATAAAAAATAAAAAATTATATATTTTTTCTTAAATATCCCGATTTTTTCATATTTTCGTGAATTTTCGCGTAATTTCTCAAAATTTCCGTAATTTCTCGAAATATCTTTAATTTTTCTAATTAATTAAGACTTCGAATACTAATTTTTTTATTCTCAAATTTCTCGTTCCCTTTCTATTTCCTGTTTTTTCCTAGTATCTACCAGATTGAGACACTCTGACTGACTCCCCCTCTTGGACAAGTTCCCCGTCCCATTATAATAAGAAAATATTTGAATGATATATTTAGTTTCTCAAATTTTTCATTCCCGTCAATTTCCATCACAAAACCCAAAATACACAGAACTATTTTCCGATGAGAAGAAAAACAGTTGATCGAAGTTTGTAACCCACATGATGAACAATAAAACGCTATGGATACGTGACTTCATTACTTTTCACATTTCACATGATGTGACTTTTTACTATTCAGAATTAAATCAAATGTTTACGTTATCATGTGTTTTGAAAAAGGACTCATGTATATGCTATACATTTCTTTAGAATATAACTGCCAAACTACTAGTAGAAAGTAGTATACTCACTTATATTGCTTACTAGAGGAAAGTCCACGCGATGCGTGGGAACTCGTTTTTATGAGTTTTTGAAAAATTTGTTTTTTATTATTAGTAATTTATGTTTGTCAAGATTATGTAATATATTCATGGTGGAACCGACCGTCAGACAGGGTGGGGCCCACGGGCCGAAAGAGGGCGTGGGTGACTCACCGGGATGGGCGGTCGGGACGTTATAATAGTTTTATAATTAAACTTCTTTTAAAAATGATTACGTGTTAATTTTGATATATATGATTTTATTTTTTTTTATTAATGTAAATATAATATTGTATGGTTACCACTTTTCTCACTTCATGAGAGGCTGACATGTGTCATTTTAAAATTATGACATGTGTCCTCTTTCTAAACATTTTTTTATCTCTATTTCTCTTTAAAAGTCTACACATGTCCAAGACTACTAAATATTTATTAACTTCAATATCACTAAATATTTATTTAAATTTCTTATGTACATAATTAGAGATTTAATAGATTAGTTACACAATTATAATATTCAATTAGAACACTTAATATTTATTTAACATTTTTAGAAAAAATCATAAATGTACATTAACAAAACAAATATATATTAAAAATCTATTATAATATTGTATGGTTACCACTTTTCTCACTTCATGAGAGGTTGTCATGTGTCATCTTAAATATTGTGTGGTCTAATTGAGTACTCTAATTGTGTAACTAATTTAAAATATATGAGTTAATGTTCTAATTAAATCCTCTAATTGCGTAATCACAAAAAAAAATCAATTTGTTTATGTTTATTGTGTGGTGAAACTTCTTTTTGAAAATGATTATACATTAAACTTGATATAATTTTTAATATATATTTGTTTTGTTAATGTACATTTATGATTTTTTCTAAAAATGTTGAATAAATATTAAGTGTTCTAATTGAATATTATAATTTTGTAACTAATCTATTAAATCTCTAATTATGTACATAAGAAATTTAAATAAATATTTAGTGATATTGAAGTTAAATATATTTTTAGTAGTCTTGGACATGTGTAGACTTTTAAAGAGAAATAGAGATAAAAAAACATGTTTAGAAAGAGGACACATGTCATAATTTTAAGATGACACATGACAACCTCTCATGAAGTGAGAAAAGTGGTAACCATACAATATTATAATAGATTTTTAATATATATTTGTTTTGTTAATGTACATTTATGATTTTTTCTAAAAATGTTAAATAAATATTAAGTGTTCTAATTGAATATTATAATTGTGTAACTAATCTATTAAATCTCTAATTATGTACATAAGAAATTTAAATAAATATTTAGTGATATTAAAGTTAATAAATATTTAGTAGTCTTGGACATGTGTAGACTTTTAAAGAGAAATAGAGATAAAGAAAATGTTTAGAAAGAGAACACATGTCATAATTTTAAAATGACACATGCCAGCCTCTCATAAAGTGAGAAAAGTGGTAACCATACAATATTATAATAGATAATGTTCCATTATTTAGCTATTATAATAGTTTACAATTCATTTGACATAACAGTCCATTTCCTCAATAACTTTCATCATCATTCATCACCATCAGTATTTTATTTACTGTTCAGCTATAGTTGATGGTTTCATAAATATGGTTTTAGAATGGTGCGATATCGAGAACCATTCAGATATCGAGAACAAAAACGTGAACCACACGCGTGAACCTTTTCTCTCTCTTATAGACGATTATCAAGAACAAAAACCAGATCTAGTCTTGCCTCTCCGGTGAGCGGCTACGGCCGGCGTTGTAGGAAGGTTCTGCATGTTTTCCTTTCATTTCTTCCTCCTCCTCCTCCTCGGTGTTCTGATTTCAGTGGCGAGGCGTTCTATGTTCTCGGTTTTTGGCAGCGTGTAGCTAGGTCTCTTTGCGGCGAGGCAAGGCTGCTTCGAGGGTCGGTGATGGTGATGGCACTTCTTTCTCTCTTCCGATCTGCCCTACGCGAGGTCAGTTGTGGCTTTGGTTGAGATTAATTTTGGCGTCTCTCCGTTCGCGTCTCTGTCTCTCATCGAAGTCAAAATCCTTTTCGTTGGTGGCTGAGTCTCTTATCTCCGGAAGAGTATTGGTGGCTGTAGGCAGTGTGGGAGCCTGCTCTGTGGTTCCAACTCTTTTTGGGTCTTAAGGTTCGTTTTCGTTAGGTCATTTGGCTTGTTCCTAGGAGTTGTTTGTGGGTTGTTCTGCTTCGTGGGCGAGTTTTGGCTGACTTTAGGCAGGAGGCTTGGTTCGTCGGAGGTGGTTCGTGGAGAAGAGGTGAGAAATCTGTCTCCTTTCGGCTCGTTTTCGTCGGTTACTCTCTCTTTGCTAGGTATCGTCTTCTATTGTCCAAGTGTGGTTCTTCTCCTAGGCTTGTGTTTGTTGGTTTTAGAGTTGTTGCTGTCGTTTTGGCTTGTTTTAGGATGGTTTCAGTTTCGGCATGGGTTTCGAATCTTAGCTCTCGAAGGAGGTAGTAACACTTTGGGTCGTGTGGTTGCTTGTCTCCGTGCTAGCCGACATCGGGGAAGATCTTGAGAGATTGAGTGAGCAACCCTGATTTTTTAGTGCGTGTTGTTTCAGTTTTAGTTTTGGTTTCTAAGTTCTGTTGGCTTAGCATCGTTTCTTAGATATCGAGGCCGTCTGAGTTCGAGCCTCTGTTAGCGTTCTAAAGTTCCATTTCTCTGCTCAGACATCCAGTAAAACAACTTCTGATTTGCTTAGTGAGTGTTTTCCACTTCCTTTTCTTGGTTCTACTCCGATTTTGACTCAAACTCGAGTTTTATCTCGTCGACCAACTACATAACGTTTTATCGCTATTTTCATGGTGTCCAAGAGGACTCATAGAAATACTGATTGTCATATTGGTTCCATATTTTTTATTTTATTTTTGCAATGGGACCAATCTTCACAGGTTATGCATTTTGTCTTTACAAATTTTTGCTTAAACATTTCAGTTTTTTAATGATATTTACCATTTAGCAAAAAAAAAAAAAAAAAAGAATGGTGCGATAATAAGTTCAAATGGTTTTCAATGAAAAACCGTTAACTGGTTTGTCATCCAATGGCTAAGCTATTATTGGTTAAAATATAAAAGTATATAAATTATTTTATGGTGGCGGAAGCATTTAAAATATAAAATTGTAAATGGATGATAAATAAATATGTTTTCTTCACCCATCTACCAACACGTGTCGGGTTCTAAGAAGAGTACCACGCGGAGTGATGGTATTAGTGAATCTAGGAGCTTCACCAACAAAACAGGGGGGACTTATTTATCTACACTAGTTAGATAATTGGCTGCCAACGTACCAACTTTCGATGATAAAATAGTACATATTTCATATTTGTGTAATTATTTGTATTAGGGTTGGAGTAATAAATATTGATTAATTCAATATCGTACGTACAAAGTAATATAGATATGGTCCACTGTTATTTACTTCTGTGTGGGTGGGTTCTTGACTTTTGAGGTAAGCGGTAATTAATTGTTCCCGTTCTTTTATTTTAGTTTTATGTTCTGTTACTGTAGGTAAATATGGTTGTTGAAAAAAAAGAAAAGTTAAATGATTATCCATAATATTTGTGGAAGTTTCATAAGACTTTTACATATGCATTATGCACGATGCACTGTGTACACCAACATGTCGTCTTTCCTTTATCTTTTGTCACTTACCCTCCTCCGATCAAGCTTTTTTTTTTTTTTTTTTTTTTTGGTTTTAAAAGGATCTTCGATCAAGCATTTTCACTCGTACGACCATATAAAAGGAAACTGGGATAAGGTTTTGTGGAAATTTTAAACTTTGAGATAAGGATTAGATTTTGCAAGTTTCGAATAGGCTTGGTTTAAGATTTAAGAGTTATGAATTTTGTGATTTAGGGTTT
Organism: Erythrophleum ivorense; assembly: GCA_026724425.1. Lineage (NCBI taxonomy): Eukaryota > Viridiplantae > Streptophyta > Magnoliopsida > Fabales > Fabaceae > Erythrophleum > Erythrophleum ivorense. The sequence continues at coordinate 7,462,309 of JAIUCV010000071.1, read as the reverse complement.
ATGAAAAGGTAGAACAATGTTTTAATATTTTAAGAAAAACATGTTAACGTCTACAAAAACTTGTAAAAACTTTCTCAAATACTTGCAAAAGTTTTCTCAACTCCTTTTGAAATGTTCGATAACTTCAACCGTCGAATAACAATATTCACCAACATTTTTTACAGTTCAATTAATTTGTGCTAATAAGAATAAGTTTTTCTTTTAACACTTCGTCTTGTTGATAATGGTTTAAACTGAATTACATCATAGAAGGTTATATTAAAATATAAAATTGTACTATTTTAGATAAATCTTATTTGTAATTAGCAATCCTTGTAAAACTATGCTTGCCACTGGATCATAATTACATCTCCACTTGCCTAATTAGCAATAGAGCTTCCACTTAAACCGAAAATTAAAGGTACAATCATTGTGGGTGGGCCTGTGCAAATGCATAAGTTTGATAATAGATTCCTTCTTTTCTATTTCCTTATTATAAAACAAAAGCCGAAGGTCTAAAGTAAACAATGGAAAAACTAGAAAACACAAGACTGGTCTCTCCACTCCACAAGGTAAATAACAGAGCATAAAGGGAAACAGCAGACTACACTAGGATAGCTGCACGTTTCCGATTGAATAAAGTGCCGCAACCAATGATTCAGTGAATATTTACGATGCAACTACTCTTTAGTTTGTTGCTAAAACATGAATAGATAAACGTTCTCTAAAATACGAAATACCTTTTTCATTTCTAGGTAGTTGCCACACATTTCATGATTATTAATTAACTAACGAATAGAAAATATTAAATTAACATAAAATATGAATAAGAAAGCTTTTTCTTCCTAAAAATATGAAGTTACTTTTTGGTTTTTTTAGGTAGTTGTCAAACTCAACATGATTTCTATTAGGTTTGCCTAATTTTTGGAATTTCCATTTTCGATAATTGGATACAGGTTGAAGCAACAAGAAATAATACGAGTTTTTGCTATATTCAATCAGCTATCATTTTCTTTAACAAACCACGGTTTTGCCGCCTTGCTTTGAAAAGTGAAGGGTTTGTATTTTTTCTGTTCATTAAAAGACATAACCATGCTAATGATAACACCCAGGAATTTTTTTTATTTCGTCAGAGACAAATCCATTTGTCAGATTTTATATGATTGTCTTTATAGAACCAATGAGAATCTTCATAGTTGGGGAAAAAAATCCGGGGGACTAAGACTGTGAAATGATAGAGGAAACTGGTGAACTGCAATTGCGTTTAATTTGGAACTTTGAAGCCAAAGACAAATTATGTGTGCTAAAGAGCCATTTATTTAGCAAATCAAACCCACAAACGTTTTTTTAAGTCTTCTACTAAAAATCGATTAGATTTTCACAAAAATAGATCGATTTAGCTCTCTTCCCAGACCACAGAACGCAAACACATAACTGCAGATGGATTAATAACCAAACAGATATTTACAAGAGACTTCAAACCAAAAATAACAAATAAAAAAAAGACCCTAACAAAAGTCTCAGATTATATCACAAGTTTATCTCCACAAAGATTGAAAATTTCCCTACTCTCTGCAAGACTGCAAACTAAAACTTCTCTGCGATTTATTATTTTCTCCTTATACCTCTTTTTGACCGTTTGGTCATTTACCGTGAAGTTTCAAATACGTGTGGTACTGTGAATCTCTCTACCACTCCCTTCTCCATGTTTGCACCGTGAAACACAAATGTCCATAAGACCATAAGCATGGTGAAGGCGAAGATGTACGTTCTTGTTGGAAATGGAAAGTAGAAAGGGTTTCAATGGCAGATTGCTTCTCCATATGCTACCCATTGTTTGAAGCTATCTGGAAAGTCATCGCGAATCTTTGTGTGTACAGACATTTCGGTTCCCATCGGTTCCTTTCCCTGCCAAAGGAAAATAAATCCGGTTAACTTTCAAGTGAAGAGTAACCAAATGAATATGCAAAGTAGAATTTGGAAGATACTAACCTTCCTGCTGCTTGATCCACCCTCGCTTTTAGCTGGCGTCGACTGTTTTGCTTCGCTGATGATATTCTCTGATGATAACGTTTCTGCGGTTGAATATCTTGTAAGCGCTGACGACCTGCCAAACAAATGCAATGTGACTTGACGAAACCATGATTCAAAATACTCTTCATCATTTCATGATGGATATTTGGAATCTTATGATAACATTTACTTATTGACGTAACATAATCAGCTGGATTTTTAGAAATATATATGCTATTGAATGCTCAAAATCGTACATTCATCTCTTCAATGCACAGCAGTTTTACCTGTACAACTGATCGTTCTCGCATAGATTTTCCGATGACGAAAGCCATTCGACATCAACAAAATTTGAGACGCTGGACATGTCTTCCTGCTCGGACAAGTAATTGGAGCTACTGCCATTGTGTTGAACCTTCTGCGCATCTCCAAAAAAATGTGTGCTAGGCATTGACGGAGTACACCTACAAAAAGTATTAAAGCTGAAATATTAAGACCAACAAGAGAGACAAGTGTTACTAGCAGACTACATGATGCAGAAAGATAACAGCCTCATGAAAATATGAGCTATAATTATGGACAGAATTGACATGAATATAGCCGCACCCAGCAAAATTATAATGCATACATAGCATGGACAGTCAAATTAAAGGAACCAGTAATACATGTTTTATTTAAGAAGAAAAATGTGAGAAAGATTTAAACAAACCTTGATAATCCAACATCACTAGAAGTTGGCATATCTGGTGATGACTCTGAAATTATGTGACTCCCTTGGTTTGATGACACGAAGCCTTTATGTGATATGCTTTCACGCTGCTTGCTACTCACTGCGGACATCGTTGTATGACTTTCATTGATAATATTCCCATCTGATAAGCACCTCTTCACAAGGAACCTGGAAACGTAGTATTAAGAGCTATGATCATAGATGTAATGAAACAGAGTAATTTTTGTTCACCTTTAGAGGAAGGCTAATAAGATGGAAAATTCATATGCTAGGAAACAGAGCAAATTCATAAACAAATAGAGAGTACAGATTAAGGTAAAGTTTGATGCAGTTAACAAACCAATGTCGACAGATGTAGAGCCTATTTGTTTTAAAGTTTGTATACAAAACGCATTGCACATAAGTCTAAGATACTATAATCCCTATAACTCCTACAATCATCAAAGTATGTCTAAAGAAGAAAATGGAATCCTCAAAATCTCGGAGAAGGATGAAAACCAAGTTCTACATATATATTCCTACATGGCAGCAACAAAGGCCCTGGGAAAAGCAGCGAACTAAGGTTTTGAACCTTTAAATGCGCTAATTATTGGTGAATCTCTGAAATCCAAGTTTGCAGTCACAGAAAACTACCTTTCATCTTCCCCCATACTTATCTCTCCATTTCGTCCATTAGAGTGGGAATCTGAACGCAACTCCCAAACCGCCTGCCTCCCTTGTTCAGGCTGGAAATTACCAAGAAATCTGCGTATAAGTCACAGAAGCCCGAATATTCTGTAAGACTCTTGGAGATCATGGCGTAACATGGATATATATGAGAGGGAGTGACAAAGAGCAGCTTACATGTTAATGGCATCTTGTTTATCGGCATCCATATATGCGTTATTATAATAACGTTGCAGAGTCCTCAAGAACTCTTGTGACTGGGTTGCTGCTCTCCACTGGCCTCTCCTCTCACTGAAAACCTATTGCACACCAGAAACTCCAGGAATCAACAAAGCATAAAGTTCTCAAGATGAATATTGTCCCTTTTCCTAACTGATACTAACTAGAATATACTTTGTGCATAATAAATAGCCCAACAGTAAGTATCGACTAAATGTCTCTAGCAGAGAGAGACTTCATATAGACAGTTCATGAACATAAACAAAGTTAATCCGATGCTCTGTCAGATTAGACAGAAAAAAACAGAAAAAGGAATTACCTTATTGTGTGCTGCAGATCCACCATACTGGTAAGCTAGCGTATCTCCCATTCTCTCATATAATCCCATTAATGAACTAGACAAAGGATCATCAAGTTCTATTGTTGGAGCATCTCTAATTCCCAGAGCATGAAGCTGCTGCCCTAGAGCAGCCCAACCATACGCATATTGAGCAACATTTGTACGATCAAGGCAATCTATGCAATTGGTCCTCAGTACGCCCCTCTGGAGCGTGCCAGGCTTGATATCACAATCGCCATTAGCAACATTCTTACTTGGGAGAGAATTCTTCTTTAGGGAATCATATTCCCCACTATCATCATCAGAACTATTATGCGGGGAAATGTCAGCACTGCAATTTTAAGACATCAGTACTGTTAGAGTTTACTATATAGCTGCAGGTAAAATATTTTTAAAATATATATACTGCAATAACATCACTTTCCACCAAATTATAGTTAAATCCTATCACCCATTTCGAAAGAGTAACACAAATTACGGACAGTTTTAATGACAATTTCTAAACTAGAAGAATGATTCCATGAACTACTTTGACAAGGTTTATCTAAAGAACCGACCTCGGGGGAAGAATTTCATGATGAAGATGTAAATTACAGGATATCAAGCAAAAAGACTTACTCAGAAGAAGACAAGCTCATATAACCCTCAAGCTTCATTGCTGGAGTAACTTGATAATAAAAGAACCCTGTTAGCATCAACGCACATGTAGCGACTTTGCCAAGAAGTGCCAATACATTTGCTGTTTTGCTGAAAATAAAGACAGAAAAAAGAAAACTAGGATTATCTAAAAAATGTACTTATAGATTAATATCTATTGTTTGAAACAGCTGGAACCCAAATCTAAAGGGATACCTCTGAAAATGTTTGTGCAAATCCCAGTGGAGGAATCTTAGACGAGTTTCTTCAGGCAGATCCTTGTTTATAAAGTCAATTGCATTAGCAAACTCTGCCCGGAGAATAGACTCCCTGGGTCTCCTCTCTTTTGTCTATTGATTGTCAAAAGCAACGGGAAACATCAGTGAACGGTTTGAGGTGTATGAGCATCAAATTTAAAATGCACACACAATAGTTCCTTTCATTGATAGTTTAACTAGATTAAGGAGCAAGAAGACGCATCACTTGCCAATACAAAAAGTACCCAGGGAAGTGAAATGCTTAAGGTGTGGAAGATGATAAGAACATGGAAACAAGCTAGATTAGGAAACTCACCTTGATCAAGTTCAGAATAATGATGGGGATTCCATATCGCTCTACAAGGTTTTCAAAGTGAAGTCTAGTTGCCTCATAGTTCAGGTCCTTTTTTGATACTGGATTTGACATTGAGGTATCAAACACAAAGGAGAGTGAGAGATAGAAAGGTATAAAAAAGGAGAAGACCAGGCAGAATATTTTGTCATAATAACACTTACATACTATATCCGGCTTAAGATTCATCCGTGAGGTTTCCTGTGACCAGAATAGAGGGATTGAGCCACGATTCTGAACAACAGAACTTATTTGCATGGGATGGTCTTCAGGAACGTCCTCAGACAATATCTGCTCTGTTTCAACATCATTAGCAACATTGCCACTTTCGTTTATTCCTCGTTTCAAGTACCTAAAATCAAAAGGGGTTTAGAAGAGAAGCAGGATAATAACTAACTCAAGTAAAGATGTATAATTTAAATGTCATAATGTTGGAAAAAGGATCTGGAAATGGACAAAAATTGCACAATGCTTGCGCATGTATTCTTATGTGATTCACAGTGTGGGCGGCTTTATTTGCAATAATTTCATGTCATTGCTACAGAGCGAGTATTTTAGTCATGTTTACCACGGAAGAGGAAATTAGAGAGTGATGCAATCTAGTACCTGGTTCCAGCATTATGGCGGGAACGCCTAGCAATAAGAGTAAGTTTGAAATTCCGTCCAGCTTCACAAAGAGTTGTCTACAAGCACAATAAAACAAGGTTCAGCACCCGTGAATCTAAACAGTACTGTGAGACATCAACGTATTTGAGAACAAAGACGCCAGTGTATCATAGCTATGTATCTGAAATAGCACGGCCAAGAATATCAAAACTAATACATAGCTATTAAAAATTTGCATTTTTCCAGACATTTTGGTGCAAGACAAAACATGACTTGGGAAGGCAAAATACTGATCCCAAAGAAAATGGTACGCAAATAAAAAAGACTACTGAAGCGAGAAACTAAAAAGAATGCATTTGATTCAGGCAAACTTTCTTTTCTCTAGCAGTGAGGGGCAGAAATTCTTACCTGCTTAAAGAAACCATGCACCAGTGCTACAGTCCACACGGTATTCCGAAGATGATGCCGAATTCCCCGAGTCAAAAACTCATTCCACACAAACATTTTCTTATAGAGAGCACCTCCACTCTCATGGTCGCATATATTCTTCTGGAAACTTCGCATTATATTGTAAGAATAGCTGAAAAAGAAGTCTTTAGTAAGATCCACCACACACAGGAGCCTCTTGTACCTGTTTATCAACAAGTGGGAAACACCAGATAAAGAAACGCAAGGGTTAAATGAGTTCAATTCATAAAAAGAGTGGAAGGGTGTAACAACTAAAGACGGTGCACCCTCTCTTTTCACCAAACAGAAAAGAAAAACATAACTTTTCTTCATAACTGAGCATAGAATGAAAAAAAGGCACAATGTAGCAAAAGATATATCAAGATACCTATTCTCGTCTCTTGAATTTGCAATGTTGCAAAGCACACTAGAATTTTGCAGTGAAATTATCTCACTCTTTGCCACTTCATAGACCCGGTGACCACAAATTTCACCTATCTCTCTTCTTTCAGTTATAAGCAGCATGTAGTAGGGTCCCAGAAACTTAATGAACCCTGAGACCACATAAAAGATGGTGAGAACAAGCTATAAAGTAAAAACCATCTACTCTCCTGTAACATTAAATAGGGACAAATAAACACATACCGATGATGCCATAACAAACAGTGACAAGTTTTAGTCCGCCTGTCGCTTTGTTGCCTTCGTGTATCCGTTTTAGCAACTCGTAGCATTCTTTTTTAGTATACGCAGTCGAATCCTCACTCACATTAAGCTCAGACGCATCAAGCCGGTCTATCTTTAGTACTCTATACACTCCACTACCATTCCAACCAATCATGTAGAAATTCTGGAAAGAAAAAAATGTATCATCTTAGTGACAGTCAATGAAGGGAACAGTAATACAACACGAAAACAGATCTCACGCAAATGATTGTATCATAGCAATCAAATGGCAGCGAGGATACTCAAGTCCGGAAGTTGTATTTACCGATTGAGTCTCGAAGAGTTTGTATTCTTGCATACAGCCATGAAGGGCAGATGATCCAGAGGGGACCGAGCTTCCATTCTCCATTGATGGAGATGAGGTCACAAGCTGATTCCCAATTACTCTTTCCTTTTGACAGTAACCCTTTTGACTTACAGATCTACGCCCAAGCCGCTGGCTCAGGAAATATCTCTCTGGAGCATTCACCGATTACCAAAATCCAGAGTACGAAGTTCTCTCTATGGAGAAAACAAATAGATGCCGAATTCACACGCAATCAAATCGAAGATGCTCTAGAACCTGACCACGTTTCCGCAGCCAACAACAGGAGGAGGAGTAACAAAAAGAGCGGAAGCTCGTTGGCACAACACGAATCGCTTGCCCCGAGGAGTCGCAAATAATCGAGCAGCTTCAGAAAAAAATCAACTAATTCTTCTGCTGCTCTCGAATCGAACAAATGGGAGTAATAGAAATGGAAAAAAGAAGGTAAGCAACTAAACAGACCCGATCACGGAGATCACCACTCGAAAACTCAAAGAAACAAACAAGAAGCTCAGATTCGCAGAAGAATCAAAAGATGAAGACGGAATAGCAGAAGATGAGATGAGAAATTGGTAATTTGAAACAAGAGAAGTTTATATAGAGGGGAAGAAGATGGAAGGAGGTAGAGAAAGAGAGAGAGAGAGAGAAATGAGGAGGAGATGATGATGATGAATGATGAATGATGAATGATGAATGATGATATGTTTCAGCTGTTTTCTTTGTTTCTGTCGAGAGTTGGAGAAGATTGGATCGGAAAAGAAAGAGACGACGAAAACCACAATTTTCTCTCTATTTTAATTTTTTATTTTAAATATCTTCCTTCTTCTTCTATAGGGATTTACAAAAAAAAAAAAAAAAAAAAAAAACAAATAATACCCGTGACAATGCTATACCTACAGCTGTCCAGACTTCTATAGCTGCACTTTCGAGGAGTTTTTATATTACTCTTTCTTTTTTTAAATATTCATTCACATCCTTGTTTTTCGTTTTTAACTCAAATCAATTATATCATGATTTGAGTCATTTTAGCAAGATTTTTGATTCATTCTTTAAGGTAAACAAAACATGTTTTGAGAATTAGAGATGGTGACCCCCCTGTAAGCGTTGACTATAAAGATTGCCATCTTTTTATGTGTTTACTTTATGCGTGGTTTGTTTTAATATAAGAATTGACAACCTCAGGTCCTCAACAATGATACTAAACACTAAACAGTGTGGAACGAAAATTATTATTTGTTTGCTGTCACATTTTATTTGGTCTAGCATTTTATTCAAATTGTTCAACAACTCAAAACACTCGTTTACTACCGCATCTTAGCATCACAATATACGTGCGATATACTTTTTGAATGATGATTATAAATAGAAGTCAAAAGTAAAATTAAAATGACTTGAAGTATAAATTTTCTTAGGATATTTGGAACTAAAAAGATTATCTGAAAAATTGTCTACATATAATTGGGCTTCCACTTTCTTTTTCTGCGGACCATTCACAACCTAAAGGTTTAAAGAAGTAAGATGAGCCAAAAAGGTATGCAATGTGCAGTCAAAGCTATATTAATATTGCTTTACACACGAGCCTGTGTGTGCACAAAAAGGTAGCAACTTTTCCATTACTGGTAAGTGGGAACAAACCTAATTACAAAGCTATTTTGTTCCCTCATCACTACTTGTATGCTTTCACAATCTGTTCTTGATCGACAGTGATGGGAAGAGAAACAAAAGGGATTTCTTTTATGACACTACAAGTGAAAGGGATTGCAAAACACACAAAAAGGCAGAGAATAAGCAAGGCAATGAGTTTGCCAAACAAAAACCAATCAATCCTTGCAATCTGTTACACCTTCTGTAGATATTTGAAATCGAGCTTCCGCTTCAGGCAAACATGGCGAGCTTATAACTTTGCAGATTCTCTCCTCTGCTCTTCCTTTCCTCAAAGCCAGCCTGTTTATCATACAACATCATAAACAAACACACTCTGCCAATGAACCCTTAAGAAAAAGGGATTCGAATTTGTAAACGTTACAGACCTTGTTGTGGTGGCATGGGCCATGATATTCCCACCAATCGGCTTAAACTGTGGACCGGCAAAAAGAGCAGAACCATCTACTTGCGCCACTACTTGGTTTGTTATCACAACAGCTACTCCAAACTAAAGCCATTAACCAGGTGAGAGAAAAGCTTCAAGATGGTGTCTCAGAGCAATGTAGGAAAAGGAAACAGATTAGTACTACTGAATATTTACCTCATCTGCTAACTTCTGAAGACTTCTCAAGAACTTTGCAAGATGCATCTGTCGAGCCGAAAGCTCTCCCCTTCCAGAGAAATCTGTCCTGTAGAGAGCGGTAGCACTATCGACAATCATGAGAGCAAATCTGTGACATCATAACTTCCACAGTTAGAACTCTCACGATGGACTAAATGGAACTGAATACCAAAAGAAACTCAATAAACCTTGTTTCAATCATCATTGATGCTGCTTCAAGCAAAAGCCTTGACTGATGATCAGTGTTATACGCTCTAGCATAGGCAACATTTTCCAGTACATCAGCTCCATTTAGTCCGAACCTGCAGCATTTTAGTTTATTTCTTTACTAAATTCTGTCTCCAAAAATCCCATCATTATCTCACATGTATCACATAGATAACATACCTGTCAGCTATTTGTAAGAGTCTTTGTGGCCTGAATGTCCCCTCTGCATCAATGTACATCGCCTTTCCCTCTCCACCTCCTTGATCCATGGGAAGCTAATCATTCAAACATGAACCTTAATGTGAATATCTTTCTCAAGATCACTGACATCTACTAGATAAGCAGAAGTAGTTGAGTGGTAAATTCAGGAAATGGGTTCTTACTTGACATGTTACACACAGTGTATGGCACAACTGAGTCTTTCCAGAGCGGAACTCACCATATAGCTCAGTGATGGATCCAGTTTCAATACCTCCTGTTGAGATTACAGGCAAAGTAAGATCACAATATCAAAATGCTATTTTAAGATGCACCAAAAATTAGAACCAACCTTCAAGAACTTTGTCAAGCTCCCGTGATCCAGAGGTAATCTGAATGATCTCCTGTCTCTGGGCATGGAGCTGACTAGCACTAGTGAAACCCAGAGGAACCAGCTTTGAAGCTGTCACAGAGGGAAAACCCAAATAAGAAAAAATGCACAAATTCTAAAAAGATCAAAGAGGTGTTATGCAATTATCAGAGAAGGAAATGAAAAGCTATTCTCATGTGACATGCCTGCTTCTACGATTTTGTCAACCTTGGCATCACTGATTCCTTTAATCTGCAAGAGATCCTTCCTAGGAGTATAAGCAACTCCTTCAACAGTGCAGAGACCAGCATCCCTAAGCTTCTTCACATCAACAGAAGCTATACCTGCCGCCTGAAGTTTGAAGGATTAAAGAGATGAAAGAGCATATTACCAAATGACTCTAAACCAGAATAACAAATTTTTTTTGACTCATCTCCCTATTATGAATACAGATTATAAGAACTGAGAGGACCCATTAGAGTTAGAGCAAGAGAGAAATTCCCAGTATTGAACGGATTGAACATGTATTCGCGAAAGGGGGAAAAACCCCCAAAAGTGTTAATTTTATCTGAATTAAACAAAACCCTAACATTGTTTCACTCTACAGGCCGTAGCAAAACCCAAATTTCGCTCAGATTCACTCCTCTTTCACATCGCCAGATCGAGCAAAGGGTAGGAAAAAAGCAGAAATCTTTAGCGAAACTAAGCCGACCCCATTTCGATTAACGCAAGATCCGGTGAAGCTTATCCACCGCGAAGGTAAATTTCCACTACAAATGAGAGAAAAAAAAAAGTCTGGAGAAACTGTACCTGAAGCTGTTCGACGGGAAAAGGCCCGTGTTGGATCTCTTCATCGTCTTGCTGTTGGACAGCATTTTGGTTTCTCCGCTGCTCCATTGTCGTCATCGCTCTCTATCAGAACAGATTCGTCGCACCAGAGAAAGTGAGAGAAAACAAATTAGACTTTTGCGAGTGGAGGGAAATGGCGAAACTCTGAAAAATAATTGAAAGAAGCGCCACAGACTTATACACGAAGAAGATGGGGCAAAGGCTTCTCCAACAAGTCTCGCTTCCGTTGGGTCAGCCTTCCTTTTTGGGCCTTACTCGTCTCAGCTCTTTAAGCCCAAACTAACTTGACCCATTAATCAATCAGTTGTACAGTATATTTTTGTTTCGAAAACGAAAAACTCGTGTCATGGTTAAAAATTACACCACGAAACTTTTCACCAAACATTAAAAGTTTAAAACAAATCATTTTCAAATTTTAAAATATATGTTGCCAAAATTTTCTTTTGTAAAAAATTGGTAACTTAATCCGTGAAATTAAAAATAACTTTTTTTCTTTCCAACCACTCATTAAATTGAGAACAATTTTCTTCTTTTTTTTAAGAGAACAATTTTCTTGAAAACCAGAATGTACAAACAACTTAAAATTTGAAAAACATATTCTAGAAAAGTACTTTTACCATTTAAAAGACAGAATATACAACTTAGAAAAACTATATTGCACCAAGCATATTGGGAATTACTAAACTATTGAAACCAACTCGGCACAATCTATCTTGATTCTTGAATACCTAGCAATTTGTCTTGGAAGTGATTGAAGAGCTTCCATCTCCAAATGAAGAGGCGACTAATTTCTATTTTGACTTTTAGCTCTCACAAATAAAATGTATTGTCATCTCCCTCCGAAAAGATCCAACCCAAGAACAAAAGTAAAGTTTGAGGTCTTCCACAAACCATTTATGTAAGAGAAATTTTTTAAAATATATTTTAGGGACGTTTATTTTCAATACTACACATTTAAAATATCAATTTTAAAAATTACTCTTTTTAAATATCAACATAGTATTAGTTTAAGTTTGCTAATCCTTGACTATGATATAAAAATTTAGATTTTATGGTTCAAAGTTTTCTTACTTAATAAAAAATATGTAGTTTTAAAAATAAACATCCTAAAAATGTAGTTTTAAAAATAAAAACCTTAGAAATAAAGACCTCAAAATGTGTACTTTAGATATCTCCCCATCTACCACCTAAAGATCTCATCATCCTTTTTCAATAAAAATTACAAGTTAAATTGTAACCAGTTATCTACTTAAAATTATTTTAAAATATATTCATGGATAATTTTGGGAAATGTAGGGCCCAACCGGATTCGAACCGGTGACCTATTGATCTGCAGTCAATTGCTCTACCACTGAGCTATGAACCCATGTTGATGAAAAGATTAGTTAAAAATTAAAAGTTAAATTATAATAAGTTATCTATTTAAAACTCTTTGAAAATTTATTCATGGATAATCTTGAAAAAGCTAGGGCCCAGCCGAGTTCAAACGGGTGACCTATTGATATGCAGTCAATTGCTCTACCACTAAGCTATGCAGCAACATTGTTGATGAAATATTTAGTTATGAATTAGAAGTTAAATTGTAATCATTTATCTATTTAAAACTTTTCTAAAAATCTATTTATGGATAATCTTGAAAAAAGAAGGGCCCAACCGGGTTCGAACCGGTGACCTATTGATCTGCAGTCAATTGCTCTACCACTGAGCTATGGACCCATGCTCGTAAAATATTTAGTTATGAATTAAAAGTTAAATTGTAATCACTTATCTATAAAACTCTTTTAAAATATATTTATTGGTAATCTTGGAAAAGGGTAGGGCCCAACCAGGTTCGAACCAGTGACTTATTGATCTGCAGTCAATTGCTCTACCACTAAACTATAAACCCATGTTGATGAAAAGATTAGTTACAAATTAAACAAATTATAAGTTAAATTATAACTATATATATTTAAAACTCTTTTAAAATCTATTCATTAGTAATCATGAAAAAAGTAGAGCCCAACCGGGTTTGAACCGGTAACCTATTGATCTGCAGTTAATTGCTCTACCACTAAGCTATGGACCCATGATGAAAAGATTGGTTAAAAACTATAAGTTAAATTGTAATCAATTCTATATATAAAACTCTTATATAATAAAGTTTTGCCTAGTGGTTGATTAAAGAGAATAAAACTTCTAGTTTCGAACCTCAAAGGGGGGTGTATCCAATTTGGTATTTTGAGTGAGTTTAGGTGATTTGTGTTAAAATGACAAATCCCCTGTTATTCAAACTTAAATTCTAAAACCTTTTTTAAAGTCCAGTGTTATTGAACTTGTGATTTTAAAATACACTTTCAAATCCAGTGTTATTGGAAACATTTTTAGAAGTGGATTTTAAGTGATTTCAAGTGATTTTATAGTTATTTGGTGGGATTTCTTTGTTAAAAACAAATCACCTAAAATCTCATAGTTTTGGTGGGATTCTAGAGTGATTTCATTAAAATCATAACAAATTCTCGAAAATCATCATAAATCATCTAAAAATGAAATCACCCTAAATCACTATAAATCTCAAGTTCAATACATCCCCCAAAGAATATGATTTGCTACCATTTATGCAGATTATATTATTAATGAAGACAAACTTACATACTTCAGCTTAGTGTTGGTGGAGTCGTTTATCGTGGAACCGTTTGTCGTGGTAGAATTATCTGTTATAGAATTGTCTTATAACAGTTTTCATTATATAAAATAGAATAGTAAACCGGCGTACCATTATGTGAATGGTCAATTTCTATTTACATTTAAATTTAATTATATCGTTAAATTATCTTAATATAAAATATGTGAGATATTCAGTTATCTAGTGATCATTTAAAAAGAATTAAATTAATTATAATATAAAAGAATAAATCATAGTATTAAAAATAAAACTTTCACTTCTATTTTCTCAAAATATAAATTACAAACAAAAACTGTCGAATAAAACCGTGAAATGAAAGATTAATGAACAACTATAAATTAAATGCTAATCGATTTTTTTTTTAACACTGATTGACTAATCTAATACAAATTATGAGAACTGTTACAAGATAATTCTACAACGGACGATTCTACTGTCTTCAAAGGTGGCACCAATCTGTAGACCTCATGTAAGCTTGCCTCTATTAATCTGCATAAATTATTAGCAAATCGCACTCGCCGGGACTCGAAACTCAGACCTCCTCATGTAGAAGCATTAATTCCCTTAAACCACTAGGCTAAGGGGCTTCCACAAATGCTAATCGATTATCCTTTCTTTTGTAACCTTAGAAAACCGTGACCTATCATCAACCGTGTACTAACCGGTGACCTATTGAACTTCAGTCTTCACTCAATTGCTCTATCAGTAACCCATGGACAAATGATGTTTTTATAGAATCTTTATACAGTAGAACCTCTATAAAGTAATACTCGATAAAGTAATAATCTCTATAAGATAATAAATTTCTCCGGTCCCAACTCGGGCCAGTGTAAAAATAAGCAATATGCGATAAGATGATAAGATAATAATATTTTTGAAACTCCTATGTAAAAGTATAAACCCAATAATAAGTTAAAGTAATAATTATATAAAACTATACATATATGCTAAAGAAAGTTTATTAAACTATAAATTTAAGTTTACCTCTAACTTTTTTTATATGCATATAAAATTGTGAAATATTTTATAAACACAATAATTATTCGTGCATCAAACTTTATATAAATATATTCAAATAAGCTAATAATAAATGTTTTATTACGATATCTAAAAATCTTAATCATAATTTCAAGTTTATACATGTCATATTAACAAAAAAGTTTTTTTTTCTAAATTCTTAATACATGATCATATTCTTAATACATTATTATATGGAGAATAATTTTCGAATATTATAAATAAGAAAATATGTATCTATAAGTTAACAAATTATAATTTCGATAAAGTAATACCTCTATAAGATAATAAATTTTCAAAGTCCCAACATTATTACTTTATAGAGGTTTTACTGTATAAAGTCTTGGAATAAATTATAAATATCTTGGCCATTTCATTTGTTTTTTTTTTCTTTTTAAAAAAGGCTTTCTTGGCCATTTCATTTAACTTTCAATTCCATGAACCATATAAAACTTGATTTACATTCCGATGTTAATATTCTAAATCGTATCTTAATCTTGCACATAAAACCATTCATATCACGTCTTCTCCTCTTTTTTTAATCTTCCACTAAATCCCCGAAGCGAAAGTTATGCCCGTAGAGGGCAACCAAGAAACTCCATCAATGAATTTACCAACGCTAAAATAACTCGCCTCTTCAAACCCAATCAAATGAAACCCTTGCCACGTCACTCTCTTGGAAACACTAGCTTTAGGACCATAATTGTTGAACTCACCGAAGTACAACGTCTTCAACACTTCCTCTCCGGAGTGTAACCACCCGGCCCATCCTTCCTCCGCGATTGCGTCGTCAATATACGTCTCCATCACTATAGACCTCGAATACTTCATCCACGGCCGTCCTAAGTAAGAACTATACCTATGTTTCACGGCCGAAAAATCCGAATCCGTACGGATCTTACAACTATGAAGTGCAAATCCTGTATTTTGACGTTGGTCCGTTCTCCCGTTAGCTAGAATAACGTTGTAGGCCTTGACGCCATCAGGGCGACGCAAGAATAGGTTGCAGCTCTGGAAAACAGCAGCCGCGTTTCCGAAAATGAAATCTATGGTTCCATAGATATCGCATTCTCTATAAAACTGACGCAATGCAGCTGCGTAGAGTGTGTCTTGATAACCGGAGATGCTGCATCTATACAACACTGCTTGGTCTGATGTGATGCTTAATGCTATGGCTTGTTTCCCTCTAGGCCCTGCCATGTTCTTGATCCCGATATTTCTTGCGATGAATCCGTCCCCCGTAACCGCTGTAAAAATATTGCATTTTGTCACATATTTAATCAACTTTTGTTATAAATGCGTATATACATAGAATATTTTTTTTAAGTAAAAAAGTTGTGTACGCATGTAAATGAATGAATACATAGAATATTTGTAATTTGTGTATGCATGTAAATTAATGAATGTATGTACTGACTCATTGTAGCGGTGTCAGGCACGGAAGTTCCTCCGGCGGCACTATCATCACCGACAATCACCGTCAGGTCTTTGCCTTCTCCGATCAAAGTGATCTCATCTTTCTCGATTCTTACTTTCTCATTGTAAATCCCTCTTTTCACGTAAATTACGAATCTGCCATTCCCGTGGGCAGCGGTGACAGCCTCCATCACGGTCCGGTAATCTCCGGATCCGTCTTTGGCGACTACCACGTGTGCTCTACTTACTAGAAGTCTCCGTTCTCCGGCAGAGTTCCACCGGGGAAGGACGGTTGAGTTTGACTTTGGCTTTGGATTCTCCATAAATTTTTCGAGGAGTGCCAAGGAGTTGCTGACGAGCCGAGAGAGGTGATCCATTTTCTGCGTTATGTGGCTGATGGCAGCGGAGGAGGAGGAGCCACTGGAGTCGATGACGGAGTCTTTGCATGACTGTTGGAAAGTCATGGCGGCGGAGAGCCATGTTTGTACGTCATGTTTGGTGTGACGCTTTCTCGATGAGCCGTTGAGAGCTTCCATGGCTTGCCCAAGTCGTTTTGTAGACATCTTCATTAGCCGTTCACATGAATCTGTAACGGTTTGTGATGCCAATTGATATATTCACATTATAAGTATGGTCGGATCTTTTCAGTTTTGGATTAAATACAAATTAATATGTGGACGAATATCAAAACCACAACAAAATGGTGGATAATATGTACCGAGACTTTGTACTTGCATGATTTGTCAAAATCATTAGGTAAGTTGGTGGAGATAAAAGAGAAATACTTTAGTAATGAATAATAACTTTGTTTATGTTAATTAGTTTCCAAGTAGATAGTGTATATCATATATATTCATATGTGATAATATATATCTAAGAACTCATATCTGTGATTGAAAGTAGTAAGTAAAAAATGGAAGAGAGACTAAAATGGTAAAAGAAATAAAGAATTGTTTTGATAACTGTCTCTCTCGTAACATAAAGAAAGGGTGTTATTTAGATTATGTTGTGTACCTGAGACCGAAGCTGAAGGCAACGTATGTGTGGAATCTTCCAGAGAAACGAATTCGGAGGAATCCGTGGAAGAGGAAAGAGGAGGAATTGGGATATTGGAGTCTAAGATAGTCTTGTTAACAAGGAAAGACACAAAGTCGAGACCTTGAAGAGATCCATGTTGAAACTCTCGTAAGGTTTGGACACAAAGTGAAGTGTACTTTGTGGAGCTACATTGTCTTTGCAGTTGGTTTTGGTAAGCAAATGGCATGTTTCTTGAGGCATCAACGAGGAGAAGGGCATTGACCAATAATACACCAAACAGAGCAATATCTATAATACCCATTTCTATTATAAAAGTTGATTATTATTATTTTTTTTTATTTGCTTGGTGTGTCCAAATGACTAGAAATTAGCAATGATTTATAGAGGGGATGAAGAAGTTAGTTTTAGCTGATGCCTGATCAGGTGATTGTCTGGTGAGTTTGTTTAGCGGTCTACCATTTTTTTCAGGGAAGTAGATTGAGACTTGAGTGGCTTCCATGGGATAAAGTTTCATTTCTTTCTCTTGCATATATGCTGCTTATTGGTTTTCTTTTGGATAATTCGATATCGCTTGTATTTTACTTGAATTGCCAGGTATGAATAGCAGCAGCCCATACTGCTCATATGCAGTCGAAAGATAAACTTTCACACTTGAAATATTTTTGAAAAATAAAAAGATTTAGATGAAACCGTGAAATGAGAGAGATTAGTTGAGAAATGACAACTACCAATTAAATATTTACAACTCTCTTTTTTGCATTAATTAACCTTTAGGAAAAGGAAAAAAAAAGGGCCCAACCGGGTTCGAACCGGTGACCTATTGATCTGCAGTCAATTGCTCTACCACTGAGCTATGGACCCTTACTGTTTTACATATTCAAAAACTTATTTTAGTGATGCGTTTGTTAGTTGCAACTTGCAACACCTCTGTTGAATAAGTCAAGTTCGGTTAATTCTAGGTAAGAGTGACATCATAACTATCTTTGCTAAATTCATGTTGAGAGCGATTAAGGTTTTCAAGTAAAGTCATACTTCTCACAACAAGTCGTGGTGGTTAGTTAAAGATGTGACCCCATGTTGAAACTCATAAGTTACTCTCTCTTTTCTTCAATCAAATGGCATTTCTATTATAAGAGTTAGCACGGCAAGCAATTAAACGAATTTGGAAAATTCACCAAGTGTTCCCCTTGATGTGCTAAAAATTCAAGCTATTTATGGAACTTGAGGTTCAAAGACATCACAGATTGTGCACTCAAACTACAGATTAAAGAGTTTTAAGAATAGGTTTTATATAAACACTAATTTTACGTCTAATGATCGACCATCGTATTTATTTACAGTTGTAAGAAAAGAGAAGCAAAACAATTGTAGAAAAATGTACAAACGAAAAAAAAAATGGCTCAATGATCGAATGATCAATTAAACAACGCACAGCCGACCACAATCGCCACCGCTGCCACCGTCCTCCATTTTACTCCGGTTGCACCGGAATTCCCCCGCGGCCGGAGCGTCTCGTGCCTGCTCGTGTCGATTTGAATCGGAAACCTACACGAGCCACGCGACGGATCAATCTTAGTAGTAGTCCCAAGGTTGTTGAAGTTGCACGAGCCACTACGATGATCCATTCTCTGGAAATACATATTGAAGGCGTAGGACGCATTCGCGACGGAGTCTAAGGCGGCGCAAGACGAGCCTGGTCCTAGAGAGGTGCAATCAGCGAACTGGCATGCGTAATCCGCCGAAGACGCCCACGTGGCACCGTTCCCGGCCGCCTGAGGAGAGAGCACGCACCACTCACGTGCCTGGTAACGAACACCTTTCGCCGGAACCAATTGACGGCCGTTCCCGAGGCTGAGAGGGTACTTAACGGCGCCGTCGTAAGAGAATATTCCCCAATGTCGCTCGAATTTTCCGGGATCGATGCTCTTGATGTCTTCGTCCACTAGCGAGAATATGTAAACCTCCGGCGCCATTTTCCGACGAGGCGTTCCTTGTCCTTGAAGGATACGGTTTAATAAGCCTTGGTTGAATCTCTGAGCCATCGCCGGATTCGCGTTTGGATCGCCGTCGGTGGGCCATCCGACTTCTCCGACGATGATCTCCACCTTGTTCGGATCGAATCCGTTTTTCTCCAGGGCCGAGACCAGAGTGTCGAAGTTCGCGTCGAAGACGTTCGTGTAAGAGATGGATCCGTCGACGACGGGCTTAGCTCCGGCGCCTCCGCTGCCTGGGAAGAAGGCGTATTCGCGGGGGAAATTTGGATCGGCGTTGAGAGAGAGAAAAGGGTAGATGTTGAAAGTAATGGGCGAGACGGATTCAGCGAGGAATCGAACGATGGAGATCATTAAGGTTTTGATGTCGGATCGGAAATCGCCGGAGGAAGGAAGACCGTCGCCGGAATCGTAGACGTCGGCGTTAAGAGGCACCGTCACTTTGACTTGCCGGCCAAGACCAGCTTTCACCAGAGCTGCCTGAACGTTCTGCAGCGCCGGGAATGTTAAATGGACGAATCTGTCCTTGTACGTCTTCAAGAATGGCTCATTCCCCACCGCTACATATCTAATGAATATAATCAAAATCTTTAGAAACTCGAAGCATGTTTTAGCTTAAAATTCCAATCTTGAGAAACTTTAATAGCTGAAAAAACCGATCTTTACAAACTTAAGGATGATTTTAGCGTAACAATCCAATTCTTAGAAACTTAAAAGCATGTTTTAGCATGAAAATATATAAACTTTAGACACCTAAGCATGTATTTAGCTATGCAAAATTACCTAATGTCGGTTCCATATTTAGAGATGTATTGAGAGACATTCTGTTGAACCCAGAGCTCGGCGGCGGTAACAGTGGATGCCATCGTTGCCAAAAGATCGTTGGGGATACCGACCATGACCTGAATACCGGATTTACCAAGAGCTCTGAGTGCACCAGAGTCAGCTTCAAATAGCTTAACCTTGTTGAAGCCATTGTCCCTAAGGAGCTTCACCACTATGTTTGGTGGCAGAGGATGGCTCGCCATTGTCCCCCAGTTACATGCCAAGCCCTCCACATCCTTGAATACGTTGTCAAGTAACAATATGGATATGCAGAAGAAGATGAGTTTTTGGTAAGTGTCATGACGACCCATCTCTTTATACATGAGATTTTTGGGTTGGAAGATTGATTCAGAGTGTGGTGGGGTCTCATGAGAATTTGCCTTTTGTGTGCGTGTGTGTATATATATATATATACAACAAATATAGGTAAGAGAGGGATATTGATGTGGGAGTTAGGGGAATATGAGTATATGGGAGAAGGAAGGGAAAGGAAAGGTATTTGTGATGGTGGTCCATTAAGGAACTTGATTCCATTGGAGCTAAACTCTCAATATAAAGTTTAAACCATCCAAGCAAGAGCTTCTACTATTCACATGGTATTATCTAGCATAGTCATATCATTATTCATATACAAAAAGAGGGAGGGGAAAGAAGAAAGGGATGGAGTGTGTGAGATGGAGACCATGTTTTTAGGTGTTTCATAGAGAATATTTAGAAGAAAGTTTTCAACCTTTTTTTTTGTTTTTGTTTTTTTTTTCTAACTTTAAACAACCACATCACCCAAACACCCAAATTAATATATATGATCACAAGCCCTAACCTTTGGGTTTTCTCAAACTGTATTTCTCAAAATAGACTTTTTTTATAAAGGAAGAAACTAATGACTGGTGGAGCCGTAAGAGATATATAAAAAAACCTGCTTTGTCGATTGCAATAATCCAATGAAACCATTGTCAAACAAGGAACAAAACCCACAGTGACACTCAATGTTATATATTTATAAGAATCTAACGGAGCTTACCTATTCACACAAGACAAGCCTCGAGGAGGCTAATTGGTGTGTATCTTGTTCCTACCTTGGCAATTCAGAATCCACAAGTCTCCTTAGAGAGCGATTAGTTAATGTCATCAGTTTCGATTGGTGGATTCCAAAAGCAAATATTCTCCACCCCGCGAGCCTTTGTGATCATATCGTTTAACCCCTTTGGTTGATATAGAGGAAGCATACGCTTAATCTCCTGCTTCAGCCCACTGGTGAAAAGGTTTCTCAGAAGGTCATCGGAGATGTCCGACGGCGACGATTGCGACGCCAGTTTCTCGAATTCCCCGAGATAGCCTATAACAGAATCCACCTGTTTGAGAGTGAGTAAACGACTCACTTCACCCCCAGATTCCAACGAATCCCCAAATCGTTCCAACAACCGATATTTGAAATCGCTCCAATCTAGAAACGGTTCACGACGCTCCCATAGGTTAAACCAGCTCAAGGCTTCGCCGTCGACGCTCAAATAAGCTAGCCGAAGCTTCTCCGCCTCCGTGAAACCTCCGATTTTGAAGTACCTTTCAGCTCGAGGAATCCACGAGTCTACATTGCGACCGTCGAACACTGGCATCTCGATCTGGATCTTCTTCAGATGAGTGTAGCGAGACTCCTTCTCCTCGGATGTGTTGTCCACCGCGATCGATGGTTTCTTCGGGGACACGGGGAGGTCCTGATCCACCGTCACTTGTGATTCCGTCGCCGGTGACGCTGGAGTAGCCGTGGGTTGAAGCGCTGCTTTCATCTCCGACATGGATTTTAATATCTCTGACATGGAATTGAGTAACGCACCCACCGTCGCGTGAAGGAGAGCCATCGTCGTTTGCACCTCCCCCATTGATTCCACCAGCAAATCCGCGGTATCATCAACCTGATCGACCATCTGCTTTGGTGCCGCCATTAAAGATGGTGATAGGAACAAAAACTCTCCTCACAGAAAAAAGGGGTGATAACGAGTGGACCCCACAGTCGACCTACCATCAAAACGACTGTGCTTCACTTGCTTCGGCCCGACCCATTAATAATTCTAAACCCATTTGTCTATTAGACCATTAGTGTTTATAATCTTTTCTTTATGAAATTGTGTTTACTCGATGCCTTGGTACAAGATGTTAGAAAATGAACATTTTTTCGCTTCAAGGTCCAATGAATCTCAACACTGTCATGAACAATATATAATGTTGTTATGAAGAGTTTCACGAACAGTGACAATACGTATTTGTATGCTTGGTTTTCTCACGAAAACATTAACCAATTCGAGCTCACACATCACCACAAGTCCACAACCATGGACTGACATGTGACTTTTGGTGTGAATCAAATAGCCTAAAATAAGCTGCCAAGCTGGTTCAATGTGAAGAATGAGATGATTGTGAAAAAGTTTGATTCGTTTGTAGTTTTTTCATCCGGTTTGATCACAACTTATGTTAAATGTTGGCGCTAAAATTTAGTTTTGTAGACTTAAATAAATTTAGACTTTACTTATATACTCTTGGTTTTTAACGTTACACAACTCAGAGATTTGTGATTAGAAGTTTTAAAATTGATATTATTATCATATTTCCTAGCCTACCCTTTAAATCCCCAATATACAAAATTAACCATTTCTCACTAAGTAATTTCTATTGATCAACCCACTAAAATCAAATAAAATTGGAAAAGGAAAAAAAAAAAAAATCAAATTCAAACGAGAAGATCGTCTCCGAAGAGGTAGAGAAGCCTCTCAACGGCCCAGCTGGGCTCGTTCTTGGCAGGCCAATCCCCACACGACGACGTATTAGCAGCTAGCAGCGGAGTTCTACACAGAGGACAAGTCCGGTGGTTATCATCCTCTCCTTCGTTATCATCTCCGCTGCAGCATTCGTAGTCCAGCCACCGATCGATGCACTCGCGGTGGAACACGTGGCTACAGTTCCTGAGCTCTCTGACCTCATCTCCGTCTTCTAGATCCCCGAGACACACAGCGCAGGTATCGCTGATCAATTCAGGAGACCGCTCCGCCGCGTCGCGGAAGGTGGTAACGGAGAGGCTCTCCTTGATGGCCTGCGACGAGATCGATGGAGATGAGGAGGAGGAGGAGGAGGAGGAGGAAGAGGAGGCGGATCTAGATCTGGATCGGTAGCGTAAGATCCAGGCGAGAATCCATCTCAAGACGGTGATGAGAACCGCCATTTTGTAGAGAAGTTGAGTGACGATGAGACCGGAATCTTCGATGAAGAAGCTCATTGTGTTAGCTGAGGAATGTGATTGAAGAGTGAGAGAAAGAGAAAGAGAAAGAGAGAGAGAGAGAGGAGAGAAGGGGAAGGAAGAATGGAGAATGAGATTCGTTTTTAATAGGGGAATAAAGCTGTTGCTTGCTGATGCTTTCCTTTTTGTTAGTGGTGGTAGTCTTTATTTTTTTCTTTATGGCCTTTAAATTTTATTTTATTTTCATTTTTAGTAAATTAATATATGTTTTGTTTTTTCGGTTTACTCTTATATTAATATATATGCAAGTTGCTCATAAAATTTTCTTTTTTTTTTTGCTCTTCAAACTAAAGAATGAATGAATGATAATGTAAAGAAGATGAGATATGTTTAATGTAATGCGGAAATTGTATAAGATTTTGTTTTTATCAGTCGATGAAACATAGTTGATAATTTACTTGATTTAGTAATTCAAACGAATCATTCAAAAATTTGGAGACATCTAGAAAAAGATTCGTGACAAAATACAGTATGACCCTTAGAGAAACATAGGGGTCAGTTTCTGAATTTGACAATAGAAGAATCTTACAGTGTGCGTAACGTGTGACGGAGTGTGGGGTCGAATTGCAATTTGCGAAAAGTAAAAGAGTATGACCATAAGAAACAAATAAATGACGTGGGAAAACTGCAATTTTCGTAAACGCAAAAGAGTAAACGATAAGAATCAAGTAAATGACGTGAGCGAGGTCTTTGTGCCGTTCGTGTCATACTCATCTGTTCTCAACTAAGTCAGGCTCTCTCACTTCTTCTTCTTTTTTCTTCTTTTCCTTTAAACAAAGCATCCCAAAAGAGAAACATTTCTTTTATATTTTGTTATCTTGTTGGTTTTTAAACTTTTTGTGGAAGATGACCATTCGATGACCAACAAAGGAGATAAACACTGTAATATCTTCTAATCTATGTTTTCAAAGTTAAAATATAGTATCATTTCTGGCTTTTGGCCCATATACAGGGACAATTTTCTATAAAACAACCTACGTGGTTATTGACCGGCCATGATCTTAATCATTATATTTAATACTTACGCTTATGCTACACCTTTTCCTAATGACTTGTATGGATTAAAATTTTAAAATTCTCCATAAATAGTAGATCAATCCCATTGGTCTTGCTTTCATTCTCGTAGTTAAAGCTTATTCACTTCGTCTCGGATATTCTCGACCATATCAGACGTATTCATGATCTTGAAAACCTGATTCAAATACCTATACTAACTCTAAGTTGGGAATAGGACCTATGATGACATGTAAACCAACCTAATGATCTTTGTCACTAGACTATGAGTTCATGATCATGCATTTTCATTATATTTCGTGATTAAAATAGTGTACCTTTTTGTTTTGTGTCTTTTAACTGTTTTTTTTTTGTTAAAAGAAACTGAAAGCTGTAAAATCATGAACATTTTTCCGATTCAAATCAAATCATCTACAAAGCTACTAAAATCGAAGAAACATAGTTTTCTGGTAAGACAATTGATAAAAAGTTGTCGTTATAATTAAAGCTAGCGATCATAAGGTCCCATCTATGATCTGCTCTTCTTTATAACGTGTTTTGGTCGGTTGACCAAACTTTACAACGCCAAACCACCTCAATGTTGAAGTTTAGGTGACGACACTGAGATATTCTTTCCAGATATATATTTATATAAGATTTAGCTAACCAATTTTGCAAACAGATGAGTCATTCAAGCTTCTCGTTTGGTATCTAAATCACTAACCCATTTTGTATTATGCTGAATTGAGTTTTGTTTTATTGTAAAAGTAGAATAAGTATGCGAACAACTTTTTACACAAAACTATGAACTTTCAGTTACGAACATATGAAAACAAAATTCAAATTATGTTACCAAAAAAAGGATGAAAGTATATAAACAAGTAAAACTACAGGGAGCTTTAGTTTTTTTTTTTTTTTTTTTTTTAATGGGTACACTCTAAAAATCTCTGAAATCATAGTCAAAACAATATCCGAAAGAAAAGACAGCAAAAAAAACAAACAGAGAGATAAGTTTCGGAGCAAAACATTAAGCACATAAGGTGGGGAGGGTGTGATCGTGTAATCATGAAATGTCGCTCTCCCACCATGTGCATGTGTAGGGTTTTACATCCTGTCTTCTCTCCTCCTCGGGGCACATGTAATGATCTCATCCACTCGCAATATCATCTCCGCTGCTTCGGTTGCAGAAAGCAAAACCGCTTGCTTCACTTTGAATGCTTCGTAGATTCCTCTCTCCTCCATACTTCCGACCTGTAAAAGAATCAATCATATGGATCACCATCACGAGTCATGTCTAATCATCCACGCCGGATCTTAGTTTTTAGCTTTTAGAGTTTACTTACAGCTCCAGTGATGACATCGATCCCGGACTTACATCCTTCACTGTAGTGCTCTGCACGAAGCTGAGCCACAAGTTCTGCACTGTCCAAACCAGCGTTGTCAGCGATCGTAGTCGGTATAGCCACCAGAGCACGTGAGAAAGCTTCAATCGCATGAGATTTTTTGCCAGCGGTTTTACGTGCGAGCTCATCTACTTCCTTTGCCATCACCATCTCTGGCCATCCGCCTCCAAGCAACACTCTAGAGTCGTTCACTGTTTGGGAGAGTACGCATAAAGCATCATGGAGTGATCTTTCAGCCTCGTCTAGAACATGGTGACTGCAAGAAACAAATATGTTATGAGTGAATTAAAAACAGAATGAAGTCCACACAAAAGTCTTTTAAGTAATTTGGACGCAAGATGGATACCTAGCACCCCTTAGGACAATTGAGCAGGCCTGGCCCATCTCAACACCAGAGAAATGGATCAACTTGTCTTCACCAATCATGATCTCTTCAATGAGCTTGCAGTGCCCAAGTTTAACAGACTCTGGATTGTCAAAGGTCGAAGCGATCTCGCCGCCTGTAACCAAACCAAGACGCTCTATACCCTCAAAGTCAGCATGCTCAATAGCAAGTACACCGGCATCAGCAAAGAGTTCCTCGGGGAAATTGTAGATCAATTGCCTGTTAACAAAGCAGTTAATCCCGTGAGCTAGGATCTTCTTCACCTTGTCTTTCATCTTTTCCTTCTCAGCTCCTTCAATCTCAGCAACCTTGGTCATGGAATCCACACGGACACGTGCGCCATAGATTTTCACTTTATCAGTGTCCATTGCAGTATTAGCTACCAAGATCTTTGCATTCTCTATGCGCTTAGGCTGCCCAATTCCGATCTTCTTGTCAAGAATAAACCTAAAGGCATAGGTTTCAGTTGAGATGTCATTAGAAAAAATTACTGGACGCACTAAAGGAGAAACGTATCATAACAAGATGAAAAAACGCCTATCAAAATTTCAAAGTAAGACTATGCATATGAGATTGAGGAGTACAAGCTATAAAGAAGATACAAACTACCATAAACAGGTGAATACTAAATAGAGATCCATAGCTCACAGAAACATATTTTGAACAGACGACAAAGGGACAAGTGGTTTCTTACCCTTCATCCAAAAAGGAATCTCTCAGGGAGCCTCCAGGTTTTTTGATGATTTGAATAGCTTCCAAGTTTGTGCTTCCCTATTTGAGCGACAAGTTCAAAATATCAGGGAACACTCCAAAATGACACAGATTGCAAAGGAAACTGTTCTTTCATGAAATAACATATAAATTCCAGAGAAAGAGAAGGAATGAAAACATTGCAGATTAAGTTTAAAAAAGGGGGCAGAGATAGAACCTTTAGCCTGAAAACAGCATCCACGGCCATTTCTGCGAAATGCTCCTTGTCCTGTGATAGAATTTTGGAACATAACGTAGTCATTGCAATCTTCATCAAGTCCGACCTAAACTTCTCTGCATTGACACGAAACATAACACTGTAAATAACAAGGTGATTTTCAAAGTTCACGGTAAAGGAGAGCACAACATTGAAGAAATCACAAAACAAGAGAATGCTATACTTTATTAACACTGCATCTCTAAAATGATTACCTGGATCCTCCTTATTATCGATTACTCTTTTCAGTAAAGCATCACGAGCACTTTCAGCAGCCATTCTGTAACCTAAGGAAACCAGAAAATGAGAGAAATTAAACATCATTTTCATAATAATCGAAAGAAGCTGATACAACGACGTCACTTTCACACTTAAAACACCAGAACCATACCTGCTATTATCGTCATTGGGTGGATCTTAGAAGCAAGAAGCTTTTCTGCTTCCCTCAGTAGCTCGCTGGCCAAGACAACAACAGAAGTAGTCCCATCACCAACCTCATCATCTTGAACTTTCGAGATGTCTGAAATCAAATACAAGAAGTGAGAAAGACCCACACAAAAAAAAAAACGAACTTGAAATTTGCAAAAAGCCAGAATGTAGCAGGAATGCATACCAACAAGAACTTTAGCAGCAGGGTTGTCTATGTGAAGTGACTTGAGAATCGTAGCTCCATCGTTGGTAACAGTGACCGCATGACCTCTACCAGTAGATTGTAAGATTTTATCCTAAAATACAATAAGATACAGCTACAATCAATAGACTCAAATTAACATTTACAGAGAGATCTTAGCTATTGGGGATCGGAAGTTTACCATTCCCTTAGGGCCTAAGGTAGTCTTAACGAGGTCACCAATAGCCATTGCACCCATACATGATGCCTAAAGAGAAACAAAAGTGAATCAGATTTAAACAGTAGAGCGAATCTGGAAAAAACCCTAAATCCTCGACGAACACTCACCATCCTAGCTCGTTCACCCTTCTCTTCACTAGCATCATCTTTGAAGATCTTATCGATCTGAATAAGAATAGCTAAGTTAAAGGCCACTGGGAAAGCAAAAATAAAATGAAAGAGACGACGGAGAATCATACCGGCATTGGGAAGAGCGGAAGAACACGGAGGGCTTATCAGTGTCCGAGATCTCGCAAGTCCAACAGTCGGGTCCTTCGAACGAAGAAGAAGAAGCCGAGAGGAAAACCAAAATATTGAGTTTGTTAAGAAGAGTAGAAATGGAGCCAGAGCGCTTCGGAACCCTAGATGAAGAGCTCAAAGACCAAATTACCCTCTCATTTTCCAGATTTCAGATTTCATATTTTAATAATGAACATTTCAAATTTCATATTGCACACTTATTAAAGAAATTGGGTCATCGACTATCAACAGTTTAAGCCCAACAATAGTTTCTGAGCCCAATGGATGGGAAGCAAACTACACGTTTCCCGTTCTGGTTAACCGAAACTGGGACCGAACCACATGGTTTGAGAACGACAGGGAATCATATTCGCGCACGTTTCTAAATGGCCATGTCTTTTATTGTCTTAACCAAGTCAAACAAAAAAAATATCAACATACGGTCGCTACGTGTCAAATAGTTTTAAGCTTCTGGGGAAGTTTCATAGTCAGAACGACGTCGAGACAAAGCGAACAAAGCTGTAGAGAATATCAAATTCCGAGACAAGATCTACGAATTCCAAAGAAAATGGCGACTGCTAAGGTGGAAGATGAGCCACGCGCTCCGGTTGAAGTTGGATGCGGAAACATCCTGGGATGTGGTGCTAGCGACGGCGGCGGCGACGGCGAGGATCATCGCCGTGTTGAAATCGGCGGTAACGACACCGTTCAGGGTGCCATCGCCGGATCTGTCGCCGGAGAAGATGGATTTTCAGCTGAGAAATCGATTGACGGAGCTAGGTACGAGTTGTGTTTTGAAAATTGCTGTTGATTCATATGATTTCATTTTAGTCTAGTTTTGGAAATTGATAGGGATGCCAAAAAAAAAAAAAAAAAATTACGGATAAGAATTTGGATCTGTTTACACTCGGATGAAAAAGAGGGGATTTAAGGATTTTAGATATTAGTTGCTATTTAGGGAAGGTCGTGTTTCTCGGAGGAATCAACTTGTTCTTGGCTGAAACATTGGTTTCCACTTGGATCATTGTCTGAGAAGAGAAAATCATATTCATGTAACCACTAACCGAAGGAGCTTAAAACACTAAATGACATTCAAAGTATGTGGAGATTTTGTTGTAACTTAATGGTTCCACTGCTATTGAAGGTCCTCTGAGGCAGATGTTTCAACGGTCATTCCTACTCAACTTACTATTTTCTTTGGTGGGAGTGTGACTGTGTTCGAAGGAATTCCAGCAGAAAAGGTTTGGTCAACTACAGCACATTTCTGCTTTCTTTGTTTTGTCTGAAAATATCTCAGATTTCTCCATCACCGCTTGCAGATTCAAGAGATCCTCCGTATTGCTGCTGCTGCTGCTAAATCAATTGAGACAAAGGTTTCTTCAACGAGCGTCAGTCCTGTCCCTTCTTCAGCACTGAACAGAGCTCCTTCTTTCTCAAGCACATCTACTGCAGCTTCACCAGCTGCACAGTCCTTTCCCGTTAACCCAATCTCGTTTTGCAGATCCGCCGCTGGTAAGTATCGGTTAACAGCAATCTTTTAAACATTGAAAATGGTTTTTCTCCATAAATCTTTTTTTTTTTTTTTTTTGTTGGCCTATTCAGATCTACCAATTGCTAGGAGGCATTCGCTTCAAAGGTTCCTTGAGAAGCGACGGGACAGGTATCTGTATGCATACCCATCCATCTCCATTTCACTGGGAATTCAAATCTGTCCAGTTTTGTTTGATCGGCTTATTATAATACACCTTAAGAGGGACTTGTGAGTTGTGAAGATAGATTCTAATGGCAACAACATTTACCTTATTTATCTGCAGATTGGTCAACAAAAACCCTTACTTTGTTCCCCCCACAGAAAAGGAGCATGTCCCAATAGAGAATGCCGATACAAGCTCTCTTGGTGCAGCCTCTGTTAAGGAGGAAACCCCGACTGCTTAGCAAGAAGATCAATCTCCAATAAAGAAAGGGCTTAACAAAACGTTATGTTTACATGGTTGATATGATAATGTGGATTATATATGTGCAGTGTTGTTGTATTGTATGATCTGGAATCTTTACTACTCAAGTGCTTATTGGATGTAATTGTACCACGTAATGCTTTAAAAGGTGTTCTGAGCTCTTGTTTAACCAATCTTCGACTTAAGTCCTGTGTTGTATTGTGTAACATGGAATCTTAATTACGTAAGCGACGGCAAAAGTAAAGAAAAAAAGCAATAGCCTTTTTAAAAACATTAACCAAAAATAGATGTAGTAACAACGAGTTCGACGAAAAAAGCTAGGACCGATATAATATAAAAAGAGATAACAACCAGTAGCATTAATCATTTAACTGCAATCTAAGTGCAGCTTTTAATCGACTTCCTCCATCTTGGAACCTTCAGCATCATCTTCAAGCGGAGGCATCTCTGCATCAGCTTCAACGGCTTCATCATCCTCATCAATGCTCAGTCCAAGCTTCAACATCCTGTGGATTCTGCTCCCGAAAGTGTTTGGCTCGTCGAGGCTGAAACCAGAAGTGAGAAGAGCAGTCTCAAAGAGCAGAAGAACGAGATCCTTCACGGACTTGTCGTTCTTGTCCGCATCAGCTCTCTTTCTCAGCTCGTCCATGATCGAGTTCTCTGGGTTGATCTCCATCGTCTTCTTGCTCGACATGTATCCAGCCATACTGCTATCTCTCAGAGCTTGGGCTTTCATGATCCTCTCCATGTTTGCCGTCCAGCCGTATTCGCCGGTGACAAGACAGCACGGTGAGTCCACCACACGGTCAGAGACGATAACCTTCTCGACCTTGTCTCCCAAAACGTCCTTGATCACTTTGCAGAGTCCTTCAAACTTCTCCTTTAGCTCTTCCTTCTTCTTCTTCTCGTCTTCAGTCTCTCCGAGTTTCAGACCTTCTTTTGTTGCAGAGACGAGTTTCTTTCCCTCAAACTCTTTGAGCTGACCAATGGCGTACTCATCAATGGCATCAACCATGTAAAGGACTTCGTACCCCTTCTTTCTGAGCTTCTCGAGAAATGGAGAGTTCTCCACAGCCTTCTTGCTTTCACCAGTGATGTAGAAGATATCTTCCTGGCCTTCCTTCATCCTCGTCACATAGTCCTTGAGGCTGGTCAATTCATCACCGCTCTTGGTTGAGTGGTAACGGAGCAATTCAGCGATCTTGGTTCTGTTTTGAGAGTCCTCGTGGATGCCGAGCTTCAGATTCTTGGAGAATGCCTCGTAGAACTTGTTGTAGTCCTCCTTGTTCTCAGCAATCTCAAAGAAGAGCTCAATGCACTTCTTCACAAGGTTCTTGCGGATGACCTTGAGGATCTTGTTCTGCTGCAACGTTTCTCTCGAGATGTTGAGAGGAAGATCTTCGGAGTCAACAATACCTTTGACGAAGCCAAGGTACTCTGGGATGATGTCTTCACAGTTGTCCATGATGAAGACACGACGGACATAGAGCTTAATGTTGTTTGGCTTCTTCTTGGTGTCAAAGAGATCGAAAGGAGCCCTCTTGGGAACGAAGAGGATAGCCTTGAACTCGAGCTGTCCCTCAACAGAGAAGTGCTTCACAGCCAAATGCTCTTCCCAGTCATTGCTGAGACTCTTGTAGAAAGCAGCGTATTCCTCCTTGTTGATCTCCTCTGGTTTCCTCATCCAGATAGGCTTCTGCTTGTTCACCAAATCCCACTCGTGAGAAACCTCCTTAATCTTCTTCTTTTTCTTGTCTTCCTTTTCTTTCTCCTCATCTACCTCCTCGACCTTTCCTTCCTCATCCTTCTTCTCTTCCTCGTCTTCATCATCAGAAATCTCCTTCTCAATGGTCTTCTCAACCCAGAGAGAGATCGGGTAGCTGATGAACTCAGAGTGCTTCTTGACCAAATCCTTAAGCCTCCTCTCCTCAAGGTACTCCAACTGGTCTTCCTTGAGGTAAAGCGTCATCTTCGTTCCCCTGCCAAGACTCTCACCAGAAGTGTCTCTGGTCACGGTGAAAGAACCACCAGCCTGAGACTCCCACACGTACTGCTCATCATCGTTGTGCTTTGTGGTGACAATGACCTTATCAGCAACAAGGTAAGCCGAGTAGAAACCAACACCAAACTGCCCAATCATGCTAACATCAGCTCCAGCAGCCAACGCCTCCATGAATTCCTTGGTACCGGACCTTGCTATTGTTCCGAGGTTGTTCACCAAATCTGTACAATGGAACAAACACGCAGCATTAGCCAAAACATCAACACACAGATACAGGATTCAAAAACAACATAAACCAAGACAAATTATCGCTTTAGATTGAAATCAATACGTACCAGCCTTGGTCATTCCGATACCACTATCAATAATGGTCAAGGTGTTGTTAGTCTTGTCAGGAATGATGTGAATGAAAAGCTCTGGCTGACCATCGAGCTTGCTCTTATCGGTCAATGACTCGAACCTAATCTTGTCCAACGCCTGTATCAACGCAATACAACACTCAATCGTAAGCAACATATACACAGAACGTATACAAACAACTGAATGCGCAGAGTTAAGAGCTCAAAATCTGAGGTAAAAACAAATCCGAACTTGATATCTACGACGAAACTACTTAGTCCTTGGTAACAACACTATGCCTAATAGACAGATTTGAATATCATAGAGTTCTCTACTACAATGAGCAACCCAGATTCCCAAATCGGAGAAAACAGTAACCTTACTCATACCTAAATCTACAAATCGATACAGTAAATCAATCGAGAGAGATACACAGACACATGAACCAATATAGAAAGAGCGAGAGAGAGAGAGAGAGAGAGACGTACATCGGAGGAGTTACTGATGAGCTCACGAAGAAAGATCTCCTTGTTGCTGTAGAAAGTATTGATGATGAGGGAGAGCAATTGGTTGATCTCGGCCTGAAAAGCAAAAGTCTCGGCGTCCGCCATCTCGTTGATCGGAATTCTAGGGTTTATGGAGCAGATTTAGAGAGAAAAAAAACTAGTAAGGATTTTTCTTCAGAGAGTAGAGAAGGCGATCTGAAGAAGAAGTTATGTATTTATACGAGATAGTTGGGTACGCATAGGGTTTCCAGATCCTTCTGTGAGAGATTAATTATGCTAATTTTAATCATTCATTTGAACCACTTTAACATAATACAAAATTAACGTTTAGGTGTACTTTTACCTTATTTTTTTCTCGTCAACAGGTGTAGTTTACATTTTTCTTGATTTTTTTTCAAGGTCTATATTACTAATTCTTTATATTGCTTTTGTTAATTTTCTATTTTGTTAGGGTGACTTTGTTTAATAACCATATTGGAAGCATAAATTAAACTTATAGCCATAAGGTAAAAAGAATGTGATGAGTAACCATCCAAAACAAATTTGGACAAAATTATCCTTGTGAAAAAAAAAGGATAACTATACTATACATAAACACATATCATAGTATACACTTGTTATCATTTGGAAACACAATTGAAATATATAATTACAGCCAGAACTTCAAACACAAAAACTAAGTTTCACATATAAAAAAATAGAGTAAATAAATTTAATTTTAGAATTATATGAATATTATATGATTTGTGTACAATCAAACTATATTATATAAACAAATCCGATAGTATAGACTTATATAGAATTGAGGATATACATTTTATTAGATTTTTAAATCCATTAAAAGAAATTCAAATAATGTAATATGCAGAAAAAAAATCTATGTTTTGATCTATTAAAACTGAAAATTTGAATCATTATATTTTGAAAGATTTAAAGTCTTTAAATGGAAGGAGGAAGTGATCAATGAGAGAGGCAATCGCAAAATGACAAATATTGTAGAAAATACACTGACTATCATAGTCAAATTTTTGTTTGGTTAGTTTCTTAATTTTGTTAGATAATATGGCTATGGCACCTAATTTCTCATTTTGTTATTAGTTAAAGCAAAAAAAGAAAAAGATTGCCTTTCTAAATACATGTTTGATTAGACATGACTAAAAAAAAGAGTTAAGCACATTAATCGAAAATGATCAACGAAATAATGTAAACCATAAGCTGACAGAAGATGATGATAGTGAATAATGATAACTCGATTGATAAATCAATCGTTCATATACTTTACAGGAAAGTTGGGTAAGAATTGAATGATACCAATACACACGGCAAGTAATTTTGAATGTGAATGACGAACAAGGGCAAGGAAAGAAACAAAAGGGATGGTGTGTGCTTCTAAACGTACATATATTCACCTCCACGGACAGCATTCTCTGCGCCTTTCCGCTCTTCCTCAGCCTCTTTCTCCCTCTCTTTCCAGCTCTCGTATTTCTGATCGTCTGTTGGTAATTCATGGCGGCATATAGGGCAAGAGTTATGCTCGTCCTGCCATAACAAAATTTGAATGCTCAAGATAACCTTTTTCCTTCTACTTGTTTATAACTATGAACAAAGAAAGATGGAGACTTTTCTTTTTGTATTTACCATCCAAGGCTTTAGGCAAGGCGGGTGAAATGTATGCTTGCATGGCAACTCTTGCATTTTGTCGCCGATTACCAGATTCTCCTTGCAGATGCAACATTCTGTCTCTGCTCCTAGCTTTTTAAGCATCTCCTCACTGAAAACAATCACTGGAAGTTTCTCCACAACTTCTTTACTTGCCGGTGGAGCTCTTGGTGGTCCACCATCTTCTAGTATCTACACAGACCACATCATATCTATCATTTGTCAATAACGAGGCTAAGCAAAAGGACACTACCTATATCATATTAAGTATATGACTTGTCGAATCTTGTTTTCAGATCAGCAACGTGTGATGATACAACAAATTGCATGATCTAAAAACTAAAAGAAAAAGGGCAAAGCCAAAAAGATGTAAAAGCTACCTCCGGGATGATACTGTCAAGACCGTTGATGAGTTCTTGCATCAAACTGGCCGTGTCCCCAAGAGTGTTTTCAGGGGTAGGACCATTAGAGGATTCGCCAGCAACGATCGAAGCGAAAGCAGACATGAGATTCTGCTGCACTAGCCACTGAGGCTGTGGCGGCTCACGATCAACAGTTAGATGTCCTTCGAAAAGATAGCCCTGTGACTGTGAGCTCTCGGTTGGCTGGTTATCTACTTCGCTTAGCTGCTCCTTGGCTTGAGCAATGCATGATTTCAAGTGTTTCTTCTCGGAAGCATCAGAGGCAAGTCGTTCAGCTTCCTCGAAAAGGCTCAGCCCCGCAACCCAAAACCCAGTAGCTGTGTATCTTGTTTTAAGAACCGTTGCAACACGAGATACAACTATATAGAACTGCAATTGCCATCAAACCAAAACTGTGTCAGGGAGGTAACTAATCAAACACACACACAAATTCGATTAATACCAAAGAAAATGAACAAAACAAGTCCATTGAAACTCATATCGGATCAATTGGGGATCTTTGACAAGAAATATACTGATTTTCTAATCCAATCTTCAAAGTAGAAACCGCCATATACACATCAATCAAACATACAAAACAGCAGCAATTACCCATGAACAGTGAACAGCATTACCCTAATTCAAACCTCGAAGTAATAACCACAATCGATCATAAGCAATACGTACAAGTCAATCAAACATTCAAATAGCAGCAATTGCGCCGTGGCCAGCAAAATCCTTAAATTCCGAGCATTTGGTAAGAAATCTAACAATAAAAACCGACCTGTTTGCGGAGAGAAGGAGAGGAGCAAGTGTAGCGATCACGAAGAAGAGAATGAATAGAACGAACGGATGCCTCGAATCTCAGCTTTTTGTTCAGCTGTTTCTGCAGATCATCCAGTTCAAGCTTCAAGCTTTCCTCGGAACGAGACGGTGAAGACGATGCATCCATTGAAATTTTCCTTTCGAGAGTTAAAGGAGAATTCAGGGGTTTCGAAATTCGAATGAGTTGAGGAATTTGTAAGAGGCTCCGATAGAATTCGATCAGATTTATGAACAACGATCTCGTATTCTGAGATTTTTGTAGAGATTTGAGTTTTCTTGAACAAGAGGAAAGGATGAAGTCGGTCCGGTCGAATCCGGTCCAGTTTGATTTCGTTTGGTTTGTTGGACAAGTAGAGGAACAATCGTTAAAATTAGCCGTGTTGACCAAAGAAGACCAGGTCAAGAAAAATGGATAATGTGTAACACAGGTGAAAAAAAAAGGAGATACGCAAATTGATTTTCTTTTACGAATCCTCGGTTTCAAACTCAGTTAACATCAATTATGATTAGAATTTATAAGCAAGCATACTAATAAAATGCCTGTAATCCATAGGTTAGTATTGGAATTTGGAACATTTTCAGGACTATTTTTCATAAACCCACATGGAAATTATTTTTCATATCAATAAGCTTGCAGTTGCATGGACAAGAACATTTGACACCAAAAAAGAGTATGGGTTTACTAATTCGAACTTTGAGTTAAACCACATGAATTTGACAAACTAAGAAGGTTTTGATCCAAAAAAACAAGACAATTATGATGAAGTATCTCAACTTCATGACAAACTCTTTAGTTCCCCAAAACAAAAGACCATTCGCTTCATCGAGACCAATTTCTCAAGTCTTCCTGCGACCAACACGGGCCACGAAACCAGCTTTGATCTGCGCCACAGATCTTCCAGATCCACACTGCAAAACAAGTATTATAGTTGATCATATTTGCAAATCAAGAAAAACAGATAGTCAAACATCGGTATAACTCCTGATGAGTTAATTATCTACGAGAGCTTCTCTCGGGTATCGATTTATAAGTAAACTAATACACGATAGACGTGGCAAGAAGTGATGTTACCTTCTCGCATCTGAGAAAGAAGAGACGATTCTCCTTTGAAAGAATTGTGTCTGGACTCTTGCAACCAAAGCAAATGACGTACTCATCTGCGGATAACCCAATCAAAGGAATCACATTAACAACTCCAAATTTATATTCTTTTTCATGGCAGTTCAAATTTCAAGACTAAAGAGAAAGTCACTTACTGACATAGCGCCGCAAAATCCCTTCAAAATTCTTGGGTGCAAATCTTCCCTTAACAACCAACCTTTGCTGCCCATCAAGCGAACCACTAGTACCCAACTCAGCAAGCAAGAAATACATAACATGATCTGGTTGACGATGCATTCTGATAGTTACACAGATAAAACATGCCTTACAGTCATTAAAACTAGTACTTATGAATGATTAATCAAGCAAGGAAGATAAAGGGGGTTTGATTGTCATACGTCTTGCAAAGGTCCATGAAGTTGACAAACACCGTCTTCTTTGTCCCCTCACGAAGAACTTGAGGAGGCCTCATAACTGTACGACGCCTATCTCCAGCCAGCTCCGGATTATTCTCGCGGAGGATGTTAAAGACTCTACCAAGCAGCTGCAGATATAACTCCCCCGTCAGCAAAAACCAAGCAATGATGAAAAGAGTCCTCTTTAGCAATATACATGAATCCCATTTTTTCATAACCAAAGAAGGTCGACAATCAATTCTAAGATATACTCACCTCCTCATATAGATAATCTCTATCAGTTCCCTCCCAGGGGTAGAGTTGCTGCTGCAGAGGTATTCCTTCAACCTCTTCCTCATCATTAACATGCTCTGCAATATATTGTAAGTAAGATTCAAACAGGATAAGAGTCTTGCCACGAGAAACAGTTAATTAACACCATTAGAAAGAACAAAATACCATCCAAATCTTCTCCAGCATCAACACTTTCGTCATCCACTAAGCTTGATTCAACCTAACCATCAAACAAAAACAATGCGAGGCACAGAATCATCAAAACACAAGCTTACAAGGGATTATAAGAAGTTAGAAGGCACAATAAGTAAAACACTCACTGGCTTCTTCTTCTTTTTCTTCAGTCCAGTAAATGAACTCTCAAGACCATCACTAGCTGCAGGAGACGATATTAGACAATGTAACAAGTAAACCACTGACGAGAAACAGAAAAATTTCCACAGCTTATTTGACTCTTTTACATACCAGGTACCGAGTCAGATTTCTCCGCCAGTGACTCTGTGGAGTCCTCAACAGGATCCTGAAGGACAACCTTCTTCTTCTTCTTCTTCTTGGTTGGATCAAAGGGAGCGAGCTGATGAAGAAGGATAACCAAAAAAAATAAAAACACAGTACAATCACTGATTAATCAATCAAAAAAATCAAAATCTCTATGGGTCACTTGAGCCATAACGTTGGAGAAAAACCGAACTTACTTCTTGCTCATCCTTCACCTCTTCCTTCATCTCGTTATTTTCGTCTGCCATGATTGCTGCCGAGAAGGCAAAAAGCCAAATATCAGAATGAGCAAGTGGAAATTAGGGCTACTACTTCAGGGCGATAACCGTGGCGCAAGGATACCAAAGCTTATAGATCAGGAATTTCGATTCCCAATGAAAATCAATTTGATTATACCAAATAAATCTATGCCAAGTCTTAACAATAGAAAAGGTCTATCAACCTCTTCACTCAATTTCTCAAAATACGATTTAAAAACTCTGAGATCAACACAAGAAATTCGAGAAGGAATCAGAGGAAACTGACCAGAGGATGTGAAACGAAGATTGGTTACTTGCGTGGAATCTGAGAGAGAGAGAGCACGCGGCGCAGAGCAAGGAAGTCCGTCGAAATGAAAAATTGAGGTAAGGGTTTCTGTTACGGTCGCTAGTTTTGTCACGTTTAAGAAGAAAGAGACTCCGTCTGACTCAGAGGCTTTGAATAGATACAGAGATGGGAAAATATGGAAATTGTATCAACCGAAAAAAAATAAATTAAAAGGAAAGACAATTCTCATTTCTTTCTTTTGTCTGAAAATTCATGTTATATAAATACTTGTGATTTGCACACACAAAATAAATAGTTTTTATTTTTTCACCACAAACAATTTCAGTGATATATCAAAATCGAGATTACAAAGTTAGTAGATCAGCTAATAACCATCTCCTACAAAATCTTTTTTTTAAAAAAAATATGGATTTCTAACCAATTTAAGAGGTCAAATTTTCATTTATTTGTGTATTAGACTATTAGTTTAAAGTGATGGTTTTTGGTTCTGAAGCGGTCGAAATGCATATGTTGGTGTTTTGGTTTCGACAAAACATAATATAATTTGTTGTATATTAATGCATATAATAAATCCAAATAATTTATATAATTTTTGGTTCAATGAATCGTTAAAAATTGAAAAAATAAAAACAAATACGATGAGATAATGAGATGTTAAAATTATTGTACATTGCTATTTTCTAAAATTCTAAGTTGTAAACTTGTAATGTAGAGATTCAGAGAAAATGAAACTTATTATAGTTAACAATCTAGCCATATTCTTTCACATTTTTAAATAAAAATTAAGTTAATAACAAATTAAAATTACTTCCAAATTTCCAAATTTTTTTATTGTGTTTATATTTCTATGATTAGAATCACAAATTACATAGTTTCCAAACTGACTTTTTAAGAATCGGTTTTCCGTAATACTTCAAATTATTTATGTTATGACATTAGTTTTAAAACGGAAAGTGGACTTTCAATAAAACTTCCGTATTATATAGTACTTTATAGTTTTGGTAACATATTGTATGGTTCAATGTATTTTAATCTAATCAATTTCATTTCAAAATTATATCTACATGGGATTTGTTTCCTTGAATAAAACCATAAGAATTTCAAAAATATTTATGTTGACAAAAGCTAATTTGAATAGATTATTTTTTAAATGGAGATGGTAATACTTATCAACTTTTACAAAAAAGGAAAAGAAAAAAAGAACATTTTGTAGATATTCCTATCCAGCAATATATTACCAAAAAAAGTTAAATAGAAATAATAATCTTCCAAATTTAATACTCAAGCCTGTGAATATAATTGAGGCTAATGCTGATAAAACCAAAATGTTAAACACACAGTGTGTTAAAAGGAAAGGAAGTTCGTGTTGACCACAGTCCTCTCTTTCCCTCCTAATTCCTTAGGGTTCCTCAATTTCATTTTCCACCTCAACACAATCTTACTTGTCTCTTCTCTCCAATCTTTCTCTCTACGTTTTGTTCCCCTTGAAAGATAAAATTACCTTTTACGTTGATTGCAAAAAGCATAAAAGCCCATTTATGGGTTTCTCATTGACATCCAGATTCTAGCCTCCAATTCGGCAAATTCTCCTAAAAAAACCCTAATTTCTCGTATTTTGAGCTGTTGGCTTTGCTCTGGCTGATCTGGGAGTGTTGTGCGTTGAAGCTTGCTCAAGTGTCGGCAATGTCGGATGACATGGTGATGCATTTCACCTCGAATTCTTCCAATCAGTCCGATCACTCTCTGCCCGACAAAATCGCCAAGCTCGAGGCCCGCTTGACCGGCAAATCCGCCTCGTCCGCGAAGCCACAGCAGCAGCTCGCCGTCTGGTCATCTGCTTCCGCCGCTGTCAAAGTCGTAGCTTCCACACCGGCGGGATTGTCGGAGGCCTCTATTAGTGATTCCGACG
The DNA here is from genome assembly GCA_026724425.1 of Erythrophleum ivorense. Lineage (NCBI taxonomy): Eukaryota > Viridiplantae > Streptophyta > Magnoliopsida > Fabales > Fabaceae > Erythrophleum > Erythrophleum ivorense. Next base: position 7,421,601 of record JAIUCV010000071.1, on the reverse strand, counting down.
ACGAGGTTAATAATAATTCAAATTTATGATTTTCGTGCTTCTTAGAGCTGAAAGTGTGGGTTGTTGACAGAATTCACCACTTGTTGCTTATGTCCTTATCCTCTAGCTTATTGTATTGAGTGGTTTGTGGGTTTGTGCCTAAGAAAATTTTGATCAAAGGTCATGCTCTCATCTTATTGAGGTTTATGCAATGTTGGCTCTGACATATAGTACGTAGGTGTTCCATGGAATTGCAGATGCTTCTCATATCTTATATTCGTTGTTACTGTCTCAGGATACAGGAGATTTCCTAATCCGAGCCAATACCAAAAAGCGCCAGAAAGTTCAAGATTTTAACAACTCCAGTGTTGTTGATCATGTTGAGGTAGTGACTTTTAGTTTAGTTCTTTTCTTTCTCTTCGTCCCTTATCTGGTTCATGTTTCTTTGATATGAAATTCTGGTGTATGCTGTATAAAGTTCTATGTGATATTGAAACAACTTGGCATGATGCCAATTTTCACTCGTTTTGAATTGAAGCCCCAAGAAGCAGCATTTGATGGAAGGAAAAATGATGCCGAGGCCAAGCCAGGCCCTGATGTAAACAAGAAGAAACAAGGTCGAAGCCGGGCTTCATCAACTGGCAGAGGGCGTGGTTCTAGAACTAATAACGATGTAACAAAATCTCAGATTTTGGCTGCACCAATATCAGCTGTAAATGGTCAACTGGATGTCTCTGATCAAAAGGTTAGTGTTGTTTTCCTCATATGATCTTGCATGCAACCACTCTTCTCATCGTCGAGGAGTTATATATATTAGATGTAATTTCATTGACAAAAACATGGACTTGACTTTTATGTTCTTAACTGAAGTAAAACCTTCTGTTTGGCCTATATGGAAAAAATTTAGCAGGGCAAGAAAGAATTAAGATACCATTTTCCCATTTTGTTGAAGAGAATCTTTATCTAGATTCTAGATTTGCATTGATCTTGGCAACCAGGCGCAGTGATCAATGATATTTCTGCCTTTTTATTCTTTAGGATTTTAGGCCTGATGGACAGGTCAGGAATGGTGAAAGCTCTCTTCGGGATGTAAGTTACTCTTATCATTTCATTTACTCTGTAATATCTCCTGCCTAATACGTAATCGTCTCATTGTCTATAACTTATCTGCATCTCATAAGCTTGTTAGAATAAGTGAATGTGATTAGTATATACGTTTATTCTCTACCCTTGTTGATTCACTATTTTGTTCCTTGTTTATAAATCAGGAAGATGTGTCATCTTTACGTGCAAAAATTGCTGTGCTGGAGGAAGAATTGAGTAAATCTCGACAAGATTCTTCTGAGTATCACAGCCTTGTCCGGAAACTTGAGAATGTATTGTGTGAATGCCTTTTAGTTTTAGCCAATCCTGGTTATGCTATTACCATTTTTGCCTGTATCTATTCCCCTGATAATCATAATCATGATCTATGCAGGAGGTAAAAGATCTAAAAGACCAGGAACAACAAGGGAAGCAAAAGGTGAGCAAAACTTTTGTTTCCGTGACCCAGTAATGGTTTTTTAAAAAGTCTTATTATCTTTTGTTTAATGTACCACCTAGTATGGCATGGTTAATTTTAGTCTTATCAATGATTCTGGGAAAATCTTAGAGCAAATGATCATTTTTTCCCATAAGAAGTATGGTAGTTTTATCCTGAGAAAAGGCAAATCATTGAAAGTCTCCTGTTTGCTTAGAATGCTCGCTAGATCTAATAATGCCGATGCTGCTCGAGAACTGAATTATCTGTGAAGAATTGGATCTTGCAATTGTCTATGTCACATCTATATTCCATTCACAGTGAGCTCTTTTCGTAAATCATGCATTATTATTGTATAAGTAATAGGCAATATATGGCGGATAAGATCAATTTTTAGGTGCATTGAATTTGGGACCGAGTTGTAATGGCTAATGATAAACTCATAGTCAATGACTTTTTGAAAACGAATCAACTAGGTAGCTTGGTATCTAAATTGGCAGCAACTTTTGCACACCCTCTAGAAATATTCTTGGTGAAGAAACTATAGTCTCTCGCTACTTCTCTGTATTATAATAACTTTTGCATTATTATAAGCAAAACATGGGGAATTATTTGGTCTAAGCTAACAGTGTACTTGCTATCAACAATCTCTGAACCTATTCTTTTTCATGATGCAGACAACGAAAGTAATATCTGACCTTCTCATATCTGTTTCCAAAACTGAGAGACAAGAAGCAAGAACGAAAGTCAGACATGATTCTTTGCGATTAGGCAGCGTTGGTGTGCTCAGGTCTGCTATAATTTATTCACATGAGTTCTTCTGGTCTTAGTATATCCAGTATATCCTTTATTTCTGTAAATGAAAACATGTATAGCAAACTTTTTTATTTTGCCTTTTTAGTAAAATCAGTAAACCATCCCGAAGAGAGTCTTTGATAGGAGTTAATCTATTACCCGTAGTTCAAAAACGTTTTTGCTAGGTTATGAGGTTATTTCCTTGATTGTGATTTACACTTCAATCGATCAGCTGAGGCTATTTTGGTGATTTCAGGACGGGAACGATCATAGCTGAGGCATGGGAAGATGGACAGATGTTGAAAGATCTGAATGCTCAACTCGTAAGTTAAGCTGTCAGCTGTGTAGCGACTAGCGAGATAATTTTATTAAACAATATCAGTAATCCCTCTAGTACCGGTTTTAATTTTTCTATAAAATTTGCAACGAGAAGAGACAATTGCTGGAAACCAAGGAGATTATTGAGAGACAGAGAAAGTTCCTAAAGAAACGACAGAATGGTGGTATGTTTCCCCAATTCTTCTTACCTCTTCAGTCAATCCACGATCTCATGTAACGTATGTTGTCTTTTTTCCTTGTTCAAATTGTAATGATGTCAGCACCCTTGGTTTTTCCATTGGTTTGTAGATAAGAGTGATGGGACAGAAACAGAATCAGGAGCACAGGAGGAAGATAACATTCCCGATGAGATTTACAAGTCTCGGCTTGCTAGTATAAAGCGGGTATGTTCCTCCTTATGCATCATCTTAGTTTCTTATGTCCTTTACCGTTGATTGGTATATGATTTCTTATCATACATCTTTTGATTTTACCTTTCAGGAGGAGGAAGTAGTTTTGCGTGAGAGAGATAGGTATGAATTGGAGAAGGGGCAGCTGATGAAGGAGATGAAGCGCATACGAGATGAAGATGGTTCTCGTTTCAACAATTTCCCAGTTTTGCATGGCCGATATGCTCTTCTAAATCTTCTTGGCAAAGGCGGATTTAGTGAAGTCTATAAGGTCAGAACATTGATAGATGCTACAATCTTTTACATGTGAGAAATATTCGCAGTAGTCTGATGTTACGGATGTTGAGCAGGCATATGATCTGGTGAATCATAGATATGTTGCGTGCAAGCTTCATGGTTTAAATGCTCAGTGGAGTGAAGAAAAGAAGCAAAGTTACATCCGACATGCCATGAGGGAATATGATATCCATAAAGATCTTGTGCATCCCCACATTGTCCGGCTTTGGGATAAATTTAGAATCGACCTGGATACATTCTGCACCGTTCTGGAATACTGTAGTGGTAAACCAGAATTCTCTTATCTCTTTGCTGATAAACGAAGGATTTGTCTGTGGCGTGCAGCTCTCATTCGTATGTTTTGAATTTCTAATGCAGGAAAAGACCTTGATGCTGTTTTAAAGGCAACACCTAACCTTCCTGAGAAAGAAGCGAGGATTATCATTGTACAAATAGTTCAAGGCCTTTTATACTTGAACAAAAGATCACAGAAGATAATCCACTATGATCTCAAGCCTGGGAATGTTCTGTTTGATGAGTTTGGAGTAGCAAAAGTGACCGACTTTGGTCTTAGCAAGATAGTGGAAGACAATGTTGGTTCTCAAGGAATGGAGCTTACATCACAGGGAGCTGGAACATACTGGTGAGCAATCTAGTTTTGGTATGTACTTGACATCTTTTTCCACTTTCTGACGTCGTATAGCTAACAAGGCTCAAATTCTGAATTTTTAGGTACTTGCCCCCAGAATGTTTTGATCTTAGTAGAACTCCTATGATCTCATCAAAGGTTAGCGGTTGGTTACTGATGTCTTGATCAGAATGTGTTGGAGTTTTGTTGTTCTAAATTGTGTTAAAATTTCAGGTTGATGTATGGTCGGTTGGTGTTCTGTTTTACCAAATGGTGTTTAGAAAGCGACCCTTTGGACATGACCAAAGCCAAGAACGGATACTGCGAGAAGAGACAATCGTTAATGCCAAAAAGGTTGAGTTCCCTGCAAAACCTGCCATCTCGAATGAAGCAAAGGTAAATTAGCTGTTCCGGTCTTCTTTAGTAAAGTAGAACCAAATGTTCATAAAACTGTGTCTCCATGGTCACTCACTGTTGCATCTTCTGCAGGAATTGATTCGACGGTGTCTAACTTATAATCAAGCAGATAGGCCTGATGTTCTAACACTGGCACAGGATCCATATCTTTCCTACACTAAGAAATGATAGTGTCTAGTCTTCACCAAACAAACCAGAGATGCTAAAGGACCAGGTCCTAGAATAATTTTTATTTTTGTATAGATTATAAAGTTTCTTTTGTTTGTTTAAATCTTTCATCTCCCGGCCCCTCGAACCAAATTAATTTCGGGTGAATTTATATATTCTTCTGTCTTCTTCCTTGAGTTATGTAACATTTTATGTATATTCTTCAATCTTCGTGATTTTGAATAGAACATAATCTGAAAGTTAAGACAGGCTCCAATTCATTCCACCGTGTCTGCTTCTCAAGTTACAAAAGACAAGACGAAATGTGATCAATTGTAGAAGAAAAATAAATCCAGATGGAGACTAAATAAACCAAGTGTAAACCAAGATATAACCGGGAAACTGGTACAAAAACTGAGACCATTGGCTTGCAAGCAATACTTATCCTCTCATACAACCCAAAAACTCACATGCTTCTTCTTCTTCTTCCATGGCTTTATCCTTTGCTTCTTCAACTAGATTCTCCAAGATGCAATCGTTCAGTGGATTCTTCACGCCGCGAGTCACCACCGTAAGATGCTGTGAAACCGCAAAAGAGCCTCCGCGACCAAAATCGAAGCTCCAAGTGGGATCGCCAATCATAATCGTGGAAGCCCCCAAAGTTATAAAAACGGCAGCTTCAATGCCTTGTCTTAGGGCTAACGCTGGCTTGGTCAAGCCTGGCGACGTTGGAAGGTTTTGTTTCTTGTGCATCCAATCCAAATTCCCATTTTATTTATAACCGTGTAATTTTTAGGACAAAACTTAAGACTAATCCCAAGATTCATAGAAAGATGGTGTTTTCTTGCCAGGCAAGACGTCTACAGTGTCTGTTCTTCTGTACACTTGGTGTTTTAACCATTTTTTGCTTTCTCTCTCACGGGTTAATTCTAGAATCTGAATGCATCATGTGAATTCCGTAACGTTAGATAATTAGCAACATTAGAGTCTGAAAATGCATGACCAAAATGGACCAAACATTTGAGCTCTAAAGAGATTACATGATCAATTCATCTCTGGCTTGAACAGTTCTATTCAAGTAACTAATCTATATTCATTTTGTTTGCAAAACACATAGAGCGGGACTTTGATGTTTTTCTAATTTGTTTGCAAATGCGTGTGAAAGTATCAATCAATTTATGTTTTTTATGTTTGCAGAATCGTGTCGAGAAAACCAAAGGACTTGTGGGCAGTTCGACTCTCCATTGGAACGTATCTTTTAGATGGTAAATATTTCAAAGCTTTAGAGCTCGACGAAGAAGAAGCTAGTGATTCAGATAATTTTCAGATGTAATTTTGTATATTATTATTGCTAATAAGACAATGACAAAAAAAAAAGGGACTATAATTTATAATCATGGTTAGGGAAATTGGAATGGACAATTCTAATCCGTTAATCCAAAAACAGAACCCGATCCGAAAATTTGAATATGATTTTTATTCTCAACTCTCCTTATGGCGCGAGAATCTTATCAAATATAATCAAAGCTTTTTATTTGGCTTTGTAACTAACCCGAATCCAAACGGGTACAACGGGTCGTAATGCGGGTCGCCCACGTTCATCGGCAACTGATCCACTGTCCTGAACCACGTCCGAGCCAACTTTCCGGTGAATCCATAATCTCCGAACAAAACGTCAGCCACTCCCTGACCTTCCGTTCCCGGCAGCCACGCCGCCACGAGAGTGTCGATGTTCGAGATGTATGGCTGCATCACCACCGGACACCCCGACACAACCACCACCACACATTTCACCGATCCGCAAACGTTTCCGATTGTGCTCGGACCCGGTTCGGCTATGCTGAAATTCGTGCTGTCTCCGTATCCCTCCGCGTACGGTGTCTCTCCGACGACCACGATTGCGTAATCGAATCCGCCGGACTTGACGAAATTGGCGTCGGGATTCTGATCGTAGACGACTCGTGTCATCGGATCCACCGTGTTGTTCACCGCGGCGAGGATCGTTGTACCTGCAAAAATGCAACCTCAAATTGGTAATGTGTTCTTCTGAAAATTCCAGCTTTCATTGGCTTGCTCTGAAACTTATTGTTGCATATTGGTATAAAAATTGAGTCTCGATTGAGAAAATTCCAAATGGTCTCGTCTTCTATGTTCTATACGATGATGATGGTGTTTCATTGGAATGGATAAGAGGAAAAGGTGTGTGTATCAATGGTGAGATTGTTGCTTGTGAGGCCTTGCCAAGTGATAGTCCAGCCTCCACATTGGAAGAGGAAGCAATGGCTTATCTGCATTTTCACCATTCTTGAACAACACCAAAGACTTCCTCACTGCGTCCCTAGCCATGGGGGATCTTCAAAGAGCCCCATTGTGAATTTGACTCTCAGGATTCTCTCCACAGCATCGGGATGAGTTTTCTATTCACCTGACTGGTGGGTCAAGTTTGATGAACCCATGATCTGCATCATCACAACATCTGAATCACATCAAGTTTTGTTTTTATCAAAGATTCGCCCAGCAGTGATAGCGGCATGAACAGAGTGTGAATAGTTAGCATGAATAGGTGTGGTGATCAGATCAACACCTAGAAAATCCGAGATGACAATGCCCTGCAAACATAATTTTTAAATCTTTTTCATTGATTTCTCTACTCAATTGACTGCTTCTTCTATATGCTTTGCTTAGGCCAGATTCTGAAACTTACCTTGAACTTGAGCTTCTTCTTGAGGAAACCTGTGATAAGTTTCTTATTGGCATGCATTTTCAACCCGTTCAAGGAAGACTAGGACACCATAACTGTTGCAACGCCCTTGTTTACAGCATCGTGATAAGCAGGCATGTGAATGTCGAGCAATCCATTTGAATTAACAACCGTGTCGTTCGCGTTTATCCCTCTCAATGCACCTCTATCTCCAACAAAGTGTTTAGCACACGCTGCGACTTTGGTCCTGTAATTTTTTTATTAGTTCAGTTTCAACTCCATGAATCTCTTTACTTTGATTCATCAATGTTTTACTTACTTTCCAGCGACGAAAGGAACACCTTTTTGACCTGTGGGAAGATCACCTTGCAAACCAGGTATGATCTCAGTCATCTGTTGAACTATTCTGTGATCCTCACTGTAGCTCTCATAGCATCTTCCCCATCTAGGGTCCCTACACACCTGTGTTCATAGTGATTAATCACAAGTACAACAACTATGTTTCCACTTTGGTTTCAGATCAGATTTTACTTACTGCGATACATGGAGCAAAGACATATTGGATTCCCGTCGCTCTAACTTCAAGCGCAGTTGCTTCGCCAATCCTCTTCACAAGTCCAGGGTCCCTACAGATGCATACAACCGTAAGGAAACAATGTTTAATCAAACATTTGGAATGGGATTCTCTATAAGAACTTGCCTGGTGACTCCAAGGTACTGAATCATACCGATGAAGTAATTTTTAATGACTTCGGTTGTGGCATTTGCGCGTTCCACCTGAACCATCTGTCCGATTTTCTCTTCAAGAGTCATATGGCTCATCAGGTTCTTGATCCTGACTTCTAACGGCTCTTTTGGGTTCTTATACTTGGCGTTATCAAGTGGTTCGTCATTAGCAGCACGGCAAAGCAGAGCAGAAGAAGCCCTAACGTATGTAGCAAGTAGCTCAAACTCTCCATCTTTGCCTCTCCTTCACACTCGACACCTGCATATGGTGATAGTTCAAGATTGATTATTGATTAACCATTTGAGAAGGAGAAGACAAAACAAAACAAAAAGCGATATGACGACATTGACGACGACAACGATGAGGATGATGAGTATTACAATGTTTCGAATGAGACAGGCACGAGAAGAGGTTGAGATTTTCTTGTTTCGACTGAGACAGGAACAAGAGGTTGAGATTTTGTCGTTTTCCTTGTACTTGTGTTGGATTAGAGAATAATAGCCTTATCTTACTAGGTAAATGATACGGTAAGATCTCAACAAAAGTATGTTAAACCAAGTATATTTTGCCAAGATAATATACTGAAAAAATTGGCTTTGAATAATTAATGTAAATATTCATTTTTTTTTTTTTTTCCATATACATGTAGTTGCAATGTATCCGTTCATTTTGTGAGATTTACTTCTTAATCTGTTTTGTAGACACTGTAAGAAAATATGGAAATATAAAAATAATACTACTACAGGAGTTTTATACGTAACAAACGGATCGAATCGAGTGTTCGCTCTAATTCAACATTTACGAAATAAACTAACATACCAATCACAAAACCCGGATTATAAGCCGGTTAGAGTTGAGAAACCGACTTTTTGATTTGGTTAACATAACCGGTTAGAGTCAAAGCTCACAAAAGAAACACTTCACTGGGAAAAGTTACCGAATCAAACTACACATAGCATTGTCCAAGGCTTATAAACATAAAAAGGGCTGAGAATCAGCAGAGCCTGGTGTCAAAGTTGAGAGTGATGCCCATACTGAAAAGCTCCTGACACAGAAGCTTAGCTCCATAAGGCACATAGACCCTAACCACATGGTCCGGAGATTTGCACAGTCTACAATACGGCCCTCTGATCTTTCTCCCGCTGCTTGCGCTTGCTGGCCACTCTATCACGTTTGCAGCGTTTTGACAGTTCCTGCAGATGTGCATCTGTGAAGAGTCACTTAGCGTGAAGAGACGCTCGTGCAAGTTAGCGGATGCACCGTGAGCTATCAGGCAGTCTCGCTCCATTTCTCCAAACTTGATTCCACCAAACCGCTTCCTGTCTGCAACCGGCTGGCGTGTGAGCGGGTGAACTGGTCCGGTGTTCCTGAACTTTACTTTGTCCTCTGACATGTGGACAAGTCGCTGGTAGAAAGTTGGTCCCATGAATATGAGTGAACGCATCATCTCGCCTGATCTACCATTGTAGACCCTTTCATTTCCCCATCTTGAAAACCCAGCCCTGACCACAAAATTTGTGGCACAAATTTTCACAATCGGTAATGAATCAGGAGTCAAGAATCAAAACTAATCTAAGAAACAGTTTGAAGGTACCATCACATAATCATAAGGTAAATAAATCACAGCCTCACTCCTCTTAACTATTATACTGGTTCATGGCTTTTGAGCCCCTTTTCGTGTAATTCTCTAGACGTTTTTCAGTTGCAAAACAAGAAATGAGACGACCAGGGAACATAAAAGTCATGCTTGCTTTTACTACTACTATGAAACAAAACCAACATTCACTATAACATGTGTCGCTCTTATAAGGTGCTCAATTCAGATTAGATAGCTCAATTTACTAATATTATATACATTTCCTGTCAACTTTTGGAAATTCTGTAGCCAAAGTCCTCAGTTCAAATATCTTCAACCAGACAAGAATCACGAATGATCAATAAAAAGGTTCCTGCTCTTTACGACATCATGCAACCTGTACTACTTAAAAAGCAAATGTCAAGCAGTTATAGACTTATAGCATATCAGATATAACATCAAGACCTGTACTGTTCCATCCTTTTTCAATATTCCGTTTACGTTGCTAAAACCAAATTGACAGCGTGAAGAAAGTACCTGTGGAGCTGGTCGGTGATTTCACTAATACTCGGAGCGGAGAAAGGAGTGGCATGGCGTGTCAGCTTGGTGTATGCAGCAGAGCTGCCCTCCTTCTTTTGGATAGGACAAGCTATGCCTTTGGAGAGAGCAGCTTCCAAGAGTTGGCCCGGTGTTTGCCTAGAAGGGAATGCGTGCGGGTTTATCACAATATCAGGAACTATGCCTTGGATCGTGAAAGGAAAATTCTCTTGTTCCTCTAAATATCCTAGAACACCCTTCTGGCCATGCATGCTGGAAAATTTATCTCCAAGACATGGAGAACGAACCTGCAAAATGTAAAATACAAACCAATGGAACATTATATTAACTAGGATGCGTTCTTTGAAAGACAACTCACTTCAGTATGATCTGGAAGACTGGAACTTACCTGTCTCAGAGAAACCGTAGCAAAATTCTTCCCATCATCATTAGATGATAATACTACTTTTTGCACAATCCCTCTCTCAGTGTGCTTGAGTTTAATACTGTGATCAGCCCCAGATTCGGTACATCTCCCAATGACAATGTCACCACTGTGCATATTAGCACCAACGTAAGGGAAACCATCATCATCGAGGCTATCAACTCTGCCAATTTTGCTCGGTGTCTTTCCAAACTGCACAAGCTCATCCATCTTCTTCCTCTTCTCCGAGTCTCGGCTGCCAACCTCTGCTTTATAGCTTCTAATCTGCTCTGAACGGAACATACCACGTTCCAATGAAGCCTTGTTCATCACGATGGAATCCTCTTGGTTGTACCCAAGGTGAACGTTAACCGCAACTATGGCGTTCTGGCCATTAAACAACATGTCTTTTTTAAGACATTCCGACGCCAGCGTCTTAAAAAGAGGCTTCTGGGGATAGAACAGCTGCTGGGACAGCGTATCACATCGGATGTTAGGGTTTGTTGATGAGAAACCAATAGCTTGTTGGCAATGCTTCTGGGACTGGTAGAGAACCCTCCTAGCATGATCGTGATTTGCAAATGGAACTATTGCACAACTCACACCCAACAGTAAGGACAGGTCCAATTCGCAATGCGTATAACTCTTTTGTTCCTTCAGAATCTGTTTGATCCCCCATGCAGCTGAACAGTCTTCTTCTTCCTCGACTCCGACCAGCTCGAGAATCCCTTGGTCAAGAAGATGCTCAAACGAGTACTGTGATGGTTTACTGCTCTGCTTCAACTTGTGGAGATTTTCCACAACTAAGAGAGGCCGGAGTAGTCTGCCAGCGTCAGAGAAAATCCTCACCTCGTTGTCGTCTTTATCGTGCTTGATTTCCATCTGCAAAGATCGTTGTTATATGTATTACAATGATATACGACGACATAGAGACATTTGTGAAGAGCAGAATAAATTCCAGGGTAAATACCAACCAAGCAGCATAAGGTCTTAAAATAACACAAGAAATTTGTTGACATAGAAGATACCTGACGAGGTAATTCACTTTGACGTCGCCTGCTTTTTAACTCTGCAACAAAGTATTCAGAATCTGATGATACTCCAACCCAGTCTCCATTAAGAAGAACTTTATGTTTGCCACACAGGTTTGTGCTGGTATCGTCCACTAGCTCTTCCATTCCACAGTCATAGAGCTTTTCCACCACAGGCTCCAAACTGTGAGTGCTAACAAGTCCAAGGAGAGACATGTTCTTCACCAGACCACAGTTTTCTCCATCTGGAGTTGACAAAAAGCATACTCTGCCCCAGTGAGAGGGATGCCTGTGGCCAACATAACAAACAATGTAGTCATAGTTAGTTTTTTAAAGCCATTAGTACAATGTTAAACACAGATAGGACTCTGCAGGATTCAGTGGTCACCATCATAATCTAAATGAAATAGATAAACATGAATAACTGTATAAACAGACTGAAGACATGTAAAGTTGAGTAATGCAGACCATACAGCGATCTTTTAGCACGTGTGATATATTTCAAACAAACCAGAGGAGGTATTTCACTTACGGATATCTAGCATCTCCAACCTTGCCAGTATACAGGACTTGCTGCCGAGTTCTCCTCAGATCAATCAGAGTCTGCAATGGATTGGCACGACCTAGATTTGCAACAACACCATGAACCCTTTCCATCTTCCTGAAAGGATGAGACCATTGTCCAGTGGAGAAGGCTCTACTAAGCCCATTTGTGATAATGGAAGCATCCAAATAATGCTCGATCGGCTTCAAATCGCCATCGCCTATGAGGTGTCGCTGCATGGCCTTGGTCATGGTTCTTCTAGCATGTGCCAGATGCGCCATTATCTCCCTCTCTAGCAGTTCTCCAGCTAGCTCTATCCTCTTGTTCCTAAAGTTGTCTCTATTCTCACATTTTCGTTTCCCAGCATATGCATTCAGAAGGACCTTCACCATGTAGCCCAGGAAACGTGCTTTCTGTTTCAAACTTTTGAGGCCTGGAAACAAGTACATACGCAGGCATTCAGCCACACTTTCGCCGGGTGGGAATTTGGTGCTCTTTATCTGCTCTTCAACATATGCCATAGCATTGATCCCATAGCGAAAGGCTTCGCAAACCGCATCAGCTTCGTGGATAGAAGCTACAAGACTGTTGGTAATGCTTGCATCATCACCATCAAATGCAATTAGATCCATAGCCTCTTTGTCTGATGAAACTCCCAACGCAAAGAACAGGATCCAGACTGGGATCTCAGTCGACAAGAAGTACACTGTCAGTACTTTCTCCCTGCTCTTGTAGTCTTCTGATTTCTGATCCTCTGTGAGACGCACAATGAATCTGTTTCTTTTATTTTCGGACCTGTAGGAGACTGTCCATGGTGAATTAGAAATCCACAGTCTCTTTATGCACATCTGTTCTTGAGCTATGAAAACCTGTAAAACACAATATATTCATGTTAGGAACTTGTATGACAGCTTGACAATATTTCTCCAGTATATATTTGAAAGTGAAAACTAATGTCAACAGTGAAACAGTTTAGCAAACAAGTGTGATGCATACGCCGAGATTCACGTGAAGAACTCAAAATCAAGCCACTAAGCTAAACGCTAAAACAGTTAATAGAAATCCAATGACAGTAGATAAACAAGAAGTTGCCAAGCTAGTGTAACTCACCTTCTCAGCTCCTTTTATCAGAAAATATCCACCCTGGTCAAAGGCACAATCCCCCTTTTTGTAGTTTTCCTCCTTATTTCCTTTCTCGCCTGTTTTGCAAAGGACAGATTTCACCATTACTGGAATCCTACCAATTGGAATGTCCTGCTTTTTGACATCTAATATCTGCTTCTCGACATATTCGTCTTGCCCTGTCTTGTATTTGTCGCTTTTAACAACCTTTTTGATGAACACCTAGTCAATTTACAAAGCGGAGAGACGGTTAAGACGGATAAATAATCTTCAACAAGAATAAGATACAAGGACAGCAAAACAGAAACTTAATCAAAAGTTTGACAGTTTAACAATCATCGCATACAAGCACAAGCACAAGCACAAGCACAAGCACACAATTCAATAATAAATAACCCCAAGATGTTGCCTTTATATTCCATTGCATATGTTATTCAACTCTTTGAGACTACACAGACACGAATCAGTATGCTTCTATTGCAAAATGTCGCCTTTTTGAGTTTTCAAGCAACGAGAACCATTCCTCAACTCCAGACAATTTACTTCACTTCAAGCAAAGAGTTTGTTAGTTTCCTTACCTCAACTTGGACGTTTACAGTCATCCGAGCAGAGTAGGTCATGTTCTGAAGCCTGGCATGCCATGGGAGAAGCTGAAGCTCGTTTTCGCCCGAAAAGAATGTGGGCTTCTCCACGCTGACTTCCCCGAACTTCACCGTTGCGTATCTCCAATCGCGATCCTTGTTCTTCGTTGGATCAAAAGACGGCTCCACGAGCATCTCTCCGAATGAATCAAACACCTTCTGAAGCCCGTGTTCGATGAAGAAGTTGTAGGAGTTGAGCTGGTGACTTACAAGCCCGTACTCTTCAAAGAAAGATGTTGCAGCTTTTCTGCAGAAATTCTGGAGAAACTTTTCTCCTAGCTCAGAGAGATCGATCTGTCCAGCAGCCTCAATCTCGTCGTCAATATCCATCTCGTGAATGTTCATCTCCACACACTGTCAGAAATGGAAGCAAAAACCCGCACCACACATATTTTGTAAGGAAATCATCGACAGCGGAAATGCACGTTTGGACAACGAAACTACAAATCAAGACCAAAACTTTATTCAAAATACGGGACCGTAGAAACTAGAAACCGTAGACTAAAGCATTTTTCTTTTGAATTTCAAACTTAAGAGCAGAATCAAAGCGTAACCCCTAAAATGGGTACCTGGGTTGCTTCAGACGGAAACGATGAGCTAAAACGGAGGTGGCTGGTGAGAGAAGCGTAAACGTCGTCGGAAAATTGATGAAAGATGCGGAAAATCGGTGTTAGTAGACGCAAAAGCGTAAAACCAAAGGTCACACCTTTTTCAAAGCAGTCGACGAGAGGAGTGAAGAAGAAAGACCGACGTTTGTGCGCTAAGTTGAATCAAGCTACAGGGGTGTATCCGTCAATTTGACTAGTAACTTTACACTTGCATTTTCAGAAACATTAACATGAGAATAGTGTGATAACTTAAAAAGATAACTTTAAGCTTGCAATTTCAGAATTTTTCTGAAAAAAATTGTAGTAAATACAACAAAAGTTGGCAGATTTGCAAAAACAGGAGAGAATATTATATAGATTCGATATTTTTGGACGAAAATGCCGCTGAGATCTTATGATGGTGCAAAATACAGATTCTCAATGACAAATAACAGAAGTTGGTTCAAAACATTGATGCTTATTACACTAGTTTTTGTAGACAAAACCTCAACATTAACATAAGCAACAAAAAAAAACCCACAAAATTGTTAGTTGGGGTCCTTTAATATCATTCCTTTTCTTGCTCAATTACTAAACTTATTGCCTCCCGAACCAGGGAGGAAGAAGAGTCTACAATTAATATGCTTTTGTGGTCAACCCGAAACCGAACGGGTACAACGGGTCGTAATGCGGATCGCCAACATTCATCGGTAGCTGCTTCACCGACTTAAACCACGTCCTAGCCAACTTCCCTGTGAACCCATAATCACCAAACAGAGCATCAGCCACTCCTTGACCTTCCGTTCCTGGAAGCCAAGCCGCCACCAGGGCATCCACGGTCGAGACATAAGGCTGGATCACCACGGGACGGCCAGAGACCACAACCACCACACATTTCACTGACCCACACACGTTCCCTATCGTGCTTGGTCCAGGTTCACTTATGGTCAGGTTTGTGCTGTCTCCAAACATTTCAGCATAAGGCGGCTCCCCAACGACCACAATGGCGTAGTCAAATTTGCCCGACTTCACGAAGTTCGCATCCGGGTTTTGGTTGTAGACGACTTGTGTGGTTGGTGCCACAGTATTCTTCACAGCCGTGAGGATCGTTGTACCTATGCATTATAAAACCAAACTCAAGTTTAAATATAATATATACATCCAAATATTGTAACATGACATGGTGGTATTAACATACAAACCAAAATAGGGGAAAGAGAAGTTTATGAGTAAAACATACCGATGGTGAGGTCGTTGCCGTTAAGGCCTTGCCAGGTGATGGTCCAGCCACCACATTGATTTCCCAAGTTATCAGCGTGCGTTCCCGCCACAAGGATCTTCCCTGTTTTCTTAGGCAGAGGAAGCAATGGTTTAGCGCCTTTCTTACCATTCTTGAGCAGCACTAGAGATTTCCTCACGGCTTCACGAGCTAGTTCTCTGTGTTCCTGTCGAAATTCCACACAAATGTTCTATTCAGTTTCATACTCATGATTTTGTAACGATTGGTATGGTGAGTAACAACAATAGAGGATAATTATAGCAGACCTTGCTACCAAGTTGGTTGGCAAAGCTGAGATCAGCCAGTGGCTCTTCAAAGAGTCCCATTGTGAATTTGACCCTTAAGATTCTCTTCACGGCATCATCGATCCTGCTCATTGGAATCAGCTTTTTCTCTATCTGACTGTTGATTTCGTCTATAAACTCTGTGAAGTTGTATGGCACCATGATCTGCATCAGAGAAAGAGGGAGACAGACACACAACAATCACGCAACTATGGAGCGCAAACAAAATAAATGAAAAGTAGAACCACTTTGGAGACGAACCATGTCAATTCCAGCGCTGATACCCGCATAAACAGAGTATGAATAGTTAAGATGCGGAGGAGTTGTGATCCTATCAATACCCTGCCAATCCGAGATGACAAAGCCCTGCAGAGAAACAGATAGAAGAGGGCATTTAGGACTAAAATGCACACAAGATTAAATGAGTCCACATGTTGTCATTTCTTACTCTGAACTTCAACTTGTTCTTGAGGAAACCCGTGACAAGTTCCTTGTTAGCATGCATTCTCAAACCGTTCCAGGCAGAGTAAGACACCATGACCGTAGCAACACCCTTGTTTACGGCATTGTAATATGCAGGCATGTGAATGCCAAACAGCCCATTCGAGTTTATTACTGTGTTGTTCTCGTCTATCCCTCTTACTGTACCTCCATCTCCCACAAAGTGCTTAGCGCAAGCCGCCACTTTTGTCCTGTAACAGTAAGAAACTCATTCAAGTCAAATACTACTCAGTACTTAATTGAAATGAATCTAACCAAAACAATAAAATACTAAGTAGCTTTAATGAGACATCAGCCCAAATTTAAAAAAGAAATATATAAGTGGGACTGTTAGATGAAAGAGACAATAACTTCAAACTGGTCCTACAGTGGCAGAAAATTCAAACCAGGACTCTTCAAGAACCTGTCTGAATCCTATTAAGAGAGTTGAAAACAGAGCACATGGATTGGCTAATATCTTATCAAGAAGCTTTTCAACACTCAAGGACCACCACAATTCTAAATAAAATCACGCGCGTGAACACGTAATTTTCAAGGCATTTCCCCACTTTGATCATCAAGACTTAAACATACATAAGCAACTCAAAATCTTAACCAAATCTAGCCGAAAAAGAAAGCAACTTAAAATAACAACAAAGGTCGTTCCTAGAACGTCTTCAAGAGCCAAAGAGTTCTTGCTTTAACTGCACAATCATATAGGTAAATTTCACTTTATTACAGGCAAAGTTACTTACTTTCCACCTACAAAGGGAACACCCTTTCTCTTGGTTGGAATGTCGCCTTGCAAACCGGGAATAATCTCAGTCATCTGTTGGACAATTCTGTAATCCTCACTGTAGCTCTCGTAGCATCTTCCCCATCTCGGATCTCTACAAACCTGTCAAAGCATGAATGTTAAACCAGACTCGTTCCTTGATCAGACTACTTCAAACTGTTAGCTTAATTATACTTACTGCAATACACGGCGCAAATGCATATGGGATTCCTGTCGCTCTAACTTCAAGAGCAGTTGCTTCCCCGATCCTCCTCAGAAGCTTAGGGTCCCTGAAAAGATTGGTCAAGAAACAAAAACAAAGATGTTTTAGATCCCATAGTCTTACAATATTCAATTCAACATAGTCATGACTCATGAGCAGTTAAGGCCTAGTTGGAGAAATGGAAACTTGCCTGGTGACCCCAAGGCCTACATTGTGAGGGAAAATGGTGGCGCCGTAGACATTGTTGTGGCCATGAACAGCATCAATCCCATAGATCATGGGGATTCCAAGGCGTGTCGAAAGAGACGCCTTTTGAATCTCATTCACCATGTTCACCCAAGTCTCAGGAGTCGCCTTTTGCGAAGGCACACTTCCTCCACCACTCAACACACTCCCTGCATGTACAAAAACCCCACAATGTCAACTCTTTTAGACAATACATCGAACACTTAACAGACAAAAATTCCTCAGATTTCTTCTTCTGCATACCGATGAAGTATTTCTTCATGACTTCAGGTGTAGCGACGCTGCGTTCGATCTGAACCATCTGACCAATCTTCTCCTGGAGAGTCATACGTTTCATCAAGTCCCTGATTCTTGCACCCAAAGGCTGCTTTGGGTCTTTGTAGCTCCCAGCAGCAACAGCAGCCACGGTACAGCACAACAGGAGGAGACATAAGACCTTACTCAGAGTCCCCATTTTCTTCTTCTTCTTCTGCAGATTATCAGATCCAAGATCTTTAGTCAGAGGAACTGTTCCATTGTTAGATAAAATAACATATTGGCAAAAAACAATGGTCAGCTGGAGAAAACAAGAGCAAGAATCTGAAGAACAGTGAGGCAAAGTTGGTTCTAAAACTGAAACATTTCGCAAATCCGAAAACTTTAGTTGAATTTAAGAAGGTGCATTACTGGAAGGAGCTGGAAAAATCAAGTCTTTTTCGTTTTATTTGGAAAATCAGATCTTCACTGATGAAGAAACCCAGATGAGATGTTAAAATGGGGGAAACAAACAGAAAACACACTCAAGAATCAATTCGGAGTTGATACAGTTTGCAAAAACAGAATAATATATTTGAAACCAAGACGAAAAGAAAGGAATAAAATTACGATTGGAGAAGAGGAAACAAGAAACTTACAGTCTTGGAAATGGGGCAGTGAAGACAGAAGAGGATGGGGTTTTAATACGGAGTTTTATATTCTTGGGAGTGTTGAATGATCTCTCCTCTCTAGGAAGACGATAGAGAGTGGTACTCTAATGGCAGATAGAGAGAGAGAGTGTGAGATCTTGAGAAGTGTGCTCCTCTGCTTCTCCGTGCTTTAATAACACTCAAAAGTTGCTCTCCTTTTTCAACGTAACTTCCCTTCTTTTTCTTTTCAAGATTATAACAAATTGTATTATTTGAGTCCTAATGTAAGCAATAACCAAACGAAGAACCATCCACACATCAAGATATTCTCGAAGATGATATTTTGCAACGTCACTAATCAAGATATTTTGCAACGTCACTAATTAAGTTCTTAAAATAAAGGTTTGAATGAAAATAAATCTCTAGATTTAATTATCCACTCTTAAAATACGGAACGACTAGTGGAGACTGGAGACATTCATGTCAATGGTACATAGTATCATTTTCGTATATATATTGACAGCCACATAATGCCAATTGACTTGATAATATCAATGTGAATGTTACCAAAGTCTTCTTCTTCTTCTTACTCGATGAATTTAATTACTTCTGGCCCCAAAGAAAATTGTCACAATATTTGCGGTTAAGCTAAAGAAACTATTAAATATCACAAGACGACCGAAAGAAATATGTATTGAAAGTTTGAAACCATGACGACGAGCAAGCAAACGTCCAATTTGGTTTGGAAAAAAGGTATGTTGTATAATAAATTTTGGTTATCTGAATAATTTTACAAATATCTCGCTCTATTTGAAGAGCGTTGGTATATGTTGTTGATGCTAATGCAAAGTGCAAACTGTATTAAATAAAAGATGTTTCAAATGATGAACGGTACCAAATCAGTATATATTAAAAAGAAAATCGTTTCAGTCGCTCTAGCAAATAAAAGCATTTTTTAGCTACCCTTTTTTCTCTACGATCGCATCAATCAATAGTTTTTAATCGACTAGCTATATAAATATCATTCCATATCCATCATAAATACATGATTATATGGTACACTACTTGGTTAATAGTACTACTTAACAGTCCTTAGTCCTTACTTAATGGTTACTAAAACAGATAAGACAAATAACTATTTAAGATAAGAAGATGGGAAATATATAATAATGATATAGAAGAAACTTGAAAAAGGAGAAATGTTAAGATGCTTGGAGAGAGTAAACAAATATCATCAATCAATCATATCATATGCGGGATCGTGTTAAGATGCTTTGGAGGCCCCAGGTTCCCCCACGTTACACGGTGACGGTACACTCCAAAACGGACATATTTTGCTTTTCAGATCTCTAATAACGGCTACAATTTCTCGCTTCTTTTCGTCATAATAGTCTCTTAAGATAATACATAACAGAGAGCATGGTTTGGCCCACACAAAAAGTGATAATGGAGCATAGTTTGACAACAAAATAAAAGAGAGAATAATAGACAGCATAATAAGATGTTTTGAAAGTGAGTGTGTGTTTCTTCCCCTTATATCATTATTGAATTTTGAGTTTTTGCATCCAACTAAAATCAAGCAAGATAACTCTTAGTCTTTACAAATCTAGTGAAGTTCATCTCATTAAGGACTCCACATGAACAGAGTAAGTTAGAAGCGTAATGGTAACCCAAACTACATGTCAAAATCGAAGAACGGAGAAAGTGATAGAAACCTTAGTAGAGATAGATGAAAATCTTGTCGTTTCTTGGCGATTTAGTTAAATATAACTAGTTTTGATATATGACACACGCGGATTTTTATCGTGGAAAAATAATATACAATTTTTGATGGTAGGATATTGAGACGGATTTGATTTTTAAGAATGAGTATTATGGTTCATTCTCTTATTCTTCTTCTTCCATTTTTTTTTCCTTTTCTTTTTCCTTTTTTCTTTCTTTTAGAGCTTTTCTTCCAAATTTTATAATCATTTGTTATATTAAGAGAGTAAAATATAGGGGAAGAAAGGAGATTGTTGGTTTCTTTTTAGGATGATATTAGGAAATTTGTAGTTTTCATTTTTCAGTCAAGGCATGTGCATGGTTTTAAAAATCATATTTAAGAATAACATAATTTTCTTTTGCCGACAAAAAAAAGACGCATATATTTCTTTTACGTTTGGTTTATTGGGTTTGGCCGTTTGGGTGCTTAATATAATTTAAATGTTTAAAGCAGAGTACATGTGTCCAGCAGCATTAGCGCTAACACATTTGCCTATTTGGTGATGGTAAGCCATGGAGAGATAGAGTGAAATATGTGAAGCCGTTAAAAGTGTGAGTGGAGGGGAACTGAGTATAGAGGAGAGACTGATATCTTGGCTGCCACCAATGGTAGGATGGACGAAGTTGAATACTGATGGCACATCGCATGGAAATCCGGGGTTGGCAACGGCTGGTGGGGTTTTACGAAATGGAGAGGGGCAGTGGTGTGGCGGTTTTGCGTTAAACATTGGGAGATGCATTGCACTGATGGCAGAGTTAGAGTTATGGGGAGTGTACTATATAGACTCTGCATTGCGTGGAAGAAGGAGGTAGACTCTTTAATGGTGGTTGACTTTCTTAACATAGGAATTTGTGATACACACCCGCTGTTGTTCCTGGTACACCTGTGCCATGGTTTCTTATCGAATGACTGGAATGTCCAAATTACGCATGTGTATAGAGAGGCTAATCGAACTATGCATTCTTTTTGCCTTTAGGTTTACATACTTTTGATTCAGCCCCTTCGGACTTAGTTGCTGTTTTGTATGACGACGAGTGTGAAAACTCGAGATCACGGCAAATCCGTGTGTAAGAACATTTGTTTTCTTTAATAAATTATGGGATCTTGCTCCCGGTGATTCACCAAAAAAAGCATTAGCGCTAACATCTGCTTAAAGTCTATACCGACAATTAATCCTCTAGTGGACATAATATTTCAAGATGGGCTACATATACACAATTCTCATACACAATTCTCTCTAATAGGCTGTTAAGGTTGATGTTGATTACTAATTGGGATCTTAGGCCTGTTTTTACAAAAATAAACATTTGGGGGAAGATAAATTCATGTAAATCAAAAGAAGAATAATTCGATCGATCATCAGATTCTCCCAGGCACGTTTCCCGAGTAAGCCGCAGCCTCCTTCGTTTCCGCTCCGATTTCAGGATGAATCGCCGGCGATTCCCTCCCTGAAGTCGGAGCTCCGCCTCCTTTTTCCCGGCCTCCGCTTGGTGACCGATGAAGTTTTGTTACCTTTTGTCGGTGGATCTTACGCCGCCGAGTTATGTTAGCGCTTTCTCAATCATCGACTGTGCTGCGTCTCTGATGGTTACGGAGCCGCTTGGGTGTACGTCGAATCATTTTCACCACCGTGTGAGTACTCCTCCGGAAAGGCTGGTGCCTCCGCGCGAGGCATCTCAACCTCCAGATGAGTCTCCGACCTTGCCCCCCCTCCGACCGTCTCTCCAGAAGCCATTGTTTCGTCTGGTCGCCGCAGAGACTGGCCGGAATCTGGTTTCTGCTCCCTCGTCACCTCCTTTTCCCGATGAGCTTATCAGTGTTCTCGATCTGCTCCTTCTCGGGAAGGTGATTCTCCCAGGGCTGTCGTGTTCTCTCGCTGTTTCCATGGAGTCGACGATACATCCTCTCCGCCGTGAAGGTCTCTTAGCGTCGGATCCTCTAGATCCGGTGAAGACTGCTTCTCCGCTTGCTCATCTTCCTCCGTCTTCGCCGGTGAATCCTCCAAACCCTCCAGATCCACCGGATCCGCCTGACCCGCCCAATGTCTGTGGATCTAGGATACCATTTTATCTTCTCTCCCCTTCTCAGAGGTCGGCTTCTTCCTCTGCGTTGTTGCCTGAGAGACTTCTATCTTCGCCGAGGAGCCATTCCGGTTTACACTTCCAATCAGTATCTTTCACAACTCCATTCATCGATCAATCCTACACCGTATCTCTAAGCTTTGACCATTTGAAGCTTTCCGTCCTATTCCTCGCCGGCGAAGGGACATCGGGATCTTGGATTCCCGTTTTCGTCAGTTTTCATATCTTGTTCCGGCGTTGTATTTTGTCCATACCTAGCTCTGTTTTGATGAAGCCTCTACCAAGAAAGCTATGCTATCTGGTAACTCATGTCTCCTCCTTTCGAGAGCGAGTTTCCTCATCATCCTCAGTGAGAGGTAAGCGAATTATATTTGCTCTGATCCTCTCTATGAAAGGTGAACTATTCTCCGTTTCAAAACCGGAAATCTTCTCCTCCTTTATGGAGCGAGTATCATTAAGCTTTGCATTGATGGCTTTGGCTATAGTCTTGCAAGCAGTTTATGACCATGTTGTTGTGGTCTTGGGTCTAAAGAAAGCTGATGTCAAGTCTACTTCTTTTCAAACTTCAACAATTCAAAGTCTCGTGGACTGTTATTTGGTTGTTGATATCATGGTGTTTGGTAGTATTTTGTTCTTAGCTTCAGGCAAGGAATTTGGTACCTGGACCTTGTATCCAGGAAATTCTGCTTCCTTTTATATCTCAAAGGAAGAATCAATCCATTGTGGTTATTCTGAATTTATCTTGTTCTACTTTAGTTTGGTTGTGTTTACTGTAATTTTAGATTCAACTCTAAGTTTGGATCTCTTCCTCTTTTATGGAGTTGTAACCGAAGATTGATTTATAAAATCAGTTTGTGCACAAAAAAAAAAAAAAAAAACATTTGGGGGAAGATCAACCTATGTCCAGATATCCTGATTTTTTTTTTTTTTTTTTTTCCAGATGTCCTGAATTCTAGTAATGATTGTATAAAAATGACTAATTTAATTTGTCCTTGATGTCCGATTCTTAACTACTGCAAAAACATACAAAAAGTCAACCCTGTTTTGATTAAGACTACCGGTTTGGAACAATTTTCTCAAATAACTAAGCTAGTCAGGTAATTGGTTGACAAAAAATTACTATCTTCAATCTAGATTTTTTCAATTTTAAATTTCGAAAAAGCTGAAATCTGAATACAAAAAACTAAGACGTAATAGCGTTAAACTATACATTAAAAAGGAGATTAATAAAAGTACAAGATAATTCCACATAATGGTACAGATTTCTAAATTCTAGTAGTCTTCGATAGCTGTATGAAGGACACATTTTGTAATCTCGATTAGGACCTCCGATAGTTTAAATAATACTATTTTATAAATAAATATACCCACCAGGTCCTTTTCATCAATTTGTCTCCACTATCCATCATCAAGAAATAGTTAAAGATTAGCTACAGTAATGTATTATTTTTCTTCCTGATTCAAAATTATCACATGTATTCAATCACTATTTTTTTTTTGCTAGGACATTCATTCATTAATTAGCACACTAATACACTTCTATTTGATGATAAATATTTGCCAACAAATTATTTTGTGTATCATTTTCATCCCTTATGGACCATACGGTAAGGTCTAACTTGTCTAACCATGAATTATATTTTGTCTGCTCTGACTATTCTGTCCAGGGTCGCATCAAAACGCATTGTGAGATTTAACTAGCTAGTAATCTGTTACTGCATACTTTTGTACACAAGGTTATATGTCTTTTTGTACTTAAGGGTATATGTCTTTTTTTGTGTGTTTCTGTTGGTTATAACTTATAACTAGTGATATATGTTTGGCTTAATTTGTCGAACTGCTAGAGAAATTGACTGAAAATTATTATAACACATATTTTATTATTTATACATCCATAATTCACGAATCAATAATGATCGTGGCCTCGTGGGCTTTGTTTTTCTCACATATTTAAAAGCACTATACTTTGTTGGAAAATGGATTATAGTTGGAACTCTATAAATTAATCCTCGATAAAATGTGTCATTTATATAGCTATCGATAAAATTAATACTCCAAGTTGGACCAATGTAAAAATTAGCAAAATTTGATAAAATAATATAATAATAATATTTTTAAAACTATATGTAAATATATGGTCCCATTAATATCATAAATTAATAATTATCAAAAATAATCTTATATAAATACATATCTATGATGATATACTAAAATATAAGTATAATTTTTTTTTAAAACTCAAATATATTTAGAATCCATCCATAATTTTAGAATAATGAAATTATACAAAATATAATAAAATTTTTAAAATATATTATTTTATTTTAATTTATTTTTAATTTTAGTTAATTATTAATAAAATTTTATTTTATTCAAAATCGATAATTTAATAACTCTATAACTTAATAAAATATCAAAGTCCCAACTTTATTAATTTATAGAGTTTCTATTCTATATATTATTCAACGTTCATTTTGTTTATTTGAAAAAAGGAAACACAATTTTCCAAGATATTTGGACAACCAAACAAGATTTTCGAAATCATTATCGTCAGATTTTTTTCTTCTTACATATTTAAATGCACCATACATTGTTCAACAAAGTTGAAAATACTGATATTCAATACTTATATTTTATTTAAAATAAAAAAAATTCTTACTAAATCAAGTCAGGTTCAATTTTACCCGCAGTTAAACTTAAAATGTTGACTGTTTTTGTTTGTATACTTCAGCATTCATATTCACATCTAGTCTAGTTTGACCAAGAAAAGAGAGATTCACATCGGGTTAAGTAGATGTATACAATTTGTAAACGATAAGAAAATACAAGAAAAAGTTTGATTTGTCTAAAGGTTCTTTTCAATCAAAAGACTAAAAAAAACATATGATGAGTATATATATATATTTAATGTAATTGTTAGTATTATCTTTCACAAAGCTCAAAAAGAAAAAACGTACCTAATAATCACAACACGCTAACCCTATAATAAATCACAACACGATAACCCTACAATTATAGTCTACAAAAGTGTAGTATATTATTTTAGGAAAAATTGCATTTTAAACCTGACAAAAAATAACACTTTAAACTTTAATGGTTTTTCACTAGCACTTCAAACACTCAAAACATTTACAATTTTAAACCACGAAATTAACAATTTTTTACACAATGCTAAAAAATTTAATGGAAAAAAGTTTAATAATTGAGTTTCGAAGAGATAATTGAATGTTTAGAAGTCGAAATGGGGTAAATAAAATTTGTATGATTGAGTTCGAGTTATTAAGCCTTTTTCGTTTAATTATTGATTCTTTGAATTTAAAGTATTAAACATTTTTCATTAAATTTTTCAGCGGCGTGTAAAAATTTGTTAATTTCGTGGTTTAAAGTGTGAAAAAAATGGTTTGAGTGTTTGAAATGCTAATAAAAACTTTGGAGGTTTAAAGTGCTAGCATTTCTCAACTGCTAAGCATAAACATAACATAAAAAAATGACACATCAGCAAACTTATAGAATTTATATATTTATTTATTTAAAAAATTAAATCTATTTGTGACGACAAATCTTGTCGTGTGACTAAAGAAGAAGAATAAAGAACTTTGTTTACACATAGCACACAAAACAAAACCAAATCCATATTCAACATTAGACTGAGATATGAATCGATGTCACTGTAACTAAATTTGGAGGTCTTACAAAAACAAAAACTAAAATTTGAGGTTACTGTGTTCTGAAAGCAGCGAGAAAATCAATGGGTGAGAAGCAAGTGATTGAAGAATTAGAAGAAGCGATGAGGAGCAAGACTTCTATGGTTTTCGCCATTAATGGAGAAAGATTCGAGCTCGAGCTCTGTTCCCTTGATCCTTCAACTACACTCGTCGATTTCTTGCGCAACAAGACTCCTTTCAAGAGCGTCAAGCTCGGTTGTGGCGAAGGTACCAAATTTTACCCTCTACTCTATCTTCATGTTCTTGAGTCTTTTGTCTGAGAAACCACAAGACTTTTAGATTCAATAGCAACAAATTCCCCAAAAAGAGAGTAGAAATTGCAAGATTAACTGATTCTTTTTCTAAGACTGATTCGATTAGACTCCGGATTTTAAACACTGCTTTCTGCGCATGCATTTTTTGAACAATCCATAAAAAAAAATGAACAATCCACAAATAGTTAAGACAATTTTTAGAAAAAAATATATTTTCAAAGTGTTTTTGCAAAGTGATGTATATTGCAAACGCCAATTTTATCGGTTTGACTTTGTAAACAAGGAGTTTTAACCTTTTAGCAAAGAAAGAAAAAACAAGCAGGTTTTGCTTTACATATTATTTGTTAACAAACTGAATATAATTGAAGACTTAAAATTAAAAATAGAATCTCTTTGGTTCGTTTGGCTTTTGCTTTTTGTGTTCCAAGTAAATGTATCTTCTCTGGACACAGGTGGTTGTGGCGCTTGTGTTGTTCTTCTTTCAAAGTATGATCCACTGCTCGAAAAAGTCGATGACTTCACAGTCAGCTCGTGTCTCACTCTCCTATGCAGCATCGACGGCTGCTCCATCACTACCTCCGAAGGCCTCGGCAACAGCAGAGTCGGTTTCCACGCTGTCCACGAGCGTATCGCCGGTTTCCACGCCACGCAATGCGGTTTCTGCACTCCTGGAATGAGCGTTTCCATGTTCTCCGCTCTCTTGAACGCTGATAAGTCTCATCCTCCGCCACACAGCGGTTTCTCAAACCTCACGGCTGCGGAAGCAGAGAAGGCTGTGTCAGGTAATCTATGCCGGTGCACCGGTTACAGACCTCTCGTGGACGCTTGTAAGAGCTTCGCAGCGGACGTGGACATCGAAGACCTCGGATTCAATTCCTTTTGCAAGAAGGGAGAAAACAGAGCCGAGGTTTTGAAAAGGTTGCCATGTTATGATCACGCATCATCTCAAGTCTGTGAATTTCCGGAGTTCTTGAAGCAAGAAATCAAGAACGGTATGGTTCTTGATCCAAGAAAGTATAGCTGGTCAAGCCCTGCTAGTGTCTCGGAGCTTCAGGGGTTATTATCAGAGGTTGAGAATGGAATGTCGGTTAAGTTAGTTGCGGGTAACACGAGCACAGGGTATTACAAAGAAGAGAAACAGAGGAAGTACGAAAGGTTTTTCGATATAAGGCGGATTCCGGAGCTCGCTGTGGTGAGAAGAGACGAGAAAGGAGTTGAATTAGGAGCTGCTGTGACTATATCGAAAGCTATTGAGGCTCTAAGAGGTAAAGATAATGTTTCTATGTTGGCGAAACTCGCAAACCATATGGAGAAGATTGCGAACAGGTTCGTGAGGAACACGGGGACGTTAGGTGGAAACATCATGATGGCGCAGAGGAAACAGTTTCCTTCGGATCTCACAACCATACTTCTTGCTGCTAGAGCGACGGTGAAGATCATGAGTAGTAGCTCAGGTCAAGAACAGTTGACATTGGAAGAGTTTCTTCAACAGCCTCCTCTTGATACCAAATCCCTTCTTTTGAGCATCGAGATCCCGTCTTGGAGCTCCGTGAAGACGAAGAAGAACGGTTCTTCTTCGGATACTCATTTGCTCTTTGAAACTTACAGAGCAGCGCCACGTCCTCTGGGAAACGCATTGGCGTTTCTGAATGCAGCTTTCTCAGCCGAAGTTTCTTTAAGTGAAGAGCTTGATGGCATTGTTGTACATGATTGTTTGTTAGCTTTTGGAGCTTACGGGACCAAACACGCACACAGGGCGAGGAAAGTGGAAGAATTTCTTACAGGGAAAGTGATCACTGATGAAGTTTTGATGGAAGCTATTGGCTTGCTTAAAGATGAGATAGTACCTGATAAGGGTACTTCGAATCCTGGTTATAGATCAAGCTTGTCTGTTGCTTTTCTCTTTGAGTTCTTCGGATCTTTAACTCAAACAAATGCTAAAACGACGAACGTGTGGCTCAACGGAGGAGGATGCAAAGAGATCGGTTTTGTTGATCAGAATGTTGAATCTTTGAAACCTGAAGCTATGTTATCATCTGCACAACAGATAGTTGAAAATCAAGAACATAGTCCGGTTGGGAAAGGCATTGTAAAGGCTGGTGCTTGTCTCCAAGCATCTGGTAAGTTCTACATATATATATATATATATATATATATATTCTCTAAGATCACTTTTCCGGGTGAACATTGATTCTCTGTTGATGTTTTTGATACATTTTCAGGTGAGGCTGTTTATGTAGACGACATTCCTTCGCCGGAAAATTGTCTATACGGCGCATTTATCTACAGTACAATGCCGCTGGCGCGGATCAAGAGTATAAGGTTCAAGGAAAACAGAGTTCCAGAAGGAGTTGTTGGCATAATAACTTACAAAGATATTCCGAAAAGCGGGCAAAATGTTGGTACCAAAGGTTTCTTTGCCTCGGATGTTTTGTTTGCAGAAGAAATCACTCATTGTGCGGGTCAGATCATCGCCTTTTTGGTAAGTCTTGGTAAAGAGTTTCTCTCTTCCTTTGAAGCATTTTATGTAGAATAAAACTTTAGATTCAAGTTGCTTTATCTGCAGGTTGCAGATAGTCAAAAGCGTGCAGATGTTGCAGCAAGTCTTGTTGTGATTGACTATGACACTGAGAATTTAGAGTCACCGATACTGTCTGTAGAAGAAGCTGTCGAAAGATGTAGCCTTTTCGAGATCTTTCCACGTCTTCGTGGTAAACCAGTCGGTGATATCACCAAAGGAATGGCTGAGGCTGAACATAAGATTATTGGATCAAAGGTGGTTCCTTTCAAGACTTATATATATGTCTCTCAAGCCCTGCTCTTGTCTAATCATCATGTTAATCTTTGTAGTTAAGTGTCGGGTCACAGTACTTCTTCTATATGGAGACGCAAACGGCTCTTGCTGTGCCTGATGAAGACAACTGTATGGTGGTTTATAGCTCGTCTCAAGTTCCCGAGTATGTACACCGAACCATCGCCGGATGTCTTGGAGTTCCTGAGCATAATGTCCGCGTCATCACTCGTAGATGTGGAGGAGGATTCGGTGGGAAAGTCACTAAATCAATGCCTGTGAGTTGGCATTCTGAAAGTGTGTACTTTGAGCATTTGTTTGATGTATACTTCTAACATCAACAACCTGTTTTCAGGTGGCTGCAGCTTGTGCACTTGCAGCATCCAAAATGCAGCGTCCTGTGAGGATATATGTGAACCGGAAAACGGATATGATAACAACCGGAGGAAGACATCCGATGAAGGTTACATATAGTGTTGGATTCAAATCCAATGGGAAGATCACTGGTTTGGATATGGAGGTGTTACTTGAGGTAGGGATAAGCGAAGATATAAGCCCGCTTATTCCAAAGGGCATTCAATGTGCACTGATGAAGTATGATTGGGGTGCTCTGTCGTTTGATGTGAAACTATGCAAGACAAACACTGTGAGCAGAACCTCGGTTCGAGCTCCAGGGGATGTACAAGGAACTTATATAGGAGAGGCCATCATGGAGAAAGTAGCTTCATATCTTTCTATTGATGTGGATGAGATCAGGAAGGTTAATCTCCATACGTATGAGAGCTTGAAGCTGTTTCACAATGCTCAAGCTGGTGAATCCCCTGAGTACACGTTACCAATGATTTGGGACAAGCTCGATGAGTCCTCGGGGTTTAACCAGCGGAGGAAGGTGGTTGAGGAGTTCAATGCAACAAACAAGTGGAGAAAGAGAGGGATCTCGCGTGTGCCTGCTATTTATGGAGTGTCCATGCGGCTAACACCGGGGAGAGTAAGCGTGTTGAGCGATGGGTCAGTAGTGGTTGAGGTTCCAGGGATTGAGATAGGTCAAGGGCTGTGGACAAAGGTGAAACAGATGGCTGCATTTTCTCTTGGACTCATCCAGTGCGGTACGACAAGCGATGAGCTTCTGGAGAAGATCCGGGTGGTCCAATCAGACACCCTGAGTTTGGTACAAGGCTCAGTAACTGGTGGTAGCACGAGCTCTGAGGCGAGCAGTGAAGCGGTTAGGATTTGCTGCGAGGGGTTAGTCGAAAGGCTTATACCCGTCAAGAACGCTTTGGCGGAGCGAACAGGAGGACCTGTGACTTGGGATAGCCTCATCAGTCAGGTGACCATAACGCTTGAAACATTCTCATTCTCTGGTTACTTCTGAGTGGACTTATAACGGTTCTATTCTTGGAATTGTGTGGCGTAGTGATGTCTCTGTATTTTGCATGCATTTAGGAGCACATTCCATCTAGTTTCGCCCCCATATTAGCTCATATCTTCAGCATTTTAGTGTAAATCTCTTGCATTGTACAAACACATGGCATTTAGGACTTGCATTGCATTAGTGGTGTATTTGGGAGTTGTACCAGGTGTTTTGGAGCTGAAAAGGGGGAGAAATGGAGTGGAGATGAAGAAGGAGTGAAGTCTGGGCGAAACAGGATGAGCAAACAGGATGAGCAAACAGGATGAGAAACAGGTTGAGAACCTGTTTGCCGACGGAAAGCTGAGCATTGACCAAAAGAAGGGAGTTGACCCGCATTTTACCTGATCTGTTCTGAGCTGTGCGAATTGGGAAGGAAGAAGGGTCAACTTAAATGAGTTGACTGAGGTTTCCCTTTGTACCTCACTATAAAAGCCCTTAAACCTAATTTCTTTGCATCTTATCTTGTAATCTCTTGGAGAAAATAGATCTAAACTTTCCTCTTTGAGAATTTTCTTTGTATTTACATTTTGCTTTGGATTTCTAATCAAGTTTAGTCATTTCATCTTGCGTTCTTCTTGTCTTATTTAGTTTCACGCTTTCCTCTCTTTCTATCTATGATTAGGACCCTTTCCTCTCTAGGATTTGGTGTTCTTGTTATGGGTAGTGAGTAAATCATCTTGGGTCTTGAGGGATGAGATAGATTAGAAGAAATTGGGGTTTGATTGAGTGTCTAGAGGGTTTTAATCCTTCCATAAGGTCCTTCTTTGCTGGGTTTGCTTAAGGCTAGACCTTCTTTGATCACTTAGATCTAGATCCAAGGCTTTTCTCACCACGGGAGTGGGTGAAAAGCTGGACCGACCAGCAAAGAGATGAGCTTGTCCTTCACACGGGAGTGGTTGTTTGGAGAGCTCATCGGACTAAGGGAGTTGGCGTTTAAGGCTGGCTTGCGTCGTCCAGCTAACGGGAGTTAGATCCTTGGGCTGGCGCTAGCTTAGGGGTTCTCACCACGGGAGTGGGCTAACCTTTCTCCTTGAACTCCCTTCCTAGGACTTAGCTTTAGTTGAGTTTCTAGACACTTTATTGACCCCTAAGATCTTGTAATCGATTGTCTCATCCCAAGACTCCCTTTTTATCATCAAAGTTTACATCTTTCATTTAGTTAAACGTTTATTACACATCGCTTATTGAATTGCATTCATTCTAGATTACATTTACGGTTTTTATTGCATTTTCGTTTCTGTTCTAAGTTCACTTGTTACTTTTGAAATCATTGCTCTTGACTTGATCATTTCTTGCATTCGAAATTGTTTTCAACTAGCTCCATTTTGGATTGACTCTCAAGACCACAATGACATGAGTGGGATTGTTAATTGAACACGCAAAAATCCTGTTTCAATTTGGCGCCGTTGCCATTTGGAGTTTTACGTTTGATCATTTTCGATTTAGATTGTTTTCAAGATCAAGTTTTTTATTTTCACTTTCCATAGTTTGTTTCATACCTGTCATTTGGGAGCTGCTTTTCTCTTTTGCAGGATTATAACAACGTGTTAGCTTGTTTGTTGTCTGGGATTTGCCTTCTTTCTTTTGCAGGTTTATGCACACTCGATCACGTGGAGCTCACAATTTGCTTGACACAAGTGATCTTGATCGAGCAGAACGAGCCAAGCGAGAACGGCAAGCACAACTCAGGGCTGAACAGCAGCTAGCAGCTGAGCAGCAGGCTTTTCAGAACGACCAGCATTTTGAGCAAATGGCAGACCCACCAGTGGTACGTGCACCGCCTCAGGCGGCACAGCAGGCCGCAAACCAGCAAGCCGCAAACCAGCAGGCCGCAAACCAGCAGGCCGCAGCACATCCCGTTCATCCTCCACGTGTTGCTCGACAAATCGGGGCTGGCGATACTCCGAATTCTCACCTTAACCGCCACGGAATTACCCCACCACCAGTCCCCAATAACAACTTTGAAATCAAGACCAGCTTGATCTCTTTGGTGGAGAATTCGCAATTTCACGGCATGAGGGATGAGGATCCGTTGAAGCACCTTGACAAGTTTGACCGACTCTGTTCGTTGCAGAAAATAAATGGTGTTTCCGAAGATGGCTTCAAGTTACGGCTTTTTCCTTTCTCTTTGGGCGGAAAAGCATTAGCTTGGGAGACTTCTTTACCTGAAGGTTCGGTCACTACTTGGGACCAATGCAAGCGCGCATTTCTGGCTAAGTTCTTTCCGACATCCCGGACTGCGAAGTTGAGGAACGAAATCTCGGGTTTCACGCAGCTCAACAGCGAGACCTTCAGCGAAGCATATGAGCGTTTCAAAGGCTACCAGATGCAATGCCCCCACCACGGTTTCTCCAAGGAGAATTTGCTGAGTACGTTGTACCGCGGAGTTTTACCGAAGTACCGCATGTTGTTGGACACAGCTAGCAATGGATACTTCATGGGTCAAGATGTTGATGATGGATTGCTTTTGGTTGAGAACATCGCTACTAGTGATGGCAATTACAACGAGGAATATGACCGATCTGATAGAGGCAGCTCACTTAACGAAGAGAAGCTCAAGAAAGAGATAAAAACACTCAACGATAAGTTCGACAAGATGATCAGCGGTCAGCAGAAGCATGTGCATTTTGTTTGTGAGGATGATGTTGTCGAAGAGGAGGAGGAACAACAGGTTGAAGAGGTCCATTACGTCAACAATCAGGGCGGTTACCAACGGGGGTTCATCAACTACAAGAACAATCCCAACCTCTCCTACCGTTCTACAAACGTTGAGAATCCTCAAGACCAAGTCTACCCTCCACAGCAAACACAGCAGCCCAGTGGACAGCAAAACCAGCAGCAAAGTGGACAGCATAGTGGACAGCAAGTGGTCTATTACAAGAAAGGTTATCCACCTAAAACATTTGGTTCACCACAGCAAGTTTCTACTCAAGGTCAGGCAGGCAGCAGTTCAAGTCAGGATTCGGATACGACGAGTATGCTGAAACAGCTTCTTCAGGGACAAGTTACAGGGGCGAGTGACCTTCACATCAAGTTGGCTGAAATCCACAACAAAGTCGACAGTTCACACCATGAGCTCACCAGAAAGATCGAGGAACTAAGCTCCAAGGTTCAGTACTTGGAGTCTCATCACAACAGCAGCTCGAAGGGAACGCTGCCCGGAAAACC
This sequence comes from Erythrophleum ivorense, assembly GCA_026724425.1. Lineage (NCBI taxonomy): Eukaryota > Viridiplantae > Streptophyta > Magnoliopsida > Fabales > Fabaceae > Erythrophleum > Erythrophleum ivorense. Next base: position 7,387,859 of record JAIUCV010000071.1, on the reverse strand, counting down.
GATCCCCAACCCGAAAGAATACGCGAAAGCTATCACTCTTCGCAGTGGCCGCAATCTCCCGCCGCGTACCGCTCCGGTGAGTCCCAACGAGGACGTTGTGATTCAAGTGGAGGAGGATTTAGTTGAGGGCGATGCTGAAGTTCCAGCTGAGAATGAGTCGGAAGCTAGAAAGACAAGAGAGACATCCAGAAACGGCAACCATGAGGACAAAAAGAGGACGGAAACTCCTTTTGTCCCTCCGCCTTACAAACCTCCGATGCCGTTTCCGGGCCGGTTTAAGAAACAGTTGATAGCTAAGTACAAGGGACTCTTTGACAAGGTTATGGATGAGATTGAAGTTAAATTGCCAATTCTGGACGCCCTAATGTTGATACCGCCATACCAGAAATTTCTCAAAGACGCCATCTTAGAAAGGACCAAAGAGGTTCAAGGTATGGTAGTGCTATCTCAGGAGTGTAGTGCCATAATCCAAAGTAGAGTGGTCACTAAGAAGCTAGGCGATCCAGGAAGCTTCACTTTACCTTGCTCTCTAGGCCCACTATCTTTCAGAAACAGCTTATGTGACTTGGGAGCGAGCGTTAGTATCATGCCTCTGACCGTAGCTAAGCGACTTGGTTTCAGCGACTACAAGAGGTGTAACTTCTCCCTAGTGCTGGCCGACCGTTCCATAAGACTACCAAAGGGAATGCTAGAGGACATGCCACTCAAAGTCGGAAATGTGGTAGTGCCCACGGATTTCATAGTGCTGGAAATGGATGAGGAACCCAAGGATCCATTGATCTTGGGAAGGCCATTTTTGGCAACCGCTGGAGCTGTTATTGATGTGAAGCGTGGAAAAATAGAGCTGAATCTGGGTAAAGACTGTAGGATGGTCTTCGATATCAACGATGTGATGAAGCAGCCGACCATGAGTGGCGAGTCGTTCTACATCGAGACCTTAGACCAACTGGCTGACGAGTACTTGGAAGAGTTAAATGTTGAGGATAAGCTGCAAGTAGCTCTCACTAAGGACAATGCTGAATTTGGGTGTTTGCAGGCTGAGAGTTTGGGTTATGCTTGGCTGCTGGACACAAACAAAGCTGAGACAGGGGAAATCGGTTTAGAAAAACTTGTTGAGACAGCCTCAGATGACAAACAGGATGACAAACAGGTTGTGAACCTGTTTGCGCTCGGACAGAATCCGAGTGAAGAAGTCTCGCCTTCCCAGCCAGCTGATGACGACTGGTCCGAGCTCAAGGCACCGAAAGTTGAGCTTAAACCTCTTCCAAAGGGGCTCAGGTATGCGTTCTTAGGTCCTAACTCCACATATCCTGTCATAGTGAATGCTGCATTAGCCCCTCATGAGCTTGATACCCTTCTTGCTGAGTTGCGAAAGTACAGGAGAGCTCTTGGTTATTCGCTAGATGATATCAAGGGTCTCTCCCCTACTCTTTGCACTCACAGAATTCATCTTGAGAACGAATCGAAGGGATCAATTGAGCACCAACGTAGATTGAACCCAAAGCTTAAAGAAGTAGTTAAGAAAGAGGTCTTAAAGCTTCTTGATGCTGGGATTATTTACCCGATTTCGGACAGTACATGGGTTTCACCTGTACATTGCGTCCCGAAAAAGGGTGGTATCACAGTCATCAAGAACGAAAACAATGAGCTGATCCCTTCTAGGGTAATAGTTGGACATAGAATGTGCATTGACTATAGAAAGCTTAATGCTGCATCTAGGAAAGACCATTTTCCTTTACCATTCATCGACCAAATGCTTGAACGTCTAGCTTGTCATCCGTTTTATTGTTTCTTGGACGGGTACAGTGGCTTTTTCCAGATCCCTATCCACCCGGATGATCAGGAGAAAACCACTTTTACCTGTCCTTATGGAACTTTTGCATATAAACGCATGCCTTTCGGTTTATGTAATGCACCCGCCACTTTCCAGCGTTGCATGACTTCCATATTCTCGGATTTGATAGAGGAAACGGTCGAAGTCTTTATGGATGACTTTTCCGTATATGGCTCGTCCTTTTCCTCGTGTTTGTCTAATTTGTGCAGGGTATTGGAAAGATGCGAGGCGACAAATCTTGTGCTTAATTGGGAGAAATGCAACTTTATGGTGCAAGAGGGCATAGTGTTAGGGCACAAGATCTCCGAAAGTGGTATTGAGGTTGACAAAGCAAAGGTTGAGGTTATGATGCAGCTGGGTGAACCAAGGACGGTGAAGGATGTTCGGAGCTTTTTGGGACATGCGGGTTTCTACAGACGGTTTATTAAGGACTTTTCGAAGATTGCTAGGCCACTCACTAGACTTCTGTGCAAAGAGAAGGACTTTGAGTTTGATGGAGAGTGTCGCCAAGCCTTCCTAGAGATCAAAGCCGCCCTTTGTAGCGCACCGATTGTCCAAGCTCCGAACTGGGAGCTGCCTTTTGAGATAATGTGTGATGCTTCGGATTTTGCGGTTGGTGCTGTATTAGGACAGCGGGTTGAGAAGAGACTGAACGTTATCTACTATGCGAGTAGAACACTCGACGAGGCACAGACTCGCTATGCCACCACGGAGAAGGAACTCTTAGCCGTTGTCTTCGCATTCGATAAATTTCGCAGCTACATAGTGGGATCCAAGGTAGTAGTTCATACGGACCACGCTGCCTTAAAGTACCTCTACACGAAGAAAGATGCCAAGCCGAGGCTCCTCCGCTGGTTGCTTCTCTTACAAGAGTTTGATCTTGAGATTGTTGATAAGAAGGGGGTAGAAAATAGTGTGGCTGATCACTTGTCTAGGATGAAGATTGATGAGGAGGTGCCCATTAATGACTCTCTTCCAGAAGAGCAACTCATGGCATTGGAGGTTATAAAGACTAAGCTAGACGATGCCTATGCCTTGAAAGATGAGAGGCTGCCTTGGTATGTGGACTTTGTGAACTACTTAGTCAGCGGTGAGATCCCTGAGGATATTAGCGGTTACAAAAAGAAGAAGTTCTTGCGAGATGTGTGCCACTATTACTGGGATGAGCCTTACTTGTTTAGGCGTGGGAATGATGGTCTGTTTAGGAGATGTGTTGCTGAAGCTGAGGGAGAGGACATCTTGCGCCATTGCCACGGTTCTAGTTATGGTGGCCACTTCGCGGTTTTCAAGACGGTTCAGAAGGTGCTCCAGGCTGGGTTTTGGTGGCCAAGTATGTTTAAGGATGCTCATGATCATATCGCCAAGTGTGATGCATGTCAACGGGCAGGGAACATTTCAATGAGGAATGAGATGCCTCAAAACCCAATCATAGTAGTCGAGATATTCGATGTTTGGGGCATTGACTTCGTTGGACCGTTTAACCCTGCTTCTCACGGAAACTCATACATCTTGGTAGCTGTGGATTACGTCTCAAAGTGGGTAGAAGCTATTGCAGCGCCTACCAACGATGCTAAAGTGGTCCTAAAGCTGTTCAACACAATAATCTTTCCGAGGTTCGGTGTGCCACGATGCGTGATAAGCGATGGAGGATCACACTTTGTGAACAAAGTGTTTGAGAACCTTTTGAGGAAGCATGGGGTGAAACACAAAGTAGCCACTCCCTATCACCCACAGACCAGCGGTCAAGTGGAGGTTTCAAACAAGCAAATCAAGGCCATACTTCACAAGACAGTTAGCTCGTCTAGAAGAGACTGGTCTTTGAAACTTGATGATGCTTTGTGGGCATATAGGACTGCTTACAAGACCCCTATTGGAAGAACCCCATACTCACTTCTCTACGGTAAGTCATGCCATCTCCCGGTTGAGTTGGAATACAAGGCGCTTTGGGCCATCAAAATGCTCAACATGGATCTCAGAACAGCTCAGGAGAAGCGAGAAACTGACCTGCATGAGTTAGAAGAAATCAGGCTTGATGCTTATGAAAGTTCTCGAATATACAAAGAGAGAACGAAGGCTTTTCATGACAAGCGGATTGTTCCTAAAACCTTCAAGGAAGGGGATGATGTTCTTCTTTACAACTCGAGACTTAAGCTCTTCCCCGGAAAACTTAAGTCACGTTGGTCTGGTCCCTTCAAGGTTAGAGAAGTATTACCTTATGGAGCCGTGACTTTGTTGAACAAAGAAGGTGGAGATTTCACGGTGAATGGCCAGCGGGTTAAGCCTTATATGGCGGATGTGGTGATTGGAGAGGGGAGTTCAGTCTCTCTCCATGATGTTGATGCTGCTTAACAGGAATGAAGGTCGAGCTTGTGACTTTAAACAAGCCCACTTGGGAGGGAATCCCATGACTATCCTTTTGTATATATTGTTTTAGTTTTGGACCTTTTGCTGTTTTTGCCTTTTGTCTCTGCTGACATGTTCAGGTTTTGGCTGGTATATCAAGTTTGGGAAATGGGAAACCATTGAGCAGAAAAGTTGTTAAAAATCAACCCAAGACGGGTTGATTGTCTGAGAAATTGGCTCAAACGGGTTGTCAAACAGGTTTCCTCCCCTGGATCAACCTGTTTGACAGCCCGCCCAGGTAAGTCAACTCTCCTCTGTTGACTTTTCCGAGAAAACCCTTCCTCATCTCATTTTTTAGAAAAATCCCGCATTTCTTCTTTTACGCCCCTTTACCGTTTTTCCTCAAAGCAAAAACTCGTTCTCTCTCATTTTTCACTCAAATTTCGAATTTCAAAAGCCCCCTCACTCTAAATCCACCGATTTCTAGACCGCAAGTCTTTGTTTAGCTCCTCTCGCCAGTAAATTCAAGGTAATCTTTCCCTTTCAGAATTCAATTCTCTCGGTCCATTGGGTTTCACTTGAGAATTGGAAGATTTTGCTTTTAATCAGCTGATTTGCCTTGAGTCCAACTGGCGTTGACGGATTTAATCGGTGCATGCTAGTATTTTTCCAGTTTGAAGGGTCGAATTTCTAGGCTTAGTGTTTTTCGATTTATTCAAACTAACGCCTTACCTCACCCTAGAATTCGATCTTGTTTCAAGCTTTTCCTCTTGATTTAGCTATTATCGGTTTGGATGTTGAGAGAGTTGAATTGATTTTAGCTTATATTGTAAATTCGAAATTTCACTTTCAGGGAGATTGGAGTTTTTCTGAATATTTTCTCTCTCGACTGTTTTGCGCAATTGTAGCTTGGACTGATTTCTGTGCGACCTTCTTTGCCTCCACAGGTACAATGACCAACACCAGATCAGGGAGACAAGACCCTCCAGAAGACGACAGAGAGAGAGCAAGAAGGGAAAAGAGAGAAGGAAAGCGAAAAGTGGAGTATAGTGCGAAGAGGAAGAAAGGTGTAACAAAGGAGAAATCGCCGGAGTTTGCCGAAACCGTTGAGCAGGATATGGACGAGTCGGTGATTCCCCGGCCTTATGGAGTCCAAGGCCGCATCCGCATCCTCCGAAGAATGAAATTCCTCCCGATGCGCTATCCACACGGAGAAACGCTCAGGGAGCTCGGGATAGAGGAGGATGTGGAAGACATTTTCTTCCAAACTGAGCTTGGGGAGTTCATGAAGCTCGCCTTACCGGCGTACAGGCACCAAGCGATCCAATTCCTCGCGTCCTTGAAGGTGAGGAAACACCCGGCAGCAGCCACATCAGATATTAAGAACGATGGGCCGGGGTTTATCACCTTTCAGCTCTCCGGGGCCGAACACCGGTTGAGCATCGCCGAGCTAGAGGGGATCTATAAGCTGGAGGAAGATGTCGGTTCGGATACTGAGATATGTGTCCCTGGAGCAGAACTGATAAGCCTATGGGGAATGATTAGCTCGCGGCCTTACCAAACCTCGGCGAACAAAAGTAGTCATATCCGCAGCCCAGCCATCCGCTACGCACACAAGGCGATTGCCCACAGCCTCTTCGCACGACACGAGTGTGCCAACGTCACCAAGCAGGAGTTCGAGCTTATCGACATCTCCCTTGAACAGAAGTTGCAGACGCTAGACAACGGCGAGGAGATGCGTGGCGATCTGAAGAGGGCCAGCAAAGCTTGGGCGATTTTAGACTCCTTCAAGCAATGCATGCGGAATGCGGAGCTTGCGTATGAACAAGGGAAGATCAAAGACTCTTATCTGGCGATTGGGAGCATGATCACTCCAATCCTGCTCGCAACCAACGTACCGCTGCCAGCGCCGACGCACCCGCCTCAGTTCATGGATATCGCCTACCTCAACAAAACCTGGTTTTTGAGGGGAATGCACAACGGGAAGCACGTCTATCGGTTCGAGCACCCTACTTTTGGCGTCTCGAAGATCCTCCTCCCTAACAAGGAGCTCACAAGCCACGACACCAGAGCCGGGATCGCCTTCCTTCCCACAGCTCACCAGCTGTTCATGGACGGAGGCGATGCGACAGTGAACGAGGAACAGATGAACGACGAAGGAGAGCCTTCGGAGAGTCAAGCGAGCGGACAAGACGACTTCGACTTCATCCCTTACAACGCCAGCGGCAGCGCCCCAGCCATAGTCAAAGCTCATGAGCACATCCGGCTGTTGCGTAAGGGATTCAAGAAGCAAGCTGAGCTGATCAAGAAGCTCACCGAGACGGTCAATGTCCTGAAGGCTAAGCTTTCGTGCACATCGCCGAAAGCAGCTGAGACCGTAGAGCCAGCGTTGCGTAGAAGCAGGCGCAAGAGGAGGACTGGCGGATCACCACCCCCGACGTCATTCACTCATCCGATCGACCTCGATGAGACACCCACTCCACCCGACAACAGCCCCTGAAAGGTACAACTCCTTTATCATTGTACATACCGTTTTATGTATTTATTTTCCATATGCATTTCATCTTTTATTTTTGTTACATTGATCTCTCTTTCAAGCTTCTATTTGCACAAGGGACCGTGCAATTTAAGTTTGGGGGAGGGGTCAATAGCATTTGACATTGTTTTCTATTTTCTTATTTTCAATTTTGCATCTTTGAGTCTCATATGCATTTCATCTAAGGCATAGAAAACACCAAAAAAATTGAAAAATTTCGAAAAATTGCATTAAACAAAAAGAGGCATCATCTGCATTTACATATTAAGGAATGAGTCTAGATGCATTTCATTTAGTTACTTGCACTTGCATAGGGAGCAATGATAGGCATTTTTCTTAAAAAGTGAAGCTTTTCGAAGAGATTTCAATGTCCCTGTGGTTAATTATCTGGTGCATAGATTGAGTTTGAAGTTAAGTTAGAACCACATTTGGAATGCACTTGATGACATCATGACTTGGTTGAAGCATTGCTTTGAATTGACCTCTCACTTTACTTATCGAAACCTAATTTGGGCATCTTAAATATCATTCTCCTGCATTGAAAGTTTTTGCTCATGGATCTTGTTCCCCTTGGACACTCATTTTTCATTTTTCATCCCTCTTTGTGTGTCTGAGTTTGCTTGAAAACCCTCCCATTGCCGAACCTTTCCTTTAAGCCCAAGACTTTACCGAGTGTAGTGAGGCCTTTTTCCGATTGAGCTAAGCAAAAGGTGTTGAGTCTTGACCGACAGAGTTTGAGCTTCCATGTAGAACTAGCTCACGGTTTTTGAGCTAGAATAGGCTTAGGATTGGGTGTTTGGGAGTTCGTGAAAGGGGGAATGAGTTTTTGATTAGATCTTGAGGGGGATGAGAGGTTAGAACGAAAAAAAAAAAAAGGAAAGAAAAGAAAGAGGAGTAGTGAAAAAGAGTGGTGGCTGTTAGTAAATTTGTCAAAATTAGGCAATAAAAAGAAGAAAGAAAGCAAATCAAAGCCTAGAAAAAGAAAAGCCTTAAGCCACAAAGAGTTCAAAAAGTCTAAATCCTCTGTTTTGAAAAGAAAGTTCATCCTCCTTTATGTCCTAGTTTATAACCCTCTCAAGGTCCAGAAATTATAAAAAGAGTGTTCTTTGGGTTTAATTGAGTTTCGTTCTCTAGTGAAAAAGGGTAGATAGGACCGTTGGGTGTTTTGGGTTTCTCGGTTCAGTTTTGGGTAGTTGGAAGTTCGATTTTGTATCATCCTTGGACTTGACTCTTAGCTTTTTGCCCAAGCTCGATCCGTCTTTGAGAGATCCCTGTTCTGAAATTGAGAAAACAACCTTGGAGAAACCACTCTTATCTCCTAAAAAGCCTTGTCCCTTAACCAAATGAGCAAATTCTGAAATGCATGAGTTTATGATTCACGGTTTGTGTTAATTGAATGTCAAAAAGTGAGAGTGATATGAATGCATGTGTTAGGCTAAGTCTGATGTCGTTTCGTTGCTTTTGAATGTGGCTGAAGTTGTTGAAATGGATCAAACTCCTATTGCACTTTATAATTCTGCACATGTTCATTGATCTATCTTCCTCTCGCTTCACTGTTTGGGAATTTTTGAGCTTCCGCCTGCATCATCAACCCTCTCGAATTTGTTTTCTTTGCTTGAGGGCAAGCAAGATTCAAGTTTGGGGGAAGTTGATGTCTCTGTATTTTGCATGCATTTAGGAGCACATTCCATCTAGTTTCGCCCCCATATTAGCTCATATCTTCAGCATTTTAGTGTAAATCTCTTGCATTGTACAAACACATGGCATTTAGGACTTGCATTGCATTAGTGGTGTATTTGGGAGTTGTACCAGGTGTTTTGGAGCTGAAAAGGGGGAGAAATGGAGTGGAGATGAAGAAGGAGTGAAGTCTGGGCGAAACAGGATGAGCAAACAGGATGAGCAAACAGGATGAGAAACAGGTTGAGAACCTGTTTGCCGACGGAAAGCTGAGCATTGACCAAAAGAAGGGAGTTGACCCGCATTTTACCTGATCTGTTCTGAGCTGTGCGAATTGGGAAGGAAGAAGGGTCAACTTAAATGAGTTGACTGAGGTTTCCCTTTGTACCTCACTATAAAAGCCCTTAAACCTAATTTCTTTGCATCTTATCTTGTAATCTCTTGGAGAAAATAGATCTAAACTTTCCTCTTTGAGAATTTTCTTTGTATTTACATTTTGCTTTGGATTTCTAATCAAGTTTAGTCATTTCATCTTGCGTTCTTCTTGTCTTATTTAGTTTCACGCTTTCCTCTCTTTCTATCTATGATTAGGACCCTTTCCTCTCTAGGATTTGGTGTTCTTGTTATGGGTAGTGAGTAAATCATCTTGGGTCTTGAGGGATGAGATAGATTAGAAGAAATTGGGGTTTGATTGAGTGTCTAGAGGGTTTTAATCCTTCCATAAGGTCCTTCTTTGCTGGGTTTGCTTAAGGCTAGACCTTCTTTGATCACTTAGATCTAGATCCAAGGCTTTTCTCACCACGGGAGTGGGTGAAAAGCTGGACCGACCAGCAAAGAGATGAGCTTGTCCTTCACACGGGAGTGGTTGTTTGGAGAGCTCATCGGACTAAGGGAGTTGGCGTTTAAGGCTGGCTTGCGTCGTCCAGCTAACGGGAGTTAGATCCTTGGGCTGGCGCTAGCTTAGGGGTTCTCACCACGGGAGTGGGCTAACCTTTCTCCTTGAACTCCCTTCCTAGGACTTAGCTTTAGTTGAGTTTCTAGACACTTTATTGACCCCTAAGATCTTGTAATCGATTGTCTCATCCCAAGACTCCCTTTTTATCATCAAAGTTTACATCTTTCATTTAGTTAAACGTTTATTACACATCGCTTATTGAATTGCATTCATTCTAGATTACATTTACGGTTTTTATTGCATTTTCGTTTCTGTTCTAAGTTCACTTGTTACTTTTGAAATCATTGCTCTTGACTTGATCATTTCTTGCATTCGAAATTGTTTTCAACTAGCTCCATTTTGGATTGACTCTCAAGACCACAATGACATGAGTGGGATTGTTAATTGAACACGCAAAAATCCTGTTTCACGTAGGCTTATCTTCAATCGATAAACATGTCGGTTGGTACTGCATACTCGCCGGATGTCTCCACTGGCGCATACCTTAACTATGGAGTTGCAGCGAGCGAGGTAAAAGCTCTTAACATTGAAGAATGGCTCTTCTTAGCCTACTTGTATTCTGTGAAACAACTTGTCTTCTTTGGTTGTGATCAATCAGGTTGAAGTGAACATCTTGACGGGTGAAACAACGATTCTGCGCACGGATATTATCTATGATTGCGGGAAAAGTCTCAATCCTGCTGTGGATTTAGGACAGGTTAAACTGTAACCCGGGAATTCTAGATCTATGATTGTGTGTCTGTTTCTGGATCTGGATTTGTAATGTTATGTTGTCCTGTTTCATTGTAAATTGCAGATTGAAGGAGCATTTGTTCAAGGACTTGGGTTCTTCATGCTGGAAGAGTACCTAATGAACTCAGACGGTCTCATAGTAACAGACAGCACTTGGACTTACAAGATCCCAACGGTCGACACAATCCCAAGACAGTTTAATGTCGAGATTCTCAACAGTGGACAACACAAGAACCGTGTTCTTTCTTCCAAAGGTGACTTACTCTCTTTGTGTTCTTAATGAAACCCAAAAGATCAAAACTCAAGAATCTTTTTGTTTTGGGTTTGATACAGCTTCCGGTGAACCGCCATTGCTTTTAGCAGCTTCTGTTCACTGCGCGGTCCGAGCAGCAGTTAAAGAAGCCAAGAAACAGATTCTGACATGGAGTGATAACCAACAAGGGATTGATGTGGCCTTTGATTTGCCTGTTCCAGCAACAATGCCTGTTGTGAAGGAGTCTTGTGGACTCGATGTTGTCGAGAAATACTTGGAATGGAAAATCCTGCAGAGGAAGAACGTTTGATGGCTTGTCTTTGTGTTTTTAATGTGAATGCAATTGCTCTGTTTTGTTCTTTTGGTTTTAAGTGCTTGCAACTATGTTTGGGAATAAGTTGGGATTATGATAATCCAGTCTTGTAATATGTTGCATGCATTTGTATTTATAAACTGAGAAAGCTATTCAACTTTTTTGCTATTCTATAAAATATTTCAGTTATAAGGACTTCAGAAATAAAAATCAGAGTTATTGATAATCTAAAAATTCGTGAGCATGACGGTGGTTGTGTTGGTATTTGGATTCATTACCATCCAACGTTGCATGTGTATAATACAGACAATATTTTCTCATATACATGAGAATAATAATACGTGATTATTCAAAATCTGGAAACTCTAATTTTGTCGACAGGCAAATAAAAAGGGATGCTTAATATTAAACTCAATCCAAAGAATCTCCAAAATCTTCAAGACAAAGAAAACTCAAAGAAGACAAAAGAGGAAGTGGAAAACCCAAAGAATTAGCCTTCGTTTCTTCAAACTAAAACTAAATCGTAAACCTCTTTGTTGTCTAATAATCTTCTTTGCCTATAAAATCATAGCTATCTTTCTCTGCTTTTTCACAACAAACAAAAACCATTACTTATAAAACCAAAGAAAACAGAGCAACTGCAAAGAAAAAGAGAGTGAGTGAGAGAATGGCTAACTATGGAATGGAACGGGTTTACCAAGAGTTCGAGCCTGCAACTAGATGGACTTCTGAACCAGACGCCGAGGTCCTTGTCGCGGATCTTCCAGGTTCGATTTCTTCTTCTCAATCTTGTTTATTCATATTCCTTTTTTCTACATTAAACACAAAAGAATAGAGAACAAAGAGTTTAGAAAAGCAAGAAGGTTCATAAGCATTGTCTTCTGTGTGGTTAGGATTCAAGAAAGAACAGCTTAAGGTGGCGGTAACCGCAACAAGGAAGCTAAGACTAATAGGAGAACGCCCAACTGGTGGAAACAAATGGATTCGCTTCCACCAGGAGATTCCCGTTCCCTTGACCGCTGACGTCGACTCGGTTTCAGCTATGTTCAAGGATAACAAACTCTACATCAGGCATCCCAAACTCAAGACAGAAATCCCTCAAACTAAGCCACCATCACCGGTGATCATGAAACATCAAGATCAACTCGAGAAAAGACAAGGCCGTCCGGTAATCAAACCCCATGATCAACCCGAGAAAAAACAAGGCCATCCGGTGATCACGAAACCCCATGATCAGCACGACAAGATACAAGGCCATGCTTCAAAACCAATGGTTGAGAAGCCGAGCGGTGGTAAAATCGATCAGTTGAAACATGCTGTGCAGAAAAAAGCAAGGGAACTACAAAGTGGGAAAAAGGAAAAAATTGATGATGAGCCTAAAGGAGCTTTGAGTTCCAAGGATGAGGAGAAAGAAAAAGATGGAGCGAAGTGGTTCGAGAAGTACAAAGAGGCAACTGGAAATGTGGTTAAGGAAGCTAAAAGCAAAAGGCAGTTAATTTGCAATTTGGCTGCTTCGGTTTCCTTGGTTCTGCTAATCCTACTCTATGCCAGAAATGCAGTACGTTCATCCTTTGTGTGGAAATCCGAGGAATGAGTCCCCCTTACAATTGCTTCTCACAATATATAAGATTGCTCATGCAGAAAATAAATAATATTTGCTAATTTCCCTCTACATGTTTGTACAAATGTGTGACGACTGACGAGATATAAGAAATTCTCCATTTTACAGATTTCTAATTAGCCTTAGTATAATGATTTCCAGCGCCAGAAGAAAAACAAAATCACACTATAAAATAAGTACTAACTATAATTGTTAAATGATTTAAAACCAAAACTCTACAAGTGGAGAAATAAGATGAAAACCGAAATACTTGGCATTTGTCATAATAAAGTTGTTCATTCCAGGCACTGATAGAGATATTCAATTCATAACCTATTTAACGGGTATAATCAGAGGAATTAGAGAGAGAAGAAAGTGGTATTATGAATTAACTTACTTGAGGAAAGGCTTTATGACCTATTTAGTTGAGCGCGGATTAGCTTGGCAGCAGCAACCATGTTGCTTAGTGCGGATTTAACTTCAGAGTACTTCCGCGTCTTTAGGCCACAGTCAGGGTTCACCCAAAGGACTTTGCTTTCCAGAACTGCAAGCATCTTGTTGATACGCTCAGCTATTTCTTCAGCGGATGGGATTCGAGGAGAGTGAATGTCATAAACCCCTGGACCGATTCCGGCACCGTATTTCACTCCTTCGCGGAAGACTGATAGGAGCTTCTCATCTGACCGTGAGTTCTCAATAGTGATCACATCAGCATCCATATTTATGATTGAGTGGATGATGTCGTTGAAATTTGAGTAGCACATGTGGGTGTGAATCTGCATGAAGTACAAGGAGAGCATGACTAAAGAAAGCACATGACGCTCAACATACTGGTACAAATATTCTTACAAGTTGAAATGGAGCAGTAAAGTGAGAAACATATGACCTGAGTAGTGTCTTGCACACCGCAGTTTGTGATTCGGAATGCGTGGACGGCCCAGTCAAGGTAAAATTCATGTTCGGACTTTCTGAGGGGCAATCCCTCTCTTAATGCAGCTTCATCAATCTGAATAACAGTGATACCAGCCTGCTCAAGGTCCTGAACCTCATCTTTGATAGCAAGTGCAATTTGGAAACACGTCTCATGCCTAAAAAGAACAATAATGGTGAAATGGAATACCATATAGAGTGAAAGATAACTTATTAGGCTTAGTTTTCACACCTGGGTTGGTCATTTCTAACAAAGGACCAATTAAGAATTGTGACAGGGCCAGTGAGCATCCCCTTCATAGGACGTTTGGTCATTTTCTGGGCCATTGACGACCAGAAGACAGTCATTGCCTTCGGTCGGGTGACATCACCATATATGATAGGTGGCTTGACACAGCGGGACCCATATGATTGGACCCACCCATTCGATGTGAAAGCAAAGCCAGACAGCTGCTCACCAAAATACTCCACCATATCGTTTCTCTGCGGGACTATGGCATATCAGGGGGGTAAAGAATGAAATAGATCGAATAATAAACCTAGGTTTCAGTATATTTCCACCTCTGCCTCCCCGTGTACCAATACATCAATCCCAAGCTCTTCTTGAAGCTTGACAACCTTTTCAAATTCCTCTTTGATAGCCTGGACATAGTCAATTTCTGACATCCTGCAAATGCAGCGGATGCATGAGTATTAGAATAGTCACATGTTAGAATTTTTCCAGATACATCATTGGATTAGATAGGCCTACTTTTTGGCCTTGAATTCCTTGCGTATCCGTCTGAGATCTGTGGTCTGAGGAAAAGATCCAATTGTAGTTGTTGGAAGAGCAGGAAGGTTTAGCTTCTTCTGCTGGGCTTGTAGCCTAACACTTACTTTTGTAGAACGGCGGTGATCAGATTTCTTTACTGCAGCAACCTGAGTAAGAAAGTAATTAAAGATACAAGTCCAGGGTACACAATGTGGAAGAGAAATTTGTTAGAAAACCCCTTACATCCTGTTGTACAGCTACATTTGTCACCCTTGGAGATGATCGTCTAGAAGCTTGACGCATGGAGTTAGAAGAAAACAATGCCTACAAAGGGACCACGACAATACAAAGCTGAAGTTCAACTATTTCCGTATCAAATAAACGCAAAGTTCCAGCAATGAGCCATGCTATCAGGTAAAAGTCCAGTTTACGAAACATAAATTCATTGGGCATCGATGTTGTTGTAGTCACACAAACATATGTTTTAAGCCGATAACTTCAATCGTGGGATAACTCAAAGACCCTCTAAAACTAGAAACGCAGACATGTTCCATATAATATTCCTCAAAAGTTGTGCATAATGCAATAAGAAAAGATGTACCTCATCCTTAACTCCAGAAAATGATTTGGCAAGTGCATTCACTTCAACAACCTTTTGTGCAGCAAATGCAAGCCACGATTTTAGTTCTTTATCAAGTTTAATTTCATTCACCAAGTCCACAGCCGTATGGAGTAGAGAGCAAGAAGTAGAAACCACGACTTTTTCTGCCAAGCAAAGAGAAGGGTTTACATCATTCTGAAGCCAAGCAGGAAAAAGAAGTGAAAGCAATCAATTAAAATGTTGTTTACTGACACCTTTTCCAACAATGTCTTCAAGAGTCTGTAGTGTCTTGAGTGAGGCAGAAAGATCATTCGCCCAAATGTTCCTTCCATCAACAACTCCAGCAAATAGTAGCTTTCCACGAGGAAAATTAACCTTGATTAAATCAAGAGTCTGCAACCCACGAACGAGGTCAAATCCAAACCCAGTTACACATTTCAAAGACGTTAATGTCTTGTACGCTTCAGCAGGAACATCTGCAAAGTATGTGGCGATAAGAACATTCAAGCCCGCCAAAGATGACTCCATGTGCGAGTAGGCATCGGAAAATGCCTGCAATTGGTTGGTGTCAAGATCCATCACAAGTATAGGCTCATCGAACTGAATCCATCGTGCACCAGCAGATTTCAGATCAGCCAAAACTTCTCTGAAAAAACACATGCCACAGAAACCAGTTAAAGTTTCGAACACTATCCAAATGAAGCAGTATCTCGAAGTGGGCCTCAAGATATTCTTACTTATAGACAGGGAGAATCTTGTCAATCAGAGAAAGAAGGCAGAACGACTTTTCAACACCCTTTGCTGGTTTTGACAGGAGCAAGTAGGTCATGGGACCAATGAGCACGGGAACTGTGTCAATACCAAGCTGTGCCATGAACAGCCAAAAGCACAACTGTGAATAAGAACCTTGGGACAAAAAACATGAAAGCTTAGAGAAATATCTAAGAAACACCAACACCATCGAAATTATCTATACGGCCGCATCAAAAGTACAGTAACTAAAAGTTTTTTTTTCCAGGAAAAAAAAAATGAGAAAGGTTGCAGTCAACTTACTGCTTTGGCCTCCTTAAACTCAACCACAGGCTTGTGAGATGCATACGAGAATTTGATATCAGGACCCAACTCAGGAACAATGTAATGGCTGTTAAATGCATCTATCAGCATTCTCAAAAAAGAAAGAAATTTTACAAACAGTGAAGAAAGAGGATTCTTTAACTTACTAGTTCGTATCGAACCACTTGGTCATTTCCATAGCAGGAACAGAAGAATTTCCCCGTGCCATGGAGAAGTAACTATCAAACCCGATCTCACCACCTTCCCAACCATATCTAGAGGGAACAGCACCAAGCATCGCTGTGGTATCCAACATCTGATCATAGTATGAAAAAGTGTTGCTTGGAATATACTTGATTCCTGCATCAGCCATATGCTTCCACATGGATTTTCTCAGGTTAGCTGCAACATTTTCCAATTCCTCAGCACCGGTTTTACCATCCCAGAAAGACTCCAATGCAAATTTAAGCTCTCTCTTGGGCCCAATTCGGGGATATCCAACAATGTGGGATGACATTGCTCTGTTTTTTCATAAACAAGAGACAACACAGGATTAGAGGAAAATTCATGAATGTAAAAATCGGATGCTGATACAAAATTCTTTGACGTCAAACAAAATATCACAGGTTGAGTTTGTGAATTCAAAATTCTTTGATTGAATTGTGAATCCATAGCGAAAATAGACAAGAATTACAAAAAGGAAAAATAATCGAGTAAAGGAAGAAATAGAAGAGGACGAAATAATCGGAGGGAAATCGATAGAAGGAAACCTGGCGACGTATAATCCGTGACGGAGGGGGCGGCGGGAGGCGGTTGCGCAAGGGAGGGACGGAGAAGCGAAAGATGGTGGCGGGAGAGAAGGAGGGCGTTTCGGAACCGAAGCCAACGGCGGGAGTCTCTGAAGAGCGAGCTGACCCATTTTTTATAGCCTCCTGCTCCTATTTCTCTGTTCACACTGTCCGTGGAAGGAGGAGACTCACTCAACTATTTGATTTCGTTTTCCAGGTTTTATATAATTTTATATCAGACATTGTCAAAAATGATTGCATCAAATTGTATGAACCAGACAAAATTTACCAGTATTCCAATCTTAAAATAATCAACAGTTGATATTTATGGTGTGTTTGTTGTTATTGGCTCAATGGCTTCCGACGTGATCATATCATTAGCTAGTATGTTTATTTTCGTAACACCATTTATTTTCCTCCTTATTACAAGTTTACAACAGTCATGGAGTTAAAATTCATGTAACTCTATAAACCACAAAACTCCTCAAAAGATTGAAATGTAACATCAGTGCCGAGGCTTCATCCACTGTGTGAAAATGTTGGAAAGTTTCAGTGAGTACAAGAACAGCCATCATCTTTCGTCTCTTCTACTTCCTCATAGGCCGACTTATAGCTTCGGTCCCATGTATCAGTTGGAGCGGTGGCTTCTGCGTGAGGTATGTGCTTTGGATGTTTCTCTCTCTTGTCTCCTTTGATCTGCTTCAGTGCGTGCTTCAACGCCGGTAACAGAGCCTCCATACACTCGGCCACTGCGTTTGGGTTCCCAGGCATGTTGATTATCTAAGGGACCAAAAGAAAAGTTAGAAATGTAAGCGATGACAAGTGACAACTTAGAGATTGCACAAATGTCAAGTTAAAAAGATTCGTACCAATGTTGAGCCTCTAATTCCTGCTGCAGAGCGTGAGAGCATCGCAAATGGCGTGATCTGCTCTCAGAAGAAAAAGGATACAGAATCAGATGACCGTATTGAAAGGCAGAATTCAATTTCAGGATCGGTTTGGTTTTTCGAGATTGAACATAAGAGGTAAGTATTTTACCTTTAAGCTCTCTTGCATCATAACAAAGAGAAGACCAGGTGTTTCTCTCTCAATCACCTGTTTTGTTGCTTCAGGTGTTACATCTCTCGGAGTGAAGCCAGTACCACCTAGTTGCAAGAAGTTAAGTATATCAGAAATATGTTCAAACACAACAATAAATCTAAGATAAATGTGTATACCAAGTGTAAGAATGAGATCCATTTCGTCAACATCGCTCCATTTCTGGAGAATGTCTTTGATTCTTTCCACTTCATCGGGGACAACAGCTGTCGCAACTACCTTAGCTCCTCCCAATTTTTCTGACGAGGAATCAACCACTGATACAGCCCTGGGCCCGCTGCACAAGCACAAACAAAAAAAGCAATCAAAGAAATGATCATGAAGTAAATGGATATAACTGATAGAAGCAAAATCTGAAGTGAACAAAAAACACTCTCTAGACTAGAGAAGCCGGGGAAAAAAACTATTAGGAAAGGTTCTGAGTATTCAAAGTGAGGAGTGGCATCGAGATTAGCTTTTACCTAAAAGATGTAGCAAAACACGGAGATGCTTCCCTGTCTCACTATGACAAGGAGCAATATCACTGTGCAGTTTTACTATGGCATCGAATTAGTGACCTCACCAGAATAACGAACTGGAGAGATGTATCTAGATGCACTTTTTCTCAATCAAAGAAAAATTAAGTAACTCCTGGAAAAACTCACTATTCCAAAGTTTTCAGTCACTCCTTTTAACTCCCGCTGAGGAGATTATCGACTCTACATTACTAATATTTGCATGGATTATGCCATATAAAAAGAGAAAACCGAAAAGGTGAATCATGCTTGTAAAGACGCAAATAAAAACCTAACGTGTATCTGTTCCAACATCCCTACATAACTCAGCTCATCCAGATCTATAATGGGACAATTAATACGTTTTAACAGTAATCGTACCTTCGATCAGGTCCAGCCCCAGCTGAGACAGTATCACTGACGGTAAGAATAGCCACTTTATACTCCGGCCCAGGTACTTCATCGTACTTTTTTTCCTTTTTAATAGACTCTGGTTCTGATAATGACGTTTTCTTGTCTACAGAGAAGCCACTAATATCCGAAACGATTACAGCTGATACAGAAGTTCCAGCAGAAAGCACATTGCGTGTAGCAGGCAACTCCAGCAAAGCATTAGCCGACCTCATACTTAAAAGCCGACTGCTCATCTGATGTCCCGTGCTCTCAGCAATAAATCTGACATCCAGGTATATATTACTAAACTGTTTAAGATAGTAACACGTAATGCAACTTCCAAGCAAATCTAGGAAGATACAGCTAAGTTTTCGACTCAAAAGCAGACATGGTTATATGAAAAACTCACCCGGAAGTCCCTGATCCATCATTCTCTTTCCATTTGATGATGGCCCGATGAAACTCCGAACGGATTGGATCGGACTTTATGGGTTCCTGAAGTCGAGCTCGCACTCTGCACAAACATTAAACGACAATTTACCCTTCCATTGATGATCATCATAGATAAGTTCATTTGGAGGAGAAAATATCATGCAAACTTCAGTAACCTCAGTGGATGGGGGCTTGTCCATCCTGCAAGCTGGCGGATCGTAGGTACAACAAAGAGATTGAAACAAACCAAACAGCTTACAGGATTTCCTGGTAATCCAAATGCAAGAACTGTTTTCTCAATGATACTTTTAGTTGGTTTGGCACTGATCTCAGCAAATGTCAAAGGTTTCCCAGGTTTCATCAATACCTGAAGCAAAATTTTAATTTAGAATCTTCTAAGTTCAATCTGATATCAGACTAAACATTGTCAACTTGCTGAGCTTGAGTTGAGAAATTAAGCAGTAAAGTCGGGTAAAAGAGATTGTCGGAAAAGATGGAAGCCAACACCACTACTGCTTCTTCTTTTTGGGTCGATACACTTCTGCTTTTAAGAAGAGAAAAAAAAACTTCACCTAGATGATCGAGGAAACTAATACTGATTATTTACCTTGCTGAAATGTACTTTCCCTTTCTCTTTGAGCAATGGCTTGACAAAATCCCTATCTCCCATTGAAACACCACCAGATGTTAAAATGATATCGACTCCAGAGGATATGGCCTCATCCAAAATTCTCTCAAGTTCCTTTCTATCATCTCTAACGATTCCAAGATCAACAACTTTGCATTGCTGCTGCATCACTGCTGCCACTAACATTGCTCGGTTTGAGTCCCTAATCTGCAGAGAGCCCATTCTTTAGCCACTAAAGTAATAATGGGGTCCAATAACTTTTCCAATTAATACACAGGCATAAATATGCATCAGAAATCTTAGTTCTGCATAATACCTGACCACGACCTAAAGTCTTAGCTGTCGGCTCAACAAGTTCATCCCCAGTAGAGAGAACAGCAACTGTTGGCATAGGATATACCTACATGGAAGTTTACATTTTCCGGTTTTGGACACATCCTCAGGTAAATTTGCAAAGATTAAAACTGGTATACAGCAATACCTTGACCAAGGTTACTCCTGCAGTTGCTAGCAAGCCAATTTCTGAGGCACCAATCCTTTCTCCAGTTTTTAGTACAGTTGCATCTTTCTCAATGTCACAACCCTATCATATAAATTGAATGAATCTTATGGAATCCTTGATCAAGTCAAACAAAATTGAACTAACTATCAAACGATACAACAGTTTAATTCATTTAGCGTTTGATCTCGCATGCATCCTAACAGTTTCTTAGATCAACAAATGGCAGTGCGTTAAGAGAAAATGTATGATACTATAACTATCTAGTAAACAGTCATAGCTAAAGGAAACCAAAGATATCAACTACAATACTGAGTATACAAGCGGGAAAGAAGAAACCATACCACTCTACGGATGTCAGTGCCTTTCTTGGTTTGAATCAGTATGTGAACTCTTTTTGAATCAGTTGATTCGTCTCCAATTACTTTAGTGTCCTCAACTTGGACAACTGCATCGGCACCATCAGGTATAGGTCCTAAAGAGAAACAAATCAACGAAAAAAAGAGGTTGTGAGATACAAGAACTTTCAAATATCTAAGTGTTTTAAGATACAGTAGGACTTTTAATGTTAAAACACAAAAGGCGGGTTACAATTTCTCATATGAGCAAATGATAATCATCAGTAAGAGATTTTTCATCGAATGCAATATACTAACCACCAGTTGTTACGTAAGCCACAGTTCCAGGAGTAAGAGTGACACCCAGTCCATCATTCCCAGCTCTTGATTCTGTAATCACTGGGTATTCTCCAGGTCCATCTGAAGCAATAACCGCGTACCCATCCTAAACAACATCAAATAACAATAATGTCAAGCATTCACTGTAGTACTCATCACCAGCGTAGCATCTTTCATTTCTCTATTTGTCAAATTTCCATTGTAATCAAATCAACTCTCGCTCTCAAGCACAATCAACCTCACAATAGCATCCTCAAACTTAGCAGAGAGGAATGTAAATCAACAGTACTTATCAGATATATTAAACAATTGACCGACCAAATCAATCTCCAAACTAGTTCATTTCAGGTTTGAATGCTATTCACCTTCACGGAAGCGGGATACGGTGGGAGAGGATCAGGAGCACGAATGTCCTCCGCCAATACTTTCCCAAGTGCTTCCTGCAGCGACACGACTACCGGAGTCAGCCGCTTGGAGACGCCGAGTACTATACTTAAAGCTTCCTCCGCCGGTATCATTTCCGATTTCTCAGCGCTGCCACAACAACCTTCATGCCCATCCATTTTTCCACTGTTTGATAGAGAGGCGACCGTCGCCACCAATCAAAAAATTCGAGAAGAAGGTGAGAGCAGAGTTGACTGCTTGTTTGGCAGCAGGATTAGGTATGACCTTTAAACAATTGGGGAGATTAGGCTTACACCCACAACCAAACGCTATTTTTAGCTCTTCTCTGATTAAAAATTGGCAAGTTTATACGACTGACTGAAACCTTCTGTTTTACTTCCCTCTTGCGATTTCCTTTAAACGGTCTGAAACAAAGAAATTGAAATTCAGAACCCTAGAACTCTTGTTTAAATCGATTCAGCTAACAGCGAGAATTCTTGGTCTTTCTCATGGGATCTTCTCTATCTCACCACTAAATTAGCGGTGAATTTTCAAGGCGATGTCTGGATCACTGATTCCGGGATCGAATCCAGATCGGATTCAATCGCCGACGATCTCGAAGTCGGTGACGCAGACGGTGAACGGGTCGCATCAATTCGTAATACAAGGTTACAGCTTAGCGAAGGGGATGGGTGTGGGGAAGCACATAGCGAGTGAAAACTTCTCCGTCGGAGGCTACCAGTGGGGGATCTTCTTCTACCCGGACGGTAAGAATCCGGAAGATAATTCTTCGTACGTGTCCGTCTTTATCGCATTGGCCAGCGAAGGCACCGAAGTCAGGGCGCTTTTTGAGCTCGCTCTTGTTGACCAAAGCGGCAAGGGACACCACAAGGTTCATAGCCATTTCGAACGATCACTTGACAGTGGGCCTTACACCCTCAAATACCGAGGAAGCATGTGGTACGATTTTGCCTTTTATGCCTACTTTGTTTGTGCTCACTGCTCATGATTCTAGATTATGTTGATTACAATCGATGGTTATCGAAATAGTTAAGTACTTAGACTATTTTGGTGGCGTTTGTAGGATAAGTTTTCTTCTTGGCTTTTCTTAGCTATCTAAATCCATGCATGTTAGATTATTTCTCGTGAGGAAGAACTACTTTCGATAAGGGTTTCGGTACGTTGCAATAGGATCTCCTGGCGTGTTTTTGTAATTGGGCCTTTGATCACTAGGACTAGCTTGTTTCCCTTACTTAGATCCTCTGGCAGGTTCAACCATGAGCTTGATCTTACACGTGATTACCTCAAGCTCCTCTAATTCTCTTCGCTTTGTCGTGGTTTGATTAGGGGATACAAGCGTTTCTTCAGAAGAAACTTGCTTGAGTCATCTGACTTCCTCAAAGACGATTGCTTGAAAATCAATTGTACGGTTGGAGTTGTGGTTTCAGAAATACACTGCCCACGGTTACACTCTGTTCCCGTCCCTGATTCAGAACTTGGATCACATTTTGGAGTTTTACTGGATAGCATGGAAGGTTCTGACGTCACTTTTGACATTGCTGGAGAGAAGTTTCTAGCTCATAAACTAGTACTGGCTGCTCGATCTCCATTTTTCAAGTCAAAACTTTTCAATGAGCTTGAAGCAGACAATACAGAGGTTACGATCAACGATGTGGAACCTAAGGTTTTCAAGGTACATCATTGGTAGTTAGTTCTTGACTTGTATGTATGTTCAGATCGTGCTTGTAAATATGATCTTTCCCTTCCAGGCGTTGCTACAATTCATGTATAAAGATTGTCTTCCGGAAGCTGTGGAGCCTGTGACAACTCATACATTTGACCTCTTAAAGCTGCCTGAAATTTACGAGACATTGATTGTAAAGCTTTTAGCAGCAGCGGACAAGTACGAGCTGAATAGGCTTAGGTTGTTGTGTGAATCTCACATCTGCAAAGGCGTAGCAGTCAAATCCGTTGCCAAGATCTTAGCGTTGGCCGACAGATATAATGCTAAGGAACTAAAAAGCGTTTGCCTTAAATTTACTGCCGAGAACCTAGCAGGTATGCTTCAGCATCGCAATTTATTATTGCAAATATGGGTGGAAAGTCCGGTTTTTGATATGGTTTTATATGTGTATATGCATACCAAGATGTATAATGGATCTTGTGTTGTGTGTTGAATTTGGTGGGGGCTTAAAACATTGCAGCTGTCCTGGAGACAGATGGGTACCAACAGCTGAAGGATGAATGTCTGACCCTCCAGTCGGAGCTTCTGAAGGCGGTGGCTGGTTACGAGGAAGGCAGCAGCAACAGTACCGGAGGAGCCAAGTCTCAGAGTGTGTGGGGCCAACTTTCTGATGGAGGTGGCGATACCACCAGCCGACATGTTCGACAAAGAACCACCTAGAGAGCCTCAGTATGCATTTTCTCAGGTTAATAACCATAGAGGGGTATATAGTTGCTTTTCTGTATTTTTTATCTTCCAGTTTTCCTAAAAGGTTTTGTGTACTACTTTGAGATATAATCCTAACTCTATGATATATGTAGGTATAAATCTTTCACTTTTCACTTTTCACTTCAGTAATAGTGTCATTTGTATTTTTCTGCTCGTGTCTTACATGTTTAACATGCCATAATAGTTTCATAATTTTCGGAACATGTAGTGTTGTTACTACTCTCTAAATCTAAAACAGAGACCATCCAACGCCCACAAAAACAGAGCCAGTCAGCCAGGAAACTAAAGAAGGTCAACGAAAATCACTACACCATTTGATTTCATGATTTCAAGGATTTTAGTCAAGTAATCAAATACTGTTTATCTCAGCATCCTCAACTCAACTTTCTTCTGCCATAAAGTAAACCTAAATCAAGCAAGAAACAGAGGTAAGTGATAACAAAATCAATACAAAATGCGATTATAGAATCATCAGACACACAATTGATCTTTGCAGTGCAGTCCACTTTGTCCAATGATCTTTGTATTCTCGATTCCAGGGGTTGACTACGTTTAGCATTAATGAGATCAAAATCAGATAATTAAGTACTTCACCTCACAGATTGCTAAAACATCAATGAAAATTCTATATATATCCTTGTTTCAGTCAACAGAGAACGGATCTATGATCTATCACATATTCTGACATACAAACTAAGATGTGAATAAACTAGTGAAGAAAAAGCAAGAACATGAATATGAACGGGATGTTTTGTTACATAAACAATGGTCTAGATGAATAATGATCCACATTAATGGCCAAGAAAAATTGGTATATATATTATTTCTCCTTTTTACCAAGAAAGATGAAAATCGAGAAATTGGTGATTGGTTTCAGGGTTACGGTGCACAGTTATCCATGTCTATTACCCCTAACAATGCATGGTATCTACAGGGCTATGCGTGAGCGATCGATACTCTATTAACTGGAAAAAGGTACTTAAAAGAATTTCAATGGCGTTTAAGCATATATATCTATACTATATAAAAGTTGAGGCTAAATGCCTCTAAAGGTGTCCACATCAGTTTTTAATTTTTTTTTAACCAATTAAATTATGCCAAATCAGCATCTCTAAAATTAAGAAATTTTCCAAATTTTAAACAATTAATAATATTTTTCTATATCATTATCTAAGATTAAGAAATTTTCCAAATTTTAGATTTGGAATATCGATAGATATAAGAAAAACATGTATAAATTTTTAGTAACACCAAAAATCTACTTAGATTTATATTAGAAAAATTTCTTAATTTAAGATAATGATTTTAATTATATAAATAATCACTGAAATTTTTTAACAAATAAGAAAGAACAAATTTATAAAGCATATATATATATATATATTTTATATGTGACACTCTAAATAACTTATGGATCGATATCAAAATAAAAAAGCTTATGTTAAAATTAGTTTACAAATTTCAACATAAAATTAATATTTTACAAGAGGAATGAAGCCATGTAGAATTTTAATTATAGAGAATAACCTAGACAAATAAGAAAGAAAAAAAATTGAAGAAAAAAACAGACACAAAGAAGAAGAGTAAGAAAATAAAACCGAAAAAGAGCGAAAACGAATATATTGAATTGCGAAGACAAAATAAAAACCAAAGAAGGCAAAGATGAATAAGAAAAAACCAGATAAAAAACTTGCGAAGAAAAATTTGAAGAGGAAATCGAATAAGAACGAAGGTGAAGAAACCAAACAAAAACAAAAAACTTGCAAATACCAATCTAAAGAGGAAAGCGAATAAGAACGAAAGAGACGAAACCAAAAAAAAAAAAAGGAATAAAAAGAAGCGCGAAGACGAAGAAAAGCAAATGCAAATATGAGTGAAAATGAAGAAGAAACCATATAAGAGAAAAGACAAATAATAAATCAAAACAGAAGAGACTGAATATGAATGAATCAAAGAAAAATAAAAAAACAAAAAAACAAGAACGAAGAAGAAAATGAAAAACAATGATATATGTCGATTAGCTTCTCTTCATTTTGGTTTTAATTTATAACCATAGAAAACCTACCAAAATATTAGCTTATCTTCTAGCTTAAATTTGTTTATACGTACATTTTCATTTTTAAGTTTGGTTTGGTGTATCAGATAAGATAATGAAAATATGTTCTACATAGGATTAAAAAGACTTATGCTAAAATATGTACAAAAGCAATAGAGTGAGGAAAAAAATAGAAAGGAGAATAACCAATACAAAGAAGAAGAAAACAAATCTAGCAAAACATTAGCATTTTCGATGGAAATAATTTCTCATAGAATAAACATAAGAATAAGCATCAAGAAGAACAAAAAAAAAAAAAAGTAAATGAAGAAAAGGGATGACGAAGATAACAAAGAACAAAGCCATAAAAAAAACCAAAAAGATAAAGCTAGAGAAGGAAACCAAATAAAAAGATGAAACCGGAAAATAAGAAATTGACAGCTATCCGTAACTATATCTCTATGATCGCATAAATTAAATTATTTATATTATTCTTAGACATTGCTTATTACATGTGTGAATATGTAATTGTACCATCTCTAGCTTAATTTTGTTTCTGTGAATCTTTTTCATTTTTAAGTTTGGTTGGGTGTATCAGATAATTAAATTTTTACTCTACATAATATTAAATTAAAGAGAATTACAATAAAACTATTTATAAAACTATTTATAAAAGGGATCAAGTCCTCGAGAATAATCAAGAAAAATAAAGAGAATATGCTAAACAAAAGAAATATAGCAAACTCCTAGCAACTTCGACCGTATGAACTAATCATAGAAAAAACGGAAGAACAAGAACCAAGACGAGGACAAAAATAAGAAGAAACAATAAAAAAATTGAAGACAATGATATTAAAGAACGAGGACAAAAGATAAACAAAATAATAACAAAGATGAAGAAAATAGACCGAATAAGAAATTGTAAGGACAAATAACTGAAAAGGAAGGAAGACGAGGAAGAGTAAAGATGAAGAAAAAAAAATTTAAATAAAGAGCGAAAATAAAGGAAAAAAACTAAAAAACATGAAACAAAAGAAGAGAAATAAGAAAATCGATTCACTACAATCAATCATGCTACTGACGAAAAAAACTTATTAATAAAAATATTTAATCAAATTATTAATACAGACCCGCGCGTGGCGCGGATGAAAAACCTAGTATACATATAAATATTTGAGGTGAAGTACTAAATTGTCTTTTTTTATCTCTCATTTAGGGAAAAAAAATATTCTTTAAGAATCTAAGAATCAAAGTCATCACCTCAAACAGAGAGTACAAAATAGCCGGACTAAGTGGTTTACGCTGCAATGATCAAACGTGTCCGGTTAGTCCAGTTATCTTGTATTTTCTGTTTGAAGTGATGACTTAATTTCAAGATTCTTAAGAGTACCTTTTGCCTAAGAGAAACAAAAATGTTACTTCACCACAAATATATACTATGCTAAAACACCATGCAAATTCTTCTAAGTACATTTTCGAGTCAATAGAGTCCATCTCTCTCACTATGACCTTGGTTTGCAATAAGGAAGTTAAGAACAAGCTCTGCACAGAACATACATGTGACATTAAAAATGAAAACCAGCAACACAAAAGAATGAATAACCCAGTCAAGACAACAACAAGCAAGTGACGAACATAAACGTGAAGATTACGTAAACAATCGTCAAAATGAAGAGAAAATGTTTACCCAAAAAATAATTAAAAAAAAAAGAAGAAGAAGGAAGATCAGAGAGACCTGAAGTGATTGAGGAAGCCAATTAACTATTCTTTAGCCTATTTATGCTTTTTTACCAAGGGAGACAGACTCTCGCTTACGTGCACTGTTTATTATAGAAATACAGGCTAGATATATTAACAAAAAAAGGTTGAAAAGTTCTACTATACATTCTTCGACGTATGGAATTTTCTTGAATAATATCTTGACATTTGTTCTTCTATCTTTAGGTGTAGGATACTCTTCCCCTAAATATTTCTTATCTCCATGTATCATATAATATCTTCCAAATAGAGTATTTAATATAAATCTAGTTAGGAACATTTCATTACACCTATATCTTGACATTTGTTCTTCCTATCTTTAGGTGTAGGATACTCTTCCCCTAAATATTTACTATCTCCATGACTCCATATATCATAATATCTTCCAAATAGAGTATTCAATATAAATCTAGTTAGGAACATTTCATTACACCTCATTAACAAAAAAATAATAATATATAATAAATTAAGGAAGGAGAAAAAACATATATTATTTTTGTTAAGTAGGTGTATGGAGTACTAAATCAAATTGAATGGAATATTCTTAACATTTCATATAAATGATTGGAAATACATTAATTTCGTTGCGAATTCTCCTAGTTCAAAGCTATATTCCTGAAGTTTCAACCAGTTCTTCAATTGAAACTTTTATTTAGTTTTCAAGAGCCTAAAGTTTTGAAATAATTACAAAAGGGGCTAATACTTTGAAATATTAACTATATAACCCCTTTCTAGCACAATGTTAAAAAATTTCTTCGGGCCGGGCCTGTTTCAACACCAATAGAAAATACAGATGCATGTGCTAACTAAACTGTTAACCACAAGTTTATGGTGTCTTTAGCGATTCCCCTCAACATGCTGAACATTAACGTGAAGATTTATTACATAAACAATGGTCAAGATGAAAAAGGATCATCATAATTTAAAGACCAAGAAAAGTTGGTACGTAAATTCTTTCGCTTTTTATGCTTTTACTATGCGACAGCAACACATATAATTTTAGCCAATAATAAAATGCAACTCAAATCTTGAAATAGCAAATTCCATTATTAATTTTTTTTTTAAAAAGACCAACTAACGCCAACAAAAACAGAGTCAAGAAGCGAAAAAAGAAAAGCTCAACGAAAATCACAACAGCGATATTGGTTCGTTGGTTAACAGAGAAGACTAAAACCAACTTTCAGCAGAAGAACATTGATGTAGCAACCTTCTTGTCCAGCTTTGGCATGGGAGGCACAGGGACTTCTCCAGATGTCTTGACACCACCGTGGCTCGATGAAGTCTCCGACAAGTTCTCAGATTTCATCACAGTTCCCATCTGCACAGCCGCCAAATGAGCATAACGTACCGGTGCAACTGAAAAACGCAAAAGAATTTGAGATGTTGCACCATGCATGGCTCAATACTAATCATAAACGAAATCAAATCATTTTATTGTATTTGTCGATAAATCTAGAACTAATGATAGTGATCACACAACTTACCTAGAGAGATGGCAGTTGTGCTCCGCTGGTAGCTACAAGTATCAAACCAAACAAATTAAAGAGGTTATTAGTAAATTCAGTAAAGAGAATTTGTGTAATTAATGTATCGGATAAAAGAGGTAAAACTAATTTAATGCTTACACATAGGATAAAGAGTGGACAAGTTCTTGGAGGTCATCCGTCGAGAATCCAATCTCGTCGTACAGCACATGGTAATGTACTGGCCTTGTTGTTCCCTATCACACGTTAATGGTATTCATTTATTTCATTATCATACATCGAAATACATAGAAAAAAAAAATCAAAGTAATAAGTAATAAGACTTATCACTTACAAGCATTCCAGCATGAGCACAAAGAAAGAAGTCGTTGTTGTGAGGGTGACAGATTTTGCTGTCAATTATTGTCCCTACATGAAATATATGAAACAGTTTTTTTTAGGTCATTTCAATAACACCAACAAACAAAAAGAAAAAGAAAAACTCAAAACTAGTCACGGTTACAAAAATGGATTAATTATAACCTGGTTCAACATTTCGATCAGTTCTGCTGGTCTGGAAGAACTTGGTGTGGTGGTTTTTCTGAGCAACGATCACTGTAAACTTGGGATCCCAATTCTCCTCGAGGAACTTGCAAGCCTAGTAATGGAACCAATAATACAAAAAATGTAACTCCATAAATGTCCAGCATATGCTATATATATTAATTGCTTAAAAGGTTCAAAAACCAAAAAAAAAAAAAAAAAAAAAAAAAAAGAACCCTTACTTGCTTCATCTGATCGAGCTCAATATTAAGAACTTGGTTAAACTGAGATTCACTCACACCATCCCTACATGTATATATTATTTATTATTCTAGTTGTGCTAGAAAAATTGCCTTAAATTACTTTCACAAGAATCTCTAGATTATATAAGCATTACCTGAAAATGATAATGTGCTCGGGTTTCCTACGAGAAGTACTTTTGTAAAAATCACCCAAGAGCTCCCTGTAAAACAACAATGAATCTTTTAATCAAAATCCGTGTTTTCATAAATTGTATATATATAAACCAAACTTTTTGGAAAATATTATTACCTCATAATACCATCATCCTTTGTTGTATCAGAGACGGGGTTAAAGAGATTATCAATCATTTCAACTTTCTGAGATTGTGTACGCACAAAAGCCCTGTATTTTGAGATCAGTGGCCATTCTCTCGAGCTCACAACCTTCCAGAAAATATTAAAAGCAAAATCAAAATCATAAGTAGCTTACATGAAAATATAACACAAAGACAAAAGAAAAATTCATGTTACCGCGGCAATTGATGGTGCATCAGACTGTGGGGAACCATGAGATACATCCATCCCAATAATAATGGTTGGAACTCTCATTACAGATGGCATTCCTCGTGACCGCTCGACAGCCAACAGTGAATTCAATCCACCAAGCTATACAGAAATGTTTTTCAGAGATTTAAGATAATCATATCAGAAGCTACAAAGTAAAAAAGTTAAAAGAGATCATCATCACCTTGACATTTATCTTGAGGAGAACATTTGTGAGATACTGATCATTTACATTGCCGGTAGGAGCAATACATTGAGTGAAGATTCCAGATTCAACAAGAATTTTCTTCTTCCAAGGACCTAAAAGAGATTAGTTATTAAGAGACACTCATTTTATGAGAAAAGAAAACTAGATATTCAAGTAATATTAAGTGCTTAATGTTACCGTAAACATCAGAGTTTTTCCTTTGAGAGAGTATGCAAAGAATGAAAACTGGGCGGTTTCCACGCCTTGCATCTGGAAGTTTCGACATCATTTGTTCAACCATCATCTCAACTCTTACAGAAGCAGGTTTATTCTTAAACTTAGGGTTTTCTTCAAAGACAGTAGGAAATGGAAAGTCTATCTTCTGAGATTAAAATAAAAATGCAAAGAGAAACCAATTAAGGAAGAGTTTTTTGTGATTAAAGTTCTTTATAGTTTAAGTAATGATCCTGAAGAAAGAAAGAAAAAAAGCTTACAATTCCTATTGATTTTCCACATCTGACCAAATCACGAACAATCCTATGCGGGTCGCAGTGAGCAGAGAAGTTCACAACAGCCCATTTAGTAACTGTAGCTGGCTCTGCAACTTCCTACAGAAATTTATTATGGATTAGTATTAGAAAAAGTTTTTTAAAACATCTAATGCAGAAGAAAGATGACCTTATTGTTGAACTTCCAACGTCCATCTCTAGGAAAGATGTCAGCTCCATTGCCAACTTTAAGCTGATTTCGAATTAAGAGACAAGAGGTATTAATAATTAATTAATTAATAACATATCAAATCTTCCATAACCAAAAATGAAAGAGAAGACTAATTAAGAAGAATCACATTTGGTGTTGGTAGAATGCGGCCTTCCACTCGAGTGAAGTCAGAGCCGATTCTGACACCACATTCTTGCAGCATTGGATAATCATTATATTTATTGTCCCCCAGAGCCTGCAATATATGAAACTTTATTATATAAATAAAATTATGGAAAAAAAAAGAGAATAAAAAATTAAAGACCTTACATTGGTTAGCATATTCATATTTTCTTGTGGCCTTTGTCTAGATTTGTTGGCTAGGATAGTCCTCTGAGAAATGCTAAGAGCCTTTTTATAGCGTTGTAGAGAAACAAGAACACAGTGCTGCAAATGTCAGAAAAAACCAAACACATATTCATCATATAAGCCATTAAACATGAAAATGTGAGTTGGGAAAAAAAAAAAAAATAAAAAAAAAATAAGTTACCTCAATGGGAATGTAAGTAGGACGATTGGGCTTACCAACATTGATGCAAGGAAAGTCACCTGAATCATGCAATTTGATTTTAAGGACTTTAGTGAAGTAATCATACACTGTAATCTCAACCTCCTCAACTTCCCCGTTTTCTTTCTTTCGCTTCCAAATAAACCTAGACAATTATATATAAAGAAAAATAGATGTAACTAATAAGTAATAACCAAATCAAAGTAAGTTAAAATATATGAATATGATCAAAGAATATAAATTCACAAACATTACTTTTGTTCTTTGCAGCGTAAATCACTTAGCCCGGTTATTCGGTACTCTCGGTTTGAGGTGATCACTTTAATTCTCAGATTCTTGAGTGTACTTTTTGCCTAAATGAGAAACAAACAAAAAAAATAAGATAATTAATTACTTCACCACAAGTATATACCATGCTAAAACACCATGCAAAATCTTCCACGTACCTTTTTCCAGTCAAGAAGGAGTCCATCTCTACCTTGATTTGCAACAAGGAAGTCAAGAACAGGACCAGGAGTTATTATCAACGTATTTGAAACATCTTGATAAAATAAAAATAAAACAAAAAAAAAATGTTAGATTGAAGATAAATCTGAATTGTAGACTAAAAATCATCTAATGAAAAAGGAAATACCATGTGCACAAAAAAAAAAAAAAAAAAAAAAAGAAATACCAATATTGAGGGCTAAGCCTCCCTGAGTATTTTTGAAGCTTGAATGGAATCCTCTGCAACAATCAACACCTTCACCGATGTTCGTAAAGAACTTTGCATCATTGTGAAAAGAAGACTGTCGAATAAGGAGGCAACTGCACAGAACAGAAATGTGACATTAGAAAAAGAAAACAAGCAAGATAAAATAATTAATATCAAGAAAATCATACTTACTTCCTAGCTGCGTTGTGGCGCAAGATAACATCCAGCACTCTTATAGAATCTTGAAGATGATCTGTTTCCTTTCCTTGAAGAGCATTAGCAATAGCTTGGATTGGGATTTTTGCAGCAAAGGTGATCGAAACCTTGAAGTTCTTGGATTGGTTAGGACGCCTTAATCTTTTACTGTCCCCATCGTTGTTCCCAGCATATCTGCTAGAAGACATGTCTACAAGAACAACAGGGAAGTCTAGCTGGGAGCTGGGAAGAGGTCCGATGGTGAAGAGATTCCTCTCGCCATCATAAGCAAAGTGTTTGGAGCCCAAATCATTTTGATAATTCTCTTTAACGTTTTCAAGAATCTTTCTGCCAATACCCTTGCCTTCAACTGGACTGCCATCTTCATAGGTGATAGCAACCTGTGTTCAAATATCAAACAGACAAATCCCACTGTATAATTAGTACGTCAAAGCAGTGATATATGGGAACAAGACAGTAGAGCAAAGTAGGAGAAGCGTACGTTGTAATGGAAGAAATATTGACTCTTTGGTTTGGTGAAGTTGACGTTAAAGTGGTTTGTAAGAAGACGAGTCTTCTGTCCTTTGGAACCGTTGCCACTCCGAGCCATTGGAAGAAGAGTACTCTTCCTGCTCGAATCCATTTCTGGAGTAGCAAAACCCCACAATGTCAGAATTTATAACAAACTTTAAGTATGAAGACTTAGAAGATATATATATTGTTGTGTTAAGAGATTCTTAAGAAGGTTAAAAAACTAGTGAATCTTAAGGAAAAAAAAAAAAAAAAAAAATCTCAAGTACATATAGCTAAACAACGAGATATGACAACACAGAGGCTCAAGGATTCAAGATCTTTAATTCATGAGAAGATGAAAGACCAAGAAGCATTACCGTTGTAAGAAAACCAAATTTGTCTTATACATATTTCAACAAATTAAACATATTCTGCTATACAACCTAGGATTCAAGAAGATGATTACATAAACAGCCGTTGAAGAGAATTTTTTTACCGGAAAATAAAATTAAAAGAAGGAAGCAAGTTTATGTAAGAGGCCCCAGAAGATCACAGAGAAGTGCAGTGAGTGAGGAAGCCAAACTATTCTTTCAGCCTATTTATGCTTTTGTACTTAAGGGGAGACACAGAGTTCAGTAGCGGAAACTCTCGCTTACATAGAAATAAAAAATAAACAAAAAACTTACGTGCACTGTTATTACTGTTGCATCAACATAGAAATACAGGCGGTTACAGCTAGCTATATGACACCACCTTTTTTCTTTTGAATTCTCTAGCTAGGTTTGTTTTTGTTATGTGCAAACGTGTTAAAAGCTCGTTATCATCCTTATCTGGATAAATATATTTCGAGAAAAGGTTGAAAACTCCTCCTATACTTTCTTTAACGCATGGGATTTTCTTGAATAATACATTGACATTTCATCTTCCTATCTTTAGGAATTAGGATACTCTTTCCCTAAATATTTGCTATCCATATATAATATTATCTTCCAAATAGAGTGTTCAATATAAATCTAGTTATGAAGATTTTAATACATGTACCTAACAAAAATAATAAATGATAAACTAAGGGTAATCTAGTTTTCATTCTTTAGAGTTTGTACCTATAGAGGTTGTTGCTTTGTTAGAAGCGGATGAGCTTGGGTTTTCATTAGAGTCTGTACCTATAGAGGTTGTTACACGACCAAGAAGCTTCCATATGTAACTGTTCTTTTTTCTTTAATAAACTTGGGAGGCTTTAGCTTCCCGTTGCACGACCAAAAAAAAAGGCAGAAAATGTTTTATTTTTAATTTTATTTACACAAAAGGGTCCAAATTATTCAACTTAAAGAAGGATAAAAGTTTTTGTATAATGGGCCAGGCCTGTCCACAAGTTTATAGTGTCTTTAGCAATTCCCCACGAAACTGATATCCACTTTCTCCAC
This sequence comes from Erythrophleum ivorense, assembly GCA_026724425.1. Lineage (NCBI taxonomy): Eukaryota > Viridiplantae > Streptophyta > Magnoliopsida > Fabales > Fabaceae > Erythrophleum > Erythrophleum ivorense. The sequence continues at coordinate 7,353,551 of JAIUCV010000071.1, read as the reverse complement.
CAGTAAACATTTTTTTTTTTTTTTTGGTAATCGCTCCACCAGTAAACATATTCTGACATATAACCTAAAGTGCGAATAAACTAGTCAAGAGGTAAGAGCAAGCAAGAATTGAACTTTAACGTGACGATTTATTACATAAACAATGGTCGAGATGAAAAGTGATCATCAAAATTATTAAATTAAAGACCAAGAAAAGTTGGTACGTAAATTCTTTCGCTTTTCATGTTTTTTACTATGTAACAACAGCTAGCACATAATCTATAAGTCAACAATAAAATGCAACTCAAGTCTTGAAATAGCAAATTTAATTAAAATCTAAAAACAGAGACCAACCAACGGCAACACAAACGTACAGAGTCAAGAAGCTAAAAGGAAAAGTAAGAAAATCATAACACCAATATTAGTTCCTTGGTTAACAAGAAAAGCAAAAGCGAACTGTTAACTTTCAGCAGAAGAACATTGAGGTAGCAACCTTCGCCTTCAGCTTTGGCATTGGAGGCACATGGACTGCTCCAGATGTCGTGACACCATCGCGGCTCGATGAAGTCTCCGACAAGTCCTCAGATTTCATCACAGTTCCCATCTGTGCAGCCGCCAAATGAGCATAATATACGGGCGCAACTGCAAAACCAAAAAAAACAAAAGGGAGTTTGAGATGTTACATCATGAATGCATCATTGCTCAATACTAACTATAAACGAAATCAAACTCTAGTCTCACAGCAAATCAGTTTCTTGTATTTTTCCATAAATCTAGAACTACTGATAGTGATCATCACACGGCTTACCTACAGAGATCGCAGTTGTGCTCCGCTGGTAGCTACAAGTATCAAACCAAAAAGATTAAAAAGGTTATTGTATTAGCTAATTCAATATAGAGAATTAATGTATGAATGCATCAGATAAAAGAGGTAAAAACCGATTTGATTATGCTTATACATAGGACAAAGAGTGGACAAGTTCTTGGAGCTCATCTGTCGAAAATCCAATCTCGTCGTAGAGCACATAGTAATGTGCTGGCCTTGTTGTTCCCTATCACACGTCAATGGTATCCAATTCATTATACGTCCAAATCCATAGAAAAAAATGTCAAAGTTTTTGGTCCGAGCATATAAGAGTGACTTATCACTTACAAATACAATCATTCCACGATGAGCACAAAGAAAGAAGTCGTTGTTGTGTGGGTGACAGATCTTGCTGTCAATTATTGTTCCTGCATGCAGTATATGAAACAATTCTTTTTAGGTCATTTCAATTCAAAACAACCACAGTTACAAAAATGGATTAATTAAAAATAACCTGGAGGAATATTATCAGGTCCTTTGGTCTGAAAGAACTTGGTGTGGTGGTTTTTCTGAGCAATGATCATTGTAAATTTGGGATCCCACTTATCATCGAGGAACTTGCACGCCTAATAATGTAACCAAAAATGTATAAATATAAACTCCATAAATGTCCGACATGAGACTAAATATGAAGAGCTTAAAAGGTTGCAAAACCAAAATAAAATAAATAAAAGAGATCAGTACCTGCATCATCTGATCCAGCTCAATATTTAGAACTTGGTTAAACTGAGATTCACCCACACCATCCCTACATAATATTATTATTATTATTATAACTGAGTTAGAAAAGTTGTATTAAATTACTTTCACAAGAATACTTAGATTATATAAGCATTACCTGAAAATGATAATGTGCTCGGGTTTCCTCCTAGAACATAACTTAAAGTCAAGTAAAAGCTCCCTGTAAATTTACAGCATTGAATCTTTTAATCACGCTCCGTTTTCATAAAAATCCTATATAAAAACAATTTTGCCATTCACTTGGAAAATATTATTACCTCATAATACCATCATCCTTTGTTGTATCAGAGACGGGGTTAAAGAGATTATCAATCATTTCAACTTTAGGCGACTGTGTACGCACACAAGCCCTGTATTTTGAGATCAATGGCCATTCTCTCGAGCTCACAACCTTCTACAATATTAAAAAAACAAATTTCAAAACCGTAGCTTACATGAAAATACAACAAAAAGACAAAAAAAAAAAAAAAAAAAAAAAGTAAAAATCAAAGTTACGTACCGCAGCAACATCAGACTGTCCTGGACACCACAAGAATATGGACTGTTACATTCTGCTCATTTGCGTGTATTTCTGGGCTGGACTTCTCCCAAAAATTAGTTTGACCTCTCTATAAACCTAAGTAAACAAAAAAAAAAAATGGGAAAGATGAGGTTTATTTGGTCTTTGGATATTTGTTAAAAAAAAAAAAAAACAATAACAATTTCGTGATTATTTGAATCTAGCAAATGTGGAATTGGAAGAAAATGGCTAAAGTATGAAGTGAAAAAGTGCGTTTCATTTGCAATTTACATTAATTCATATGTTTTTGCAAGTATCCCATAAATGAATGAAAGTAAATTGCAAATGTATAACAGTCAAGACTCAAACTTCACCACACATGAACTTATGAATAGAATGCGACTGTTTTTGTATGCATAGAGCAAAGAGAATATTTTCCCTCTTAAACAGTTAACCTATTTGTCGTCAAAAAAAAAAAAAAAAAAAAAAAACAGTTAAACCTATTTCCTTCATTTTCATTTTAATCCCACTAAATTTCTCTCTCGATTTCATTTAATATTGTTAAAACTTTTTTCACGTAAATTAAATTAAGAAAAAAAAATATTAAAATATTAAAATGACATAATTTGAAATGGGGGGAATACTATTAAAGTTCATTTATTGTAAATCAAAAATCCGAAAAAAAATTGTGTTTAAGATTTTGAAAATAAGTTCAAACTTCAGTGAATTTTTGTGGAATTTACCCTTACAAGTTACATCTTTCTTTTTGGAATTTTTTTCTTTTTCAGAACGAACTTCTGAAATTAACGGTTTCCGAAACATCTGAATTGAAAAGCGAGCTAAAAGCCAATCTTCACAGTTTCCATTAATCATTAAGGAGCCAAGTCTGTTAGCTCAAAATATGCCAAGGTTGTAAAAGTTGCTTCACTCTGTGTGTGTTGAGTGAAAACGAATTGCATTGCTTAGGCCTTGGCCTTCCCGCTTGCTCTTCGTTTCGTATGCCAAGCTCGGTTCCTATCGCCATTGATGGGGTTCTTATGAGCAGCAATGGAGCATTGGTCAGGCCTTCCACTCTTTCCATTCATCTCCATTTGCATCCTCCTTCTTCTCATCCTGTTCTCAAGTCTCATTCCTTTAAGAGCTCGAGCCCTTCGCTCAATCTCCAACGCTTGTGTGAAGTTCCATATCCGGACTATGCCTTCTTCGCCTCCGCACACTATACGGTCGCAACCAAGGTCCACAGAGAATAAGTTTGACCCGAACCCGTGCAGCATTCTTTGCGGCGGTTCCACAGTACGCGAAGAAACCCTTTTGGACAAGGCACGACGGTTAGTCTTCAACAACTTCCTGACGTCGATAAGCGCGAGTTTACCATCACCAGATGCTGAGACAAGCCAGGGAAACTCAAAAGAAAGAGAGTAGACAGGACCAGTGTGAGGCATCCATTGAGATATGAGCACAACGCTTGTTTCATTGCCGTATTTTCTGATCTCAAACATTTTAATTCCTCCATCTTCTCCACCAGTAAACAGGAAATCCCCACTATGGCTTCTTGCCAGAGAGTAAGTGTTACCCTCATGAGCATCATGGATGATCGCCAGTGGAGTCTCACTGCTAATGTCCCAAATGTATACATCCGAACCCGACGTGCAAGCAATGCTGGTTTCATGAGGTGCAAGTGCCCAAACCCAATCACTATGCCTCAACGTCTTGATACACTTCATTGAAGACCGATCCCATATACGAACAGACATGTCCCATGAACCGCTAAAGATATTGTTCATGTCCAGGGCAAGAGATGTAATAGGACCTTCATGCTCCCATAGCCGAAAATCTGACTTCTCAATCTGAAAACCTGTGAGGTCAAACAGGTTTCGGAAACCCTCCAATGATTTCCAGCAGTGTATAAATCCATCAGTACCGCCAGCTACCAACAGCTTCGTATCCGCCGCAACTGCCCTGATTGTGCAACCGAGCGGTTTAGATGCTGCAATAGACAAGCCTTCTTCCATGTCCCACATTCGAACAGTGCAATCATATCCAGAAGTGAAAATGAGCTTGGCAGAAGCTAAGAGGAAAACAATGCGAACTGCTTCAGTGTGACCATAAAGCGTATCGATGCTATAGCGTCCTAAAAAGGTCTTACTCCTAAATTCCCTCTCAACAAAGAGCTCCTTCCATGATCTCTCATCAGAAAATCCGGAACTTTTAGCCCCGGGAACCACGGGGAGTCCCCATCTCTCACAGTAGAATCCCTTCCAAGCATGATGCTCGGAAGCTAACCTATGCAGACTAGTTGAAACACAAGACACTAGACCTAACTCTTTTGGGTCAAGGCAATTAAGAATCTCAGATATCAATGCCTGAGGCAAATCAATAATGAAACAAAGATGAGTATTAGCCAATTCCTTGTCAGAGAGCAACTGTTTCGAGCCACTGGGCACCAAAGTTCCCTTCTTTTGCTGAGAACACAGCTTCACAATGGGAATCTCAACAGACCCATTTCCTATTATCAACTCGGAACTCAGAAGATCAGACTCAGCTCTTTGTTTGGACAAACCCTCGCCAATAGTCGATGAATCATTCGCAATTTCACCTCTCTCTTGGCACTCAAATTCCATGAAAAGCCAGCCAATGTCCAATGTATCCCCAAACACCCAAACACGGAGCTCCTCACGAACGACCCTGACCGGATCTGAAAATCTCCAGCTCCAGAGACGAATCCAGCTAAGCTTGACAAAAACGAGGAAAGTATTCAATTCAACCGAGCCACAAATACAATAAATAAAATTGAATCTTTTGATCACAGGAATATCCGGAAACTGGTTACAATCGAACCTTTACATCATAAATAAAAAGGGGAACAGATTCGTACATATTAGCTAAATCAAACTAACGAACAACGAGAGAGCCTTAGAAATCGAAAAAAACACAGAATTGAAACAAGTTACGTACCTCAAATAATCAAACCAAGGTATTCGTAGCAGAGAAGAGATTTTCCCCCAAATTACGTTGCCCTAATTTCTCTGATCGAATCGATGAGATGAAGATTGAGAACCAACCGCCAAGCAAAGACTGGAAAAATATTGCCAATTTGTTTTTTTTTTGTTTTTAAGTTTGTGTGTGTTTATGGTCCTGGGACGGTGGTATAATAACCGTTGGATGGAAAAATATCGGACGACGCAGATTGTACGATATGTTGTTACAAGTGCAAAATATAAATATTTGATCCTATTTTTGCTGCGTTATTTTCTCAAAGTTTTCAAAATCCATATTTTGGCCTCCTCTCTCACAAGCGAATCAACCTCCACCTCAAAATGTCTGATTCTTCCTCCAGCCATGACTCTCCACCTTCTACGGCGATCGCCGGCGACTCAGTAACCACTGTGGCTAACGATTCTGCACAATCCGATTCCAATGCGAAATGTCAAACAGCTATACAAACCTTAGCCTCCATCGTCACAACAACAGATATCCCTTCCACGATCTCTCTCCTCCTCGACGATGACGCCGTCTCCGCCGCGATTTCCTGTCTTCTCCTACGTTCCGATTCAGGCGCCGGCGATAATAACCTCTGCCGTTGGCTTTACGATACCTTCCAATCCGCGGAACCATCGCTCCAGCTTCTCGTCCTCCGTTTCGTTCCTTTGATCGCTGGCCTCTACCTCTCCCGTGTCCCTCTCCGGCAACCTCAAGCCGGATTCGAAGCCGTCTTACTCGCTCTGTACGCGCACGAGACAACCTCACGCGCTGGTCAGGCAATAACGGTCAACATTCCCGACCTCTCTCACCCCAGCATTTACCACGAATCCAAAGGCCCCACGAAGAACAACTCAACGTGCCTCAACATCGCCGTCATCTCCTCCACGCTCGATCCGCACGGTACGGTGAGATCCACACGCCGCGCGAGGATCGTTGGAGTCGCGTTGGAGCTTTACTACAGCAAAATCTCGAGAATGCCGCGCGAATCCAAGCTCAATTTCTGCGAATCGTGCGAGAAATGGGCGGGGCAAAACGGAGAAACCGAGCAATCACGAGCTGTGATCCCTACGTTAAGCGACGATTCGTGGAGAGACGAAGAGAATGTGGCCCTGGGAGGAAGATCTGAGAGAGACAGCGGAAGGATTCCACTGCCATGGGAGCTTGTACAACCAATATTGAGGATCTTGGGGCACTGCCTCATGGGGCTGAAAATGGAAGACAGGGAAGTATCAGAGGCGGCGAATAAAGCTTGTCAGAGTTTGTACCTCCGATCTCTGCACGATATTAACCCTAAGGCGATTCTGGCTGCAGGGAGTCTTCTCCGGCTCCGAGAGATGGCTCTTGATCCCAAAAACCAGATGGATCACACTGACATATCAAACGACACCGTTCTCTCCGTCTGACTCCGTTGTGCAATTTCTTTTAAAAGTCAACGCTTTTGTTTTCTATTTTTGATTTATCAACTCAAGGCCACGTTCTCGTTGGCTAATGTCTTTATTTTTGATGAATTACTGAAAAGATACGATGAATTTCGCGTTGACCAGTTAAAACATATTGTGGAAGTGGCTTCATATAAAATTAAAACCACGTCTTCTCAAGGAAAGAGATCCTGCAAGTCGATGATGTCTGCAAGAACACCAGCTGCAGTCGTGTCGTTGCCGGCTCCAGCACCTTGAATCACTAAAGGCTGCTCCTTGTAGCAACGGCTATATATCTCCACCTGCAGGTTTTGAAGTCAATTCAGTTATTTTGAGTGAGGATAGAGGCAAAATAATGGGATAATGTGAGCTAAGAAATTCATGCATGTGAGGAATGGAACTGGTATGTGTGTTCATTATCTCTAACGTGAGGCACTTTCAGAAAGATTCAACAAATATAATCTTAGAACAAACTTACTATATTGTCACTGCCTCTTAGTCGTCCCAACGGCGAATCTTTTGGAACTTCTCGAATCCCAACTTGAACGCTGCACAGAGACAGAGAGAAACAGTGTGATATCAATTGCATATGTTTTTACCAATATATTAGGAAACAGTTGTTCACGCTAGCTATAACAAATTACGCCTTTGAAACACCTTTCTTTAAGGTATTGATTGTTGACTGTACCAGAAACGAAATTTGTGGTTGGATTGTTGGAAAAGAGTGAGAGTGAAGGTAAGCGTTATTACCTTGAGCCTTCAATCACACAAACATAACGAAGCACACACCCATTTAATGAAGCTTTTTTAACTCTCTCCTCCATGTTCTGATCAAGTTTTACTATTCCATTATGGAGGAAATCATCCACAGACATGAGCCCAGGTCCCATCTCTTCAGGGTACAAGCTCTCTATCTACACAGAAATAAATAAAACTATATTCAGCAAACAGTGGATCAAAGGAGTCTTGTTAGATTCTTTCTGGGATCAAGGAGGCGGAAACACAGGCAAGACTGAGATCACCATGTCTAAATCCAAGTTCAAGCTTTCAAGCTTCATCATTATAGACAAAGATGAAACAGAATTCTCCAGCAATAAAAAAATCAACTGGACTTTGACTCCAAGAGAGTTGGTTCACCAAACATGAATTACAGTCTCGAATTCAAAAGATTGACAAATGAGAAGCTTTGAATGTGGTTCATACCTCTATGCTATCCATAACTATCCTCTTCCCAAGAAGTCGAGCAAGAATCAAAGCCTATCATGACAGAAACAAACAAAGTTCACAACATAACACTTTGTATCAAATATATTCTCGTCAACAAAAAAAAACAAATACCTTTCTAGCAACATCCATGCCACTGAGGTCGTCACGTGGATCTGTAAAGAAAACAAAAGAACATGTCATATTCAGAATATGTAAATATGATACTCATCTAGGATTATCCCAAGGCCAAACAAATTCTGATGCACTATAAGGTCAAAGTAAGTTGGAGAATATTGTCAAAATCTACAAAACGGATTACGGAGTATAGAAAGGCAGGTAAAGCGATATCTACTTAAATACAATGCTGCTAAAAGAAAGCTTTCTTTTGTCCAGACAAAACAAGATATGTGCCATGATAACTTGATGAAACTGGACAAAACCTGGTTCAGTGTACCCCAGCGTTTTGGCAGCTCGAACAACTTGGCTTAAAGGCTTGCCATCTTCAAGCTCACTCATTACATATCCCAAGGTACCTATCATAAATCGATACAAAGATGCATAAATTAATAATACATGTATGAATTGGGATAAGAACAATGACAAACATCTATAATAACACACTATAACAATAAACTGAATTGCATCTGAAGTGTGATTACCGCTCAAACTACCGAGGATACTATGAACAGGGTCTCCAGATGAGATTATGCGGTTCATGGATGCAATGACAGGAAGCCCAGCACCAACCTATAAAAACAAACATATGTCGAGATCACTACCTAACATACACAGACAACCATAACACCACACATATGATCAGGTAAAGTAGCAAACTAAATATTTGAGGAAGAGTATATATTTACAGCCGACAACAAGATATGAAATAGTATTGTCCTTTTAAATGCAGCCTATGTTTCACCTACAGTAGATTCATGGCGGACACGTCTTGGATGCAAAACCAATTTATCATAATGTTCCTGCGTGGAAGAAGAAGAATAAAAGTCATATTTTTTCACAAAGAGTAAAACATAACTCTTAACTCTTAGATAAACAAATACAGTGAACAGTTGTAAGCCTATCCTTGCAGCAGAAAAGGTGCAAAAATGGTTACTAGAAACAAGAAGTTACCAGTGTTGAAGTAAGAGGCTTCTTATTTGCCAAGACGACGCAGCAACCCGACTCAACTGCTTTCATCAACATTCCAATCGTTTCCATGCTGGCTGAGCAATCCACAACAGCTAAGCCTGTAGCAAATAAATACAAGGCTTTGAATCTCTTGTAGCTAGAGAGAGGCATAATACAATTAAGTTTAGTACAAACCTGTAAATTTACCCAAAAGCTGTGTAATATCTTGAGTTTCCTTCCTTAACTCGGAATCATTCACCACTCGAAATTCACCTTTTCCTGGGAAACAAATGAGAGCATTCAGCTTATAGTCCATAAGCAAAGCCACATGAGGAAAGGAAAACCAACTCAGACAGTTACCTAAAGCACTAAACGTCGATAATGGAGAACCAGCTGATTTGATACGGCAAACTTGTGACAAGAATTCATCATTCAGTTCCTCTTTGAGCACATCCATTGAAACAAGCAAGGATTTACTGTCACTTACTCCAATCACCCGTACGTGAACTCCCTGTCAATACAGAGGAATCTATGATAATCAATCACCAAAATTTATCAATTCGAATCGTTCAAAAGCGAAATAGGAAAATCGAGGTAAGACGATCCATTTTGTTAATGAGTAATAGAGAGAAACTAGTAGGTGAGGAGAAGCGAATAGGGACCATTTTGGCGTGAAGCGATCGACAAGAGACGATGTGTTGAAGAAGCTGGCGGCCAACACCTCCACAGCCCATGAGAAGCACCGGGATCTTCTTCATCCTCCTCGATTTCGTCTTCTTCTGCCTTTTTTTTTTTTTTGGGTTCTTGTTGACTAGTGACACTGGAGAACGCTAATCACGTCGCAGCGTTTCAGAAACGCACAGCGTTTTATTCCTCTGTTCGTTTGGCAGTTGTGCGACTGCGATTTAGCGGATTGCAAAATGGCGATTAAGCAAAGGGTTTTCCACACATAGCAACACAACATTATATTCTTATGTCATTATTTTTATACATTACTCATTGTCTAAGAGACAAGAACAATTAATCTGTATTTTATAACTAAACAGCAAAAGCAAAAATTCACACGGGAAACAAATCAAACAATCCGTCCAGTGACTTTTCTTACATTCAACATCACGTCCGTCTTTAGTGCAATCGCTACCAAGGTTGGAGCAAAGATTAGTATCTTTCATTAAACTGAAATTATAATTCCTTTTTTTTTTTTTAAGTATATACATGTACAAACCAGTTTGGACAACATGGGGCGAAAACAGCTTTGGCCGCATTTTCTTCGTTGACCTCGGTGTTCATCGTTTGCATCGGTGGAGCTGCGTATATTACAAAGAAACAAGAGTGCGGAAAATATATACATGTAATTCAAGAAAATTAAAATTAGTTGTACTGTGGAAATTGATTGGGAAACTCTAATTAAGAAAGTTGTTTGCTTTCACCTTCTATTTTGAAGTAGCTCATGATGAGTTGATTTGGATCCTAGCTATGGTTGGGAGATTGCTAGCTATTATATCGATGTTTATACTCCCGTTTACCAATCTTATTTTTTCTCAGAAGACTTTATACTGTCTTGATCAATTCTCTCTAAATATTTAAAAGTTAAACTAATCTTGTATGGATTAGAAAAGAGAATGAGGATGAGGAAGTCATGTTCCTATTGGGAATGTCACAGCTGATTTTCATTATAAAACTTCAAGTTCTGAAACTTTCCTAGAGACTAAAGTCTGAAATTCTGAATCTTGAGTTTTTTTCCGTTGGTTCGGTTGGATCGGTTCCATTTTAAAATTAGAAACCCGCAGGAAGTAAACTAACCCGGTCTGATTCGGTTATTGGGCTATGGTAATGGTGTGGAGGTTCACTGATTCTCTGAGTTTCTTCTTCCTCAGATCTTATTGTCTTCTTCTCCATGAAAGCAGAGAATATTCATATGTAAATCCCCTCCCTTCTGATTCATATATCGGAGACTCAGATCGAGCTGCTCTTCTTTAGACCTGCAATCTTAGATTTTACGGAGGAAGAAGAATGGACACTTTTAGCGCGGAGGATTTGTCGACGATCGGCGGAATCGCCACCGTGTCGCTCCTTCATTCGTTTATCCCGACGCACTGGTTACCTTTCTCCATCGTTGGACGCGCGCAGAAATGGACGCTTTCTAGAACCCTCTTCGTCAGTATGTTCCGATTTCTTAGATCTTTGACAAGTTTATAAACTCCCGTTTCTTTTTCTGCATTTTTTCTTAAACTGATTCGCGTTCGATGATTCTGAAATTTCCGATATGAGTCAATAATCGCAAGGCATTGTTTGATTAAAGCTAGAAATAGATAGTTAAGGAATATAGGCATGAATTATTCAACTGCAGCTTCAATGGTCTAATGACTTGTATTTGCTTCGATGATGTTCGTCATCAGCAGCATTGGTATTGCATTTGGTGAATGTACATACGTACATGATTCAATGTTTCTGTTTCTGTTTGTGTTTGGTTTGGTGTTGTTGTATATATTCACACAAATTATATTCTGATTTTCAGCTGCATTTGGAGCAGTCCTGCATGTGATATCCACTTCCCTTCTTGGTATAACAGCGATCACAATGGCGAATACCATCGCCGGTGAAGAGACTGTTCACAAACTTGCTTCCCTGTTGCTTGTAATTCTCGGTGGGAGCTATATCTTGCTGTTTTTGGCTGGGAAAGGAGGTCACACTCATTCCCATAACCAACCCATGGAGAAAATGGCTGTTGCTGGGCTTGTCCTTGTTCCTGCATTATCTCCTTGTGCAACAACTCTCCCTGTTTTCCTCGCTGTTGGAAACTCAAAGCCGATGATGCTTCTCGCCATCATAGTTCTACTTATCAGGTGAGACGTGTACTACTGTTTTTCTTTTACATGTTTTGTGCTTCACTTAATAAAGTATGATTTTTTACAAATCTGAAATGATCATGATACTTTTTTGGGCAGCACTATATTGGTGATGACATCGTTGGTGGCTCTATCCTTCTATGGTGCAAGCCAGCTGAAATTTCACTGGGTGGAGCGATACGACAAACTACTCGTTGGTTCGGTCCTGTGTCTGGTAGGTATCTTAACCCTTCTTTTCCATGACCATGACCACCATGAAGCACATCAACTCCACAGGAAGATCATTACTCTCTAGACTCTAGAGAGAGTCGCTTTTCGAATCTCTGTTTTGCCTGTCATGTCTGTTTGCTCTAGAGAGAGTCGCTTTTTAGAGGTCTTTCGCGTTGTATGTCTATAACTAGTTGTAACGATCTCCTCTATGTTGCGTTTGACGAAAGAAACATATGGCAGTATTAAGTTCCTTTATTCAAACAACATTAGTTGTGAATTTGATTTTCGCTACAACTAATAGTTTTTCAAAGGTGTGTATGTCCAATCAAAGTGACAGAATCACAAGACACTGCACTATGAAAATCTTGTAGTGGTCGGTTTTGCACTAAACCAGAAGCCAGATACTTTTGTTACCGAACCTTCATTGACTCCAAAAAAACAGAAGTATTGTTTAAGCAAATAACTTACCTTTATTGCTGCATCTTTTTGCATGGAATAAAATTATTCACGTTCTATAAAACAAATTAAGTATTGTAGAGAAAAACTGGGAATGGAATAAACAAAACTAATCAGGAGGAACCAACGGGTTTAAGGAAGTTGTCAAAAGGAGTAGAGGAAGGTGGATTGAAGAAAGGAGGATGGTTTTGATACTCTGTGACGCATATATTCGAAGGCGCAGCTGCACCCAATCCCATCATCTCCCACGAGTTCCTCTGACTATCAACAAACGGATTCCCACCACCACCACAAGCCAAAGCCTGACTTTCTTTGGTTTGGTTGCTGAATCTGTTGCTCTTCGTAGACATGAAAGACATCTTCTCTTGCTTCCCCATTAGAAGAGCCTCGCAATGTCCTGCCATTTCTGTGTATGTCATGTCTGGTGGATCTGACACTGAGTATCTTCCTAATTGTGCTGTTGTCTGAGACACCTGCACACACGTTTTCCAACTCTCTTTCAGTCTCTCTTTCAGTCCAACCTACTTAGGACTCGACTATTTCAAATCCTATTTGTGCGTTTGCGTATACACTAAATGTAAATGCAAACAAAAAAGATAGAACTCACTGCACTTAGAAGTTCATCGATGCTCAGAAGAAACGCGGTTTTGGCATTTGGTTGTATGTCAAGGGCCTCAAGGCCAAGCTGGTCTTCTGGAGGACTCGGCACTGCATCATTCTCAGGTATAAGCAATTGAGTTTCAGTCTGCGGAAACAGATTGATGTTAGAATCATAATAACTTAACATTTTTCAGATATAAAAGCACATAAAGTGTATACATTTTACATACATTATCTTGAGGTTTGTTGTTTTTTCCTCCAGAACGGTAAACTTGAACTGGAGATTCTGTCAACTGCGTTCCAACTGGACAACCGTCGATAGGTATAAAATCTGAAACTAGCTGCTCCTTTATAGACGACGAATCTTGCTGCAAGTTCAACCATCAACACTGTTAATTAAGAAGTAAACCCATGGACAGTCCAACATAGTTATTAAGAAAAATGAGGAACAGTACATCTGATAGTTTGCCTAGAAACTTCATTATCATGGTAGCGTAATAATCTCGAGGCTGATTTTGTGTGCTTTCTTCTATCGCCACAAGTGAACGTAAAGCGTCATCATCGTCTTCTTTTGATCCATAATTTTTTGCTGGTTGCTCTGTGTGTCCATAGAAAACAGCATCTAGCTTGCAATCTTCCACCAATTCAAGAAACGGGTCTATCTGATAAGCAAGAAATATATTTCATCAATCTGCATGTATAATAGAAGAGAGGTCAGAGCAAGAACATTAGTACAACTCTTGACTACCGTTTTTTCCTGTAGAGCAGTTTTTGCGCTATTAACAAGAGGAGGGATGTTGAAGGCTCTTGCTGAGAAAATAATCATGGATGTAGCCAGAGTAAATAAGGATCTGCGCCGTGATGGCTTCAATGGTCCTGAAACTGGCAACACAAAATTAATCTGTTAAAAAAAGAAAGAGCAACACTTTTCATGCACGACACAAGATGCATATAACAGTGTGTGCACATACCATAATCCTGAAACATGGGAACATCTCCATGAGGAAAAGTATATATGAATTGTAAATGTTAGAACAATGCATTATTCTCATTAGTGGAAGCAAGAAGTAGAAGCAATCCGTTTTATTTCTAATTATGCTCGAAAAGACTATTAAGTGATGGTCTACAAGTTTTATCTAAAGGGGACTATACCTCCAAGAGAGAGATTCCGCAAAGAAAATGCTAGCTGAAAGCTCCAGACCAAGACCTCATTGCTGGAATTCTACACAAATTTATCAAAACGTGTGTAACTTCTACTGTGAAACATGAAAGCAGTGTAACTAGATCGTATAATATATTTCTTACTATCATTGTACCTTAGTACGTCCAAACAGAAGTACCAAGCTAAATGTATTAGCAATGGCTTCATAATTTTGTGGCATGTTGTGAGGAGACAAGGACTGCACCCAAATCGACGAAAGCAAAAGGCAAATCTGGTGGCTGCTTAATCTTAAAGGTATAACCTGAAAGTATCAGATTGACACCAGTTATAACAAAATGATAAATGAATCTATAAAATTCATTGGTTATATATAAGTCCAAATGTGGAACATACTGGTTTCTCTGATGAACTTCCCGAAGAAGTCGGATCTAATACCATTGATGACGGGTTCCTTTTCACACTCTGACTTCGGCTGTAACTTGACTTTAGCCGGCTCAACACTGAGCTAGTATTGTTATTTGGCTCCTCGTCGTCAAAACTTTCACCTCTTGTGAATTTCGACTGTGACCTGCTAAGTGTTGAAACTCTCTCCATCTTTGCAGTATCATCAACCGAATTATCTGACTCCACCTTCAGTTTTCTAAACAGTGCAGCCGAAGATGAAAATACAGACACGGTTCTTGACAATGTTCTCTGCATATCAGCAGGCCTTTTAGACTTTGGAACCGAATCCGGACAAACAGAAGATGGGACAAGAACAACAGAAAATATACGGTGGGCCCCCATCCTCGATTCATGGTCAGCACAGACCATAGCTTGAAGCAGTTGATGGAAAAGTGCATCTGGAAAAGCCTGGGAAAAAGATTGCATGTTATCTTCTTATTCCCTAGCTGTTTTGGTTAAAAAACAGAGATATAGTAGAAACTTCAAGGCTTAAGTATCTTGCCTTGTTTTCATATGATAAGTTTGGTATTGCTGCTATGATTTGTGCTGTGCGGAAAACAGCTGCGATTAGAGTTCTCGCCATGACTGTAATATTTGACATGCTTTCCAACATGACAGCCATTATGTCAAGGATAGGACCTGCATCTCCAACCTACATTTCGAAAGACTTATCAGTTTTAGTACAGGAAGTGTTGTATAGGTTTCAAATTCAATAATATTGCTACCAAGCCAATTTGTAAACTATCCTCAACAAAGATTGCGTTGCTTTTAGAGCTTCTTGAAGCTAATAGGGGTTACCTTCTGGGATAACTGCACGAGGCATTGTTCAACTGCAGCTTCGAACTTCATATTATATTGAATCATCTCATTCCCCAGATTCGAATCATCTAATGAACAATGGATGCTCTTCCTCAGATGCCTAATCATATCACTTAAGGCACCAATTATCGCCACGGATGGCAGAACTTTAGTCTGTTGGGCAAGTGCAGTAGCAACATAGACTATGTCCAGTTGCATTCTAGGCTTCTTTAGAACATTCTTGTGATCAAGATGCTTGATCAGGATGGACAACAGGAAATGCGTGTTTTGTCCTGTAGTCGATTAACTAACACTATTAGTAGTCATTAACAAGCGGAGTATTCCAAAACCAAATGGAGACAATACGAACCAGATCGTTCTATCAGCAACTGAACGTCCTGCAAAACATATAAAGCGAGACCGTGCTCGGTGGACCAAACTTCGTTGAAATCAAAGTATCGGAAGAGTGACTCGAGAACACGCCGCACGGTTGTAGCTTCTTTTGCTAACTTTGCCAGATTATGCAGACAAACCCTCGACCAAAACTTGGGGCTTTTAGCATCCTCCCTGTACCTTCTTAAGTCAGAAAAAGAGAAGCGGACATATATACGCTATAAAGAAAACAAGCATGCCAAACGAAAGCTTGAGTAGAAGGATTTACACAGATACAATTGCCTTGCCTCTGTCATCCACGATTTTCGTCCAAGAAGCAATCCTTGTTTCAGCTTCTGCGGGAGAAAGTTCTTTATCAATAGCAGCAATCTTGTTGTCTTGATTTACCCCGGCAGAGGAAGATTTACTGAGGCCTCCATAATTTTCTAAGACAACAGAGACAACCTGAAAAGAACAAAAACAAACAAGGGAACAAATGATTCAACATACTAAATAAATATCCACACGAATAGTTGAGAAAAGAAAGGCCTTTTAGATTTCATATAATAGCTTACATTGTCAAATTCCACTGAGATATGTGAAAATTCTCCCATGAACCAAACCTGTGAAAAAGCCAGTTGTTGTGTCAATTCTTTTGTTGCACCTCTCAGTCATGTTCAGTGGTAGAGATAACAATTCAAATGGACTAAACAAACAGAGTTATACGAGTACCAAAGATGAGAGGGCTTGGAGCCCAGCAGAACACAAATGTGTAGTCCTTTCTTCTTCTCCCAGTTCATGAGCTAAAGGACAGATTTTTGGGATCAACCCATCCAAATTAAACATGTAGGTACCCTCTGTCTGTAAAAATAAGTAACAGAAATTTATCAGACTTCAAAGCTCCAAAATCTGATTTTGTTTGTCATAAGACAGGAATTTATAAAAATTGCCAAGAGTTATGCACCTGATTGGTAACAAAATCATAGAGAGCTTCACAACCTAAAATGCGCATCTCATCATACCGAGTTTGATCTAGAAGAATATGAATGAGGCCAAGGTAGCTACTAGCAAACAACGACCTGTATAAGACATAAATTCATTAGGAAAGCCGAAAAATTATCTAAAGCAGTATAATGTTGAAATAATAGAAAACAGAGCATACATTTGTTCATTACAGGCAACCAAGAGCTTCTTGTAGATACACATTACAATCTTCACAGAGTGAAATTGCTCCATTCTCAATTCCCTGTATAACCTTTGTTCAAGATAGGTTGTAATCTGAAAACAGTATATGGAATCATTGCTTCAAAAATTGAAGATTACTCAACCCCCCCAATATCAAGGAATTTCAAGGAGAGCTTGTGAAAATTCACCTTGGGGATACGAAGAGGGTTTTTCGCAGCATATTCACATAATTTGCTGATTTTTCGATCATTTGGTTGCTCATCCTACAGAGGATGGTAGAAGAAACTCACACAGTCAATAAGCAGAACACTTTATGTGCAATGTTGTGGATTTAAAGAGAAATCGATTAGAAAGCCAACCAGGGATCGAGGGAAGATATCAGCGAGAAGGTGCTTATATCTCTTGACGGGATGTCTCGATCTGGCGCGTAAAGCCGGACAAAAGCAGCACAAGCTTTCGCAGACGGGGAAAACGGTCCTCGAAACGACCCCCATCGCTCTCTATCTCTCCTCCGCGAAGATTCGAAGAAGGAAACGAGATTTACAGACACATGATGGAAGCGCAAATCGTGAAATGTAATGATTGGATCAAACAGAAGCGGAGGAGTGTGATCGGGATAACGAATGATCAAAGCAGAGATCCATCGGAAGAGGAAGAGAAATGGAGGAAGAAGAAGAGAAGAGAAGAGAATCGAGGAGGTGTTTGGTAAAAGAGGAGATAATTGCGGGACTTTCGTATGTTTTTTCAAAACCAAATTTTGAAAGCTCCTCCACTCTTTTTCCTTCCATTTACTATTTTTGTATTTTTTGGGCAATAAAATGATACACTATATCTAATTAAATAATAAATTAAAATGGACGTTATTGTTAGTGAGACGCCTGAACTTGTCATGTTTGTTTCTAAACGTTCCAATTGATTGATACAGAGGGTGCAGGAAACGATGTATTGTTGAATGAATAATGGTGGGAGATAAATGTAACGTGAATTAAGGGACTATTTTTGGGTAAAATACAGTCACACACACCCTCTCATTTCTCATACCTCCTTATAAACGAAATATA
Source organism: Erythrophleum ivorense (assembly GCA_026724425.1). Classification (NCBI taxonomy): domain Eukaryota; kingdom Viridiplantae; phylum Streptophyta; class Magnoliopsida; order Fabales; family Fabaceae; genus Erythrophleum; species Erythrophleum ivorense. The sequence goes on along the minus strand of JAIUCV010000071.1, from coordinate 7,335,599 downwards.
AAAGCTTTCTTCTTCCCCAAGAAACAATACATCGCAATACTCTAAGGGCAGCTGCATTGGACAGCCTGCTATGGGTTCTAAAGCCAAGAAAAAAAGATAAAAGGTAAATAATTACCAGATGGCAAGCCCAATTCTGTGATACGTATCTTCCCGTAGAATTTTTGGAGACGTATCCAAACGCCAGCTGTCGCCAGGTGTCAAGCCGACAATGCTCCGCGGGAAATAATTTTTCCCTTTTGTAATAAATTTTTTTTTTTTCTGTTGAGAGAAGGGTGCTTTGTTTTCTCCGTCTCTCTTTCCGATCGATGAAACGAGATATTCTTCCCCAATCTCTTCGTTGTTGTTGTTCTTCTTCTTCTTCTTCTTCTTCTTCTTCTTCTTCTTCTTCTTCTTCTTCTTCTTCTTCTTCTATTTCTTCTTCTTCTTTTCGTTCTCAGTCTTTCCTTTCCCATGGATTTTTGTTTGCGCTTTTTTTCTTTTTTTTCTTCTTCCGATGATGTTCTGGTTGCGTTGGTTCGGATCAGTAGAGCTGAAGAAGCGAGCCAGATGCAGCTCGTTGAGCGAGAGGAAATGGGTGAAGACGACGATCTGCTGGAAGCGATTGACAAATGTAAGATCACAATTCGTTTTCTGATTTCATCTGTAGTATTCTCGAATCTAGATTCGTTCCTCTAATCTGTATTCGTTCCTCTAGGAAATCGGATCTAGATTCGTTCCTCTAATCTGTAGTATTCTCGAATTCATTGTTAGATTCGACTTTAACTATGAATCTGGGTCACATTCTCGAATAGTTTATGATCTACACGTTTGTGTAATTCCAGTTTATTTTGTATCGATCGAGTTCTATTACTGGCATAAACCTCTGGCTGATTTGATCTCGTGACTACTATTTCTGTATGCCAGTGATCTGATTGTATAGGACCTGATTGTTTGTCATCTTTCACTGGTCTTATACTATCTAGAATTTGGTTGCGTGAAAATAGTGGTGACTTTTAAACTCTCCCAATTATTGTTTAGCTACATCAGTTGTTCATTATGCTTAAAACAAGACAGTTTCAGTAGCTGTCATACACGTTTGTTTGTTTGTTTATTATGCTTGCAATGCTATTTCCTCTTTTCTTTTAAATAACATGTTTTGTTTCTTCTCCTCATGTCTTCGAGATGCCACAGAAGAAGGATTGTGTTACTGAGAAGACAGCTAGTGGAGGGTGATGACAACTCAAATCAGTTCTGGAAACATCAGGTTAGGGCTCTATGTCTTCGTTTGTAATAGATTATAGGTTGCGGCTGTAGTTAATGTTTGCGGTTTAGGTAGAGAATTGTAAATGTTTACGTTTGCTGTTTGTTTTTGATTGGTTTTGCTTTGTGCTTTGATGCTTTTCTTTCAATCTGAGAGACAAATGATTTAGTTAAGAGGTCTACGAACTAGTTACTTTTTGGTTTGGTTTGTTTGTAATTGGGTTAGGTTGCGTTGCCTTGAATGAGTGATTAGGAGAAGGAGCGAGGCTTTATGTTGAGTTAAAACATCTCAACCACTAAAGTGTAGTTCAGTTAATTTTAGTAGTGTAGCTGCGAAATTGGGTTTTGTAAAACAGAAACTTGTCTTGTCATAATTAATAACCCAAACTTTTCCGTTAAATACACAAACTTTCTCTGCTTGAACACTCATCAATCCTACTCGTAATTTTTCCTTTTTTCTTGTCTTCTTTCCTTCATTGATTGAGAAATGGTATCCAACAATCCATTTAGTTACACTGGGTCTTATACAGACCTCCTGAACCAAACCGGAACACCACAAACACCATTATTTTGTACCCAAACCCCTCTTTTCAGTAACCAAACACCAGAAACCGGTACACCACAAACACCGGATGATGTTGATCCTGTTGATGAGAGCTCAGCAGGGAGTAACCGAGAAGCAAGGCGAAGATGGACAGTCCCTGAAGATGGAGCGCTGGTGAGCGCCTGGTTAAACACCAGCAAAGACTCGATCGTTGGAAACGAACAGAGAGTTGGCGCCTTCTGGAAACGAGTGACAGCATACTACTCTGCATGTTCCGCGGTGAAGCACCTTGCTCCGCGCGAATGGAATACTTGTAAGCAGAGGTGGGCGAAAATAAATGAAGGAGTCCAGAAGTTTTGCGGATGCTACGAGCAGGCGGGACGGCAAGCAACAAGCGGCCAGTCGGAGGATGATGTCTTCGAGATGGCATACAAATTCTACTATCAGGATCAGAAAAGCAACTTTACGTTAGAGCATGTGTGGAGAATGCTTAGAAATGATCAGAAGTGGTGTAGCCTTAGCAAAGATAAAGGAAAATCAAACGGCAAAAGGGTGCAGCGAGATACAGCCGGAGCAGGCAGCACAATGGAAGAACAAGTTGAAGAGAGACCAATCGGTGTGAAGGCAGCAAAGGCTGCAAAGTTGAAAGGGAATACGAATGTGAGTCGAACCAACGAAGACAGAGAGGCTTCTTTAAAGAACCTACAAACTGTGGCTGCTTTAAGGAAGGAAGACTTTGCTAACAAGGATAAGTTAGCCAACAAAAAACTGCTTGCTAGTCTGTTAGTTAAAACAGAACCACTAACCGAGATAGAGAATGAGCTTAAGAATAAGCTCATTAGTCAGATTTTGTAGGATTCCGTGAAATGACTTTGTCTAAGTGTCTTCAATGTTTGACTGTTTTATGTTAAGTTTCTTGAATGTTTTATGTAATGTTTTATGTTATGTTATGTTCCAAAATGTTTGCCGTTAAGTTTCTTGAATGTTTTATGTAATGGTTTATGTTATGTTATGTAATGGTTATGTAATGGTTTATGTTATGTTCCAAAATGTTTACCACTGTCTTCATTGCTTTATTTATAAATGGTTCTTCTTTTTTTTATTTTGTTTAACGTGTGAGCGCAATTATTGTTATAACAGAGAGGAGGCATCAAAGACAGAAGAAAAACAAAGGCTTTTACGGAGGCGTTTGGAGGAGCAAGAGATATTATGTTGTTTTGGCCACATGTGGGTTTTCGTATGTCGGCAAACACTTTGTTTTCTTACCATGTGATCTCTTTTGTATTTTGTTTTCTTACCATGTGATCTCTTTTGTACTTTTTTTCTTAACATGTGATATCTTTTGTACTTTGTTTTCTTAACATGTGATCTCTTTTGTAGACTATGCAACTTCTATAAAACGATATCAATCGAAACCTCTCTCTTAACACAATCGAAACCTCTCTCTTCACTTTGCATTGTATCTTCAATCTCAATTGTTTAAAACACCAAAAAAACTCTTGCAAAATATAGAAAAAACAAAGATGTCATCTTCTTCTCATCATTCTTTTTCATTCAATGAAGAGTTTGAACAAGCAATGGATGATGAGTTTGAGAGTTATATTGAAGAGTGTTTAGATGATTGCACTGAAGTTCTCGGGCCGAAGAAGAGAAAAGCGAAACGAGCCTATATAGAGAGAGGACATGAAGAAGGAAACACCCGTTTGTTCAACGATTATTTCAGTGAGAATGCAATCTACCCCGACACCATATTCCGACGTCGATTTCGGATGAACAAACCATTGTTCACGCGCATTGTTAGCAAGCTATCCACGGAGTTACGCTATTTTCAGCAGATCCCAGATGCTACTGGAAGACTTGGTCTAACCGGTTTACAAAAATGCACGGCCGCCATTCGTATGATGGCATATGGCTCTGCTGCTGATGCAGTAGATGAATACCTCCGAATCGGTGAGAGCACTGCGCTCAAATGCTTGCATCAATTTGTGAATGGAATCATACAATTTTACGAGGATGACTACTTGCGAAAGCCTACACCAGAAGATCTCAAACGATTACTCAAAATTGGAGCGTCTAGGGGATTTCCCGGATCGATAGGAAGCATAGATTGCATGCATTGGGAGTGGAAGAATTGTCCCACGGCTTGGAAAGGACAATTTTCACGGGGACATAACAAACCGACAATCGTTTTAGAGGCCGTGGCTTCTTATGATCTATGGATTTGGCACGCATTTTTTGGACCTCCATGTACTTTAAATGATATAAATGTTCTCCACCGTTCACCCGTATTTGATGATATATTAGAGGGTCGTGCTCCAAAGGTGTCGTACTTTGTTAACGGACACCGATACAAGATGGCTTACTATCTCACAGATGGTATATATCCGAATTGGGCTACTTTTATCCAATCAATTGTTCGGCCAGATGAACCGAAAGCATGTTTATTTGCTGAGCGTCAAGAGCATGTCCGAAAAGAAGTTGAGCGCGCTTTTGGAGTTTTGCAAGCTCGGTTTGCAATAGTCAGAAATCCATCTCTTACTATGGATAAAAAAAAAAATAGGAAATATAATGAAAGCATGTATCATATTACACAATATGATAGTAGAAGACGAACGAAGCAGCCACACTCAGTATAATGAAGATGAATTTCAAGGAGGAGGAGACGGAAGCGGGTCTGCAGAAGTATATTTCTCGGCTTCTGACGATGTGCCTACGAATATCCACAATATAATGGCCAATCGAGCTGATATTCGTGATGAAGAAAAACATCACCAATTAAAAGCTGATTTGGTTGAGCATATTTGGAATAAATTTGGCTCTTGATCATGTTTTCATATGTTTGTCCTCTTTTATTTAATGCGGGTTTTTCCCTTTTTATTTAATATATATGTTGTATTTTTGTTTTATGTAATCTATTGAAAATATTATGATTTTCTTTTGATTTCCATAAATTTAAAAAACTTAAAAAAAAAAAAAAATTTAAAGAACCCCATATTGTGTTCTCCAATGTGGAGCTAAATTTTGTGAACTCTACACAAAAACTCTGAAATTAAAATATTATTATTTTTATTAAAAAAATAAATTATAGAGCTCCATTTGGAGCTCTCCAATGCGCCTGCTCTAATGACCCTAACGATAGGGCTGATTCTGGACAACATAGATCCGCGACTGGTGAGAAAGGATCATCCTGTACAAAAGAAATAGATTGGACAATGTAAACGGGATAAGTGTGGTCGAAATGCATGTTCGCTTGTCTAGCTTAAAGCCCGGCCCACCAAAAACCCATTTTCAGGCTAACGATTTAGAAGAGACGGCGTCGTTTTAGAAAAAGACATTAACTTGACTTTTTTTTTGTAATCTTTGTACCCTTATTTAATAGGGAGAGTGGAGTTGCTATTATTCCGACATTTAAGTGTTATGTGTTTGTCGGATCAGATTCCATCTTCAGAATCGAATATCATTGACTTTTCCTTTAAATCTTAATTACTATATAGTTCTGCTGCACTTGCACTGAACTCTTTTTTTTCCGTTAGTGCACAAAACTCACATTCCATCAATCCTAAATAATTCGTGTACCAAACTAACCAAAAGTAAATATATCACATTATTCATTATTCATTATTCATGGTGTCACAAGAATAATGTGTGCGCAAACAACTAAAGAACTGTTTGTTTCCGCGTGAACTCTAGTCTCCAATTTTGACCAACCCCCAGACAACCTCTTAACTTCTTTGACCAACAAGTTACTAGAAGACTTTTAAACCAAAAAAAACGTTAGAAGACTTTCCTTTTTTCCCTTTCTTTTAAAAATCAACGTTTAACTGTTGACAACAACAAATTATCAAAATACAGTTTATTTTCATCTAAAATCTAAAGCAAAACCCACAATTTCTATCATTTTCTGTAGCTCTAAAAATTAATTTAATATTATCATAGGCAAACTAAATTATTCATTCATTGAATGAGTTTCTGTATTTATCTCTTGGAGTGTTTTGTACGTTCATTGTAATGGAATAAAGAAGAGCTTAATAATAAAAAAGATTAAAGAACAAAAAAAGACAGGAATTTTTTATATTTTTAAAAAAAACTGAAAAAGTAGTATTTCAGTCCGTCATTTCCCACGGCAATCGCATAATCATCGATTTCTTCAACTTCCAACAAAGAGAAGAAAAAAAAAGGGGAACGAAAACCCTAATTTTGCTTTATCCTTAGACTCAAATTCCTTTTCGATAGCTCACATGGCGTCCCGGAACTGTCGGTGGGAGCTCCTCGCAGCTTCTCTAACCCTAACCTTAGCTTTGATTCAGCTGGTGGAGGCAAACTCGGAGGGAGATGCTCTTTACGCTCTTCGCCGGAGCTTAACAGACCCAGACCATGTCCTCCAGAGCTGGGATCCGACTCTTGTTAATCCTTGCACCTGGTTCCATGTCACCTGTAACCAAGACAACCGCGTCACTCGAGTGTAAGATCCTCTCCCCTGTTTGGATCCTCCGAGATTCTGTGGAGATTCTATTGATACAGTCTCCATATTTCTCAGAATTGACCCTCTCTCTTCCAAATTTTCGTTTTTTTTTTTTTTTTTTTCAGTCGATTTGTGTCTTGAGCTTTAACATGATGGTATTAGAGTCATATATTTGGTCACTGGGGAAGATAGAAGATAAACTAGAGCATAATTGTTATTAGATTTTGAGATGGAGAAGAGCGAAAAACAAATATGTCAGAAATGATAGGATTTCATCAACTTTATATATGATTGAAAGTTGCTTTGATTATGTTTTCTCTTCAAACTCTTGTTAATTCAAAGAGGGATGTAGTCATATGGTCTGGTGTGGTGATTTTCAGATTTTAGCTTCCCTTTACCCTTGGAAACACTTCTTTATCAAAAAGCTTCCCCATTTGTGTCACAGTGTACTTCTCTCTTGTCATTGGATTCCTGAAAAAATCCCTAATAGTAATGACATCTGTTAAGCAGTTCCATCTTGCTTGTAACTCATGATTATCGAAATGCTTTGTTAGTGATTTAGATTAGATTACTTATTGGTCCTTACTTTGTGAGTTGTTACGCTTTTAGAAGAACCGTGGATTAAGTACATCTAGTTATCTCTAACAAGTGTTTGGTGAATTGATTACAACTTTGTTAGGTATCTGAAAACAATGCTTATTATCTCTTGTAATCTTACTGTCTCTGTATTCTTAGATATAAACTTTGGTATATTGCTCTTTAAAGTGATTCATTTTTGGCAGGGATTTGGGTAATTCAAACCTTTCTGGACATCTCGCACCTGAGCTTGGGAAACTTGAACATTTACAGTATCTGTATGTCATCACTCTTTTTGGCTTTTACTTTTCGTTAACTTTAACTATTTCCAGTGCCAGTCGTAATAAACTTAGGTATCAGAAATAAAGTTGCATACCCATATAGTGCACCTAAAGCACTCACTATGAGATTGTTTATGTAATTGACAATGCAGATTAACTTTTAAACTTGTCCTATTATTTGCACAGGGAGCTGTACAAAAACAACATCCAAGGAACTATACCTTCTGAACTTGGGAACCTCAAGAATCTCATCAGCTTGGATCTCTACAACAACAATCTCACGGGAAAAGTTCCTACTTCTTTGGGAAAATTGAAGTCTCTGGTCTTTCTGTAAGTTGTTCTAAATTTTTGACATGAACACACTGAAAAGTACACCTATTTATATACCTCCTGAGAATTGCAAGTTGTATGAGTATAGGAACAAGTAATTAAGAAACTTTTTAATGTGGCAGACGGCTTAACGACAACCGATTGACCGGTCCAATCCCTAGAGAACTCACCTCAATCTCAAGCCTTAAAGTTGTGTAAGTTCAGCTTACCCATTTCTCTGCATTGCATTGCTTGTTTGCTAAACGCTCTGCTTCTGCTCTTCGAATCACTAGTCTTTGGACATCTGACTTCATGCTCTTACTTACAAACATATCTTTTTGTCATCCTTCTCAGTGATGTCTCGAGCAATGACTTGTGTGGAACAATCCCAACAAAAGGACCTTTTGTACACATTCCTTTGGAGAAGTAAGTTTCTTGATAATGTTTCTCCTACGTTTTGCATTTTGTTCTCACCCATATTTTACAAGGCATATGAGCATATTTGTTTCTAACAACTCAAAACAATTTTGTGCAGCTTTGAGAACAACCCGCGACTGGAGGGACCGGAACTACTCGGTCTTGCGAGCTACGACACCAACTGCACCTGAAACAACTAGCAAAACCTGAAGAGAAGAAATTGGGGGGTGACCTTGTAAGAACACTTCGCCACTTTATCAAATATCTCACCTATTATGTCATAAGTATATATGTAATATTAAAAAAAAAAAGAATCAGTAATCATCAGTCTCAATTGAGACTGACCACCCAAAGACTGAGGTCTATATGTATGTAACATTTCTACATGCTCCTTCTGCGTACTGTAACGTTCGTTGTGTGACACTGAGTTGTAACATTTGTATTGGTAACAAGTTCTTTGCCTTGTCTTCAGCATTACCACTTGTGTAAGATTCTGTCATATAAAGCAAACAAACAAAAAAACGATTTGGGTGCTTTTTATTACTATAATTATATTTTCCAGTTAGATTCCATAACTAATGTTTGGTTTATAACAACCAATGTCCGTTTCACTACTATTCATCATCGACAAATCGTATGATACAAAGTCCTTCACAGTCACATGTGAATGTGAAAACGACTAAATTGCCAAAATAATAGGAGAAGCAATTACGTTTATGATATGTTGTGTCCGTTTTCTTGGTAGGGTCTCGTGAAGCGTACCGCGTACTATCTGTGAATTACTATAATCTACGATTAAGAGAAAAAAAAAAAAAAAGAGGATCTAAAGTTTGGTTATTAGAAAAATGAATTGAACTATGATTGATGTTTTAAAAAAAACAAAAAAAAAATCAGATGTATGCTTTGCAGAAAACATGTTGTATGTACCAGTACCACACTGCATTTAAGAGTTGTTTGCGTGTATTGTACACGTAATTGTGAAGGTTTATTATCGACATGCATTTACTACACAACTATTTATGAGTAGCCATTATTTTTAAACTTGCGATGTTGACTAACCAAAACTACAAGATATATTGTTAATATGCACATACACAGTATATAGGGAAGAAAAAACCTTGAAACTCCACAGTTTAATTAAAATGTTGATGGAAGAACAAACAACTTAGTTAATTATTAATGTGAACTCTTATTTGTTGTCTTGTTGGATGAAGGCATAAACTCGACTATTCTGTTGCCTTTTACAGTATTCCATTCAATGGCGTCAACTTCAGCAGTTTCTCTCAGTGAAAGACGCTTGTCATTTTCTTTCTTTTTTATTCAGAATATGAAAAAAGAAAAAAAGTTATATGAAAAGCAACATTTTTAACAAAATGTAGCATGTACACACAAAAATTGCGGACCTTATTACATAATAGAGCTACTATACATTCTTTGGGGCATGATAGAAAACGTCCGGTCGTATTTATACATTAATAATTAATTGCTCATTTTATTTTCGAATTGATTTCAAACCTTTAAATCTTGATCATTGGATTGGAGGTTTTTTTCAAGCAAATCATGTGAAATGATACGAATTGCACCCCTCAGTGTCCCCCATACCAAACTGCCAAGAAACCAGGTCCCATTGATCTTGTCGTCTTTGCTTTTTTCGTCACGAAGATTTTTCAACTTCAACCACACAAAAATAAACTGCCTATTCCAACACACAAAAAGAAATTAAATAATGAAACTGCTTTGCATTTTCTTAGGTTGTTTTTTTTTGAAATTTAAACAAAACAACGATTCCCACTCTATATATGTGTACAAAAGCCTCTTGCATAACACAAGCTGTTTTATAGTCAACTATATTCAGCCACACACACACACACAAACACAAATCCCATGGCGGCAATTGTGTTGTGGCTAGTGACGGTGGTGGTTGTGGCGGTTCACTCGGCCTCTGCCGGGGTTATAGAATCAGAGTGGGAGGTTGGGTATAAATTCTGGTGGCCGGACTGTAAAGAAGGCATCGTGATGGCCATCAACGGCAAGTTTCCGGGGCCGACGATAAACGCCGTCGCTGGAGACACCCTCATCATCCACGTCACCAACAAACTTTCTACCGAAGGCGTTGTCATCCATTGGCACGGCATACGTCAGGTTTGGTTCATTACTCTTAATTTTTCTTCCCTCATATACAAAATATACGTATGCAATGTGACAAGAAATCAAACCCAAGAAAATGTGACAAGAAGCTTATTATCCTATACATTTTCTTGGGTAAAATCTCATTTTTCATTTTTTTATTTAATCATCCTGCATAATTAACAAAAGATAATTGTGAAACCGGTGTTCTGTGGCTTTTAAGTTAAATCTAAATTTTCTCTTTTATTCCATTACCCAATTACTTCTCATTTTTGCCAAATATTCTACGAAGTTTCCAGTCAGAACCAAACCTGTATGATTAAAAAAAAAAATTCGGATTAAAATATGATTTGTGGTTGTTGTCTTTTTTTGCTTTTTGAATTTTGTAATGTTTTTTCCAGTAATTATGCAATGTTAGCAACAAACACAAATGTCGCTCAAATTTTTCAGATAAATCAATATTTTTCTGTTAACTGTTCCTTATAAGCTATCTTTTCCATTTATGTGATTATGCCGGTTCCAAGCTAGATATTAATTAACAAACAAAAAAAATTGATCTGTGATTATGGAATAGCTTGGGACTCCATGGGCAGATGGAGCAGCAGGTGTGACGCAATGTGCCATTAGCCCTGGCGAGAGTTTCACATACAATTTCACTGTGGATAAGGTAAACATTTTCTTTCTTTTTCACTTTTACAAAAATGTAAATTAACTAGGACAACGCTTTGGTTGGGAAATGAAAACGGTGCAGGCGGGAACACATTTCTACCACGGACATTACGGGATGCAAAGATCGGCGGGACTGTACGGGATGTTAATCGTAAGATCGCCCAAAGAGAGACTACGTTATGACGGAGAGTTTAATCTGTTGCTCAGTGATTGGTGGCACCAAAGCAGTCACTTGCAAGAACTCTTACTTTCTTCTTCCCCTATGCGTTGGATCGGCGAGCCTCATAGTCTCTTGATCAACGGAAGAGGACAATCCAACTGTTCACAAGCGGCGTATTTTAACAAAGGAGGAGGAGGGTTGAAACAGTGCACGTTTAGAGAAAACGATCAATGCGCACCTGAAACTTTACGTGTCGAGCCTAACAGAGTTTATCGTCTTCGAATCGCTAGCACCACTGCTCTTGCTTCCCTCAACTTGGCCGTTGAAGTAACTACTCTCTTTCTAATTTCGATCAGAATTACTGTTTGGAATCAAGAAAGTTATTGATTTGGAATATTTTAAAGCTAATTTTCCAATCATTTTATACAAGGAAAAGCATTTATATTATTTGACCAAGTATTTTTTATTGCGCGTGTGCAGGGACACCAGCTGGAGGTTGTGGAAGCCGACGGCAACTACGTCGCACCGTTCAAAGTCAACGACATAGACATCTATTCCGGCGAGACCTATTCAGTTCTTCTCAGAACCAACTCAATTCCTTCCACGAAGCACTGGATCTCCGTCGGCGTTCGTGGTCGGAAACCCAACACTACTCAGGCACTTACCTTGTTACATTACGTCGATGCCCCTGACGCTGAACGCCCGATTCATCCGCCGCCGGTCACCCCCAGGTGGGACGACTACGATCGGAGCAAAAGCTTCTCGAAGAAAATCTTCGCCGCGAAAGGATATCCACCGCCGCCGGAGAAATCAGACGACCAGCTCATCCTCCTCAACACACAGAATCTGATCGACAACTACACAAAATGGGCAATCAACAACGTCTCCTTATCCGTGCCGGTGACGCCGTACCTCGGATCCATCAGATACAAGTTATCGGCGTATGATTTGAAATCGCCGGGAAAGGTATTAAAAGGGGATTACGACATCATGAAACCGCCGGTTAATCCAAACACCACGAAAGGTAGCGGGATCTACAATTTCCCGTCGGAAATCGTCGTCGACGTGATTCTCCAGAACGCGAACGTCTTAAATGGTAAAATCAGCGAGATCCATCCATGGCATCTCCACGGACACGATTTCTGGGTTCTGGGTTACGGCGAAGGGAGATTCAAACCCGGAATCGACGAGAAGACGTATAATCTGAAAAATCCGCCGTTACGGAATACGGTGGCGTTGTATCCGTTCGGATGGACGGCGTTAAGATTCGTAACGGACAATCCTGGGGTCTGGTTTTTTCATTGCCACATCGAACCGCATTTGCATATGGGAATGGGTGTGGTTTTCGCGGAGGGAGTAGACCGGATCGTCGAGATGAATATACCGGACGAGGCGCTCGGTTGTGGATTAACCAGGAAATGGCTCATGAACCGGGGACGCCGTTAAAAAACCGGCGCTATACCAACGTTCTTCTAATTGAGCATGTTTGATGTGTGTGTCAGTGTGTGTGTGTCAGTGTTGTATAAAATCTTATGGTTGTTAAAACACTATCATTCTGAAGTTTTCAGAAGAAAACAATTAGAGTAAACTAGGGTTGGACCTGCGCTCTGCACGGGTCATGGTTTCTAAATTTGTATTTTATAAAAAAAATGTATATTTATCTATTTCGAAATTTTATGCGACGGATTTTTATCTTAGTTTGGTTCTTGTGTTCGTTTATAGTGTGGAAATTAAGTATCTTAAACCATTTTTTAAAAAAGTAAAAAAAGTTAAAGATTTAACCGTATAAATTTAATCAAGATACATAAAACTCAAATGACTACAATATAATAAGATAAGAAGTTTTATGTTCGGATTAAAACTATTTTTTTTTTTTGAAAACTTAAACACGTTTTATTATAATTCCAAAACAACTAACTAATAAGAAAACAATCTGCAAAATCCAAATTGTCAAAATAACAAAAATATAATTAATTTTATATTGAAAGTTGAAACAGACTAGTAATATTCAAAATTTTGATTAAAATAAAATATTTATAAAAAATTTTTTTATTCGATTTAATTATATAGTTTAATTAAAAATCATATTAAATCGAATATAAAAAAACAATTTACATTTGGATACCTACTAAATGAGGTTTCCTACTCATATGGTTGCATACTTGCATATAATCTTTTTTTTTATAATATATTTCTACATCTCCACACAATAAGTCAATAACATATCCAATATGAGAATTTTAACAGTTTTAGTGATTATTATTGTTTTTAAAAATTCAAATCATAGCATATACAGAAAAAGTTTAACATTTTCTTCATTAGATTTTTTATATTGTGATTCAAATTATTTTATAAAATAAAGTTAAACAAAGATGATAGGAGATATATAATGATTTTTAAAAACAATTATTATGATAGAATTAAATTGAATCTCATATATTTCTTATTTACTTATTTTCGTAATTGCCAATTAAGGAAAGAGAATGATAATTTTTTATTAATAGTTATATATATGATTAGTTGAATAATACATATTTGATTCTATAGACATAATATACAATGACATTCATTGTAAATTCTCTAATAATCTTTGGTTTAATTAAAAAATCAGGGTTGGACCCGCGCCCTGCACGGGGTGAAGATTTATGAATTTGTATTTTTAAAATATGTATATTTAATTATTTCAAAATTTTATGCGACGGATTTTTACATTAATTTGGTTCTTTTCTCATTTATATTGTGAAAATTAAGCATTTTAAACCATTGTTTTAAAAAGGTAAACAAATTAAAAACTAAACATAGCCATATATTTAATATGATAGATTTAATCAAGATACATAAAACTCAAATGACTACAATATAATAAGATAAAAGTTTTATGTGTGTGCACAAAAATTAAAACTACTTTTTCTTCTTTCAAAACTTAAACATGTTTTATTATAATTCTCAAACAATTTAACCAATAAGAAAACAATATGTAGAATCCAAATTGTCAGAATAACAAAAATATAATTAATTTTGTATTGAAAGTTGAAATAGATGAAATAATATTCAAATTTTTAATCAAAATAAAATATTTATAAAAAATTGTTTTATTCGATTTAATTATACAGTTTAATTAAAAATCATATTAAATCGAAAATAAAAAATAATATACATTTGAATACCTACTAAATGAGATTTTCTACTCATATGGTTGCACATCGTCTATTTTTTTTTATAATATATTTCTACACATCCACACAATAACATATCCAATATGAAAATTTTAACAGTTATAGTGATTATTATTGTTTTTAAAAATTCAAATCATAACATATACATAAAAAAGTTTTAGATTTTCTTCATTAGATTTTTTATATTGTGATTCAAATTAGCTTATAAAATAAACTTAAAAAATGATAGGAGATATATAATGATTTTAAAAGAAAATATTATGATAAAAATAAATTGAATCATATATTCTTTATTTACTTATTTTCGTAATTGCCAATTAAGGAAGGAAAATGATAATTTTTTATTAATAGTTACATATATGATTAGTTTAATAATACATATTTGATTCTCTAAACATAATATGCAATGACATTTCATGTAAATTCTCTAGTAACATTTGGCTTAATTAAAAAACCACTTGAGAATGAACCTAATGATGATACATAGAATTGGCAAAATTGTTAATAACACATAAAATAAATGTTGTTTTTATAATGCATTCTCTTTTAATATATTAGGGATTTTAGTAAATATCACTCCTTACAGGGCGCAAATTTCAAACAATAATTCTCGCATTCAATATTGTCAAATTATTGCATCGAATTTAAAATGCGCAAATTAAGCCAATAAATTTAGCCCAATTGAATCCTAATTTGGTTTGAAAAATCAATTAATTGTCCTTTGATAAACAAAAAAATCAATTACATGTCTACCATTAAAGACCACAAAATTATTGTCGACATAACGATATTTATGATACGCAATGACTCCTTTATTTGGATTATATCTTTGTTACTATCTTGTTATAATGGAAATTAATTATAGGAAAACTCATTTTTGTTAGAAAGTATGTAATTAATTAAATTCGATAAAGACACATATATTGAAAATATTATGTTCCCAAATAATATACTGAAAAATTATTTCATAATTAAATTCGATTGTTTGTGTCAATATTCGAATTTTTATTTTTCTTACAATTTTAAAATAAGTTTATATTAAATTATATATTGAAAAATATATATATATATTTACAATTAAATTCGTGAAAAACACATATAATGGAAAAAATATGTTCACAAATACCTAATATATTGAAAAACAATTATTTGTATAAT
Source organism: Erythrophleum ivorense (assembly GCA_026724425.1). Classification (NCBI taxonomy): domain Eukaryota; kingdom Viridiplantae; phylum Streptophyta; class Magnoliopsida; order Fabales; family Fabaceae; genus Erythrophleum; species Erythrophleum ivorense. The sequence continues at coordinate 7,320,481 of JAIUCV010000071.1, read as the reverse complement.
TAAATTCAAATTATTATATCAGTTTCGATTTTTTCAATGTTTAGAAAACTTTCCTTATAGATTTATGTTGTATACAAAATTGGATCCAAGTATATAGTAATCTTTAATATTTGTAATCAAATAAGAAAAATAATGCAATGGCATAAAATGTAAATACTCTAGTTAAGTTTGTCTTAATTAATAATAGTATTAGAGTGGCTGACATGTCAGTATGACACTCTTGTAAATAATATATGAACTAAAGGTTATTTTTATCTTGTTTTCTCCTTTAATATATAAGGGATCTCTTGAAAATGAACCTAGTGATGACACATCAGCAATGGCAAAGTTGTTAATAACACATGAAATAAAGGTTATTTTGATAATTATTTCTCTTTTAATATATTAGGGATTTGTTGTCTCTTATGAATAGTGACATGAAAGTAAAATAATGTATTGTGGATCTCAATTGATTATACGACCAACAATACAACAAATTACAAAAGTTTTGGTTGGTTGTATATCATGAGTTTAAATAGTAGAATCTATAATATATATATCTTGTTCAGTTGTTGTCTTCTATGAGTCTAGCGTATGCTTCTCCTAAATTATTGTAATATTCAGACTACATATCACATATGATGATCTTCATACATGAGATTTTTCTTACTCTTTTTATATATCTGACCCTTTACGAACGATGATGTGTTTACTTCTTGTGGGTTTTATTATAGGGATACCTTGAGGTATTGATACTAATTTTTTTCTTTCTAACACTGACATAATTGCCCACAAAATCACACTTCGTTCATTTTTAAGTGATATCTCCACAAATAAATATAATTTCTCAGGCGCATGCCAGCTTTCCAGCCAATTAAGAATACTATAGGTCGCCAAAAGTATATTAATACGAGTTAAAAGAACATTAATAAAGATACAACAATACACAGTGTCTTAAAGATAGTGTAAAGTACGAATCATTGTGGTATCCCAATGTTGTATATGGACCATACAAACTCGAGAAACATGGTGATAAGAGAGCATCTCCTTGAAGTTTTCAACAAGGAAATCTAAACCATAATTTTTTTATAGTATAGTATACAAATTTTGTTTATTAAATTTTATTAATACGTCTTAGTATACAAATCTAAGTTTTCAACATGGTGATAAGAGCATCTCCTTAAATTTTATAGTATACATTAATAAAAATTAATAAACAAAATTTGTATACTAAGACGTATTAATAAAATACAGTAGACAAAATTAATTGAAATCTTTACAAAAAAGTGAACCTCTTGTATGATGACAACTATATTAATGAGATTCTTAATTTGAGATTCTTAATCTCAACTATATTAATGAGATTCTTTCTTGTTTTTTTTTTTCTTTTTTTTATGTATATTGTTGAGAGAACACTTGTAAGAGGGATGCTCTAACAATTCATTCCCATATCACCAAGGAAAAATGTACTCGAAAAAGGAATTTTTGTATTTATTATAAAGATAAAAGAAAAAGTATATATTATCATTTCTTTTATGTTGTAATTAGTAGGTTTCACCATTTTCCGTGAAGCTTTCGTCGATTATTTTTATCATCATTTCACATACACATACTTTATAAGTGTTGAATGTAGACAGTCAAATGTAAAAATGTTTTAGCAAAATAAACTTTTATGTCAAACGTTTTCAATGAGATAAGGTTGGGGGAAGTGAAAAAAACAATTTTCATCTTGAGGTGTTATGCCTCTCTACCTGTTTGGTGTGTATATTAGTTGGCTGCTAATATCCCTCTTTTCTTTCCTTTTATTTGCTTCTTATTTTCTTTTCAAGCGGTTTGTTTCTTTTCTTGATGGATCTGAAGACCTTATTGATCTAATGAAAATCCTTTATCAAAAAAAAAAAAAAAAAAAAAAACAATTTTTGTATTCATAGACGTGATGTCGTGAGAAAAACAAAATACACGTGATGACTGATACGTGAATGTAAATTATTAGACATTTTTTATAAAAGGTTATAAATTACTAGACTTCCTAAGTTTATATTTGTTGGCAAAAACAAAATGAAAAACTATGATAGGTTATCAGATGTAAAAATGTTGTACAAGAAAGAGGGAACTTTAATTTTGACATCTACCTAATACATTAAACTTTGTTCCATATCCTCGTAATGCTATTCTGTGATAGTTAACTTTAGTTACGTACTTCCTCTATTCCTTGCTATATTCTTTAATATATGATATTTAAGCTTTTTGATGTTGTATCTTTTTAAAGTTATTTTTTATTAATTAACGATAAAATATTACAAAAAAATAACTAAAATTATTTGAATACTTGAATACTATTGGGTAGTGTTGATTGAAAAATAGTTAGTTTAAAAAAACAATTTATTAATAATTTAACATTAAATATTTTTTAATTTATGTGAAAAACTTATAACATTATATATTGTGGAATAAATGGAGTATTCAATACTAAAGTAAAACTTGCACTCAAAGATTCAATAAAAATAACTCTTTTATTGATTGTATACAATAGTCTTAGAATTCTTAGTCTCTAAAACTCATGAGATTATCACACTTTGATAATCTCATATTTATAGACTTGATCAATCCTAATCCTAATGGAAATTTAACATTTAGATAACTCCTAAATTTTCTTTTTTTTATCTAGAAACTAGATAACTCATAATTTCCTAAACTTAGCTTTAGAGATAAACTCTTATTTCAAGCTTATCTCAACAATCTCCTCCTTAAACTTGAACTCCATTTTCGTCAGGTCTTGAATCCCGATCAACTCTCTCATCTTCGCAAACCTTACTCTTCCAAGTGCCTTGGTTAATATGTCTGCTTTCTTTCTGTTTTTCTCATGAGATGTGCTCAACCATGATTTATCCATTCTCCACACATTCACGAATAAAATGATATCGCCGGTGAATATGTTTACTAAGTCCATGAAATACTGGATTTTTGGTTAATGCAATGGCCGATTTATTATCAATGTAGATAATAACCTTCTCGCTTGGTTTTCCAATAATTTCTCCAAGTAGTTCTTGTAACCATATCGCCTGCTTTGCTGCCTCAGTTCCTGCCATAAACTCCGCTTCACATGAAGAAAGGGCAACCATATCTTGTTTCTTAGAACACCAACTTATAGGACTTTTTCCTAGATAGAAAATATGTCCCGTTGTACTTCTTCCATCATCTGGGTCCACATTGTGACTACTATCACAAAACCCTACCATCCTTGGTATCATCGGACTTCGTTCAAAACATAAACCGAGATGAGTAGTGCCCTTCAAGTAACGAATCACCCATTTTAATGCAGCCCCATGCGAGACCTTCGGATTTTGCATGAATCGGCTAAGCATCCCTACGCAATGTGACAAGTCTGGCCGTGTGTGTAAAAGGTACCGAAGACAACCAATATTCTACGATACCGGGTTGCATCAACGTCCTCTTCATGCTCAAGTTTTCCGAGAACTAACCCTACTTCCATTGGAGTATGAACTAAGTTGCTATCCTTCATCTCAGTATCTTCAAGTATCTTAAGTGCATAACGCTTTTGCACAAGCGTTATCCCCTCATTATGCTGAAAGACTTCGATTCCTAGGTAGTACGTTAATCTCCCAAGATCACTCATCTCGAATTTAGCTGACATCTCCTCCTTAAACCGAGTAATGAGACTTAAAGATGTTCCTGTTACAAACAGATCATCAACATATATCGCAATGATTAATAGTCCTGCTCCTTCCTCCTTTCGATATACTGATGGCTCTTTTGTACACTTCTCAAACTTTAATTCCATTAAAATTGAATTCAGCTTATGATTCCATGCCCGAGGTGCTTGTCGTAGTCCGTACAATGCTTTCTTCAATTTGTACACTTTGTCTTTTTCTCCTTCTTTCTCAAAACCCTCTGGTTGTTGAACATAGACTGTTTCTTGCAACTCTCCATGTAAGAACGCAGTCTTGACATCCAGGTGATGTATTTCCCATCCTCTTGAAGCTGCTATATTGACAAGTAACCGTATGGTTTCCATTCGCGCCACTGGTGCAAAAACCTCTTCAAAATCTATCCCATATTGTTGTACATCTATCCCATATTGTTGTACATATCCTTTTGCAACTAATCGTGCTTTATACTTGTTGATGTTGTTGTCCGAATTCCTTTTAAGTTTAAACACCCACTTTAACCCAATTGGCTTTACTCCCTCCGGTAGATCAACAAGTTCCCATGTCCCCAATTTCTCGATTGAAGCTATCTCGTCTATGCACGCATCAGTCCATTCTTTCTTCTCACTTGCTTCTCTGAAATTTCTTGGTTCATTATTGATACACATTAATAAAACCTCACCTTCTTCTTCAGCAAGCAATATGTAATCGTCGAGATATTTAGGTAGTGCACATTCTCGTTGTGATCTTCGTAACGATACTATACTCGAATCATCCTCCTTCATTCCTTCCTCGAGTTGTTGTTGCTCATCTTCAGAAGTTATCCTCCTCGTGAAGTTACCATCTCTCGTTGGTGAAAACTGATCGTGATCACCTTCTCTCATCGCCGGCAGATCTTTGCGAGCTCCTTTGTTCTCGGACCAGATTTCTTCTTCTCGATCTCCCCTGTTTTCAGTTCGATTTTCTTCTTCACTTGCTGAATCATGTAAACCTTGATTCCCACAGTCACCAAACTTGATTCTAAGGTTTCCTGAGTCTTCTCCATCAGCAATGTTTGATCTCCAATTCCATCCTTTTAATTCATCAAAAATAACATCTCTGCTTACTGTTATTTTCTTAGCTTGTGGATCAAGTATTCTATACGCTTTTGATCCCGGCTCCACTCCTAAGTGAACTAGCATCCTCGATCTGTCTTCCAACTTCTTGAGATGTGGTTTGTCTACCTTAGCATATGCGATACACCCAAAAACTCGAATGTGCTCCAAAGTCGGTTTCTTCTTCCTAAAGCTTTCATAAGGCGTCTCATCTTTCAATGCTCGAGTAGAAATTCGGTTCAGTAAGTAAGTTGAATGTCTTATTGCTTCTCTCCACAGATAATTTGGTAGACCATGTGTTTAAGTATACTTCGAGTCATCTCCATCATCGTTCTATTTCTTCGTTCTACTCCGTTTTGTTGTGGTGTATAAGGCGCAGTAAGATGACGTTTAATCCCCGATTCTTCACAATATGCATTGAACTCTAACGACACAAATTCTCTCCCTCTATCTGTTCTGAATGTTGATATTTTTTCTCCAGCTTCAGCTTCTACCATAGTTTTAAATCTCTTAAACTTTTGGAAGGCTTCTCCTTTTTCCTTCAGCAATATCGTCCACATATACCTTGAAAAATCATCAATGAGTACAAATATATATCTGTTCCCCGCACTTGTACTCGGTGATATTGGACCACATAAATCCCCATGAACAAGCTCCAATCTCTTTGTAGCTCTGTAAATCGACTCATTAGGGAATGATTTTCGAGTCTGCTTGCCTAGCAAGCAAGAGTTGCATATTTCCTTTTCGATCACTATCTGTGGTACTCCATGAACCAGGCCCTTCTCGAACATGCTCTTCATAGTTCCATAGCTCACATGCCCCATTCTAGCGTGCCATTTACTCGCTTCATCCTCCGATGTAAGGAGCAGCCGTGTCTTCTTCTTTAAACCCATTCGAACTTTGTAGAGCCGATTCGGTGATCGGTTTGCTCGTACGAGAAGTTTTCCATGCTTATCATGCATTGTGAGACTTCCTCCTAATAGCTTAACTTCGCACCCTGCCTCTGTAGCTTGTCCCAAACTAATGATATTGCTTCTTAACTCCAGAATAAAATAGACATCATTCATAACTCGTGTCTCACCATTTGTATCCACAAACTTGATAGATCCTTTTCCTTTGATATCTACTCGTGAGTCGTCACCAAAACGTACTTTTCCTGTAATCGACTCATTCATCTCATCAAAGTATCTCCTATCTCCCGTCATGTGGTTACTTGCTCCGTTGTCAAGAAACCATATATCTTCTCCATCGCTATTAGTCTTAAATTTCTTCGGTTCACAATTTTTCTCATTTAAGTAGACGACCTCGTGCATCATTAACACATCCGCTCCTTGTGTGTCGCCGTTCTCACTCTCTTGAGCTTCTTGTAGCTTGAGTAATCTGTCTGGGCAATCCGAAGCATAATGCCCAACCTTATCACATCGATAACATGTGATTTGAGAAGCGTCTAGTGCACCATTACCTCGGCCACGTCCCCTTCCTCGCCATGACGAACGTCCTCCTCGTCCTCCTTTGTTCCTGCTGTTTTCATTCTTCGAGCTGGCACTGGAATCAGTATATAGAAGCTTGCTCTGGTCCGTATGATCTTCGTTATCATATATAGCCACACGCTCTTCAAACGCCTTGATTCTTCCTACTATATCTTCGAATTTCGCAGTATTTAAATCCAGAAGTTGCTCAAGTGATGCAACCATATGAATATACTTCCTTGGAGGTAAACAATTTAGAAACTTTTTAACAAATTTCGACTCTTCTATTGTTACACCAAGGGCTGCGGACTTCGAAGAAATTTCCGATAGCTTGCCAACAAAGTCATCTATTTTGTCCATTTCCTTCATCTTCAACCTCTCAAGTTCAGCCATCAATGTTTGCAGACGGGCATCTTTCACTCGTTCTGCCCCGACATGTCTTGATTTTATTGCCTCCCAGATCTTCTTGGCTGAATCCAGTTCTCCAACTTGCAATACTAGGGTTTCGGGTATCGAATGAAATAACAAAGCAATTGCCATGTTATTTTTCTTCTCATCTCGCGGTTGCACCTCTGTTTCAACGACTTCCTAGACATCGTGCACCTTGAGAGTTACTCTCATCTTCATCGCCCAAACCGTGTAGTTGGTAGGGGTTAACATCGGACACATAAAAGATGTTGGACCACCTCCTTCTTTTGGTTTCGCAGGAACAATCTCGCCGCCGGACATGTTTTTTCAGGATCGTTTCTTCAACCTTCTCTCTGATACCAATTAAAGTAAAACTTGCACTCAAAGATTCAATAAAAATAACTCTTTTATTGATTGTATAACTCACAATAGTCTTAGAATTCCTAGTCTCTAAAACTCATGAGATTATCACACTTTGATAATCTCATATTTATAGACTTGATCAATCATAATCCTAATGGAAATTTAACATATAACTCCTAAATTTCCTTTTTTATGTAAGAACTAGATAACTCATAATTTCCTAAACTTAGCTTTAGAGATAAACTCTTATTTCAAGCTTATCTCAACAAATACCAACCACGAGTCATCTCTAAATCTTACACTCCTCTAATTAGATTTCTATTTTGTTGTAGAGCTCTCTTTGTTTCCTCAACCAACTTTCTCAAAAACCTAAAAGTCATATCCTGGTAATACTATTTCTTGCATTTAAATTGAAAACCCCTTTTAAAAAAATTAAAAAACCAACCACGAGGTGATCAGCTTGATAAAGTTGGCATTATAAAGATTGTGAACGTGATCTAATCTTCTAAGACAAATTCAAACTATCACCCCTAAAAACATGTATCATGAGACCACCTACTATTCCGAATCTTCTTGAGTTATTTTGATTTGTTTATACGATCATAATTTTGTCCATAAATCTTGTGACCAAACTAAAAAACCCAAAACATAAAGAAAAATAAAAATCCTTTTTGACCAATAAACCCAATCGATGATTTTTTAGCGCATTATCTATTCCTCTCTCTATATATATCTATGATGAGCATACACCATCATTCACATACATAAGCCATCAATGGGTATGTGGTGGATAGCGGTGGTGGCTATCTTGACTCACACGGCGTCTGCCGCCGTGAGAGAATATAATTGGGAGGTTGAGTACAAGTTCAGGTGGCCTGACTGCATAGAAGGCATGGTCATGACCGTTAACGACCAGTTTCCTGGCCCCACTATAAATGCCGTCGCCGGAGACACCATCGTCGTCCATCTCACCAACAAACTCGCCACCGAAGGCCTTGTTATTCATTGGCATGGGATTCGTCAGGTTCTCTACTTTACTCTGAATAATACTTAGGGGATTCTAAACCGAACTTATTGTATCAATGATTTGGAGTTATTTGGATAAATCCAAATCTATGAAGTTTTAAGAGGATTTGGAAAATCTCACCTCATAAGGTGGTATTTGGATTCTTTTGTTTTTAACTAGAAAATCTCTCACAAATCCCTCAAAACAGTTTTTATCAGTGAAATCCTAATTTTCCAATAAGAGGAGATTTTAAGGAATTTGTACAAATGATTAGTTCAATAACCTTGGATTGTTAGTGATTTTTATAAATACTAGATCCAATAAGAGGTGATTTGGAAAAAAAAACAAATCCTCTTAAATCATCAATCCAATAACCCCCGCTTAGTCTAGTCTCTGAGGTTTAAACGTTCTTTACATCTATAATTTATTGGATTAAATACCCGAAATTGTTTAGTATATTTCATTTTCTTTTGTGAATAAACGGATCTTAAACAGTAGAGGAATTGAGACACTAATCGATCATCACTCACCATTTGATCTCATTCAGATCTTACATTTTCTTGTGTTTGTTTTTTCATACCCTTAAGCATCACATAATTGATAATTGTTTTTTTTTTTTGTTAAATAAATAATTGTTTCCATTGTACAGATATATATTACCTGGTTTGTCATTCGAGGATAAATTATAAAGAAAAATGGGTAAAATTGCAGATCAAATAATGGTTTCTAAGCACATGCCATGCATGTCATGACTCTATCTATTCTCTATACACTCACTGAATTTATGAGTCTTCTTCGGAAGTTGGTTTCTTGGACGCTACTTATTGTTTTAAATTGTTACAGCACTTGGTGCATTTTTCTAGGAGATCACGTTTAAAATTGGTTTGTGCCTTTGTGGCTTATGACACTACTCTATTTCTTGTATATTCCATCATAAAATAAAATAATATCTTGAACTAGATTAAGATAGTATATTTAAATTATATAAAAAGTAGATTAGTGAAAAAAACTAATTGCGTTTTGTAAATGCAGTTGGGAAGTCCATGGGCAGATGGAGCAGCGGGAGTTACCCAATGTGCCATCAATCCTGGCGAGACTTTTACCTACAATTTCACTGTTGATAAGGTAATTTCTTTTTGTTACTATTATGTCTTGTTTTTCTTTTAGTAAAATAAAAAATTATAAATAAGAACTAACATGTAGTTTGGAACAATATGATACGGTGCAGCCGGGAACACATTTCTACCATGGACACTACGGGATGCAGAGATCAGCAGGGCTATACGGCTCGTTGATTGTGGACGTGGCCGAAGGAAAAAGAGAGCCACTGAGATACGATGGGGAGTTTAATCTCTTACTAAGCGACTGGTGGCATGAGAGTATTCTCTCCCAAGAACTCGGTCTTTCTTCCAAACCCATGCGTTGGATCGGTGAAGCTCAGGTTTTTTTTTTTTTAACTAAAAAAGTATTTTAATTTTTACTTTATCATCAATTTAGTTTTTTTTTGGGTCCATTTTTCTCCTTTTTCATAGTGGAGATTTGATTAAGACTTAGAGCAATAGGCACGAGCGACATATACACAGCTGGAAATATGGGCTTTCTAGCTATTTCTTTTTTTTTTTAAACGAATAGTTATTTTTTCCTTCAGTGCGGATATATTTGGCCACTGAGGTTTTTCTTTTTCTACGACCGGCAAAAAAAGGACTATGGGAAATAGAGGCCCTTTTCTAAGTCAACAGTGAAATTAGACTTTCTTTTTTTTTTTTTTTAAGCTTTTATAAAAGTTTTTTAATTAAATTTTGTTTTGAAATTGAAGAGCATATTGATAAATGGGAGGGGACAATTCAATTGTTCAATTGCGGCGCAATTTAGCAACGAATCGTCACCAAGTTGCAAGTTTAAAGACGGAGATCAGTGCGCACCACAGAGACTCCACGTGGAGCCTAACAAGACTTACCGAATCAGACTCGCCAGCACCACCGCTCTTGCCTCCCTCAACTTGGCTGTTCAGGTTTTGCATTTTCTACATTTTTATTTACTTCTCAACAATTTCTTAATTCATTAGAAATTTATCATAAAATTAAAATTGTGGGAAATAATAAGAATAATAGTAATATACATGTAGGCATCAGTTCAGAGAGAAAAATCATTTGAAGAATTAACCTTAGCTATAAAAACAAAGCATAATAATATCAACCATTCCATCCAAACAAGCATTTTTTATATGTTGACAAAAAAAAAAAATCAACATGTTTTCATTATGGGTCATATCATTTGGCAATTCCAAACCCACAAACAAAAGTAGTAGAGCGATTTCTTTAATTATATAAAAAGGACGTGACAAATAAAACCAGCAATAATTTATAAGGAAAAAACAAACGAAAAGCAAAATAAATTAAAAAAGAATGATGGGCCACCATAAAATCTTTCAATTGTACCAGACTATTATATGAGTTGGTACTTAGACTGCAGAGCAAAAGTGATGGACTAGGTCCTTCTAGATATTGCATAGCATGTTGTCAAATTTTACACCACACAATTTTCATAGATATAGTGAGATGTGTGCATAAATCGTTCCGTAGATAGAGGGGTTCTTGTTAGAGCTGTCTCAGTCACAACTCACAACTCACACTAGGTTGATTGAAAACTGACCTTACTTACTTTCCTGACTTTGAGACCCACCCAACTCCTTTTCCAATCCAGTTTGGCTCAACTGAATATATAGCAATACTATCATTAGGCAATTTTGCATAGACATTTTTCTACTTTAATGTAAATTTTTCCAATTCAGACTTTTAGTAGACACATCTTAGTATCAATTTGTGGAGTATTTACAGTTATATATTAAATAAAGAGATAAATATCATTTCTGTTTATCCAATTTTTTGTTTTTAATCATTTTTAAAAAATTTGAAATTAAGTTTTTACTAAGACTTTTTAAAATTTGTTTTGTTTCCTTCAAAAGCTCCACAAATAGCCGTTTGACAGTATTCCTTTTAATGATAGAGATTTTCTCGAGCTGTGATATATAGGCCCATTTACAAGGCCTAATTTTGGTCCAAGAGTATCAAATTACAAACATCTTTTTATTCAATTTTTTTTGGGAACACAGGAAAAAAATGCGTTGTAATCACACGTGTGTTTGATTTTTACACGTGCAGGGACACAAGCTAGTGGTGGTAGAGGCCGACGGCAACTACATTACGCCGTTCGTCACCGACGATATCGATATATATTCCGGCGAGAGCTACTCCGTCCTTCTCACAACCGACCAAGACCCTTCTCAAAACTACTGGATTTCGGTCGGCGTCCGCGGTCGTAAACCCAAGACACCTCCGGCACTCACTGTTTTACATTACGTAACTGCGCCGTCTTCCGAACCTCCTACTTCTCCGCCGCTGGTAACTCCGCAATGGAACGATTTCGAACGGAGCAAGAATTTCTCGAAGAAGATCTTCGCCGCGATGGGATCTCCGTCGCCGCCCCGGAAATTCAACAAACGATTGATCCTCCTCAACACCCAGAATCTGATCGACGGGTTCACGAAGTGGGCTCTCAACAACGTCTCTCTTGCGGTTCCGGGAACGCCGTATCTCGGATCCGTCAAATACAAATTGAAAAGCGGGTTCAATTGGAAATCGCCGCCCAAGAGTTTCTCGATGGATTACGACATTATGAATCCGCCGCGATTTCGTAACACCACTCAAGGAAACGGGATCTACATGTTCCCATTCAACGTGACCGTCGACGTGATTCTCCAGAACGCGAACGTCTTAGACGGAAACGGCAGCGAGATCCATCCATGGCATCTTCACGGCCACGATTTCTGGGTTTTAGGTTACGGCGAAGGGAAATTCAAACCCGGAATCGACGAGAATACGTACAATCTGAAGAATCCGCCGTTACGGAATACGGTGTCGTTGTATCCGTACGGATGGACGGCGTTAAGATTCGTAACGAACAATCCTGGGGTTTGGTTTTTCCATTGCCACATCGAACCGCATTTGCATATGGGTATGGGTGTGGTTTTCGCGGAGGGATTAAACCGGATCGGTAAGATACCTGATGAGGTGCTGGGTTGCGGTTTAACCAAAAAATTCCTCATCAACCGGAACCGGCCTTAGTAGGTTACGATGCAATCAGTACTTGAATTATGCGGCATTTGAGTCTGCTTAATTGTTTTGGTTGTGTTGTGTGTTGTAAACCGAATATTGTTTCGTGTTATTGGTATAGTTGATTAGTCTGTTATAGCGGTTATTCTGGTCGAGAGGAATATGATAAAGTAATTCAAGTTTAATAAAACTAAACCGGAGTACTCGATGTTGTTACACAATTCACAACCCTGCGACCAATCGCACGACTGAGAAATGCGGGATGTTAAATCGCAGTCGTAGTCGTAATCGCAATCGCTGGCGATTATCAAACGAACATGGCCATATATGACAATCGTTGAGTCGTTATTTTGAGGTTTTACGTTGTTTCCATGAAACTACAGACATGAGTGCAATTAATTTGTTACATTATGGACACATTACTAATGTAGCTACTACGCTTTAGATATGCCTAATTTTCTGTGGAACTACGGTTAATTACTATGTTCGAGATATGATCTCAGATAATTCCAAAACTTCTCACAAATTCAAAATCCATAGTTATATTTACAACTCAAATGACCAGGGCCGACCCTAGGCTAAGGCATGTAAAGCTCAATGTTTTAGGCGCCAAAATTTATAAATATTTAGGAGCGTCATTTACAAAAAAAAATTTTAGTATAGTGGTTTGAGATGCGAGTTCGATTCCCAATTCACGTTTTTCTACCAATCTCTTTACCTTTTTATTTACCTTAGAACTAAATATTATACTTTCCATTTATTGTTAGCTAGCATTCAAATTGTAATATTCTATAAAATTTTGATGGATCTTATTATCTCAATATTTTCTTTTTGACAACCTTAATTTAATTTTATATGTCAACTTATAAGATAAACAAATAAATTAAAAACAGTAGAAAAATATTTATCTCTTTTATAATATTTTTTCTAAGTAATGTATTGCTGTTAAAATACTTATTTTTTAAACAAAATAAATATTTTTATTATTTTATTTTATATATATATATATATATATATATAAATGTTGTTAAGAAAAAATTGTTATTAAGGGGTAATATTTTTGTAGTGCGCTTTAGGCACCGAGTGACTACGGGCCGGCACTGCAAATGACAAAAAAAAACAAATCAAGTGAACTTTAAAACAAGCATATGTAATCAAATAAATTGGAGCCAGTTTGAGCAACATGAAAAGTTTCTGACGGCAAGCGGAGATATATACAAATCGCCGCCGACAGTAGAGCACACTAGTGAACTATGAAGGAAAGCTTACAAAAGCATCAATGTCTGGGTTTGGTAGAAAATCATACTAGAGTTTAATAAGCATCATCTTTAAAATGTTTTTATTAAGCTGACAATGTGAATCAATCAAAATGTCGCCATATAACATATCAAACCGATCACTATATATGGATTTTCTACGGATTGATTAGCAAATGGCAGTTTAACAATTATCATTGGTGTGCATATTATAATTTAAAAAAAATAAAACTGTAGATACGATTTCATGAATTTTCATCTCGATTCGAATTTGAATCATTTTGGTGGCCATCCGAAATGCATGGGCACTAAGGCGTATAGGCTAAATCAAGGAGAGTATAAAACAAACAATTTACGAGTGGTCGTTAGTTGGTTAAGGTGTACGATGGATAGTTGCATATTTCACGTTAATAAAGCATTGCTCTGTTTTATTATTATATATACAATCAGAAAAACGGCGACGAGGGTTCCAATAATTGTGGAGTAGCCGACAAAAAAATCCCGGGAGACACGTTTCAGACAGATTGAAGAATCACTGCTGGCGACGAAACGTGCCTGCGTGGCACTCGTGTGCTTTCCTATTGGTTCTATTCACTGCACCTCTTCTACACATTTCTCCAATAATTAGATTATTATGTTATAAGAAAATTAATAACATCATGCTGGTATTGTTTTTCATTGATTTTTTTTTTAAATAAGGCCATACCGTTAGGGGTGTCAAAATGGGTTGAAATTTATGGGTTGACCAAACCCAACCAACCCATTAATTCTAATGGATCAAATTTTTTGGTTCCAATGGATTAATGGATCAAATGGATTGTGGATCAAATGGGTTGTGGATTAAATGGGTCAAATTGAAATGGATTGATGGATGAAATGGTTAACTATCACCTTCTCATCATACATTAATTTATTTTTCAAATTAGTCCTTCCACAATTATAATTTCACTTTTTGTCTACAAAAAACATGATTTTGCAAATTACCCCGTCCCAATTTTTTTTTTTTCAAAATTATACCCAACAAAATATGAAATTTAGTTTTTTCCCCAAATATATAATTTTCACAAAAAAATTCGCAAAAAATGCGGTTTCACAATTTTTCACCAAAACTTACGATTTCACTATTTTTCCGCCCAAAACGCGTTTTGACAAATTTTCCCGCCCAAAACGCGTTTCACAAATTTTCCGTCCGAAATCGCGTTTTCACAAAATTTCCGTCCGAAATCGCGTTTTCACAAAATTTCCGTCCAAAATCAAGTTTTGATAAAAAATTTCCTTCCAAAATGCGTTTTCACAATTTTTTCACCCAAAATCGTGTTTTGACAAATTTTCTGTCCAAAATGGCGTTTTGACAAATTTTCCCGCCTAAAACGCGTTTTGATATTTTCCCGCCAAAACGTGTTTTGACAAATTTTCCGTCCAAAACGGCGTTTTGACAAATTTTCCCGCCTAAAACACGTTTTGATATTTTCCCGCCAAAACGTGTTTTGACAAATTTTCCGTCCAAAATGGCGTTTTGACAAATTTTCCCGCCTAAAACGCGTTTTGATATTTTCCAGCCCAAAACGCGTTTCACAAATTTTCTGTCCGAAATCGCGTATTCACAAATTTTCCGTCCAAAATCGCGTTTTGACAAATTTTCCCGCCTAAAACGTGTTTTGATAAAATTTTCCGGCCAAAACGCGTTTTCATAAATTTTTCGTCCAAAATCGTGTTTTGGCAAATTTTCCCTCCCAAAACGCGTTTTCACAAATTTTCCAGCCTAAAATGCATTTTGATAAAATTATTAGAAAATTATTTATGTTTATTGTTTATGGATCATGGGTTAACCATTTAACCAATTAAACCTTATAATTAGATGGGTCATGGATCAACCTAATCCATTTACTAATTGGATTGGATTAATCCATGACCCATTAACTCTCAACCCATTTGGATAATGGGTTGGATGGGTTGGATTACCCATTTTGACACCCCTACATACCGTATACTTTATAGTTGTCCTATATTCCATTCGAACTCAAAAATCACATATGAAATTTAGATATTTAGTTGACATTCTATAGGATAAACCATTAAAATAGATGAAATAATGACCTGTTTCATTACCAACTCTCTATCATCTAGCACTTTTTTTGTTGTTAACATCATCTAGCAATTTGACCGTTATACAAACAGTTAAGTAATTTAGCATCAATAATTAATGGTTAACCATTCATGGTTTATTAACTAATTTATGTATATAGAACTTACATCTTGCATTGATAAACCGACAATTATAGATGTCACTTGTTAGTACGGCGCCAAATTTACAAAGCAAATTTGATTCTAATTTTTTGGGTCGAAGATTCTAACTTTATGTACATAGCGAAACTATATTTCAATATTTTAGTAGCAAATAAGATATGTTCTACAGATTACGAAATCTCAAGCAAGAGTTTAGTTAATTACAAAATAGAATATCAACAGCAAATTACAAAATTCAAGTAAAGGTTTATAAAGACATGTAATATTATTGTAAGATGTATTTGTGATTTAGTTAGTTACATTCTTGACAAAAAAAAAGTTAGTGACATACAAAGAATATTTACATGTTTAAAAGGAAATCAAGCTGGGAATTTGAAATTTTTATTATAGAAATAAAATCTCACCATAAACTTGAGTTTTTTAAGGAATTTTGCAAATATTGGTAATTTTTAAAAATAAATCTTAACATATCTTGATAAATGAAATGTATGTATGATATAAATTTTAGTGACTGCTGCCAGCTTTTATTTTCCATTTTTCCCAACCCTGCCAGCCTTTTAATTTGAAACCATGATTTTTTCTGCTTTTTGGTTTTACCTGGAAAAAAAAAATATGTATGTTACAAATAATATTGTTTTTTTCTTTGCTAAAATATTCTTAATTACTGTATGCTACAAATAATATTGTTAACAATTTTTTTTAATAATATACAGTTTATTACGGAAATCTTAAGAGTTAGTAATATTATTATATACTAGACATATTTAAAAATTCATACAGATTTGTTTAAACATACAAAAATCATTCACTTTTGTGCTTTTAAAAAGTAACATTTGTATTTTAAAAAGAAAACAGAATGTGCATAATATTTATTTATAGAAACTTTCATTTATATATCATCAATTTTAAAGCACACATAAACAATATTTTTGTGCGCTTTAAAAATGATTTTACATTTTTTACTTAATTTTTAAGATTACACACTATTGTTATGTAAAAAAAAAAATTGTTTTAGAGTTTAGACATCATTAATTTCACAGTATTAAAACTATAAGTTTTATGCGGTCCTTCAGAATAATATCAACACTTGCTTTTTAAATTTGAAAATACGCGCCATGATTTATTACAAAAACTAACATTTAAACATCACTGATTTTATAGCGCGAAAACCATTAATTATATGCGTTTTAAAAACTATTTCTACATTTGGTACTTGATTCTTATCGCAAACACAATATTATCATATTTTGCATAACAAGCTTAGCCGGAAATTAAAATTTTGTGGACCTGATAATTTTTCCATTATTTATAAACTAATTTTTTGTTGAAAGAAAATCTGGACTAAAATGGAATGAAACTGTAAGAAGATAAATATGAAATTGTACTATATCCGTCCAACAAGTTTTGTGCCGTTTAGTATGATTTCTAGTGGCCTATACCACCCTTTCACAGTCTCTTATTTAATGCTCATAACATACACATACATACATACACACATTATATTCCTGTCTCTCTATCTCTCTGTCTTTGTCTCTCTTTCTCTCTCTGGGGACAGTGGCTTCTTTGGTTTGAATTTGGAGGCCAAAGGTCCTCAAGAGTTTTTAGGGTAAATTATGTTCTTCCGTAGATTCTATTTCTTTTGTTTTGTTTTGCCTTTACGTCTCTTGTCTGCTTGTAAAAGTATTTTAACATCTATCATGGTTTTTTTTCTTTCTGGCTTGTTGTCTGATCTTGTCTCTGAAATATTTTGTCAGATAGTTCCATTTTCACATTTTCAAGATCAATTAATTCAATAGTATAAGGACTAAACTGTTTTTTTTTTTTTTTTTAATCAATGTCCGGGGAAAATTCATTAAACACAAAAAAACTTATTCTTTAACTGTACAATCATTACATGATAAAAAAACCATAAATAATTTCGTCTGTGCATATCTCTTTTACCTTCTCTTCCTATAGCATGTATTTAGTCTCTTGGTAGTCGTTTCTATATTGCAGCGTAAATCATAACTAACTGAAACTGGATCTCTAAACCTTTATATTCATATGACTCTTATCTCACAAGTTTGATCTCTAAATAACTACTCTCAAAGTCTCTGTTTTTTTTCTTGTATTGCAATATCATTCTTGAAATGAACCATAGTTTATGCTCCTTTTTTTTTTTTGCAGGGCGAGATCAGTTTCTCTCCTATGGATTTGTACAACAACAATTCAGTGATTTTCCGGGGATTAATGTCAAACCCGGTGCCTCCATCTCCGGAAAGAGATGCGAGTTCAGATTCGCATACGGCTACGGACGACGACCTGACTGATGAAGAGATGGAAATAGATGAGCTCGAGAAGAAGATCTGGAAAGACAGACAGCGTCTGAAGCGGCTCAAGGAGATGTCCAAGGTCGGGTTGAAGCAGCCAGCTGATGATCGTCCAGAGTTTCAAGAACAGTCGCGGAAGAGACTCATGTACCAGGCACAAGATGGGGTCTTGAAGTACATGTCCAGGGCAATGGAGCGTTGTAAGGCTCAAGGCTTCGTCTACGGGATCGTGTTCGAGAACGGGAAAACAGTAGCGGGATCTTCGGATAATCTCCGTGAGTGGTGGAAAGACAAAGTGAGGTTTGACAGGAACGGACCAGCTGCGATAGCGAAGCACAAAAGAGAGCTCAATCCCTCTGATGGAGGTGATTTAGGGCCAGAGAGTGGAGACTCCACCGTGCAGAAGTTGCTTGAGCTGCAAGACACAACTCTCGGAGCTCTTTTGTCTGCGCTGATGCCTCATTGCAAGCCTCCTCAGAGGCGATACCCGCTGGAGAAAGGCGTGACGCCGCCGTGGTGGCCAACCGGTGAAGAAGAATGGTGGGAAGATCTGGCTTTACCGGAGGACTTTCGAGGAGTTCCTCCTCCATACAAGAAGCCTCATGACCTCAAGAAGGTGTGGAAAGTTGGCGTCTTGATTGGTGTGATCAGACATATGGCTAAAGACATTAACAACATACCAAACTTTGTGAGACGCTCTAGGAGTTTGCAGGAGAGAATGACTTCAAGAGAAGGCTCTTTATGGCTCGCTGCTCTTAACAGAGAGAAGACCATTGCTGACAAAACTCATCGTCATCACTTCTCTGGCGAAGAGAGTAACGCTTCTAATTTTCCTGTTCCTGGAACCGGTGGGGAGACGAATGCTCTGTTCCCTGAATCTGCAGATTATGATGTTGAAAGAAGTGTTGGATCTCATCTTCGTCTCAGTCAGCATTATTCTGAACATGGCAACAGCTCTTATAACAAGAGGAGGTTTGAAGGAGATTTGGGGATATCACTGCAGCAACCAGCCCTAACGTGTGAGAACAGTCTATGTCCTTATAGCCAACCACAGATGGGATTCAATGACAGGGTCTTGAGAGAGAATCACCAGAGGGCTTGTCCTTACAAAGCCATTGCTTTTTACCAACAGCCTAATAATATGATTCCCGGTTTAGTTGTTACTTATCCGGGTTATAACCGGGGTTGTCATGTTACGAAACCGGAGATTGAAGAGGAAATGCAGCAGTTTCAGAGCATTCAAGACCAGTTTAATCCATCCAACAATCTCTACAGACCAAAAGCAGCACAAAGAGGAGGTAGCAACAATGTCTATGTCTCTGATAACCGGTTTGGTTTGGTTAATAGTAATATGAGTGCGTCGACTTCGGCGATGAATCATACTCTTGGATTAGTCTTACCTACTGGCTTCAATGGCGATGAGGAAGCAGTGAGAATGGAGAACAATCTGCAGAATCAAGTGGGAAACTTGTCCATGCCTTGGATTGAATAAAGAAAGCTTCATCAGTTTTCTTGTTTTTTTTTTTTTGTTTTGCTATCATTGGAAACAGTTTTCATCTCTCCATATTAATACACTTTGTTGTAGCTATGGAGAAGATTAGGTTTCATAACAAGCCATTCCAAAGTACTTCATCAAGTTGATTTGAAGTATGATAATGTTTCATTTATTTTTAGTGACTGTATTTTGTGTTTGGTTTGGGCTCTGATAGAAGTAAGCGTCCTAGACAAGGCCCAGACTCTATTGTTTTCACATTCCCTCATCTGAAAATCTTTGTTTTCATTTCTCAATTGCTTTTTTTTATTTCATTTCACCTAATTTCAAATTTATTTCTATTGTTGGAAATTTACGTTGACCAATATATTACATAGCTATTACACTTTCCATTCGTTTGTTACTATAGTGGTCACCAATAGAAAGATTTACTAGATATCATCAAATCAGCATTAATAACTTTCTCACAGAATCCCTGAAATTATTCAAGAAATCACGTCGTAATTTCAGATTTATCCACTTTCTTTACAAAAACAAAACGTTGAAATAAACACAAAAACAGAATATAAAATTGGACCAATCAAATGAATTGAAATTCGACAATTTACTTCCCAATCAATCAATCATCATCAGTCACGAATCTTCACATTTTGAGCATATCTCTTTTTTTCCCTCTCTTGTATTCATCGCCGAGAAATGGCCAGCGAGATCAACGAAAGCTACCAACGATCGCCGAGAAACTCCGGCGGATTCGTAACCGACAAAGACGGACGCAGAGCAAAACATCAATCGATTGACACCATTGATAGCTACAAACGATCGCCGAGAAACACCGGCGGATTCGTAATCGACAAAGCCAGCCGCAGAATAAAGCACATTTCGATCGACACCAACGATAGTAGTTCGAGCCGAAACTCCGTCGAATCTCAGAAACCGAAGCCGCCTCCAGGGAATTACCTTGTTCAAATCCCCAGGGAACAGATTTACCGCATCCCTCCGCCGGAGAATGCTCACCGTTACGAGTACCTTTCTCGCCAGAAACCCAATCGATCGACTTGTCGCCGATGTTGCTGCTCTTCCCTCGCCGCCTTACTCGTCCTTCTCGTCATAGCAGCCCTCGTCGTCGTGATCCTCTTCCTCGTTTACCGGCCACATAAGCCAAGCTACTCCGTGAGTGGACTCTCCATCGCCGGAATCAATCTGACGTCATCGTCTCCAATGTCTCCGGAAATCAAACTCAAGGTGCGCTCTAAGAACGTTAACGTTAAACTCGGTTTGATCTACGGGAAAGGAACTTCGGCTGAGCTTTTCTACGACGGGATCAAACTAGGGGGCGGCGAGTTCGCGGCGTTTAAGCAGCCGGCGGAAAATGTAACGCTGACGGTGACGAAACTAAGGGGATCGAGCGTCCAGTTAACGAGCTCGTCGCGCAAAGAGTTAACGGAATCGCAGAAGAAAGGAGAAGTGCCGTTTGACCTGAGAATTAAAGCGCCGGTTAAGTTTGAGGTTGGCCTCGTTACCACGTGGACAATGACCGTTACGGTGGAATGCAAAATAACACTGGACAAACTAACGGCATCAGCAACTGTGATAACGGAAAATTGCGTCACGGAAGACTTGAGCCTGTTTTAATTTTTTAGATTTTGGTTCGGTTCGTTTTCTATATTTTCTTACTTTTGTTTAATTCAATATCATTTTTTGAAATAAAAATTGAATTTTTGCTTCGTTCAAAGTTTTAGTTACGTGGTTCGGATTTTGGAATTCGGATTCTGAAAAAATGAAGATGATTTTGTTACTGCTACTCCTAGTAAACCACCTATACTTGTTAGAAAAAATGAAGATGATTTTGTTTACGTTTATATCATTTACCGGAACCGGAGATATGGATTTACGGAATATTAGGAATGACCTGTTATTGATAGTTAAGGATAGAGGAGGCGAGGGAGACCGCCCCTACGAACTGAGGGAGGTGAATATTACATGCTTAAGCAAGATGCGACTCGTGAATTTCTTGCGGTGTTGGAAAATGAAAAATTTTCAGTCAAAACATTTGTGGAAAGAAAGATGTATTGCGAGAGACATAAAGCTAGTCAGGCTATTCGTCGTCAGGCTCTTCGTCAGCCTCTACAGCGTAATGAACGTACGCCTCGTAAGGAGCGCCTATTGGAGATGTCATTCGGTCTGGATCTCCTTCACCAATGTACAGTCATTAAACACAACAAATCTCATAGCAAAATAGTTATCATTAGCAACGACGATAGGTTTACTAGCCCGAGGTTTCTCCAAATGTTGAAGGATAATGGTAATGAGCGTGTCTACAATAACTGGGGATACGCCGTGCAAGGTACGTACACTTGGATTTACGAGGATATGATCAAGTTACCCAATCTAAGGTATAATTGGTTAAAATTATTATGCTTGCTTTTGTAGTAATATGTTTTAAATAACTATTAATTCAAAAATGCGATATTGTACCTCGCTTTAGAATCCAACAGAACAGTAAATAGAGTGTTTATTTTCTCAAATCACAAAAGCAGGTTTTAGGAATACGGTCAGATCAACTGTGATGAGTTCGTTAAAGTCATGATGGCTAAGTGAGAGAATCTTTATCCCTATCCTAACTCCATAAAAAAGGAATAGGATTTACGAGGACATGTTATTTGCTTCCTTCCCCCTTTTATTTGTTTGCTTTGTTGAATCTCTTAGTTTTATGTCTAGCTATGAACACATCTTTTGCTTACCCTTTGACAATTGATATTTGATATCCTCTCTGTTTTTATTTGTTTGTATTTCTGTTGTTTCTCAATGAATATTCTAAAATTCGACGTTAAATATACAGACGTCTGATTTTTAACCGGTTAAAAATTGGTCAAAGAATGTGTTCAATTGTTCTTCTTACCGAAAAATGGTTACAAATTTTCTCTATTGACCAAAAATCATCCCAACTTTTCCAAAAAAAAAATAAAAAAATGTATTGTATACTAGTAAAGTTAACCGACAATTTGGAAACTAATGAGCACACTCGAGTCTTTTCCCCCTGAAGCACTTATATACTCCACACTAGATCCAATGTCCTGGGAAGATAACAATAGGGGAATTAAATGAGAGGATGAACCACACACATAAGGTGAGACCTAGCTTAGATCCCATCCTGTGTCAATAAACAGCAATTCATGTCGGTTAACTTTACATAAACACCCCTATATTTTCAAACAAATTCTGAAGAGGGAAAGCAAACCAAGCAAAAAAAGCAATCAAATGATTTTAGGATACATAATTGGGGATTGGGACCATGCTTATATTGCCTTGCCTCGCATCAAAGAAAAATCCCAAAGCTTTATATATATAACAGAGATGTACTTACGCCAGATCCAAACGAAACAGTTTATCATATATTGATTTGAGTTCTTTGTTTGCCACAAGGAAATGTGAATGCCACACACTATTGTAATTCCGCTATTTTTTTCTTTCCATATGGTTGATTATTCTTCCTCCAAACGGAGATCTCGTGACGAAACTTATAAATCCTCTCCACCAAATTCGGTGCTGCAACTCCCCTGGTGTTATTCCACTCCCTATCAAAGGATTCTAGTAATCCCTCCAGACCAATCAACCGTTTATCAAACCGAAATTGTTTTCGCCCCCAGAGTAGCTAAAATTAGCCTATGATCAGAACTAATCATTGCTAAGTATTCAACATATGAGACCCGAAACAAGTTATGCCACTCTTCCGTTGCTAACGTTCTATCTAAGCGACATCTCACTAGTCGATTCGCTTTTACGAATATAAAAGGAGTATACTTTTAAAAAACAATTATGTGGAAAATTTTCAAAACAATATTCATTGTGAAATGGATATAATATATAAAATACGATTTTTAACCAAATTTTATTTATTGTTCTTCATGGAAATTTTTTAGAATATTAATAAATTATCGTATTAGAAATTTAGATAGTAAAAAAAACAATTTTAGAGATTTCCATAATGTTGTGCATGTTTTGAAATAAAATCAATTTATATACCTAAAACTATGAAAGTGATTTTCATTAATTACGGAAAAGATCACGGAAAATTCTCTCATGCAGTCATGGCATTTTTGGAACCAGTCGGCAAGTATTATAAAATTCCGGAACAACGAATCAATCAGCAATAGTTAACATAATCTTTTCGACGAAAATCTAGACTATGTTATCATTCTAAAAAAAGGAAACTTTACAAAAATGATAACATTTATATATATAGAAGATAAAAATCCTACTTAAAATAAAATAATTCGTTGTAACGTTCTCATAAATTTGTAATAGAATAATAAATCAGGTGAAAAAAAATATTATTATAAATTGAAATGTTTTTTTAATTGTTTTTTTTTTCCATTAATGAGATTGCATGTCTTTATCGACATTATATCCATGTAACCAGGCCAGGGCGGAGCTACGCTATGAGGAAGGGGTCAGCTGACCTCTAATACTATTATAAATATTTATTTTTACAAATATGTATGATGTTTTTGTTGGCTAATTTGGTTTAAATCTTTTTATATGACTTCCTTGTCCCAGATTCAATTCAAGTCTTCCCTTCATATCATTATTTTGATATATGATCCTGCTACAAAATAATCCTGGTTCCGCCATGTAACTGTGTAAAAAATAGGTCGATTTTTATTGACATTATATTCATGTAACTGACGGTTGGAAACATGCTACAGATCTAAGAGCATCTCCAACGGGCGTTTTTAGTGGGTATGGGCACTAGTTCTTATGTTAATTTTTTTTTAAAAAAATGTTTTATTGATAATATACGAGTGAGACGTATGTTGGGGAAGGGATTTTGGGAAGGGTTTAGAGACGCATACGTGTCAAATTATTAATATAAAAAGCATTGATACCCAAAAATGGGTATCACTGCTGGAGATGCTCACCCCTAATTTTATATTCGAGATCCGACGGCTAAAAACACAGACGATAGATCTCGATAAAACCCCACAAAGGCGCTCTCTCTCTCTCTCTCTCTCTCGCTCTCGCTCTCATCCATGCAAAGCCCAATCTAACCCTAATTCAGCGAGAAAGTCTCCAAATTCACTCCGTCAAACCATGGACGAAGAAGATTTCTCCAGTAAGATCTCTGTCCATCCTTTAGAGGAAACTATTTGTGTAGATGTCGAAGATACCGAAGATCTCACCAACTTCCTTAATTTACCCAGTAAGATCCGAAATTGTTTGTTTAGATTTTGTATTGTAATACGTTTAGATGTAAAAAAAAGAAGACGTCCACGATTTATCTATCTCTCTCTCCCTATCCTAATTACCCGAGATTGTTTGTTTATGATGATTTCATCATAGTATAGTAAAGTAATACAATAGTTAATGGATCATCTAACCTATTAACTAATTAGTAATCTAAATAAACTATCATCGTTGATGCCTTGTCAAGGTTCTGATCAGAGGCAGACAATCGTCTTCTGGGACGTTGTGCAGTACCCAATCCCTCCTTGTGTCAATCTTGAATCTGTTACAACTAGTATCAGAGCAGCTCTCGATAAAATGGGACTTTATAGTTGTGAGAGGATCCTGCATGGCGTATGGTGACAGAATGAACCACAGCAAAGATGATTTGCGCAATAGCCGAATCTTACACGAACCACAAGGTGAAGCTGAATTACTATTTCTTAAGTAACAAACACTCTTGTCGTTTCTACCTGTTATTAATATATTGCTTGCTTCAGGTGAAATGGCTGTGGACCTTCTTGTTCATGTATACAAGCGGTCTCCACGAAATTTTATGGTAATCCCAAGACCAGACCCAGAAAGTGAGCTGCACAGGATTCTCAAGTGTTTACAGACGAGACATAACAATATTCTCTTAGTAAACCCCAAGGCACATGCTCCATTTCTATTTAATTCTGAATCTGGACAGTCAATAGTTGATTGTACACAAGATTTAGATGGAGGAAAGCCTATCATTGGAAGGACAAGGATGGGATATACTACTCCTGTGATCAAAGATTTCTCCAGTCTCGCCTCTCTGTTTGAAGGTCCTGAGAGGAAGGCATTCGTCTTCTGGGACGTGACCAAGTACCCAAGCCCTACTAGAGCCAATGTCGTATTTGTTGGAACTGGTGTCAGAGCAGCTCTTCAACGACTCGGCCATCATGGTTGTGTGGAAATCCTGGCGTTTGGTGCTGACCAACTGAAGCTGAACCACAGCAAATATGACTGCTACAAAGAAGCCAGAATCATACGCATACCTCAAGGTGAATTCCTATTACTTAGTAGTTTCTACTTATTATTATTATTATTATTATTATATGTCTGTAATCTGTTGATGCTATATTGCTTGCTTCAGACTATTGGAAAGTGGCTCTGTACCTTTTCACACAGTCGTTAAATCCAGGACCTTTGATGGTAATCCCAGCAGAGAGAGGCTCACGTATTTATCGGGACTGGCTTCTTACTTGGTTTTCGGAAAGGAGACATAATGTTGTCTCAGTAGAGCCACCTGTTGATGAGGACGACCCACACGATGATCAATTTCTTCACCATCCATATTTAATACTTGGTTGTACAGATGGTTCATATGAAGGAAATAAAATCACGAGAGGGAGAAGAGAGAGGAAATCGAAAGATATCCAAGACTTCTCCAGTAAGATGATCTCTCTCCCGAAATTGTTTGTTTCTGTCATAGTTAACTAGCTGGATATAATGGATCATTTAACCTATTTGTATCTCTTTATTTCGTTTAGAGCCTATCATATTCGAGAAAGGGTTTAAAGCCTATCAAACATATGCCGAGTACGTGTTCGTGTTCTGGAACCTCGAGGATTTCCCATTCCCTGCTGGTTGGAAACCTGATGCGATCTATGAGAAAATCGAATCAGCATTTCTTGATGCTCGTTATGAGCTGAGGAACATGTTGATATGGGCTTATGTTGATGACAAGGAAGGGTCTTGGGGTGGGGATTTCCTGAAATACAAGACTTGGGAATCAAGTATCTACTTCCTTCCCGGAGGAGGTGATCAAATTGAACTCTTTTCTTTATTTATTTCTACTCTTTTCCTTTGTAATCTATGAGACATATCTCATGAGTTCCAATATTGATAATTTGCAGGGGATAAATCCGCGAGACGTAATAGAATGTTACATGACATCCTTTTATGGTCAACGGACTTGGAATCTACTCCAGCAGATTTGGTCATAGTATCAAATAAAGATAAAATCAAAGATGACAATGAGTTCTCCTCTAGGCTTACAGTGTTGGATCGGATGGAATACACTGTTTTCGTACAACCTGGGAGCTCTTTTTTCTAATTCTAGTGTTAACTTTATTACTTGTCTTTAATTGAAACACTAGATCTACTGTTGACATGGTTGCAACGGATTTATATCAAGGCCCTGTCTTATTTTAACCTATTACTTATTCTCCGCTTTGATTGAAGAAGGCACACAAAGCGTATTAACTTAGGGACTGTACAGATTTAGGATTCTAATGCATTCCGAGTGTAAGGCATTCATTCATATACCAAACACTATGTGGGTCATCTTCGGTCTGGATCTCCTTCACCAATGTACCGTCATTAAACACGACAAATCTCATAGCAAGATAGTTATCATTAGCAACAACGATAGGTTTACTAGCTCGGGGTTTCTCCAAATGTTGAAGGATAATGGTACTAAGCGTGTCTACAATATCTGGGGATACGCCGTGCGAGGTACGTACACTTGGATTTACGAGGATATGATCAAGTTACCCAATCTAAGGTATAATTGGTTAAAATTATTGTGCTTGCTTTTGTACTAATATGTTTTAAATAACTATTAATTCAAAAATGTGATATTGTACCTCGCTTTAGAATCCAACAGAATAGTAAATAGAGTGTTTATTTTCTCAAATCACAAAAGCGGGTTTTAGGAATACGGTCAGATCAACTATGATGAGTTCGTTAAAGTCATGATGGCTAAGTGAGAGAATCTTTATCCCTATCCTAACTCCATAAAAAAGGAATAAGATTTACGAGGACATGTTATTTGCTTCCTTCCCCTTTTATTTGTTTGCTTTGTTGAATCTCTTAGTTTTATGTTTAGGTATGAACACATCTTTTGCTTACCCTTTGACAATTGATATTTGATATCCTCTCTGTTTTTATTTGTTTGTATTTCTGTTGTTTCTCAATGAATATTCTAAAATTCGACGTTAAATATACAGACGTCTGATTTTTAACCGGTTAAAAATTGGCCAAAGAATGTGTTCAATTGTTCTTCTTACCGAAAAATGGTTACAAATTTTCTCCATTGACCAAAAATCATCCCAACTTTTCCAAAAAAAAAAAAAATGTATTGTATGCTAGTAAAGTTAACCGACATTTTGGAAACTAATGAGCACACTCGAGTGTTTTCCCCCTGAAGCACTTATATACTCCACGCTATGTCCTGAGAAGATAACAATAGGGGAATTAAATGAGAGGATGAACCACACACATAAGGTGAGACCTAGCTTAGATCCCATCCGGTGTCAATAAACAGCAATTCATGTCGGTTAACTTTACATAAACACCCTTATATTTTCAAACAAATTCTGAAGAGGGAAAGCAAACCAAGCAAAAAAAGCAATCAAATGATTTTAGGATACATAATTGGGTATTGGGACCATGCTTATCTTGCCTCGCCTCGCATCAAAGAAAAATCCCAAAGCTTTATATATAACAGAGATGTACTTACGCCAGATCCAAACGAAACAGTTTATCATATATTGATTTGAGTTCTTTGTTTGCCACAAGGAAATGTGAATGCCACACACTATTGTAATTCCGCTATTTTTTCCTTTCCATATGGTTGATTATTCTTCCTCCAAACGGAGATCTCGTGACGAAAATTATAAATCCTCTCCACCAAATCCGGTGCTGCAACTCCCCCGGTGTTATTCCACTCCCTATCAATGGATTCTAGTAATCCCTCCACATGATGTTCCCCCGGTGTTATTCCGGTGATGTTCTTACCAAGGCTCATGTCATATCACGATCACCGATTTGGGTTTTTTTTTTTATTATTATTATCATTACGCATTAGACCTCAGCATGTTACTTGATCTAGGATTTTGTGTGTTATAGTCTTACATACCATTTGTTAAATATAGCCTAGCCATTTTACGTCCGAATTGAGAAGTCAATTAGCCAATTTGTTATATAGCCTAGCCAATTAACGGAAACTAGCTATAAATTGGAAAGAGCTCAACGTATTACGTACGTGCTCGATTCAGTCGTTGAATATTGAGAGCTATAATTCAGCCAAATAACTTCTTAAGATTATTATTTCTTCAGAAACATGAAATTCTTCGTTGATGCATTTAAAGCGAATAAGATATCTTACAATGAATAAAAATTTAGAGGAAAACTTTACTTTACAAGTTCAGTTGGATATTTACTTAAATGCTAAATTCCAGAATTACTCTTAAGACAAACTAATAGCAAATGAAAACGAATTCTCGGAATTTCAATTTAAATATGTTTTAGGCTAAAGCCGAAGAGTTATAACTCCATCAATGGTCCACAAGAGGAGGAATTAGATTAGAACAGACCAAATTTCCGATCATGTTTGGACATTGAAACAGGCATCCAAAATATACATCTAAGCCCTAAAACCTGAGTTCTGAAAAAAGCTTCTTTTTACCTCAAGTTTGCAACGCTACGAGTCACTCTTCTCCCAGTGGTACCACTAGTTGAGGCTTCATAAGCTTGAGAAGAACCATTTTCAGCGGAGTCTCTCTGGCTCCTAATTTTTCTTCTCTTCGATCTTGGAGCTGTGGCTTGTGTCTCGTCTTCCTCCTCCTCACCATTCGCTGAGGCTTCAACGGCTTCTTCTTTTGTAACTCTACTCAACGGCCATGGCTTCCCGCAACCAGAGCAAACTTTATCATCCTGCAAATTTTATGTGATCAGACACAGTAAAATACCATTGGGGTTGAACAAAATCTAAAGAAGCTATGTTTACCCTTTGAGATAACAAGTTTTTGAGGCAGTACTTGTGTATCCGGACAGTGCAACCTTCGCTTGGACACAAATCCGCCTGGAAATGAGTGTCAAGACAGTTAAAAGCAGCGACTATATCATCACAATGTGAAATTATTTTTATGTAAATCTTATCAGGTTTCTTCACAATGCAGACCTTTACTCCAGCTTCATTGCAGACCTCGCAGGAAGGAACATCATTGTTCCTGAACCAACTGCGCAAGTCAAGAAGAGATCTTGTACCAAGTCCTATGTTGCCCTCTCCTGTGCGGCACAGCCATTTGTCCTTTACAAGTTCATCGAGAGTTTTATCCTTTTGCGACATTGAAAAGTTCTTGAATGCAGTAGGGACTTGCTGTTGACTACTGCTGGCTTCACTTGGTAACTGAGATATTAACACAAAATCTGTCAACCGTAACAAAGAGACTAACAAATCATATAGTCCAACCAAATGAATAGCAACAGTAAAAATTTGGTAAGATCTCAAGTAGTTGCCTTCATCAAACAGACAGAAGTGAAATGCTGAGAAGTTTGAGATTCGTTTTTCATAAAGATCCAACAGTTACAAACGGGTATGAAACACTCTATATCATACAACACAAGCAGAAAATAACTCAAGAGTGCATGGATATTTGATCAACAAGCCTAGGTGTGACAAAGTTAATTATCATTTCAGATAATATCTCATACAGAACAGAATTTCTTTCAAGTGACTGTGAGATAGTGGCTGTTCTAAAGTCAACATGAACAATAGATTGAACAGAGGATATGGATGTTTCTTTCGTCAGGAGATGAAGAGGTAAATATACAGAATAAGGGACTATGATTGACCTGATTCTCCAAGCGGATATTGAGGGCATCAAAGCCTGATATGCAACCTTGAGCAGCTTCATCCTGTGCAATTGCTTCTATCTGCCAGAAGTTATAAGTCATCAATGCCACAGAAAAGTAGCACACATATCCACTTTACACAACCCATAATCATCTGAGTGCACATATAAAGCAAGAAAAGAGAATGACAGATCAAATTTTTAATCTGATAAAAATCGTATCCTTAGTCCAGTAAAGTAAAGGGAGAAATCCAAATATGATAACGCACAAATTCATTACAAAGAGAGACAGAGACATTTTGATCAACAAGGGAAAGAAACAAAGTTCAAATGCGACTTACAATCCCCTTAAAGAATGCGATCTGCGGAACAGAATATTTAGTCCCGAGTTTGGACTGCTCATCGGCCACATTGTTAACCACTCCATAACAAACTTTGCCATCATACTGATCTCTACAAGCCCTCAACTCAAAGTTAACATATGAGAGTTCTTTGTTTATCTCAAGAAGGTACTTGTCGAATATCTTCTTAGCAGCTCCTGCAACCAAGAGAAGAACGAAAACCTTATCAATATATAATGTTCGATGAGGAGAACAATTCCTTTAAGTTCACCACTAAGATAACCAGTAACTCAATTCCGATCATATCCTCATATTCAGTATACTCATTAACAGCAAACAACCAGTATAAAAAGTAGAGATTCATCCCCAGTTCAACGGATTTTCTCTCCCTAGCATCTGAACAAAACAAGTCTTCAGTAAACCCATCAGTGAGCGGCAAATCAAATATGTAAAACTAGCTAAATAAATCACAGGAATTGCATCTGAGGCAATAGATGTACACATCATTTCAAAAAAAAAAAAAAAAAAATCCCGAATATGAATAGTGGCTGATCAAATTGGGTAAGCATTGCCGTAAATTACAGATTTTGATTCAACGGGAATCCATACGGGCGCAAACCCACAAAAAGTTACTTAAAACTACATCCGAAACGAGAAAAAAAGGTTCGCAGAGCGGGGGAAAAAAAAATCAGAGGAGAGGCCGACCTGGGTTTCTACCGGTGACGCCGGAGAAGATTGAATGAAATTCGTTCTCCTTGAGAGGACCTCGTGAAATCAAAGCCTGAATTAGCGTGTGGTGTTTCCAGTTTAGCGATACCATCCTCGGAACCCCACGCAATTTCACCTTTAGCAAAAGCTAGGGATTCAGAATCACGTGAACACCAGGGATTTCTGTGAACTAGGATTCTTTTGGGGGAGAGTGAGAGAGAGGGATGGCAGCGGGAAGGGAAATCGACTCGATGACGTAACAAATTGATTTGACCGCTATTTTAAAATTTTTAATTTTTAATTCGGCGTTTTAAGCTTTTTCTGAAACACCAAATTGTTGCGCGCGCCCCAATGGCCGCCAAATCTCTACGCTTGTTTTGTTGCGGTGGACCGATGGTTAGAGCGGTTTTCGTGGTAATTGCAATTTGGTCCCAGTTTTATTGCAATCTGACCATCAAAATATATTGAAATTTCAAAAAACGACTAAAAGACAAATTGCCAAAAAGCAAACTACTTTTCTCTTGATAAAATAATATGATCTGTCATCAAGTTTTCATGACTATAAAATTTTTTTTTTCTTTAAAAGATTTTGTTTTTTTCGTATATGAAGAACTTTCAACCGTCTCTATATAGTAGTCACACAAACCAGTTTACTCATGATAAAATACACCAACTTGATGGAGGGAGATTAAATAATACATATAAAAACTGTTATGAACGGATAATACCATTATTTTATGTATTTGAAAAAAATAGCAGAGGTTATACATGAAAATGACCTCTTGCTTTTCATTTAAGGAAGAGAGAGAAGATCACAGGAAAGGCAAATAAAACACGCTCTCGTTTTTCCTGCACGTCGCAGTCTCGTCCACAAGCAAATACTATTTTGTTTTTATTATATACCACTGTATTTGGTATTTGCAGGTCTGAGCAATTACGTACAAACAAACGACTGTAAACTTGCCACTTTCCAGTAATTAATTTTAAATTTGAGATGATACAGTTAACTTTTTATATTTAACTGTTGTTTCTTGTGACATAATATATACTATCAGATTTATAGACTTCTTCAATGCATTATGGGCTTATTGGCTTAAAGATGTTTATAAATGATGAAAGTAAATAAGACTCAACCTATGCATTGTGGAAGAGTAGAAGGATGTGGGCATATATAATTTAGTAGAAGGATGGAAGAGTAGAAGTATAGTAATTTAGTACCTGGTCCAAGACAGATGATAACGTAAAGAAAAATTGAAAAGTATAAAATATTTTGTCATTTAAACGACCAAGTTAATTTTTCAAGACTCTTATATTATGTACATACAAATGTCATGTGTATTCAAAATCTTAAATGCGTGGTTCTAAATTAAACCAAGATCAATACCAATAACTGGAAGTAAACCAATACTCATAATCATTAAAAATAAAAAAAGGTATGTATTTTACCCTCCCAAAAAAAAGAGTATGAATTGTCTACAGCTGTGAAACGCTCCAAACGAGAGTGATTTGCCAATATTGGACGCGAATATATATCTGATCTATGTACATCTCTTAAATAAAGCAACTGTTTTAGACAATAAATTAAAAAGTAAATTTTACTTCCTTTCTTACAATTAAAAAAAATTGGACCAAATATTTTAAAAACAAAAATAAAAATAAAGACGTGACGAGAATAAAATTGATAGGATCATAACTATCGGACAATGGAACGAAAAAAATATGATGGATGGATGATGGGGCGTAAAATACAAATCCAAAAGACAAATGTGGGTCCTACATTATTTGCGTTTTTATAGTGTAAAGGAGAGCAGCGAACACGCCCTTTTCTCCTTTCCATAAATATCTCTCCGTGAGCTCACAGCTCAGCTAGGGTTTCGCTAGTCCTTTCGCTTTCTCTCTCGTCTACTCATCTCCCCAGTGAAGCAGGTCTAGTTTTCTTCCTCAAATCTTTCCGATCTCGTATTATCGCTTCTTGAGCTTATATTTAGCTCTTCCATGCATGTTACTGTTTTATCGCTTCTATATTTTGCTTTCTCTCTTTTGTTTCTGTACGATTTTCGCTGTGTGAGCTCTATCTGGCTTCTTCGTCGATTTCTTCAGCTGTGAAACGCTCTAAACTAGTGATTCTGCGTAGCGCTTCTTCTTTTTGTTCCATGAGCTGCTATTTTTGTTCACGATACTGTTTGTTTTTTCCTGTTTTCAGCTTTGGTTACACACGATTTCATCCTTTTCTACCCAGTTTTCAGCTACTTCTTACTCTCTCAGCACTTACGGCTTAGTTTTCTACTCTGTATTTGTTGTTCTCTCTGATCTATCTGTTACAGAAATCTGGGAAGATAAATTTTGGTCCTGTGTCTTTCCTTTATTAAAAAATTGATCTGTATTTTCCCGAGAAAATTTTCTGGGTTTTTTAGCTGCTTGCTGTTCTTTATCTTTTCCTGCATTTTTTTATTCGCTTTCAAACTCTCTCTCTCTTTCTGGCTTCACCAACACTCGCTTTTTGAGTGGTCATTTTTTTTTTTTTTTTTTTTGTCATATATCTTCATGTGCACGTACATCTCTCTTCTCCATTTTTGATGTCAAATATCTTCATCCTGCTTGTATAAAGAGGTTGTAATATTTTTTGGGTTTGGTGAACTGTTAAAATATGGGTTTCATCTGTTCGCTTTTCCCTTTACCCGCTTGAAGATTGACGCTAATGGTTTTGTTTTCTTTTGAGAATATATGGTTCTTAATTGTTTGTGATGGTTGTATTGGGTCACTGACTAATTAGTTCTTCGGATGTGTAGTATTTCATATGATTTTTTATGCTTTCTTAATTTTCTGACCCTCGTGAGTTGTACTGCAGATATGGATTCTTATGAACCAAATGGGAATGGCGTTAAGCAGGAAGAAATGTTACCACCTCCTCCACCTGCTGTCCCGTCGAGTTTTGTTCCTGAAGTGGAGCAAGTGAAAAAGACTACTCTTCTCCCAATGGCTCGGCGTGGCTGCGGGTCTAAAGGGCAGAAGATTCCTCTTCTTACTAACCACTTCGCTGTTAACTTCAATAAAGCAAGCGGTCACTTCTTCCACTACAGTGTATGAATTTTTTTTCTTTCTCTTAAGTCCTATTTCCATCACTGTTTTTCACCCGCAAGTATTAACACTAAGGTTGGCTTTTTGTTTATGATTCTGGATAAAGGTTGCAATCACATACGAAGATGGCCGTCCAGTGGAGGCTAAAGGCATTGGCAGAAAGATTCTTGACAAAGTTCAGGAGACGTACAAAAGTGAATTGGGTTCCAAATACTTTGCTTATGATGGTGAGAAGACTCTGTTCACTGTTGGTGCTCTTCCCAGCAACAAACTTGACTTTTCTGTTGTTCTTGAAGACGTGGTTTCTAGCAGGTGCGAAATTCGATTTCTTCTGATTCTCTTTTTCCGTTTCTTTATTGGCTCCTTTTGTTCAAGTACTATAACGCTCTTTATATGCAGAAACAACACTGGAAATGCTGGCCCGGAAGAAACAAATGACGGAGACAAGAAAAGATCAAGGCGTCCCAACCAATCCAAGAAATTCATGGTTGAGATAAGCTATGCTGCGAAGATCCCAATGCAGGCTATTGCAAGCGCTATTCAAGGAAAGGAAACAGATAATCTTCAAGATGCTATAAGAGTCCTGGATATTATTTTGCGCCAGAGTGCAGCTAGGCAGTAAGTTGATTTCTGGATATTTTGCTTTCAAAATT
The DNA here is from genome assembly GCA_026724425.1 of Erythrophleum ivorense. Classification (NCBI taxonomy): domain Eukaryota; kingdom Viridiplantae; phylum Streptophyta; class Magnoliopsida; order Fabales; family Fabaceae; genus Erythrophleum; species Erythrophleum ivorense. The sequence continues at coordinate 7,285,469 of JAIUCV010000071.1, read as the reverse complement.
AAGTGTCCATTCTCTTATTGATCATTTATGTCATTTTCTCATTTGTGTTTGCAGAGGTTGCCTCCTTGTCCGCCAGTCCTTCTTCCACAATGACGCAGCTAACTTTGTAACTATTGGTGGAGGTGTTATTGGTTGCAGAGGGTACCATTCAAGCTTTAGAACTACTCAGGGAGGCTTATCCTTGAATATTGGTAATTCTTTTTTTTAGATTTATTGTCTATTAGATCCTTTTATGTAACATTTTGCCCATGAACACTTCCATTTTTGGCTTTGGCTTTTCTTCAGACACTTCAACTACGATGATTGTTCAACCTGGTGCTGTTGTTGACTTCTTACTTGCAAATCAGAATGTGAAAAATCCAGGCTCTCTGGACTGGAACAAGGTAAATCATCTTCTTTATTATGCTGTAGAGTTTATCTCAAGTTTAGCACCTTTGAGAAGTACTTATCCAGTAATCTGATTTTCTCTCATCAGGCTAGACGTACTCTCAAGAGTCTGAGAGTTTCGGTTGCCCCTTCAAACAGAGAATACAAGATAACAGGACTGAGCGAAAAACTCTGCAGAGATCAATTGTATGTCACTATTTGGTATTATTTGATCTCATGTTTATATTTCTTTGAGTTCGTTCTAAAGTATCTGTTTGGTTGATTTAGGTTTACTCGGAATCTGAAAAAAGATAATGGGGAAGTCGAGGAGGTTGAGACAACAGTGTTACAATACTTCCATGACCGTAGAATTGACCTGCACTATTCAGGTGACATGCCTTGCATCAACGTTGGCAAGCCGAAGCGTCCAACTTACATCCCCATTGAGGTAATTTAAGTAAATGTTTTTGTTTTCCCACATTTTCCATGTAACTGCTTATAACAATTCTTGTTGATTGTCATATTTGCAGCTCTGTAAGCTTGTGCCTCTACAGCGTTACACAAAATCGCTTACCAATCTCCAGAGGGCTTCCCTAGTAGAAAAGTCTAGGCAAAAGCCACCTGAAAGGATGACTTCGCTAACAGCAGTAGGTCTTCTTACCATTATCTTTGAGGCTTTGAAACTTTTTCTGTTTACTTTGATTTATGTTCTGATTCATCTTGCAGGGTCTTAAGAACAGCAATTACGGTGCTGACCCTGTGTTGCAAGAAAGTGGTGTCAGCATTGGCTCTAACTTTACGCAAGTGGAGGGTCGCATTTTACCAGCACCAAAGGTGACTTTCGTTGCTTCTCTTGCCATATCTTTTCCTGTTTGCGTCTTGAGGGTTTAATATTAATTGTCTCTCTGTCCTTATTCCAAACAGCTGAAAGTGGGTAACGGAGAGGACTTTTTCCCTCGCAATGGGCGCTGGAACTTTAATAATAAGGTGCGTAGATTTTCTATCTTATGCTTTTGTTGCTTAAAATATTTACGAAAGCCCCTGATACGTGTAGAAATTCTTTTGCAGAAACTTGTTGAGCCAACCACGGTTACTAAATGGGCTGTTGTCAACTTCTCTGCTCGATGTGATACACGTGGGCTTATTCGTGATTTGATAAGATGTGGACAGATGAAAGGAATTGTAAGCTTATTTCAGGATCATTGCTATAGAAACACAATCATATGCACAACCCCTTGTAACTCTACCATTGGTTTTCTTTTTTCATTTAATCCTAGAACGTAGAGCCTCCATTCAAAGACGTCTTTGACGAAAATCCTGAGTTTAGGCGTGCTCCTGCTAGTATCAGAGTGGAAAAAATGTTTGAGCTGATACAATCCAAACTCCCAGGGAAGCCTCTGTTCCTTCTTTGCATACTTGCAGAAAGGAAAAACTCGGATGTTTATGGTACAGTATTCTAACATTCTTTAGTTTGATCTGGTTTTGTTCCTTGAATGCAAATAAGTAACTTTTCATATATTGCCTCTGAATTTTTCAGGCCCATGGAAGAAAAAGAATCTTTCTGATCTTGGAATCGTGACTCAGTGTATTGCTCCCGCAAGAGTAAACGATCAGTATCTCACCAATGTTCTCCTCAAGATAAATGCCAAGGTGATGATGATTCTCTTTGAATCAATTACAATTTTTTTTTTTTTACTTTGTCGCTTCTGTTATAATTATCTTAATCTCTGCCATTTCTGTATAGCTTGGTGGATTGAACTCTATGTTGGCTATGGAGCGCTCCCCAGCAATGCCTAAAGTGACTCAAGTTCCAACGATCATAGTCGGAATGGACGTATCACATGGTTCTCCAGGACAGTCTGATATTCCATCTATTGCCGCGGTATGTAACTTTGGTTTTTACTGTTCTGTCTTTGTGTTGTATTTTCATGTAAGCTACTTATTGTTTTTTATAATGTGGAATATGCATATAGGTTGTGAGCTCCAGAGCATGGCCACTGATCTCAAAATACAGGGCTTGTGTGCGTACACAGTCACGGAAAGTGGAGATGATTGATAACCTCTTCAAGCTCGTCGCTGACAAAGATGAAGGAATTTTCAGGGAGCTCTTGGTCGACTTTTACTCAAGTTCAGGGAAGAGGAAACCCGAGCACATTATCATTTTCAGGTAATGCTTAAAATAATCTAGAGATTCTTGTGAAAGTGGTTTGATACAGTTTTGCTAATAATAATAATACATGTAGGGATGGTGTGAGTGAATCTCAGTTTAACCAAGTTCTTAACATTGAGCTGGATCAGATGATGCAGGTAAGGGATTTTTGGTTTTGGAAACCTTTAAAGCTCTTCATATTGAGCTTATATATGTTGGACATTTATGGATTTTTTGTATTTTTGGTTACATTATTAGGCTTGCAAGTTCCTCGATGATAAGTGGGATCCCAAGTTTACAGTGGTGATTGCTCAGAAAAACCACCACACCAAGTTCTTTCAGACCAAAGGGCCTGACAATGTTCCTCCAGGTTATAATTAAACCATTTTTGTAACCTTCACTAGTTTTGATTTTTGTTCATGTTTGATTTGGTGTTATTGAAATGACCTGAAACATGTTTTCCTATATGACCTGCAGGAACGATAATTGACAGCAAGATCTGCCACCCACACAACAACGACTTCTATCTTTGTGCGCATGCTGGAATGATTGTAAGTGATAAGTCTTGTATGAATCGATCAAAAACTGGACACTTTTTTCTATGGATTTGGATGGATAATGAACTGGATATCATTGACGTGTGATAGGGAACAACAAGGCCAACCCATTACCATGTGCTCTACGATGAGATTGGATTTTCGACAGATGACCTCCAGGAACTTGTCCACTCTTTGTCCTATGTGTAAGCACCAAATCAGTTTTTACCTCTTTTATATCATCTTGGTGTTACAATGTTTACTAAACTTACGCAATAATCTTTTAATTGGCTTCTTTGATGCTTGTAGCTACCAGAGGAGCACCACTGCCATCTCAGTCGGTAATATTCTCATATCCTTTTATATTCACTGATGCTGATAGTTATACATGATTGTCATGTGATCATTGCTCAAGTCTCCTTTGTTTTTCTTGCAGTTGCACCAATCTGCTATGCGCATCTGGCAGCTGCGCAGATGGGAACTGTGATGAAGTTTGAGGACATGTCTGAGGCTTCATCGAGCCATGGCGGGATCACGACACCTGGAGCAGTCCCAGTGCCTCCGATGCCGAAGCTGAATGATACTGTTGCAAGCTCCATGTTCTTCTGTTGAAAGAACATGTCTTGGTTCCCACGGTAGTTGCTCCATGAAGAACTTTTGAAATTTCTCTGCTTATGATCGGTACCAATGAACTTTTAAAATGCCTTTTAAGACTCTTCTTCCTTTGGGTCGATGCCTGCCTGTTTTGTTTTTTCGTCGACCCTAAACGTTTGGATGGACACTCTTTATTTTCCGGGTGGTTTTGTGGGCGTTTTGTTGGTTGACAGATCTTTTAATCAATATGGTATTTTAAGACGTGAGTTTCGTATTTGCCCTTTACTATTATTCTGTTAATAACTCTATACTGCTGACTACTGAGCAAAGAACATTGTTCTGAAGTGTTTGAAACTGCTGAAGTAAAATGTCAGCTGATAAACAGTCATTTCTGAGCTTATCATTTGATGGACTTCTTTGAGAGCGAAGTTTCTCGGAGGATCGGGTTGATTGAATTTTTCGGTTGTTTTAGCACAGATTAAGTAGAACTGGAGATATTGAAACAATCATTGTTGAGGCTGTAACTGATGCGGGTCATATGAGAGTCGTCGAGTAACTTCGATGATGCATTACTAGTTACCATAGTCCAACTTTAAGTATCTTTTTTTTTTTTTTTTGTCAGTACTTCAATTTTATTGACAAATCATTTTTCAAGTGGAGGGTTTAAACGTTTTTGGAAATCAGAGAACGAAGGCAAGTAAGGTCTAAGGCCTTGCAGTCGGCAAAAAAAATTGATAAGAGCAGAAACAAGGACTGCCAACATGAAAATAAGCAACAAGAAGACGCAAATTTACAAAAGCAAAAAAAAATAATACTATCACAAGTAAACCATCCCTTATTGTTTCTACAGACAGACACTATCACACTACAAAATAACCTTCTTCCTTTTTTGTTTCTTTTCTTTTCCGTTTTTCAAAATTTGAGTCATTAGAAAAAGGAAATCCCTATCTGTACAATACAAAAAAAGATTACAACTTTTGGGGAGAGGGCGAAACTCTCTGTAGATGAACGCCTCTTCAGTCAAAGCTCTGTTTTGTTTGTGCTTTAAGAGATCAGATCCCTGCATCAAAATCAGAACAAAGGAAAAAGCAATACCACAGAAAAGAAAACACCACCACGGAAAATATCCTTAAAAAAATTCAGAGTGATGATGGGCTTCACTTGGTTGGTCTTGGTCTCTTCCCCACAAGAAGACAGACGTACACACAAAAATTTAGGTCAAGATTTAGATCATATTTGCTCAGTGGCAAGCATACGTCTCTGCTTCGTCTACTATGCACTAGTGAGACTTGTTGGTGATTGCATCCTTTGCTCGGAAATCGTCTAAGCTACGGTATTCTTCCTTGAGTAGCTTCTCTAGCTCAGGGTGCTTCGTTATCGGTTCTCTTTGGCCTCGATAATGGTGGAATGCCCTACACAAGAGAGAGGATTAGGTCTTTTAAAAACACAATCTCTACCAAGAATCACATTCCATATCAGGAAGAAACTCAGTAGCAACTATATTCTTTTAACGATAATAATCATAACAAAAAAGGCCTTACCAATATTTCTCCAAGCCATACAGATTTCCTTTGTGGTAGAAGTCAAGGGTTAGCTTCTCAAAGTCCTTGTAGAGTTCCTCTTTGAATTGCTTCTCTAGACCATAACTGATGACATAGGGCAGAGCAATATTGGTGAGATTTGGTTTAGATTAGAGCGCTTATCAGCAGTGAAACAGGTGGAAAACGGAAGCACATTTACAAAGCAGGTTATTTACCTATAAAACCTAAAGAGACACTCCAACCCGTAATTGTAACTGTCAGCTGCATCCTCAAGAGCAAACTTCTGGAAGTCTTCATACATGGACGGGACAAACACGTCTCTGAGGAAATACGACCAAAACCGGTACAAATGGTTCATTTCCTGCAAACAGAACAGCAACAATTCAGACAGGGTTAGGATCTCTAATCAGAATAATGTGCAAGCATGAATTGAGTAATTCCATATGTTACAGTGATTGGGTGTTTCATTTGACATGTATGATGAGAGCGAAAAAATCATCCAAAGAAGGTTGACATGAAATTGACCTCACTGCATCCGATGCTCAGCTTCTTCCTTTCATGTAAGCAGCGCTTGCGAAACTTCAAGTACCTTTGGATATATTTAAAAAGAATGAGAGCATAAGACCTCAAGATACAACAAACTTATCCTCCCAAAACTAATGCTCCATACTCAAAGTTGTATAACCCAATAACTATACTCACTTTTGCTGTTTAAACCCATTCTCTTCTAGCAGTTGGTGGCTCGGATGTTGAAAAGGTGGAAATGATTTTGGCAAAGAGCCCACAGGTGGACTGCTGCCAGAAAGAGTACACTGTGGCGATGAACTCAATTTCGAAAGCCTGTTGCTGTGAAACGTCACACAAACAAAATTAATGAAAACATGAAAAAAAAAGAACAAAAAAAGAATTGAGTTGGGAATATCGTGGAATACCGACCCATGACTGTCTGGTGGTGTAGAACCAAAGAAAAATCCAATGGCGCTACTAGGCGGACTTTCTGAAATCATACTTCCATGAGAGTTGTGATTAGCCCCATGGTTCCTTGTATTGCTCGAGAAGAACCTCTGTGCATGGAACATATGATGTTTGTGGGTTCCCCTATTTTGCTTCCTCCGTGAAATAACGATGCCATTCTCTTCACCACCATCATTTGCTACCGAATTTTCGCCTGATTTAGTGTTCAATCCTCCCCCAGCTTTTACTTTTCCATCTCTGCTATCCGAATGGGAGTTCTTCCTACGACCAGATCGATTCTTTTTGAGCTCCTGTTTCATCACGTTGTTTTAGAAGTACGACTCTCTAAGAGGTAAAATCATATCATTCTGTAAGAAAAACCTAACCTGCTCATAGTAGTAAAGACCATCGTTTATTGTGGAGGCAAGCTCCTTAGGTATGGTTTTTGCTTTCGTCCCACTGATTCCAGCGCCATCACTTCTCCCACTATTCTGTCCAGCATATATAACAGAACATGAATACTTAATTCCACAAATAAAGAGTTCACGTAAATATATAACAAATTCCATGTAATACCTGGGTAACAATTACAAGTTTCTGAATATCTTGATCATCAACAGCTATATCATCGTCGTCATCATCAATCCTACAGAAGGTCAAATAAACCAAAGCATCAACCCTAGTACTTTATGCAGTTCTAGATTCACATCCAAAAGAAGCCATATTGGGAAACAAAGAGGGCTGAAAGCAATCAAGAGTAATCATTTCGTGCACACACTACCTTTTGGACATGGAAAGACCACTCTTTCTCGGGATTTTGTGCTCCAGATCTATTTCCTCATCAAGCAAGAAGGTGTCTGAAAAATCGCTTGACAAGACATCCACGTTTCTTTGTTCGGCTGATGATGATTTCAGGTTATCACTTTCATAATATTCGGTTCTTGATGACTGAGCTCCCTGTACCACACAACAGAAAAGCTATTACTGGAGCAAAAGTCGGCAGTTCTACAGAATCTCTCTAATTAAAGGACAAAAGCTGTACCTCTGAAGAGCAGTCAAACGCACTAGACTTTGAAGTACCCTTTGAAGGGTTTCCAAAATTTTCTCTGCTTGTTCTACTTTCAGAGGAATCTTTGTCACTGTCTACAATTTTCTCCTCAGAGGCTGACCTTTTAGATGGAACCCACTTAGACCACATGTCGCGCTTGCGTATCTTGTCACCCTGTAAAAGTACCAGCTTTGCAAATTATGATCAAACAGATAAGAGGGGTAAAGAAATGGTGCTGTCATTGGTTCCTAGTTAGGTTTAAAAAATCCAAGAGGGGTCAAGAGATTCTTTTAACATTTATTCAGAGACATAACTTTTACCAGCATTTCTTGGTGATAGCCTCACCGCAGTAGAAATACACAATACAACCAAAGAAAACAAAATTTACAAAAAAAATTCATATAAACCAGCCAACATGCGTTAGTAACAAACCACATTCACGAATGCAAGACCTTATCATTTAAACCAGAAAAGAACGAAAAATGCTGGTTATTAGATATTACAAAGAGAAGCAAGGTGGCTAATGGTAGTCTGACCTGAACTTCAACAGAAGTAGAAAATCCCAACGCATAGACAATAAACTCCACATCCATGGTCATCATCTTAACCTGTGATTCAAGAGTAAAAATAAATAAACTAAAAGCAACACTTGTGCAAGTTAAGCTCGTGTTGCGAATTTTACCCTTTTGAAGTCGGCTATAATTTTTGTGGGAACCCATCCTTGTTCATCCATCAAGGAAATGAGGTAGGAATCATTCTGAAGGTTTTCATCACTGAAAAGGAAAAAAATAAACGGAAAGTGAGCACATCAAGATGAGGTGACATTCTATTAACCAGCCAAGATAGATTCAATGAGTTGAAGTACATCAATAAACTCCTCGAGGAACAGCAAAGGAGTCAGCTGAGAGCACAAAATATATTGACGTAGAAGCATAACTTACCTGAAATAATATTCTATTTGTTTTATGACTCTGTCCTTTAAGTCAAGTTTTTCTGGAGATAGTGCTGGAGGACCCTGGTGTAGAGGGTATGGACCAAAGCGTGGAGGATAACCTCTGATAGCTCCAGGGGGTGGAGCCGGCATGTAGTAAACAGGACCTATGTCGAATGAAGAAACAAAAAAACAGCAATTATGCACCAGAAACGAACAGTTGTCCTCTACCTTAAAGCCAAATACGTTCAATCAAGAGAAAGACAATTATAATTTTATCCGCCCCTATCAGCCAGTCCCTTTAAAGCACCTTGACAAAGAATCGATATTTTTACCTGGAAAGCCTGGACCTGGACCAACCAGGAACCCGGGAGCTTGCCCCATGTATGGAGGAGGTCTCATGAAATTCCCTGGTCCAGTGCCCTGTGGCATGTTTCTGGGGTCAAAAACCCTCTGGTGCTGCCAAGGCTGTCCAGAATCTCCTTGAGGAGGAGCTGGAAGAACAGGTGGAAGAGGGGAAGCTTGAACTTGCTTCTCATTGCCAGACTCTGCAACAGGAGCTCCATGAATCGGGAAGGGGGGATAAGGACCAGTAGCATGTGGCAGAGGCCCCATAGGAGGAAAAGGATTAGGATGAAAAGGTAGACCGTGCACGAGGTAAGGAGGAGGCGGAGGAGGAGGAACGTTTTGGTTGCTCTTCGAGCCTGGTTTTGAATGACGTCCAGATGGATTCTTGTGTGCAGGGTTAGCCTTTCCACCACCAGCCTTAGATTTCGCTTGACCAGCTACAGCCTAAAACATCAAACAAATGAATTTTTCAGTGACAAAGATTATGCTACAAATTCAATAATAAGTGGTAAACCTTTCAACCCAAGTAAAGGTAAATCTCATTAACAACTAAATGTCATAACCATCATGCATTAAATTCGATAAAAACCAAATTCGATCAACATTCAAAGTCAAGAAGTAGCGTATCTTCATATAAACCAGTCACAAAAACAGCTGATACTTAGTATCAGGCAACTTTCAGCTCAGTCCTAGTACAACGGACCGCTAACACTCAATAAGCACAATCCAACGACGTTAGCAATAAATTGACTAACCTGAGCGGGGGTTGGGATTGAGGTCGGCATGGTTTTAGACGGCGGAGCCGTCACCGGAGGATTCTTAGGACGCGGCTGTTGCGCGTCGGCGAGAGCTGGCCACGAGTGAGCACCCATTACAGGAGCGTCGACAGACTCGGCAGGAGAAGCCGTTGTTTTCCAGGGCGACTTAGTCCCGCAGCCACCGACGCGGCCGATCACTTCTCGATCATCGGGCAATGATCCCTCAGTCTCCGCCATCATCAGAAACTCCAAAAGGTAAACTCTACGGAAATAGAATGAAAACAAGGAAGCAATTCAAATTGGATCAGAAACAGAACAGAGGACTGCAGGATCGGGAGGAGAAGACGCAATGTGAGGAAGAGAGGTTGAGAGCCCCAAAGACGAATGACGAAGACGAAGACGAAGGAAGTGTGAGTGTGTGTTTTTGGGTGGCGCTCTTTAAGAATAAGCAATGGAAACCACAGTAAAAACACCCCAAAAACCCTAGTTTTAGTCCTAGCTTTTCTTTTTTGTCTTTGTTTAACATAACAATTTTTATTTTGGGTTAACAAATAAACGTGACATATTTAACTGTATTTGAGAAATTTAATGTTTGGTCGGAAGAAAAATAGCCAAAAGGCCCAACACCCAATTGTTTAAGTATGTTGTTCAAGTATAAAACACATCACTCGTTTAAAATCCATAAAAGAAAATCTTTAACCTTTAAAAACTTGTACTCGTTATGCTTCTATAATGTAGCAAATGTTACTCTCTGGTTTTATTAGAAAACATAACATGTTATATCGTCCTCTATCCATAAATCTTAGAATGGTCTCTACAAAATGAATTGCATTCATAGAAATGACTGATGGTTAAATGAAAACAATGTCCTTTAATAGGAATTGATAGCATTAGAATCATTCTCGGGGTAAAGATAATCGATCAGAGTTTTGTTTTGATTCAGTATAATGTTTTATTTGGCTTGGAAATAAAACAAAAATCAAACATAGTTCATAGATTTATGTAGTTTAACTCGATTATGTGTAGTTTTGAGAAAACTCGTGCTGATGAAGAAGGAGTAAAACGAAACCGAACCGGCAGAAATTCATAATGCTGTGGAAGAAATCAAAGCAGTGAACTTGGTTTTAAAGCTAGAGAAAGAATTGAGCTTATGAACATATATACGAAGATGACAAGGAGTTAGATAGTTGCACCTAAAAAAACAAGAAGGTAACAAAGTCGATGATGAGCAATAAAAAGATGAAGAAGGTAATTAAAAATTATTGATGGTTGAATAAAATTTGGAAGAGCTGCTTGGAATTGCTGGAGATGATGATGTTAATGGTTTACGATTTAGGAGATGCATTTTTCTTCTATAGATTAAGTAACAATTGAATGAATATAAGGCTCGATCGAAACCTTGTCTTTAGACAGATAAATAATGTGTTTCACAACAACCAATATGTTTCACCAGAGACAAACTAGGTTTTAACAAATATATGTAACACTTCAAACTTCATTTATAATGATATTTAAATGATTAGCAACAATAAAAACATATAGTCGTTAAGAATGACCATTTCACATTGCATTAAAGTTTATACATGCTTTGATTGTCAGATTTATGTATTTTCAGAAGACATAATATAACATTAAGTTGTTCTACAAGTCAACAAGCATAGGTCAGTAGGTGGATGCAAAGTGTGATGCCAATGGGTGTCCTTGGAGGTTTTCATTTGTCCCATCAAAGTATCAACAACATTCCAAATTTTAGAATGATTGATACACACTCGTATTTATCATACTCAAATACACTATTAAGATGATTGCAATGATATCAGTAAATTAAAAAAAAAAAAAAAAAAAAAAAAGTGGATCATTATCTACTTTATGGTCTTCAAGTCACGAGTTTATCCATTCGGTACGGATTCTAATGATTTCCCAAAGCCTTTTGTGCAAATCTCCAGTGGCAATGCCCGTAATTAACCCCCACTCCAAGGTCTTTTACTTATCTCCTCCTCTTCGTCCTCCCTCCATTTTTCTTCACGTCTGGTTTTCTCTCTCTATCTCTCCTCATTGTCTCTCTCACTTCTTTGATTTGGGTTTCAGATGGGAAATGCGAACGGAAAAGAAGACGACGCCGTCCCTAGCGTCGATGCAGATGTCACCTCATCCTCGGCGAGATCCAACGGCGGCGATCCTTCCGCCCGAAGTCGTCATCGTCGTCCTTCCTCAGACTCTATGAGCAGTTCTCCTCCCGGAAGCCCCGCTCGATCTCCATCTCCTTTTTTATTCGCTCCTCAGGTTTCCGCCTCTACCTCTCTTTCTATATCTGTTCTCTTTCTCTCTGTGTTTATCGTTAAATTTGATGTTTGCTTTTGGATGATCCGATTGTAACATTGTTGAACTTTTGTCGAAAGTGAAAAAGAGTTTACTCCTTCCGATTCTCTGGTTGATTAAGATAAAAGTGACTTGACTTTTCATATGATTCACTCATTGAGAGCTTTCTTCAGTAGATTCCAGCCTTATATGAGAGAAATCTTTTCAATTTAGATAAATTGCACTTGAATTGGTCCTTTATGTTGGTGATTGAGAGATTAAAACTCTAGAACTGAGAATTTGTTGTTGTTCCTTTGGCTTGCCAGTGGGAAAGGTTTAGATTACCTTAGCTGCCATCCTGAGATAATGCCTAGTATGGAATAGTTTCGACCTGTCATATAAGATGTTGATTCGGTTTCCTAGCTGTTCCGGTCGCTGATACTGCTGCTCTTTTGATTTTTGATGCCCCTAGTGAGTCTTTGTGTACTGTATCTTTGCTTTCATTGTAAAGAGGGCTAGCTTGCGAGACCGATCACTTTTATGAGTGAAAACTTTTATAGAAAGGAAGTGGATTTGACTCGGGTTTGTCTACTGGTTCTTGAGAAGTCAAAACTCTGGTAAATGAGGAGTTAGCAAGTTATTCTTTCATTTTGGTAGAGGGAAAGGCTTAAAGTAACTAATTGCTGTGCTTGTTTCTTTTGGTGAGTTAGAATCTAGTTGACTATGCTAGAGAATCTGCTTTTGAGAAGTTCCTATTTGTTGTCTTGGTTCTGGAATCCTGAGATAATGTCTAGTTTGGAAAAAGTGTATACCAGTCAAATAGGTTTCTATGCTGATTTGGATTTTCCGAATGTTCTCTGTTCCTTTCTAGTTGCTGATACTGTTCTCTTGATTTGATGTCCGTCCCATCGTGAGTCTTTTGTGTGTTCCTTTGCTTTCATTTTGAATGGGAGGCAAAGCTTGTCCATTTCTTACCCCTTTGTGAATTCACTTGAACGAATTAGAGGTTGTGATTTTTTCTTTATTCGTCTCATGTTCTTAATATGTGAATAATTCGAAGCAGCAGTGAAGGAAAACCTTCAAAATTGACCTGGTTGTTTGGTAAGGATAGTAGGCTTTTATTGCTAATCATGTCTTGACTAAATTATTAGTAAAATTTCTCATTCTGCCGATTATTTGTTTGCTGTGTTCATTATTCGGCTCCTTTTCTTTTCAGCTCACATTGTTATTCCACGTTACATCTAACGCCATTGGCTCAACTATGCGTCACTTCTTCCATTGTTTAGGCATAACGTGTGTGCCTAATGGCTGCATTTCGTGTCAGATGGTAGATATAGTGTCTTAACACTCGCAAATTCTTCTCGGACTTGGTTTAAAACATCTCACGGCATGTGCATATTTCAGGTTCCATCAGCTCCAGTGCAGAGGGCAAACGCCCCTCCTTCGCCTAATCAAATCCAATGGAGCCAATCTCAAAGAGTTTTTGATAATCCCGCAGAGCAAGGAATCCCTACCATTATTACATGGAACCAGGGAGGTAATGATGTGGCTGTGGAAGGATCATGGGACAATTGGAGATCAAGGTACAAGTTGATTTTGTTTATCTGGAACTTGCTCCCGAGCTCTCCATATATATATTTACTAAACATATAGAACTTTACATTCCCCCAGGAAGAAGCTGCAGAAATCTGGAAAAGACCACTCAATTCTCTTTGTCCTTCCATCTGGCATATACCACTACAAGGTCATAGTCGATGGTGAATCCAAACACATCCCAGATCTACCCTTTATATCTGACGAAATTGGCAACGTCTGTAACATTCTCGATGTTCATGTAAGTATAATAACACACCTCTTTATCAATCAATCTACACTGTGTAACAGTATATTTGCAATCATTGTGCAGAACTATGTGCCAGAAAACCCAGAAAGCATAGTGGAGTTTGAGGCGCCACCATCACCTGATCATAGCTACGGTCAAGCCCTCCCAACCCCGGAAGATTACACAAAAGAGCCGCTCGTGGTGCCACCTCAGCTTCATCTAACGCTTCTTGGCACTACTGAAGAAACAGCCGTAGCCACAAAGCCTCAACATGTGGTGCTTAACCATGTGTTCATAGAGCAAGGATGGACTCCTCAATCCATTGTAGCTTTGGGTTTAACCCACAGGTTCGAGTCCAAGTACATAACTGTTGTCCTCTACAAACCGCTCACACGGTAACACCATAAAAACCCAAATCCGAATCCAATGCCACATTGTCTTTTTCTCTTCTTCTTCATCTCTCATTTCTGTGAAAACTCTTCTTTGTTCATAGTGAGTGCACAACATTTCCGAGTTTATTAACCTTTTTCTTGCCTGGTTTGGTGCTTTATGTACAAAGATTTTCATTGTGACAAAAAAAAAAACGATTGTGCAGAATACATTCCCTAATAATGGCTATAACAAAGCTTATCTGCTAGTAACCAAAGACATAATAATGCCTGTTTCGTTCTAGTTTTGGAGAAAGGTTAAGACGACTGTTTATAATAAAAAAATAAAAGAAAAGAGAAATTAAACATTCGGGACATCATTTTTATAGCTGAAAAAAGCTAACCAATTACAATGAAAAGAAGTCGCTCATCACAGTCCACGTCGTCGCATCTGTTTGTTTTTATTTTGAGAAGGTAATCTGGATTCTGGATAAGAGAAAGATAAAGTGAGCCACACGATGAAGTATGGAGGGAGAAGCATCGGCCGAGTAATTGAGACGGCTCCAATGAGAGCCTGTTTCCAATTACTTTCTACAGGTCACGCTCGACCTCCTCTGCTCTGCGTTGTATCAGAGAGTTGCTTTCTTTCCGGACACACACATTCACTTGTTACTTGTCTCTTTCTCTCTCCTTCCCTGGGAATTTTCTCATTCCATTGATTCTTGAATTCCCCTGGGAAGGCTGCATGCGATTTGAACTCCAGTTGCTTTGCTTCCTTTCTTGGGACTCTCCGGCAAATTCCAAGGTGTGTATTCCATGTTTCGCTTCCTTTCGAAGAGTGATTCGGTGATTTGGACAGTCTGGTCACTTGTTCACGCGTTTATGATGATGATGAATGTTTGAGCTAACCCGAGAATTTCACTTTGAGCTGTATAAACATATGCGTACGATTACTGGTTACTGGAGGATCTGGATATGCACATACGCGTGCGCATGAACTATAGATGCTTATCCACGTCATGATTTCGAATTCAGGGGAAAAGTTTCTGCTACTTTGATTTATCAGCGCATTGTTGATCTCAGCTGTTTATCAAATTTTATGGCATGAGACTCTTCTGTTGGATTTTGTAGATATAAAGAAATTCTAAAAGCGAGTTACATTTTCCTGAAACAGGCTGCGAGGATCAAAAGGCGAACTCTGAGCGATGAGTGAGCCAAAGGCCAAGCGTTGGGTTGGAAAATATGAGGTTGGAAGAACGATTGGCGAACGTACTTTTGCCAAAGTGAGGTTTGCTCGGGATTCTGAGACGGGAGAAACTGTGACTCTGATGATCCTTGATAAAGAGAAGGTTCTCAAGCATAAGATGGCTGAACAAGTAATCCTCTTTCCTAATCCGCTACCAGTTTATTTATGCCTCCTCTTTTGTCCGCTAATATTTACATTTCTTGGAAGTAAAACTTGGTTTCTAGAAGCGTTGATTCACAGGTAGATCCGTCTTGATGTTGCTCTTTCCCGTTTGCTTTTACAGATGAAGAAGGAAATTTCTACTATGAAGCCGATAAACCATCCAAATGTAGTGCGGCTGTATGAGGTCTATCCTCATGCCCCAATTTTTTTCTCTGTGTCATTATATTCCTTTTTCTAGCCAAGAATTAAGAGCTCTTTGGAGTTGAAGTAAATATGTTGAAAGCTAACCATTAAGGACTAATTGATATCATTCCAGGTTTTGGCTAGCAAGGCCAAGATTTATATTGTCCTAGAGTTTGTCAGCGGTGGAAAGCTTTTTGATAAACTTGTGAGTTTTCCGGCTTTAACTTGTAGCTGATGTATACTTTGGTGTTTAAATTATGCATCGAATGCCTCATGCTCAGTATTAGAGAAATATACTTTTATTTCCTTGAGCTGAGAGAGTTTAATACTCAGCTTAGAAGCTCCTGTATATTACAGATGAAAATATATATATTATTTTTGGTTTTCAACCAATGCCTTAAATTTGAACTTGTGAAGACAAATGATGGGCGCATGAAAGAAGAGGAAGCACGGAGATATTTCCAGCAGCTTATCAATGCAGTTGATTACTGCCACAGCAGGGGAGTGTACCACGGAGACTTAAAGGTATGAGACATACTTTTTGGTAAATCTTGGACCCAAGTTTGCAGGATGTGTTTTTTTTAAGTGCAGCTAATTGATGCCTAAATTTTGTCTTCTTGACTTCTTTCGATGCAGCCGGAAAAATTGACTCTTGATGCTCAAGGAAACCTCAAAGTCTCTGATTTTGGATTGAGTGCCTTGTCCCGACAAGACGAGGTAACCACTGTTTTTTATTTCCTTAGCATCATTTGGTTTGCCTGAGTTCCTACTGAATTTTCCTTGTCTTATTCTAATGAATGTGCCTGAAGTTCAGTAATGTTGTTTTCACTGATGATATTAACAAATAGCTAATAAGATCAGTAACACTGATTTTTCTAGATTCTCGGCTGATCAGAAGTGCTTGGTTTTGCAGGGAAACGGCCTTTCTCACACTGCATGCGGAACTCCAAACTATGCTGCTCCTGAGGTATAGTCATGTCATGTGGCTTGTTGTGCAGTTGTTGCACCAGGTTTTTAATGGCTTCCTTGCTGCCATTGTCCCAAGGTTATTAATGATCAAGGCTATGACGGGGCAACTGCAGACTTGTGGTCCTGTGGAGTGATACTCTTTGTACTACTTACTGGGTACTTGCCTTTCGAGGATTCTAATCTCTTGACGCTGTACAAAATGGTAAGAAGTTTTGTTAGATATTTTGAGGATTCTTCCTCTCCACTATCTGTGATTTATTGTTTCTGTGTTGCACTCTTGTCGTTTTTTTCAGATCTCATCTGCTGAATTCAGTTGTCCTTCTTGGCTTTCTCCTGGTGCTAAGAACTTGCTTATCCGAATCTTCGATCCAAATCCTATGACGGTAAGATATTTTGAAAGCATAATTAGGAAGCTTAAACTCTGCATACTCTCTCCATGTTTCTATTCTTGCTGATTCATTCCTTTCTTTCCATTCCACCACCTAAAATGAGCTACTCTTGGTAGATCTATCATTTGTCTAAAATGTTTAAACGTTTTATGGCCCTCCTGAAATTGTTAGTTCCCTGGATAAACATCTGCGCATAAGTTAACACCACTTGTGCTTGGTACTAATGGTGGAACTAATTGAGTTTGTGTTAATATTCCAGCGTTTCACAATTCCAGATATTTTGGAAGATGCCTGGTTCAAGAAAGATTACAAGCCAGCCGTGTTTGAAGAAAAGAAAGAAGCAAATTTGGCTGATGTGGAAGCTGTTTTTAAAGATTCCGAAGTGAGTCATTTATCTATTCTGAGATCTGTAGGATGATTGAGCTGAAGGGTTTAATCATCTGCAAATAATCACCTAGGTTCCTGACTTGTTAATGTTTAGAGTGCTCTTACACTTACAGAGCAGTCCTGTTACATGGAAAATAGATTCAAATATCAAATGTCTTTGATCCTATCGCCAATCTCAGATTACGATTGTGCTAAGAAGTTTAGATCCGAAAAGAAATGGTTATCATATGAAAAGAAGTTTGAGATAACGTATGCTTTTCCTTCACAGGCCGTGACAGTGCAATTGAGGTCAAATCCTTGTGTGATATGTTCAGGTGGTACTACTTGTGGCGATGTTCGTTCGAGGACCAAACTTATGAACGGCTTGATAGAACGAGGGAGACCTCAGGAGGCTCATTCCATTTTCAACACACTTGTTGAGGAAGGCCACAAGCCAAGCATAATCACATACACCACTCTTGTAACCGCATTGACACGTCAAAAGCATTTCCACTCTCTCCTCTCCCTCATCTCCAAAGTCGAGAAAAACGGCCTAAAACCAGACGCCATTCTCTTCAACGCCATCATCAACGCCTCTTCCGAATCTGGCAATCTCAATCAAGCAATGAAGATCTTTAGAAAAATGAAAGAAAGTGGATGCAAACCCACAGCAAGTACATTCAATACTCTCATCAAAGGATATGGAAAAATCGGTAAGCTGGAGGAATCGTCAAGACTCCTTGAGATGATGTTACGCGAGGAGATGCTCCAACCAAATGACAGAACATGTAACATACTTGTCCAGGCTTGGTGTAACCAGAAGAGGATTGAAGAAGCATGGAACATAGTGTATAAGATGCAATCTTATGGAGTAAAACCTGATGTAGTCACGTTTAACACATTGGCAAGAGCGTATGCGCGGATCGGGTCAACATGTACAGCTGAGGATATGATCATACCAAGAATGTTACACAACAAAGTCAAACCGAATGTCCGTACCTGCGGCATCATTATGAATGGCTACTGTGAAGAGGGCAAGATGGAAGAAGGTTTGAGGTTTTTCTATAGAATGAAGGAACTTGGAGTCCATCCAAATCTCTTTGTTTTTAACTCTCTCATCAAAGGCTACCTTGAGATCAACGACATGGATGGAGTTGGCGAGGTATGCTTTAGTTCGTTAACTGTTTAATAGTTTTACTTCACATTCCTATTTTATATGTATACGTGCATGATAATGTTACAGGTAGTGAACCTAATGGAAGAATTCGGAGTAAAACCTGATGTGGTAACATTTAGCACTTTAATGAATGCATGGAGCTCTGTAGGAGACATGAAAAGATGCGAAGAGATCTATGGAGATATGTTGGAAGAAGGAATAGATCCAGACATTCATGCATTTAGCATTCTTGCCAAAGGGTATGCTCGAGCTGGAGATCCCGAAAAGGCGGAGCAAATCTTGAATCAGATGAGAAAATTCAGCGTTCGGCCAAATGTAGTGATCTACACGACGATCATAAGCGGCTGGTGCAGCGCGGGTGAGATGAAGAAAGCGGTGCAGGTGTATAACAGAATGTGTGGAATCGTTGGTTTGTCGCCTAACTTGACTACTTACGAGACTCTTATATGGGGATTTGGGGAAGCAAAGCAGCCATGGAAAGCGGAAGAGCTTCTGAAAGATATGGAAGAGAAGAATGTTGTTCCAACAAGGAAAACTATGCAACTCATAGCTGATGGATGGAAAGCGATTGGTGTTTCTAATAATAATGATGCCAATACATTTGGCTCTTCTTTCTCAACTTCCTCAAAAGTCAATATCTCAAATCAAATCGTCTCGACGAGAAGTCCATTGTTTTTGAAGGGAATGCCTGAAAAGCCAAAGCTATGCATCAAGTCTAACTTTGGTTTGAGGCAGAGTGTTTTGTTGGTGTTGTGCAGAGACCATATTGGGGAAGCTGGGAGGTTTTGCAAATTCATGTAGACTTTGTTTTGCTTTAGAGATGGAACCAAAGTAAAGGATCAGAGAAGCTAACCAAAGGCTGATGAACAATATACTTTTTTGTACAAAATATTTTACAAGTAAATGGAAAATATTTTGTTTAACAAGCATGAAAATTTGTGATTTTTTTTCTTCTTTATATTGGAAAAGTTTGGATGTTTTGGTCAGTGGACATTATGACTCTATGGAGAAAATTTGGCACTATTTAGACCAAATTTTTACCGGTACGTCTTTGTATTTTCAAGTTTCAACCAATTTTAGAACATTCATTGAAGAGAAACAACGGAATTACAAACAAATAAAAAAGAGAGAATATCAATTGTCAAAGGTAAGCAAAATATGTGTTCATACTTCACATGAACGCTAAAGAGCTTAAACAAAGCAAACAAAATAAAAGGGGAAAGAAGCAAAAACATGTCCTAAAGAAGGCAACCAGAACAAAGTAATGATAAAGATTCACTGTAAGAAATCATCATAAATCCTTTTACCCTTTTTTTTTATGGAGTTAGGATAAGATTCTCTCTCACTTGGCCATCATGACTTTAACGAACTCATCATAGTTGATCTGACCATCACCGTCAACATCAGCCTCCTTGATCATCTCATCCACTTCCTCATCGCTAAGCTTCTCACCGAGGTTTGTCATCACATGTCGAAGCTCTGCTGCAGATATGAAACCATTCTGGTCTTTATCAAAAACCCTAAACGCTTCCTTGAGCTCTTCCTCTGAATCAGTGTCCTTCATTTTCCTCGCCATCAGGTTCAGGAACTCCGGGAAATCTATGGTCCCGTTCCCGTCAGCATCAACTTCATTGATCATGTCTTGTAGCTCGGCTTCTGTTGGGTTTTGCCCCAAAGACCTCATCACGGTCCCAAGCTCCTTCGTGGTGATGCAACCTGCAACCACAACCAAATACAGGTATAAGCTTCAGAGACAGACTTGTATCAACCGTCAGATTTCAGATCAAGAGTTCCTAAATACATAATCAGCTCTTTCCTTATGTGCACTGTATAAACAAAGAAATGCACACCAGATATAAACAATTTTTTCAAGTCTTCCTAAAGTGTTAAGGAAAATGAAATATTCTGTGTTCATTCCAAGTTTCCCAATGTGCATTGTATTCTTGGTATGTAAATAAATAATAAAAGAGACAATATTCTTCACGATATCTCTTTACATATGGTATCTAACAAGGTTAAAAACCCTAGCAATTTCGCTCAGGCCAAAAATGCACATTACTCTAATGACGCAATACAACAGAAGTTATGCATAATCAAACTATGCACGAAATTACATGCTAAACATTTAAACAATGTACACCTCGATTAAAAACTCAAGGTCAGTCTCAAAACATGGATCCATCATACGAAATTCCATGAAGAATTTCAAACAGTACGATCCAACATGAGACTGTCGCAGAACGTGAACGAGATCAGGAAAAAAAATAGTATCGATTGTTCCTATCTGAGATTTGCACTGGCTAGTGAACGAGAAATGAACCATATCAACCCTCAGAAACGGAGCGATCCAGCCGATAAAGAAAACAAACACCGCGCAATTCATTAATCGTTACAGGTCAAAACTAGATCGTTTCACGAATTTAAGTGAAAACAAACACGAATTGTACAGAAAAATGAAGATCGTGAAAAATCGTCAGATCGAGGAGTATACGGAAAAATAAACGAAAAAGGCACGAAGATCTGTGAAAACAATCATACCATCTCCATCCTTGTCGAAGAGGCTAAACGCTTCCTTGAACTCTGAGATCTGGTCATCGGTGAGCTGATCCGCCATTTTCCTTCTAAGCTTTTTTGGAAATCCGAGAAAATTTACTACTTGCACTGATTTACTCTTCTGCAAGAGCTTATAAAGAGAGCCCAATGTATGGTTGGGCTTTGTTTGGGCCTGTGAATATAAAAATAGTGAGCTCACACTTATGATTTTGTGCCATTTATGTATCTGATAAGATATACAGTTTACTGATATTTTAATAATTATTTGCCAATATATATTTAGTAGAATATTTGACAAGATATCTATCAAAATTTCACAAAAAAATATTGTACATGAAATTTGTTATTACTTATTTGATATCTATAGAAAAACTGCATGAAAGATTACAAAAATTAGACTATCATATCTATAGAGTCCAATTAGAAATAGTATAAGCTAATTATAAAACTAAAAAAATAATCAAGTCTATAATGTTAACAAAATAGTTATACTATTTGGTTTCTTGGTCAAACAACTTCAATCTATCAAATGCTTTCCAAAAAACAAAAACAAAAATCATTGATTGCTTTCCAGCATATAAAATACGAATGAGAAACAATTTAAAATAAGGAAACTTTTTAATTAGGTTCCTTTTATTTTTGGGGTGCAAATTATAAGATTCATATCTATTCAAATTTGAATACTGAATCTTCTGTGACTGAATTTCCATTAATTAACTCAAGATAATTGACCAAAAAAAGGTAAGAACATTATTTATTTCTTAAAGGAATATTTAGGACAACAAAGAAAAGAAAAGAAAAATTCAATTTGTTTACCAAAGAAATTATATGTGATGTACATTTGTCCCATACGAAAAATGAGAAGAAAGTGTCATTGTCCTCGTCCCACACGAAAATTAAATAGTTTGTCTGTTAGCTTCAAAATTACAATCATCGTATCTCTCGTCTCTTCCACCACTTTCTCTCTCCCTCCCCCAAATTTGCTCCTCCGATAAGCGAACTCTGCGCCTTAGATTTCATTTCCGAATTTTCCTGAACAACTTTTGAGCTCCGGCGTCAGTTTTCCACCTCAACTACTGCCTTTTCTCGGCGGCCAATTTTCCAGGCGTGTTGCGATTTTTCCATCTTTCGCTTCGATTCAGTGAGCGATTCGGTAACTTAGAGAGCTTGACCACTTGCTTACGCTTTTATATTTTTCTATAAAGTGTACATACTCTTATATATATGGTGATGCTGATGCTGATGATGATGAATGACGAATTTCTGAGCTAGGTAGTTCAATTGTGTACACATATGCATACGATTATTTGGTTGGTGTGAGAATTTGGATGTGTACATAGGTGTGTGCTTTTACAATTTGCTGGCTATCATCTACGTCATGATTCTCATTTGGGCTCTTACGTGGAAAAGTTTCTTCTGCTATATTTCAGCCGCTTTGTTATCATCGAATTTCGTGTCATATTAAACTACTGTTTTTTTTTTTGTAAACTCTGACAGTGATGAACCGGCCAAAGGTTCAGCGACGGGTTGGGAAATATGAGGTTGGGAAAACGATTGGACAAGGCACTTTCGCCAAAGTGAGGTTTGCTAAGGATACTGAGACTGGAGAATCCGTGGCTCTTAAAATCCTTGATAAAGAAAAAGTCCTCAAGAACAAGATGTCTGAACAGGTTAACTCACTTTCCTCTCTTGTCTGAAAAAGATATGCCAATAGATAGATCCGTCTTCAGTCCAAAAGTATTAAATGTGTGTCTTGCTCGTTTGCTTTTACAGATAAGGAGAGAAATTTCTACTATGAAGCTGATTAACCATCCGAATGTTGTGCGGCTGTATGAGGTATGTGTGTTTATATTCCTTTGGCTTGCTTATGTCTAGCCATGAATTAAAGAGCTGTTTCTAAGCGAAGCAAATCTATCGATTTTAAGGAAATAATTGATACTGTTCCAGGTTTTGGCGAGCAAGACAAAGATATATATTGTCCTGGAATTCGGCATTGGTGGAGAGCTTTTCGACAAAATTGTGAGTTTTCCTTATCATATGCCTTATGCTAAGCTATGTGGAATCTGTTTTCAATAATTGATTCTTCATAAATGTTCCTATACAGCGGAAATGTTTTCTTCTATCTGATATGTAACATTTTCATTAAGCCTAAACTTGCGCAGGTGCATGATGGTCGCTTGAAAGAAGACGGAGCACGGAAATATTTTCAGCAGCTTATCAATGCTGTTGATTACTGCCACAGCAGGGGAGTCTACCATAGAGACTTAAAGGTATGATGAGACATCTTTTTGCTAAATCTTGGACTCAGTTCCGCAGTGTGTGTTTCTTTTAAGTGCAGCTACCGACACCTTAATTTCTGTCTTAACTTTTCTCAATGCAGCCGGAAAACTTGCTTCTTGATGCCCAAGGAAATCTAAAAGTCTCTGATTTTGGATTGAGTGCCTTGTCCCGACAAGTCAGGGTAACCACTATATACTTTTCTCTATGCATGTGCCTGAAGTTCAGTAATGATGTATATTGATTATATTTACATTATTATATAATAAGATTTGGGACAGTACAGTAGCAGTGATACTTTAGTATATATTATAGCCGAAAACATCCTTCGTATCCTGTGTAGTAGCTTCAAGCCGTGCCTGTTCTTCTGTGTATGAAATTTTCCGATCCTGGATTTCTCAGCTTGTGAGAGTTATTTGGTTTTGGCAGGGGGATGGTCTTCTTCACACTGCATGTGGAACTCCAAACTATGCTGCTCCTGAGGTATGCTTAGTCATGTGGCTTCTCCTCCGGTTTTTGCACTGTGTTTCTTAATAGCTTCAATGTTTGCTCTTGTTCAAGGTTCTTAATGATCAAGGCTATGATGGGGCAACCGCAGACTTGTGGTCCTGTGGAGTGATACTCTTTGTGCTTCTTGCTGGGTATTTGCCTTTTGAGGATTCTAATCTCATGACGCTGTATAAAAAGGTAAGACATTTGTAAACTTTTTTGAGCTTCATCTATCATTATGATTTGTGATTCCTCTTTGTGTATTGTAATTTTGGTCATTTTTCAGATAACAAATGCTGAATATCATTGTCCTCCTTGGCTTTCTCCTGGTGCTAAGAACTTGATCGTCCGAATCTTGGATCCAAACCCTGTGACTGTAAGATATATCACTTTACTAATGCCTTTTTTATCATTAGGTTTGATATAAAGTATATAATTTTACATATTTAGAGAGCATCATTTATTTGTGTGTAGCAAATTTTGAAAGCATAATTGTTGACTTGGAAAATTAATCCGTAGTGTTGACTTAAAGTGTACGTTTAACTGTCCCAAATAATTTTCTGGACCATAATGAACAGATCAAAAACATAATAAGGCAGCTGAAGCTCTTGATATGGTCGTTTGTTTTAAGTTTAGTGTTAGTTTTTGTGTCATATAATTCAATACGTTTCTTCTTGGTGACTATTTCTTCTGTGTATATCTACTTAAACTGAGCTACTGCTAGTAGATTTCTATAATCTTTCTAAAATGCTCAAAACTTTATGGATTCTTTATGATAGATATACTTTTAGTAATGATTTGATGAAGATTTATTTAGTTTCAAAATATGAGATAACTAAGAGATTATTAATGCGTTCTCCTATTTTGGGTTTTGGGGTTTTCCATATTTAAATTATCTCTTGAATAACAATATGATAATAATCGATTCCTTCTGAGAGACAAGAGTTGGGAATAGTTTGTAGAAATGAATGCCACTCTTCCTTGATTTCATCGGTGGAACTAATTGACTGTGCGTTTACATGACAGCGTATCACAATTCCAGAGATTCTGCAAGATGCGTGGTTCAAGAAAAACTACAAGCCAGCCGTTTTCGAGGAGAAAGAAGAAGCAAACCTGGATGATGTGGAAGCTGTTTTCAAAGATTCAGAAGTGAGACATATTTCTTTAATCTAAGATCTGCAAGATGATACCAAACTGTTTGTTTTCTTTTGTTAGTTACTTGGATAAATGCCCATAACAGCCCGTGTGTTTACTGAACAGGAGCATCATGTCACAGAAAAGATAGAGGAGCAACCAACTTCTATGAATGCCTTTGAGCTTATATCAATGTCGAGAGCTCTGGATCTCGGGAATTTGTTTGAAGAAGAAGAGGTGTGTCTCTTAGACTAACAATAAATGCTTGAATCACTCTTTCTTGTGTGTCAGTGCCATTATCGATACAAGTATTCTCATGATTACATCGGATAATTTAGACAGTTTCAAGGGTTTACTCTTGCCACATTATATTTTCACTTATGAAGTCTATACCGTTTTAACTTACAGGGATTCAGGCGAGAAACAAGATTTGCAGCTACAGGTGCAGCTAATGAATTAGTCCAGAAGATTGAAGAAGCTTCTAAGCCTCTTGGTTTCGATATTCAGAAGAAAAACTATAAGGTAAACCATTCGTGTGAAACTCTTAGCAGCTTTGTTAATTGACATTGTCTATTTGTCTCTGCGTCACTTTCACTAAAGCGGCTACTTTTTTTTTTGTACACAGATGAGACTTGAAAACGTGACTGCCGGAAGGAAGGGAAACCTAAAAGTGGCGACTGAGGTACATTATGCGATCAAATACTCTTTTACTTTTTTTATTTCATTAGTATCTGAATGTGAAATGGGATTAAAGAAGTGCCCTGATCTGTAATGTTTTGTTTTGTAGATATTTCAAGTATCACCTTCTCTTCATATGGTCGAAGTCCGCAAAACTAAAGGGGATACTTTAGAATTCCATAAGGTGCTATTAATATCCAATTTATGAATCTGCGAAATTGTTATTTCTAGGAATGTCTCTTATCTCTGTTCATCTACTTTCTTTTGCAGTTCTACAAGAAGCTCTCGACCACACTTAACGATGTGGTTTGGAAGTCCGGCGAGAGCTCTGGTAATAACAACAAATAAGAAAAAGACTCATTCAAGTCTGGTTGTTCATTCTGGTTTATCTTTTGTTTTCTAGTATTTTTTTTTTTCTTTCTCAAGACTCCATTCTTTTAAAATATTAAAGACAAAAAATGATGAGATTTGACTCTTGTACATATCGAAGCATGAGCGGTATGGTGTTTATTTATATATGTGTGGACTTCGATTGTACAAGTAGAACATTCTGTTGTGTTCTGTGTCAAAACATTTTTGTCCAAATGGTAGCTACTACAGCTCTGTTCATTATACAGTAAGCTGGTTTATGATACGACTTCGTTTTGATGAAGATGTAGAAAGTTAAAGTAAGACAAACGACAGCGTTTCAATAATCACGAAAAAGAAAAAGACGCCGTTGCCGGGGATCGAACCCGGGTCACCCGCGTGACAGGCGGGAATACTTACCACTATACTACAACGACTTTGATGTTTGTTCAACGTACGAAATTTAGTATATAATAAATATAATCAGTATTTATCCTCATTGAATGTTTTTGTATGGTTGACACAATTTTGTATTCGTTATCAAATAAAATTGGAGGATCCAAATTCGAAATCTTCTGTGTTACAGAGTAAACCTTAGCGCCATGTCTTCCTTATCGACGATAACTCAACCGTCTTTAGTGCACATTCCCGGTGAATCCGTCCTTTATCACGTACCAAGCACGTGCTCCTTCCCGTTCCCGCTAAAGCCTACGACCACGAAGCGGATTATCTGTTCGCCGGCGAGGAATTCCGGTGAGACGTCGACGGAGGCAGAAACAGACAGTGGATCTAGCACGGCCGTGGATGAAGCACCGAAAGAGTCTCCATCTTTGATCTCTGCTCTCAACGTCGATCGTGCTCTCCGTGGCCTTCGTAATCCCTCTCTCACTCTCTCTCTCTTCCTTTCGTTTTCAATTTTTTTTTTTCCGACGAGGAAGAATTGATGGCGGTTTGGATTAGAATGCAGCGATTACAGATGTGGATCACTATGGAAGGCTTGGTCTTCCCAGAAAATGTTCTTATGATGAGGTCAGTTTTGCCTCCTCAATTTCAATCACTTTGAAGGTTTTAATGATATTACTTGTAGATTAAGGATTTTTTTTAGAATTTTGATTACTCATACTATCCAGAGAGCATTCCTGAAATATGCCAAGTACATAGTCTTATTCAAATTATCCCTTTACTTTGTATCTTAGCAAGTAGTTCAAAATGAAACTATATTTGTTATCAGGTTAGAGCTGGATACCAAGAAAGAGTGAAGGAGCTAATGGAACAAGGCCTAGACGAAGAACAACTCAAGAACAAGATGGAGCTTGTCAAAGTCAGTATTGTGTCTATCACCCAAAAAAGAAAAACATTTTGAATTTTACCATATGGAGTCGTAATTGAGGAACTGAATTATAGGAATCATATACGATCTTGTCGACGGTGGAAGAGAGAAGAATGTACGATTGGAGCATAGCAAGAAGTGAGAAAGCAGAGCGGTACGTGTGGCCGTTTGAAGTTGACATCATGGAACCGTCCAGGGAAGAGCCGCCTCCTCAGGTATGTACTGTACCGCTCTGTTTTGTTTCGGTCTGATTGTTGAGAAGTACATTGGGTTTTTTCGGACTGGTTCGGTTTTCTCAGTTTTTGGTTTTATCAGCATTGAGAAATCTGTAGCGAACCAGAACCAGTACGGTTTTAGTTTGATTACGTTTGTCGGGTTTCCGGTTTGGCCTCTCTTCGCTGTTGGATAAAAAAAATGAGTTAAAAATAAACAATCAATTATTTTTAATAAGTCTAGTATAGGTGAAGTATAATCAAATGTAAAATTTTGTAAATGACTTTGGATTTGTTCCATTTTATTTAGTTTAGTTGGATTAAGTTGTGTCTGTTGGATATAAAACTATTGTTACGGGTCGGTTATATACATATGTAATAAAATGTTTGGGAGAAATGGAACAGGAACCAGAAGATGTTGGACCAACGAGGATTCTGGGATACTTCATTGGGGCATGGCTAGTCCTTGGTGTTACTCTTTCTATTGCATTCAATCGCTAGCCAAATTCGTTTCTTAATTATACTCTTCTTTCCTCACTTGATCAAGTTAAATCATTTTCCATGTATAATTTCCCGATTAAATATCTACCCGTAAAAGCTGATAATGTTTAAGCTACAACAATGTAATAATGTATCTAGTAATTCGTCTAGTTGCTTAAGTCACTAAGTCTCTATCGATCAAAATCAGATAAACCCAAAGTGTGGAATAGATGGCCGCGGAGCTGAAACGGCAGAGACAGTGAAGGTTGATACGGCAGCCACGAAATGTACAAACAGTAAACAACAACAACAACAACAAAATAATGCTTGGATTAACAAGAATTATGAATCTATGTGATTAAGAATAGTAATTTCATAAATATGATTTATATATACTTTCTAAGGGAGCTTATTGTATCAATGATTTGGAGTTATTTGGATAAATCCAAATCTATGAAGTTTTAAGAGGATTTGGAAAATCTCACCTCATAAGGTGGTATTTGGATTCTTTTGTTTTTAACTAGAAAATCTCTCACAAATCCCTCAAAACAGTTTTTATTAGTGAAATCCTAATTTTCCAATAAGAGGAGATTTTAAGGAATTTGTACAAATGATTAGTTCGATAACCTTGAATTGTTAGTGATTTTTATAAATACTAGATCCAATAAGAGGTGATTTGGAAAAAAAAAACAAATCCTCTTAAATCATCAATCCAATAACCCCCCTAAAGCATCAGATAATGTATTTTCAATATGAAATCAAGAATTAAGATGTGCGTGGCACTTAATCTTTATAGTAGGAAAACAAAATGAAAAACAGATAAATGAGGGTTTGACGAAAACAAAAACAAGAAAACAAAAGACTTTTTTTGGTTTGAATACAATTTTACATTCAATTAAAAAAAAAAATAACAAGAAAAAAACCGGAGTGAGAAATAAGGTATGTTTCTCAAAGTCTTCGGGAGCCCCCTATATATTAATCAGCAATCAAAAAAAAAAAAATCAACTGTTTTTGTTCTTGACTTTGTTAATTAATTAGATACGAATAAAAAAACCTAGTACAGTTTATTTTAGGAACGTAGATATTAATTAGCTTACACGACCGGTGCAAATTTTGCATAGGACTATAAGCTCGAACCTCCATACCTACCATCTAAGCAATGGTGCCACAAGATCAACACTTCACAAATGTAATATAAAGTTAGAGTCACCAACAACAAAAAAAAAAAAAAAAAAAAACTAGAGTTACCATGTATTATGTAAAGATAGAGATTACTTATTTCCTCTTACAGATCGATCGATGATTATTTCTATTTTTTATCAATAACACGTATTTTTTAATCTAAATTAGAATATGAACTTTTCGACCCAAAAAAACAACAAATTGTATACGAATTAGGGCTGGCATATTAATAATACTAGTCAGTGTTCTAAAAGGCGGTCTAGGCGGCCGCCTAGGCAGTGCCTAGGCGCTAGGCGGTCATAAACTGTAGCGATTACTTTCTCGGCGCCTAGACATTTATAAACCATGATTTGATCTAAATTTTTATTTATAGTTTAACAAAATTCATTTTTTTATTGATCTATTATCTAATATGAAAATATTATACTTTTATAGTTTAGTTTTAATACTTTTTTAATTTTTGAGTGTATTTTGAACTTAATATATTTAAAATATGTATAATATATAAGTTTATTTCGTAAACTTTAAAAACGTCTAAAAATCGCCTAGGCTCCGATTAGGCGTTCTAGGCGCTAGGCACTGACCCACCGCCCGCTTAGCGCCTAGCGCTTTCTTGAACACTGATACTAGTTCAATCAAATAAATTGTACTCATTTCATGTTCAGATCTTTATTGTCAACTTTTTTTTTACTATTACAAACGACAAAAACTCTTGTTTTCTACACTCTTCAATAATTAGTTTGGCATGGGTAACGATAGAAAAAGAAACATATAGTGCGTGTGTGTGTGTGTGTGTAATGGTGATTTAGTGTTGGTCGTTTCAAATGTCAAGTTCTACGTTTGCATTTTAATGAGCTTTCTTATAGGAAAAAAATATGAAGTAGTTTCAAATTTCCACAAAATATTTATAAACTTCAATCTCAAACGAAACCTATACCCGTTTTTTTTTTTTGATGAAGCTATACTAAAATGTAAACCTATACCCCTTTACATTTACAATTTTATCATAACAATGTCTTTAAAAGGTTAAAGATGATGAGTTCGTTAAAAAACATACTAAACGAATGCACGCATTAAACAAACCATCGATGCCTTATTGAATCTATAAAATAAATACATGACTTCTGATAACACTATACGATCGTGGGGTTTCTAACCAGAAGTGTATTTGACTTTTTGTTGTAGAGAAGGCACATTTAAGTTTAACGTTCTAATTAAAAACGAAAAAAATATACATTTGACGTGATTGTCTAAAGTTAAAAATACAAAATATGTATTAATATGAAACGAAATACGTTCTATTTATGTTATTATAAATATTTAATCAGTTATTAATTATTTAGTCAAACATGCTATCGTGAAAATATATCAAGTCAAATTGTTAGAGTACACGATGACAAACAAAAATTATGCGTGCTCATAAGTAAGGGGATATTGTTTTTTAAGGCAAGATTTTATTCTACTTCGTTTACTTTGGGATTTAAAACGATTTTTACTTTTAATCCATTTTTAATAAATGGGTTTCAGAATCCATAGTTTGTTACGTGTTTCTTTTTTTTTTTTTTTTTTGAACATCGTTACGTGTTTAGTACACTTTTTAAATTTGATCGGATATATCAAAAGGGATTTGAGTGAACGTCTTTATGATAGAAAGAAGACAATGGCAGCACAACTTGTAATGGCTAAGATAAGGATGCCATTCTTAAAAATCTTTCATAACTTGCAAAGCAGAAGCGACTATCTCACAAAACCAAGATTTATCTACTAGGGTTTATTAATGTTGTTAAAGTTTACGGGACAAGATTCCGGAAATAATTAATCTAGTTTGGGCGGAATTTGGGAATTCTCCTTCTAGTCTTCTAGATCTTTATATTTAATGTTGAGTTGGACTTAATCTTTTTCCCTTTTAATACACATAAGTCAGCTGAATTCATATGATAAAGTAAATTTGCCTGCCCCACGATTTTTAAAACAATAATAAACCGACAATAATTGAAGGTTGTAAATAGAGATACGAATGTTGTCAATTCTGCGTATGGTCATTTATTAACGTTTACTTTGTGCGTCAGAAATGAATGAGAAAATAGCATAAAGTGATAAATGTTACTCAATAATCCAAAATCTATGGTTTCCGGATCAACACAATCTATATAGTTGCTTGCTTGGCCATTATAGCATTTTCAGTTTTTCACCATATGTGTAACAGTCCGGCCCTACTGGTTCCACCGCCACCGGCCCGTCCGGCGCTGTTATAGGCTGCAACCCAATACATCCCAACCCCTCTGATGTATAAGGTCACGGCTACTATACCAACCTAGGTTGTTGGTGAGACTCGAACCTAAGACCTCATCCTTTAAGTAGCCTTCCTCAGCCCATAACAGCGCCGGGCGGACTGGTGGAGCCAGTGGGGCCGGGCTGTTACAATAAAAGTGCAGGTCAATTGGTGGTAGCTTCCGGTGGGAAATGCTACTTAAAGAGTGAGGTCTCAGGTTCGAGTCTCACCAACAACCTAGGTTGGTATAGTGGTCGTGGCCTTATACACCAGAAGGATTGGGGTGTATTGGGCTGCAGCCCATAACAGCGCCGGACGGGCCGGTGGAGCCAATGGGGCCGAGCTGTTACAATAACCTGGTTGGTATAGTGGCCGTGGCCTTATACACCAGAGGAGTTGGGGTGTATTGGGCTGCAGCCCATAACAGCGCTGGGCGGGCCGGTGGAGCCAGTGGGACCGTTACAATATGTGTGTATCTTCTATGTTGCCATTTTCTGAATATTATATGTTAATAAACTCATTGATGTATAGCCCAATAAGAGTTGCTATTCAGTTAAACTCTAAAATCTAAATAAGCATTTGATTTGATCTTTCTCATGTTTTATAGAGAAGTCTCTTTCTGTCTACGAGATTTTGTAGACGTTTGAAAGTACAAGTTTTAATCACAATTTTTTTAGACGATTCGTATCAGTTTTCTTTTGAGTTCTCTCTAGTTAGGTAAGTTTAGTTTCATGCTCTTTTATCGTTTTTGACGTGGAGGCTAACATTTTAATTTTTGCTGAATTAATGAGTGATTGTAATTAACATATTTTCGTATGTATGTATGAGCATTTGAAAGTATCCATGGGAACATATAAATCATATAATTAGTGAATAGTAAACTCAAAGTTTATGTGAAATCTAATCGTGTTTATGTGCAGACAAGTTTACTTGAAAAAGAAGTACTTCCAAGCTAATCTAATTCTCATCAATCACTAATGATTACAGTACCTTAACATTATCAACCATTGCTAAAATTTCGGGATGGGAATGACACAATCATCGTCAATCTCAATAATTTAGTTTACTTTGTTGTCAAAAGGTTGTCATCAAATAGTTTAGATAAAAGTGTCTACTCCATAGCCCATCCATACTCTGTGTTTAAATTTTGTTGGATTAAACAAATTCTAACTTGAGAAGATTATAAATCTTATTTATACCAAATATGGTTTAGCTTGATACGAAACATATTTAACCAAAGAATTCAAACTGTGAAATGTAATCTATACATGCCCATACGGTTTCATCGGAAGATAGACAAACTTAGGTTTGTTGTTATATTCTCGTCATCTTAAATTCATAACTAAAGATGATATTTCCAGATACATTAATTTCAACGAACTCATTGAGTTTATGGTGGTAGAAACTCTTTTTCTTGGCTTTTCTGAAAAAAAAAACAATAAGTACGTCATCTTTCTATAGTGCCGTAAGCATACATACAGACCAACTTTCTTACACAATAAATTTCTTAGATTTTTCTGCTTTTTTTTTTCTTTTTCTTTTCCGGTACGGGACAGATTTTGAGGATCCTTTAACCATTCTTTTAAGAATCGTTGAATCTTTTTATTTTTTGTTTTGTTTTTTCCTTCTTTAGTTAACTCAGTGTTGACAATTTTGAGATACTTTTTTTAATCCAATATCTTCGTTTTAAATAACAAAAAACGACGTTATTAAAAATATTGATTTCAACGGCCGGATGAAATTAAAAATTCAGCACAATTAAACAGTTAAAATAAGAATAATCCTAAAGCTAACTCAGTCGCTATTTATAGCTAAGCCACAGCTTCTCTCACCATAGACGAACAAAAAGAGGTTTGGTTCCAAAAGCTAAAAGCTTCCATCTATAACAGAGTCTCTCTCAAATAGCAAACACACACACACAACAAAATGATAGCTTACATTGAGCCATACTTCTTGGACAACGACGCCGACGCCGGAAAACCTAGCGACGGCGTCTCCGACTCACTCAACATACAGGGGAAAATCTTATGCGGCGACAGAGCGGCAGATATCGCCTGGAAGGATTTTGGCGGCATGAACTGTGTGAAGCCTCTTGCCGTGGTGAGGCCGGTGGGACCGGAGGATATCGCCAGAGTGGTAAAAGCAGCTCTGAGGTCCGATAAACTCACGGTGGCGGCGCGTGGAAACGGCCATTCTATCAACGGTCAAGCCATGACGGAAGGAGGACTTGTCGTCGATATGCGTTCCACGGCGGAGAATAATTTCGAGGTTGGTTTTTTATCCGGCGGTGCTGGTGGAGGCACGGCGTTTGTCGATGTCTCCGGAGGGGCATTATGGGAAAATGTGTTGAAACGTTGCGTTTCGGAGTACGGTTTGGCGCCGAGGTCGTGGACGGATTATCTCGGGTTAACGGTAGGCGGAACGTTGTCGAATGCCGGCGTAAGTGGACAAGCGTTCCGTTACGGACCACAGACGGAAAATGTAACGGAGCTAGACGTTGTAACGGGAAATGGAGACGTCATAACTTGCTCGGAGATGGAGAATTCGGAGCTCTTCTTCTCTGTTTTAGGTGGTCTTGGCCAGTTTGGTATCATCACCAGAGCTAGGGTTTTGCTACAGCCAGCTCCAGACATGGTGAATAACTTAAACCCAAAAATTAAAATTATATTTCTTAATATGATCAATTAATTAGATATTTTTCTAATCCAATCGAGAACCAGAATTTAACCCGATACGTATTTTGATTTTGGACATCATTAATCTATTAGTATTAGTTTTGGAATGATAAGTGATTTTAATTTTACTTGAGTAATTAAATATATATATATATATGATTGTATTAGGTGAGATGGATAAGAGTAGTATACGCCGAGTTCGACGAGTTTACTCGGGACGCCGAGTGGCTGGTGAGTCAGAAGGACGAGTCATCGTTCGATTACGTGGAAGGATTCGTCTTCGTCAACGGTGATGACCCGGTCAACGGATGGCCTACAGTTCCGCTCCATCCAGACCACGATTTTGACCCGACCCAACTCCCACAATCTTCCGGGTCGGTTCTCTACTGCCTAGAACTCGCTCTTCACTATCGGGCCTCCGACTCAAACTCAACCGTAGACAAGGTAACTTTTGAAAACTCTACGATAATTATCGGAATTTTGCAACCGTCACGGTGGTGGAATTGTCGGACGTTCTAGAAACCTTTGTTTGACCAAAATTGACCCTAGATAATTGTGAAGTGGACTCGTCGAATCGAAATCAGCGGACCCGGTTTTTTTCACTAACATTCATACGACACGTATATAGTATAGGACCGCTTTTGAGTTTTCTCGACCTCCATGATTACAGCATAAGATTTTAAAAACAGTGAAAAATATATTATATTTTAATTATAATTAAGGAAATATAATAGGGTGGGAAAGGGAATTACACAGTGTCTGACTGCATAATATGAAACTGACCATACATTGGGTAATGTATCTTCCATTTTGGATTTTCTGACATGAAAAAAATATGTGATTCCTTTCTCTCAAGTGCCCTCAACTTCAACCACGTTATTACGAAACTGACATTTGTCTTCTTTTTTTCCTTTTTTTTGCTTTTGTTGTTGTCTTTTTCATGAATACCACCACATTTTTAGATCACTTGCCTTTTTCTTTAACTCAATTATTTAAGTTAGGACCTTGTCGAGAACCCAACGTGTGACCTGTTCATTGGTCATGCGGTATGGACGTAACGACGAAATTGTAATTATAGCATGTAAACGTTTTGAGGAACATCGGTCCCCGAAATCTGGCCATCGTTTTATCTGAAATCTGTCATCTTTGAAACAATGTACCGCAATACCCCTGGCTGACTGTTTTTATTTTTTTTATTTGAAAGAGAGTGGAGAGATTGATCGGACGGCTAAGATTTGATGAGGGGTTGAGGTTCGAGGTAGATCTGCCTTACGTTGACTTTTTACTGAGGGTAAAACGGTCAGAAGAGATCGCGAAGGTGACCGGCACGTGGGAAACGCCGCACCCTTGGCTTAATCTCTTCGTGTCGAAGCGTGACATCGGAGATTTCGATCGGACGGTTTTCAAGGAACTTGTCAAGAACGGAGTCGGTGGGCCCATGCTGATCTATCCACTCTTGCGAAGCAGGTGAATACAAATTGCTCTTACCATCTTCTTTTTGGCTGGGACACATCTTTTTGGCTGGGACACATCTTTTTGTCTCTTTTTTTTTGGGTTCGACAACAAGACGTCTAGATCCTTTAGAATGATCGGTCTAGTTAGTTTTTCTGGCACGTGTTTATCACGTGTGATGATTAGTCGTGCTAAATGGCTCCACAAGTCGCAAGACGTGTGCTCAACAAATTGTCAAGGATGTGGCACACGTGTCTTATTTCCAACCCCTCGGCCGTCTTTTAACCGTACAGTTTTTTAGTACAAAATTTATGGAATTTAGTGAGAGGTCGTTTAGGTTCTCTGTAAACGAAATCTCGAATTTGTAATTTTTTTATTAACACTAAACCTAAATTAAAAAGAGGAAAAAAACTGAGTATACGAGACCAAACTTAACTAGTTATTATGGTTGGGTGGGTGACGGACTTCTACTGTAACCGTCGTTTAGGTTAGTGTCATATAGGGAAAGAGTTTAAAAATAAATAAAAAATAAATGAAAATCTGTGGGGACAAAGATACTCTTCTGGGACCCAGTATGAGCTACAGTTGATTTCATTTACCTTTGTACTTTTATAGTTCACCTATGTCTGGATTGGAGGGTAGTTTCGTCTCTAACAATTTACTTTATGTGGAAAACGAGATTTGTTGGTACTAACTCACATACGTAAGAAATTAAACCAATCTAGAGGATTATAAGCAAAGGGCCAAAGTGTTTGCGTAACTTCATTTTACCCTTCGCATTGGCACGATGATCTTAAAATGATTTTTGTTTGTGCTATTTAGTGGTATTAAATATGAATGACTAAATAATAATTTGGTCGAATTGTTATTTTCAGGTGGGATGATCGGACGTCAGTGGTTTTACCGGAAGGAGAGATATTCTACATTGTGGCATTGCTTCGGTTTGTGCCAACGTGTGCAAAAGCTTCATCGGTCGAGAGAATGGTAGCTCAGAATCAAGAGATTGTTCATTGGTGTGTGAAAAACGGAATCGACTTCAAACTCTATCTTCCTCATTACAAGTCTCGAGAGGAATGGATTCGCCATTTTGGAAACCGATGGTCAAGATTCGTTGATAGAAAAGCTATGTTTGATCCCATGGCTATCCTTTCTCCGGGTCAAAAGATTTTCAATAGGGCTCTTTGACCTTTCTTTTCTTTTATTTTACCTTTATTATATACTTGAGTTTTGTGGGTTTAATATAATTTATATTTATTTATTTTTCGTTCTAGTTTCTTTTATTAAAAAGTGGCCTTTAAGTCTTGTCCAATTATGGATTTCCCTTCACAAGAAAAACCTTCTTTTTGGTTAAAAATAAAATTCTTGAAAATTAAGGATTCTAGTTCTTATTGACACATTAGTTTAAAATAATCTTTCGTGATATTTGGAAGACCAATACCAAATATGCTAGTGCATGAAATTGTCTTCACGCAATGGTTTTCTAGCAAACGCTTTACACTTGGATCTATTTTGGTCCATTTCCGCATCAATTTGTGTATATTATGGCCATGATTTCGATCAAGGATAAGAAAGAAGAGAGTTGATAGACTTGAAATTAAGAAGATTATTCTTCACATGCTGTCCCAACAATTAATGAAATGGATCAATTAAATCAATCATCCATCATCCATGTTGTAGCCAGTCCATGATACTATTGTGATTATGACCCTATTTTGGATAATTCCTACTAAATTCTTATGTCCTATCGACTATTCGATTTGGACCGTTCAAATAATCTATGCACTTACAGTTATAAACGTGAGTTTTTTTTTTTCTTTTTCTTTTCTTCCAAATTCTATTTAAACAATTGTGACATGTCATAGACTTTCCAGTCAACGTTCATATTATATATGGAGTATCGAGACAATCTGTTGTAACTTGTTCAATTCGGCGATGTGATAGCGAAATCTAGCAAATGTGATATTGAACCTCATATTATATATTAAGAGATGTCGACTGCAGGCAAATTAGACGATGTCGATATCAATGCCATGTTCTAGCAGGCGCGCGAGAGATATTGATGTATATGTGAAGTTGACACTGAACAATAGCTGATCGATTTAAATGGAAATGAAGAGAAAGTATTTATTTAAATTATTCAAAGTTAAGACAAGACATATAATTTAGTGTTTGTAGTAGTATGGTCACTTTTCAAATTCAAACCCGTATATTGTATGTTATTGGAGAAAATGGTTCAAACTGTATTTGGTAAAAATAATCGTTTAAAAAACTATTTGATTAAGAAAGTAAAAGTTAATTTGCTTGTTTGGGCTATGTAAGATCAGTAATTTTTTTAACGATTTGAATTTTAAGCATTTATTGTACATGTATATAAGATTATTATTGAAAATAATTTGTTTACAAGATTAGTTGGACAGATATTTCAGTTTTAGGTAAAAGAAATCTGTATTAGGTGGACCAAATGCATAAGTCGCGTCTAAACTGCTTCGACCACCATTATCGGTGGTTTCTATACCAGTTTCTTAAAATTAAAAAAAAAAAGTGAAAAAAAAGAGAAGGTCAAATAATGAAAAATGGTTCTAGTTTAAGAAATTCTCCAAAAAAATGTAAGAAATTTTTAGCATAGGTGTTATTGTGTGAGTGGGTTACACATTTTTATATTTAAAATTTAATTATAATTGTAAATTAAATTAATATAATATATATAAGATATTCTACCATGGTCTCTTGTCTCTCCCAATAATCATGGTTTTAGGCATTACCTACACTCTGTCTACACTACTAAAATTTTGTATCCACTATAACTCATTGTGTAAAATGGAATTACCAATGGTAGGAATCCATCTGACACCTTAAGGGCGTTTAAGCAATCGTTTAGTCCCCTTTCTTGAACAATTTTTGAGTAAACGTTTGGAAGGAGGGAACGAGAAAAATGGACGCATTGAGTATTTTGACTCGTTAGTCCAAATTATATTTTTCAATATTTGCCAATTTTCGGGAGAAAGAAAAGGTGATAAGGCTTATAGATTTGGGGCATCAGATTCTTCTCTTCTTACCACAAAAGAATGATAAAGGTTTTGAGCTTCACCAACCTTTCAACATATATATAACAAAAAGAAAACATTTCTACATATATTTTTCTTTTCTTTTGTTGATAATCATATATATTTTCGTGTGTTCCTCTTACGAGATTCTCATTCTTTTGTCTTCTATTTTCCTTTTTTTTTTCTTTTGGGAAAAAGCTCATATGCCCATAAAGACAACGTAAAGCTAGTTTGAAGATATCAAAAGAAATGATTTCAGTTGTAATTTGTTTGTATCTGTATGTATAAAGGTCAGCTAAAATGAACTTTGCTTTGTGTATGCATATTTGATTTGAAAATAGTTAATTTAATCAAAATTGTTTGATCAGAATCAAACCAGGTATAGAAAGATCACTATAACATTTATTTTGAGTTCAATTCAACATAAGCAACTAGATCAACGCTGTAGGTTTTAAACAGACTAGATCTTCTTTTTTTTCATATATATATATCTTTGTTTTTTGTACACTAAAGGTATCCATGCTTTTAATAATACGAATCCTCAGATATCTTGCGCATCTTTTAGAACAAACTATATTACATTGATCCGCTACAGTGTTTCATTTTTCTTTGGACGGTGTCGTGGTTATTAATTAGTATAAAACCTCCAATTCGAGTGTTCATTTTGGGAAACCACCAAATCGAATTTTGGTCTTCCGTGATGAAAAAGGATATTGTATGTTGAATTTCTCTCGTTCGCAAATATACAAAAGATGATCATTCATCCATTACATATAAACATCGTAGCATATATATTGACTAAATTTTGTTAATAATCTAGATAAAATCCCATTAATAATAAAATGAAATGAAATTTCGTGAAAGAGGATATCATCTTTTTGTGACGTAATGACACACTTTCTTAATCTTGTATACAGAGAACTACAATCTCTGTTCAACAAATAAAGTGCCCTTTTAAATGAAAAAATGTGAATGCTTGTCGCATACTAATGGATTAATCTTCGTACAAAAAACTAAAATGAAACAAAGATTTTCAAAATTTTGGGTACCGAACCAAAATCTACTCGATTTCCGCAACTTTAATATAATACACTATCTTCTTCTTTTTTTCTTTTCTTTTTTCTTTCTTTTCTTGAAGCAACTTTTCTTTTCTCGTTGCTTTTCTGTTTGTTTTTCTTCCACAAAAGATGAGATTTTAATTTTTATATGTTTGTTCGCAGCTTTAGGAAACGCAATTATAAGATGATGATTTCATTGTAAGAGGCAAAACATTATAATAAAAAAGCGATGGATGAGAATTTCCCATGCAAGACTATTCCTAGTACGTTCTCGATCTGATAAACGTGCCATGCATGCACGGACGTGTTCTTCAAATTTTAATTATTTTATTTCTTGCTTATTGGGCGCGCTACAAGCCAAATATGTTCTTACTACTATTTTATAGCTTCGCTTTAACTAAATCGAGGAAAGGTAATCTGTAATACGAACTTGAATAGCTGAAAGGTACATAATATTACTTAAAATATCTTCTTCTTTTTTTGCTAAATTAAAATATCTATATTACTTTCAGCATAAACGGTTTATTTTGTCTTATGATCAGTATCACGTTTTGATTCAGAAACATTATCTAAAAGATTGTCATAAAACTGATAAATGAAAGAAAAAAAACACATATTTTTGCAACTAATGATACAACTAGTATACATTTATTATTTGAAATGTCGATGGTCCTCTATAATTGAAGTTAAACAACTAGCGTGTTGGGTTTAAATCCTTATCCAGGGGGTAATGGAAGGGTTCGTAAATTCAAACGGAATTATATAATAATGGTCTGGTGAAATGGACATTTAAAAAGTTGGTCATGGACCATGTTTTATTTTTTTTTGCCATTGCGAGAACTAAAATTTGTGGGTTAGGTTTATATGGAATTACGTTCCGTTTGACACGTGAATGAAGATGCTTTTTGCATGTGAATTTTAATTTGCTTTGTAGCGCGAATAAGTTGATTAACCAAAGGAATATCTATTATGATTCCCCGATAAAATGAAAAGAAAGAAAGATAAAGTTTAGAAATTCTTTATCAAAAAAAAAAAAAGTTTAGAAATTAAAATTTCAAAGAGAAAAAGTGAAATTTTTTTTGGAAATTTTAAAGTACAAAGATTAGAGCACAATCAAACAACGATGAGAAGACAATTATCTTAAAGATACTTTCGTCTTTTGTCCTCGGACTTGCTGTTACCTATATAAATATTATATTGGTAACCAAATTTATGTCTACTCAAGTGAGAATAGGAATAGCAACTAGATAAGAAAAGAAAAGATACATTTGTCATTTTTTAATTCCATAGATTTGCCAACTTTAAAATCCTCGATATTTATAATTACTATTATATATAGTCTTATAAAATTTGGGGTCGAAATTGTTAGTGGTCATTTGAATTTTAGTTTTATTTTCTGGCGAACTAGATCATTGTTGGTCATGTTTCACATTTTCTTTCAATTCCAATGGTGCCAAATAGCAAGCAAAAAACATCAACGAACAAAGATACATGTTTGTTAGATATGGGTTGGCATTTCGTTTTTGTTCTTGGGTTTGTTGCGTTTCGGTTAATTTGGTTTAATAAAACCTAGCTAAACTGCTGATCAAACTGAATCCGTTTTCTTTATATTTGGTTATCAGTTAGTATGGTCGACTTAAACCGAACCGAACCAATTAGTTTGAAGAAAAAATTTAATCAAATGTGCAGTATTTTGGTCTGGTTTGGGTTTGATTGGTTCAGTACGGTTCGATAAAAAGCCCACCTCTAGAGCTAATCCGCAGTGACTGCTATCACCATTTAATCGTTAGGATATTAATGGGGTAACCGAAGACGAAACCGATTAGTCCATATCCGATCGGCACCATTTTTTTGTACCATCTTATAAAAATGTCAGATGCGGTCGCGGAATCAAAATGATTGGTAACGTTCGATTGTTAAGTTTTTATACGAAGCTCTTCTCGTCGTTCGTAAGTTTTTCATTTTCCAATCTAAACTTATGTGTCAGTAAAATCTTACCGTTTTGGTAATTGGTATAGCCTTATAGGAGTGTTCGTTTCAGTAATAATCTTACTCATGACGGTATCCTTAATGATGACATTTTGCGTCACTGTGTGTGTGGGGGTTTTATCGTTATATGACTATTTGTTTAAGTAGAGAGTAACAATTAAAAGATCATTTTGAATACTAATTACTATGAACTCACAAAACTCTCAATCTATAACTTTGTTGCCACAATTATAGAAAATGAAGATATAAAATATATAATTGTTCACTAGAAAACGATGGCACATAGAGTTCAATTACAGCTATTCTTTAGGAAGGACCATCCCACATTCAATCTCGATTCACATACTTTTCAGTTTTCATATCTCTATCTCTCCACAGCGACATTACAATGATGTGATGTGATATGTCCAACACGGTATGTATGCACTATACATAGACAAACACACACATGTATATCGTACATGTTAATTAAATTGCATATTTATCAGTTTTATTTCCATTCATTTTCTTAAATAAGATATAAAAAGTTAAAATATTATTGTGTAGTGTTTAATTCCAAACATTAACACAACGAAGACACAGACCGCAAACTAATAGACGAAATGCCTTGTTTTCACAATATTTTTTTTTTTACACAATACCATTAGATGGAGTATATATAATATACCATTGTCAAATTCACATCTGGGAACATTCAAACTATTTTTTGTGTCATTATTATTAATTATATACGAGTTCTTCATAAATTCAATAGCGCAAGTTAAATTCAAAGAAATAAGGAATGCATAAGCTCTATATGAGAAATAATATGATTGTATATGCCATTATGATATAAAACCTATCAATAGTAAAAAAAAATTTGAATATATCAACTGATATTTGTTACAAAGTGAGATGTATTTTTCCTATACGTGCAAGAAATTAATGGAGATATTACATGGGAAATTATATTTTCTAAAAACAATCCGAATGTGGAACGGCATCTACTTGCACTATTGTTGCCATAGTGGATTTTGGATTTAACAAGCATCCAAAGTTCTATGACTTGGTCCCTACCTCCCAAATTCATTTCTTATTTACTACTCAATACAGATATAAAGAACAAAAACTGAGAAAGACCCAATTGTGTATATGTGAGGTGTGGATATTGATCCTTGACTTAGTTGTATATATAGTAATATCAATCTACAATGAACAAATCATATGAAGAAGATTTCCTATGATTTTTTTTTTCTTTTATGAAATTCAAACTACAGAGACCAAAGTGAAAACAAATAAATAATAGGTAGCGTGGAAGTTGATACCACACTATAAGTCGATAACCAAGTTGATCTCAGAGACGAAAAGAAAATAAATTAAGATTTTAAATATCAATCTACAATGAAATCTCCATTTTTTGTTTTTATAGATGTGAACTCTACTGGTGAGGAAAATTAATGCCATGCGACTTGATGCGCATAAATTTTAGCTATATTTCATAAGTTGACTACACATAATTACCAAAATCATATCCGCATGATAAAAGAGTTTATTTTTTAAATATTAATAGCAACAAGTGAAAGTAATATATATATATATATATATATATATACAATAAATTATACATTATTTACAACCAAACAAAGATGGTTATCAGCAATGTTTTTAAAACCGGACCGGAAGGCGAACCGGATAAGCATCCAGGTCATGATTCAATTTGGTTCGACCGGGTTAAATCCGTTCATAATAATTTATGTTTATTTATTTTTAAATATAGAAATTTTAAAATACATTTAATATAAAAGTATAAATATAAATATAATAGTATTAGAAAAATTAAACTAAACCTAATTTTGTAAAATAACTTCTAATCTAACATATAATT
The DNA here is from genome assembly GCA_026724425.1 of Erythrophleum ivorense. NCBI lineage: Eukaryota > Viridiplantae > Streptophyta > Magnoliopsida > Fabales > Fabaceae > Erythrophleum > Erythrophleum ivorense. Next base: position 7,242,227 of record JAIUCV010000071.1, on the reverse strand, counting down.
AGTTAAGGGTCAGTTGCAAAAATAACTCAAGAATTGGGGTCAATTGCAAAAATAAACCCCATTGCAAAATGTGATTTTTTTTACCTTCTTCACCCTTCTCATATTTACTTAATAGCGAAAATGCCATTACTTTTCTCCGTGAAGTCTAACTGTGAAGTCTAACTATGAAATCAAATGTCTAAAGAAACCTCATCTTCTTCACTTATTCACGAAAATGCCATCACCATCAATTCATCCAACAACCAAAATCAACCGAAATCAAGCTTTGAATGCATGATTTCTTCTTCAAACATATCGACAAACTCATTCTATCATCTCATCAACTTATATTCTTCAATTTCTTCTCCATTTTCACCCAAAAACTCACCTTTTCATCTTTTCAAAGTTTATGTTCTTAGATCTTGCCATTGTCGGTGTGAGAGATCATTCTAACGGTTGGGGAAGTTTGCTAAAGCTTTAAATCGGATTTCTTGGTCTTGAACGTAACTTAAGATCACGGCAAGGTAAAAATCCGGTCGATTTGAATGAATTTCACATATTTGTAGCAAAGTAGACTTCACAATGAAGTCTACTGGTCAACGAATAGGTTAGTTTTGCAATTGACTTTCACAAAATTTTGGTGAGTAGACTTCATTGTAAAGTCTACTTCGAAATCCTTTGAAAACAAAAAAATACGGGGTAGACTTCATTATGAAGTCTAACTGTGAAGTCTATCTATGAACTCTAATAGGTTAGTTTTTGCAATCGATCAAGCAAATAATTTTTTTGTGAAGTCTATCCGTGAAGTCTACTGAGTAAACAAGGTTAGTTTTGCAATTGACTTTCGTTTGACTTTTGGGGAAGTCTAACTGTGAAGTCTATTTAAGCCGATTAGACTTTAAAATGAAGTCTACTCACGAGTAGACTTCATTGTGAAGTCTATTACGCGATAGAATTCCGGTTGAAGTCTACTGGTCAACGTTTATCGAAATAGACTTCACGGTGAAGTCTACCTCCAAAGTCAAAACATTTCAATTAATTGCAAATCTAACCCGTCTGAAGTCTAATTATTGGCGTAGACTTCACAACAGAGTTAGACTTCATTTTGAAGTCTAATCGGCCTAATTAGACTTCACAGTTAGACTTCCCCAAAAGTCAAGCGAAAGTCAATTGCAAAACTAACCTTTTTTACTCAGTAGACTTCACAGATAGACTTCACGAAAAACGTATTTGGTTGATATATTGCAAAACTAACCTATTAGACTTCACACATACACTTCACGGTTAGACTTCACATATAGACTTCACGGTTAGACTTCACAGATAGACTTCAGAGTTAGACTTCATAATGAAGTCTAATATTGAATTTTTTTTAAAAACGCATTTTTGGAAAATGTATAATTAATTTCTAAGATTTTCTTGAACAATTAGTTGTATTAGTCTGTTTAATTGCTTGTGTGTGGGTTTGACATGCTTATTCGTTATATACAACGTGAAAATGGTTTTCTTGTTTGATTAGCACTTTAGACATTACCAAGTAGACTTCACAGTGAAGTATATCTGTGAAGTCTAACTGTGAAGTCTAACTGTGAAGTCTAACTGCGAAGTCTACCATGTTTTTTCCTAAACATTTCTAACGTGGTTGATATTTGTTTACTTGCAGATAATGGTGTACATTGCTTCTGTTTATGGAGAATGGGTAAGAAAGGACAATATGTCATGGCATTTTGAGGTTGATCATCGCAAAAGAGGTCGAATGTTCTCATTGACGGATGGTTGTACACATGATGAGCTTGTTCAAATGGCCTTAGATGATTATTCGGTGAGCATGAACGGACAGCGTCTGGATTTATCATATCCATTACCAGATGCATTCAGTCAGCAATTGCCTATTGATTCTCCTCCTATGTTTGTCACAAATGACAGACAAGTCCAAAGCTTGATCCAGCTAAGTAGAACTCATGTTGTACGACTTTGTGTCTCGAGCCAAGGGAAGGACCAAGACCACGTTGATGGACCTAAGACTGAAAATCAGGATGAAGAGTTCGATGAAGAATGGGCCGCGAACTCAGATGAAGCTTCTGAAGAAGGACTATATTCGGGTTGTGATGATGAGGGTGATACAAGGGAAAAAGCTTATGATGTGGACGATGATACTCACGCGGACTATAGTGAGTACGGTAAAGTGAAAGATGAAGACGTGTGTGAGACGAAAATTTCTTTCGATGATGCCCGTCTTAGAGGGCGTCTTGGTGGTCAGCGTAGACGGACATATAATTGGGAAGACAATATCTATGAGCACCAGAGTTTTGACAGCAAGGCAGAACTTCTGTCTGAGTTGCGTTTGACGGCGGTGATGCTAAGATTCACGTTCAGAGTAGATAGAGAACGGAACGGAACAGACGGATGTGAAAGTGAAAGTGAATTGTGAAATGTGAAAGTGAAACCCTAATTTTGGGTCAGTAATTCGTGAGATTGTGATTACCGGTTAGATCTCGATTGTGGCCGGTTAACATTTTATTATACCCAATTCGACCAACCATTGAACAGTTAATATGCCGGTTTTCACTATGAAGTCTAACCGTGAAGTCTAAATGTGAAGTCTAACAGTAAAGTCTAACTATGAAGTCTAATAATGAAGTCTAACTAACCCTAATATTCCGCTTCCCGCCAAAATATTTCGTTTCCCCCCTGTTTTTTTTTTAGTTTCATACTTCATAATGAAGTCTAACTGTGAAGTCTAACTGTGAAGTCTAACTGTGAAGTCTAACTATAAAATCTAGTAATGAAGTCTAACTGACCCTTATATGGATTCATTTTTATACAATTTTATTTTTCATAGATGATAAATGTTTACATCTTATTTATGTATAAATTTTTTTAATCAAAAGAATTTGCTACAATTTAATTATTTAAATTTAAGTTGTGATTATTAAGTAAACTATAACACGAAGTCTAACCGTGAAGTCTAACTGTGAAGTCTAACTATGAAGTCTACTTATGAAGTCTAACTAACCCTTATTTCCGCTTTCCGCCAAAATATTTCGTTTCCCCCCTGTTTTTTTTGGGTTTTATACTTCATAAAGAAGTCTAACTGTGAAGTCTAACTAACCCTAAACCCTAAATCGAATTTTTAAGAAAAAACTTCTAGTAAACGTTAATTATGTTTACATAATCGCAATTAACATTATAAAGTACGAATTCATGACCTCTAAATCGTTAAACGAACCATAAACATTTTGTTTTTTGCAAAATTCTCTCAACCCTAACAATGACAATTATAAACCCTACACATTAAACCTCAAGCACTAAGCTTGGTGATGGTTTACTCATGAAACTTATAAATTGATTCATTTTCATGAAATATTATTTTACATAGATAGAAGTTGTGTTTATTTAAATTATCCATAATTTTTTTTTTCAAAATTATTTTTTATCGGTTTTAAACTTTAAATTTAAGATTTTGTTATTTGGTAGACTTCATGAGTAGACTTCACACAAATGTCTAACTGTGAAGTCTAACTATGAAGTCTACTTTTGAAGTCTAACTAACCCTTATTTCCGCTTCCCGCCAAAATATTTCGTTTCCCCCCTGTTTTTTTTGGGTTTCATACTTCATAAAGAAGTCTAACTGTGAAGTCTAACTAACCCTAAACCCTAAATCGAATTTTTAAGAAAAAACTTCTAGTAAACGTTAATTATGTTTACATAATCGCAATTAACATTATAAAGTACGAATTCATGACCTCTAAATCGTTAAACGAACCACAAACATTTTGTTTTTTGCAAAATTCTCTCAACCCTAACAATGACAATGATAAACCCTACACATTAAACCTCAAACACTAAGCTTGGTGATGGTTTACTCATGAAACTTATAAATTGATTCATTTTCATGAAATATTATTTTACATAGATAGAAGTTGTGTTTATTTAAATTATCCATAAATTTTTTTTCCAAAATTTTTTTTTTATCGATTTTAAACTTTAAATTTAAGATTTTGTTATTTGGTAGACTTCATGAGTAGATTTCACACAAATTTCTAACTGTATTTTAACATAATTTGTCTTACTTGATTTAAATTGATTAATTTCTTTGCATATTATTTTATATGGATTGTAATTGTCTGCGTTAAATTTATGTGTAAATAAGTTTATCAAAATATTTTTTATAAATTTTAAACTTTAAATTTAAGATTTTATTATATAGTAGACTTCAGAGTTAGACTTCATAGTTAGGCTTCACAGTTAGACTTCACAGTTAGACGTCATGAGTAGACTTCAGAGTTAGACTTCAGCGTTAGACTTTAGAGTTAGACGTCAGAGTTAGACTTCAGAGTTAGACTTCGGGGTATAACAGTCAAAAGGTTAGCGTTTTTTCTTTGTTCAGAAGGGTGAGTTTTGTATTTTGGCAACTCCAAAATATTAGTTTTGACATAAGTGCAATATGGGGTCTATTTTTGAATTTCAAATCAAATTGTGGGTTATATGAGGCAATTCCCTCATTAGTTAATTGATCATATTAATTATTTATAAATCAGACCGAAAACCTAACTCGGTTACATGTCCGGTTCACGGTCAAACCCGATCCGACCACCGGGTCGGTCTGGTTTTCGAAACACTGGTTATCAGTGATTTCACCAAATTTTCTACCAAACTTTTTACCATCACCAGTATCGGTACGAGAACGCTGAAATATGTTTTTTCACTGATACTTGAAATAACTCACTTTTATATTGTTGAGCATGAAAATTTCATGATGAGAATTGAGAACAATGCTAGAAACTTTAGTTCATTACATAGAACACAATATTCTGAAAATTTAAATTTAAAATTTAAAACTTATTTTGTTGTGTTCCGTCATTTTCAGAAACCGTGGCCTACACAATTGGCTACATGTACCTTATTAAACATACTACCATATTCATAATAGTTTTATTGTTTTCAAAAATGAAAATCAATCTTCTTAATTTAAAGGGTATATATACCTTATATGCTTCTTTATCCAAAAAAAGAAAAGGTATATGTTTGATGTTTCCATAGATTTATAGTAAAAAACAGTGTTTTGAAAACCAGACCGACCCGGTGGTCGGATCGGGTTTGACCGTGAACCGGACATGTAACCGGGTTAGGTTTCCGGTCTGATTTATAAATAATTAATATGATCAATTAACTAATTATATGTTAGATTAGAAGTTATTTTACAAAATTAGGTTTAGTTTAATTTTTCTAATACTATTATATTTATATTTATACTTTTATATTAAATGTATTTTAAAATTTCTATATTTAAAAATAAATAAACATAAATTATTATGAACGGATTTAACCCGGTCGAACCAAATTGAACCATGACCCGGATGCTTATCCGGTTCGCCTTCCGGTCCGGTTTTAAAAACATTGAAAATTTCTATATTTAAAAATAAATAAACATAAATTATTATGAACCAGATTTAACCCGGTCGAACCAAATTGAACCATGACTCGGATGCTTATCCGGTTCACCTTCCGGTCCGGTTTTAAAAACATAGGTACCCATGTACCTACATGTGTAGATTTCAGTAAATTGGAGAACTCCATTCACTTGAACATTACAATAGTATGGCAGTTAGAACTATTTGTCAATAATTTATTGGAGTGGAATTTCTATAATGGGGACATACTTTTATTTCAAATTTTTTTAAAAATCATGAAACTAAATTTTATCGTTTGTTAAAACCTAATAGATCAATTAACACGTATGCTTTTCCATGTAATTATAATTTTGCCATACCTTTTCATTAACAACGTTTAACTTTATATATAAGATATACAAATTTTTCATTAGATTTATTTCAATAAGTTCGAACTTTTCTATCAAGCACAAATATGTTTGTCAAACATATCAAACGGATCAGAAAACTTAAAACCAAAAAAGTAATATTAGATCGAAAACGTTTATTTGAAATACTTTAAACAAAAAAAGAAAATTGGAAAAGAAGATGGTCAATATGGGCCTATTTCGCCCATTGAACCCATTTTAATTGGAGAAGGCCTCGTTTTCGGCCCGTTAAATTTTTGTCAATCCTGAAAGTGAGAGAGCGAGCCTTCATAGTTTCTTTAACTTTAAATTTGTTTTAGGTAGCATTATTTTTGGTTTATATATCAGTTTTGATAAGGATTGATTCGTGTAAACAAATTTGAGCACGTAAATATCAAACCATATCGTAACGAATTCGATTTTCTCGAGTCGATACCATGCTTGATTATAGCGCGTGTTTAACCAAAAAAAAAGGAAGTGAAGTTTCAATTCGAAATGAAACTCTAATTATTAAGAACCTTTGGTATATTCTTGTGCCATTATAAAATGCTTAAAGAAATACAGTACAATTATGCTTGCTCTCCATATATTTTTAACAATCATTATGAGATTCTAGTACAACAATAGAAATTACATGTGCATGTGCTTTTTTTTTTTTTTTTTTTTCCTCTATGAAGAATAATTATAAAACTTTTTTTTGTTTGTTCGAAAGAATAATTAAAACTTTCTTCTCTTTTTTTTTTTTAATACAGAAAAAAAAGAACCAATAAGGACGCGTTGACTGCTGTGGTTAAGGTCGTTTCAGTGTGGGGTCCACATATGACTTATCTCTGAAACAAAAAAAGGTATAAATACATCTCATTAATTCCAAAAACCTTCTCTTGTAACTCCCAAAAACTCGATTCGTCCCGATGAGCTCTTCCGATTTTCCCGATGGTTCTCGGGAAAACCCCGCGATTATCCCAGAAATAGACGCAGACGACGACGACGAAGCCCCTTCGTCCAATCTCGTCGACGGTTCTCACGAGAATCACGCGATGATCATTGAATCAGATTCCGAAGACGAAGACGAAGACGAAGCCCCTTCACACTATACTAGGGCTTTGGATGTACTTTGCGAGGTAGCGGAGATGATTCGTAAACAAGACGAGGAGATGGCGGAAAAGAGGAGACTTGATCAGGAGGCTTCAGAGAGGCGGTGGGAGGAGAGGGAAAAGAAACAGAGAAAAGAAACCGCTATGAATTACGCTTACGATTTGCATTCTGTTCAGATTCCTCAGAAACAGAGTAAGAAACAAGAAGAAGAAGAGGAAGAAGAAGTAAAAAGAAAAGGAGAGAGGAGTCAGTTTCACGAAGCTAAGAGAGCAATCAGGAAGAGGAGGTCGAGTGATGATAATAACAACACATCAAGCGTTGGCATCGAGCTGAATCTTACGACAGAGAGGACAGCTCCTACGCTAATGGAGCTCACCACGAGACTTCTCGCTGAGAATTCCGACGCGATCAAGTCGCTAAAGCTCGTCCCTGACCACTTGAGAAGGACGATCTCGAATCTTGCTAGCGATTTAGGCAAAGTCGACAAGCGGTTTATGCAGCTTCTGATAGAGGACTCTCCCTCTGAGGTTTACGCGAGGAACTGCGTCGATTTACTTGAGAAAGACTTGACTGAGATCCTCTGCGACTGCGATGGATCCACCTTGAAGGTGTTGAATCTCAACCTCTGCGGGAGAGCCATGACTGAACACACGATCACCGAGTTCTTGAAACGATCGCCAGACGGATTCCCGTCGTTGACTTCTCTTACGCTTCAAGGAGCGTTCTGTTTGACGGACAATGCATTGGAATTGATTTCGAGATCAGCTCCTCTGCTTCGGTTTATCAACCTCTCGGATTCTTCTTTTCTCACTTGCCGAGCAGTCAAGATTCTCGCTGATAACTTTGGATCGACTCTTAGTGGGCTTAACATTGGAGGATGCCAAGGGATTAAACCATCTAATGCTGTTTTCAAGAGGAGCTTAAGAGAGTTTAGCAATTTGAGCTATCTCTCGGTTGCAAGACTTGAAAGCGTTAACGATGCAGTTATCGAGTTTCTTGTTCACCGTGGCGCAAATCTCACTGGTCTTTCTCTCGCTTCTTGCAAGTAAGTCAAGTCTTTGAGACGAGAAGAATAAACAACTACGACGACAAGTTGTTAAAACTGATTAAAGTTTTCTTCTTCTGTTTGGTTATCCAGTGAGGTGACTGATCAAGCCATTTGGACTGTTGGGAGATATTGTCCAAAGCTGGAAGCTCTTGACATCTCGGAGCTGTATAATTTGACTGATAAGTCGGTTGAATATATTATTGATGGTTGCAGATCTTTGAACTCGGTCAATCTTTCAAAAACCCGTTTCAGGTTTGCTCCTCAAGTCTCACAATTTGTGTTTTTGTTTCTTTGTTGTTGCCATAACTGTTCCGAATATCATCAATCTGTGGGCTTCTTTTGACAGTGATGTAGCTGTTGCTGCGTTTCTTGAAGTCTGCGGAGGTTCTCTTAACCAACTCTGCCTAAACAATGTCCGAGACGTGAGTGTTTTTACTACCCAAAAGTCTTATCCCTTGCTCTAGTGTGTTTAAAGGAGTTGTGTTATCTAACAGGTCGGTCAAGATACTGCCATTTCGCTTGCAAAATCTTGTAAGAGGTTGCGTTACTTGGACCTCTCGTGGTGTCGAAAACTGACGGAAGAAGAACTAGCACGGATCTTGAATTGCTGCTCGTCACTTGAATCGCTTAAGCTATATGGATGGACGCACGTAAGATATAGTAGAGAAAATTGTAACTAAGCTTACATACATTTGTGATATTTGTTTGTGAAGTACTTAAATGATGGTATTATTTGTTGTAGGTGGAGGATGAATTTCTTGAAAAGCTTTCAAGAACACAAGTTCGCATCTCTGGATTGAAAATGACTTCAGTTTTTGCTCATCTTGATGACACTTACCAGAGTATAGATGCCAAGTTCTGCTGATGAGTGAGACAAGCCTTGGCGATGTATATAGCTCTGCAGAGGTTTATAATCAGAAAGCTCCTAGTCTATGAACTGTTTGTTACACAATATGTCTTCATGGGCTCAGCTTCTTTATATAAACAGATAAGAGAATTAAAGAAAAAGAAAAGCATATGATTCCATGGAATATTTTTTTATTAATGTGTGGTCTCACTCATCACCAGAAACAAAAGATTCCTCTTTCTCTCTTCTCTTTCTGTGTAAATTGTTAACCATACCATCTAAACCGCATCTCTAAACTATCCTACAACTTGTGTGCACAGATTCTTTACCAAGAAACAAACCATTTTCGTCTCAGAATTGTTAAGAAAGTCACCAGTTTGATTCCGATGGAAATGGGATCATCCAGCCCGATGATGGGGAAGTTTACTACGTCCAGGAAGTTTCTGGCGATAAGCTTGTCATTGCTAGCCGTGCTCTCGCCTCTCTATATCGACAGATTATCAGAGGAAGATCTAGAAGAGGAAGAAGAGCTCTTCGGTCTCATGTTTTCGCTCTCCATGCTCTTCTTTTTGTTGATTTTGGCCATTGCCGTGTCCATGTATTGTGACCAGAGCTTGACCAGGTTTGATCCGTACTGGATTCACAGGCTTTGTGGTTCCTTTGGTGGCTTGCTTATTATCCTCATCCTTCTTATTTTCGTCTTGAAGTGTAAAAGCCTCTAATACCCGAGTTTAAGAAAGCTTAGCTTTTGCGTGAAATTTCTGTATATGAGAGACACAACTCCTTTTATTCAATTTCTAAGGAAAAATTTACACAAAAACTCGGAAATTCAAAGATGCAGAAGAATGAAATTACTCAAAAGGTATATTTCGCATTCAAAGCGTAGAAAAGAGGAGATATGTTTTAAGACAGGTTCAGTTCATAGAAGACGAGCTCGGTCTATGGTCCTTGTGGTTGCTCAACCTTCTCCTTCTCATCCACTTTGTCTCACAAGAAGATGGAGAAGCCGCTCCTTCAGCTGGCGGGAGCTCGCAAGGAAGCGCCATAGCAGTGCTGGTGAAAGCGTTGAGAACAAGGAACGCCAAAATGGGAGACAAGTCTAATCCTCCAAGAGGCGGTATGAATCCCCGGAATATGTTCAAGTATGGATCACATAAAGTGCTGATACAATGGTAACACATACACATAATCAGCAATCAAGTAAAGAAATGCAAGGTTCTTGATCAGATCCATTCAAGAGTTGTACAAAGAAGGAGAAACTCGAGTTGATCTCAAAACACTAAAGAGATTTTATTTACCTGAGGGGGCTAACAATGGCAGGAGGAGCACTTGGGAACCAAGTGAGTACTAGACGGACGACAAGGATGGTGTTGTATATGTTGAGGAAGTTTATCAACCCGTTTGCAACCACCATTCCCGCAACTGAATCTCCAGGCAGAACCGCTGCAAATCCGTGATGAGACATCGCAAAGCTCACCCTTGTAGCGTTTCTCAAACGAATCTGTACAAGTAACAAAAGGCTCCTCATCTTTAACAATCAAAAACCAGAAGCAACACACACAAAAAAAACATGGCCCCGGCTTATTCTGAAATCGAGTTTCATAGTTGCTCAATGCATACACACAGATTAGAACCAAAAATATCCCAACTTGAGGACACTTTTCCACAAACTAACTTCACATAACTCAGATTTAACAATGCAAAAAGGTTGTCAAAGGCTAAGTGATCATACAAGTACAACATAATTACTAGCAGGTTCAAAATGAACCATCTTTTTTGGAACAGAAACCAGAAATGTTCACCATTGCAGTACCAACCAGAGCTCAGGCATTATTTCACCAACCGCAAGACAAAAAGGTTCAACGGAAACACACAATTATCTTCTTCACTTAATCAGAAGAAGCAAGTTTCTCGCCAAAACATTCTCCCCGTGTAAAGCTTCTCACATAGCGTTGTCGATTTGCAAAAGCAGGGAAAGAGAAGTTACCTCGTCGCACAGAACGCGAAATTCGGACGACAAGCGAGCCGCTTGCTGAAAGAGAGGGTTCCTAGAGGCGAGCGAATGTAAGAATCCTGCGAATTTCTCAGTAGCAGAGGTCAGGGACCGATGGAAGTCTTGAATCAATTTGACGGAGTCTGAAGCTGGTGGTAGAAGTAGCAAATTGGGTTTGTTCAGACGCACAAGAGGTGTTTGCGTAAATGCCGAAGAGAGCGATACGAAAAAGTTCGGTATCGGTCCTGACAGCGAGGATTTCAAGCTTTTCATAGCTGGTTCGTTCGCACTCGTCTCCATTGCAGTGGAGCTCTGAGATTTTCCGTAGAAGGAGAAGCAGAAGAAGGAAGAAGATAAAGTTACATCCAAATATAATAATACTTCAGGCAGATAACACGTGGCGTTGTTAAAATCGCTTGTGTCCCAGAGGCCGTAATCCTCTAGCTGATCGAGAAGGTCTTACCTATACAAAACGCTGTGTTTTATCTTTCTGACTTTGGTGACAGCCTGGCACCTCTTGGTTGGCTTTTAAAATATTCCACCAAAGCGGCTAAACGGTTTGTGGACGAGAAAAAAAAAAGCGCTAAACACTTGTGATTTGGAATTTGGATATATGCAAAATCCGACGTGTCAATTACTGACGATGCTTTGTAAACGAACCATAGCACCACTAGATTTCGATTTTACTTGTATCGTGACTAGCGTCGTTGTCTCGCCGGAGAAATATGGCGAGCAATCTTCTCCAGTTTCCTCTTACTCCGCCGTCGAGTCTGCGTATTCGTCCTAGTAAGTTCCTCGACGCTAAATACGCGAAGCGATGCTTCCCTAGACAGCGCCGCTCTCGTACCCGGCGGTACTGTTCAGCACCTGGTTTCTTAGTATCAAACTCAGTCCAGATCAGTACTCAATCGTTTGAATCTACGGAATCTTCAATCGAATCTGTGAAATCTGTTTCGAGCGATACGCCAATTCTTCTCGATGTGAGCGGGATGATGTGTGGGGGCTGCGTCGCCCGGGTTAAATCGGTTTTGATGTCCGATGAACGAGTCGCGTCTGCCGCTGTTAACATGCTGACAGAAACCGCGGCTGTGAGGCTTAAACCAGAGGTCGAGGTGATGGCGGATGCGGCGGAGAGCTTAGCCAAGAGATTGACAGAGAGTGGCTTTGAGGCTAAGAGGAGAGTCTCGGGGATGGGAGTGGCGGAGAACGTGAGAAAGTGGAAGGAGATGGTGAGTAAGAAAGAGGACTTGCTCGTTAAGAGCAGGAACCGTGTGGCGTTTGCATGGACTTTGGTGGCTCTGTGTTGCGGGTCTCACACTTCGCATATTCTTCATTCCTTTGGAATTCACATTGCTCATGGTACATTGTTTCGCATAGTCTCTTCACTTGTTAGAGAATTGAACATTAATGCATATATTGTGCTGTTTAGATAACATTTACTGAATACAAATAGAGTTTCTGACTTTCTCTGGTACCTGATGTTACTAGGAGGGTTCTGGGACTTGCTACACAACTCTTACGTGAAAGGTGGTTTGGCAGTTGGAGCTTTGTTGGGACCAGGAAGAGGTTTGCTTTTGTTAAAAAAATTATTCTCAATGCTTACCAAGTTAATGCATAATAACTTGAGCTTGGTATTATAAGAGAGCGATGATGAAGGCTTTCTGGAAGATCACCTAATATGAACTGCTGTTCAATGTATATTGTAGAGTTGCTGTTTGATGGCATAAAGGCTTTCGGGAAAAGATCACCTAATATGAACTCGTTAGTTGGATTGGGATCTATGGCTGCATTTTCCATTAGTTTGGTGAGTTTTTGTACTCTGTTATTTATTTGTGACTGGTGAGTATCCTATTATGAAGAATTGCAGTTCTCTGCATCTTCTGCAGATCTCACTTGTTAATCCAGAATTGGAGTGGGATGCTTCGTTCTTCGAGGAACCGGTGAGTTTCTCTAATACATCCAGAAGGGACTATGATTAAATCTTTTTATTCTTGTTCTACCGAATTACAATTTCAATGGTGAATTTCTGATTGATAGCTCTTGTCATTTAGCATGCAGGTCATGCTGCTTGGCTTTGTGCTTCTTGGTCGTTCTTTGGAAGAAAGAGCAAAGCTTAAAGCATCTAGTGATATGAATGAACTGTTGGTAAGTTGGACATTTCTTGGTTCTCCTCTCAAGATTAACTTGTAGACTTTTTCCTGCCTTTTGACTGAAAACGTGCTTTTGCAGTCACTCATCTCCACTCGGTCAAGACTTGTGATTACTTCATCAGACAATAACACCGCAGCTGATTCTGTACTTTCCCCTGATTCAATTTGCATCAATGTCCCAGTTGATGAGATTCGAGCTGGAGACTCGCTGTTGGTTTTGCCTGGTGAAACATTTCCTGTCGATGTAAGTGTTTCTTTCTTACTGACATGATTTCCGTAGTTGCTTATCCATGCGCCACTACCTGATCTTAGCAAAAACTAACTGTATGAGTTGCTGAAAGAAAGTCATGAAATTATATTTAAATGGGTGATAACCATTATATTAAAGTTTTAGGAAATTATATTTGGGTTTATCAGTGCTGGGAAAATAACATGTGGATCTATCAGTTCTTTCATGAGATGCATTATAATGATACATTCTCCTCTGCACGTGATAATGCATTTGTGCTATAGTTTTCCTTATTTTCTCACAATAGCACGGTTATTATTCCTTGTGAACGGTTAGTTGTCATTGTCGTAATGATCAAGTTAGTTTAATTTATTAGGGGAGTGTGCTAGCTGGAAGAAGTGTTGTGGATGAATCTATGTTGACAGGAGAGTCACTTCCTGTGTTTAAAGAAGAAGGTTGCTCAGTTTCAGCGGGAACAATAAACTGGGTAGGTATACGCAACCTAAGCAAAACTTTATTGTTAAAAGACTGTTTATGGTTTCATTCTTTGAATGCTTCAAATGATGACACACCTCTCACTTTGGGATATGATCTCTAGCAAGCATTACTATATGACTTTAGTTTCTAATGTGAACCACATAACTGAGCTCAGATATTAAGTTTGATTTACATATAGTGATAGTGACTAAATTTTGCTTTACCTATTTCAGGATGGCCCTCTACGCATCAAAGCTTCTTCTACTGGTTCCAACTCAACAATATCTAAAATTGTCAGAATGGTTAGTGTCTTTGAAACCTACGTTGTGTGAGGGTTAATTCCATGAGTCACAATGTGAGATGTCGGAGCTGTTTGAGTCATCATCTGAAAAGAATAAATGCAGCCTTTAATATCATGAATGAGTCGCAATCGTACAAATAGAACTCATTCACATGTTTGTTGTTGAACCTGATTACAGACAGGATAGTATGGATGAAATCAAGTCAGACCCGCTGTTTCTCTGTAGTAGATCTTTATTTCATCCACATACTTTCCTGTATGAAATCAAGTTCAGCTAGAAACATGTGAATGAGTTCTATTTGTAGGATTGTTTCGATTAAGAGGGTGCTATGTGTGGAAATTGAAATATGTATACCTTACGAAATACTGAAATTTTAGGTTGAGGATGCACAAGGTAATGCAGCTCCTGTACAGAGGCTGGCAGATGCAATAGCTGGACCATTCGTCTATACTATAATGTCTTTATCTGCAGTGACGTTTGCCTTCTGGTATGATCCTCTTTTTCATAGTACATATTTCTACCGGAAATGATATCTGCAATTTCAAGAAGAATCTTATATCTGTTTTAGCAGGAATCTGTTTGCTTAGTTGTAGTGTAAAGTAGAATCATCATGTATCAATTTCCTGTTCAGGATCACCAAGTGAAAGAGCCTGTTGTTTTCATGCTTCAGGTATTACGTTGGTTCGCACATATTCCCAGATGTTTTACTCAATGATATTGCTGGACCTGATGGAGATCCTCTGGCACTAAGCCTAAAGCTGGCCGTCGATGTCTTGGTGAGTGAGCCATTTAGTAGCAAAGTTATATCGTTCTTGTCAAAATATGGGTTGTTATTGGGACTAGTCGGACTTAATGAGGGAAGAAAAATAGTGATTGTGGGGATAATATAAATTAGCGAAGGAAATGTAGGAAGGATAGAAGAGATAGAGAAAAAACATCATATTGTCCAGATGGTTAACTCGTTTTTTATTGTTTACCAGGTAGTTTCCTGCCCCTGTGCGCTGGGGCTTGCAACACCAACGGCCATACTCATTGGCACGTCTCTTGGTATGTTAGCATATTGCAGTGATTGTGGCAATCATTAATGTTTATAGGGGTTGTTGAACATTATATGACTAGAAAAATTTGTCATTAGTAACAGACTATTAAGAAATTCGAGATTGTTTAAACTGTCAGAAGCTAACCTGGTGAAATGTCCTATGTCCAGGAGCAAAGCGGGGATATCTTATCAGAGGAGGAGATGTCTTAGAACGTCTAGCTTCCATAGATTATGTGGCTTTAGACAAGGTATTGCTAATCTTTTGTGCCTTCTGTGTTCCTCTTCACCCGTTTCTCTCATCACTATCTCTTTCTTATATGAAGAAGGAAAATCCTAGAAAATAGAATATAAATGTATGTCTGTATGAACAGTTCTGTTACCCCTCAAAGTTGAACAAATAGAGTTATGTTTCCACCATTGGTATTATAGACAGGGACGCTAACTGAAGGAAGACCTGTCGTCTCTGGTGTTGCTTCTTTAAGATACGAAGAACAAGAAGTTCTTAAATTAGCTGCTGCGGTAGAGAAGACAGCAACGCACCCAATAGCAAAGGCTATAGTAAACGAGGCTGATGCGCTGAATCTAGAAACTCCAGAAACAAGAGGCCAATTGACAGAACCAGGATTTGGTACTTTAGCAGAAATAGATGGACGTTTGGTTGCAGTGGGTGCACTTGAATGGGTTTCGCGTCGTTTCCAAAAAAAGAACGACTCTTCAGATGTGGTTAAGCTGGAAAGTTATCTAGATAATAAACTATCAAGCACATCATCAACGTCTAGGTGTTCAAAGACCGTTGTTTACGTTGGACGCGAAGGAGAAGGGATTATTGGTGCTATTGCAATATCTGATTGCTTGCGCCAAGATGCTGAATTTACTGTAGCCAGGTGAATTTCCCCCTCCTTTTTAACCGTTCCTGTTTTAATAAAACTAATCAACCATGGAGGACCTCTGAAGTTTTAAGTTTTGTGTTGTCTGTCTTATTTATAGGCTTCAGGAGAAGGGCATCAAAACAGTCCTCTTATCAGGGGATAGGGAAGGGGCAGTGGCAACAGTGGCAAAGAGTGTTGGGATTGAGAGTAAATCAACCAACTATTCCTTGTCTCCTGAAAAGAAACTCGAGTTTATATCTAATCTTCAATCCTCTGGACATCGTGTTGCAATGGTAAGATCTTCAACTGAAATGCTTTTTTTCCAACTTGTTTCCCACAAAATGTCTGTGAAGTTAATCTCTCCAGGTTCATGTGTCCTGTAAATCCTAGAGATTGCCACATACCAAACTTCATTTTACATGGTTTTCTTGATTTCTTCGCCGAAAAAATATTTTGTGTTTTTGCAAAGGTGGGCGATGGCATAAACGATGCTCCCTCGTTGGCTCAAGCTGATGTAGGAATAGCTCTAAAGATCGAGGCGCAAGAAAACGCTGCATCCAACGCAGCATCAGTCATACTTGTCCGCAACAAACTTTCACATGTAAAGCTTTCCATATCCCTTTACTATAATCAAACCTGAGAATTTCGCAGCTTAAAATCAAAGTTATATAAGCTCATCACTCATGTGTTTCATTTTGTTTGTTTGTCTGTCATAGGTTGTGGATGCACTGAGTCTTGCACAGGCAACAATGTCGAAAGTTTATCAGAATCTAGCGTGGGCTATTGCGTATAACGTCATCTCGATCCCTATTGCTGCAGGTGTCTTGCTTCCTCAGTATGATTTCGCCATGACACCTTCCTTATCCGGTAATTAAGTGGGCCCAATCTCAGTTAACTTTAGTCACAGAAACAGTTTGTTTCACTTCCATTCTAAACATTGACAATATCCAATAAAAGTATATCAATGGTTAACTTACCATTAATTTTGCATTCAGGTGGACTAATGGCATTGAGCTCCATCTTCGTCGTCTCAAATTCATTACTTCTCCAGCTCCATAAATCTGAAACAAGTGGAAACAGCTAATGGTTGAGCTCCATCTGATTTGGAGTCTTAGCAGAAACAATGGAAGGTGTTTTGTATATTCTGGTCTTTGACATTTTGCACTTTTGTATTTAAAGCTTACCATATAGAGATTATAAACCTTGTGATATTCGTGATGGAGGTTACACCATATTTATACAGATTACATAATCATTGAATCTTAACATTGGCGTATCTGTGAGATGCTTTTAGGGAAACTACTACTTTCCCCCAATTTGTTCTTCATTCGTTCATCTTTGACAAAATTCATTTTTGCAAAGCTAATGGTGATAAATCAAATATTTTTGCACCTTATTTGAAACTCCACGACAATATATCGGGAAATCATCTCATGTGCCCCTTTCTTTGTAAAGAGAAGCTCAAATATCCATCGATTATCACTCAATTAATAATGTTTTTTTTTTTAAATTCAAAAACCCAGTTGATTACATCTCTATCCTTCTTTTTTTAAGTTATTTACAGATCCAACCAGCCTAAACCCGACCCGAACCCATATGATCCATTTGCAATTGGATACCCTGACACTAAAACCAAAATCGCGTTCCCATCGATTAGATCCTCTACGCGATTCCAAATTTGAAAAGAAAGAAAAAGATCGTGCGATTTCCCTCTAATTTCCCAGATCTTTGTCGAGTCTTTGCGATCCTTCTTTGTTCTTCACGGATAAACTAGTATAACTAAGGAAGATGGTTCGATCTAAAAACTCTAATTACGGGTTGAGAGAGAGAGAAGAGTCTCCATCCGAAATCATATATGGAGGAAGAAGACCCTCAGACGAGACAGACTGAGGAAGAAGACCCTCAGACTGAGGAAGAAGA
This sequence comes from Erythrophleum ivorense, assembly GCA_026724425.1. Lineage (NCBI taxonomy): Eukaryota > Viridiplantae > Streptophyta > Magnoliopsida > Fabales > Fabaceae > Erythrophleum > Erythrophleum ivorense. The sequence continues at coordinate 7,224,479 of JAIUCV010000071.1, read as the reverse complement.
TGATAACGAAGAAGAAGAGGAGAATTTCGACGGATCTGAGGACTCCGAAGGAAACGCCAGTCGAACCCTAGGTGACGGAAGCGACAGTGTAAGTACCTCAAACAATTTAAGTATATTAGGAAAAATCTACACTTCATTTGATATGATGCAAATTTAGGAATTAAGTGATGAAATTAATTGTTTTGTGATGTTATTGTTATAGATTTCTTGTATATTTGCGAACTTTGGGTTAGTGTTTTCACATGATTTCGTGTTTGTTGTTGATTGTTTCGTGTTTGTTGTTGATTGATTGGTCATATTAGTACAACTTAGTAAAACTAAATGAAAAAAAAAGGATACCTTGGTAGAACTTGGTATAACTGAATGCGTTTTGCAGGATTCCTCCGACGAAATCGAAGCAATTCAACCTTTGCAGATGTACTTTCCACCGACTGAGTATAAGAAGAAAATAAAGATCTCGACGAGGTGTTACATCGCCGGCGCATTGGAGACGCTTCTTAATGAGCTGAATCCTTCACTTACAAACCGAGAGAGAAGTTGGTTTGAGACGCACCCGCAATTCAAACATATTTTTCACATGCCAAGGGAAAAAAACCACAAGCTTCAGGGCATGTGGATGCTACTTCTCCGAACAGCATGTACTGAGAAGGAAAAAGAAGCTTGGTTCGTGGTTAATGGTGTTCCCATTCGCTATAGCATAAAAGAACATGCGTTGATATCGGGATTAGACTGCCATAACTATCCAGTCGAGTTTAAGGCAAGCAAATCTCAGATGGGAAAAATGGATTTTGTGGAGAAGTATTTTAAAAGGGATCAAGAATAAGATATCAAGACGTGAAGGCGAAGCTACTTCAAATGGGAGCTGGTCGAGATAGGTTGAACATGGCGTAGCTATTCTTTTTATCAAGCATTATTAAAGGCCTGGTCAAGACTGGTAAAGAAGCTCCGTCTGTGGATCCATTCGTACTGAGAGCGGTCAATGATCTTGAGTTGTGCAGGACATTTCCTTGGGGGAGATTGTCATTTGATCATATGCTTGAAGAGATCGCTCACACAATGAATCATTTTGGAGGGTTTGTTAAGGAGAATGTGAAGATTCCAGTATTATGGCCGATAAGTGGTTTCTGTATTCCTTTAGAGGTAAATTTCATTTGAAGTTTTATTCATTTTTTCTACTTATTATAACCGAAATGAGGCTAACTCTAATAATATGTTTCTTGTGTAGCTCTTAGCTTTTGAGGCAATTGCACCATTGCGGATGAAGTTCCGACTACCTGTTCACGGTGCAGACGAAGGTTGTCCTAGGATGTGCAGATCAAAGTTTACATCAAGCGAGATGAAAGGATATCCGTTTGAACAAATAAATGCCGGACTTGGTGCAACTAAGGTTAGTAAAACTGGAAAAACTAGAAAAACTGGGAAAACTGGAAAAACTGGAAAACCTGGAAAACCTGGATAACTAGTAAAACTGGATAACTAGTAAAACTGGAAAAACTGGTACAAACATTTTATCACTTTTCCTTGTTTCTATTCACAGGACATTGATAGTTTGCTGATTCCATCCGCCGCTGAGAAAGCTCTCCTGCGCGAAATCACTGAAAAGAAAGAAGACGATAAGCATTGCGTCATTGTCCAAAGTTGGATGGATCGTATTGGTCAAGGATTTACCGTATTCTTTGAAAATATGTTCAAAGAAGATGTGGATGCCAGGTCTAGAGAAGGACCTGCGACCGCGGCGGCGAACGGTGATGTTAACCCTGATGAACCAACGGTGAACGCCCCGGTGAACGCTACAGTGGCGGATCTCTTTGACCGTATGAAGAAAGCTATGGATGAGCGTATGACGAAAATGGAGGACATTGTTCAAGCGTTGGCGGACAAGGTTGATGGGTTGGCGAAAAAAATCGCCCCATTGGAAGCCTATGTGAATGAGCAACTAAGTTTTATGAGGACGTATGAGGACAACGTCTTTCGTGATGGCGTCAATGGTAATAGAGAGAAAGAAGGGGAGCCCAATGTAACCGAGAAGGTAATATTTGCAATTTCGTACTTAATATTTGCAATTTCTTTGTTTTGCAATTTCTTTCTTAATATTTGTAATATTTGCAATTTCTTTGAATATAGGATAATGTGGAAGGTGAACAAGGTGGTGAGAGTGTGCAAATAGAGGAAGAAACCGTGAAAGAGACTATAAACTCGATTCTAGAGGTAAACTAGCTTACATTAGAAGATGAGAAAATCATATTCTAGGGCCTTAACTCATATTTGTATTCGTTTGTAGGAGACCGTGAAAAGAGCAACAAAAGTCCCTATTAGCAATTGTCAAGGAAGAGAACAAATGATGAACGACAGAGAGATGAAATTAACAAGAAGCTAAAGGAGGGTGCTCAGGCTAAGAAGCAAAAACAGAAGGTAGAGGAGGCTAAGAAGGAGAAGCCAGCAGGGATGACTACAAGGGCGAGGGCCGAAACTTCGAAAAACTAAATCTGTTTTATTTTGTTGTACTGGTAAAACTTAGAAAAATTATGTTTGTTTTGATTTGGTGCTACTCGTAAAACTAGGGGAAACTAAGCTAAGTTTGTTTTGATTTTGTGCTACTAGGGTAAACTAAACTAGGGTAAAACTATGTTTGTTTTCATTTCGTAAAACTGATAAAACTAGAGACATAAGTAAGCAAGCTTAAAGCGAGCACATTAAAGTCTACTACAAAGCGAAAGAGACATATTACATTACATTAAGGTCTTGGGTTTTGGAAAACACAATAAGAGTGGAGAATTATTACGTTAAAGCTCACCACTCATAGCTCGAAGAAAGTCTTCACAAGTTCTGACACGGTCTGCTTCAGCTTTGCCATCTTTCCACGCTGGTTCTCCAGTTCCTCCCTCATTTGCCTCACTTGAAACTCAAGAGATGACAGGTTTCGAAGTTGCTTAGCCTGGTCATCCACCTCCTTCCTTAGCCTTTCAAATTCTTCTTCGACAGCATGAAACCAAGGAATACGCCAGTGGAAACCATCATTCTGCATATGAAACATATTGAATAACTTTTGTAGAGATTTTAATAAATTTCAGTTACACAAATGAGAATGAAAGTTGTTGAGAACGAGAGTTAAGAAGAACTCGCTTTATACTTCTCGCAGGTAAAGTATCTGTTCCCCTCATCTCCTTCGATTTGCGAAATCTCGTGGAAGATTGGTTCCCCACATGGACATGTCTGCGGAACGCCATATTGACCATCGCAGATGAGAGTTTTCCAGGCCTCCTCCTTCATGGCTTCCTTCATGGAGTAGTAATCCGGATCCGATTTGTCTAAATTTCTCCAGGCCATCTGCAGCAAACTCCCCCCTTTTAATCGACCAATCTCATCCTAAAGGTAAGTAATAGAAACACAAATTTAGATCTAGGGTTTTGGAATTACCTTGAATTCTCAGACAGGAGCGGGATCGATAATCGTGGATCGAGAGAGATAGAGAGAGAGAGAGAGAGATCTCAAGAGAGAGAGAGAGATCTCAAGATAGAGAAAGAAAGGAAAGTAAAACTATCGAAAAAAAAGAGAAACAAAATAAAAAGGAGAGAGAGGAGAGAGATTTCTGGATCTTCTGAGAGAGAATATCTTTATTTTTTTAAAAATGCCGCCGTCTTTCCAGAAACAAATGCACATAGTTATACCCAGTTACTAGTTGTACAAATATTGCAAACAGTTATACTTTGGATGTTTTCGACTTTAATTAGTATTACCTAATCTTAATACCACGTTTTCTAGTTTTACAGTTGATTTTAACATATTAGCATATGACTTTGATTATTTTTCCTATAAATATTTGACAAAATTTGATTTATGCAAATCTATCATCCTAAAGTACTTATTCCTAGCAAAGTGACCTTAGAAGTATATGGTCCATATTGTGTGGAACATTTATAAGCAAGTTATTATCCTACATTTTTTGCTAAAGAAACAATTTCATACATTTCTTAGTCCACTACAGTGTACAAGCATTACGATGTTTGTGTACAAGCATGATGATGTTTGTTTACGAAAAATTGTTTCAACTTCGAGTTATACTAGTTATACTAGTTGTACTCGTTGTACTAGTTATACTAGTTGATACTTGTCAAAACCTGAAAATGCAGAGAAGTCACAAAACTTACATAGTTTTACACAACGAAACTTGTTTTTTAAAAACTTTTTTTTACACAACGAAACTAGTTTAATCAACCAACATATCCATTTTGTCCAAACAGCAACCAAAAGAGTCCTTGTCTTTTTCGCCTTTTATTTTTCGTCCTTGGACGTCGTTCTCCAGGACCAGGAAATCTTAAAACTTTTTTTCTTCCTTTTTTAACTTCCTTATTTTTAGGAATGATCTGCAGTTGCTTCACATACTCTGGGACATTGCACTGACACTCATCAGGCACTAAATAAATAGTCCTGTAATACGCCAATTGCCAAATCTCAACCCAGTAATACCTCGAGCACAACTCATGTAGTTGGATGTCATGGTCTCTGTCTTCATTATGCGTGTTGAATTCTATGAAAGCAGCAAGCGCGTGCAGACACGGATATTTTTCAATATCAAATACCCTGCAACTACAGCTTTTTCCTCGTAAATTCACCGTATAATGCTTCGCTTCACCGGCATCTGTCTTTGCTATGACATCATATATACGCTCAAACCAGTTCAGCTCCTTCACTTTTAATTTCTCAGCATCTTTCCATATGTCGTGCAGAAAGTTCTCCACAAACGGCACTAATTTATGTTCAACCGGCACACCAGCAGCTTCGTTCCTATGATCATTAAACCACTCAGAAATTTTGCTAATGATTGCGTCAATCATGGGGATTAAGTAGTATTGCCTTGCGGTTCGGAAAGTGCTGTTCAAAGATTCCACAGTGTTGCTTGTGTCTATGTTGTATCTTTCTCCTGGAAAATAACACCTTGCCCATGTATGTTTCGTATTTTATGTAGTCTCCACTAGATACTTGGCCGCAGAAGGATACCTTGACACGAAATCACTATAAGCCTTCTCATGGTCAGCAATTGTATAATGCCTACTGCACTCTATGAATCTCCACGCAACTACATCTTTGTTGACGTTGAAGGCCCGCCCTTTCACATTTTGGGACAAATGCCATATGCAGTACCCATGATGAGCAATCGGATAGACAGTAGCTATGGCGGTGATGAGGCTTGGATTTCTGTCGCTCATAAATACCAACTCCGAAGAGTCCGGTATAACGGTTTTCAACATCTCAAAAAACCAGGTCCAACTACTATTCTTCTCACCATCAAGGACAGCAAACGCTAAGGGATAATTATGACGATTAGGGTCCTGAACAGATGCAAAAACTAGTACACCACCGTATCCGTTCTTAAGATGTGTTGCATCCACAGTTATCACTTTCCTCATGCATTTAAACCCTTATATGCAAGCTCCTAAGGCGATGAATAGGTACAAAAATTTTCCCTCATGATCCAGTTTCACACATGTTACCGTACCTGAATTGACGTTTTCTAGCATGTGCAAGTAACAATACAGCTTCTTGTAGCTATCTTCTGGACTACCTCGTAAATTAGAAACATGATGGTTTTTCCCTCTCAATGCAGTCGAGTATGATATCCTCAGGCCAAGTTTGTTCTGAACAATATTCATGATGTAACATCCGTAAACCAAGAATTGTGATTTTTGTAGGGTGTCGACCGACACCAGGGGTAGTGTCGATCGACACCGGTCCGAATTTGGAATTTCGGTTTGATTTAATTCGCTCGGTTTGGCCGGTTAAGGGGTGGAAACCCTATTGTCGCGAATAAAAGAGTGTGGCCGCTTTTCTTTTGTCCTTTTGGTGAAAAACAAAAGAGAAAAAGAGGCAGAGAGCTTGGAGGAGATTTTGGGTGTTTTTGGTGTGTTCTGGATTGTTTTGCTGCTGTTCTTCATCTCCTTCTTCTTATCAATCCGTTATCAAGGTGAGTGCATGACCGTAGGCTCGCAAATGGATAGATATGTGAACTTGGATTGTGGTTAAGGCTGAAATCATGTGTTCTTGTGATGTTTTGTGTGATATTCGCGGGTTGAATCGCGTGTGTGGTGTTGATTTTGTGTTTTGGTGTTTTTGTGTTAAAAATCGAAGTTGGCGTCGATCTCCTGGAGGATCAATAAAACATTGAGTTCCACAACACGTTATCAGCACGATTGCTCTGAAAAACCCTAACCTAGAACCTAAAACCTAAAACCCGTGCGCCGACTTCCGAGGCGATTTCCCGGCGCACCGCGTGGAGCCCCGTGACGATCAGCATATCAAATCGAAGCCCCGACGGTCTTCTTTCCAGAGAGCTTGACGGCGAATCAACCGCTTCTACAGATCGGAAGTTATCATCAGATCTGTGAATCCGCTGCCCATCAGAAGCTTTTAGCTCCCAGTTCATTACCGTACAACCCCAAAGGTGAAAGGTAGAATCGCATATCCCTTTAAGCTTAAGGATCCGACCATCGAACATAACCTAATGACAATCGGACCATTAAAATCGAACCATGAATGAAAGCGATTGTTATTTGCTTGTGCGGATTGTTTTGCTTGGCTCGTTTAGGTTGATAGAAAGTTGTTTATTGCTTAACCTAAATCGTAAAACTCGAAAACACCTTCATCTAGAAACTGAAACCCTAATCTAATCAAGGAAAAATAAAGGGAAACAGAATAAAATCAGCAAAACTCGACTTTCTGTCGAGATCTCGGGCCAGTGTCGATCGACACCATCTTTGGTGTATCGATCGACACCAACAACATAATATTATAACCTTCAATTTCTTTAATTAAACCAACGTGAAACCCTAATAACTATTGCGGTTTAAAACCATTAAACCGAAACCGTATCCCTAAAATTTATGTTTCCCGATAAAATTTCCTAAAATATAAAGTTTCCTCAAATAGAAACTTGCCCAAAATAGAAAGTTTCCCAACTATTCTTTCAAACCCCCAACAAAATCAATTTTATGTTTCAGATGTCAAACATTCAAAAAGTCGAGTTCGAGGCTCTCAAGGTCTCCGGTGAAAACTATCTCGAATGGGCCCTGGACACCAGGATTTTCCTCAACTCAAAGGGGCTGGGTGACTGTATCCAAGCGGATAACAAAGCCTCTGATAAAGACCGGTCCCAGGCGATATTTCATATCCGCCATCATTTGGCCGCGAGCCTCAAACAGCAATATCTCACTCTTGAGAACCCACTCGAACCTTGGGTGGCCCTGAAAAAACGGTATGATCACCAGGAAACGGTGCTCTTGCCACAAGCCAAGTTTGACTGGAAGGAACTCCGGTTCCAAGATTACAAATCTGTGGATGACTACAACTCCGAACTCTTTCGGATAGTTTTAATCATGAAACTATGTGGTGACGAGGTGTCTGATAATGATCTCCTCGAGAAAACATTATCCACCTTCCATACCCAAAATATTGTGCTTCAGCAACAATATCGTGCAATGAAACATACATTGTACGAAGATTTGTTATCCTGTTTGCTCTTGGCCGAGAAAAACAATGACCTGTTAATGAGGAACAGTGCCCAGAGGCCCCCGGGATCGGCTCCAGTACCAGATTCCCGAAAAGAATCCTACTATGTCCAGCCAGACAGATCCTCAGATCGTGGCCGCGGACGTGGGAATGGACGTGGGAATGGACGTGGAAAGCGTGGACGCGGAAATGGAAGTGGCAACCGACATAACCTCGGTTATGATCCCGGTAAGGGCCGTGGTATCTCTAAACCAAACCGCCCTGCCCACCCAACCAATCAGCCTTCCTGCACCAGATGCGGAATGTTCAATCACTGGACAAAGAATTGTCGTACTCCCAAGTTTCTTTGCGATTTGTATCAGAAACATGGGAAAGCACCTGCTGAAGCTAACATGGCCCAGCAAGTTGATGCTAACGGCACCACCATCGAGCCGACCGATCCCATGGACTACGAGAACTCAGATATCCTCGATTGATTCTATCATCTGAACACTTGCTTATTTTGATTTTGGAATTTTCTTTTTCCTTTTTGGGGATATGTTTTATACTCACCCAACTCAAAAAGAAATCTTTTGAGTTTTAAAGATATCAGACTTAATGGTTTCCACATAGAAACCCAGGGTGAAGGGAACAAAGAATCCCTACTAATCACTAAGATCACACTTGGCCATAAACAAGTCCTCGAGACTATACCCACATTATCTACTGGCCTTTACTATGCTAAGGTCAGTATGATTGAGGCTAATAATGCTATCAAAGCCCGATTCCAAGACTACACTATTTGGCACGACCGGCTTGGTCATCCCGGTACGACCATGATGCGTAAATTAATCCAAAATTCTCAAGGACACACCCTTCGAGAAAACCGAGTCTTCCCTCAGCACCTCACGTGCACAGCTTGCTCCCAAAGGAAGTTGATCACTCGGCCTTCACCGGTAAAAGTGTCCAAAGAGACATTACATTTTCTGGAAAGAATCCAAGGAGACATCTGTGGTCCCATTCACCCACCTTCTGGGACATTCCGGTACTTCATGGTACTCATAGACGCTTCGACCCGTTGGTCGTATGTCTGCCTATTGTCTTCTCGGAACCAAGCTTTTGCTAGGTTATTGGCTCAAATCATCAGATTACGAGCCCATTTTCCAGACTTTCCGCTAAAGACTATACGTCTTGACAATGCTGGTGAATTCACTTCCCAAGCGTTTAATGATTACTGTATGGCCATGGGGGTAACCGTTGAACATCCTGTGGCACATGTCCATACTCAGAATGGACTTGCTGAATCATTCATTAAACGAATACAATGGATTGCTCTACCATTGCTCATGAGATCAAAGCTCCCGGTCTCAGCTTGGGGACATGCAGTATTACATGCTGCTGAACTAATACGCATCCGACCATCTAGTGAGCATAGATATTCCCCATCCCAATTATTACAGGGTCATGAGCCAGACATCTCCCATCTCAAAACATTTGGGTGCTCAGTCTATGTACCCATTGCTCCACCACATAGAACCAAAATGGGACCCCAAAGGAGGATGGGAATATATGTTGGTTTTGATTCTCCCACCATCATCAAATATCTCGAGCCGACCACTGGAGACCTATTTAAGGCCAGATATGCGGATTGCCAATTTGATGAATCGGCATATCCAACATTGGGTGGAGAGAAACACAAGCTGGTCAAAGAGCTATCATGGAATCAAACATCCTTAAATTGGCAAGATCCTCGGACTCTAGAATGTGATTCAGAGATCCAAAAGATTATACACTATCAGAAGCTAGCTAATCAATTGCCAGATTCCTTTGCTGACCCGAACAAAGTAACCAAATCGTACATACCAGCTTGTAATGCACCAGTACGAATCACTGTCCCAACGGGACAAGTTCAAGTTGCTACAGAGTCTGCCTCACGAAATAAACGTGGCAGACCTCTAGGTTCCAAAGACAAGAATCCACGGAAATCAAAGAAAGGTGCAATAGTTGAAACCGGGATTCCCAATATAACAGACATAGCGCGCGCTGAGACTCACTCTAATGAACCATCAGAAGAGGTTCGGGACGCCGAATCTCTAGGTTCTGACGAGATCGATAACGATGAGATCTCTATCAATTACACAAGTGTGTGTTGATCGACACAGTCCGATTTAATCCGGTTATCTGGCGATTTAAGAAATCAATTGGATTAAGTGGTTTAATCCGGTTTAAATGTAATTAAATGGTTTAATTAGAGAATTAATTAATAATTGGTGAAATTAATTAATTAAATGATTTAAAATAATTGTGGGAATTATTTAAGTGTTTAGAAATTATTATTCAATTGTGGAAATTATTTAATAATTAAAAGAAGTGAGATGGATGCAGGAGCTAGAGGTGGTGCTAGAAGCCGTGGCAGAGGTCGCGGTAGAGGCCGTGGCAGAGGCCGTGGTCGTGGGGCGCATGCGGATTCTGGTGAGAGTGCAGTGCCTAGTGTGGCGACTGCGTCAGAGACTCAGTTTGTGGCGAGTGAGGCCAGTTTGGGCGCTAGTGGAGGCGCGGGAGTTGGGGTTGCCCCAGGTGCGGGTGCCGCTCCAGCTCATAGTCTTGGTGACCAGTTGATGGGGCTTCTGACGCAGATCTTGGCACGTCTCCCGCAGGCGGTTCCAGTGCAGGCTCTGGGTGTTCCTCCGGTGGTGGGGGCACAGCAGGGCGCGTTTGTTGGGCAGCATGGTGCTGCGGTGGTTGGGCATCCTTCCTATCTGGAGATGATGAGGGAGATGCAGAGGATCGGGACACCTTTCTTCGAGGGTAGGGGTGGTCCCGAGGAGGCCGATGAGTGGCGGCAGAGACTGGAACGGAACTTCCGTTCGGTCAGGTGTCCAGAGGGATAACAGGTGGAGTTGGCAGTGCATTACCTTGGTGGGGATGCACATTTGTGGTGGCGATCTGTCATGTTGAGGAGGGCAGTGTGGACTTGGGGTGACTTCCTAGCGGAGTTCAACGCCAAGTATTTTCCTCAGGAGGCCAGAGACAGATTTCAGTTGAGGTTTGTGGCATTGACTCAGGGTGAGAGGTCGGTGCGAGAGTATGACGCTGAGTTTGGCAGACTTGTGGCGTATACTGGTTACGGTTTTGAGGGTGAGCGGAATCTGATGGCGAGATTCCTTCAGGGTCTTCGATCGAGCATCAGGACTCAGTGCAGAGGTAGTTCGTATTCTACCAGAGCAGAGTTGGTGGAGCTAGCGGCTTCCATCGAGGAGGACCTTCGTGAGCAGGTTGGTCCAGTTGTGGTGCCAGCTGCGGTTGTTCCTGCTACCCAGCCGAGGGGCCAGCAGCAGCAGCAGCAGCGTAGGAGTTTCAGTTCTGGTTCTAGCAAGGGCGGCAAACCTGCGCAGGGCCAGAAGAGGAGGTTTGAGGAGGTTGCTGGAGGCAGCCAGAGTGCTCGTGGTTGCTTCGGGTGCGGGAGCTTGGACCACAGGGTGGCTAGTTGTTCCAAGAGTGGTGCGTCTCGGGACACTAGGGTGTGTTTCCACTGCAGAGAGCCGGGGCATCTCAGGCCGATGTGTCCCAAGTTGCAGCAGTTATCAGTGGCGTCGATTCAGCCAGTGGCGCAGATCGCAGCGGCGCAGTCGTTGGATCAAACAGGAGTGGCACAGCGGGTGTACTCTTCGGCTGAGGTGGGCCAGATGAGTCAGTCGGGCCATATCACAGGTAAATTCTTGACTCAGACTTCGTAAAATTCTTAGTGTAGAATTGTGGTGATATCGTTTGTTTCAATTGTTTCCTGTGATAGTGTTTAGGGTTCTCAACACTTGTGAATTGTGTAGGGACCTTGTTAGTGGGAGGTGTAGAGTCTCACGTGTTGTTTGACTCGGGAGCATCGAATTGCTTCATTACTCCGGAGTGTGCCGAGAGTAGAGGCATCCAGAGTAGCGCTGGTGAGCGTGCAGGTGTGGTCAAGGTGGCCGGTGGAGGTCTCCTGACTACTTTGGGACGTGCGAGGGCAGTTGATGTGCAGATTGCGGGGCAGTCTATGCCAGCAGACTTGGTCATCAGTCCGGTGGAGCTGTATGACGTGATTTTGGGAATGGACTGGCTGTCGAGTTACAGAGTTCATTTGGATTGCTATAGAGGCAGAGTTGTGTTTGAGCGGGAGGCAGGGAGGTTGGTTTATCAAGGAGTGAGACCGACTTCCGGGAGTCTTGTGATCTCGGCTATTCAGGCTGAGCAGATGATAGAGCGAGGTTGCGAGGCGTACTTGGCGACGATAGTGATGTTGGAGTCCAGTGGTGAGGTGGGTCTAGAGGATATTGAGATTGTCCGGGAGTTTGAGGATGTTTTTCGGTCGCTGAAGGGATTGCCACCAGCCCGGTCAGATCCTTTCACGATTGAGTTAGAGCCCGGGAAAGCTCCGATATCAAAGACACCTTACAGGATGGCGCCAACAGAGTTGGCAGAGCTGAAGAAGCAGCTAGAGGACCTTTTGAGCAAGGGGTTCATTCGGCCGAGTGTTTCGCCGTGGGGAGCACCGGTGTTGTTTGTGAAGAAGAAGGATGGCAGTTTTCGGTTGTGCATCGATTACCGGGGACTCAACCGAGTCACAGTGAAGAACAGGTATCCACTCCCGAGGATTGATGAGTTGTTGGATCAGTTGAGGGGTGCTACTTGGTTCTCCAAGATTGACTTGGCGTCGGGTTATCATCAGATCCCGATAGAAGAGGCAGATGTTCGCAAGACGGCGTTCAGGACGAGGTATGGGCATTTTGAGTTTGTGGTGATGCCTTTCGGTTTGACGAATGCGCCGGCAGCATTTATGAGGTTGATGAACGACGTGTTCAGGGAGTTTCTGGATGTGTTCGTCATTATCTTCATCGATGACATCTTGGTGTATTCGAGGAGTCCAGAGGAGCATGCGACTCATTTGAGGCTTGTGTTGGAGAAGCTTCGAGAGCAGAAGCTGTTTGCTAAGTTGAGCAAGTGCAGCTTTTGGCAGAGAGAGATGGGTTTTCTTGGCCATATTGTTTCTGCAGAGGGAGTTTCTGTGGATCCGGCTAAGATCGGGGCTATAAGAGATTGGCCTAGACCGAGTAGTGCTACAGAGATCAGGAGTTTTATGGGTTTAGCAGGCTATTACAGGAGGTTTGTCAGGGGCTTTGCGAGTATGTCTCAGCCGATGACGAGGTTGACTGGCAAGGATGTGCCGTTTGTGTGGTCGCCGGAGTGCGAGGAGAGCTTTGGGAAGCTCAAGGAGATGTTGACTTCTACACCAGTGTTGGCATTACCCGACCCGGGGAAGCCTTACTGATGAGATTCTCCTAAGATCGGCACTCTTTGAGGTTGAGTAAAGGATAGAATGGTTTCGGTGAGAAACCGTGATGATGGATTGATAGAAATGGTTGAATGGATTGATCAGAGACTTGCGGAAGAATCTCTAAACTCCGACTTATACTTCTTAAGGATATTACACACCAAAAGAAGAACAAGGATTTCGATGGATATTACACACCAACGAGATGATCTTTGCATAAAAGGTTTTTGATAAAATGAAAGATGAGTTTCAGCAAGAGATTACACACGACTTAAAAAGAGAGAAAGGAAGGGAAAGAAGGCGAAGAGACTAGCCTTGGAACAAACTCCAAGGCTAGCTCGGAAAACACACAAGCTTTAACTAAAACAAGTTTGAATTTTAAGTTTGAAAAATAAAAGATAAGACCCATAATCTCGCTGGATTCTCTCATGAAGTGGGCTGGGTCGGATTGGTAATGGGATGATAGGAAAGTGTTAACTTAAGCCTCATTAAAAACCTTGTCAAGAAAACCCATTGGGACAAAACTTGACAAGGGAAAAAGAGTACCTAAGCACACTTGTCCCATTACCAACCTTCTTGGGCTGTTACCAAAACCAATGTGGTTGGAGTAACCTTCGTTTCATCCTGGCCCAAGTGTCTAAGTATCAAACCAACATTATGGTTGATTGACTTAGTCCTTGATCGAGTCATTGGACCCTTAAGTCCGGCCAAAGCTTCCTCGGCAACAAGCTGCTCCTCGGCTACACGCTCTCCTTCCTTTGTTCCATGCTCCGGTTCATGTCCTTTGTGCATAACCTCATCCATAGTCATATCATCTTCTCCCTCTTGAAAAGGATTTGTCCTCAAATCTGTTTCATCTGCAAGAAAAGGAGAAAGATCAGACACATTAAAACTTGGACTTATATTATACTTACCTTGGAGATCAACGTGATAGGCATTGTTGTTGATTCGTCTGGTTATGGTGAAAGGTCCATCAATTCTTGGCATCAGTTTGGACTTTCTTTCTGCTGGAAACCGTTCCTTCCTTAGGTGAATCCAAACTTGATCGCCAATATCAAACACCATATCACGCCGGCCTTTGTTTGCTTGCTCCACATACTTCTTTGTTTTCTCTTCAATATTTTTCCGAGCCTTCTCATGAATTTTCTGCACCAGTTCAGCCTTCTGTTTTCCATCTATGCTGGTTCTTTCACTCAAAGGCAAAGGCATTAAATCCAAAGGAGAAGTGGGGTTGAACCCATAAACAATTTGAAATGGCGAAAACTTAGAAGCAGAATGCACGGCATGATTATATGCAAACTCTAAATGAGGCAAACATTCTTCCCATGTTCTAAGATTCTTTTTAACCAATGTGCGCAAAAGGGTGCCTAAGGTTCTATTAACCACTTCCGTTTGACCATCAGTTTGCGGATGACATGTAGTAGAGAATAGCAATTTCGTTCCTAGTTTAGACCAAAGAGTCTTCCAAAAATAACTAAGGAATTTGGTATCTCTATCAGAAACAATGGTCTTAGGCATGCCATGCAAACGAATGATTTCCTTAAAGAACAAGTCTGCTATATGGGATGCATCATCGGTTTTATGACATGCTATGAAATGCGCCATTTTTGAGAACCTATCAACAACCACAAAGATTGAATCCTTTCCAGTTCTAGTCCTAGGCAAACCAAGCACAAAATCCATTGATATATCAGTCCAGGGATGAGAAGGGATAGGCAAAGGAGTATACAAACCATTCGGCTGAACCTTAGACTTAGCCTGTTTACACGTAGCACATCTAGCACATATCCTTTCAACATCTCTGACCATGTGCGGCCAATGAAAATGATCTCGCATCACTTCAAGTGTTTTGGTCACGCCAAAGTGTCCCATGAGACCTCCTCCATGTGCTTCCCTGACAAAAAGATCTCGAAGAGAACAGTTAGGAACACACAAACGGTTCTCATAGAAGAGAAACCCGTCGTGTTTATGATAGCGGCCAGAGGCAAACTTAGCACAAGCTTGATATATATTCTTAAAATCAAAATCGGATTCATAAAGTTCTTTGATCTGCTCAAAGCCTAAATGCTTTGCATCAAGAGTAGTGATAAGAGTGTACCTCCGGGATAATGCGTCGGCAACCACATTATCCTTACCTTTCTTATACTTAATGACATAGGGAAATGTTTCAATGAACTCAACCCATCTGGCATGTCGTTTGTTGAGCTTTTGTTGACCTTTCAAGTGTTTGAGGGATTCATGATCGGTGTGAATTACAAACTCCTTCGGCCAGAGGTAGTGTTTCCATGTTTGGAGAGCTCGAACCAAGGCATACAACTCGTCGTACGTTGGATAATTAAGAGTAGCTCCTCCAAGTTTCTCACTAAAAAAGGCAATCGGCTTCTTGTCTTGCATCAACACAGCTCCAATACCTAAACCTGAGGCATCACATTCAATCTCAAAGGTTTTAAGGAAGTTAGGCAATATCAAAACAGGAGCATTAGTAAGTTTGTCCTTAAGCGCTTGGAAAGCATTCTCCTGAGCCTCTCCCCACTTGAATCCCACGTCTTTCTTGATAACTTCAGTTAAAGGTGCGGCCAAGGTGCTGAAATCTTTGACAAACCGTCGATAAAATCCGGCCAGTCCATGAAAGCTTCGGACTTCACTAACACTCTTTGGGCTCGGCCATTCTTTGATAGCTGTAACCTTTTCTTCGTCCACCTTAACTCCATCTGCACTCACAACAAAACCTAAGAAGACAAGGTTATCCGTGCAAAAGGTGCACTTCTTGAAGTTAGCATAAAGCTTTTCCTTTCTAAGCACATGCAAGACAGATTCAAGATGATCAATATGCTCAGCTAAACTCTTGCTATACACCAGGATATCATCAAAGTAAACCACAACAAAGTGACCAATGAATGCTCTAAGGACATGGTTCATTAGGCGCATGAATGTACTAGGTGCATTAGTAAGACCAAATGGCATAACAAGCCATTCATAGAGACCATGCTTAGTTTTAAATGCAGTCTTCCATTCATCTCCTTCTTTCATCCTAATCTGGTGATAGCCACTTTTTAAATCAATTTTAGAAAAGATGCTAGAACCATGCAATTCATCAAGCATATCATCTAATCTAGGAATGGGATGGCGATACTTTACAGTGATGTTGTTAATTGCCCGGCAATCAACACACATACGCCAGCTGCCATCCTTTTTGGGTACGAGCAAGACAGGGACGGCACAAGGGCTCATACTCTCCCTGATATGCCCTTTTTCCATGAGCTCTTCAACTTGTCGTTGTAACTCTTTTGTTTCCACCGGGTTTGTGCGATAGGCTGGTCGGTTAGGAAGTGTGGAACCAGGCACAAAGTCTATCTGGTGTTCAATGCCACGAACATGAGGTAATCCTATTGGGTTGTCCTCTGGAAACACATCCTTAAAATTCTGCAAAAGATCAGACATCTCACTCGGCACAACCGGTGCAAGGTTAGCCAAACTTGTTAGCGTTTCTTTAAAAACGAATAATAGAATAGGCCTTTTAGAGAACATTGCTTGCTTAACCTGTTTAGACTTGATCAAGAGATTAGGTTGTTTATCTGACCTGGTTTCCTTGGCAGAAAGTTGAACTTGATCCTCATAAACCTCTTGTGGCGTCAAAGGGATAAGAGTAACCTTTCTCCCTTTAAACATGAACGAGTAGCGGTTTGTGAAACCGTCATGAGTGACCCTTCTGTCTGACTGCCACGGTCTGCCTAAGAGGATATGACCTGCATCCATAGGTAAAACATCACATAATATCTCGTCCTTATAGCTTCCAATGGACATAGGTACCATCACTTGACTTTTGACCCTCATTTCTCCAACATCGTTCAACCATTGAAGCTTGTAAGGCTTGGGATGTTTCTGCGGCTTAAGACCAAGCTTCTGGACCATGGTTTCACTTGCTACATTAGTGCAGCTTCCTCCGTCAATGATCACGCTGCAAACCTTGTCTTGGACAAGACATCTTGAATGAAAGAGATTCTCTCTTTGCTCTTCTTCATCGGCTCGGGTTTGGATGCTCAAAGTCCGTCTGGCCACATAAAGACCGCCGGGTCTCTCTTCATACTCATCAGGGGATGAGTGTTCACTTTGTTCCTCATTTTGGCCGGGAGTCAATGAGACTTTTCTTGAAACCAGAAGCTTCCCATTAACCGGCTTAGCTTCATATTCTTCGGGTGATAGAACAGTTTCTGGTACGGCCTCATCCTCAGACTCAAACTCGCCATTATCTCTGATGGTCATGACTCTCTTGTTAGTGCACTCACTAGCATAATGACCACGCCCTTGACACTTAAAACATTTGACATCACGAGCTCTTGTAGAAACGGAGCCTTCGGTTCTGCTCTTGTCTTGGAAGGCCGGGACTGGTTTGGACTCAGCTTTAGGAACCAGGGCCGGTTTGTTATCTCTGTGATAACCTGATCGGTTGGAGTCATAACTAGTCCGTGAGGGACCCCTTCTCTTAACTTGTTGTTCCACCAGAATAGCTTTGTGTAGCATCTCCTCCAACTGATCATAATGTTGCATTTCTACACGGTCTTGTACTTCACGGTTCAGACCACCTAAGAACCTGGACATGGTAGCTTCTCTATCTTCAAGAATGTTAGCTCTCAACATCAAGGTTTCCATCTCCTGATAGTAGTCTTCAACTGACCGTGGTCCTTGGGTAAGCTTTCGGAGCTTTGAATGGAGCTCACGGTGGTAATGGCTTGGAACAAACCTTCTCCTCATGAGAAGTTTCAAAGCAGCCCATGTCTCTATAGGATACTCGCCACTTCTCCGCCTTGATGTCACAATTTGATCCCACCAGCTGAGAGCGTAATCGTAGAACTCGGTGGCGGCCACCTTGACTCGGTTAACTTCGGCATAGTTTTGACACTCAAACACTAGCTCGATCTTCTTCTCCCAATCCAGGTAAGCGTCTGGATCATTCCTGCCATGAAATGGTGGAATTTTCATCTTATAGCCTCCAAGATTCTCGACCATAAGATCTCTTTCTTCCCTAGCACGTCTCGGCCGTCTATTGCTTCGGTGAGATGAACAGCCGTGACTGCTGTAGTAATCTTGAGCATTCTTGTCGACAGGATTTTTGTGTGGATCATTAGGGGCGTGAGAATGCTCTCCTTCTGATATGATCACTTGTTCGCCGGGCATCTTCTTCTTCCCTTTAAGTTGATCGCGGATGGGTTTAAGTTTCTCTTCCATCATTGCTTCCATTTGTTTGGTGATGGCATCGATCAAAATCTTGTTATTGGCGGTGTTCCCAGATGATGTTTCTTCTGACATCCTGAAACAATGAACACAAACTCACCAGTAACTAGTTCTAAAGACAAACCGTTTTCATTTAACAAGAGATAACACCAATCAATGGTTTCCGAACTTAGATCTATATGAGCGACCAGAAGATGAACAGTCAAGTGAATGAGATACTTAAAACCGTGATCAAATGGATGAATAATCAGATGATGAAACAAACTAATGATAGATCCAACGATAATGATCAAACAACTCACGATAATAGAAGGATCTATGATGATGCGATGAACATTGATCAAACGATGGATGATTTCAGGGATGAACGAAATGAGCAGATGAACAGTCAATGGTAAATGATAACATCAATGAAATGAAATGATAAACAGATAGAGTACTCAACTTCAGAGCGTCCTCTGATACCACTTGATGAGATTCTCCTAAGATCGGCACTCTTTGAGGTTGAGTAAAGGATAGAATGGTTTCGGTGAGAAACCGTGATGATGGATTGATAGAAATGGTTGAATGGATTGATCAGAGACTTGCGGAAGAATCTCTAAACTCCGACTTATACTTCTTAAGGATATTACACACCAAAAGAAGAACAAGGATTTCGATGGATATTACACACCAACGAGATGATCTTTGCATAAAAGGTTTTTGATAAAATGAAAGATGAGTTTCAGCAAGAGATTACACACGACTTAAAAAGAGAGAAAGGAAGGGAAAGAAGGCGAAGAGACTAGCCTTGGAACAAACTCCAAGGCTAGCTCGGAAAACACACAAGCTTTAACTAAAACAAGTTTGAATTTTAAGTTTGAAAAATAAAAGATAAGACCCATAATCTCGCTGGATACTCTCATGAAGTGGGCTGGGTCGGATTGGTAATGGGATGATAGGAAAGTGTTAACTTAAGCCTCATTAAAAACCTTGTCAAGAAAACCCATTGGGACAAAACTTGACAAGGGAAAAAGAGTACCTAAGCACACTTGTCCCATTACCAACCTTCTTGGGCTGTTACCAAAACCAATGTGGTTGGAGTAACCTTCGTTTCATCCTGGCCCAAGTGTCTAAGTATCAAACCAACGTTATGGTTGATTGACTTAGTCCTTGATCGAGTTATTGGACCCTTAAGTCCGGCCAAAGCTTCCTCGGCAACAAGCTGCTCCTCGGCTACACGCTCTCCTTCCTTTGTTCCATGCTCCGGTTCATGTCCTTTGTGCATAACCTCATCCATAGTCATATCACTTACGTAGTGTATACAGATGCTTCAGGAGTTGGGTTAGGTTGCGTCTTGATGCAGGAGGGCAGAGTGATCGCCTATGCTTCGAGGCAGTTGCAGGGCAGTGAGCGCAACCGTCCTACACACGATCTTGAGTTGGGAGCGGTGGTCTTCGCGCTCAAGATTTGGAGGTCTTATCTTTATGGTGGTGCGGTGCAGATCTTTACAGATCACAAGAGTTTGCAGCACATTTTCACTCAGCCTTTGCTGAATGCGAGGCAGACGCGTTGGGTGGAGTTTCTGGCGGATTATGATCTTGATATTGTGTATCATCCAGGCAAGGCCAACTTGGTGGCAGATGCGTTGAGTCGACGGAGGGTTGATTCAGCCAGAGAGCAGGATGTTGAGGCTTTGGTCAGCGAGATTAGTACATTGCGGCTTTGTGCTATTTCAGAGGAGCCTTTGGGTTTGGAGGCAGCTGATCAGGCGGACTTACTCAGTAGGATCAGAGTGGCTCAGCAGGATGATCAGGGTTTGATTGATGCATCGTGGGCAGCTGGTTCTGAGTATCAGGTCTCGGCGAACGGGACGATTGTGCTTCGTGGGCGAGTTTGTGTGCCCAAGGATGAGGAGTTGAGACGAGAGGTCTTGAGAGAGGCTCATGCGAGCAAGTTTTCGATTCATCCGGGTGCGACCAAGATGTACCGTGACCTCAAACGGTATTATCACTGGGTCGGGATGAAGAGAGATGTGGCTGATTGGGTTGCGAGGTGCAACACGTGTTCGTTGGTCAAGGCAGAGCATCAGGTCCCAGGTGGACTTTTGCGGAGCTTACCCATTCCAGAGTGGAAGTGGGACATGATCACGATGGATTTTGTGGTGGGATTACCTATCTCACGGACGTTTGATGCGATTTGGGTCATCGTGGATCGTTTGACCAAGTCCGCGCATTTCTTGGCCATCAAGAAGACAGATGGGGCTGCTGTTTTGGCTAGGAAGTTTGTGCGAGAGATTGTGAGGCTGCATGGTGTGCCAGCCAGTATTGTGTCGGATAGAGATCCGAGATTTGCCTCAAAGTTTTGGAGGGCATTTCAGACTGAGATGGGCACTAAGGTGCACATGAGTACAGCGTATCATCCGCAGACAGATGGGCAGTCAGAGAGGACCATCCAAACTTTAGAGGATCTGCTGAGGATGTGTGTGTTGGATTGGGGTGGCCATTGGGCTGATCATCTGTGTTTGGCGGAGTTTGCCTACAACAACAGTTTTCAGTCTAGTATTGGCATGGCTCCTTATGAGGCTTTGTATGGGAGGCCATGTAGGACACCCTTATGCTGGACCCAAGTGGGGAGCGCAGCATTTATGGAGCTACCTTTGTTCAGGAAACGACGGAGAAGATCAGTGTTTTGAGGCTGAACATGAAGGAGGCTCAGGATAGACAGCGGAGTTATGCTGATAGGCGGAGACGTGAGCTTGAGTTTCAGGTGGGAGATAGAGTGTATCTCAAGATGGCTATGTTGAGAGGCCCTAACAGGTCTATAGCAGAGAACAAGCTCAGTCCGCGGTTTATGGGTCCGTTCCCGGTGGTGGAGCGTGTTGGACCAGTTGCTTATCGGTTGGAGTTGCCACCGATTATGAGCGCCTTTCACAAGGTGTTTCACGTTTCGATGTTGCGGAGGTGTCTGCATCCATCTGAGGAGTTAGTGGCGGAGATTCCATAGGATCTTCAGCCATATATGACGGTTCCGGCGGTTCCTGTGAGGATTCTCGAGAGGGGAGTCAATGTTCTGCGGAACAAGAGGGTGCCATTGTTGAGAGTCTTGTGGGACTGTAGTGGCACAGTGGAGCAGACTTGGGAGCCAGAAGAAAAGATGAAGCTGAAGTTCAGGAAGTGGTTCGACAAGCAGGTCGTCGAGTGAGCTTCTTCGTCTTTGTGGTTCTAGATGTGATAGCGTGGTGCTATGTTGTTGTTGTTTGTGGATTATGTATTTTCGTTTTGTGTTGTAACGATATACATTTTTGGAGTTATATGAGATGGTGTTTCCTCATTTTTTTTGGTTTTGTGGTTTGGATGTTACAAGTGTGTTGACCAGTGGGTCGGAGACAAATCTAATTATGATGTTATAAACGTTTCAGAATTTTTACTCTAAGGGCCGTGGTGTCCCGAATTACTCTTTGCCAAGAGATAGTGTTCTCTATTAGACTTATACGAGAGGGTCGCTACCTCAAGTATAAGTGATACGATATGTTACTTATTTGTGACTAGTGTGTCGCGTAATAAGTAACGAGGAGATATTGTTCTCCGGCAGAGTTAAATTAAGAGTAAATATATCTGGGAAACGTGCATATGACATAGGATTAGATATAAGTCTCGGAGATCAAGTGAGGATCTTTAGTGTTGGCCAGGTGGGCCGGATTTTTGTCGTCTGTGGTAGACGAGTTTGCGTCTGTGGTAGACGAGTTACGTCTGTGGTAGACGAGTTGCGTCTGTGGTAGATTTGTTGTGTCGGGATTCGAGGTCGAATCCAGTTTAGTGGGGGAGAATTGTAACATCCGTAAACCAAGAATTGTGATTTTTGTAGGGTGTCGACCGACACCAGGGGTAGTGTCGATCGACACCGGTCCGAATTTGGAATTTCGGTTTGATTTAATTCGCTCGGTTTGGCCGGTTAAGGGGTGGAAACCCTATTGTCGCGAATAAAAGAGTGTGGCCGCTTTTCTGTTGTCCTTTTGGTGAAAAACAAAAGAGAAAAAGAGGCAGAGAGCTTGGAGGAGATTTTGGGTGTTTTTGGTGTGTTCTGGATTGTTTTGCTGCTGTTCTTCATCTCCTTCTTCTTATCAATCCGTTATCAAGGTGAGTGCATGACCGTAGGCTCGCAAATGGATAGATATGTGAACTTGGATTGTGGTTAAGGCTGAAATCATGTGTTCTTGTGATGTTTTGTGTGATATTCGCGGGTTGAATCGCGTGTGTGGTGTTGATTTCGTGTTTTGGTGTTTTCTGTGTTAAAAATCGAAGTTGGCGTCGATCTCCTGGATCGGTGTCGATCGACACCAAGCGGGTGTCGGTCGACACCAAACGGGCAAGGTGTCGACCGACACAAGTGTGTGTCGATCGACACAGTCCGGTTTAATCCGGTTATCTGGCGATTTAAGAAATCAATTGGATTAAGTGGTTTAATCCGGTTTAATTGTAATTAAATGGTTTTATTCGAGAATTAATTAATAATTGGTGAAATTAATTAATTAAATGATTTAAGATAATTGTGGGAATTATTTAAGTGTTTAGAAATTATTATTCAATTGTGGAAATTATTTAATAATTAAAAGATGTGAATTTAATAACTGCGGTAATTATTATAAATATGTAAAAATTGTTAAAATTGCGTAATTGGCCTGTAGGCGGGGTGATTGCCTCACTAAGTATTTATTAAATACTTATGCATCTCTTTTTCCCTAATGTGATGCAGGTAAAAAGAAAGTGTGATCGCGGAATCGGGCCAAGAAGAGGATGATAGGATTGTTTGATGTTTTGAGTTATTTAAATACTTGCAAACCTGGTGTTTAGGTTGCTAGATATTTTAAATATTATTTCTGGAATTGAATTTGGTTGTTTGAATTAATTATTTGTTGAAGTTATTTTAATTGGGTTTTTCCGCATTTAATAAATTAAAAAAAAAAAAAAAGCTTGGTTGTTTCACATGATACTTTTAGGAGCTGGAGTCTCCATTAGTCCTGGATAATCTTCATGCAATATAGATGCAACTAATCGTGGTGTTCCTTTCCTCTTCTGGTTGCTTGTACTCTGACTAGCCCGAGAACATGTATGCATCTTGTTGTGCGTTCTAATCGAGAACGCTTTTGAACCAGTAATCTTTGCAGCCCTTAAAAACCATTTACAGCTCTCTACACGACATTTTACCACATAGCGCACTCTATCCGACTTTTTAATCTTGAAACCAAAAGAATTCTCAAATGCGGCTCTATCCACCAAATCCTGCACTGCCTTTTTATCTGGAAACTCTTGAAGTACAGTCACACCCAAACCGTCTTCCCATGCCTCTATAACCTGAGAAGCTTCTACATCAGGTGGCATTTCGGCATATTCATCACGCACATACGAGGAGCTATCCATGCCGTCATCCCCAGGTTCATCACGTTGCACATTTTCATCCGCTCTATTATCATCATCCTCATCCATCGCCTCTCGTTGTTTTTCTGCTTGTTGGTTGCCTACGTACAGAGTCACTGCATTAGCTCCAACTCCATCACACTTTGAATGCAGCTCCTCATAGTTCACACCAAAAGAACTCCTTGGCATATTTGTGATCTCCACAACCAAAAGACATCTACGGTTCTTGTTATCTATGGAACTTAGATATACAGAAAGATCCTCATCATCAGAAATAATCCACGGTTCCTGATTTCCCACCAGCAATGGACTGTAATACAGTTTCAATTTCACTCCGTTTTCATCTAACCCCACTTTCTTGCATATCCTAGCTTCTAGCATCGACATATTAATCTCCTATGTTGATGTCTTGAACAATAAACTGTACGGGCGATCTTGACATTTGAAATGTATGATGACGTTCTTGCTCACTGTAGCCTGCAAAAACGATAAAAAAACTCAACCAGTAATACTAGTTATCCACAGTTATACTTTCTTACTTTACTCAGTTATACCAGTTGTACCAAGTCTGATATCGATTTGAGGTCACAATTTTCACTTTCATTCAACCACTGCAAGAAATTAATTACATATTCGTATCCTCAAATATAACTATGGTATTAATCACAACATACATTTTAAAATTTTAGAATATACTATTTCGCTCTAAGTAATACTAGTTTTACTAGTTATATTATACATTTAGTAATACTAGTTGCACTTAGTTGTCCTACCGCAAGAATCCAGTTTGAGACAGTTTCGATAAATCTGGGTTCAATTCTTCATATTATACTCACGATTTGTTGCGATTCAACATTTGCTATCCAGTTTCGCTCTTAAACTATGTTTTCAAAACTAATGTGCTTAATCATTCCAATTCTTTCATGAAACAAAATAAATCAATTGAGATAGAGATTGAGATAATGTACCATAGATTCAAGTTGCCAGCACCTCAGATATGATTGTAGAACAGGAAGAGAGCTAGAAAACAAGCAGATCAAACTTAGCAAAAGAGAGCTCTCGTCGAGGAGCTTCAGAGAGGCGGAGAGAGAAGCGGAGATCGAGAGAGAGTGGGAGCGAGGAGAGAGAGAGAACACGGAAGAGAGAGAGGGGGAGGAGAGAGAGAAAGAGAAAACGCAAAAGTGAAACGCAAATCGCGTTGTTCAATCTGCGATATCGTCGTTATTGTTGGATAGATTCATTAAAGGCAATTTCGTCTATTAGCTTGTTGAGGGATATAGAGATTAAGTGGGGATATAAGTGATTTATTTTTAAAAGGGAGGGATACCATAGATTAAGTCCCCAATATATCACCACCAAATCCACTTCCAATTTGGTAATAAATCAATTCCGTAAAAGAGAGGAAAAGGTAAGAAGGAATGGGTAAAGGTTGATCCACTTACTCCCAAACTTAGCCTATGAAGAGTGGACACAAATGAAGAGTACTCCACCCAAAGAACGTTGGTTGATCAGACTACCCTATCCACTCCTTCTCACCAACCTTATCGTTTCCATCTCTAATAATTACTACTTGTCATTTTATAACAAATATAGATAGATATTTCTTATCATTTTAGGATTTCAAACTTGAATAAGAACAAAAAGAAAAAGAGAGAAGAATGTTGGATCATAACAGATTTCGATGAGATT
The DNA here is from genome assembly GCA_026724425.1 of Erythrophleum ivorense. Lineage (NCBI taxonomy): Eukaryota > Viridiplantae > Streptophyta > Magnoliopsida > Fabales > Fabaceae > Erythrophleum > Erythrophleum ivorense. The sequence continues at coordinate 7,199,372 of JAIUCV010000071.1, read as the reverse complement.
TAATTTAACTGAGAAAAGACAAAACCGAAATGAAAAAAGATGTTGATCCATTTAATAGTTTAACTCTTCTATACATTCCTGCGGATGTTACTCCAAAAACTAAAAGTGGTTTAACTTCAAATTATAAAATTCAACAAAACAAATGTTATCGTCCCTAAGAGTCACTAGATCCAATACTACCCGCCGTCGCCGGAAAACACCTCGGGAAATCAGCCACCGAATACGACCTCCAGGCACAAAAACCCGACGTACACTGAGACGAAGTCAAACTACTAAAAGACCCTTGACTCCTGGGATGCAACGGAGGAAGCATTTGATGATGATGCCTCTGCCTAGGAGGAGATCCCGAGGTCGTCGGACTTGATCCCCGCGAGATTCTCCTCCAGAGGAAGATCCCTCTCCGGTCATGACACCAGCAGCAACCGCCATAGCAAGCGTCAAAGCGCTCCTGCTCGAGCTAATGATGGGTTTCTTCGAGATGCCGCCACGTGGAGTCGTCTTGCTGTTCTCCCAAATCTGATGGCAGAGAAGATTCCTTCGACGACGACTGTAAGGATTCTCAGGCTTCGCCAAGTCTTTCATAGACGATGAAGAAGTCAACGCCGTCGCTACCTCCTGTGCTAAATTCGTGAAAGACTTTGACTCTCTCTCTCTCTCTCTCTCTCTCTCTCTCTCTCTCTCTCTCTCTCTCTCTCTCTCTCTCTCTCTCTCTCTATATATATATATATATATGATACATATAATTTTCACCAATAAAGAAGAAGTAATGATAAATATACCGATGCAAAAAACGTTTTCCAGCTGCATTCTGGCTTGGCGGAGGTGGCTGCAGCTAAGGCTCGAATGTTTGTGAACAAACCCGAGGGAAGTATTGACCCTCTCTTTACCATTACTTCTGTTATTGTTATCTTCACGAAGTTTAGACCAAATGGTTCTTTGATTCTTATGGATTGCCTAGGAACTGTCATTCTGTTTTTGGCCTTTCTTTCAAGCAATGTCTGACTTATGAAAGAAGAGGAAGAAAACTGGTCATTTAAAAGTATGGTGTTAGTTTAGCTGGGAGCTCAAAGTGTTAAGTTTTTTTTTCTGTATATGCAGTGGTTAGAGAAGGGAGGGGCCCATACGGTGATCCTCAGCATGCTTATTTTTATGAAGAAGATGATGAGTGGATGGCGCCAGATTTCATTAACCAATTTTACGATGTGGGTCTTTTTCTTGACAAGTTTTTCGAGTTTAGTTCTCTGATCACACAAGGGGCTGAAGAATCTGTTCTGTTGGTAGGTACCTGAGTATTGGGAAACTTACGTAGACGAGGTGGAAATGTGGTTGAACTCTTTTTTACAAACATTGGTGGGAAAACGGTAATGACCCTAGACGTTTTTGGTCTTACATAGGTTGAATATTTGAGGTTCTATTGAATTAGTAAAGAGAGCAAACGAGGAAAGAAAGGAGATGATACAGAAGGAGCTTGAGTTAGTAGAGGCTGAGATTTGCTTAGAGGAAGCTATAGAGGATATGGATGAAGAACTGAAGAAGAAAGAACAAGAAGAGGAAAAGAAAACTGAAATGGGTTTGACCGAAGAGGATGAAGATTGATATGTATGGTTTTTATGCCATTACAGCATGTGTTTCATATAGTCTTAGGATCATTTTGCACTGGATTAGTGTTTTCTATATGCATTTTAGTCTTCATTTGCATTGTCTTGCATTCTAGAGTCCCAGATAGCTTTTATTGCATTTTGCATTGCATTTGAGTCATTTTCAGGTCAATTGGAGTCTAGAAGGAGTTTGGAGACTTGTCAAAGAAGAGTGGTCGAGCAGAAGATGTGAGGAAACACACAATATGCCGATGAAGCAGAGTGCAGATCGAGCGCCCACTCGATGGAGCGCTCACTCGGTCGAGCGCCCACTCGATCAAGCGAAACTCGGTGTCAAGACAGGAAATTGAGTTAGCTTTCATTTGGCACCGGTTTGAGGTCATTCCGATAAGCGGTTAAAGAGTTATGACGATTTTTGTGAAGACATGTCAGTCTGACGCTGCACTCGACCGCTCAGACCAATGGTGCACTCGACCGCTCAGACCATTGGTGCATTCAACCGCTCAGCTCCACCAGCCACTCGACTGCTCAGCTGCCACCAGCCACTCGACCGCTCACCTGCACACAGCACTCGACCGCAGCCCATTCAAAGCCCACTCGATCGAACGGCCCATAGATAACTCGATCAATCGACCACTCGACCGACCAGTCGACCGACCACTCGACCGACAAGTCGACCAGCCGCTCGATCGACCGCTCGATCGAGCATTCGATCAGCCACTCGATCACCGATTCGACCCGCTTGCCCAAGTGCCAGTTCGACCCGTTAGCCCGAGCACCTACTCGACCCGCTCGTCCGACTACCCACTCGACCGAGTTCCCGTTCGATCGATTCGCCTTCAAACCGGATTAAACCGAACTCGACCTGGCAACTACTTAGACCTATTTTTCAGCCATTGTTAGGCTACGCTTTCTTTTGAGTTTTTAGACTTGGTGAGATACGCCGTTTTTCATTGTTTTTGAGAGAGAAGAATCAGAACCTTCTTGTGACAGTTTTTGGAGAAGATTTCTGAACCCTATTGTTTACTGTTTCTCATTTCTTAATCAATGAATTTCATCTCATCCATTGTTGTTACTTATTTCGCCATGTCTGAGTAGTCCTTTAGCTGGATCTAGGTTTTTCAAGGGAGTTCATGAGTTAGATAACTGAATGCAAATAGGACCTCTTATCTATCGTTTTCACCATTGATAGTCTTAATGCTAAGATTGATTTGATCACTTGATCTTAAATCTTAGGTTAATCTGTTCATCAAAAGTGTAATAGGTTGCTAGAACAATCATTGGTGAGCGATCCATCCTTAGCCTGCGAGAGTTGATGCTAAGGTGGATCGTGAACATATCATTCCTGTTCATTAAGGCTTGTCTGCAATTGCTAGGTTCAAACGACAATTTAGACACCTAGGTTGTTAGATAAAGTTGTTGACGCCACGACAGTGGGTTTGCATAATTTTATGATTGAGTTCGAAACCTGTATTGAATCATCCCCTTGAATAGTCATTCGATTCCTTTCCATGAGCTCCCGTGAATTACCTTGATCTAGTGCTTCTTTTACTGAATTTATTTAGTCATTTACATTCGCTACTTGATACTGAATCAACAAACAAACCATATTCTTGTGTTAGCTCTGTTTTAAGTCTCTTAGTTTCATAGTGTAACACTGGTCCTCTGGATTTCGAATCCTTTATATTACATCTTCATCATTGTATGCTTGCAGTAGAGAAAATGAACTTATTTCTACGGGGACGGGGACCAACTCGTTACCTTTGATTCTTGGTTTGAAACCTAGTCTAAGATTTTACTAACTTGTTCTTTCTCGTCTTTCTTGTGTGTGTTTCAGGTGTATGACCACTAGATCTACAAGGAGCAACCGCACCGAATATGTCTTTATCCTGTCCAACACAGAACTCGCGAGAGTAGAACGAGCAAATAGACATAACAGGCCTAATTCCGCCGATATGGGCGACCAAGGCAATCAGGACATGACTGCTCAGTTGCAGCAACTCCAACAACAGATTGAGCAGATGCGAAAAGCTCAACAAGACAGAGAGCCGCAACCTCGTAATGCCATTGGAGACAAGGACAATCCGCATACCTTCTATCACAACCGGTCTGCGATTGTCCCTCCAGCTGTTCAGAGAGAAGACTTTGAGATCAAACCTCAAATGATCTCACTAGTCAAGGAGCACATTTTCCATGGACTACCTGCTGAGATTCCGATGGACCACATCGAAAACTTTGAGGAGATATGCAGTACGACTAGCTCGAATGGAGTACCAGCTGACTTTCTGAAGTGCAAACTATTCCCGTTCTCTCTAGCCAACAAAGCATCTCGCTGGCTGAAGTCACTACCACCAGGGTCTCTGACTTCATGGGACCAATGTAGAGCGGCGTTTCTGGACCACTTCTACACGAAGTCCAAAACTGTAGCTCTAAGGACTAAGATTGCATCTTTCCACCAGCATGACGGAGAAGCTTTTTGCGAAGCTTGGGAGAGATACAAGGAGTATCGAAGAGAGTGTCCTCATCACGGATTCTCCGATGAGCAGATCTTGGGTATTTTCTATGATGGAGTCAACTGGGACTACAAGAATGCCTTGAACTCAGCCAGCAATTGTGATTTCATGACTAAGTCCAAAGAAGGTGCATTTGAGCTGATTGAGAATCTTGCAGCGAGCTCTAGCAACAAGAACTCTGAGTATGACAGAACAGTGAGCAATGTATCAGTCAAGGGAAGCAGCGTTGAGGCGCAGAGAATTGAGGAGCTCACGGCCAAGGTTAATCTACTGCTGAAGGCATCACAGAAATCTGTTCATTTTGTTGATGAGAATGATGACACACCTCTCTCTCAAGAGTTTGGAGGAAGAGAGGATGAAGAACAGATGGAGGTTAACTACGTGAACGGGAAAGCCTTTGTGCAGAACCGTGGTTTTAACCAGAACTACAGGAATCATCCCAACTTGTCCTATAGGAGCACCAACGTCGAGAACCCTCAGGATCAGGTCTATCCACAGCAAACAAGCCAGAACCGTTTTCAAGGAGGTAGTCAACAAAAGGTGCAGTTCAACAACCAGCAACAACCTTCGAGCTCATCAGACAATTCACAAGATGAGCTGAAGAGTATGATGCAACAGATGTTGATGAACCAGCACTACAACAAATACCCCCATTGATAGCAGAGAAGCATAGCACAATTTTCGTAACTGCTATTGTAAGTTTTTTAGAAGTGTCATTAGCAAACTCATAGCATTACATTTATGCTATGCCCAAATAAAAAGGAAGCGGGATATATTGACTCACTAATCCGCCAAGTTATTGACCAAAGCGCCAACACTTAGAAAAAAAAAAAAGATTTCGCGGTTAGTCTTTATTACAAACATTTTTCATAGCATTAAAAAAAAAAATTAAAAGAAAAAAAAAAACCTACCTCGTTCTCTCCGTCTTCCCTATCGCGATTCTCCCTCGCCATCTCCGCCGATTCCACTTCTCCTCAGTTACAGCTCGATCTTCACTCCGACTATGTGCGTTTCTTTCTACGTCTACCTGATCTCTCAATAAGCAATCTCCATTTTCATTTACGTCTGATTTCAACCCGAGATTTTCAAGTTCTTATTGTCTGGAATCCGAGATTTACGAGTTATCATCGTCTCCTACTGAAAGTGAGTTCATTATTAGGGTTCATATATTTAATAAACTACCTAATCATAATCTAATTCATTGTTCCTTTTGAAACAATTTAAGGAAGCGATTGAGAACTGTTCGTGAATTTGGGGGCGAGTTCTGTGAAGTCAGAAGCAGCACATTAACAGAAAAGGTTAGCCACATTGTTTGACTCAATTGTTATCTGTAATTAAACATGCGAGCTTCTATGTATAGCTTTATGTTTGCTTTCTCTGTGTCTTTATTACTTGATGTTTGATTTGTCCTCTATTCTGCTTGAATCATGCATACTTGTTTCACCTGTTGCAAGGAACCTGAGTACGGTTGTCAAAAACGACAATGTTAGACAAGGCATGGGTCTACTTATGCAGGTATTTACAGTTGTTTGCTTTTGGGTTCGTAACATTCAACATTTATTTAACTGTTTTCGTCTTTTTCTTTGTTTTACATGAACTCAAGAGTGGATCCTGCTTACATTAGTGGTGCTCGTGCTTTTGTTGATGCTGTTAGTGACAAATTAGGAGTGAATGGGAAGATAATATGTCCATGTGGTTTGTGTCGCAACCTAGTTCGAGTTGCATATAGCGACGTTGTGTCACATTTAGTTATAAATGGGATGGATGCTGCTTACAAGATACGGGCAGATTGGTTTCACCATGGAGATGGGAACTCTGTAGCTGTAGAACCAGGCCAACATAATGGTCGGAATGATGAGATTTTGGGTCTGTACGAGGCTGCAAGATGCACAGATGAGGAGTTAGTTAGTAAGGGCTTAGATGATTCAGAAGCTGCTGAGAGTGATGACCGAAAAGAAGATGAGTTTTTAGCAAAACTTACAGAAGCTGAGACACCATTGTATCCAGCGTGTGTTCACCACAGCAAGCTTTCCGCCATAGTTACTCTGTTTAGGATCAAGACGCAGAATGGGTGGTCAGATAAGAGTTTCAATGAGCTACTGGAGGAATTGCCAAATATGTTGCCTGAAGACAATGTCCTCCACACATCCACTTATGACGTCAAAAATTTTCTAAAAACCTTTGATATGGGGTACGAGAAGATCCATGCCTGTGTGAATGAATGCTGCTTGTTCAGGAAAACACTGAAGAAGGTCGAGGTCTGTCCAAAATGCAAGACTTCAAGATGGAAAACGAACATGCACACTGGTGAGATAAAGAAGGGAGTTCCTCAGAAAGTTCTACGGTATTTTCCAATCATCCCTCGCCTTAAGAGGATGTTCAGGTCAGAGCAAACAGCCATGGATTTGAGATGGCATTTCAGTAACAAGAGCACAGACGGGAAAATGCGCCATCCGGTAGACTCTGTCACATGGATGTCTATGAATGACAAGTTCCCTTCTTTCGCCGCCGAGCAGAGGAACTTGCGGCTGGGACTGTCAACTGATGGGTTTAATCCATACAGCATGAAGAACAGCAGATACTCTTGTTGGCCTGTTTTGCTCGTCAATTACAACATGGCTCCTGCACTGTGTATGAAAGAGGAGAATATCATGCTCACTCTCTTGATTCCCGGACCGCATCAACCAGGTAATAGTATAGATGTATACTTAGAACCTCTGGTTGAAGATTTAAATAGGTTATGGGCTATAGGCGAGTTAACTTATGATGCTGTTAGTAAGACAACATTTACGCTTAGGGCAATGCTTCTGTGGACTATTAGTGATTTTCCAGCATATGGAAATCTTGCAGGGTGTAAAGTGAAAGGGAAAATGGGTTGTCCAATATGTGGGAAGCATACAGATAGTTTGTGGTTGAGTAATTGTAGGAAACATGTCTACATGAGCCATAGGAAAGGTTTATCTCCGAGTCATAGTTTCAGAGGGAAGAAGACATGGTTTGATGGAAAAACTGAGCATGGGATTAAGGGTAGGATCCTTACGGGTAGTAATGTTTCCATTATGCTGAAAAATTACAGAAATGATTTTGGAAATAGAAAAGAGATGGGGAAAAAGAGATCTAGAGATGCCCGCGTAGAAGTAACTTCTGATAACGAAGCAGAAGATAGTGCATCTGACGAGGAAGAAGACTTAGCAGAAAAAGATGAAGAGGAGTTATCCAGATGGAAGAAAAGATCAATATTCTTCACCTTACCATACTGGCAGATATATTTACATTTTCATATTAATATCAGTATATGACATAATATATGTGTTCTCTTACTAACATTTTTTTCTTGATTCACAAGGAGTTACCGGTGAGACATAATTTGGACGTGATGCACGTTGAGAAGAATGTGGCAGCGAGTTTAATTGCAACGTTATTGCATTGTGGAAATTCCAAGGACGGTATAAAAGCTAGAAAGGATCTTGAAGCTCTTGGCATCCAGAAGGACTTGCATCCGAAACCTCACGGTAAACGGATATTACTTCCCGCAGCTCCTTGGTCATTGTCAAAGTCAGAGAAGAAAACCTTCTGTAAGCGGTTATTTGACTTCAAAGGCCCGGATGGTTACTGCTCTAACATTGCTAGTTGTGTGTCACTAGATGATTGCAAAGTCATGGGACTTAAATCTCATGATTACCACGTTTTGATGCAACAACTACTACCAGTTGCAGTTAGAGGTCTACTGCCTAAGGGTCCTAGGATAGCTATTTTTAGGTTATGCGCATTCTTCAACCTTCTGTGTCAACGAGTGATTGATATGGAACAGCTCCAGAATATGGAGACGGAGATTGTGGAGACTCTCTGTATTTTTGAAAGATTTTGGCCTCCTAGTTTCTTCGACATCATGGTTCACTTATGTGTACATCTAGGAAGAGAAGCCAGATTAGGTGGTCCAGTGCATTTCCGATGGATGTACCCATTCGAAAGGTTATATTTTTCCACTTTATTCATTCATATTTTGATGATTATTTATAATGTTGGGATTTATTTACATGTTTGTTAAATGCAGGTACATGAAAGTTTTGAAGGACTACGTGAGAAACACAGCAAGACCGGAGGGATGTATCGCCGAGTCCTATCTTGCAGAAGAATGTATGCAGTTTTGCTCTGCCTTCTTAAAGAAGACAACCAATGTGGTAGACAAAGATGATAGGAACACTGAATACGAGAGTGAATCCATCCTAGAAGGTCGTCCTATATCGACGGGCACATCATTCACTCTTACCGAGATGGATAAGAAGATAGCACACCTTGCGGTAATACAAAACACGGCTATGGTGGAACCGTATGTCGAGTAAGTTATTCTCTTTTGACTATATATGCATTTATTTTAATTAGTTCCGCAATTACGGTCTAAAGTACTTTATTTTCTTTTGTTTCAAATGTAAGTGCTCATCTCCAACATCTCCAAGACACTAACATTAGATGTAGACGTGACGCAACTTACCTATTGTGCGAGCCGAAACTTGCACAATAATGTTTAGTATGTTTTAGGGAGAGCCGAGGAATTCTACGGGTAAAATACGAAGATGACGAGCCAAAGTTGGTAGTTTATTGATAGCGTTTATGCGAGCTACAGAGTTTGTGGCGTGTGCCTTTGCTGGGGATCGAAAAGTGTCTGAAATAATGAACATCGGTTCCTATTTATAAGAGAATAGGAACCGACTTTACAAGATTTAAGTAAACTTTCCATAATGATTCTTTCCTTTTCTGTTCGCGCCGACTTCAACCAAGGAAAGCTTCGATCGTGGGCCTTCTTCAATGGGCCTCGGCTCGAATCGCTTTGTCGGATGTCGGTTCGGCCCATTAAAAGATGTTTTCCTGGTTCTCTGGTTTAGCCGCTGGTTCGGGTCGATCTGGTTCGACTCGCCCAGCTTCTCACTTCATTCTATCAGTTCGAGCGACAACGCCGGGGGTGAAGTTCGACCCCAACACCTATGGAGTATGCACACAAATAAATTCGCAACATGGCTAAAGGAACATGCACGTTTTATGAATATTTCTATTTGAATTTGTTTCATTTACTGGGTTAGTAGTTAATTACTTATCTCACATGATGTTTTGGTATTGTTAGATACCTTTGGATGCTGAAGACAAGGCCGAGACACTTAAGTGGATAGCATATGGTCCACGTAGTGTAGCTAGATCTTACACGGGTTACATAATCAATGGCATGAGGTTTCATACAGCCTCAGCGAGTAGACATAGTCAGAACAGTGGTGTCTACTACGAGGCAACAGCAATGTGTAGATCTAGTGCTAAGGACATGGCTCAAGTAGTAGATCTAGTATCATACTATGGGAGGGTGTTAGATATCATACTGCTAGATTATAACGTATTATACGTTCCTATATTTCGGTGTCAATGGGCGGTTAGAGGCAACGGTGTTAAGGTCGAAGATGGGTTCACGTTGGTTAATTTGAATCAGAGCCAAATTTCATTTGCTAAGGATCCATTCATTTTAGCCTCCCAGGCGAAACAGATATTCTACTCTAGGGAAAGTGATGAGTCTAGTTGGTATGTAGTCATGAGGGGTCCTCCGAGAGTATACAGTGATGATAATTTACAAGGAGGTCATATGGATGTCGGACCATTGCCTTCAGTCGTTGATATCAATCAGGAAGATTTGGCAGATGATTCTCAAAATGTCTGTGACGACTGTGAAGGAATATATGTGTGACAGAGTTGACAGTTGACTGCCTTGTTTTGCCTTTATATTTTCTTTGACAGTGTGTAAGTATTGCTTTCAATTTTATTGACAGTTGACTGCCTTGTTTTGCCTTTATATTTTCTTTGAGTTTTCTTCTACATTTTAACGGTATTTGTGTTTCTTTTTAGGGTATTGGCATTGATATGTTTTGGTTTGCTTTTGAATAGTCTTGTCTGTTTAACGTTTTCTAAACCTCTTTGAGCTTACAGAAGGAACAGTATGGGCAAGTCAACCAAGAGAACGAAGAAAAGGAAGAATCATGTGGACAATTCAGAGCCTGAATTCGTTGGATCCATACCCGCAGAGTCAGAAGGAGGCTTTCCAGATGAATCACTTATTCAGGACACTCCAATTGATGAGAAGCAAGGAACTGAGATTGGGTCAGAAAATGAGAAGTCACGTTCAGAAGGAGCCGAATGCTGTACCAGAGGAAGCTGAGGAGACTGCTCAGCCACAACCCAAAAAACACAGGGGACCAACCAAGATGAAGGATATTGCTAGGGATCCTAATACAAAAATAAGAGTGGAGTTCACTGAGTTAGGTGAGCCCTGCGGAGAAGGATCAGTGAAGTTGTCGTCGTACTTAGGTCCGTTGGTACAGGAACATGTTCCCGTACTGATAGATGATTGGAGAAAGATTGGTGAAGAGCGGAAGACTGTTTTATGGAAATCTGTTCAGGTAATCCGTTCATCTTTTTTAATTACCATCAGTTAAATCTTTCTTACATACTGTTAAGTCAACTTTGTTTTTATATTTATTTTAGATACGGTTTGATCTTGATGGAGAATATGAGAAGGCGGCTGTTATGAAGCAGATGGGATGCTTATGGAGGGCATCTAAATCAAGGCTTGTTAAACAAATACGAGATGCGCATAACCATTCGGACCGAATGAAGCTAAGGCCAGACAATATTCCAACTGCAGAATGGAGGAAGTTTGTGAAACTAAAGACAAGCCAAGAGTTCAAGGTAATAACTTTTACGTTTAAGTGGTATGTGCCTTTAATGTGTACTAATTTTTGAGTCAGGCTGTTTGCGATTCATACAAGGAAAGAAGGAGTAAACAAATTCCTCACACCTGCAGTCGCAAAGGGATGGTTAGATTGGCAGAGGACATGGTAACTACCGCTCTTTCATGTGAATCTTTGTGGTAATGCTGAGCTTTTCTTAAAAATGTCTTACGTATTGGATACATTTCACTGTGTAGAAAAAAGAAAGCTCAGAACCAGCTGAAGTTACACGGCTGAATGTATGGGTGAAGTCACGGACTAAGAAGGATGGGACAGCATTAAACACGGATGCTGCTTCTAAAATAGTAAGTTTCATTCATTGTAAGAGAAACACTCTGAAAATGTGTGACACTTAACTGTTTTAATCGAACTCTTACCAGCAAAAGGCCAATGAGTTCATTCAATCTGATACTCCGTCGTCGTCGTCTTCTAACCCAAAAGAAGACTGCCTGGCGCAGATATTAGGACCTGACAACCCTGGACGACTCAGGACAATGGGCCGCGGAATGAGCATGAGCAAGCTTGCTTGTTTCGAGGTGAAGAGAAAGTATGTCACAGAAATGCAACAAACTCAAGCTCAATTGCAGCAGCAGGTCCATGAATTACAGGAGACTCTTGCGAGAATGAATAGCCACGTAAGTTTCTTCACATATCTCATTTTTGTTCATCTGTTTGGCCTTATGTTACCAACAATGATATACCTTTTTTTCAGCGTCCAGAGATTGAGGTGGGTGAAAACTCGGCAGCAAAAGTAAGCATTTTATTCGAATGTGATTGTCCTTGTAACTTGTCATACAAGTTCTCATGTTCTAAGTATTAATTTTTTTTTGTTTGTAGTCTGTAAACCAAAGGAAGCAGACCAAGTGTATTCTATTTGATTGGTCTGGCTCCGAGTATAAAGTTGCTGAGGCTCGCATTCTATCTTCTGATCACATGGACTTCGTCAACAACGTACCATTAGGGCCTAATTCTGTGAAGGTGTCTGTTGATACAGTGATTAAAGGAGATGCCTTTCTTTGGAGACCTGCTCCGAATATGTATACTATTGCCCATGCTGTAGGAGAGACCATTGCGTGGCCTCAGAATTGTGTTGTCACGCTTGCTGAGGAGTTAGAGTTAGAAGATATTCCGCCAAAGGTACATTCTTATTAACCAAACCCTCATTCGTGATTTATGGTTGTTAAAGTTTAGCTGTGTATAACGTATATATATTTCACTAATAGCGGGAGATGTTTCTGACTTATGTGAATGACAGAGCCCAAGCACAACCTCTCTGAACAAGTGCAAACTTCTACATTGGTTAACTAATGACGACGAACCTGTTGCCGAAGGCCGTTGGCAGACTCGTGATCCCAAAGCTTTGGTGAACGGTCTTCCTCTTGGACCAAATGCCATTAAGGTTTTTGTAGATGAGGTGCTACAACCCGATACCTTTCTCTGGCGACCCACTGAAGAACAGTCAAATCTTCATGAGTCTTTGAAGTCCTTTGTAGCATGGCCAGCGAACAGAGTTCATGTTCTAGTAGAGGACTTCAGTACGGAGTCACCGTATAGTGTATCTCCTCGTATGCAAGGAATTACGCCTTCTGCTCCTGTCAAGAGTTTGAAACCAATGTCACAATCTCCTTCGACTTCAACTCAGCAGGTTTTTTTTCTATATTTGTTTTATAACTAGCCTAACTTGGAATACAAATTAAGAATGGTGAAACTGATGAGGTACTTACGCGCAGAAGAGTAGTCCTCATCAGCATGTGAAAGAAGATCAAAAATGCAGACTGCTGGACATTAGTGGACAGAAGAGGGTTGTCGCTGAAGGGCGCTGGTCTTCGAACAACCCTGAACAGCTTGTGCATTTTGTTCCTTTGGGACCTAATGCGGTCCGCGTGTGGGTGGATGTGGTGAAGGTCAATGACGCACAGGTTTGGAAACCAACTTCAGCAGTAGAGTGCATGGAGGATGCTATTGGAACGATAATAGCATGGGCAGAAGACAAAGTTGTTGTCTTTTGATGTGAAGTAAGTCTTGTGGACTACTCTCTGTTCCCATTTATATCTACCTATCTCTTTTGTTTGAACTAAGTATTGTATTTGAGACAAATCACTTAGTCTCTGATTTACTATGACATTTTGGTATTGTATAATGTATGGATATTGTTCTTAAAAGAAGTTTTATGAGAAATATATGTTTCAATATCAGTCTTTGTTTATTCTCCTTGTCTGTAAATCTGGTATATGGTTCCAATCCTTTTGGTTTGTGGTGGTGATCCTATTGGAAACCCGATTGCGTTTCTAGACCGTGACAATAGCGGATAATTGTGGTCATTGAAGGCTGCATTAGTAGCAATAACGTTGAGCTACTATCCACATAGAAACAGCGCTAAACCAGAGCTACAAAATGTGAAAGAATAACTCGTTTATAAAGCTATTACTACTAAAATGATCGCAAAAATTGTAGGCTATGATTGTCATATTCATAGCGACATTAAATAGCTATAACTAACTTTAATATAGCATTGTATTGTTGTTATCAAATAATTTCATATAACAAACTAAAAGTGCTATTACAGATACTGGCTATTATAGCAGACGTAGAAAAACGCTATCATATGGTCGTACTCTATTATAGCGTAGGTTTTTATAGCATATGTGAAAACGCTATGTATACCGTATAATAGCGTTAATCGTCTGCTATCAATGGGGGTATTTGTTGTAGTGCAGCAGAAGTGATGTGATCATGGACACACATGCTTTGGATGAGGTTCCGGAAGCAGCATTGGTCATTCCTGAAGGTCCTATCACTCGATCTAAGTCCAAGAAGATAGCTGGAGCTGTTCGGAAGATGCTTGATGACGTGCGGATCAAGGAAGAATGTCAACTTACGCATGGCGCTCTCATCTCAATATCATACATGGATTCGACTTGAGGTTGGCCGCAAGCTAAGTCGTTGTACTCTTTTTCCTATGCTCGGTTTTGTCCCGTTGGGTTTTTCGAGCAGAGGTTTTAATGAGGCAATGACTTATGCTTATATCTACGGTCCAATTTCATGAGAATGCCAAATAACACAAGGATCAAGCATGAGAAGCTCAAGGATCCCTCTTATCCCTTTCTTTTAATTTTAGCTATTAACTTCCAAATTTAAGACTTCAAAGATCGTGTGATCTTTCTTCTTCCTCATTTCTTTCTCTATAAATACTCATCTTTGTCAATTGAAACTTGACCACCTTTTTTTTTTATATAAAATATTTTGAGAGAATTTCTCTTTTGTTCCTTTGGGACTTTTCGATTTCTTGGTGGATTTAGCCAATCAATCTCTTCGTTTTCTTTGGTGGATTTAGCCAACGAAAACCCAGCACTGTTCTTTGGTGGATATAGCCAACGAGCAAAGATCGATCTTAGGTGGATATAACCTTTGATCCGTGGTTAATCTCGTGCCGATCATAGTACGAGACGGAGCCGTTCGAATTCCATCTCCGCGATCCAAGCCTTCACCGTTTGGGTCCGGGTCCTATCTTTCTATCAATCCGATTACGAGCGTGAGATCCCATCAAGAAGTCCTCTGCAGAGATCAATTCGAAGATATACACCATGTATAACGATCTGAATGGTGAATGGGAAGATCGAGGCTGTGTGGACTCATGTGAAAAAGCTGGATGTTCAGGTTGCTCAAACGGCTGAGGCTGTTAAGAGACCGCATGGAACCCTTCCTGGGAAGGGAGAGACGAACCCCAGAGAGGATTGTCATGCAGTTATGATTCATGGTGAGATGGAGATTTTACCAGAGCAAGGAGGTTTGGGAGTTGTTAAACAAATTGTGAACTTTGAGGAGCAATGCATGAGAGTTGAAGATGTTGCAGGTTCAGTTGATGATAACCTAGACATGAGGCCCGTTTACACAGCTCCACCACCATATGTTCCTAAGGTCCCCTATCCAGTTTCTCCTAAACACTTGAGGAAGCCTATTACTGCAGAGAAGCTAGCTGGGTTTGATAAAATGGTGAGAAAGCTTCCTCCTACAATCTCATTCGAAGAAGCCTTAGAGAAGCGTCCCTTGTGTGATTTCTTTGTGAACTGCAGAGAAAGTTTGGAAGATATTAAGGCCCTCTTTATCAAGGTGAGGAGTACACCTCCACCAATGAAGCAGTTGGTTAAGGTAGATGACCCTGGGAAGTTTGTTGTTCCCTGCTCCATTGCTGGAGTTCGATTTGAAGAGTCTCTCTGCGATTCTGGATCTAGCGTGAATCTGATGTCAAGAGCTATTGCAGAGAGGTTGAGAGTTGCTGATATAAACCCTCCAGGTTTCACTCTCACATTCGCAAACTCTTCAACCACTACCCCATACGGGACCATTCCAAACTTATCTGTTCAAGTTGGAAATTGTCTTGTTCCAACTGATTTTCAAGTTGTACAGATGAGCAAGGATTCTGATGTGCCGTTGATTCTCGGAAGACCCTTTTTGGCCACAGTAGGTGCAGTTGTAGATCTGCCTAATAAGAGAGTCTCTTTCTCTAAAATCGACAAGAAGGTCTTCTATAAGGCCATCCCCACTACTGGAACCACCAAACACGCTTCCTGTATCAGCATTGTCAATGGAGAGAAGCTTGGAGTCGATCCTCAGAAATAACCTTGCGATATGAGAGTTGAGGAAGTCCTGGATGGAGACTCTCACATCATTATCAAGGAAGTTAGCAAAAAGGAAAAGGTAGAGGGACATGTAAAGAGAAAAGGGGTCAAGGGAGATCCTCTTATAACATTGCTACCTCAAAGACGTATTGGAGATACAATTGAGTATGAGGTGAAGTGAAAAGGTACCTCGAAACCTTTCTCTAAAGTCAGAGCTATCCTCACATCAGAGCTGAAAGAGAAAGAACAAGATGCTGTGAAGGGTCTGTTGAACAGAGTTCTGAAGCTGAAAATGTCTGACTGCAGGGCTTGTTTTGGAACAAGCTCCCCTACTCATCCTCATTGATGCATGTCATACAAGTCGAGCTTAAGACTTTAAACCAAGCGCTTGGTGGGAGGCAACCCACCGGTAAGAGTCCCTAACTTGAGTTTTTAAATTTTTGGTTGCTAACTTTCAGTTTTGTTTTTCTCTTAAAAAAAAAAAAAAAAAAAAAACAAAAACAAAAACAAAAAAAAAGGAGGACCGATCGACCGGTTGCTGGACCAATCGATCCGGAGGAGTCTCGCGAAGGGAACGACACAGAAGGCTCACAAAACGATCGATCTGTCTTAGCTCGATCGTTCCCCCTTCGAGCATTCCGCGCAGAAAACAGCAGAAGCTGGACTGAGTGACGGAGCAGAAGCTGATGGGCGCTTAGAGCCTTTCCAGAGCCGCAGTGCCAGCCCACCAGCTCAGCTATAGTGCAGTAACACCTCTCTTTCCCATTGTACTATATCATTTTTATCTTTTATTTTTATTTTCTTGAGTCTGTTTTACCTCTTTCTTGATATATTTTCACACCGCGGCGGTGTGAAGTAAGTCTGGGGGAGGGTATGCATTGTTTACTGATGCTGGTTTCTTTGTTTTGAAAATTTGCATACTGATGCTGGTTTCTTTGTTTTGAAAATTTGCATTGTCCATACACCTATGCATAAAAAAAAAATTGAAAAACCATGAAAAACAACAAGCATGTAGTTGCATTCTCATTTTAGCATTGAGTCTATGATCATATAGGATTACATTCATATGCACAGGGAACAATGACTTGATCATGCTTAGCACTTAGTAAAATGCCCTTGTTAATAATAGTATGTTGCTTGAGCATCTCTTGAATCGCTTGTATACTTCGTACTTTGATCTCTTACGCTTGAAACTCACTGCTTAGATTGAAAACCAACTCCAATGCTTAATGAAGTTAATATGAACTTAAGTTTTCTTGCTTATGGGCTCTTGATACTTAGCCATGGTCTCTATATACACATTTGGGTTATCTTTGCATCCTTCACCACTCTTTGTTAACCCAAGTGGCCATTTCATTCATAAGATGGTTTTCCCCACCCTGAACCTTACCGTCCTTTGAAGCCAATCATTACTTGCTTGAGTGAGTTATTTTTCTTGATAATGCTAGCATGTGCATAATATAGTAAGTATGGGGACGACAGTGATCAGCTTCCATTTTAGCTAGTCTGAGTTTTTCATCATTTGGCTAGCACTAGGAGAAAGAACTTGAGATTTTGGTCAGGTTTTGGGTTGTGAAAAGAAGATGAAAAGAAAAGAAAAAAAGAATGAGGTGGGGAGAAAAAGAAAGAAAAGAGCCAAAGGCCAAAAGTTTGAGAGAGAAATGAGAATAAAAAGGGAAGTAGATTAAAAGAAGGTTTAGCTCTATGTGTATTTCAAATTTAAGCAAATCCTCTAAGAAAAAGAAAAAGAAAAGAAACGAAAAGAAAAGCAGAGGATAGAAAAGAAAGAGAGAGCTAGTGTTTCAAAGTGCACTACAAGAAAACAGCGCATTTGCGACGGAAATATTTCCGTCGCAAATTTGCGATGACTTTGCGACGGAACAAGGAATCATCGCAAATCCGTCGCAAGTTTGCGATGGAAAGAATTGCGTCGCAAATTTGCGATCGACTTACGACGGTGCGACTCAAGATAAATCCATCGCAAGTTTGCGACGGATTTGCGGTTACTTTTTGTCGTCGCAAAGTGTTTCCTCGCAAATCCATCGCAAATTTGCGACGGATTTGCGAAGAAAAGTTGTTGGCCGACATGCGACCAGTTAGGTACGCACGTGTTAAATGAAGTTCACCTAACTAATTGCGATGGAATATTTCCGTCGCAAGGCAGTCGCAATTCCGTCGCAAATTTGTATCCGTCGCAAATTTCCGTCGCAAATCCATTGCAATTCCGTAGCAAAAAAAATCCTGATTCTATAAATAGTCGACGTCTTCAGTTACAATTCACACCAAAACAAATAGAGAAAAGAAAAAGAAGAGAAAAAAAAATAAATAAAAAAAGAGAGAAAAAAAATAAAACACTAAAAAATGAGTTACAGAATATATGAGTTACGAAGCTGGATGTACAATCAAAGAGATCCAGGGACCGGCGAAGTGACGAGAGAGTTTGTTGAAGGATTACAAGGATTCTTTAACCAAGCATCAAACCAACCAGAGGCTTTGCAAACCGGTAAAATATTTTGTCCCTGTCAGAAATGTAGGAACAAAAAATATGTCGCTATTGATACTTCGAAAGCACATGTATATAATAGAGGATTTCAACCAAACTATTATGTGTGGTATTTTCATGGGGAAGGTCATTATAATATTACTCATTATGATGCGGGAAACAGTGGTTCGAGTCGTGGGGTTGAGGAACAAAATTATAACGCTAGATATGATTATGGTCATGATCCTGATATATTGGGAAATGATATTGGGTTTAGGCAAGGGAATAGGTTTCATGATATGGTTACAGATGCATTTCACGAAACTACACCTGTTCTTGCTGATAATCATGTGGAAGCAATTTTGGAAGAACCCAACATTGAAGCACAAAAGTTTTATGATATGTTAGATGCTGCAAATCAACCACTTTATGATGGGTGTAGAGAGGGACTTTCTAGATTGTCACTAGCAGCTAGGATGATGACAATTAAAGGTGAAGATAACAGCAGCGAAAGTAACATGGATAAGTGGGCTGGACTATTTCAAGAGTATTTACCGGAAGATAATCTTTCTGCTGGTAATTACTATGAAATACAGAAGTTGGTTGCGGGTCTTGGGTTACCTTATGAAATGATTGATGTATGCATTGACAATTGCATGATTTTCTGGAAAGATGATGATAAGCTGCAGGAATGTCGATTTTGTGGGAAGCCGAGATACAAACCCACTACTGGAAGGAGGCGGGTCCCTTACCAACGTATGTGGTACTTGCCAATCACTGAAAGATTGAAACGGTTATTCCAATCGGAGATGACGTCAGCGTCAATGAGATGGCATGCAGAACATTCCACACATCATGGAGAGATAACACATCCCTCAGATGCAAAGGCGTGGAAACACTTTCAGACGGTACATTCAAACTTTGCTAATGAGTCCAGGAATGTTTATCTAGGATTATGCACAGACGGATTTAGTCCATTTGGTATGTCAGGGAGACAATATTCGCTATGGCCCGTCATACTGACGCCATATAATCTTCCGCCGACAATGTGCATGCAGCGAGAATTTTTGTTCTTAACTATTTTAGTGCCAGGTCCTAAGCATCTGAAGCGATCCCTAGATGTATTTCTCCAACCTTTGATTGATGAGTTGAAACAACTGTGGTATTCAGGAGTCTGCACATTTGATTACTCGCAGCAACAGAACTTCATCATGCGCGCAGTATTATTGTGGACGATTAGCGACTTTCCAGCGTATGGAATGTTGTCGGGGTGGACTACGCACGGAAGACTATCGTGTCCACACTGTTTGCATAGGACAAAAGCATTTCAGCTGAGGCGTGGAAGAAAACCTTGTTGGTTTGATTGTCACCGTCGCTTTCTTCCTATCAATCACAGGTACCGAAAGAACAAGGTTTTATTTACGAAGAATAAAGTTGTCCGCGGTCCCCCTCCGGATTATCTTTCGGGACAGGAATTGCTTGATCAGATCGATTATTATGGTGGGGAGGAGACATGCAAACGTGGGGGAAATTGGCATTGTACTGCAAACATGCCTGACGGATATGGACAAGCACACAGTTGGCACAAAAAAAGTATATTCTGGGAACTCCCATATTGGAAGGATCACCTTTTGCGGCATAATCTTGACGTTATGCATATCGAAAAGAATTTTTTTGATAACATCATGCATACCATTTTGAATGTCCAAGGAAAAAGTAAAGACAATATGAAATCGAGGCTGGACTTAGCAGAAATATGCAAAAGAAGCGAGTTGGAGATTACTAGAGACGGCAAACAGCCAATTCCGAGTTTTCGGTTGTCTGCAGATGCGAAGAGAGCTCTATTTGATTGGGTGGCCTCAGATGTCAAATTTCCTGATGGATATGTTTCCAAATTCTCACGATGTATAGAGCAAGGACAAAAATTTTCTGGTATGAAGAGCCACGATTGCCATGTTTTCATGCAGCGACTACTACCGTTTGCATTACAAGAGCTATTGCCGTCTCATGTCCACGAAGCAATTGCTGGTAAACAAGTATTTACATTTCTTTTAATTGAGTGTATGTACATAATTAAATATATATGTTTTTATTAATTTGTTTATGGTGTATATAATATTATAGGTATTGGGGCGTTTTTCCGAGATCTTTGCACGCGAACACTGACAGAAGACGGGGTTGAGAAGTTAAAAAAAAACATTGCTGTCTTGTTATGTAACATGGAGAAAATCTTCCCTACTTCATTCTTCGACGTGATGGAACACCTAACGGTACATTTGCCATATGAGGCGGATCTCGGGGGGCCTGTGCAATTCAGGTGGATGTATCCGTTCGAGCGTTTTATGGGACACTTGAAGGGAAAAGCTAAAAACCTTGCAAAAGTTGAGGGATCCATAGTACAAGGAAGTTTGACAGAGGAAACATCTAACTTCGCGTCTTACTATTTTAGTCCAAATGTGAGAACGAGAAGAACCGCTACGAAACGATACGATGATGGAGGCGTTGCACCTGTTTATAGGCATGTTGTCCCCAGCATCTTCAAAGAAATAGGCAGACTTGCTGGAAAGTTGAAGGAAAAATCGTGGGACAATGAAGATTTGAGTGCGGCTCACAATTACATATTGCGTAATCTGGATGAAGTGCACCAATTTGAGAGGTAACTTTATTCATACGTTTATACATATATATATATATATATATATATAACTCGGGATTTTTGTGCAGCATATTTGATAATCTGATCCGCCAAACATACCCTGGTTTACAAGAGCATGAGTATGAGTTTTACAAAGAACGTGACTTTGCTGGATGGTTAAAATACTATGTAAGTGCTCTTCAAATTAGTGATATATAAACTAAAACCTAACACTATATATATAATTAATTAATGTGTGTGATTGTACCATTTGTTTTTATATAGGTGAGAGAAGGCTATCATCCGGAACAAATACCGCTGTGGCTGCATGAGATTGTGAACTCTCCATTAGGAAAGACCACTACAGCACCAATGTACCGTACTCGCGGGTACATTTTCCATACGTACAAGCATGGCATGCGGAAGTCGACCGCAAATTATGGTATTCATGTCCCGGGCGAAACAAAATTCTATGGAGTTTTGCAAGAGATCATCGAGGTCACATACCCAAGAATTATCAACTTGAAATGTATCATGTTCAAATGTGATTGGTATGATCTGACACCAGGTCGAGGGGTTCGCAGAAACGAGACGGTAGGTGTCACCGATGTAAATGCAAACCGGAAATTTTCCAAGTTCGAACCCTTCATCCTTGCATCGCAGGCAGAGCAAGTGTGTTTTATTCCTTATCCTCGAGTTAGGCAAAGACGGGAGACTTGGTTATCGGTCATAAAGGTCAATCCAAGAGGTTATGTAGTTGGTTTAGACGATGAAGTGGCCATGCAGCATGACAGAGTTGCAGAAGTTTCAAACCCGATCGAATCCACAGAAAATATCATACACGTTGACCCCGAGAACAGAGAAGTTGAAGACGTCGTTGACGATTCAAGTGAAGATGGAGAAGCCGATGAATTCGAAGAGTCTGCGACTGACGAAGAAGAACGGGAGCACAGTGAAAACTCTTACGTATCTGAAAATGACAATGAAAATGACGACAAAAATGACTTTGATTACTTTTAAGGTTTTTCTTTGTATTTTAATTAGTTGTTTGTATTTAAAATTGCGATGAATTTGTATTTCTCTGCTAGATTTGACGTCACCGGGTGGCTTTTTGTTCCAGCCACCGTCACTGTTGTTTCCGATATCCTCCTGATCGTTCCCAGTACCCCAAGCTGCTTTGTTATCATTTCCCGGTTTGTCATTGGAGTTAATTAGAACCCCAGCTATACCAGTTTCCGGCAGATGATGAATCAGTGGAAGGCTTTCTAGTGTTTGATTCTAGTACTGTTTAAATCCAGCGTCATCCTTCTTACCCCAAGAAGATCCTCCGTCATCTTCTAAACCCCAAGAAGATCCTCCGTCATCGTTTTTACCCCATGATGATCCTCCGTCATCCTTTTTACCCCATGTTGATCCTGGATCTTCTAGGGGTAAAAAAGATGACGGAGGATCAACATGGGGTAAGAAGGATGACGGTGGATCTTCTTGAGGTAAAAAAGATGACGGTGGATCTTCTTGGGGTAAGAAGGATGACGCTGGATTCAAACAATACTAGAATCAAACACTAGAATGCCTTCCACCGATTCATCCTCTGCCGGAAACTGGTCTAGCTGGGGTTCTATATAACTCCAATGACAAACCGGGAAATGATAACAAAGCAGCTTGGGGAACCGGCAACGATCAGGGGGTTATTGGAAACAACAGTGACGGTGGTTGGAACAAAAAGCCACCCGGGTGGCGTCAAATCTAGCAGAGAATTGCGACGGAATTGCGATGGAAACAAAAAAAATTTAACAATCCATCGCAATTCCGTTGCAAGTTTGCGATGGTATTGCGATGGATTTAAAATATTTTGTGTCTCCATCGCAATTCCATCGCAAGTTTGCGATGGCATTGCGTTGGATTTAAAATATTTTGTGTTTCTTGCGATGGATTGTTAAATTTTTCGGTTTCCATCGCAAAACCGTCGCAAGTTTGCGATGGAATTGCGAGGGATTGTTAAATTTTTCGGTTTCCATCGCAATTCCATCGCAAAATTGCGTCGGTTTTGCGATGGAAACTCAAGTTTTAGGGTTTAGGGTTTCCTATTTTTTGTATATCAAGGGTTTTAGGTAATATAATCTTATTTTGTACTGTATAATTCAACCCTAAAAGCGTTTTAGAATATTAAATCGGTTTCTCTTGAACTCCGTACATATGAAGCTCATTGAAGCTGACGACGTATATAACATTAGAAACGGTTTTGTTGAAACATCGACCATATATATATATATATATATATATGTATGAATGTTCAATATCTATATTCATATTCAAATTCATCTACTAATTAGCATATATATTCAGTATCTACAACCCTTATTACTCCGTAATCAAATCTCTAAACCCTAAACCCTAAACCTAAGTTTCCATCGCAAAGTTACGACGGAATTGCGATGGAATGGGGCAATGCCGTCGCAATTCCATCGCAATTTTGCGACGGAATTGCTATGGAATTGTGCATTACCGTCGCAATTCGCTAGCAAAGTTGCGATGGCTTTGCGAGGAACATGTTAGAAACCCTAATCGTGTTCGGATTAGGGTTTCCAACATGCTCCTCGCAAATCCATCGCAATTTGGCGAGGGAATTGCGACGGAAATGCCCCATTCCATCGCAATTCCGTCGCAAAATTTAGGGTTTCCAACATTTCCATCGCAAATCCATCGCAACATTGCGACGGAATTGCGAGAAAATGGGGCATTTCCGTCGCAATTCCCTCGCAATTGTGCGATGGATTTGGGATCGAATAAAAACTATATATATTATCGGCCTCGGGTTTGAGCTTCGCTCAAACCAACCCCCGAATCGATTTTCTCTCCGCCGCCGACGTCTTTTCCGCGCAGACCGCCGACTTCTTGCTCGCTCAGGCCGCCTCCGCGCCTCCGCCTCCGCGCCGCCGCCTCCGCCTCTCCGCGCCGCGGCCGCCGCCTCCTCTTCTCTCTGCGACCATCCTTCTCTCCGCGCAGAGCGGTGCCGCCATCTCTCCGCGCAGACCGTCGCCGCCTTCTCTCCACGCAGACCGCCGCCTTCTTCTTCCCGCCGCCGTCGTCCTCCGCCACCGAAAAATTCTCCCCGCCTACTCTACGGTTAGTTTATTTTGAGATTATTTTATGGTTTGTTAAGTGATTATTGGATTAGGTTTAGATTATTGGATTAGTTAGTTTATTGGATTTGTTACGGAATAAGGAATTTTAGATCTAAGATGTATTGTTACATATAATTAGCTAGATGGATTACTTAGATAATTAGTTTAGTTTAGATTGTTGATTAGTTTGTTAGGTGATTAAATTAGGCCATGAATGTTTTACTAGTTTTTGGAATATAGATTATGGTTTTTGAATTTTTGTTTTTTGATTTTTAGGGTTTGGTTTTTGAATTTTTGGTTTTTGATTTTGTTGTAGATTTTAGTTTTCAAAAAAACTTTATTGGTGTTTTTCATAGTTTTTTGTTTTTTTGGTATAATATTTATAAAATAATTAATAAGAAAACTCAAAACATTACAAGATTTTTGATAAGTATATTATAAAAGTATGAGATTATAAATCATAAGTGATGTTATTTTTATTTTATCTCTTACTGTTATATTTTTACTTTTAATATTATTCTGTTAATTTTTGGCAGATGGATCAAGACAACACGTACATACAGTACATGAGTCAGCAGGGATCCGAGGGTTCCCGTGGTGGTTCCCGTTGTGGTCGTTCCGTTCCCGTGAGGAGTCACGGGCACACTGCTACTAGTTCCCTTGGTTCTACGGGACGGGAGCAGCAGGAGCGGGCACGGTCTCGGACTCCTTCCCCACCTCGTCAGTCGGCCGCAGTTGAGGCCGCGGTTGAGGCCGCTAGAGCCCCATTTTATGCGGCCATGAGGGAGATTTTAGAGGAGCCCGGTCATGGTTTTCTCCCTCATCTTCATCCACACCCGCCCACCGGGAACTTTATGGTAAGTACTTTTTAATTTTTATTGGTTTTTGTTTATTTTATATTGTATATTTTAAAATGTTTAAGTGTATTGTTTTCTTTTTCAGGTTTTCTCATGATTCGTCCGTCGCTTCAGCAGTTACGGAAATCTTTGAAAAAGATTACCAAGATCCTATTGCCCGGTGGAAGGATGTGAAGGAACCCGTTCTCCAGCCTTGGTTCTCTACTTTTGCTGTAAGTTTTAGTGTATTTTTTATTAATTTTTAAAAATATTTTCTTATTGCTGATCACTAACATTATATTATTGTTTTTTGATTTTTTTTTTCAAGCGCAAGTATCACTGGGAATCTGGCGTTACCGCGAGGGTTTACCATGAGTTCTGCGCCAAAGTCCATGATCGGTTGCCCGATATGGTACATCGATGGAAGAAGTCGTGGATGGCTAAGGGTGATGATGCCAAGCCACCTCACTTCCATCGGAATGTGTGGGGGGGCTTGATTGCTTATTGGTTGAACCCCGATCACCAGAAGAGGAGTGACAACAGCAAGTCCGCTCGAGGGAAGAGCAAAAATTATGTACATCGATCCGGCCGAACTTCTTACGTAGCCCGCGGCCGAATGCTTGTAAGTTTTTTTTTTAATTATTTTTTAACAATATCTTTTGTTTCATTTATTTCTTATCATTTTTATGAAATGAAAAATTATTTTATAGGCCGAGGAACAAGGGGAATCAGAGACGGATTTGCTGGCAGTTCTCGCGTATGCCAAACGGAATCCGGATGGCACTTTCCTGGATGAAGATTCTGAGGAGCTCTACAACGACGTTAACTCAAAACTACAAGAGTTGACTCAGAATGATGATCCCGAGAGCGTCGCTTCTGGTTCTTCCGTGGCCGTGAAGAACAAGATTTTTCTTGAGGTAAATTTGTATCATTTTTTTAGTTTAAATTATTTTTATTCTTATGTATATTGTTGGCTTCTTAATTTCAATGTTTTTTTTGTTTTTTCAGTCCGCTCCCCGTAGAAAGGGGAAGATTTGGGGGGTTGGTTCTCTTCAATCCCAAATCGATCCTGGGAACGGTTATGTTTGCGGTTCTACTTCGAGTCGGTTCCCGGATCCCAACGAGGTTGCTGTGTTGAAGGAGGAATTGACTGCAATGAAGACAGAATTGACGACAACAAAGACGAAGGTTGCGGCGTTCGAAGAGATCTTCGACTACTTGGGCAACTCGGATCCGAAGCTCAAGGAGATTATGAGCCGTTTGCGTCATGGCCAGCAGCAAGCCGAGGGCGGAACCGGCAGATCGGATCAGGACGGACCCAGCGGACCATCTGTCGATTTTTAGTTTTTGTTTTATTGTTTTTTTATGTTATTTATGAATATTTTTATTTAATTTTTAATGATATTTGAATTAAAATTTTATTTAATTATTTGATTTTTCGTTTTTAGAATTTTATTTATTTATTTATTTAAAAAAAAATTTTTTAAAAAATTTAATAATTGAAAAATTAAAAATTAAAAAAAAATATGAAAAAACTTGCGACGGAAAATTTATCAATCGCAAACTTGCGATGGAATTGATTCCGTCGCAAGTGTGCGATGGAGTAGTTTCCGTCGCAAACTTGCGATGGAATCAATCCCGTCGCAAGTTTGCGATGGATTGAGACGGCCGTATTCCGTCGCAAATTTGCGATGGATTGCGACAGATTTAAGTCCATCGCAAGTTTGCGACGGAAGTATTTCCGTCGCAAAACGATCGCAATTTTGCGACTAAATATATGTACTCGCAAATCCGTCGCAAGTTTGCGACGTAATGAATTCCATCGCCAATTTGCGACGGAATGAATTCCATCGCCAATTTGCGACGGAATGAATTCCATCGCCAATTTGCGACGGAAATGATTGTCTCGCAATTCCGTCGCAAATGCCGATTTGCGACGGAATTGCGACGAGATTTTTCGTCGCAAAGCGCCTATTATTCTTGTAGTGGTGATAATCTTCCCAGGAATTCAAAAGAAGTGTGATGAGGGGTTTGGGTTTTATTTTTAAGTCTGTTTGGGGTTTAGAACACAGGTTAGGAATTGGGTAGAAGAATGGAGGTTAATCATTGTATGCATCAATTGTCTTCGTCTTCCTAACTTATGCATAATGTGTAGCATTCCTACTTGTTGAGTGTTAACCACCAAAAACATTTGAACTCCACTAAATCACATGTAAACCTTTCCTCATACCAAAACGATTGGATTCGATCAATTGCCCATCTGCGAGACTTCACCTTTGTTAACCTGTTAATTGAATGTGAGAGTTGGTTGATGTTTGAGTTTAGTAATGCTTAGGCTTGAGTGTAGAGCAAAGAATTGTGAGATGCGATAAACCTTGAGAAGTTAGAGTTATTTCAGATGTTTGCTCCTGCACCATGCTATTATTATCTTAGGACCTTGTATTGAAGTGCTTTGCTATGATCCCTTCGGTTATGCATTCCGGCATTCATCCCTCCATCTAGGTTTGTCTTTGGTTGTTTTCCTCGAGGACGAGTAAAAGACAAGTCTGGGGGATTTGATATGTATGGTTTTTATGCCATTACAGCATGTGTTTCATATAGTCTTAGGATCATTTTGCACTGCATTAGTGTTTTCTATATGCATTTTAGTCTTCATTTGCATTGTCTTGCATTCTAGAGTCCCAGATAGCTTTCATTTCATTTTGCATTGCATTTGAGTCATTTTCAGGTCAATTGGAGTTTATAAGGAGTTTGGAGACTTGTCAAAGAAGAGTGGTCGAGCAGAAGATGTGAGGAAACACACAATATGCCGATGAAGCAGAGTGCAGATCGAGCGCCCACTCGATGGAGCGCCCACTCGGTCGAGCGCCCACTCGATCAAGCGAAACTCGGTATCAAGACAGGAAATTGAGTTAGCTTTCATTTGGCACCGGTTTGAGGTCATTCCGATAAGCGGTTAAAGAGTTATGACGATTTTTGTGAAGACATGTCAGTCTGACGCTGCACTCGACCGCTCAGGCCAATGGTGCACTCGACCGCTCAGACCATTGGTGCATTCGACTGCTCAGCTCCACCAGCCACTCGACCGCTCAGCTGCCACCAGCCACTCGACCGCTCACCTGCACGCAGCACTCGACCGCAGCCCATTCAAAGCCCACTCGATCGAACGGCCCATAGATAACTCGATCAACCGACCACTCGACCGACCACTCGACCGACAAGTCGACCAGCCGCTCGATCGACCGCTCGATCGAGCATTCGATCAGCCAGTCGATCACCGATTCGACCCGCTTGCCCAAGTGCCAGTTCGACCCGTTAGCCCGAGCACCTACTCGACCCGCTCGCCCGACTACCCACTCGACCGAGTTCCCGTTCGATCGATTCGCCTTCAAACCGGATTAAACCGAACTCGACCTGGCAACTACTTAGACCTATTTTTCAGCCATTGTTAGGCTACGCTTTCTTTTGAGTTTTTAGACTTGGTGAGATACCCCGTTTTTCATTGTTTTTAAGAGAGAAGAATCTGAACCTTCTTGTGACAGTTTTTGGAGAAGATTTATGAACCCTATTGTTTACTGTTTCTCATTTCTTAATCAATGAATTTCATCTCATCCATAGTTGTTACTTATTTCGCCATGTCTGAGTAGTCCTTTAGCTGGATCTAGGTTTTTCAAGGGAGTTCATGAGTTAGATAACTGAATGCAAATGAGTTAGATAACTGAATGCAAATAGGACCTCTTATCTATCGTTTTCGCCATTGATAGTCTTAATGCTAAGATTGATTTGATCACTTGATCTTAGATCTTAGGTTAATCTGTTCATCAAAAGTGTAATAGGTTGCTAGAACAATCATTGGTGAGCGATCCATCCTTAGCCTGCGAGAGTTGATGCTAAGGTGGATCGTGAACATATCATTCCTGTTCATTAAGGCTTGTCTGCAATTGCTAGGTTCAAACGACAATTTAGACACCTCGGTTGTTAGATAAAGTTGTTGACGCCACGACAGTGGGTTTGCATAATTTTATGATTGAGTTCGAAACCTGTATTGAATCATCCCCCTGAATAGTCATTCGATTCCTTTCCAAGAGCTCCCGCGAATTACCTCGATCTAGTGCTTCTTTTACTGAATTTATTTAGTCATTTACATTCGCTACTTGATACTGAATCAACAAACAAACCATATTCTTGTCTTAGCTCTGTTTTAAGTCTCTTAGTTTCATAGTGTAACACTGGTCCTCTGGATTTCGAATCCTTTATATTACATCTTCATCATTGTATGGTTGCAGTAGAGAAAATGAACTTATTTCTAGTTTATCAAAGATGTGTTAGTAGTCCCGGTTTTGTAAAGAAGAGAGAGAAAGTTGACACTGACAAAGAGCAGAAACTGAAAGAGCAAAAATAGGAAGAGGAAATACAAAGATGATATCAATGGCGAGCGCTCTGGATCTTGGGAATTCGTTTGAAGAAGAAGAGGTATGTCTCTTAGACTAACAATTCTTACTTGCTTGAACCCTTGAGCAAACACTCTTTTTTTGTGTGTTCCCTGCCATTTTTCTCATGATAACAGCGGATAATTTAGACAGTTTCAAGGTTTATTCTTGCCACATTATACTTTCAGTTATGAAGTCTATACTGTTTTAACTTGCAGGGATCAAGGCGAGAAACGAGATTTGCAGCAACAGGCGCTGCTAATGAATTGGTCCAGAAGATTGAAGAATCTTCTAAGCCTCTTGGATTCGATTTCCAAAAGAGAAACTACAGTAAAACCTCTATAAAATAATAATGTTGGGACTTTGAAAATTTATTATCTTATAGAGTTATTAATTTATAGATAAAGTAATAATTATTATTTTATTGATAAAGTAATAAATTATTAATTTATAGAGAGATTTTTCGATTTGAATTTTTAATATTCATTAAAAAAAATATAAATGTGATTTTAAACACTGTAAAATTTGTTCAGAATATGTCGTATCAATAATTTTGAAAGATTTAATCAAATTTGAAACAATAATTGAGTCATGTTTTGATTAATTACCTTATATACTTAGTTATATATGTCTATATTTATAATTATTAATTTACCTTATTATTGGGACCATATACTTACATACAGTAGAACCTCTATAAAATAATACTCGATAAAATAATAATCAATATAAAGTAATAAATTTTGCCGGTCCCGAGTCGGGCCGGTGTAAAAATTAGCAAATCTCGATAAGATAATAAGATAATATTATTTTTGAAAATCCTATGTAAATATATGGTCTCAATAATAAAGTAAATTAATAATTATAAATATAAACATATATAACTAAGTATATAAGGTAATTGAACAGAACATGACTCAATTGTTATTTCAAATTTTATTAAATCTTCCAAATTTATTGATACAATATATTTTAAAAAAAATTTACAGTGTTTAAAATAAAATTTTATTGTTTTTATGAATATTAAGAATTCAAATCGAAAAATCTCTCTATAAATTAATAATTTATTACTTTATCGATAAAATAATAATTATTACTTTATCCATAAATTAATAACTCTATAAGATAATAAATTTTTAAAGTCCCAACATTATTACTTTATAGAGGTTTTACTGTATGATTTTCAAAAATATTATTATCTTATTATCTTATCGAGTTTTGCTAATTTTTATACTGGCCCGACTTGGGACCGGCAAAATTTATTATTTTATAGTGATTATTATTTTATCGAGTATTATTTTATAGAGGTTTTATAAGGTAAACCGTTCGTGTGAAACTCTAACAGCTATTGACAGTGTCTCTCTTTTGTTTTAAACCGCCTCCTGTTACTAACCGGCACTTTGTCAACTTTAGTGAACCCCTAATGTCACCAACAAGTCCTCCTTCCTGTCATTAAGAAATCCTCAAAACCACTTATAGAAGACTTACTAATCAGAGTAGAAAAATTAAGTCTAGTTAACAACAAATT
Source organism: Erythrophleum ivorense (assembly GCA_026724425.1). Lineage (NCBI taxonomy): Eukaryota > Viridiplantae > Streptophyta > Magnoliopsida > Fabales > Fabaceae > Erythrophleum > Erythrophleum ivorense. Next base: position 7,168,842 of record JAIUCV010000071.1, on the reverse strand, counting down.
ATTATTATTATCACCCTTGTTGATAACTTCCTCGCAGTGTGGAAGTTTCCTGTTATGGATATGGAACTATCATAATTATTGCGTCACTTTCACTAAAGCGGGCTACTTTTTGTACGCAGATGAGACTTGAAAACGTGACTGCCGGAAGGAAGGGAAACCTAAAAGTGGCGACTGAGGTACATTATGCACTCAAATACTCTTTACTTTCTATTCCATTGGTATCTGAATCTGAATTGGAATTAAAGAAGTGGTGTTATCTGTAATGTTTTGTAGATATTTCAAGTATCACCTTCTCTTCATATGGTTGAAGTCCAATTTATGAATCTGCGAAATTGTTATTTAATTTCTAGGAATGTCTCTTATCTCTGTTCATCTACTTTCTTTTGCAGTTCTACAAGAAGCTCTCGACCACACTTAACGATGTGGTTTGGAAGTCCGGCGAGAGCTCTGATAAAAACAACAAATAAGTAAAAGACTGATTTCAAGTCTGCTTGATCAGTTTGGTTTATCTTTTGTTTTTTCTCAAGACTCCATTCTTTTTAAATATTAAAGACAAAAAAATGATGAGATTTGACTCTTGTACAGGTCGAAGGTTGAGCACTAAGGTGTTTATATATTTGCGGACTTCGATTGTAGAAGTAGAACATTCTGTTGTGTCATGTGTCAAACATTATGTGGAAATGGTAGCTATTACAACCGTGTTGTTCATTAAACATGAAGCTGGTTCGTGATACGACTTCGTTTTGACGAAGATGTAGAAAGTAAAATAAGACAAAACGGCAGCGTTTCAAAAACTAATTTGGTAACACGATTTTTTTAAAAAAGAACGCCGTTGCCGGTGATCGAACCGGGTCACCCGCGTGATAGGCGGGATTATCAGGTATTATAATCAATATTTATCCTACAACGACTTTGATGTTTTCAAAACGTAAAAACTAAATATATCTAGGTATTATAATCAATATTTATCCTTACTGAAATTATGAACAAAATAAAGGCAAATTCGTTAATAGAGAGATATGGCTCAAAGCTGAGAAGAGAAGACCATTGTAAGAAGTAGATTACATTGGTGGAAGTGGAAGGTTTATTTTGGTTATATTGACCGCTCTAAACATTTATAAAATACTATCATCAATCAATTGAATGGAAAGCTTAGCCGTTGAACAAAACAAGACAATGCATTACAGTTCTTATAAAATATTATTCTTTACACTACAAGTAAAAACATTTTCAGAAAATAAAATTGCGAAAAATGTATTAATTTGTTTTTAGAAATAGGTTATATATGCTTGTATTAATTTGTTTTAAAATATTAAAACCATACTTATTTCGGTTTGGTTCGGTTCATATAGTCTCGGTTTTCAGTTTGGATATTTTTGGTTTCATTATTTTTGATTTTCGATGACAACATTGTTTTAAACAATCCCAAGACAAAACACAATCCGTTTACTTCCTACATTATCTTAAAAAGTATAATTCCTTTTGCAGATCAAAGCCGCTGTTTTGGAAACAACAAACAATAGTTCCAAACACAAAAGAAACTAAGAGGAAGCATAAAAAAAGAGACTAGAGTATCAGCTTCTATAGACTATAGGTTCTTGTTCCAAAGCTAAAAGGCTCACATTGAGATTCATCAAACGGGAGAGTTAAAGAGAGCTTACATTGCTGATTTTAATCCAACCATGGAAGATAACCAAACACAATAGGCCCACATTCTGTGCAAGAGCGCCAAACCGAAATATTTGAATCCATCTTCTCCAATAAATGTTTTTTTTTTTTTTTTTTCGCTTCAACATCTCCAAAAACTCTTACCTTGGAAAGACATTATAAGTGTCTTTCGTGATTATAAAAGCAAGTGGCAAGTTTCATCTCATCGTCAATGAAGAAACTCACATGCCTCGTAAAAAAGGTGTAGCACCCAATCTTGGTGATGTGGGTTGTAAAAAAAAAAATGTACCTTGAGAAAGCGTTGTGAGTTCCTGTTTCTCCTAGTCTTGATAATGGATTTTTCTCCTTTGCTCGATGCATCAAGGTGCCTCAGCCTGTTGAGTTATTGACTTATGTTTTTCTTTTTACATTTTATCTCGTACATTTTCTGATCATTTTTTGTTTCAATGAAGATTTTGATTTCGCATAAGGTTTTCTCACCGTTTCCTTCGATCTATAATGAGAAGTTGGTAACATAAAACAAGGAATGATACATACACTAACATAAAACAAGAAAGGATACATACAGGGATGTGAATAAATGATTTGCGTTTTTTTCTTTTTTTGTGAGGGGGGTAAAAATATGATTGTATAGTATTATTATACACAAAGAAAAATATGGAAATACATGATTTTCGTATTTGTACCTCAAAACCGGCTATATCATCCATAAGACAACATTTGGCACATAAAACCTTGAATAGTTTAAATGAGATTAATTTATAAAAGACAAAAATACATGCTGGAAAGTTTAAACTAAAAGCTGGAGTCAGAATACAAACACATTAAATATCTAGAGTAGACGATAAGAATAAAATAAGTCGGATGTAGCTGGTAGATAGACAAAAGTAGCAGCGACGGTTCTGCAATTATCAAAAGACAAAAATCCATGAATTAGTGAAAAAAGATACTTGGTTATCAAGATTCAAAAATCAATATAAATTCTAAGGAAACTACCTGCTGCCGGAACCTATAGATCACCAAAAAATTCACAGGGATCTATTTACAACATCGAGTCGAAGGGATCATAGGCGAAGGGATCAGTACGGCCCATCAAGTAACAACGCTCACACCCATCAAAGTCATTAAAGCCATAGTATTCGCCTCTGCCTCTAGCCAACGTCACCTCAAGCTTTCTTCCTCCCATGGATTTTCCATTTAGTGCCAACGCCTTTTCATTGCCTACACCATTTCTCAGATTAATGAAAGCAAATCTGTTCAAAAAAAAAAAAAAAAAAAAAACAGTCAAATCTTTAGTTTACATATAAACTTGATGATAGAGTGAGTAGTGAGAAAGAACAAGTCACAAACCCCAAGGGAACACGAGTTTTACACTCTATGGGAACAAAAACCCTTGTGATCTCTCCACAAAAAAAGAAAAAGTTACTCAATGCTTTCTTGATTTCATCCCTAGTTCGCAATTTCTCAAATCCCGTAACGAAAATGGTTTGATGATTGTTGCCCTTGGCATCTTCACAATCGAAACAGCAAGTTTCTTTAGCTTCCTCTGGGTTTTCTCTCTGCTACAGACAAATATATATATACATCAGCAAAGCAAGTATCAATCTACAAAACAAATGCAAAAGCTAGAAAACAAACAAATAAACAGAGTCCTACTAGCTGTACCTTCAAAGAAACCCCTAGCAGATGGGCATTTGTCAGCAGAACCTCTTGAATTTTTTTCATATCTTCAGAAAGATCTTTGATTGATTTCTTCATGACTGTCATTTCCTGCAATTAGGTTGTTTAAAGTAATTAATAACAAAACTGGTGGCATCATCTTAAACAAATAAAAATGTCTAACACTACTTACAACAATTATTTTATCTTCAACAGTTTCCTGCAAAAATCAACCAAAAGAAGGAAATATCCGATTTAATAGGAACAACAACAACAAAAATGTTGAGCTAAAGCTGCATAAATCTGAATCTGAATACCCAAGTTCCACAGAATCTAACCTCAGACTTCTCCTTGTGTATCTTCTGCTTCTTCAGATTTGATTTGCTCTCTGAACAAGGTTTCAACACGCTCTTACCTGATAGACGAGTAGCCAACGGGATGAGTTTGTAGAAACGTTTAGTTTGGAATGATCAAAACCAAAATCAATCAATTCTATCAACAATCTGAATCAAACCGACCCAATGATCGGGGGCCTCTGATTTACAAGATGTCTTTGCGACCGCCGATGTGGCAATTAACCAAACAAGATGCATAAATTATAGGTGTAGTGTATGAAAAATGATGAATTATCTAAGATGTCACAGTTGTGCGAACTGGGGTTGCGAAAGTTCTGACCATTACGCTTCCCAACCTGAAAATTATTAACAAAATAAAGAAAAATTCGTTAACAGGCTCAAAGCTGGGAAGAGAAGACCATTGTAACAAGTAGATTACATTGGTGGAAGTGGAAGGTTCATTAGGCCTCTTGGTTTTATCATCATCCTGAATTGAAAAGTAACAAAGAAGAAGTGTCTCAAGACTGAAAAAAAGAACAAACACGGTGTACACAAGTATAAGAAAGAACTAGATTACATCGGAGGCGATGGAGGATTTTGTGTGCTTCTTTCCCATTGGCGGCAGTAGAGAATACAGAAAAGAGTGACTGCTCGATTTATTGAGAGATGGGGCTATTTATAGGGTTTTTAATTAGCCTCCACGACGTCGTTTTATCGTATTGCGTTTATAAACATTTTGGAAATTTACCATTTCAAACATAAATTAATTACATAGTTTGGTAAAGTTAATTTGATTAAATAGGCATTAAATTTGATTTGATTAAATTTCCCATTTTAATAGGCCTTTAAGGGCGTTCACATGGGATTAAAGAAAGTTAATTTGATTGGTCCACATCAGCATTAAATATTTTACAAATTTTAAAATTGTATTATTAATAAAAATTTAAAAGAGATAAGAAAATTATATAAATTTGTATTAATAACAAAGATATTAACCTCAAATAACATTATAAATATTTTTCTTTTTGTAGTCAAATTAGAAAATTTAATTTCTTTATCTATTACTTTTGAAAACTGAAAGTATTTGATTTATATTTTTCAAAATTATATAAAAACGAATTTAAAGTCATTGAGAATGTACACATATGATTAGAAAAACTCAATTTGTTTGGTCCACATCAACATTAACATTAAACTATTTTACAGATTTTAATATGATATCATTAATAAAAATATATAAAAGATAAATAATCTAGAATTCATCCCTATTTTTAGAATGAAACAATACAAAATATAATGGGGCGTTTGCAAAACTATACTTAAACATTTCGGGAATTGCAGATCTACACCCCTCTCACTTTTTAAAATACTTACACCCCATTTTTCCTATATCATCCTTACCCTTCTAACATAATCACAAAAATGCCATTAAGTAGACTTCTTTATGAAGTCTACTTTAAATGATAATGTCCAAACCAACCTCATCTCCTACACTTATTCACGAAAATGCCATCCACTTCAATTCATCCAACCACCATTTTCAACCATAATCAAGCTTTTAATGCTTCTTCTTCCCATTTACACCACTTAAATCTCATTCTATTCACTTCTAACCTTCTTATCCACCTTATTATCTTCCATTTCATCACAAAAAACTCTATAATCCATCTCTCAAAATTTCAAGTTATTGTATGATACCATTTCCGGTCACCAAGCTCACGGCGACGGCTGGGCTTCTCTATTGAAGCTTCAAATCGAAGCAATCCGCCGTAGACGACACCGAATAGCTCTCCAAGATGACTTTTCGTTCGTTTTTCGCGAATTCAAAGCTCCGGCGAGAAGTAGACTTCTTGAAGAAGTCTACTTGTCAACGCGGGGTATAGTTTTGCAATTGACTTTTTGACATTTCGGGCTTGTAGACTTCTTGAAGAAGTCTACATTTTTCCTTTGACAACAAAAAAGTGTGGGTCCCGTTTGTAGACTTCCCTAAGAAGTCTACTGTTCGGAAAAGGTCTAGATTTACAATTGACCACACGAAGACTTTTGTCTGTGAAGTCTACAGATGAAGTCTACTCATCAGGGGTATAGATTTGCAATTGACCAAAGTCAACTTTTTCGAAGTAGACTTCTTTTGTGTATGTAGACTTCTTCATGAAGTCTACTTTCTCGAGTAGACTTCTTGATGAAGTCTACTTTGGCAGTAGACTTCATCGTGAAGTCTACTCATGAAAGTAGACTTCAATATGAAGTCTACTTTTAAAAAAGAAGTCTACTTCAAAAAAGTTGACTTTGGTCAATTGCAAATCTATACCCCTGATGGGTAGACTTCATATGTAGACTTCATATTGAAGTATACTCAACAAAGTAGACTTCATATTGAAGTCTACTTTGATAAAAGAAGTCTACTTCTAAAAAGTCAACTTTGGTCAATTCCAAATCTATACCCCTTGACCAGTAGACTTCAGTTGTAGACTTCTCCAAAAAGTCGTGATTTGGTCAATTGCAAATCTATACCCTACAGTAGACTTCCTTATGATGTCTACATTTAAACTTTACAGAGGAAGTTTACTTTGATGCTGTTTCTTAAATTCGATATTTGTGCCTAATGACTAACTACTTTTTAAAAAAATTCTTAGACAATAAGTTGTGTTAACCTGTTTACTTGCATGTGTTTCATCTTGACATGCTTAATCATTATATTTAGAAGGAAATCAATTTTCTTGTTTTTGTTCGAAAGTAGGTGATTATGTAGTAGACTTCTTACTGATGTCTACTTAGTCAATATCTCAACTAATAACGTGTTATGTCTTCTTTTTCGAAAAAGGTGTACGTAGCTGCCGTTTATGGAAAATGGGTCAAAAAGATGGTTGTACCCATGTCGAGCTTGTTGAAATGGCAAAAGATGATTATGGGGTTGACTAGAATTTTTTTTCTTATACTTGTAGCTTGATTCCTAATATCAGGTCTTAGACAAATTTTCTTCTTTGAGTACGTAAGTTTTTAAAGATAAAGATGGCTAAGTCTCCATAGGAAGTTTGTAACTTGTTTAAGATATAAACAAGATTAGTCTATCCTTTGAGGGATGGTTGTACACATGATGAGCTTGAATTTGTATTTTTTTAGTCCATTTTAGCTAGGTAAAATGCATGAAAAAACTTAAATTTGAGTTTTTTTATAAAAAAAATGTGAAGTCTACACGAAAAGTCTATTAATGAAATCTACAAATAAAGTATAATTATTTTTTCGAACTTGGTCCGTTCTAGTACAATATACAATATGTATATCATTAAATTTTAATTGGTTTTACAACACTTAGCATCTACTTCTACAATGCCGCTCATTCTCCTCATCCTCATCACATCAGAGACAAGCCGTGGAGAAACTATGGGCTTCTCCTCATCAAATCTCTTCAAGATAACCACCATTAACGGCTTCGACGAATATAGCTCTTACACTAATCCTCATCTGTTTTGCTATGAAGTACATTGACAATAGCTGCAATCTAAAACAAAAAAAAACCAATATCAACCCAATATAAAAGCACCAAAATTTCCAGACCCTCAAAAGTATCATGGGAATAGCCTCACAAATCAACATAACGCATCAAGTTATGGTTAATTAAAACAGATGATGACGACCAACAAAAAGATCAATGTCTTTCAAACAATTAAAACAGATTTAAGGAAAGTAAAAGACCCAACAAACACGTAGATAACAGAGAAACTCAAGTTGAAACACAAAACACAAAATAAGACAAGCAACACGAGAACAAAAACTGATAATTTACAGGTTACGAAGTCTTGTTCAAAGTCACATCTTCCTTTGATATTAAAGGTTACAAGCTCATCAGTTATCACAGGAAACTTCTTCCCACGTACAAGACACCAAAGCGTCTCACGTTTGTCACGGAGATTAGGCTGAAAGCGAAAAGAAAGAATAGAACATCAGTTTATAGACTTTCTTCTTTGTCCAGAGAATCACTAGTGGACCAAAAAAGACAGAGGGAGAAGATTCATCAGTGAACATTGCAAAACATCAGTTTCTAGCTTTAACACTAAAGAAACACGAGAAAACCTTTAACTTTAACAACCCATACATGCTCAAGATTCATCAGTGAACATTGAATTTGTAATTTTTTAAAAATAATGTGAAGTCTACACGAGAAGTCTACTCGTGAAGTTTACACGAGAAGTCTACTCGCGATGGAAGGAGGAGGCCGGATATGATCAGAGGAGACACCAAACCCCTGTGAGGCAGATCAAGCGCCTACAAGAAACAGATTGAAAGAATCAAGCTTAACATCCATCTCACAGACAAACAAACTCATTTAGTCTCAAAATACTTACATGGCTTTGAGATATATGCTTTCCACCGTAGATATATGCCTACAAGAAACTCATTTTTTCTCAAGCTTAAGCCATTATCTGTACGGATTTCACGATGGCACATGACGATGAGATAGACGGAGGACTATAGCGAGAGTCCGGCAGATCTGGTTGATCTGGAGGCTCCGGTGGAGGGGTCGGCTGAATCGAAGAGCGAAACACCCGAAGATGAGAGAATAGCGGCGCACAACCTAACAGATCCGACGGAGTGAACGGCGGTGACGGGAACTCCGACCTCAAGAGAACCACGGAAACAAAATTTGCAGCTGCAGAGAAGAAGAGAGTAAGCGCCAGCTAAGGAAAACAAAAACCAAACAATGAATGCTTAGTTCAGATCTAACCTTGGAGAAAAGTGTATTTAAGCAATGAATCTTCTGGCGCTCTTCAACGAAAGCATAGAATTGGGTAATACCCTTGAGCGTAAGAAGATTGGAGAAGAAGGAAAAAGAAGATTGGAAGTTCATGGTGAGAGCGTGAGAGAGGAAAGGAAAGCGCCGCCGTTCTAGAGAGGAGGAGTTTTTTAATTTATCAAAATTAGGTTATTATGGTTGTAACTCTGTTTATATATGAGGGTAAATCATCCCGGTTTAATTTAAAATTCCGGTTATGTAGACTTCTTCTAGAAATATACAGTGGAAGTATACCAAAGAAGTCTACAGTTTCTGAATTAAATCCCGTCTAAATAATTTCGATTCCCGCTCAGTTTTATTTGGATTTTAGACTTCTTCACGAAATCTACATTGGAAGTCTACAAAAGAAGTCTGCCATACCCTAAACCCTAAATCGAATGTTATACATAAAAACTTATAACATACATTAGTTTTCTTTGCATGTTCACAATTTACACTATCAACAACAAAGATATATGAACCTTAAATCATTATACAACATGTAAACTTTGTTTTCAAAAAATATTTGTCTAAACCCTAACAAGTCATACTATCAAACCCTAAACTTTAAACCTAAACTCTATCCTTGTTGGACCAAATACTCATGAAACTTATAAACTTATACATTTTAATGAGTTTGTATTTTATATAGATGACATTTGTATTTACTTAAATTACTAGCAAAAAATACTTGGTAAAATATTTTTTTATTTTGCAAGTTTGTAGACTTCATGTGTAGACTTCTTTACAAATTTTTAGCTTTGTGGCTTACTTTATCTTTGTTTTACTTAGGCTAATTCATTTCTAAGCAAAATTATTTTTAAAAGATGTCAAACATTAATGTCTTATTTATGTATAATTTGTTTGGTTTAAAGTTTTTTCTTTAATTTTATAATTTAAATTTAAGATTTTAAGGTGTTGTAGACTTCGTTTAGAAGTCTACTTTTCGTAAACTTCTTATGTAGACTTCGCCACCATGGGTAAAATGGTCATTTCGACACTCGTTTATTGTTTGTTCATAAAAGAGCAAATGGTCATTTTACACCCCTTGGGGGTATACTTTTGGTTAAAAAGTCATATTGGGTATACTTTTTTTGAAAAACAAATGTTTGGGTACAAAAATTGAAATTCCCCCAAATATAATAAAATTTTAAATATATATTATTTGAATTTAATTTGTTTTTTTATTTTAACTAATTATTAATAAAAAAATTATTTTATTCAAAATCGATAATTTAGTAACCCTATAAATTAATAAAATATCAAAATCTCAACTTTATTAATTTATAGAGTTTCTACTGTACATATCATACTATTTAGGTCTGCGTAAAATACATGTAACCAAAGGGTCCAAACCGAACCAAATAATGTCCACTCTGTTTCTGGACAAATGTTGTCCATGTCTATTTTGCTCGTGTCCATTTTGTTTAAAATTTAATTTATTCTCTTATCATTTTTGTTTAACTTTAATTTTCAAAAATAAACTATATCATCACATCAAAATCTACAATAAAAAAAAAATTAATTTTTTCTGCATATGCTATGGTTTGAATTTTTAAAAATGAAGCAAATCTCTTAAATTGTTAAAAATCCCACATCGAGTATATTTTGGGATAATAGTTCAAAAACATATTATAAAAAAAAATCCAAATAATGATCAATCATGAATAGAAAAACTGATTTAATAAGTTTTCAAACTTTAAAGTTTTTTATTTGATTTAATTTAGTTCTTTAATTGAACTGAATAATTAAATCGTATATTTTTTAAAAAATATTTTAGTTTGATCAAAATTTGAAACATAATAAAATATTATAACTTATCATATAAGTTAAATTATTTTAATTATTTAAAACTGATCAAAAACATAAAATATATATGCCATTTTGTATTTATCAAAATATAAAATTATTTTAAACATATTAAAATTTGATATATATGTGGGTTCGGAAATCCACAATCAAAATTTGTGAGTATTTTGTAAGAGATAAACTGTTATGAAATTAAAGGTTAAATTCTCATAATGTAAACGATGACAATAACCAAACCAAGTTAAAAAATCTGTATCACTCGAGATTTTGTCTAATGTAAATAAACATCTTTTAATAAAAAAAACCAATTCAGAAAAATATCACCCCGTGTAGGGCGCAGATCCAACCCTAGTTTAAATATATATATGTGAGTTCAATTTAGAGCAATTATATATCTATATAAGCAAATGATATGCAAAAATGTTTTTTTTTAAAGATGTTAACTTCATAATTCATCTCCCACTTACTATTTCTAAAACTTAGTATGCTTTAAATAAAATATAAACATTTGATTAGAATGAAATATTATATGATGTAAAATCTCTTTTACAATCGCAATATGGTACAAAAAAATACTTTATATGTTCCTAATAGTATGATATTTTATAGTTGTATTTGATTCGAATGTAAGATTATATTTACTTTTAAGTAGTAGCGTTTGATGTACACATATTTAGCCTTGTTTTAGCATCCTTTATTCATCACTTTTTGCATTCATATCACACCACATCATCACGCTTCACCTCCATTTGCATTCACTTTCCACACTTCGTAGCATTTGCATTAGCATTGCACGTTTCGTCGCATTTGGAGTTGTTATCAGGTATATTTGGAGCTTTGGAGGATGCCTTGAAGATGGAGGATGATTGCCTGATCAAAAAGTGATGAAGAGGAGACCGGAAATGATAGCTTGGAGAACAAGGAACAGCGAACTCGACGTAGTCCAGACATGCACGTCGAGTGGCACATCGAGTCAGTAATAAAGGAGCCGCCTTTCCGCGAACTCGACGTGAACCAGACATACACGTCGAGTTGGTGGTCGAGTCGGAGCCAAAGACGCAACCTTTACGCGCACTCGACGTGAGCCAGACATGCACGTCGAGTTGGTGGTCGAGTCCGCACGCGCGTGACAACTTTTACTTTTCTGTAACCTAAGTATATGTACTCTGTGATGTCAGATTAGAAAAGGATCTTAATTTTTAAGCTTTCAGAAACACAAAATCGCCCTTGTTTGTTCTTGGTTTGTAATCCAGATTTCCTTCTTAGTTTTAATTAATTTGTACTTGTTTCCTTCTTTGAACTTGATTGTCTTCTTAATCTCTTTCTTCTGATGCAAGTTTTACAGTTTTCTGGGTTTGACTTGATGAATTCGGTTTCTGAGTAGTGTTCTTAGAATCTTAAGGATGGGTTAGGTTAGTGAAAATCCGTGATTAGCAAGAGTGTTTAAGCTTCATTTTATAGTTTCCCTTCTTGATTAGTATTCTTAAAGCTGTTTCCTTTCTGATCATCTGGAACCTGAAGCTAGGCATTTCAGCACCCAGAAGGTGTTTGATGAAATGCCTGAACCAGCTTTTACAAGAGATTTGCATATCATACCCAGGATACTAGCGTTTTTGATTGCACTTTAGCGTTTGCGAACTGATTCCTAGTGCTTGTTAGTGTGGATTTCGCCATGAGAGTGGGTCTGGAACACACACCAACTCTATGGCTTTGATATCATCATATTTTGCATGTTTTCACTAAGTATTTATTGGTGTTTTCAAACGTTTTCAATAAGGTTCTATGCCTTTAGAGGTAGTTTTCTTGTATTTGTTGGTTTTGAAGTCTTAACAGGTTAAAATATCAAAAAGGATTCAAAAGGGAGCAAAAGAGCCTCAAACCATAATCCATGCAAGTTTCCAAGCCAAGAGCCTCAACAAAACTCCATTTGTCCGATTCTCGCGTTCGGACAGAACCGGAGCATCCGAAAGATAACCGCGGAAATGGGTCTTCCTGACGTCCAAAAATCATGATATTGGTCTTGATGGATAGATATTTGAGTTATGTATCACGACGAAGTGGATTCAAGTCATTTGGATCAACCATCACGGAGATACTCTCTTTCTCCCAAGACGTGTCCGCCAGGCGAGTAAACGAAGCCCATGGAGACTTGGCGCCACCAAATGGCCCGGGATGCAGCGGCATGAACCTTGTCTCGACTTAACACAAGCCCAGCTTGCTTTTGGTGGTTTACTTGTCCTAAACCCGGTCCAATCACGTCGCAAATCATCAATGCCGGTTAACCGGAAAGTTTCCTTTTTCGACACTTAACAAACCTAGCGACTTCTACCCTATAAATACGAGTTTTTAGCCTCAGAAAAGGAGAGAGCAGCTGCGCCGTCAAGAGAAGGAGAAAAAGCCACCCTGGAAGCAGAGAGAGGAGGTTCCTCTCAAGATCGAAGGCGCACACACTCTTGCACTCAACACATTCTTACGCTTGTTCTTTTCTCTTTTCTCTTGTATTGAATCGGAGAGATTATTGTGGAGAGGCCGACTTGTTCTTAAATATAGAGAAGTTTTCTTCACCCTTTACCTCTTTTTTTTATTACTTATAATGTCCATATTCATCGTGCTTTGTGTTAACCACGCCATGATTGAGTAGTTTCTCCACTAGGTTAAGGGCTAAGCCGAAAGGCTCATGAATTTGTTAACTTGATCTTTTGAGTTGGGGTAATTTATTTGATTTCATCACCTTTACCTGAGCATAATGCCGCTTGCTTTTCTGATCTACTAGCATCGGATCTTGGGTTAATATACTCTCCAAAAGCTTGCTATATTACCGGACTTAGTATTTGGTGAGCGATGAATCACAACCACCGAAAGATGAGTTGTGAATCATTGTGAACAATCATAACTTGAACACCTTTAATGCATGTTTTCAACTTGTAATAACCATCGAAAGTTGAGTCTATTAGGTTGACTAAGCATAGTAGTTTGATCCACGAAAGTGGGATAACTATACCTTTGTGTTATGAGTTCATGAATGGTTTCTATCATATCCCTTCCATTCGATTAACTTGTTAATGATTCATGATGCCTTGAGGTTAGCCCAACGCCTAGTATCTCCGCTTATTGATTTCTATTTTCTCTACTTGTTTGCTATTTTCATTTTAGTTAAAATCCGAACCGAACACCATTTTGTTTTAGCTTTATTCGACCTCCTTACAATTTGTAGTACAACCGATAGGTCCTTGTGGATTCGATCCTATCTATACTTACCTCGTTGCTGTGCACTTGCAGGTAGCTCTAGTGGGTAAAACTTGAAGCAATCCCACGCTCACACCAAGTTTTTGGCGCCGTTGCCGGGGACCTTCTTGTCTACAAGTTTGGACTAGAATCTAGACTAAAACGTTTTTCCTTTGTTTTGTCACTTAACATTTTTCTTTAGTTTGTTTTCAAGCTCTTGTAGGTACAACTTGAGCCGAGCTATGGATCAGGAAGCACATGATCAAGGGCCGCCGCTTGGTGTTTTTCTTGGAGCAAATCGCATTGATGACCGCCCTTTGATTGGAGTTCAAAACCGTTTACCGCAAAACGGCAATGAACCGGAGCTCGACATTGACGGGCCGGCGCATCAACCACCCCAAGACGACCACCGCGAGGGGCCAAATCAAGAGTACATTGGAGATAGTGACTCCAGACCAGAGCTTCTACAAAGCCGTAGCCCCATCCGGATGCAAGACGGCCAACGTTATGAGATTAAGCCGCGGGTTATCGCATTGGCGAAGCAAAGCCAATACCATGGACATCTTGAGGAGGATCCTTTGGATCATGTTGATTCTTTTGAGGAGTTGTGCAGCACTACAAGCGCCAATGGAGTTCCAGTAGACTACCTGAGGTGCCGGCTCTTTGCTTTCACTTTGGCGGGCAAAGCACTTAGATGGCTAAAATCTTTGCCGTCTCGCTCAATCAACACATGGAAGGAGTTCAAGAAGGCCTTTCTAGGGCAATTCTACACCAAACAAAGGGCGACCTTGATGAGGAGCAAAATCTCGGGCTTCCAGCAGGGTCCTATAGAGCCATACCATGAAGCTCTAGAGCGTTTCAAGGAATACATAAGAGATTGCCCACAACACGGCTTCTCGGATGTCAATCTATGGAACACCTTCTATGATGGGATTAGGCGAGAGTACAAGCTATGCCTTGACATAGCTAGCAATGGGGACTTCATGAGTAAGACCATTGAAGAAGCAAAGACATTGATAGACAACTTGGCGGCAAGTGATAGCAAGAACCAGCCGAGCTATGAGGAAACCATTAAGGCGATCAACACAAGACCGGAGCAAACCGAGTTCAAGGAGATCAAATCCATGATCTCTAAACTTTTGGAGAGGCAACCGAGGCAATGCCAGGTCTTTGACGAGAACCAAACCTTGGATGAGGAGATGGACCGGGAGATTTTTGGCAATCTTCAAAGAGACGTGAACTTCATCAGCAAATATGAACCCGGAGAAAGAAATCTTATGCCGTTTCTCAACACTCAAGACCGTTACTGTGGTGAGAAGAATGCTTCTAGCTACCCTCATCAGCACTCAAATCATCAGCTCATGCACATCCCTAAGGTGATCTTACCAAACCCGAGGTACCAGCCGATGCATAGAGATGATCAAGAAGGTGAACTTAAATCTTGTATCTACAAGTTCATGCATGAGCAAAGGCAAGCCAACAAGGAGATTCATGAAAAGATACACCACATGTACTATGACCTGAATAGTAAGTTTGATTCTCTTGAATCCCACATGAAGCGGCTTGATCTCCAAATAGCCCACATCGCCGGTTCGATCAAGAGGCCAATCGGAGTCCTTCTCGGCCAACCCGAGGTAAATCCAAGAAAGGAGCACATTGCCGCCATCACTCTTAGGAGTGGGACGCAACTAGATGAAGTGCAAATGCCGGAGGGAGCTGAGAAGGAATCGACCCAGCATACAATCGTGTTAGATGAGAATGAACCGGGAGACAGCAATGCGGCCAATGGGGAGTTAGAAGAAGAAATCATCCCACCGACGATATCTCGAGTGTACAAGCCGAAAGCACCATTCCCTAGGGTTGTAAAGAAGCCTAAGAAGGAGAAGGAGCAAGCAAAGCTAAGAGATCTTGTGAGCCAGCTAAGTGTTAGGCTACCATTTGTTGACGCTTGCATGATCATACCGTCTTTGAAAAGGTACATGAAGAGTATCTTGACAAGCAACCTAAGCCTGGAAGAAGGTGTGATGCTGATAACTCAAGAATGCAGTGATGTGCTTCAAAACCAAACAACGGAGAAGCTTGATGATCCAGGCAGCTTTGTGCTATCTTGTCAAATCGGACGTACAACTTTCAAGCGATGCCTTTGTGACTTGGGCTCTAGCGTGAATTTAATGCCTTACACGGTGGCCCGACGTCTTGGGATCACTAATTTCAGACCAACAAAGATTCAACTAGTCTTTGCGGATCGATCGGTTAGAAGACCGGTTGGAATTGTAACCGATGTTCAAGTCATGATCGGTAAATGTTCCATACCGGCTGATTTTGTGGTGTTAGAGCTTGACCAAGAACCTAAGGACCCCTTGATCCTTGGACGACCATTCTTAGCCACTGCCGGTGCCATAATTGACGTCAAAGGAGGAAAGATCGACTTGCATTTGGGAGACCTCGTGATCAAATTTCAAGTGGACAAGTCACTCGGCAAGCCGACATTAGACGGGCATTCGTTTTTGGTGGATAACATGAGCGAGGTTTCTGAAGGTATCTATCAAGAGCTCATCAGGAATGACCCATTAGAGATGGCGTTAACCGGGGGAGAAGGAGATAACGACCATTTGAATGAAGAAGCACACCGGCTGACCAAGATTCTAGATGGCGCTGCCACTTATGACAAACTGGTAGCATACATCGGCTTGGGAGAGGATGTAAAGAAGCCGGGAGCAACTAAGAACCTCACCAAAGCTTCGAGTGATCCTTGGAGCGAGCATAGAGCACCCAAGGTCGAGCTTAAAGAGCTTCCAGTTGGACTAAGGTATGCGTTCCTCGGACCTAATAATACATATCCGGTCATTATCAATTCGAACCTAACCAATGTGGAGACTGCTCTATTGCTTTGTGAGTTGAGAAAACACCGTAAAGCCCTTGGGTATACCCTTGAGGATATCACGGGCATCTCTCCGGATCTATGTATGCACAGGATACACCTTGAGGACGAGTCAACATCGTCCATAGAGCACCAAAGGAGGTTAAACCCGAACTTAAAAGATGTTGTGAAAAAGGAGATAATGAAACTCTTGGAAGCGGGGATCATATATCCAATCTCGGATAGTACGTGGGTAAGTCCGGTGCATGTGGTCCCTAAAAAGGGAGGAGTCACGGTGGTAAAGAACGAGAATGAGGAGCTGATTCCCACTAGAACAATCACCGGCCACCGAATGTGCATCGACTACCGCAAGCTCAATACCGCGACCCGGAAGGATCATTTCCCTTTACCATTTATAGACCAAATGCTAGAAAGGCTTGCTAACCACCCCTACTATTGTTTTCTAGATGGCTATTCAGGCTTCTTCCAAATACCAATCCATCCGGATGACCAAGAGAAGACAACATTTACATGTCCTTATGGCACATTCGCTTACCGGCGGATGCCTTTTGGGTTGTGCAATGCCCCGGCTACATTCCAAAGATGCATGATGTCTATCTTCACCGACTATATAGAGGACATAATGGAGGTATTCATGGACGACTTTTCAGTTTATGGCTCATCCTTTGATGCTTGTTTATCAAATCTTAGCAAGGTTCTCAAAAGATGCGAGGAGCAACATCTTGTCCTCAATTGGGAGAAATGTCATTTCATGGTGCGAGATGGGATAGTGCTTGGCCACCGGATATCAGAGAGAGGGATTGAAGTGGATAAAGCAAAGATAGAAGTCATGGTAACCTTAGAACCGCCAAAGAATGTAAAGGGGGTAAGGAGCTTCCTCGGACATGCCGGTTTCTATAGGAGATTCATCCAAGATTTCTCCAAGATCGCACGACCATTGACTCAGCTCTTGTGCAAAGATGTCCCATTTGAATTCGACAATGATTGCCTCACAGCTTTCAAGAAGATCAAGGCAGCACTAATAAGCGCAGCGGTTGTACAATCACCAGATTGGGAGCTCCCGTTTGAGATCATGTGCGATGCAAGTGACTATGCTGTCGGTGCCGTGCTAGGACAAAGGAAGGAGAAGAAGCTTCATGTCATATACTATGCAAGCCGAACCCTGGATGAAGCACAATGCAACTACGCCACCACTGAGAAGGAGCTGCTCGCTATTGTCTTTGCGTTTGAGAAGTTCCGATCTTACCTTGTCGGATCTAAAGTGATCGTTCACACCGACCATGCTGCCCTCAAATACCTCCTATCCAAGAAAGATGCAAAACCACGTCTCATCAGGTGGATTCTCTTACTACAAGAGTTTGACTTAAAGATCGTCGATAGAAAAGGAGCGGAAAATAGTGTAGCAGACCACCTCTCCCGGATGAGGATAGAAGAGCAGCTCCCCATAAACGACTCGTTGCCAGAAGAAACGGTCTATTCCGTCAGCGCCATACCAATCACAAGGATCACCAGCGCACCACCACCCGTTCCGGCCAAGAGAATAGCCCTCGGTACACCTTGGTATAGCCACATAGCCAACTACCTTGCAGCCGACGTTGAACCTCCGCAATTTTATGGCTACAAGAAGAAGAAGTTCTTAAAAGACATACGGTTCTACTTTTGGGACGAGCCATACCTCTACAAGAAATGCCAAGATGGGATGTTCAGAAAATGTGTCCCGGAGGAAGAAATCCCGGGAATACTTCATGGTTGTCATGGATCAGCTTATGCCGGCCATTTTGCCACATTCAAGACGGTTTCAAAGGTTTTACAGGCGGGTTCCTGGTGGCCAACTATGTTCAAAGACGCCCAGGTATTCATTTCTAGATGTGATGCTTGTCAAAGGATGGGAAATATTAGCAAAAGAAATGAGATGCCCCAAAACTTTATCTTGGAGGTAGAAGTCTTAGACGTGTGGGGAATTGATTTCATGGGACCCTTTCCCACGTCTTTTGGAGACCAATACATCCTTGTGGCTGTTGACTATGTGTCCAAATGGGTGGAAGCTATTGCCGCCCCAACAAACGACTCTAGTGTCGTTATCAAGTTGTTCAAATCGGTAATCTTCCCGAGGTTCGGAGTGCCGCGAGTTGTGATTAGTGATGGCGGTTCCCACTTCATAAACCGAGTGTTTGCCAAACTACTGAGAAAGTATGGAGTCAGACACAAGGTTGCAAGCCCGTATCACCCACAAACAAGCGGACAAGTGGAAATTTCCAATAGAGAGCTAAAGAGCATCCTCCAAAAGACAACCGGGAAAACAAGGAAGGATTGGTCAGCCAAGTTAGATGACGCTCTTTGGGCTTACCGGACAGCCTTCAAGACACCTCTGGGAACAACACCTTTCCATCTTGTTTATGGGAAAGCGTGCCACTTACCAGTAGAGCTGGAGTATAAGGCGGCTTGGGCGGTCAAGGAGCTTAACTTCAATCTCAAAACCGCAGCTGAGAGGCGCTTGATTCAACTGAATGAATTGGAAGAGATAAGACATCTAGCATATGAGAACACAAAGATTTACAAAGAGAGAACTAAGGCGTTTCATGACCGGAAGATAGTACCAAAGTCCTTTGCTCCAAACGACCAGGTTTTGCTCTTTAATTCACGGCTCAAGCTCTTTCCCGGTAAACTCCGCTCAAGATGGTCCGGTCCGTTCAAGATAAAAGAGGTGAAACCATATGGAGCAGTGGTTCTTTGGGACCCTAGTGGAGGAGACTTCACTGTCAACGGACAGAGGCTAAAGCCGTACCTAGCAAACACGGACAAAGGAGAAGAAGAGGTCATCCCCTTAGCCGAGCCACCTAACGCCTAAACCGTCAAGAGTCAAGCTAGATGACTTTAAAACAAGCGCTTTGTGGGAGGCAACCCACACGGTATTTTTCTTTTCCTTTTTCATTTTTAGTTTTCACATCATTATTGCATGCATTTTGTTAGGATGAGAAACCAAGAGGCGACCAAACGAGAGGATGTCCCACCCATACATCCCACCCTTGTCCAAACCGACACCAAGGAGCGGGCACCACCTGGGAATACTAAAGGAAGGAAGCAGAATCATTTCGGTCAAAGAAAATCACCAAACGGTCGAGTAAAATCCAAGATATTCAGTCCGGCGTAATTTTCTCGACCGCACGGGTGCAACGAGGACCCACTTGACATATCTCACAATCCGTGTGACCGAAGTCCACCAAACTTCACAGGTGACCAGACAATACCATATTGGTCGGCAAATCCAAAAGATAGGACAGAGAAATGTGAACGGATGAGGAGATACGCACGAATGCCACATCCGGTCGATGGCGGGTAACCGAAGGCCGACAAAAACCAAAATCACGGCATGGGGACACCACCAGCTGGAAATGGATTCTTGTAGCTTCACAATCACCAGTCCAGAAGAAAATCATGGAACGGACGAGCCAAATTCGAGGACGGTTAAGAATCTCATCCCGGGGCCGATTGGACCCCGTTGTGAAGAAAGTCTCACACCGCTCATCCTTTTGACCCCAAACTTCACCAGTGCTCATAAAATATGAAGTTGGTCGGTGGAATTTCAAGCTCGGTCAGGAAATTAATCATCGTTTGAGCTGTGGCCTATTTCACCATCATCCGGTCGACCGCATGGACCACCAAATGATGCAACTCCCAAACCGCTTGTTTGTTTGACCTGAAACTTCACCACTGCTCCTAAAATATATGATTGGTCGGTGGAATTTCAATATAGGTCAGAGAAATGTTGACGGTTCGAGCTGTGGTTCATCCCATCACCTCACGGCCATCCGAAGGATCCACCCGAAGCCGGATTTTCCAAAATTGCTCGACCAAATGACCTGAAACTTCACCAGCGGCTCTAAAACATCATATTGGACGGTAAATTTTCAATCCCGTTCATATAATTCTTCACGGTTTGTCATGTTGTTCATAGCACTCATTCCGGGTCGACCGCCTGAGACGAACACGACCGGAATGACAACCGACGGAATTCGGGACTTGACCTTCACCATTCACTGCCCACTCATGCCTCCAGCAGAGCCCCATTCAGTCGTCTGACAATGATCTTCATTACAATTGGTCATCACGTGGTAACATCATTCTAACATTTCCCTTTTTCAAATTTATTCCGTATTTCACCTCTCTTAATCTGATTTTTCTTACACCGGGACGGTGCAAGTTAAGTCTGGGGGGATTATACTAATAAGTTTGTTCATTTTGACATTTTTGTTTGCATTGTTTTCATTTCATCGAGTCGTTTTTATTGAGTCAAAACTTTTGTCGAGAATTATGACTTTATCTTGGACCTAACCATTGTTTTGCATGCGTTTAAGTGACCATTGATCAGTATTTGGCAATCTACTTCATCACATGTGCACCATGAGTGGATCGATCTACCAAAAACGTCCACATCTCCAAGGGCTTAAGAAGGATACATCTTTGACTCCGCACCTTAATGAACTTAACCTTCTCAGCTAGGGGCTTGGTTTTACAAAGGGAACAACTCCTCATCCTCGCCAAATAGTGAAAGTCTACGTGAGTTCGGTTTTCCCTCTCTCTCCCCTTCAAATTTAAGAAAAAGCATCAAGGTCCAAGTAACCGGGGATTAGGTGGCAACCACCATCAATACTCGCGTCTATGGAAGGCCCATTGATCCAAATAACCGGGGATTAGGTGGCTACAACCATCAATACTCGCGTCTATGGAAGATCCATCAAAAACCTCCACAAAGAGGAGAAAAAGTCGAATAAAAAAAATATACCATGCTACCCTAAAAAAAGGGATGAATCGACTTAAGGAGTGAGAAGAGAGAGAGGTGAAATATGAGCCGAGACAAGTGTCTAAACACAAGAGGATGAGTAAGAGCCCCTAAACCCTTTGATCGATACTCCCTAGTTGAGACCACACCTTTAGAAACTAAAGGAGTCAAGGGTGGAGAATTTGGATGGCCTAAAGAGAAGTGGATCACTTTGGGATGATTGCAAGACTCATGGTATGTACTTCCTTGTTCTTAATTCTAAATGCCATTGCTGTTTTATGTGGATCACTAAGATAAATGTCGACATGGATTTCCAAAAAGATTTAAGAGTTCTCACGCTTTCAAACCTCTTTTCCTTTCTTAGTTTGCTTGAGGACAAGCAAAGTCTAAGTCTGGGGGAGTTGATATCATCATATTTTGCATGTTTTCACTAAGTATTTATTGGTGTTTTCAAACGTTTTCAATAAGGTTCTATGCCTTTAGAGGTAGTTTTCTTGTATTTGTTGGTTTTGAAGTCTTAACAGGTTAAAATATCAAAAAGGATTCAAAAGGGAGCAAAAGAGCCTCAAACCATAATCCATGCAAGTTTCCAAGCCAAGAGCCTCAACAAAACTCCATTTGTCCGATTCTCGCGTTCGGACAGAACCTGAGCATCCGAAAGATAACCCCGGCAAGGGGTCTTCCTGACGTCCAAAAATCATGATCTTGGTCTTGATGGATAGATATTTGAGTTATGTATCACGACGAAGTGGATTCAAGTAATTTGGATCAACCATCACGGAGATACTCTCTTTCTCCCAAGACGTGTCCGCCAGGCGAGTAAACGAAGCCCATGGAGACTTGGCGCCACCAAATGGCCCGGGATGCAGCGGCATGAACCTTGTCTCGACTTAACACAAGCCCAGCTTGCTTTTGGTGGTTTACTTGTCCTAAACCCGGTCCAATCACGTCGCAAATCATCAATGCCGGTTAACCGGAAAGTTTCCTTTTTCGACACTTAACAAACCTAGCGACTTCTACCCTATAAATACGAGTTTTTAGCCTCAGAAAAGGAGAGAGCAGCTGCGCCGTCAAGAGAAGGAGAAAAAGCCACCCTGGAAGCAGAGAGAGGAGGTTCCTCTCAAGATCGAAGGCGCACACACTCTTGCACTCAACACATTCTTACGCTTGTTCTTTTCTCTTTTCTCTTGTATTGAATCGGAGAGATTATTGTGGAGAGGCCGACTTGTTCTTAAATATAGAGAAGTTTTCTTCACCCTTTACCTCTTTTTTTATTACTTATAATGTCCATATTCATCGTGCTTTGTGTTAACCACGCCATGATTGAGTAGTTTCTCCACTAGGTTAAGGGCTAAGCCGAAAGGCTCATGAATTTGTTAACTTGATCTTTTGAGTTGGGGTAATTTATTTGATTTCATCACCTTTACCTGAGCATAATGCCGCTTGCTTTTCTGATCTACTAGCATCGGATCTTGGGTTAATATACTCTCCAAAAGCTTGCTATATTACCGGACTTAGTATTTGGTGAGCGATGAATCACAACCACCGAAAGATGAGTTGTGAATCATTGTGAACAATCATAACTTGAACACCTTTAATGCATGTTTTCAACTTGTAATAACCATCGAAAGTTGAGTCTATTAGGTTGACTAAGCATAGTAGTTTGATATACGAAAGTGGGATAACTATACCTTTGTGTTATGAGTTCATGAATGGTTTCTATCATATCCCTTCCATTCGATTAACTTGTTAATGATTCATGATGCCTTGAGGTTAGCCCAACGCCTAGTATCTCCGCTTATTGATTTCTATTTTCTCTACTTGTTTGCTATTTTCATTTTAGTTAAAATCCGAACCAAACACCATTTTGTTTTAGCTTTATTCGACCTCCTTACAATTTGTAGTACAACCGATAGGTCCTTGTGGATTCGATCCCATCTATACTTACCTCGTTGCTGTGCACTTGCAGGTAGCTCTAGTGGGTAAAACTTGAAGCAATCCCACGCTCACACCAGGCTTCTGTCACGAGAGTGGATTAGCTTGCTGTCGAGTGTTAGAGGTGAAATGAGCACATTTCCCTGAGCCCGTCGCAATGAGTAACAATGCAAAAGCCCGGCCCGTCTTCAGCCCTAACCTCCTCACATAAATGGAAAGCCTTGAGGAGAAAGGCAAACCTTTAGCAAAAAGGAAAGAGCGCCAGCAGCCAACTCGAAGAAAGGAAGGAAATCAAGAGAAGAAGGAGATTTCCAATTTTGATCAAGAGGAGAATATTCAGCAAGGGCCGCCTTATTTCAGATATATAAATAGAGGTCTTCATTCCTTGAAGACCAAGAAAAACTCACCGAAGAATACCAGAAACACAAAAAGCATTCGCTGCTCTTTTCCTCTGTTTTTATTCATCTCTCGTATTCCGTCTCGTCAAGGCTGTTTGACGAGACCAACTCTTGTAACTAAAACTTCTTCGAGTAATAAATCCGCAATTTCCCAAGTCTCCCATCTGAAATATCCCGTCAGCTAAACGCGTGCTATTTCTAGAATCAACAATTGGCGCCGACTGTGGGGATTGGGAATACTTCTGTCGGATTAAACATCTCGAAAGAAGCTCAGACGCCAAGAAAGCAACCGATGTCTAACTCAGCGGGAAGCTCCCCCGAAAGAGAACCTCGACATGCGAACAAGTCCCTCCCGGAGAATCCTCTCGAGGACGGAGAAGACCTTCTCGAGCACGAGAAGAACCACGTCGAGCACGACGAAAGCCCGTTGCGTAACGAGCTGGAACCACCCGAGGATGAAATTCCTCCGCCAGCTCCCACTCGCTGCAAATCTAGAGCAAAGGCCATCACGCACGACGACATGGTGAAAACGATCCGGAAAGCCCTGAAGCCGTTCTCCGATGAAGTCCAGACGATGCGAGCACACCAAAAGAAGACGCAGGAATTCATCGATTCGATGGCCTCGGATGACGGCGAGCTGTCACCAACTCGTCGACTCTTGTTCGACACGCCGGCAAGTCATGCCACGGGGGCCACGGCAGCAGAAGCAACTGCTAATCGAACGGAAGCGACGAGTCGAGTCTCGCGAGCCAGCAGGCGGACCAACGCCGAGCTCGACAAAATTAATCGTCGGCTTGACGAGTTCAATTCCAATGTGCATCTCGTCACGAGCTCTGCACCGGAGTTAACCAAAATTCTTGCCGACACCCGGAGAAGCCCGCTTACGGCAAGGATTCGTAAAATCCGACTCCGCGAAAGAGTTCGGCTAAAGATCGAACCTTTCGCCGGTGACGAAGATCCGAAGATGTGGTTGACAGCTTTCAACCTCGCTATGACAAGGGAACAATACGCCACTCCCGAAGAGAGAGAGGCGAACTATTGCCAAGTCTTCGTCGAGAATATGACGAAAGAAGCGCTCGGATGGTTCTCTAACCTTCCTGTCGAGTCGATCGATAACTTCGACGACTTAACAAACGCCTTCTTAAAGCACTATTCCATGAACATGACCAGGGTGACCCGAAACATGTTCACTATGACGCAGTCGAAAGGAGAACCCCTGCGGAGCTTCATGGAAAGATTTAAGAAAGCCGCAGCAGATCTCGGCGACATGCCAGATAGCGTCCCACTGGAGGCACTTCGCAACGGCCTTCGGTACGACTCTAAGTTCAAGGAGGCCCTCTCGATTAAACCATCGCTGACCCTGGAAGACGCACTCCACCGGTCACAGAGCTACATCTTCTTAGAGGAGGACACCGACTTCTATGCCGAGAAGAGTGGTGATAGGAAGCCTACTATCACCAAACCTAAGGAGGAAAACCACAAACAGCGACGAAGGCCCGAGGTCAGGCGATCACTCTCCTTTGCCGTTGATGACAATCCCGACTACCGCTGGAACCCAGCAGAGCAGCCGCAAGCACTCGCACTGTCGTCATCTCGTCTTATCACCGCCGACCCGGACGACGATAACAATCACAACCTATTCTGCAGCTTCCACGGCCGAACCGGCCACGCAACGAAAACCTGTAGGCATCTCATCGGTAGCCTCCTGAGGAAGTACCGAGA
Source organism: Erythrophleum ivorense (assembly GCA_026724425.1). Lineage (NCBI taxonomy): Eukaryota > Viridiplantae > Streptophyta > Magnoliopsida > Fabales > Fabaceae > Erythrophleum > Erythrophleum ivorense. Next base: position 7,143,656 of record JAIUCV010000071.1, on the reverse strand, counting down.
AGGAGTCGTTGCGGTGGAAGGCGACCGATCTCAAGGCAAAGATTTCGCGCCGAAACCAGCTAAGGCGGGCCAGAAAGGAAAGCGACCTCGTCAGTTTCGCCCCCAAAAGCAAGGGAAGACGAACCCTGGACCCGCACCCGAGAAGAGAGATCATGACTATCCAGAAGATCTGCCGCCTCCACCGAAGCGACAGGTCAGCATGATCATGGGTGGCCTCCTAAACAATGATGATTCCATCTCGGCGATCAAGGAGTATGAGCGAAAGGCCATCTCGGCACAACGCCGTCCCAATTCTCACCAAAATGAGGAAGCACAGCTATAGCAATATGTCCGTCAGGACGCAGGCATGATATCCTTCACGGACAAGGATGCGGAGGGGCTGGATACCCCGCATCTCGACTCGCTCGTGGTCAAAATACAAGTCCACGATTGCGACGTGGCAAAGATACTAATCGACACAGGGAGCACGGTGAACCTAATCTTCAAAGAAACAATAGACAGGATGAGAATCCAAGAAGAAGCCATCAAGCCAGCATCTCGGCCAATGACTGGGTTCACCGCCGAGGCCGTATTTAGTGTCGGCACCATCCGCCTATCTGTCTATGTCGGCGGAATTTCCAAGCTCGTGAAATTCATCGTCATAGACAAACCGGCCATATATAACGCCATTCTCGGCACACCATGGATCCACGAGATGAAAGCCGTCGTCTCGACCTTTCATCAATGTGTTAAATTTCCAACATCATTGGGAATTTTTACATTACGTGGAAGCCAAAGAGTGTCGAGATCATGCTTCCTCCAAGAGCGCCGACTCCGCTCTTCATCCTCATGTATGATCAATGAAGAGCTAGACCCGCGACTCCCCTATCATCGCAGACCTAAACCCGATCTCGTCGACCAAGTCAGCATTGACGAGACGAGACCGGAAAGATGCGTTGGTATCGGCAGCAATCTCAACGCCGAGATCAGAACCCAGCTGGTGGATCTGCTCAAGAAGAACGTGCATCTCTTCGCATGGTCGATGGCGGACATGAAAGGGATAGATCCCAGGATCACCTCGCACGAGCTCAACGTCGACCCTACCTATAAACCGATCAAGCAGAAGAGGCGCAAGCTCGGCGCCGATAAAGCTCAAGCAGTTAACGACGAGGTCGAAAAGCTTCTGCGAGCCGGATCGATCACTGAAGTGAAGTACCCTGATTGGCTCGCCAATCCGGTCGTCGTCAAGAAGAAGAATGGGAAGTGGAGAGTATGTGTGGACTTCACCGACCTGAACAAAGCTTGCCCAAAGGACAGCTTTCCACTCCCACATATCGACCGTCTCGTCGAAGCTATGGCAGGAAACGAGTTACTCTCCTTCATGGACGCATTCTCCGGCTACAATCAGATGACCGCGAGAAGACAGCTTTCATCACTGATCGAGGCACATACTGCTACAAAGTCATGCCCTTCGGCTTAAAGAACGCTGGCGCTACTTATCAAAGACTGGTCAACAAGATATTCGCGGAACAGCTCGGCAACAGCATGTAAGTCTATATTGACGACATGTTGGTAAAATCCGCCAAAGCCCAGGATCACGTCAAGAACCTTCAAGAATGCTTTCAGGTCTTGACAAAGTACGGAATGAAGCTCAACCCGGCGAAATGCAGTTTCGCCGTCACTTCCGGAGAATTCCTCGGCTACATCATGACTCAGCGCGGCATCGAAGCAAACCCGAAGCAGATCTCGGCAATTCTCGATCGATCTCCCCTCGCCGAAGAGCGCAAAAGAAGTTCAGAGGCTCACTGGCAGAATCGCCGCACTGAACAGGTTCATCTCGCGCTCGACCGACAAGTGTCTCCCCTTTTACCAGCTACTCCCCTCCAACAAGCACTTCAAATGGGACGAGAAGTGCGAAGACGCATTCAAGCAACTAAAAGCATATCTCACCACTCCGCCGATCCTCGCAAAACCTGAAGATGGCGAGACGTTACTCCTCTACATTGCAATATCAAGCACAGCCGTTAGCGGCGTACTAGTCCGGGAAGATCGCGGCGAGCAGAAGCCCATCTTCTACGTGAGCAAGACTCTCAACGATTCCGAGACGAGATATCCTACCCTCGAAAAGCTGGCCTTGGCGGTAGTGATCTCGGCGAGAAAATTAAGACCATACTTCCAATCGCATGCGATTATCATCCTCTCAAGCCCACCATTGCGCCAAATCCTTCACGGCCCAAACCAGTCAGGCCGAATGGCGAGATGGGCGGTGGAGCTGTCAGAGTACGATATCGAATTCAAAGGCCGAACCAGTGCGAAGTCCCAAGTTCTCGCCAACTTCATTGTTGAGATCCCACCAGAGCTCGTCGTAAGCGAAGCCGAGCATGCATCCAAATGGCTCTTACACGTCGATGGAGCTTCATCCAAGCAAGGATCCGGTGTCGGCATCCGCCTCGTATCTCCTATAGGCGAGATACTCGAACAATCTTTCAGGCTCAGCTTCCCAGCATCCAACAACGAAGCCGAATATGAGACAATCATTGTAGGACTTCGTCTCGCAAAGGAAGTTGGAGCCGAGCACGTACACGCATTCTGCGATTCTCAGCTCGTAGCAAAACAATTCAGCGGAGATTACGACGCCAAGGACGACCGCATGGACGCATACCTCAGGGTGACGACAGAACTATCCAAGCAGTTCAAGTCGTTTGAATTGACGAAAATCCCCCGTGCCGAGAACACAGAAGCCGACGTGCTCGCTGCCTTAGCCTCGAGAACCGACTCGGCCTTGCGGCGAACGATTCCCGTCGAAACGATCGAGCAACCTAGCATCAAACTTCCTAAAGGAGCATTTGTCATGGCAATATCTCAAGAAGAGGAGGAAGACGAAGAAGACGAGTCAATGGTTCCCGAATCAGAAGAAGATCAACTTCGCCCATGGCAAGACGAGATCAAAGATTATCTCGTCAACGGGACGGTTCCGGAAAATCGTTGGGCAGCTCGTCGACTACGCCGCAAAGCCGCCTACTACTTCCTCCAAAACAATGAATTGTTCCGCTGGACCGCAAACAAGGTCGTCCTACGCTGTTGCGACGAGACACAAGCCAAGAACGTGATGATCGAGACTCATGAAGGAGCAGGAGGAAACCATGCCGGCGGGAAATCTCTGGCTTCTAAGATCAAGAAGCACGGCCTTTTCTGGCCAAGGATGATCGAAGACTGCGAAAATCACACTGCAAAGTGCATTCCCTGCCAGAGATATGCCCCAATCATCAACACTCCGACGCAAGAGCTTCAAGCGTCCGTCCCGGCGTATCCCTTTATGCGCTGGGCAATGGATATCGTCGGCCCGATGCCACGATCCCGGCAATGTGCATACCTCCTGATCGTCACGGACTACTTCACCAAGTGGGTAGAAGCTAAAGCCTTCAAGAATCCCACTGCCAAAGACGTGCAGAACTTCGTCTGGCAATACATCATCTGTCGACATGGTCTACCGTATGAGATCGTCACCGACAATGGTGGCCAATTCGTCGCGGCAAGCTTCCGCGAGTTCTGCGCCAATTGGAAGATCAAGCTCGCGTATTCCACGCCAAGATACCCCCAAGCCAATGGGCAGGCCGAGGCAACAAACAAGACCATCATCGACGGCCTGAAGAAGAGACTCGAAGGCTACAAAGGAGCGTGGGTAGACGAACTTGACAGAGTGCTTTGGTTTCACCGTACAACACCCAGGTCAGCATCTGGTGAAACCCCTTTCTCCTTATCTCATGGTTGCGAGGCGTTAGCCCCTGCCGAGCTACACGTTGCAAGCCTGCGCCGATCTCTGATGCCCCTCAACTCGTCATCGAATGACGAAGCCCTGCACGATAACCTCGTCAGCGCTGAGGAGCTAAGAGATCGCGCCCTCTTGCGTATGCAAAACTATCAGCAGAAAGTGACAAGATACTACGCTAAGAAGGTCCGCAACCGCCGCTTCGCACTGCTGATGTCTCTGTATTTTGCATCATTTAGGAGCATATTCCAATTAGTTTCACCCCCATTTTAGCTCATATCCTTAGCATTTTAGTGTAGATCTCTACCAATTGTACAAACGCATGGCATTTAGGACTTGCATTGCATTAGTTGTGCATTTGGGAGTTGTATCAGGTGTTTTGGAGCTGAAGAGGGGGAGAAACGGAGTGAAGATGGAAAAGGAGTGAAGTCTGGGCGCAAACAGGATGAGAAACAGGTTGAGAACCTGTTTGCCGACGAGAAGCTGAGCATTGACCAAAGGAAGAGAGTTGACCCGCCTTGGAGCAAGCTAAAACGCATAGTTTGGAGCTGTGCGAGTTTGGGAAGGAAGAAAAGTCAGATTAAATGAGTTGACCAAGGGTTTCCTTTGTACCCAACTATATAAGCTTTAAACCTACTCTATCTTTATCTTATCTTGTAATCTCTTGGAGAAAGAGATCTAAACTTTCCTCTTTGAGAATTTTCTTTGTATTTACACTTTGCTTTGGATTTTAATCAAGTTTATCTTATTTCCTTTTGCAATAATCTCATCTTAGCTTATTCTATCTTACTCTACACTTGCTATTCACGATTGGGTATCTCTTCCTACATAGGATTGGGTGTTCTTGATATGAATAGTGAGTGAGCATCTTGGGTCTTGAGGGATGAGATAGATTAGAAGAATATGGGGTTCGATTTAGTGTCTAGAGGGTTTTAATCCTTCCAAAAGGTCCTTCTTTGCTGGGTTTGCTTAAGGCTAGACCTTCTTTGATCACTTAGATCTAGATCCAAGATCTCTCTTCCACCGAAAGTGCATAGAGAGATTGGACCAACCAGCAAAGAGATGAGCTTGTCCTTCACACGGGAGTGGATGTTTGGAGAGCTCATCGGACTAAGGGAGTTGGCGTTTAAGGCTGGCTTGCGTCGTCCAGCTAACGGGAGTTAGATCCTTGGACCGACGTTAGCTTAGGGGTTCTCACCACGGGAGTGGGCTAACCTTTCTCCTTGAACTCCCTTCCTAGGACTTAGCTCTTTTTGAGTATCTCTAGACATTTCATTGACCCCTAAAGTCTTGTAATCGATTGTCTCATCCCAAGACTCCCTCTTTATCATTAAGTTTTCATCTTTCATCTAGTTAAACATTTATTGCATATTGCTTCTTGAATTGCATTCATTTTAGATTACATTTGCGTTTTTTTATTGCATTTAAGTTTTTGTTCTAAGTTCACTTGTTACATTTAAAACCATTGCTCTTGACTTGTTAATTTCTTGCAATCGAAATTGTCTCAACTAACTCTATTATGGATTGACTCTTAAGTACCACGATGACACGAGTGGTTTAATTGAAACATCCACATAAAAATCTTGTTTCAATTTGGCGCCGTTGCCATTTGGAGTTTTAAGTTTGAGCATTTTTGATTTGGATAATTTTCAAGATCAAGTTTTTCATTATTACTTTCCATTACCATATAAACATTTGCTGTTTGGGAGCTGCTTTCTCTGTTTTGCAGGTTTAAACATCAATTAAACTTTCTATCTCTGCTGTTTGGGAGCTGTTTTTCCTTCTTTTGCAGGTTTATGCACACACGTTCTCAAGGTCGTAACAATTTGTTCAGTCCAACCGATCTAGAGAAAGCTGAGCAAGCAAAGCGTGAAAAGCGAGCACGAAACAGAGCTGAACAGCAGCTGAGAACTGAGCAGCAGTTAGAGAACGAACCACATTTTGAGCAGATGGCAGACCCACCAGGGGTGCAAGCACCGCCACAAGCAGCCAACCTGGCCGCAAACCCGCCGAATGCTAACGCTAATCCGGTTCAACCCGCCCGAGTTGCGAGACAAATCGGAGCTGGAGATACTCCGAACTCTCACCTTAACCGCCACGGAATTACCCCACCACCGGTCCCCAATAACAACTTTGAAATCAAGACCAGCTTGATTTCTTTGGTGGAGAACTCACAGTTCCATGGAATGAAGGATGAGGATCCGCTGAAGCATCTCGACAAGTTCGACCGACTTTGCTCATTGCAGAAAATAAACGGAGTGTCCGAAGATGGATTCAAGTTGAGGCTTTTCCCTTTCTCTTTAGGCGGCAAAGCTCTCGCTTGGGAATCTTCTCTACCCGACGGATCAGTTACAACGTGGGAGCAATGCAAGCGGGCCTTTCTAGCCAAGTTTTTCCCCACTTCAAGGACAGCGAGGTTGAGGAACGATATCTCCGGTTTCACGCAGCTCAACAGTGAGACTTTCAGTGAGGCGTATGAGCGATTCAAGGGATACCAGATGCAATGCCCACACCACGGCTTCTCAAAGGAGAATTTGCTGAGTACGTTGTACCGAGGAGTTTTACCGAAGTACCGTATGTTGTTGGACACAGCTAGCAACGGTTACTTCATGGGTCAAGACGTTGATGACGGCTTGCTTCTGGTTGAAAATATTGCTACTAGTGATGGCAATTACAATGAGGAATATGACAGATCTGATAGAGGCAGTTCACTTAATGAGGAGAAGCTCAAGAAAGAGATAAAGACACTCAACGATAAGTTTGATAAGATGATCAGCGGTCAGCCGAAGCACGTGCATTTTGTTTGTGAGGACGATGTGGTCCAAGAGGAGGAGGAGACGCAGGTTGAGGAGGTGCATTACGTAAATAATCAGGGTGGATACCAGAAGGGGTTCATCAACTACAAGAACAACCCCAACCTTTCCTACCGTTCTACAAACGTTGAGAATCCTCAAGACCAAGTCTACCCTCCACAACCGAACCAGCAGCAAAGCGGACAGCAAAGCGGACAGCAAAGTGGACAGCAAGTGGTCTATTATAAGAAGGGCTATCCACCTAAGACGTTTAGCGCACCACAACAGCTATCCACTCAAGCTCAGCAAGGCAGCAGCTCGAGTCAAGATTTGGATATGAAACAAATGCTCCAACAGATTCTTCAAGGCCAAGTTACCGGAGCAAGTGATCTTCATATTAAGTTGGCTGAGATCCACAACAAGGTAGACAGCTCACACCATGAGCTAACACAGAAGATCGAAGCCCTCAGCTCAAAGGTGCAGTACTTAGAATCAAACAGCACCAGCAGCTCGAAGGGGACACTTCCGGGAAAACCGATCCCCAACCCAAAAGAGTATGCAAAGGCCATCACCCTTCGGAGTGGAAGAGCTCTTCCGCCGCGTGTAGCACCGACGAGTCACAACGAGGACGTTGTGATCCAAGAGGAGGAGGATTCGGTTGGGACCGACAGTGGAGTTACAGCTGAGAATGAGTCGGAAGCTAAGAAGACACCTGAGACATCCAAAGACAGCGACAAGGAGAACGCAAAGAGGAAGGAAACTCTTTTTGTTCCTCCTCCCTACAAACCACCGTTGCCATTTCCGGGTCGGTTCAAGAAACAGCTGATAGCCAAGTATAAAGGACTCTTTGATAAGGTGATGGCTGAGATTGAAGTGAAAATGCCTATTCTGGACGCCCTCATGTTAATACCGCCATACCAAAAGTTTCTGAAAGACGCCGTCTTGGAAAGGACTAAAGAAGTCCAAGGCATGGTAGTGCTATCTCAAGAGTGTAGCGCCATTATACAGAGCCGAGCAGTTGCCAAGAAGCTCGGAGATCCAGGGAGCTTTACCCTCCCATGTTCTCTCGGCCGGTTATCTTTCAAAAACTGCTTGTGCGACTTGGGAGCCAGCGTGAGCATCATGCCTATGACAGTGGCTAAGCGACTTGGGTTCAGCGAGTACAAGAAGTGCAATTTCTCACTAGTGCTTGCTGATCGTTCTGTTAGACTCCCTAAGGGAATGCTTGAAGATATGCCGCTGAGAGTCGGCAACGTGGTAGTACCAACTGATTTCATAGTGCTGGAAATGGATGAGGAACCCAAAGATCCATTGATTTTGGGAAGGCCGTTCTTGGCAACCGCTGGAGCGGTTATTGATGTTAAGCGCGGGAAGATAGAGTTGAATCTTGGCCAAGACTGCAAGTTGATCTTTGATATTAATAATGTGATGAAGCAGCCAACCATAGGTGGCGAGTCATTCTACATCGAAACCTTAGACCAACTGGCTGACGAGTACTTGGAAGAGTTGAACGTTGAGGATAAGCTCCAAATCGCCCTTACAAAGGATAATGCTGAATTTGGGTCTCTACAGGCTGAGAGTTTGGGTTATGCTTGGTTGCTGGACACAAACAAAGCTGAGACAGGGGAAATCAGTATAGAAAAACTTGTTCAGACAGCCTCAGATGTCAAACAGGATGTCAAACAGGTTGGGAACCTGTTTGCACTCGGAACAGACCTGAATGGGAAAGGTTCGCCGAGTCAGGATGAAGAGGACGACTGGTCAGAGCTTAAGGCACCGACGGTTGAGCTGAAACCTCTACCTGGAGGGCTCAGGTATGCGTTCTTAGGTCTTAACTCTACATATCCTGTCATCATAAACGATGCATTAGCCCCTCATGAGATAGAAACCCTTCTTGCTGAGTTGCGGAAGTATAGGAGAGCACTTGGATATTCGCTAGACGATATCAAGGGGCTCTCCCCTACTCTCTGCACTCACAGGATTCACCTTGAGAATGAGAAAAAGGGGTCGGTTGAACACCAACGTAGGCTGAACCCAAAGTTAAAAGAAGTAGTTAAGAAAGAAGTTCTAAAACTTCTTGACGTTGGGATTATCTACCCGATTTCGGACAGTACGTGGGCTTCACCCGTACATTGTGTCCCGAAAAAGGGAGGTATAACAGTCGTCAAGAATGATAAAGACGAACTGATCCCTTCTAGGACAATAGTGGGGCATAGAATGTGCATTGATTATAGGAAGCTTAATTCGGCATCCAGGAAAGACCACTTTCCCCTTCCTTTCATAGATCAAATGCTTGAGCGTTTAGCATGTCATCCCTTTTATTGCTTCCTAGATGGGTACAGTGGCTTTTTCCAAATCTCGATCCACCCGGACGATCAGGAGAAAACCACTTTTACCTGTCCTTTTGGAACTTTTGCATATAGACGCATGCCTTTTGGTTTATGTAATGCACCCGCCACTTTCCAACGTTGCATGACCTCTATATTCTCGGATTTGATAGAGGAAACGGTCGAAGTCTTTATGGATGATTTTTCCGTATATGGCTCGTCCTTTTCCTCGTGTTTGTCTAATTTGTGCAGGGTCTTGGAGAGATGCGAAGCGACTAATCTTGTGCTTAACTGGGAGAAGTGTAACTTCATGGTACAAGAGGGCATAGTATTGGGGCACAAGATCTCTGAGAGTGGTATAGAGGTCGACAAGGCAAAAGTTGAGGTTATGATGCAGCTGGGTGAACCGAGGTCGGTTAAGGACATTAGGAGCTTTTTAGGACATGCGGGTTTCTACAGGCGTTTTATTAAAGACTTCTCTAAGATTGCGAGGCCGCTCACCAGACTTTTATGCAAGGAGACGGACTTCTTGTTTGATGAGGATTGCCGCCAAGCTTTCTTGAGAATCAAAGACGCCTTGTGTAGCGCACCGATTGTCCAAGCTCCGAATTGGGATCTACCATTTGAGGTTATGTGTGATGCTTCAGATTTTGCTGTTGGTGCTGTCTTGGGTCAGCGAGTTGACAAGAAGATGAACGTGATCTACTACGCTAGTAGAACGCTTGATGAGGCTCAATCCCGTTACGCCACTACGGAGAAGGAACTTCTTGCTGTTGTATTCTCTATTGACAAATTCAGAAGCTACATCGTGGGATCTAAGGTGGTTGTTCACACCGATCACGCAGCCTTGAGGTACCTCTACGCGAAGAAGGACGCGAAGCCGAGACTTCTCCGCTGGATACTTCTTTTGCAGGAATTCGATCTTGAGATTGTGGACAAGAAGGGAGCTGAAAACAGTGTGGCTGATCATCTTTCTAGGCTGAGGATAGACGAGGGTATGCCTATCAATGACTCCTTACCGGAAGAGCAGCTGATGGCCTTAAGGGTCTTGGAAGAAGGTTTTGGGCTCAAAGAGAAGCTGGAGGAGGTTCACGCCTTGGATGATGACAAGCTGCCATGGTATGCTGATTTCGTGAACTACTTGGTCAGCGGAGAGGTCCCCAATGATATAAGTGGTTATCAAAAGAAGAAGTTCTTTAGAGATGTGAACCATTTTTATTGGGATGAGCCCTATTTGTTCAAGAAAGGGAATGACGGTCTGTTTAGGAGGTGTATTGCCGAGGCTGAGGCTGAAGAAATTTTGTATCATTGCCATGGTTCAAGCTACGGTGGACACCTTGCTACTTTCAAGACAGCCCAAAAGGTTTTACAAGCGGGTTATTGGTGGCCAAGCCTATTTAAGGACACTCAAGCATATGTGGCTAAGTGTGATGCTTGTCAACGAGCTGGGAACATCTCGGCCAGGAATGAGATGCCCCAAAACCCGATCCTTGAGGTTGAGCTGTTTGACGTATGGGGAATAGACTTTGTAGGGCCATTTAACCCCCCTTCTCACGGGAACATCTACATATTGGTAGCCGTTGACTACGTCTCCAAGTGGGTGGAGGCGATTGCGGCACCTACTAATGATGCTAAAGTGGTGTTGAAGCTGTTTAACACCATAATCTTCCCAAGATTTGGTGTACCGAGGTGCGTAATAAGCGATGGAGGATCCCATTTTGTGAACAAAGTATTTGAGAACCTTTTGAAGAAGCATGGGGTAAGGCACAAAGTGGCCACTCCTTACCATCCCCAAACCAGCGGTCAAGTAGAGGTCTCCAACAAGCAGATCAAAGCTATCCTCCACAAGACCGTTAGTTCGTCTAGGAGAGATTGGGCGACGAAACTGAACGATGCTTTATGGGCCTACCGGACCGCCTACAAAACGCCGATTGGGAGGACACCTTATTCTCTTGTCTATGGAAAATCCTGTCATTTCCCGGTAGAACTGGAATACAAGACTCAATGGGCCATCAAGATGCTGAACATGGACCTCAGGTCTGCCCAAGAGAAGAGGGAAATGGATTTGCACCAGTTAGAAGAAATCCGCCTTGATGCTTATGAAAGCTCAAAGATCTTCAAGGAAAGGACCAAGGCATTTCACGATAAAAGGATTGTGCCCAAAGTATTCAAGGCTGGTGACCAGGTTCTGTTGTACAATTCACGCCTCAAACTTTTCCCTGGAAAGCTCAAGTCACGCTGGTCAGGACCGTTTGTCGTCAAGGAGGTGTTACCTTATGGAGCCATAACTTTGTTGAACAAAGAAGGAAGAGATTTCACTGTGAATGGCCAGCGAGTTAAGCCTTATATGGCGAATCTGGTGATTGGAGAGGGGAGTTCAGTCTCTCTCCATGATGCTGATGCTGCCTAACAAGGATGAAGGTCGAGCTTGTGACTTTAAACAAGCCCACTTGGGAGGGAATCCCATGACTATCCTTTTGTATATATTGTTTTAATTTTGGATCTTTTGCTGTTTTTGCCTTTTGTCTCTAATGTTATGTTCAGGTTTTAGCTAAGAATATCTAGTTTGGAGAATGGGAAGCCGCCATTGAGCAGAATAGTTGTTGCAAATCATCCCAAATCACCAAGGGTTGATTGTCTGAGAAATTGGCTCAAACGGGTTGTCAAACAGGTTTCCTTACCTGGATCAACCTGTTTGACAGCCCGCCCAGGTAAGTCAACTCATTTACTTTGACTTTGAGAAAACCCTTCCTTTTTCCTTTTAAGTTAGAAACCCCCATTTATTATTTTCAAAGCTTCTTCCCCATCTCCTTCCTAGCGAATTTCTCGATCTCTCTCCCTTCTCAACCAAAATTCGAATTTCAAAGTCCTACTCTCCCTAAACCAGCCGAATTTGAAACCGCAAGCCCTTATTTAGCTCAACTCGCAAGTTAATTCAAGGTAATTCATCTCTATGGCCACTCTTTTCTATCGGGAAGCTTCTCTCATGGAGTCTTCAATTGTTTAACTGAGCTTCAAATTCTTTATCTTATTAAGAATTCCTTTTTGCATTGGCTTACTCGGGGTTGAATTTAGAGAAAGTAGAGGTCATTTTGTTTAAATTGCAAATTCGCATTTTATTTTCGGAAAATTGAAGGCATCGTGAATTTAGCTTTCTCTCTTGATTGTTTGAGTGTTATTTGCTTGGTCTAATCTCTTCTTGAGCGTTTATGTCTCAACAGGTACAATGACCAACACGAGATCAGGAAGACAAAACCCTCAAGAAGATGACAGAGAGAGAGCAAGAAGGGAAAAGAGAGAAGGAAAGCGAAAAGTGGAGTATAGTGCGAAGAGGAAGAAAGGCGTAACAAAGGAGAAATCGCCGGAGTTTGCCGAAACCGTTGAGCAGGATATGGACGAGTCGGTGATTCCGAGGCCTTATGGAGTCCAAGGCCGCATCCGTATCCTCCGAAGGATGAAGTTCCTCCCGATGCGCTATCCACACGGAGAAACGCTCAGGGAGCTCGGGATAGAGGAAGATGTGGAAGATATTTTCTTCCATACTGAGCTCGGGGAGTTCATGAAGCTCGCCTTACCGGCGTACAGGAACCAAGCGATACAATTTCTCGCATCCTTGAAGGTGAGAAGACACCCGGCAGCAGCCACAGCAGATATTAAGAAAGATGGGCCGGGGTTTATCACCTTTGAGCTCTCCGGGGCTGAACACCGGTTGAGCATCGCCGAGCTCGAGGGGATCTATAAACTGGAGGAAGATGTCGGTTCGGATACTGAGATATGTGTCCCGGGAACAGAGCTGATAGGCTTATGGGAAATGATAAGCTCGCGGCCTTACCAAATCTCGGCAAACAAAGGTAGTCATATCCGCAGCCCAGCCATCCGATACGCGCACAAGGCGATTGCCCACAGCCTCTTTGCACGACACCAGTGTGCCAACATCACCAAGCAGTAGTTCGAGCTTATCGACATCTCCCTTGAACAGAAGTTGCAGACGCTGGACAATGGCGAGGACATGCGAGGAGATCTGAAGAGGGCCAGCAAGGCGTGGGTGATTCTAGACTCCTTCAAGCAATGCGTGCGGAATGCGGAGCTTGCTTATGAACAGGGGAAGATCAAGGATTCCTATCTAGCAATCGGGAGCATGGTCACCCCAATCCTGCTTGCAACTAACGTGCAGCTGCCGGCGCCGACGCACCCGCCTCAGTTCATGGATATCGCCTACCTCAACAAAACCTGGTTCTTGAGGGGAATGCACAACGGAAAGCACGTCTATCGCTTCGAGCACCCTACTTTTGGCGTCTCCAAGATCCTCCTCCCGAACAAGGAGCTCACTAGCCACGACACCAGAGACGGGATCATCTTCCTTCCCGCAGCTCACCAGTTGTTCATGGACGGAGGCGATGCGACGGTCGACGAGGAACAAAGGAACGAAGAAGGCGAACCTTCGGAGAGTCAAGCGAGCGGACAAGATGACTTCGACTTCATCCCTTACAACGCCAGCGGCAGCGCCCCAGCCATAGCCAAAGCTCATGAGCATATCCGGCTGTTGCGCAAGGGATTCAAGAAGCAGGCTGAGCTAATCAAGAAGCTCACCGAGACGGTCAATGTCCTGAAGGCAAAGCTTTCGTGCACATCGCCGAAAGCAAGTGAGACCGTGGAGCCGGTGTTACGGAGAAGCAGGCGCAAAAGGAGAACTGGCGGATCACCACCCCCGACGTCATTCACTCAGCCGATCGACCTCGATGAGACACCCACACCACCCGACAACAGCCCCTGAAGGGTACAACTCTTTTACCATTGTACATACCGTTTTCTTTATTTATTTCCCATACGCATTTCATATTTTATTTTTGTTGAGTTGATCTCTCTTTCAAGCTTCTATTTGCACAAGGGACTGTGCAATTTAAGTTTGGGGGAGGGGTCAATAGCATTTGACCTTGTTTTCTATTTTCTTATTTTCAATTTTCCATCTTTGAGTCTCATATGCATATCATCTAAGGCATAGAAAACACCAAAAAAATTGAAAAATTTCGAAAAATTGCATAACTCAAAAAGAGGCATCATCTGCATTTACATATTAGGAATGAGTCTAGATGCATTTCATTTAGTTACTTGCACTTGCATAGGGAGCAATGACAAGCATTTTCTTAAAAAGTGAAGCTTTTCGAAGAGATTTCAATGTCCCTGTGGTTAATTATCTGGTGCATAGATTGAGTTTGAAGTTAAGTTAGAACCACATTTGGAATGCACTTGATGACATCATGACTTGGTTGAAGCATTGCTTTGAATTGACCGCTCACTTTACTTATCGAAAACTAATTTGGGCAACTTAAATATCATTCTCATGCATTGAAAGTTTTTGCTCATGGATCTTGTTTCCCTTGGACACTCTTTATCCATTTTTCATCCCTCTTTGTGTGTCTGAGTTTGCTTGAAAACCCTCCCGTTGCCGAACCTTTCCTTTAAGCCCAAGATTTTACCGAGTGTAGTGAGGCCTTTTTCCGATTGAGCTAAGCAAAAGGTGTTGAGTTTTGACCGACAGAGTTTGAGTTTCCATGTAGAACTAGCTCGCGGTTTTTGAGCTAGATTAAGCTTAGGATTGGGTGCTTGGGAGTTCGTGAAAGAGGGAATGAGTTTTTGATTGGATCTTGAGGGGGTCGAGAGTTTGGAACGATAAAAAGAAAAGAAAAGAAAGAGGAGAGTGAAAAAGAGTGGTGGCTGTTAGTGAAATTGTCAAAATTAGGCAAGAAAAAGAAGAAAGAAAGCAAATCAAAGCCTAGAAAAAGAAAAGCCTTAAGCCACAAAGAGTTCAAAAGGTCTAAATCCTCTGTTTTGAAAATAAAGTTCATCCTCCTTTAAGTCCTAGTTTATAACCCTCTCAAGGTCAGGAAATTAGAAAAAGAATGTTCTTCGGGTTCATTTGAGTTTCGTTCTCTAGTGAAAAAGGGTAGATAGGATCGTTGGGTGTTTTGGGTTTCTCGGCTCAGTTTTGGGTAGATGGAAATTCAACTTTGTATCATCCTTGGACTTGACTCTTAGCTTTTTGCCCAAGCTCGATCCGTCTTTGAGAGATCCCTGTTTTAAAATTGAGAAAACAACCTTGGAGAAACCATTCTTGCCTCCTAAAAAGCCTAGTCCCCTAACCAAATGAGCAAATTCTGAAGTGCATGAGTTTATGATTCACGGTTTGTGTTAATTGAATGTCAAGAAGTGAGAGTGATATGAATGCATGCGTAGGTTGAGTCTGATGTCGTTTCGTTGCTTTTGAATGTGGCTGAAGTTGTTGAAATAGAACAAACTCATATTGCACCTTATGATTCTGCACATGTTCATTGACCTTTCTTCCTCTCGCTTCACTGTTTAAGAATTTTGAGCTTCCGCCTGCATCATCAACCCTCTCGGATTCGTTTTCCTTGCTTGAGGGCAAGCAAGATTCAAGTTTGGGGGAAGTTGATGTCTCTGTATTTTGCATCATTTAGGAGCATATTCCAATTAGTTTCACCCCCATTTTAGCTCATATCCTTAGCATTTTAGTGTAGATCTCTACCAATTGTACAAACGCATGGCATTTAGGACTTGCATTGCATTAGTTGTGCATTTGGGAGTTGTATCAGGTGTTTTGGAGCTGAAGAGGGGGAGAAACGGAGTGAAGATGGAAAAGGAGTGAAGTCTGGGCGCAAACAGGATGAGAAACAGGTTGAGAACCTGTTTGCCGACCAGAAGCTGAGCATTGACCAAAGGAAGAGAGTTGACCCGCCTTGGAGCAAGCTAAAACGCAGAGTTTGGAGCTGTGCGAGTTTGGGAAGGAAGAAAAGTCAGATTAAATGAGTTGACCAAGGGTTTCCTTTGTACCCAACTATATAAGCTTTAAACCTACTCTATCTTTATCTTATCTTGTAATCTGTTGGAGAAAGAGATCTAAACTTTTCTCTTTGAGAATTTTCTTTGTATTTACACTTTGCTTTGGATTTTAATCAAGTTTATCTTATTTCCTTTTGCAATAATCTCATCTTAGCTTATTCTATCTTACTCTACACTTGCTATTCACGATTGGGTATCTCTTCCTACATAGGATTGGGTGTTCTTGATATGAATAGTGAGTGAGCATCTTGGGTCTTGAGGGATGAGATAGATTAGAAGAATTTGGGGTTCGATTTAGTGTCTAGAGGGTTTTAATCCTTCCAAAAGGTCCTTCTTTGCTGCGTTTGCTTAAGGCTAGACCTTCTTTGATCACTTAGATCTAGATCCAAGATCTCTCTTCCACCGAAAGTGCATAGAGAGATTGGACCAACCAGCAAAGAGATGAGCTTGTCCTTCACACGGGAGTGGATGTTTGGAGAGCTCATCGGACTAAGGGAGTTGGCGTTTAAGGCTGGCTTGCGTCGTCCAGCTAACGGGAGTTAGATCCTTGGACCGACGTTAGCTTAGGGGTTCTCACCACGGGAGTGGGCTAACCTTTCTCCTTGAACTCCCTTCCTAGGACTTAGCTCTTTTTGAGTATCTCTAGACATTTCATTGACCCCTAAAGTCTTGTAATCGATTGTCTCATCCCAAGACTCCCTCTTTATCATTAAGTTTTCATCTTTCATCTAGTTAAACATTTATTGCATATTGCTTCTTGAATTGCATTCATTTTAGATTACATTTGCGTTTTTTTTATTGCATTTAAGTTTTTGTTCTAAGTTCACTTGTTACATTTAAAACCATTGCTCTTGACTTGTTAATTTCTTGCAATCGAAATTGTCTCAACTAACTCTATTATGGATTGACTCTTAAGTACCACGATGACACGAGTGGTTTAATTGAAACATCCACATAAAAATCTTGTTTCAACTGCACGATCTCGTCCTGAAGAAAGTCCACGACTTCACCAAGCCCGAGCACGCTGGCAAATTTGGCTTCAATTGGGAAGGACCATACCGCATCACGAGAATCGTCAAACCGGGGGTGTACCAGCTCGAGGACGACGACGGAAGCATACTCCCCCGTTCATGGAACTCCATGAACTTGCGCAAGTTCCACCACTAGACGCGTAGCTTCGCGTCTCGCAAAAAAAAAAAAAAAAAAAAAAAAAAAAAAAAGGGCATGTTCACCGCACGAACACTTGTAACGAACTACGAATGGCTTGATCTCGGCACGGGTACGTAGGCAGCCTTTTCACCGAGGCGCAGCTATAACTTAATAAAAATGAAAAGTTGTTTCATTAATTCGCTTGTATGCATGCATCCTTTTCTGAACCTTTGAGAAGCATTCCATCTCGGCAGAAAAACTCAAGCAAGAATTTCCTGTTTGACTTAGGTTAAAACAGATGTTTTGGTGTGCCTAATGAACTCGGCAAAGTCAGAGTCATAAAATTCCTTTAGCACTCGGTAAATTAATGAGTCTCAACGCCTCTGGAACTCGGCAGAATAATGAGTCCTTGTCTATGAGCTCGGCAAACAAAGAGAGTCTCAAAGCTACTCTAAAAAGCACGCATAAAAGAGTAGTGTCGACGTTCTGGCCAAACGATTGACCGCATCTCGCACCTGTGGACTGATCATCCACCATTCTTTAAGAATGAGCACAACAAGTCGAGAGCATGCATATCTCGCGCGACCCTAAGCCATATAGGCAAGAAACAATCGCTATCTTGTTAATTATATTCGACTTAGCAGTCGGAGGAGTAATTCGAAATTCTAGATTTTGTTCCCCATTACCGGCCTAAGAAGCGCCACCGCAAACAGATCTAATAAGCACTGATCGGTGTCTCTTAAAAATGAGAAGTCTGACGAGCTGCGTGACACCGCATCTCGTCACGGCGCATCGCATTGTCATAACGAGTAGCATCTCGTCACGACAGAACTTGAGCATGCCGAGTCGTCTCAGCAAGTTGAACCATTTGTCTAATGACGATTAGACATCTAGATCATGCCGCTAGATTGACGACATAGTGCATCTCATCAAAGGATATAGATTAAAGCAAGATGTTTCAAAAAGCACGAAATCATCAACTATATTCGCGACATTCATCTCGCACAAAATAAAAAGATGAACAGGGAAGTAAAACAAATACTTAAATTTTAAATCCTGAAAAGCATACGGATTAAAACCCTCCCGGGCAATGTTGTTACATCGGCACGAGTCACCGCGACTAATAAAAAAGGAGAGTTCCCAAAAGCAGGAAAAAGGAGAGAATAGAGACGGCGCCCTAAGCAGCCTCGGAAGCATCCGGACCTGCTCCCGTCCTGGCTTCAGCATTAGCCGCTCCTGAACTCTCTCTCGTCGGCGACCCACCAATTATCAGCTCGGCAAGATTGGGCCTGAAAGTATGATGCATTGTCCCAAATTGGTCAAAACCCTGCGGAGTAGCCCAAGCATTATCAAAGCAGAAATCAGCAAGATTAAAACGAAGACCTAACCTGTAAGGTGCTGCATAGTCATCCGCGCCGATCTCCACCTCGTCAATTTCGTCTCCAGCAGCTTTGCTCTCCTCGACCTTAGCCTCCAGCTTCGCAATAACGAGATCAACGTTTTGGGAGACGCCTTTCGTCTTTCGCACATAGTCAAGCAGCGCCTCGTCGACCGCAATCTTGACCACGACCTTTTCCACCTCGTCGCGCTGCGCGACGAACTTGCCGAGACGATCGAGACGGGGAGCATACCACTCTTGCATGGTGTCGTAGACCTGAGTAGCAACAGACTCGGCCCACTTCCGACGCGACTGACGAAGGCGAGAAGCCTCGGCTGCAGCAATCTCCGCATCCCGGCGAGACTTCTCCTCGAGTTCCACTACTTGAGCACGCAGCTTAGTTACCTCATCCTGAAGACCAATCGTCTTCAGGATCTCGCCATTAAGGACGCCGACCTTCCTCTCAAGATCAGCTTTTTCCCTCTCAAGGAACTCCATCCTCGGACCCTTCTCTTTGGACCGCTCATTTTGCAGTTTGACGATCTCCTCCCGAGCCGCCTTCAGCATGGTGTCATATTGCTGGATAATCGAAGAGAACTTCCCAGCAACGCTGACGAGATCTGAAAAAACATCGACGACGTCGTCCTTCAGCTCAATCTTCTTGAGTGGAACCCCCCAATGAGGTTTAGGCTTGCAGCTCCAAACCAGCTCGGCGCAGAACTTCTTGTTAAGCATAAGAGGAGAGCCCCCCGACCAGACGACGACGACCGCATCCGGATCTGGGACCTCAGAATCAGTAGGCTCAAACTTGGGGCCTGATGAGGTCGCCCCAACACCGAGACCAGAACGGCCTCCCGGTTGATCAGACGGGTTCTCGCCAAGACCGTCATCACCTGACTGACGAGACGGATCCTCGCCGAGCTCGTCGCCACCTGAGTGACGAGATGCATCAACACCACCACCCGAAGGAGGAGCGTCCTCCTCATCAAGCACGACCTCAGGCGTCGTCTCGGCAGCAGACGACGGCATCCCGCTCGCGGCCATCTTTTCAAGCTTGGCTCTCTTCGAAGCCCTGCAAGAGTGACAGCATATCAGCAACAAGCATCAAACCACGGTAAAGAACCAGTTCTCCCTAAGAAAACCTACTTCGTCCTCGACGCAATCGAGGAAGCCGGACGTTTAGGCGGATTGCTCGACTCGGCAGCCGAGTCAGTCTTCCTCTCCTTCGGAGGGGAATCCGGGATCAGAATGGCATCGTCAGCAGACACGGGAGTCCTCTTCTTAAGTCCCATCTTCTTAGGATGCCGAGATGGTTTAGCTGCAAAAGGATCACGCAAAGATCAATGACAGGCGCAGTCATAACGCAAAACTTGAGAATAAAAACCGATAGCAGATTCTCACCAGCAACTGGAGTCGAAGCAGACTTAGTCCTCTCTCTCTTCCTCTTCCTCCTCTCCTCGAGCTCCGCAGCAAAATCGGCCCAGATGATTCGGCTCCGATCTCGCAAAGCCTGGAACTTCTTCCGGAACGAAGTAGATGCTGGTCTCGGCAAGACTCTCTCTGCAAAGCAAATGAAAAGCAAAAGGTTAGGACCAAAGACCAAACCACTGGATGCCGAGACAAAACCTATAAATGGTCTACCAGCTTCTTGGACCCATCCCGCAAAGACATGGTCAGGGTCAAAGTCTTCGATCGACGCGCTGTCTTTCTGATATCATCATATTTTGCATGTTTTTACTTAGTATTTTCATATGTTTTCAAGTGCTTTCAATAAGGTTTTACACCTTTGGAGGTAGTTTTCTTGTATTTGTTGGTTTTGGAGTCTTAACAGGTTAAAACATCAAAAAGGATTCAAAAAGGAGCAAAATGGCCTCAAACCATGATCCATGCAAGTTTCCAAGTCAAGAGCATCAATACAACTCCATTTGTCCGATTCTCGTATTCGGACAGAACCGGAGCATCCGAAAGATGGCCGCGGTAGAAGGTCTTCCCGACGTCCAAAAATCTTGATCTTGGTCTTTCTGGATAGATACTTGAGTCATGCATCACGTCGAAGTGGAATCAAGCCATTTGAATCAACCATCAAGGAGAAATTCATTTTATACCGAGACGTGTCTGTATAGCGACAAGACGAAGCCCATGGAGGATCTCGCGTGTCTAAAGGCCCAGGATACCGCGGAATGGACCTTGGCTCGCTTGAGAAGAGGCTTAGCTATTATTTGGAGGTTTCCTTGGCCTTATCTCGGCCCATTCACGTCGCAAAAGAGAGAGTCCAGCTCACCGGAAACTTTCCTTTTCCGGCACTTCAATAACCTAGCGACCCCGACCCTATAAATACGAGCTTTTAGCCTCTTGAAGGGAGAGAGCCGCGAGTGTATTGTGCAAGAGAGAGAGCAGTCATCAAGGAGGAGAAGCCCTAGGTGGTGCGCAGCCCTGAAGGAAGAAGGAGGCGCCGCTCCACTCATTGCACTCGCATCTCATACTTTACATTTTTCATCTTTTCCTTTTCTCTTTTGTACTTTGGATCGAAAGTTATCAAGGGATTCGACTTGTTCTTCATCAGAGAAGCCTCTTTCAATCCTTTATCTCTTTTCATACTTGCATAATGATATCAAATATGCCTTGCTTGTTTGATTGCACTATGTCCGAGTAGATCTTTTGTTAGGCCGAGGGAATCGATGGGTTCATGACATGATTTGACTTGTTTGATTGCATAAAGCGGGATTTAATCTTTTGGTTCTTCATCTTTACTTGTTCTTAATGCTAGTTGTTAGGAAAGCGCGCCTATACAACTCGAATCTAGGTTGATACACTCTCCAAAAGCATGTTGTATTGCCGAAACTAGTATTTGATGAGCTAAGTGTCTTACGCTTCCAAAAGTCGACCTAAGGAATTTAGTGAACAATCACGACTTGAACACTAGTTAATGCATGCTTATAACTTGTAATAACCATCGAAAGTTGAGTCTATTAGGTTGTTTAAGCATAGTAGCCGGAGCCACGAAAGTGGAAAGGTTATACCGTAGTGTTGTGAGTTCAAGACGGTTTATAAACTTATCCCATGCAATCTCTTGTCATTTCATTGAGTGTTTCCATTTGATTATCCTTTGCCTAACCCTTTTCTCATCTTGTTTACAACCGCATCGCTCACTCATTTGTTTCCATTCGGTTTAAGATCACCATCACCCCATATTTTTGTTCTAGCTACTCATCACTCAACATAGGCTTGAAACGAGATCACTCTTCCTTGTGTTCGATAACCCTACTACACTACGATCCGTGCACTTGCGGTATCTAGTTAGGATTGGGTAAAACCTGATCCCACATCAAGTTTTTGGCGCCGTTGCCGGGGAAGAGTTGCATTTCTTTCAAGTCGTTTGATTGATTTTTAGTCTAGTTCTTTTCATTTTTTCATTTTACTTTTCATAAAATCTCAAAAACCATAAAAATTTTACTTACTACTCTTTCTTTGTGTCTCTTAGGTGCATGACAAGAAGGTCCAATCCGGATAATACCATTGAGGAAGATCTTGACATTGACCAACTTGAAAGAACACTTAGGCGGCAAAGAAGAGAAAGAATGAATCAAGGCGGTGAAGCCGCGGCACAAGGTGGCCAACAACAAGCCCCTGACCAAGAACAACAACCACAAGCCCCTCATGTCTTACCAGAAGCCGGAGCTGACCAGCCAGCACAAGGAGCCGTGCCTCAACCCAATCAAAACACTCCCGGTGTAGCCGATCAACCGCAGCCGCAACAACAACATCAACAACAACCGGAGCCACAAGACGCCGGTCAGCAACAAAACCAGCATCATCAAAACCCCCATGGCGGTCACCAAGGGATGCCTCAACCTCAACTACATGTGCCTCCAAGGAGAGCACAATTCGCTCAGCACCCAAGGCATCCGACTATGGGAGATTTTGATTCCTCCGATGCATTCTTCTTGGATCGGAATCCAATCCGACCACCTCAGCCTCTGAGGAACGACTTTGAGATCAAGCCACAAATCATTGCCTTGGTGAAACAAAACCAATTCCATGGTTTGTCCACCGAGCATCCACTTGACCATGTCGATACCTTTGAAGAGATATGTAGCACTACTCGGATCAATGGAGTGTCACCGGACTACTTCAAGTGCACGCTATTTACTTTCTCTCTAAGTGACAAGGCACTTAGATGGGTAAAGTCTCTGCCACCTCAATCCATTACAACATGGAATGAATACAAGGGAGCTTTCTTAAACCAATTCTACACCAAGCAAAGATCAAACTCTATAAGGAGCAAGATATCCGGGTTTAAGCAAGCACCAATGGAGTCTTTCTATGAAGCTTTGGAGCGCTTCAAGGAATATGCAAGAGATTGCCCTAACCATGGCTTCTCCGAAGGTAACCTCTGGAACATCTTCTACAATGGAATTGATCACAAGTACAAGCTTTCACTTGACACCGCAAGCAATGGTAACTTCATGACCAAATCGGTGCCGGAAGCTAAGCTTTTGATAGAAAATCTTGCTGCAAGTGATTCCAATGCATGCCCTGAGTACAATAGAGGAGTGAGAACCACGAGCTCATCATCGGAATCGGCTCAAATCTTGGAGTTGAAGAACATGGTCTCACAACTACTAAAGAGCAACCGAGGAGTGCATGCTATTGATGATGTTTTGGCCACTAATGAAGAGCCTCTCATGGAGTTTATGAGAGATGGAGCAGAAGAGAATCAAGAGGAAGTCAACTACATTGGAGGCAACTATGGCAATAGAGGCTACAACCAACCGTTCCGCCCCCACCCAAACCTCTCTTACCGGAGCACCAATGTCGAGAATCCGAATGATCAAGTCTATCCGAGCCAAAACACTTATCAAGGAGGCCAAAACACATACCAAGGAGGTCAATACCAGCCTAAGCAACAATTCTATCCTAAGGGAGTCTACCAAGTGAAGCAGCCACTCACTTTCCCCCAAGGAGTTGCACCGGCTCAACAAGAAGAAAAAGTAGATGTGGCGGTTAAGAAATACATGGAGGAGCAAAGACAAGCGACCAAAAGCTTGCATGAGAAGATGGATCACATGTTTGGTGATCTAAACAATAAGTTTGGGGCGTTGTCAACGCATGTCCAAAAGCTAGAAGTGCAAATCTCTCAAACGGCCGAGGCGGTTAAGAAGCAACATGAGGTAAACCCAAAATTTTGTAATGTTGTTTCATCTCAAGAAGAACAACCGGCCATTATCTCCGTACCATCTCAAGAAGATGAAAGTGGAGAAGAGCCTAAGGAGAGGCACAAACCGGAGAGGTACACTTGGGAATCAAGAAGAGCTTACAAGAGAAGGCTTGAAAACAAGCCGTTGATAAAACAAGAGGATCCGGGCAAGTTTGTGATCCCGGCTGGTATCAATGGGTACCAACTCACGGATTGCCTATGTGATAGTGGAGCTAATGTGAACATCATGTCTCTTGCGTTAGCCAAAGACTTGGGATTCAAATATTTCAAGGAGCCTAAGGTGAGAGTGGAGTTTGCGGATCTATCAAGTATGGAGCCTTATGGAGTGCTTGAAGATGTCATGCTAGAGATTGGAGGGAGACATGTCCCCACCGACTTTCAAATCATGGTATGGGAAGGATCCAAGCGAAATCAGTTGATCCTTGGAACCCCATTCTTAGCTACTACCGGAGCGGTCATCAACTATATGAGAAACCAACTAACACTTGGTCATGTCCGGCAAGATGTCTTTTTCCCAAGCATCAACTTCAAACAAGCTCCAAGTGCAATCAAGATACCACCAGAGAGGAGAACTCCCATGCCAAGAGAAGGAGCCGATCAGCCTAGAAGCACTAAAAGGCGTGAACCCCATCCAAAACCGAAGGAGGTGATAAAGCCGTCGAAGCCGAAACATGAGAATGTCTTCAAGGAGATTAACTCGGTCTTGTCACCATCCTTTGACGATCATGGAGCTGAAGAAGATCCTGACGGTGTGCCTAAGTCCTTTGCCAGCATAAGAGTCCTTCTCCCAAAGGATCCGGACCCCAAAGACGAGCAAACCGCAAAGGAGAAACTCGGAAAAACTTTAAAACTTTTTCCGAGAGCCTTGATCTTCAAGGATGACATGAAGGATGATCATGGAGAGCCCAAACCACCTCATGAGCCACCTGAACCAGAGTGTGAAGACACCAAAGGGATCCCAAACCCTTTGGCCGATCACATCCGCACCTAAACCAAAAAAAAGGGAGTCAAGCTAGATGACTTTAAAACAAGCGCTTTGTGGGAGGCAACCCACACGGTATTTCTTTTCCATTTTCATTTTTCACATTATTCGTGCATGCATAACATCTCATTTTAGGATGAAGACCAAAGAGGAGACCAAACAACGAACATATCCCACCCATTGAGCCCACCCTTGCCAAACCGACATCAACAAGGCGGGACCAAGGTGGAAATATTAGAGGAAGATGAAAGAATGATTCCAGTCGAAGAAAATCTTAAAACGGTCGAGCAACAATGGAGATATCCCATCCGGCATCAATTCCTCGACCACACCGACGGTTTCGGAGTACCAACAAAGACGATCTCTCAAACCGCACGTCCGAAGTTTACTAAACTTCACAGGCGACTAAACAACACCATGTTGGCCGGCAAATCCAAAAGATAGGACAGTGAAATGTTGACGGATCAGGAGATATGCACAGATGCCTTATCCGGTCGATAGCGGTGCACCCAAAGGCCGACAAAACCGAAATCACGGCATGGAGACGCCACCAGCTGGAGATGGATCCTTGGAGCTTCAAAATCATTATTCCAGAAGAAAATCAAGGAACGAACGAGCCAATAACAAAGAAGTGAAGAAAACTCTTCCCGGAGCCGAATTGACCACTTTGTGAAGGAACTCTCAATCCGCTCGTTCGTTTGGCCTCAAACTTCACCAGTCTTCATAAAACATAAGGTTGGTCGATGGATTTTCAAGATAGGTCGGAGAAATCTTCATCGTTTGAGCTGTGGTCTATAGCAACACCTTCCGGTCGCCCGGATGGACCACCACATGACGGATCTCCACAACCGCTTGTTCGTTTTACCCCAAACTTCGCCAGTGTTCCTAAAATATGAGGTTGGTCGATGAAATTTCAATATGGGTCAGTAAAATCTTCACGGTTTGAGCTGTGGTTCATGGCACTCTTCTCGGGTCGACCAAATGAACACCACTCGACCAAAACGCCAACCGGCGAGAATCAGGCCTGGAAATTCAAAACTCACCAACCAATCTTGTCAAAAGAGGAGTCCTATTCAGTTATCCGACCCTGATCTTCATCACAATTGGTCATCACTTGGTAACATCATCCTAAACTTTCCCTTTTTCAAATTTATTACCTATTTTTCTCCTCTTAATCCGATTTTTCTTACACTGGGACGGTGCAAGTTAAGTCTGGGGGGATTATACTAATGAGTTTGTTCATTTTGACATTTCATTTTGCATCATTTTTCTTTTCATTGAGTCGTTTTTATTGAGTCAAAATTTTTTGTCGAGAATTACGACCTTATCTTGGACCTAACCATTGTTGTGTCTATGTTTAAGTGACCATTGATCAGTATTTGGCAGTCCACTTCATCACATGTGCACCATGAGTGGATCGATCTACCAGAAACATCCACATCTCTAAGGGCATAAGAAGGATCCATTTTTGACTCCGCACCTTAATGAACTTAACCTTCTCAGCTAGGGGCTTGGTTTTACAAAGAGCATTACTCCTCATCCTCACCAATAAGTGAAAGTCTATGTGAGTTCGGTTTCCCCTCTCTCTCCCCTTCAAATTTAAGAAAAAGCACCAAGGTCCAAGTAACCGGGGATTAGGTGGCAACCACCATCAATACTCGCGTCTATGGAAGACTTTTTGATCCAAGTAACCGGGGATTAGGTGGCTACAACCATCAATACTCGCGTCTATGGAGGATCCATCAAAAACCTCCACAAAGAGGAGAAGAAGTCGAATAAAAAATACCATGCTACCCTAAAAAAGGGATGAATCGACTTAAGGAGTGAGAAGAGAGAGAGGTGAAACATGAGCCAAGACAAGTGTCTAAACACAAGAGGATGAGTAAGAGTCCCTAAACCCTTTGATCGATATCCCCTAGTTGAGACCACACATTTAGAAACTAAAGGAGTCAAAGGCGGCGAATTTGGATGGCCTAAGGAGAAGTGGATTGCTTTGGGATGATTGCAAAACTCATGGTATGTACTTCATTGTTCTTAATTCTTAATGCCGCTGCTGATTCATGTGGATTACTAAAACAAAGGTCAACATGGATTTCCAAAAGATTTGAAAGTTCTCACGTTTTCAAACCTCTTTTCCTTTCTTAGTTTGCTTGAGGACAAGCAAAGGCTAAGTCTGGGGGAGTTGATATCATCATATTTTGCATGTTTTTACTTAGTATTTTCATATGTTTTCAAGTGCTTTCAATAAGGTTTTACACCTTTGGAGGTAGTTTTCTTGTATTTGTTGGTTTTGGAGTCTTAACAGGTTAAAACATCAAAAAGGATTCAAAAAGGAGCAAAATGGCCTCAAACCATGATCCATGCAAGTTTCCAAGTCAAGAGCATCAATACAACTCCATTTGTCCGATTCTCGTATTCGGACAGAACCGGAGCATCCGAAAGATGGCCGCGGTAGAAGGTCTTCCCGACGTCCAAAAATCTTGATCTTGGTCTTTTTGGATAGATACTTGAGTCATGCATCACATCGAAGTGGAATCAAGCCATTTGGATCAACCATCAAGGAGAAATTCATTTTATAACGAGACGTGTCCGTATAGCGACAAGACGAAGCCCATGGAGGATCTCGCGTGTCTAAAGGCCCAGGATACCGCGGCATGGACCTTGGCTCGCTTGAGAAGAGGCTTAGCTATTATTTGGAGGTTTCCTTGGCCTTATCTCGGCCCATTCACGTCGCAAAAGAGAGAGTCCAGCTCACCGGAAACTTTCCTTTTCCGGCACTTCAATAACCTAGCGACCCCGACCCTATAAATACGAGCTTTTAGCCTCTTGAAGGGAGAGAGCCGCGAGTGTATTGTGCAAGAGAGAGAGCAGTCATCAAGGAGGAGAAGCCCTAGGTGGTGCGCAGCCCTGAAGGAAGAAGGAGGCGCCGCTCCACTCATTGCACTCGCATCTCATACTTTACATTTTTCATCTTTTCCTTTTCTCTTTTGTACTTTGGATCGAAAGTTATCAAGGGATTCGACTTGTTCTTCATCAGAGAAGCCTCTTTCAATCCTTTATCTCTTTTCATACTTGCATAATGATATCAAATATGCCTTGCTTGTTTGATTGCACTATGTCCGAGTAGATCTTTTGTTAGGCCGAGGGAATCGATGGGTTCATGACATGATTTGACTTGTTTGATTGCATAAAGCGGGATTTAATCTTTTGGTTCTTCATCTTTACTTGTTCTTAATGCTAGTTGTTAGGAAAGCGCGCCTATACAACTCGAATCTAGGTTGATACACTCTCCAAAAGCTTGTTGTATTGCCGAAACTAGTATTTGATGAGCTAAGTGTCTTAGGCTTCCAAAAGTCGACCTAAGGAATTTAGTGAACAATCACGACTTGAACACTAGTTAATGCATGCTTATAACTTGTAATAACCATCGAAAGTTGAGTCTATTAGGTTGTTTAAGCATAGTAGCCGGAGCCACGAAAGTGGAAAGGTTATACCGTAGTGTTGTGAGTTCAAGACGGTTTATAAACTTATCCCATGCAATCTCTTGTCATTTCATTGAGTGTTTCCATTTGATTATCCTTTGCCTAACCCTTTTCTCATCTTGTTTACAACCGCATCGCTCACTCATTTGTTTCCATTCGGTTTAAGATCACCATCACCCCATATTGTTGTTCTAGCTACTCATCACTCAACATAGGCTTGAAACGAGATCACTCTTCCTTGTGTTCGATAACCCTACTACACTACGATCCGTGCACTTGTGGTATCTAGTTAGGATTGGGTAAAACCTGATCCCACATCACTTTCTTGACGTAAAAATAATAATGCTTTCAATAGTGGATCTTGTCCTTATGGGAGCCGTATACGATGCCGTGCTTCATCGTAGTAGAGAAACGTCTGAAGTTCCCTTCCTTCGCGCTAACACGAAAGTCGGTGACGCGCTCGAAAAGTTCCCGATCAAAGGTGATCCCGAGACACTTGGCCATAGCCTCGGTGAAAACCATATGGCGAACCACGCCGTGAGTCAGCTGACTCATAGGGCCGCCGCGCTGGAAAGCATAATCCAACAGAAGGCGAAAGATGGGGAATCGAACCCCGAATTCTGTAAACCAGCACTCATAAGCACAGAACCATCCCGGCGGAGCATCAGTAGGCCTCTGCTCCGCCGATGGAATTAGAATCTCCACGGCATCAGGAATCGAACACCTCGACCTAAGGGCCGCGACGATCTCATCATCCATCCAAGATCGACCATCAGCAACTAGGGAAGTCGCCGGTGTGCGCCAGGGCATCTCGACAGTCGGAGGGAGACCCTCGAGCCCAACTTGATCCGGAGCCGGCACTTCATCCAGATCTATCTCGGAATCCGCATCCTAGTCATCCTCCGGGATCCCGTCACGATATCCGGAACTTTCAGAATCCTCATCCCGCAAGGATGGAGCCTCGGAGTCATTGCGAACTCGGGAGGAAAAACCCTTAGCCGCAGACGCTCTCTCCGCCGCCGCCGCTTCCTCCGCCGCCTTGCGACGACGCTCCATGATCCGACCAACTCGGACCGCATCCCCGAGAAAACCCGGGACCAGACTCGAGAGTGGGACGTCATCATCGTCCCGCACGACGGCTTTTCCTTTCCCTTTTCGGTCTGATGGATCCATCGCGCACCTAGAGACGAGAATCGGAAGACGAAAAGTCGAAATTCGACGAACAAAACCCTAGAGATTCTGACGAAGGGAAGGATTGAGACGAGAAGAGAAGAAATTCCGAGTCAAGAAGCAAGCAAATCTAAGGAATTGGCGAAACCCTAAGTCGACTAAGCGAGACCTATCGATTCAGCCAAGGAATGCGACTCAAATTCGAGAAAGAAGGGAAAAGAAAACTACCTTTTTCGTTCGGAGCGGTTGAAGGCAATAAGCAGGCGAAACAGGAATTAATGTCGAAAAGAAATCCGAACCGTTTCTTTAAAAAGAGACTTCGCGATTCTCAAGGGAAAACTTCCCTTAGACTTTTCATTTTCCCGCTTGGAAAATCCTAACGGGACTCAGGCCTTTTCTCGCAAAACCTCAACCGCCAGCCACCTTTGCAATTTTAAACTGCGCGAGCATATGTGTCGATGACGTGGTAACCCCACTCTTGACGGGCTGGCTGCTAAATGGCGCAACTCCTTCTCTTGACGAGCTGATGTCAAGATAAAGATAAATGGTTATTATATTCGACGAGCTGAGACCGCAGCAAACGGTTAAGTCACCTTGACGAGCTGATGTCAAGTTTGAGAAAAATCATTAAGGTGCATATTCTTTTGCGGACAAGATGACGTCAACGTACTCTTTTCCCTTCTTTTGAGCTAAATGAGTTGCTGATTTGCATGTTTATGATTCATTGTTCATCTTCGTAAATGTTAAAGGGATTTGCTGATAGGAATGCATTGTTTGAGAGACTGTGAAGTTTGATTGATCTTGTTAAACATGAAACTGATTTTCAAAGAAGTAGCTCTCACCTTGCTGCATTTTAGAACTGTGAACTTAGACATATATCTGATGTGTGCCAAACAAGGGTGTGGTATATATGCAAGTAATAAAAAAACCCTAAGCTAAACATGGTTGCAAGTGCACAACATGTTGTTGTAGTACTTAGGGGTCGATCCACAAGAGAATGCGAATTACACATTACACATTTGTAAAGATTTGGTTAAGCTAAATCAATAATATGCAAGGGGGTTTTGTGTTTTTGTTTTATAAAGGAAAATCAAATAACAAATGCAACTATACAAACACCATTATTAAACAAAGGACAATCCGCAAAAGACATAAGCCAAATCAATTGAAAAGTTTGTTAAATCCGATTTCTATGAACTCAAAACACTAGAGTGTGGCCATCCCACTTTCGTGGCTCCGACCACCTACGTTTCTTAAACCAATGGACTCAGCTTTCACATGGTCATTGAAGAGTGAAACATGCAATAAAATCGAGTAATGATTGTTCACAAAACTCCTTAGGTCTACTTTCATAGCCTAAGACGATTTGCCCATCAAATATTAGGACCGGAGATATAACAAGCTTTTGGAGAGTATATCAACCTTGGATCAAGTCGCTAGTTAGCTACTCTAGCAACAAGCTTTAGGTATGAATAAAGATGGTGAACCATAAGGTTTCCCTTTCTTTAACAACCGATTCTTGATGGCTTATCATATCATGTCTTCTTTGAAAGATCTATTATTTAATAATGAGTCTAAGGGAGTAGAGAGGATCTCATGGTTCTAGGGAAAGAAGGCGGAGTGATAGAGATCAAGCCGCCGCTCTTCCCTAGAGAGAAACCTCCAAACCCTAGACTAGAAGCTAAAACATGCGAGTATGTACAAAGTGCAAAAGAGGAGAAAGAACAAGGAGACCACCTAAGTGGCTCCGGTTTATTAACTGAAAGAAGAAGAGAGTTGTGTCTATTGATTCGTGATGTTCATACAAGAGGCTAAAAGCAAGTATATATAGGTGAGGGGAGGCTAGGTCGGCTGAGTTAATGCGCAAAGGAGAAGAGGAAACTTTCCATTTCTTCTTCTCGCTTAAACTTGCTCATCAAGTCTTGCTCAAGTCGGCGCCGCTGCTCCCTGAACGCGTGAAAGAGTGTGGGCTTGAGTCTTGATGAAGTCTAGGCTTGGCCCGAAGTGATCCCAGTCCATTTTGCTCATCCAAGCTCCATGGGCTTCACTTACTCGCCAGACGGACATGTCTTGGGAGAAAAACGTTTTAGGCCGCATGTGATATCCAATTGGCCCAATTCCACTTTGACGTGATGCATGACTAATTTATCTATCTTTCCATATCAAGATCATGGGATTTGGACGTCGGAAAGACCCTTTGCCGCGGTCATCTTTTGGGCGCTTCGATTCTGTCCGAACGCGGAAACCGGCTAACTTGAGTTTTGTTGAAGCTCTTGACTTGGGAACTTGCATGGATCATTGTCTTAAGCTCTTTTGCCTTCGTTTTGTCATTTTGACCTGTTTTCTTCCCAAAACCACAATATACAAGAAAACTACCTCTTGGATGCAAAAATCATTATTATTAAGTGAGAATATATAAAGAAAACCAAGGTAAAAACATGTAAAATATGGATATATCAACTCCCCCAGACTTAGCCTTTTGCTTGTCCTCAAGCAAACTAAGAAAGGAAAAGAGGTTTGAAAACATGAGAACTCTCAATGCATTTTGAAAATCCACGTTTTAGCTTATGTTTTAGTAATCCACATGAAAAACGGTTTTGGCTTTATGATGAGGAACATAAGTACTTACATTGAGTTTAGCAGTCATCCCAAAGTAACCCACACTCCATATGACCATCCGGGCTCACCTCCTTCGACTCCTTTAGTTTTTAAAGGTGCGGTCTCAACTAGGGGATATCGATCAAAGGGGTTATAGGCTCTTACCCATCCTCTTTTTAAAACACATGTCTTGGCCCTTGCTTCACCTCTCTCTCTTCTCACTTCTTAAGTCGGTTCATCCCTTTTTTAGGGTAGCAAGGTATTTTTTTTTTTTTTTTTTTTTTTATCCGACTTCTTCTCCTCTTTGTGGAGGTTTTTGATGGATCTTCCATAGACGCGAGTATTGATGGTTGTAGCCACCTAATCCCCAGTTACTTGGATCAAAGGGTCTTCCATAGACGCGAGTATTGATGGTGGTAGCCACCTAATCCCCGGTTACTTGGACCTTGGTGCTTTTTCTTAAATTGAAGGGGAGAGAGAGGGGAAACCGAACTCACGTAGACTTTCACTATTTGATGAGGATGAGGAGTCGTACCCTTTGTAAAACCAAGCCCCTAGCTGAGAAGGTTAAGTTCATTAAGGTGCGGAGTCAAAGGTGGATTCTCCATCGGCTTTTTGGAAATGTGGCCGTTTTGGTGGACCGATCCGCTCAAAGTGTACATTGAATGAATGTGTTGCCAAATACTGTTTCAATGGTCACTTAAACATTAGTGTAACATGGTTAGATTCAAAGAAAAGGTCATCATTCTCGGACAAAATTTTGACTCAATAAAACGACTCAAAGAAAAATGAAAAAGAAAAAGTCAAAACGAACAAACTTGTTAGTGAATCCCCCCATACTTAACTTGCACCGTCCCGGTGTAAGCAAATCGAATTAAGAGGGGTGAAAAAGAAAATTGAATTTGTTAGGAAAGTGTTTCGGATTGTGTTACCAAAGTGCGACCATAGATCATGAAGAGCGGTTTTGCTTTGTTGAGCGACTCCAGGTGCGATAAGACAACATCAAATCACTCCTCAGATGAATTTGGTCGGTGAGTTTTCAAGCTGAGGGTGTGATTCCGTCCGGTATGCAGTGTGGTCGTGTAATGCCCGTGTGTCGGCCAAAAATGAAAGCTGTGTACCACAAGATAAACCGTCAAGAATTTTATGTACGGGATTGAAAATTTACCGTCCAATATGATGTTTTAGGGCTGCTGGTGGAGTCGCAGGTGATTTGGTCGAGTGGTTTTGAAAATGCTGCACCGGGTGGATCCTTCGGTCGGCCGGATGGTGATGGGATGGATCATAGCTCAAACCGTGAAGATTTCGCTGACCGATCTTGAAATTTCACCGACCAATCATATGTTTTAGGAACCGTGGTGAAGTTTGTGGCCAAACGAACGAGCGGTTGGGGAGATCCGTCATTTGGTGCTTCATCCGAACGATCCGGAGAGAGTGTAGTAGACCACAGCGCAAATGGTGATGAATTTTCCGACCTATCTTCAAATTCCATCGACCAATCATATATTTTAGGAGCACTGGTGAAGTTTGAGGCCAAACGAACGAGCGGTTGTGGAGATCCGTCATGTGGTGGTTCATCCGGGCGTCCGTAAGGTGTTGCTATAGACCACAGCTCAAACGATGAAGATTTCTCCGACCTATCTTGAAAATTCATCGACCAACCTTATGTTTTATGACCACTGGAGAAGTTTGAGGTCAAATGGACGAGCGATTTGAGATTTCCTCCACAACGTGGTCTAATCGTCTCCGGGAAAAGATTTTTGACCATTCTTGAATTTGGCTCGTCCGTTCGTTGATTTTCTTGTGGAAAACTGATATTGAAGCTCCAAGAATGCATTTCCATGTGGTGGTGTCTCCGTGCCGTGAGTTTTGTTTTTGTCGGCCTTCGGTTGCCCGCCATCGACCGGATGGGGCTTCCAAGTTTATCTCCGTAACCGTCAACTTTTCTCCGTCCTATCTTTTGGATTTGCCGACCAATATGGTGTGTTTTGGTCACCTGTGAAGTTTGGTGGACTTTGGTTGAGCCGTTTGTGAGATGGTCGTTTGTATTCTCCTCTTTACCCGAGTGGTCGAGAAAATGGTGCCGGATTGGATATCCCCCATTCTGCTCGAATGTTTGCTGATTTTCGTTGACCTTTCTGTCGCCATAACCCTTTGTCATCATCCCATGGTCTTTGCCGCCTGTTTATGGTTGTCCCGTCCTTTGTTTCTCCTATTGTTTCGTCTTGTCAAGCTTTCAAAACACTTAAAAATGCTATTAGGTACGTGCTTAGTTTGAGATTTTCAAGTAGTCATCTTGAAATTCCCAAACTAAGGCTTAAAATCATAGACTTATCAAAATGGTTGGTTCGTGACTAGGGATCCAAACATGTTTGACATTATTAGCGGATTTAGTGCTTGGCTCGACATGTGAAGATAATGTTTCATATAACCATAATTTATGCAAGGAGTTTAGACCGGGTATGTATTATGGAAGGTCTACCCTACTTATCAAATGAGATGCTAAGTGGTTAATGAAAATGAAATGAGCTTACCTTAGGCCGGGAGTTGACGTGAACAAGGGTGGGATGATTGGGTGGGACTTAATCGTCTCATGAAGCATGCAAAACTCCTTTGATAGTCTCCTTTGGTACTTAATCCTAAAACATGTTTATATTTTTTTTTTTTTTTTTTTTTTTTATGGATTTGATAAAATTCCCAACAAAATTCAAGTTAATAAAAAACCAAAGCAAAAGTTAAAAAGAAAAGAAGAGAAAAATATGGGTTGCCTCCCATTAGCGCTTGTTTTAAGTCTTTATAGCTCGACTCCTTGTGTTCCTTAAGTGTTAGGCAAGTGTGGAGGCTGTAGGAAGCTCCTAGTGCTGGATGAATCCGAGTGCATCTTGTCTTGTAACACTTCTTTGATCAAGTAACCTTGTTGTGAGCCTTCTCCTCCACTTGTGTACCGAAATCTTTTGGATGAGAAACCGGGAGGTGCAGCAACATAGTAGGTATCCTTGTCAACATTGGCTAGAGAGATTCTCCTGTTTGGCCAATCCATGATTGCCCCGGACGTTGCTAAGAAGGACCTCCCAAGTAGAAGGGCTTGGTCATCCGGATCCTCCATAGTGACAACATAGAAATCGGCCGGGATGATGCAATCTTCAAAGGAAAGTTGAACATCTCTTACCTTGCCAAGTGGTTTGAATGAAGAGTTGTTGGCAAGTTTTATGCCCATGTTGGTCCGCCCCATGGTCTCAATCAGACCCAAACTTCTTGCTATTACCGCCGGCATGAGGTTCACGCTTGAACCGGAATCACATAATGCATCATCAAAGAATTTTCCGTTGATAGAGCAATGTATAAGGAAGTAACTGTGCGAGCCGAAACTGCACTACGGTATTCTTAATGTATTTAGGGAGAGCCGAGAATTTCTTAAGTAAACGCAAGAGTCGATCCAAATGATGGTTATATTATTAGCTGTTATGCGAGCTACAATATGTTTGGCGTGTGCCTTTTTGGTGTGTGTAAGTGTCCTCTAAATAATGACTATCGGTTCCTATTTATAAGAGAATAGGAACCGACTTTTACAACCGACTTTACGCGAAAATGTAAACTTTCCTTTTCTGTTCGCGCCGACTCCGCGAAAATGTAAACTTTCCTTTATGGCTCGCGCCGATTTCAGTTCAAGGAAAGTCTTCGATGGGCCTCGGCTCGAATCGCTTCGTCGGATGTTGGTTCGGCCCATCAGGGAGTTTCCGGCTGGCCTTTGGTTTGACACCCGGTTCGGCCCGGTTTGGTGCGGTTCGGCTAGTGCGGTCTAATTCGGTCTTCCTTCATTTGTCCAATCCAAATGACGATATCTCGGGGTGGAATCCGACCCCAACAGTTTGCCCCCAGCTCGTTAGTCTTCGGTGTAAGAGTGACGAGCTAAAGTTTGAAAGTGAGAAGGCATTGTCATTTGATTCTTCCGTGGATATGGCTCGCCAAATGTTGTTTCGCTCGCAAGATGTTTGGCTCACTGCTTGCTTCTTCAATGGAAGCCCTAAAGTTTTAGGCGGGAATTAGGTCATGCCGTTTCGTCTTCCCGAGCCAGCGCGTGGATTAGGTCGCGCCGCTTCATCTTCCCGAGCCAGCGCGTGGATTAGGTCGCGCCGCTTCATCTTCCCGAGCCAGCGCGTGGATTAGGTCGCGCCGCTTCATCTTCCCGAACCGACGCGCCCACGCGCCAAAATTTCTATAAATAAGAGGCCCGGGGCTCATTTTTCTCATTCTGCCTCTCTCTCCTCGACCGAGTAAAAGGTAGCTCTCTCTTTCTCTTCTCTCTCTTTTTTAAAGTTCTTCGTGTTCTTCGGTTGCGCCACCGTGATAAGACATATCTCCGGCGCATCTTCAAACTTTTCGATCTATCTTCTTCCGAGCCGAATGTCTTCAGGCAGTCGTACTCCTTCCATTGGGCCAGATCACTCTGAGGATCGTTCGTATAATTCCGACGATTCGGGGATTTCGGGTCGACGTTGGTTTTCAGATACATCCGATGATTCTGGCGGCTCGCAATCGAAAGTCAGAAGTCAATCGGTTCGGTCTACGGGGGATGCTGAGATCGACCGACTGACGAGTGAGCCTCCGGTTGCCCGGCGTGATGGTTCTAACGAGGCATGCGAGCCAACTGATGCTGACATAGGGGCTATGGGAGAGCGGTGGCTTTCCCATGATCAATCGGGTCGCATCCCACTATCGCTGGATCCGATATATGATGCGGAGGCGATCAAAATTGAGCAAGCGTTTGATGATGGGGCGATCGGCGACATTCTCGTACCGTTTGCACCTCCTTTTGCTCAAGCATCGAGTCGGCCACAATTCGGGGCCGGTTCGTCCCAGGGAGCAAAGAGGCGAACCAAATCGATGCGAGCCCCGAGGGGTTCTTCGAAAAAGTCAGTCCGGAACCCTCCTGGTGCAACGCTTTGTACCGAGACATCTTTGGAATCGCTTCGCCGTTGCTTCAACATATCTGAAGAAGTTGAGCTTCTCCTACCAGCGAGCCATCAGAGAGCCGATGACCCGCCGCCTGGATGCTTGACGTTATATGAAAGCTATTTCTACCAGACTTTCCTGTGGTTTCCCATCCCGAGCCTGATTCTTCATTTCCTAGGGAAATACGGGCTCGCACTTGGTCAACTTCTGCCGCGAGGCATGCGGCATCTGGTTGGGTTGATCGTCTTGAGCTATGAGCTTGGCATTCCGCTCGGGATCCATCACCTTCAGAATCTCTTGGAGTTTCGTCGTAGCGGGAAGTCGCTTCGCTATTACATCTCCAACAAGAAGAATCGGAAGATCATCGACGGCTTCCCTAACAAGGATGATGGCTGGGAGAAATATTTCTTCTTCGTCCCAATAAGTGGAGCTTCGGTTGGGAGTACGCGGAGGAAGTTTATCAGGAACAATTGGCAGGAGATCGGTGCGAGCCGAAGAACAATCAGTATTTCAAATTCTCGCGAACCGTCATCTAATGTTGCTCGGTCTTCTTGTTTTGCAGATCGACGATTGGTGCTTCGATTTCCGCCAGATCTTTCCGAATTCCTTAACCGTTCCTGCGAGCTGAAAGTTAATTGGGAACGAGACTTTACTCTCGAACGAGTGGAGAGGGCGTGCGAACAAGCCTACGACTCATTCGATTCTTCAGATAGTTCGGACGAGGAAGTTCCCAATTGGCCCAAGTCCTCGAGTACAATGCCTCCAAAGTCTGCACGCGCATTACTCAAAGAGCAACGACGAGCAAAGGAAGCTCGTCCTGAAGTCGATCCGGCGGTTCGTCGCGAGGCTGTATCCTCGAAGAGCGAGGGTAAGAGGGTAGTGCAACCCCGCCCAGAGAAGAAAGGTCCTGGTAATAGGCCGCCTACAGAAGTTGGGAAGGCGGTCAAGTTGGCCCAAGAAGCCTTGGCGAAAAGCAAGGCTTCGAAGCAGAGAAATTCTCCCAGACCTCCCTCTCCGGCTCGCTCGAACACATCGAGGGACCCGGATGCCTTGATCCTTAACCGAGGGAGGAAAAAGACTTCCAACCCTACCGGCGAACCGCTGGCGAGCGAGCCATCTGAGGCGATGGGCAAGAAGAGAGCCGCAGTTGAAGGGCTTAAGGAGAACGCGCCCAAGAGAGCCAAAGGGGACGCTCCTTCCGGTTCTTCTGTCGATCCCACTCGGGTCCGCTCTCTTCAGCGGACCGAGGCGGCGAATTTCCTCGCCAGGAGTACTCCTGGGGTTCGCCTTCCTCCTCCTGATATGCTTTTGGAAAGGGAAGCATATGAAGAGGCGGCTTCTCGTCTTCATTTGGTAAGTTCTTTTTCCGTTCGCTTATTTTTCGAGGAAGGTTTCCGTATATATATTCAACTGCTTTTCGTTTCTGTTTTAGTTTTCGGAGGCTTTCAACAGGGTCGTCGAAGGTTATGAAGCCAGGGCTCGCTCGGGTCAAGCCGCTCTCGAAGAGCTTCAAAAGCATGCCGATAATCTGAAGAGATTGCATGAGGTTGAATCGAAGGCACGCGCCATCGAGACCAAACAGGCCGAGGAGAAAATGGCTAAGCTTGAGGCTGAGCTGGCCAAGGAGCGGGAGGAATCGGTCAAGCACCAGGAGGCTGCAGCCAAGATGGCCGGAAAAAACGTTGATGATGCCATCAAAATGAAAGCTCTCCATGGTAAAATCTGCGAGCTTAATGAGAAAGTGCGAGCCATGGACGCCAACTTCCTGGTCGAGGTTAGAAAAGCGAAGTGCCGGGTGAACGGCCGATACGCCAAACTTCTCGAGTCGATCAAGTCCGGGTTGACGAGACTCCATGAGGTGCATGAACGAGCCGTGCGCATCGCTCAGGCCGAAGGCAATGTTGAACTGATCAATGACATGCGAGGCGATGATCCGCCGGACCTTGATATTGAGCTTGCTGATCTTCAGGCGCTTATTGATTCGGATCCTGGGGTCGCTGAAGAGGCTAGTGCCCTGTTAGACAGCGTAATCGGTCAGCTCGTTCCTTTTCCGGATCCCGTCGAGCCGCCCGAGGTACACCTTAGGGACGACACTATTACTTGGTTATACCGTCTTGGTCTCGGTATTGTCGATCAATGGGGTACTAATAGGGAATCCCTTATATTTCAGAGTGGAGTTGAACCGGTGACGATTCCCGAGGCGAGGCCGGTTGGTGCGACCTTGGAATTGAAGAGCCAAGTCCCAATAAATCCTGCTCAAGCTAGCGGACCGCCTCCCGGAACCGAGGGTCTGGTTGAGAAGGCTCCATCCGATATTCCGGAGGCATCGAACCGAGCTCTGGAGGCTTCTGAGAAGGACGCGGCCGAAGTCTTGGGCGTTCCTGATAAAGTTGACGAGGTGGGTTCGAAGCCGGAGGATATTGCCGAGAAATCCGTGCCCGATGTTCAGGAATCGTCGAACCGAGCCTCTAATTAAACTGTTGTTTATTTTTGTATGTTGCCTCGATGGCTTTTTATTTTATTTTTGTACTTAATGCCTGGATGGCTTTATCCACAGACCTTTTAGAATTTATATTAAATCGAACCGTTTTCCGATCGAATGGTTTGGCTGATGAAATGTTTGCCAGTCAAAACAAACATATCTGCGAGGCGTTTTAATATTGTATCAACGTTTTTTCGTCAAGTGTTCAATATAATAATGATAACAATTTAGACCAACGTTGCTACGGGGCATTTATGTTGGGTTTTTGTCGGCTTCTTTCGGTTTTTGCCGCGGACAACTCGATTAGAAAGCCGCGGGTCGAAATAGCGACGAATTAAGTTAAACCAACTTTGCTGCGAAGCGTTTATGTTGGGTTTCTGATCGATTTATTCCAGTTTTTTCCGTGTCCTCATCTATTAGTGATTAACGGGTCGGAATAAACGATGATGATCATATTTATACAGCGCGCGCGTGAGAGTGTAATAAGAGATTGGAGATGATCGAATGTTGCGGCCAACAACATTCGGCTCGTGGCAGTTTATGAGTTTCATCGAGATGTTAATAACGAACTGTTTAAGAGAACTGATGTTCGAATTTTATTCATCGTTGTGTTTGACGGCGAGCCGCGTTACAGACGGAAAATTCACCGTTCACCTTATGTTAACGGCGAATCGGGTTACATCGATTTTGAGAGTGCGTTAACGGTAAACCGTGTTAGCGATGATAAAATGCTTTTTACGGCGAACCGTGTCGCATTTGAACGGGAGTGTATGACTACGTACCCCACTCCCCCCCCTTTTTTTTTGGGAGGGGCAACTGAATCCACTCGAAAGTGAACTGCCTACGTACCCCTTGCGGGGATCAAGTCACGCGTAGTTCTAGGTGATGGTGCCTCGCGCCTTATTGGTAATATTTCTTGAGATGCATAACGTTCCATGGCTTTGGTATTGGTTCGCCAGCCATGTTTTCGAGCCGATAAGCTCCCGGGCGAACTGTTTCGGTGATCTTGTAAGGACCTTCCCAGTTCGCACCCAGCTTTCCAGCATTTCTCTCTGCGGTGTTTTGGAATACTTTTCTGAGAACTAGGTCTCCTGCTCTGAATCTCCTGGCTCGGACATTGGAGTTGTAGTACTTAGCCACGGATTGCTGATAGTTCTGGATCCTGATAAGTGCTTGGTCGCGCCGTTCGTTGATCAAATCCAGCTCGTCCAGCATCATCATATGGTTGCAGTCTGCTTGTTCTGGTAACAACCATCGTCGTACGCCGGGAAAATGCACTTCGGGGGGGATGACACATTCCGTCCCGTAGACGAGTGCGAATGGCGTTTCGCCGGTGGCTCGCCTCGGGGTTGTCCGATGAGACCAAAGGACTCCTTCTAGCTCGTCTACCCAGCGGCCCTTTTTGGCGTCGAGCCGTTTTTTGAGCCCGTCGAGAATCGTCTTGTTAGTCGCCTCGGCTTGACCATTCCCTTGCGGGTAGCGAGGCGTTGACTTGCTAAGGCGGATCTTCCATTTGTCGCAGAAGTTTTGAAATCGAGCCGATATGAATTGCGAGCCATTGTCCGTGACGATTTCGTAAGGGACACCGTGCCGACAGATGATGTTTTTCCAAATGAATTGTTCAACTTGGGCGTCTTTTATACTTGCATAGGATTCGGCCTCGACCCATTTTGAAAAGTAGTCGGTTAGAACCAGCAAAAACCTTTTCTGCTTTGATTTATGCAGCGGCCCGACAATATCCATCGACCATCTCATGAATGGGTATGGTGCGGAGATGGAAGACAACAGCTCGGCCGGCTGATGTATTGTTGGAGCATGACGCTGGCATTTCTCGCATTTCCGCGAGTATTTTTCGCAGTCGCTGATCATAGTTGGCCAAAAGTAGCCGTGCCGTTTGATTTTGATAGCCAGGGCTCGTCCTCCGGAATGATTGCCACATGATCCACTGTGAACTTCCTTCATTATCTCTCTTGCTTTCTTCCCTTCTACGCATGTGAGCAGCGGTCCTGAGAACCTCCATCGGAATACAGCATCGCGTATCAGCCGAAACTGCACTACGGTATTCTTAATGTATTTAGGGAGAGCCGAGAATTTCTTAAGTAAACGCAAGAGTCTATCCAAATGATGGTTATATTATTAGCTGTTATGCGAGCTACAATATGTTTGGCGTGTGCCTTTTTGGTGTGTGTAAGTGTCCTCTAAATAATGACTATCGGTTCCTATTTATAAGAGAATAGGAACCGACTTTTACAACCGACTTTACGCGAAAATGTAAACTTTCCTTTTCTGTTCGCGCCGACTCCGCGAAAATGTAAACTTTCCTTTATGGCTCGCGCCGATTTCAGTTCAAGGAAAGTCTTCGATGGGCCTCGGCTCGAATCGCTTCGTCGGATGTTGGTTCGGCCCATCAGGGAGTTTCCGGCTGGCCTTTGGTTTGACACCCGGTTCGGCCCGGTTTGGTGCGGTTCGGCTAGTGCGGTCTAATTCGGTCTTCCTTCATTTGTCCAATCCAAATGACGATATCTCGGGGTGGAATCCGACCCCAACAGTAACCTGGGTCATGAAGCTTGTGTAGTGTCCTTGGCGCAGGCATTTCCTCCCTTGCTTCATTATACATCTTCTCCACCTCGGCTAAGCTCCAATCGTGAGTCCATACAAAGTCTTGAAGGTAAGGGCTCTTGTTGCAAGCGACATCAAAGGGCATATTGCTAGGGAACCTTTGTGCCATAAAGTTGAAGTCATCAATGGTGTAATCATTTGATGAGCTCGCTTTCCTTTTCTCCTTAGGGACGGGTGGTGGTGAAGATCTTGGAGAGAGTTGTGTTCCTTCCGGCAACTTTCTTCCTCTTATCCTTGCTGTCCGCTTTCCTTGTCTCTTTTCGTCCTCATCCCAAACCACTCTTGGATTGGTCTCTTTAGCACCAAAAGCAACCAAAGCATTGTTAGATTTTGAGTTACCCGCTTTTGTGCCTTTTGAAGCTCGGTCTCCTTCTTCCATATCCTCCAAGCGTTTGGTGAGGTCTTTGACTACTTTGGATGCTCCTCCGGTTGTATCTTGCCATAGCGTGGCCTTCTCATGTAGCTCTTTGCATCTTTCTTCCACAAGATGCTTCAAGTCATTGATTAATACCTTGAATTGTTCTTGCCCTTCCACCAGCATCACCATGGTCGAGTAAAGCTCCTTCTCTCTTTGGTTAACCTCCGATGCTCTCTTCTTGGCTTGGTGAGCCGCAAGTGCGATTGAGTTGAGGCTTAGGGTTGTACCATTGAGGTTATCTTCTAGGCCGGCGATCTTCTCATCAAGATGGTTATCCATCTCTTTTGAATTCATGTTCAAGTCTCGGATTGCCTTGGTGTTGCCTCCGAGGGTTGCGGCTTGTTCCTTCATCTCTCCTTCTACTTCAAAACACCTTGTTTCGACCCTCTCCACTTGGTCAGAGAGGTTTCCGAACTTTCTATCAAGGTCATGCTTTAGAAATTCTAACCTTGTCTCAAGACTTTGGCTAGACTTTCTTTGGATTTCCATGAAGTCTTCTATCATGGCCTTGAGATTGTCGTCTCTCCGCCGATTAAGCGCGTGCTCTTGGTATGTGGGAAGGTCGGGGCGTGGACGGTGGTGATGATGAGGTGGCTGGTGAGGTCGGTTTTGGTAAACCGGTGAGCGGTTTTGATGATAGTGATGATGTTCTTCTCGGCTAGTTTCGGCAAAGAGCGGATGGTGGAAATTTGGTGGGATTGGCATTGGGATGAAGTCTCCGGCCGGAT
The DNA here is from genome assembly GCA_026724425.1 of Erythrophleum ivorense. Taxonomy (NCBI): domain Eukaryota; kingdom Viridiplantae; phylum Streptophyta; class Magnoliopsida; order Fabales; family Fabaceae; genus Erythrophleum; species Erythrophleum ivorense. The sequence goes on along the minus strand of JAIUCV010000071.1, from coordinate 7,100,754 downwards.
TTGAATCATGTGGCCGCCTTTGGACTTCATGGGGAAGCGGTTTTCTTCTCTCAAAGTGGTTACTCGTGCTTGAGTGATGGCTCATCCTTAAAGTACCTAAGGAACATAAGTGAAACAAAATTGCAAAAGTTAGTAAACATGAAACAAAAGATCTAGTCTTAACTTTTAATCTCATAAACGTGTAAGTGCAATGCATTCCCCGGCAACGGCGCCAAAAACTTGATGTGTGCCAAACAAGGGTGTGGTATATATGCAAGTAATAAAAAAACCCTAAGCTAAACATGGTTGCAAGTGCACAACATGTTGTTGTAGTACTTAGGGGTCGATCCACAAGAGAATGCGAATTACACATTACACATTTGTAAAGATTTGGTTAAGCTAAATCAATAATATGCAAGGGGGTTTTGTGTTTTTGTTTTATAAAGGAAAATCAAATAACAAATGCAACTATACAAACACCATTATTAAACAAAGGACAATCCGCAAAAGACATAAGCCAAATCAATTGAAAAGTTTGTTAAATCCGATTTCTATGAACTCAAAACACTAGAGTGTGGCCATCCCACTTTCGTGGCTCCGACCACCTACGTTTCTTAAACCAATGGACTCAGCTTTCACATGGTCATTGAAGAGTGAAACATGCAATAAAATCGAGTAATGATTGTTCACAAAACTCCTTAGGTCTACTTTCATAGCCTAAGACGATTTGCCCATCAAATATTAGGACCGGAGATATAACAAGCTTTTGGAGAGTATATCAACCTTGGATCAAGTCGCTAGTTAGCTACTCTAGCAACAAGCTTTAGGTATGAATAAAGATGGTGAACCATAAGGTTTCCCTTTCTTTAACAACCGATTCTTGATGGCTTATCATATCATGTCTTCTTTGAAAGATCTATGATTTAATAATGAGTCTAAGGGAGTAGAGAGGATCTCATGGTTCTAGGGAAAGAAGGCGGAGTGATAGAGATCAAGCCGCCGCTCTTCCCTAGAGAGAAACCTCCAAACCCTAGACTAGAAGCTAAAACATGCGAGTATGTACAAAGTGCAAAAGAGGAGAAAGAACAAGGAGACCACCTAAGTGGCTCCGGTTTATTAACTGAAAGAAGAAGAGAGTTGTGTCTATTGATTCGTGATGTTCATACAAGAGGCTAAAAGCAAGTATATATAGGTGAGGGGAGGCTAGGTCGGCTGAGTTAATGCGCAAAGGAGAAGAGGAAACTTTCCATTTCTTCTTCTCGCTTAAACTTGCTCATCAAGTCTTGCTCAAGTCGGCGCCGCTGCTCCCTGAACGCGTGAAAGAGTGTGGGCTTGAGTCTTGATGAAGTCTAGGCTTGGCCCGAAGTGATCCCAGTCCATTTTGCTCATCCAAGCTCCATGGGCTTCACTTACTCGCCAGACGGACATGTCTTGGGAGAAAAACGTTTTAGGCCGCATGTTATATCCAATTGGCCCAATTCCACTTTGACGTGATGCATGACTCATTTATCTATCTTTCCATATCAAGATCATGGGATTTGGACGTCGGAAAGACCCTTTGCCGCGGTCATCTTTTGGGCGCTTCGATTCTGTCCGAACGCGGAAACCGGCTAACTTGAGTTTTGTTGAAGCTCTTGACTTGGGAACTTGCACGGATCATTGTCTTAAGCTCTTTTGCCTTCTTTTTGTCATTTTGACCTGTTTTCTTCCCAAAACCACAATATACAAGAAAACTACCTCTTGGATGCAAAAATCATTATTATTAAGTGAGAATATATAAAGAAAACCAAGGTAAAAACATGTAAAATATGGATATATCAATATCAAATCGTTTTTGCTTGTTATTTTTGGCTGTATCAACTCGTTTTCAAACCTCATCCCTTTCGCTATTCTTGTTTGTTTGCTTGAGGGCAAGCAAAAGATAAGTTTGGGGGTGTTGATGTACACATATTTAGCCTTGTTTTAGCATCCTTTATTCATCACTTTTTGCATTCATATCACACCACATCATCACGCTTCACCTCCATTTGCATTCACTTTCCACACTTCGTAGCATTTGCATTAGCATTGCACGTTTCGTCGCATTTGGAGTTGTTATCAGGTATATTTGGAGCTTTGGAGGATGCCTTGAAGATGGAGGATGATTGCCTGATCAAAAAGTGATGAAGAGGAGACCGGAAATGATAGCTTGGAGAACAAGGAACAGCGAACTCGACGTAGTCCAGACATGCACGTCGAGTGGCACATCGATTCAGTAATAAAGGAGCCGCCTTTCCGCGAACTCGACGTGAACCAGACATACACGTCGAGTTGGTGGTCGAGTCGGAGCCAAAGACGCAACCTTTACGCGCACTCGACGTGAGCCAGACATGCACGTCGAGTTGGTGGTCGAGTCCGCACGCGCGTGACAACTTTTACTTTTCTGTAACCTAAGTATATGTACTCTGTGATGTCAGATTAGAAAAGGATCTTAATTTTTAAGCTTTCAGAAACACAAAATCGCCCTTGTTTGTTCTTGGTTTGTAATCCAGATTTCCTTCTTAGTTTTAATTAATTTGTACTTGTTTCCTTCTTTGAACTTGATTGTCTTCTTAATCTCTTTCTTCTGATGCAAATTTTCCAGTTTTCTGGGTTTGACTTGATGAATTCGGTTTCTGAGTAGTGTTCTTAGAATCTTAAGGATGGGTTAGGTTAGTGAAAATCCGTGATTAGCAAGAGTGTTTAAGCTTCAGTTTATAGTTTCCCTTCTTGATTAGTATTCTTAAAGTTGTTTCCTTTCTGATCATCTGGAACCTGAAGCTAGGCATTTCAGCACCCAGAAGGTGTTTGATGAAATGCCTGAACCAGCTTTTACAAGAGATTTGCATATCATACCTAGGATACTAGCGTTTTTGATTGCACTTTAGCATTTGCGAACTGATTCCTAGTGCTTGTTAGTGTGGATTTCGCCATGAGAGTGGGTCTGGAACACACACCAACTCGATGGCTTCTGTCACGAGAGTGGATTAGCTTGCTGTCGAGTTCGCAGCCAAGGGACTAGATCTGTTTGAGTTTTGTTGAACACCCTAGTGTTAATCATGGAAATTCATTAGTCAATAACACCCATTCTTAGGATCCTTTGCTTAATTTGATTTTGATCTTGAGTTTTGTTCTTTAAGCTTTTATCTTTTTATCTTGTTGCATTTGTTCATTCTAGTTTCTGGTTCATAGTTTATCATCTTGCATTTCACCTTTGTTCATTTCATAACGTTGCGCCTGGACGCCTTGATATACCATTGCATTTCATTATGTTATTTGCATTTTAAGTTCTGTTTTTAAGTTGATAGATTGAAATCAGATCTTTACATTGGCTTGACTTAGCTTCTCTTGATTGCATCCTGATTGCATAGCATCACACCCATTTGGACTGACTCCTTTAAGTGATGCATCGACGTGATAGCGTTATAGGATAATTAGTTTGTAAAAACCTAATATCAATTTTGCGCCGTTGCCGATTGGGTGTTTGTCTGCCTTTGTTTCTCAGGTACCTTACAGTGCTAACTCGACGTGACAGACTCGACTGTCCCACATCGAGTTGGTAGTTCTGATTGCATGCAAACTCGATCACAGGACAGTGACAGCTTGTTTCCTTTGATTGACAACATCAACCGCCGGAACAGTATTGACAGGGTCCTACGTGAACGGGTCAGAGCGGAGAATTAGGCAGAACAGACAGAAGCTGCGCAGTGTAGAGAAGCCATGGCTGACCATCAGGATGATGGCGTGGCTGAAGCTCGAGCTGTCAGACCCATTGGAGCGGGTGATGCTCCAAACGCACATACGCAGAGGCAGGGGATTGTTCCTCCACCGGTGCAGAACAACAATTTCGAGATCAAGCTCGGAATGATCAACTTGGTGCAAAATAACATGTTCCATGGCTTGCCCTGCGAAGATCCTATAGACCACCTCGACGAGTTCGACAGGCTCTATAACCTGTCTCAGGTTAATGGTGTTTCTGAGGACGCCATCAAGTTGCGCCTCTTCCCTCTATCACTTGGGGAGAAAGCACATCAGTGGGAGAAGAACTTGCCCCACAACTCTATCACAACCTGGAACGACTGCAAGAAGGCGTTCCTTGCGAAGTTTTTCTCCACAGGAAGGACAGATAAGCTCCGTAGCGACATCTCGAGCTTCCACCAGAAGAACGGTGAAACGTTTTCTGAGGCTTGGGAACGTTTCAAGTGCTATACGAGTCAGTGCCCACACCACGGTTTCAGTAATGAGTCCTTGCTCAGCACTATGTATAGAGGAGTTCTCCCGAAGTACAGGCAGATGCTCGATACCGCGAGCAACGGGGACTTCCTGAAACAAGACGTTGAGGACGGCTGGCAGCTTGTGGAGAACATAGCTCGATCAGATGGCAACAACAACGAAGAGTACGACCGCACGAACCGCAGCTCTGTCGAGTATGATGACAAGTTGAAAAAGGAAGTGAAGGGCTTGAATGAAAAGTTGGATAAGCTACTTCAGGCTCAGTCCACTATGAAGCATGTTCACTTCATCTCTGAAGACGAATTTGTTCCGGTCCAAGAAGGGGAGGTTGACCAGCAGACTGAGGAGATCAGTTACATCCAAAACAACCAGGGTGGCTACAACAAAGGCTATTACACGTACAAAGCCAACCCGAATCTGTTCTACATAAGTACGAATGTCGCCAATCCTCAGGATCAGGTCTATCCTCCACAGACACCGCAGAGTCAGCCTACGCAGCAGCAGAGCCAACCTCAGCAGCAGCAAGTGTTCATTCCGCGAGGGCAGTTTGTGAGCCAACAGGGCGGGTATCAACCTAGACAGCAGCAGGGAGCACCACCAGGGTTTGCTCCTCAGCAGGTACAAGCGCCACAGCTTCAGGAACCCGACATGAAGGCGATGTTACAACAGCTTCTTCAAGGTCAAGCGAATGGTGCTATGGAGTTGAGTAAGAAGCTGGCGGACATGAACAACAAAATTGAGACGCTGAGCTCCAGAGTTCAACACGTGGAAAGCAATGCCACTTCTACTTCTTCTGCACAGCAGGGACAACTTCCAGGGAAAGCTGTCCAAAACCCGAAGGAGTACGCACATGCTATTACTTTGCGAAGTGGGAAAGAGTTGCCAGGTCGCTCAGGAAAACAAACAATCAATGAGGACATTGCGGTTCAAGCAGGGGAGGATTATACTGAAGACTTGACTAAGTAAACTTGCCCAGAAGATGAACTCGACGAGCAGACTCGACGTGCAGATATGCCGAGTGGTCGAGTTGGTCAAACGAACCCCATCAAGCCAGTAGAAACCAGGAGGAATGAGACATTGTTTGTCCCACCTCCTTACAAACCGCCACTTCCTTTCCCAGGCTGGTTCAAGAAGCAGCTAGTTGAGAAGTATAAGGCGCTGTTCGACAAGCAAATGAAGGAGATAGAGGTGCGAATGCCTATCATTGATGCCTTCATGCTAATCCCTCCTTATCAGAAGTTTCTGAAGGACGCTGTGATGGAAAGAACCAAGGAGCTACAGGGGATGGTGGTGTTGTCACATGAGTGTAGTGCCATTATACAGAGAAAGGTGATACAAGAGAAACTTGGAGATCCTGGTAGCTTCACCCTACCATGTTCCTTGGGACCCCTGGCTTTTAACAACTGTTTATGTGATCTTGGAGCGTCAGTGAGCCTGATGCCACTTTCTGTTGCTAAGAGGCTGGGATTGGAGAAGTTCAAACCGTGCAAAATCTCTCTGGTTCTAGCAGACAGATCGGTGAGGTTACCAACTGGGCTGTTAGAAGACTTACCTATCAGGATAGGCAATGTAGAGGTACCGACGGACTTCATAGTGCTCGAGATGGACGAAGAACCGAAAGACCCGTTAATTCTGGGCAGACCTTTCTTAGCCACGGCTGGTGCAGTGATTGATGTCATAAAGGGGAAGATCGACCTGAATCTGGGTAGGGATTTCACCATGAAATTCGACATTAAAGACGCCATGAGGAAACCAACGATTGAGGGTCAGATCTTCTACATAGAGGAAATGGATCAGCTCGCTGATGAGTTGCTGGAAGAGTTAGCTCTTACAGATAACCTTCAGATTGCTTTGACAAAGAGTGGAGAATCTGGTTTGCTCCATGAAGAGAGTCTGGGTTATGTGCAACTTTTAGACTCACATGTGGCAGTGACAAAGTCTGAACCGTTTGAAGATCTGGAATGGTCAGGAACAGAGGTTATGGCGTCAAGTAGTCCAGTTTCATATGAGAACTCGACGGACTCGACGTCGGACTCGACGTACAAGTCGAGTCAGCACAATCTCCATTCCGGAAACGCAGACGCTATCAAGTTGCTAGACAGAGCTATCGAGTTGAGCAGTGCTGAACCCGATGATTGGCCTGAGCTCAAAGCGCCAAAGGTGGACCTTAAGCCATTGCTAGAAGATCTCAGGTACGCGTTTCTTGGTCCTAATTCGACATATCCCGTCATCGTAAACGCATCCCTTAGCCCTGATCAATTGCATTCACTCTTGACTGAATTGAAAAAGTTTAGAAAGGCTATAGGATACTCTCTTGATGACATTAAGGGGATCTCACCTACTCTGTGCATGCATCGCATCCATTTAGATGATGAATCCAAGTCTAGCATTGAACCTCAGAGAAGGCTTAACCCCAATCTGAAGGAAGTGGTGAAGAAAGAGATTCTCAAGTTGCTGGACGCTGGGATTATCTATCCCATTAGCGACAGCACTTGGATTTCTCCGGTTCACTGCGTCCCTAAGAAAGGAGGCATTACAGTTGTTAGGAATGATAAAGATGAGCTCATTCCTTCTAGAACTATTACAGGACATAGGATGTGCATAGACTATAGGAAGTTAAATGCAGCATCCCGCAAAGATCATTTCCCGCTCCCATTTATTGACCAGATGCTGGAAAGGCTCGCTAACCATCCATACTATTGTTTTCTGGATGGATATAGTGGCTTTTTCCAGATCCCCATTCACCCTAACGATCAAGAAAAGACAACGTTTACTTGTCCTTACGGTACTTTTGCATATAGGCGCTTGCCATTTCGCCTTTGTAATGCTCCCGCTACGTTTCAAAGATGCATGACCTCTATATTCTCTGACTTGATTGAGGACACTGTTGAAGTCTTTATGGATGATTTCTCTGTATATGGTGGCTCTTTTGTTTCTTGTTTATCAAACTTGCGCAGGGTCCTTAAGCGCTGCGAAGAGACCAACCTCGTCCTCAACTGGGAGAAATGCCGTTTCATGGTACAGAAGGGGATCGTGTTGGGACACATGATATCAGAGAAAGGCATAGAAGTGGATCAAGCTAAGATTGAGGTGATGCTTCAACTAGCACCACCAAAGTCAGTCAGGGATATAAGGAGTTTCTTGGGACATGCTGGGTTCTACAGAGGTTTATCAAGGACTTCTCGAAGATAGCTCGACCCCTAACGCGCCTGTTGTGCAAGGAGACCGAGTTCTTGTTTGATGAAAGCTGCCTAAAAGCTTTTAACCTGATCAAAGAAGCTCTGGTCACTGCTACAATAGTGCAAGCACCAAACTGGCATCACCCCTTTGAGATAATGTGCGACGCCAGTGATTACGCTGTGGGTGCGGTACTTGGTCAGAAGATTGATAAACGATTGAATGTCATATACTACGCTAGTCGCACACTGGATGATGCTCAGGTGAAGTATGCTACAACAGAAAAGGAATTAATTGCTGTGATTTTTGCCTTTGAGAAGTTCAGGAGTTACTTGGTGGGTTCAAAAGTCATTGTGTACACTGATCATGCAGCTCTTAGACATATCTATGCTAAGAAGGACACCAAGCCTAGACTACTTAGGTGGATACTTCTTCTTCAAGAGTTTGACATGGAGATTGTTGACAAGAAGGGTGTTGAGAATGGAGTGGCTGACCATCTTTCCAGAATGAGGATTGATGATCCTGTATCAATCGATGACTCAATGCCTGAAGAGCAGCTCATGGCAGTGAAGGTTCTGCGCGAAAGCTACGAAGTTAAGCGCCAACTCGATGAAGTCATTGCTCTGCAGGATGAGGATTTGCCTTGGTATACTGACATGGTGAACTACTTGGTGTGTGGGGATGTGCCAAAGGATTTGGATCCTTACAAGAAAAAAGAAACTCTTCAGGGAAGCCTCACACTACTTTTGGGATGAGCCCTACCTGTACAAGAGAGGGTCCGATGGTCTTTTCAGGCGCTGTATAGCTGAACAAGAGGTTAATGGTGTTCTTGAGCATTGCCACGGTACTGCTTATGGTGGACATTTTGCAGCCTTCAAGACAGTTCAGAAGATACTTCAAGCTGAGTTATGGTGGCCGAGTCTCTTCAAGGACGCTCAAGCGTTTATATCAAAGTGTGATTCATGCCAGCGAATGGGGAACATCAGCAAGAGGAATGAAATGCCTCAGAACCCCATTCTTGAAGTTGAAATATTTGATGTCTGGGGCGTTGATTTCATGGGACCTTTTAACCCAGCTTCACATGGGAACAGTTACATCTTAGTGGCTGTGGACTATGTTTCGAAGTGGGTCGAAGCCATAGCGTGCGTAACCAACGATCACAAGCCAGTGATCAAGCTCTTTAAGAGCATCATATTTCCACGCTATGGAGTCCCCAGAGTTGTGATAAGCGACGGTGGATCTCACTTCATCAACAAGGTCTTTGAGGGCCTACTCAAGAAGTATGGTGTTAAGCACAAGGTAGCCACACCCTATCACCCACAGACGAGTGGACAGGTTGAAGTCTCTAACAAACAGATAAAGGCTATCTTGAACAAGGTTGTAGGAGTTTCAAGGAGAGATTGGGCAGTCAAGCTGATGAAGCTCTATGGGCTTACAGAACCGCCTACAAGACTCATATAGGACGGACCCCGTTTCAGCTGCTGTATGGAAAATCTTGCCACCTACCAGTGGAGATAGAGTACAAGGCAGTCTGGGCTACACGGTTCCTGAACTTTGATCTGAAGACAGCTCAGGAGAAGAGATTGACTGACATGCACGAGTTAGAGGAGATCAGACTTGATGCGTTTGAAAACTCCAGGATCTATAAGGAGAGAACAAAATCCTTTCATGACAAGAAGATCCTGCAAAGAGAGCTCAAGTCTGGTGATGATGTGTTGCTTTTCAACTCAAGGCTGAAGTTGTTTCCCGGGAAACTGAAATCACGTTGGTCTGGACCGTTCAAGATCAAAGAAGTTCTGCCCTATGGAGCTGTCACTTTAGTCAGAAACGATGGGGTTGAATTCACAGTAAATGGTCAGAGGGTTAAACGCTACATGGCTGATCAGACCATACCAGAGGGGAACTCAATTCCTCTCCATGAACCACCCCAAACCTGAACGGTAACAAGGTCAAGCTTAGGGACCTAAAACAAGCTCACTTGGGAGGAATTCCCATGACTATCTCTGTATATATTCTTTAAATTATGTTTTGTTTTTGCTTTTTAGTGTTTCTGGCGGCAGGAAAAAGAGTTTGAGCATGATGTGATCAGTGAACAAAAAAGCGTGGAAGGTTTTTGAGCAGACTCGATAGACGACCTCGACGTGTCATGTTGACTTCATCACGTGCGGCGAGTCAACTCGAGTCCATAGGTCGAGTTAACCAGGTTTACTCTGAAATTCAATTTTTGAATTATGTGTGAGCACCACTCTCCCTTTGGCGCTTGGGTCCTCTATAAACCTGTTTAAATTCACCCTCTAATGCTCATTTTGCTCAGAATCGAGTCAGCCTTTGTCTCCTCTTTAACCAAAGCAATAGCCTTGGGAAAGTCGTAACCATTTTTTTTTTTTTTTTTCTCTTTTTCCTTGGTGAATCTACCACCACTTCTTTTTCATCCTCTCACACGCTCCACTCCACATAGTTTCCATCGAAATTCTCTTCTCTCTTTTATATCAACTCTCTCATCTCGACAACTCGATCGAACTCAACCCCATTTCGATCGAATTCAACCCCAACTCGATCGATTTCGCCCTTTCCCTTTGCAATTTCAATCGGTTTTTCCCCTCTCAAACTCGATAGCGCTCAATCATCTCAACCCCAACTCGATCGATTTCAGTCCCTGTTCTTCTTTGCAATTTCGCTAAGATGATTGAGAGTATTGAGCGGATTTTGAAGAAAGCAGTGTAAGCTTTACCTTTTGTTAGCCCTGAGTTCGATTTTTGCTGCGCTTTCTGATGAATTTTCGAGTGTTCTAGCTCGGGTTTTGCTTGTTCTCGTTAATTAGGGCGGAATTGAGCTTAATTCTGGATTTTCTTGTTTTTCTTGTTGAACGCTGTCGAGTTGGTTGAATTGATTTTCCTAGACGCTGTCGAGTTGAGGTTGTATTGAACTGAGTAGAAACTATCGGCTTGGTTGAGTTGTTTTGCTCTGTTCGCTTGATTGGACTTCATAGCTCTCTGTTTCGGCTTCTTTATTCACGATGCTCTGTTTCAAATTAATTAGTTACATGCTTGAATCGCATTCTAGGTTTAATTATTTCTTATGTTCAAGTATTCATGCTAGACGCTGTCGAGTTGGTTGAATTGCCTTGCGTGAACACCGTCGAGTTGGTCAAGTCATTCTTAGCCTGTTTCGCTTAATTTCTCTCGCCTGTTCTCTGTTCTTGATTATTTGAGCTGAATTGAACTGAATAAGAGCTGATATGCGATTGATTGAGTTTACTATGTGATAAAAGGAAGCTGTCGAATTAGTTCAACTGTTCTTGCTGTGTGCGACTTCATAGCTCTCTGATTAGGCTTATTGATTTGCGCTCTCTGTTTCAATTTGATTAACTTGTTCTCGTTCTTGTTCTAACTCGACGGCTACACTCTATCACTCGGTCGAGTTTGCTATTCCACGGCATATTATTCAATAAACTCGATTTGAACTTCGAGTGACGCTGTCGAGTGTGTAGTATGCGCGACTAATTTTTCCTTTGTCAACCTTTCAGGAAAAAGAAGCCTAAGCGCCCTACAACGGAGCAAGTGGCCAGGCGACTCGCGAGAACCACGATTATGAGCGACAGAGACGATATTGCGCAGGGAAAGAGACCAGTGGGAACAGTGGTAATTGACAGTGACGAAGAGGACTCTGTAGAGTCTGATCACGAAACTGAGGAACAGAGCCACTCAGTAGAGTCAGACCAGGAGACGGAGGATGTTGATGATCAGAGTTCTGAGGATGAAGAGGATGAGCTTGAAATCCGTGAAGTGGAAATTGTGCAGCCTGTCAGAAAGCAAACCCGCACTCCGGCTTTACAGCCGAGCCAAAGACAATTGCTGAAGATCTTCAGGTGGATGCGGTTTGCTGGAACACGATTTTCTTGTTCTAACACGCTGCGAGAGCTGGGATTAAAGAGAGATGTTGAGTATCTCATGGAGTTGTGCGGTGTGGCCACAATAATGAGCCAGTCATGCGGTGCCTTCAAGGACGAAACCTGTCAGTTCCTCGCATCGCTTGTCTTGCACTTCTACGAGGATGAGGGCGTTCTTGTTGATCCAAGTGCTGGACTTGGATATATTACTTTCACAGTGAACGGTGCAGAGTATTCGCTCACTATGAACCAGCTAGACACACTGTATGGTTTCCCGAAAGGACGCGGGCGCTGTCCAGAGTTTAAAAGAGACGAGCTGTTGTCGCTCTGGAAGACAATTGGAGACAAGAAGGAGTATGCCTCTGCGAGTTCCAAGAGCGCTCAAATCAGGAGTCCGGTGATCAGGTACTTGCACAAGTCCATTGCTCACACATTCTTTGCAAGAAAGATCACCGGAAACGTCAATGAAGGAGAGCTCCAATTTCTAGACACAGCCATTGGCCATGTCATTAACTTCACGTCTGATAGAGTGGCATTGATAGGAGACACGTCTGACACGGGACTCACAGTGTTGCTTCTTGATCAGTTCCTATACTACAGGAGCTGGGCATCTAAGCTCTTTAAAAGAAAGGTACAAGGAGAGTTGAGCATTGGTGGGCTGGTAACTCCAATCTTGGTAGCTGCTGGTATTCATCTGATGGGAAAAGAATTCAAGCCAAAGTGGATGGACATAGATTACCTCACCAAGACGGGCTTCCTTGACAAGGAGCCGATAGATGGATGTCACGCCTACAAGTTCTACCATCCTTTGACTAGCACCGAAGTTTTATTGCCATTGCCTTGTGTTGAGTACACCAGGATCAGAGATGGAAGGAATATTGACTTCCGCCCACCGCCAGAGATGTGCTATGACACCTACATTCTGCGAACACCGCAGCTTCAGCAGTCAGCTTCTGAAGAAGAGATAGAAGCCAACAGCTCTGATCAGTTTGATTTTGAGGATTACACAGCACCAAGGCAAGGTGCTGCTGTAAAGGCTGCGAACAAAAACATTGGCCCTCTCAAGCTGTGGAACAAGTATCAGGGCAAGGCTATCAAGTCCTTAAAGGAGACGGTCAGCGACATGAAAGAGCAGATAAAAGAGCTCCAGCGCAAGGTGAATGGCTCTTCAAGCAGAGCCGCAGAGGATGAAGGCGAAAGACCTGCAGTGATAGAGAGAAGCCGCTCTCTTATCCAAAACATCAGTCCCATGAGACAACATCATCCAACAGATCCTCCACGGGCATCTTCCTTTGAGCCTAGAGAACGAAGCAGGAAAAGGAGAGCTGTGCCGTTTCAGACTGACGCTGGCGCGAGCTCAAGCTACAGAGTTGACCCACACGTCGAGTTGGGAACCGAACACGACCACCACTCACTTCCCGCTTACACACGTGAGAGTATGGAGGCGTCAGTAGACTCCTTCTTCTCTCAGCATTGAGGTACCAACTCCAAACCATTGTATATACCGTTTTATCTCTGTTTCGTTGGTTTTTTCTTCTTGAACTCTTCTCCTCTCTTTTGTTACACAAGGGACTGTGTAATTCAAGTTTGAGGGAGGGGTTGAGATGTATTTAACTTTGTTTTCTGTTTTCTGTTTTCAAATTTTTGCATCATGTAAGGCATAGAAAAAAACATAAAAATTTGAAATTTATTCGAAAAATCCAAAAATATTCATGTAGTTGCATTCACATTTGTTAGATTAAGTCTCCATTGCATCACATAGCTTCACAATCATGCTGCATTGTTGATACAGCCTTGTAAAATAACCATCTCATGCGATATGATATGTGCCTTGGTTCTTGATTCTCTGATGCATTAGGGTGAGAATGAAGCATTTAAAACGAAACCGTGTTTAACTTGATCACATCATGACATGCACATCTCACTTGATCACTGCTGCGAATTGAGGCGTATCCCTGTCTATCTGAACCTTAATCTTGACTTTTAAATATCATTGCATGCATTGAAAGCAACTCATGGATAGCATACATATCTGGACAATCTTTTCCCATCTGTTTATCTTCTTTGTTTGTCCAGGTAGTTTTTCCCCACACCCTGAACACTATAGCCTTTTCCTTCAAACCCGCATTACTCTTGTGTGTGCTTGTGAGGCCTTGTTTCGATCATGCTTAGCAGAACGTGTTGAGTTTAAACCGGCAAGAGTAGGATTTCTAGGTATCTAGTTCGATCTTGGGTTTATTTTCAGGCTAAGTTTGGGGGTGACGTCTTGAACGCTACGGTTTCATATCCAAAAAGTGGGAAAGGAAAAAGTTTTTGTTTTAAAGCAAGGGAGTTGGTTTTGTGTTTCAAAAGGGTCTAGTAAAGGTTTAGGAACCGTTTAAGAAAAGAAAAAGGGTTCTAAGTATAAAAGAAAAGAAGGCAATTGCCTCAATTGGTTAAAAGAAAGAAAAGTGTTCCCTTAGTGTTAGGATTCCCAAACCGCTAGATGTTACCATAAGATCACCTCTCCCTTGGCTAGTTTAAAAAAGAAAAAGAAGAAAAGAGCAAGTGCTCCTCTGTGTCTAAAGGCGCAAAGCCTAAATGGTAGTTAGGAGTCGTTCGGGGTTCGGGTATTGACGCTATCGAGTCAGAGCTAGGTAGTTAGAGGTTCTGCTCTTGCATCATCCTTGGTTATAACTCTTAGCCTTCTGCCAAAGCATCGTCATTTTCTTGAGAGATCCCAGCTCTTTAAACCGTTTTATGATTTTGAGAAACCATCTTTTTCTCTTGACCTTTACCTTGAGCTAAATGAGTTGCTGATTTGCATGTTTATGATTCATTGTTCATCTTCGTAAATGTTAAAGGGATTTGCTGATAGGAATGCATTGTTTGAGAGACTGTGAAGTTTGATTGATCTTGTTAAACATGAAACTGATTTTCAAAGAAGTAGCTCTCACCTTGCTGCATTTTAGAACTGTGAACTTAGACATATATCAAATCGTTTTTGCTTGTTATTTTTGGCTGTATCAACTCGTTTTCAAACCTCATCCCTTTCGCTATTCTTGTTTGTTTGCTTGAGGGCAAGCAAAAGATAAGTTTGGGGGTGTTGATGTACACATATTTAGCCTTGTTTTAGCATCCTTTATTCATCACTTTTTGCATTCATATCACACCACATCATCACGCTTCACCTCCATTTGCATTCACTTTCCACACTTCGTAGCATTTGCATTAGCATTGCACGTTTCGTCGCATTTGGAGTTGTTATCAGGTATATTTGGAGCTTTGGAGGATGCCTTGAAGATGGAGGATGATTGCCTGATCAAAAAGTGATGAAGAGGAGACCGGAAATGATAGCTTGGATAACAAGGAACAGCGAACTCGACGTAGTGCAGACATGCACGTCGAGTGGCACATCGATTCAGTAATAAAGGAGCCGCCTTTCCGCGAACTCGACGTGAACCAGACATACACATCGAGTTGGTGGTCGAGTCGGAGCCAAAGACGCAACCTTTACGCGCACTCGACGTGAGCCAGACATGCACGTCGAGTTGGTGGTCGAGTCCGCACGCGCGTGACAACTTTTACTTTTCTGTAACCTAAGTATATGTACTCTGTGATGTCAGATTAGAAAAGGATCTTAATTTTTAAGCTTTCAGAAACACAAAATCGCCCTTGTTTGTTCTTGGTTTGTAATCCAGATTTCCTTCTTAGTTTTAATTAATTTGTACTTGTTTCCTTCTTTGAACTTGATTGTCTTCTTAATCTCTTTCTTCTGATGCAAGTTTTACAGTTTTCTGGGTTTGACTTGATGAATTCGGTTTCTGAGTAGTGTTCTTAGAATCTTAAGCATGGGTTAGGTTAGTGAAAATCCGTGATTAGCAAGAGTGTTTAAGCTTCATTTTATAGTTTCCCTTCTTGATTAGTATTCTTAAAGTTGTTTCCTTTCTGATCATCTGGAACCTGAAGCTAGGCATTTCAGCACCCAGAAGGTGTTTGATGAAATGCCTGAACCAGCTTTTACAAGATATTTGCATATCATACCTAGGATACTAGCGTTTTTGATTGCACTTTAGCATTTGCGAACTGATTCCTAGTGCTTGTTAGTGTGGATTTCGCCATGAGAGTGGGTCTGGAACACACACCAACTCGATGGCTTCTGTCACGAGAGTGGATTAGCTTGCTGTCGAGTTCGCAGCCAAGGGACTAGCTCTGTTTGAGTTTTGTTGAACACCCTAGTGTTAATCATGGAAATTCATTAGTCAATAACACCCATTCTTAGGATCCTTTGCTTAATTTGATTTTGATCTTGAGTTTTGTTCTTTAAGCTTTTATCTTTTTATCTTGTTGCATTTGTTCATTCTAGCTTCTGGTTCATAGTTTATCATCTTGCATTTCACCTTTGTTCATTTCATAACGTTGCGCCTGGACGCCTTGATATACCATTGCATTTCATTATGTTATTTGCATTTTAAGTTCTGTTTTTAAGTTGATAGATTGAAATCACATCTTTACATTGGCTTGACTTAGCTTCTCTTGATTGCATCCTGATTGCATAGCATCACACCCATTTGGACTGACTCCTTTAAGTGCTGCTTCGACGTGATAGCGTTATCGGATAATTAGTTAGTAAAAACCTACTATCAGCGTTTGAGCATGATGACTATTGAATTTTTATTTTCAATTTAGAATTTGTAAATTTCTATTTTTAAAACAGACATATCACAACTTTAAAAAATTAAGCTTTTCATCAATTTACACATAATAGTTCAACTTCTATCAACTTTTTTTTTAAACTATATACCCAATTATTTCATTAGCTTTCCACTATATTAACTAAATTTTATCATACTTTTTAAACTCGTAAATACCTTATAACATTTTAAGAAGAATATATATTCTCTGTAGAACCTTTTAATTAAAAATCTAATTCTACATAAGTTTGATTATAATATTTCATTACTTTTTATCCGAATAATTACATATTTTAATTTTTAATATCAAATTATCACATACTTTTATATTTATTATATAACTTTTGTGTGTTTTTCTTAATTTTATTTATATTTTAAATAGAATGTAAAGAAATATGAATAGACATGTATTAAATGAAGAGTTTAAATATGATATAGTATTAAATATATTTTGCTGATGTAGATAGGCTAGATGGAGAGAAAACTCTTCTATTATATATAAGACTAGAGGTTATCCCGCGCTATGCGCGGGTTTTGGTATTATATTATTGTTTATATTATATATTTAAGTTAAAGTATTAGTTTGCTAAAAGGAAAAAAATAGAAGTATTAATAAATTAAAGGGAATTAGCTTAATAGAAACTTGCAATTGTCGTAGTGATATAACTGCCGAAAAAGAAAAAAAAAAACTCTGTTTAGGAGTTTGCAAATGTATGTCACAAACATGAAATCTCATGTGAATCACTTCCAACAATAGATAAACCACCTAAAGAGTTAAAAATGTAAATAAGCACCATGTTTCCGCAACCGAGAAGCCAAAAAATAATTATAGACGCACTCGCACTGATCAATTGATAGAGCATGAAATTCAAAATATTAAATCTTTAGGTGACATTATTTTTTTCCTTGGATATATAATGTAGTTGTAAACCCTGTAATTCCGAATTAAAATTAGTTTACAGGTTTGATATTATTGTTAATTTTTTATATATATAAGATCAGCAAAAATACCTAATATATATATATATATATATTTGAACTCATTTTCTTTTCTTTTATTTCCTTGGTATCATTTGTTTTTTTATTGTTTCTTTTTGCTATATTTGTGTTCTTTTAATTCTGAACGATCACGTTTTATAGAACGATGTCTTAGATATCTGTACATATATCAAGAAGTTGCGATGAGGTTTATTTAGTTCGGAATGCCTTGGACATTACAGTTTCTTTTTAAAATTACAAAAACTTTATGGTTTTGAAATATCCCAAGGATTAGTTGATGATATATGTTATAAGTTTAACATACATATCAGCCACATGAAAGTTCGATAACATTGTAGATAGTTTTCCATATTAAAAATGTGAAGTAAATATGCATATTCAGATGGCAAGCAAAACTATTATATTTCTGTCTTGTATTATTGTTGTCTCTTAAATGAGAAGATTTTGGCTCTAATCGCGAGTCTTGCGCTGCTAGTAAAGCATTTGACAACTCTGGCTCTACTTTAATCTCGTTGCTTGTTGCTCTAACTCTTATCTATGTAAGGTGGTTTGGTTCTAATATCCTCTTTTCTCTCCCTCCTTTAAGCTGGTTCTCTTTCTATACTTTTGGTAGTTCTGGTTTCGATATGTTTCCCTTGTATTTGTTTAAACAAAAAAACATCATAAAGACCATATTTCACAAACCAATGAATGTTCAATAGCCAAATATTAAAAAAATGGGCTTACAGAGTTCCTCAGACGTTCCTCTTTGAATTTTCTTGGGCTGCAGCCTTGTCTTAGCTAACTCCGAATACCACAGGGTGTGATCCGGTGAATGATAACCCGGTAAAAGCTGTCACATTCGGGAGAACAATATCAAGCAAAACATGACATAATAGGTAAGCCAAATCTATTTATTTTATTTCTTTCTAGAAAGCAAAGTAAATATAACGAAGATTGAAACTTCCAGAAATCTCATCTAATTAGAGAAGTTTGCATTGCTAACAATAATGACCCATACACAAAAACAAAGGTACTGAGCTGGAAACATGTGAATTTCTAACCTTTGGAATACCAACCTCATCAGGTAGACCACGAGAAATCTCGATTGTTTCACCTCGCCGCCTCTTGGGAACTTCAAACAAAAACCTGAATCAGTAACAATCTGAAGGAAATATATCATACAGGAATTCTGAGTGATGTTTTCATATTCATGTGTAGACGTGTAGTATATAATTTGTGTACCTGGTGATGAAAACCAGGCTGATGGATATGTCCTTGTTTGTCCTCTACAACTATTGAAAACATCTATAGCTTAAAGCTGCAGTGAAAAAATTAATGACTTGGTCGGTGGTAAATTCGACCAAACAAAAACAAATAGTAACAAAAAATCAAAAAAGGCTTACCTTCACCAACATGTCTATGACCATGCATGATGATAGTCTTTTGCTTGGTCTGGCTAAGGAATCTGAGACATAAGCGCAAAATGTAGTCAAAGTCTAAGGTTACAAATAAGAAATATAGAAGAGACTAAGTTTGATCATGAAGGAGGAAGACCAATAGAAGCTCATAGAAGCATACTTTCATAAACACCGATCCTGAGCTGGCCATGATTTGTCATTCTCTTTCTTTGAGGTAAAATAAATCATACACCTAGAGGAGGAAACCATCGTTCGTTAAGAAATTAAACTATTATAACAATGTTTTCAAAAGCAAATGAGAAGATAAAGAGTTAATTTTATAATATCCATCGGTTATGGATTTAGGTGAGGAAAATCCATACACCATCGCAATCAGTTTTAACATAAGCAATTAAAACATGGTGTTTCAGTTCGCGAGATTACCTTGATGGTGGTGGAGAGTATAACATCCGTAAACCAAAATAGTGTGATTTTTGTAGGGTGTCGACCGACACCAGGGGTAGTGTCGATCGACACCGGTCCGAATTTGGAATTTCAGTTTGATTTAATTCGCTCGGTTTGGCCGGTTAAGGGTTGGAAACCCTATTGTCGCGAATAAAAGAGTGTGGCCGCTTTCTCTTGCCACTTTTAGCGAAAAAGAGAGAAAAAAAGAGAGAAAAAAAGAGAGAGGGGAGATTTCTGGTGTTCTTGCTGAGGTTTCTGAGGCTGATTGTGGTGATTGGTTGCTGTTCATCTCCTTCTTCTTCTTCTCAATCCTTGTCAAGGTGAGTGCATGACCGTAGGCTCGCAAATGGATAGATATGTGAATTTGGATTGTGGTTAAGGCTGAAATCGTGTGTTCTTGTGATGTTCTGTGTGTTATTCGCGGGTTGAATCGCGTGTGTGGTGTTAATTTCGTGTTTTGGTGTTTTCTGTGTTAAAAATCAAAGTTGGCGTCGATCTCCTGGATCGGTGTCGATGGACACCAAGCGGGTGTCGATCGACACCAAACGGGCAAGGTGTCGACCGACACAAGTGTGTGTCGATCGACACAGTCCGGTTTAATCCGGTTATCTGGCGATTTAAGAAATCAATTGGATTAAGTGGTTTAATCCGGTTTAATTGAATTTAAATGGTTTAATTCGAGAATTAATTAATAATTGGTGAAATTAATTAATTAAATGATTTAAAAATAATTGTGGAATTTATTCAAGTGTTTTAAAATTATTATTTAATTGTGGTAATTATTTAATAATTAAAGTGAAGAATTTAATAATTGTGGTAATTATTAATATTAATGAAAATTGTTAAAATTGCGTAATTGGCCTGTAGACGGGGTGATTGCCTCACTAAGTATTTATTAAATACTTATGCATCTCTTTTTCCCTAATGTGATGCAGGTAAAAAGAAAGTGTGATCGCGGAATCGGGCCGAGGAGAGGATGATAGGAATTGCTTTTATTTGTTGAGTTATTTGTTTTGCGAACCTGGTGTTTAGGTTGCTATTGTTATATTATGGAATTGAATTTGGTTGTTTGAATTAATCATTTATTATTTATTGGAGATTATTTTGATTAAGTTTTTCCGCACTTAATTATAAAAAAAAAAAAAGCTTGGTTGTTTCATTTTGGTATCAGAGCGTAGTCGGTTTTAGGACTGTTAGATTGGGTGAACTGGACTATGTGTTTACTTGATTAATTGTGTTTAGTCAGTAGTAGTCTAGTATCATCCTCTCGGCCTTCAGTGATTCCGCGGTAAGTTGTGTGTTGTGTTTTGTGTTTTGTTGTGTGATTTCTAGTTTGCTCATCTACTGTACTGTGGTAGTGCAGTGAGATGGATGCAGGAGCTAGAGGTGGTGCTAGAGGCCGTGGCAGAGGCCGTGGCAGAGGCCGTGGCAGAGGCCGTGGCAGAGGTCGTGGTCGGGGAGCGCATGCGGATTCTGGTGAGAGTGCAGTGCCTAGTGTGGCGACTGCGTCAGAGACTCAGTTTGTGGCGAGTGAGGCCAGTTTGGGCGCTAGTGGAGGCGCGGGAGTTGGGGTTGCCCCAGGTGCGGGTGCCGCTCCAGCTCATGGTCTTGGTGACCAGTTGATGGGGCTTCTGACGCAGATCTTGGCACGTCTCCCGCAGGCGGTTCCAGTGCAGGCTCCGGGTGTTCCTCCGGTGGTGGGGGCACAGCAGGACGCGTTTGTTGGGCAGCATGGTGCTGCGGTGGTGGGGCATCCTTCCTATCTCGAGATGATGAGGGAGATGCAGAGGATCGGGACGCCTTTCTTTGAGGGTAGAGGTGGGCCCGAGGAGGCCGATGAGTGGAGGCAGAGATTGGAACGGAACTTCCGTTCGGTCAGGTGTCCAGAGGGGTACCAGGTGGAGCTGGCAGTGCATTACCTTGGTGGGGATGCACATTTGTGGTGGCGATCTGTCATGTTGAGGAGGGCAGTGTGGACTTGGGGTGACTTCCTAGCGGAGTTCAACGCCAAGTACTTTCCTCAGGAGGCCAGAGACAGATTTCAGATGAGGTTTGTGGCATTGACTCAGGGTGAGAGGTCGGTGCGAGAGTATGACGCTGAGTTTGGCAGACTTGTGGCATATACTGGTTACGGTTTTGAGGGTGAGCGGAGTCTGATGGCGAGATTCCTTCAGGGTCTTCGATCGAGCATCAGGACTCAGTGCAGAGGTAGTTCGTATTCTACCAGAGTTGAGTTGGTGGAGCTAGCGGCTTCCATCGAGGAGGACCTTCGTCAGCAGGTTGGTCCAGTTGTGGTGCCAGCTGCGGTTGTTCCTGCTACCCAGCCGAGGGGCCAGCAGCAGCAGCAGCAGCGTAGGAGTTTCAGTTCTGGTTCTAGCAAGGGCGGTAAGCCTGCGCAGGGCCAGAAGAGGAGGTTTGAGGAGGTTGCTGGAGGCAGCCAGAGTGCTCGTGGTTGCTTCGGGTGCGGGAGCTTGGACCACAGGGTGGCTAGTTTTCCCAAGAGTGGTGTGTCTCGGGACACTAGAGTGTGCTTTCACTGCAAAGAGCCGGGGCATCTCAGGCCGATGTGTCCCAAGTTGCAGCAGTTGTCAGTGGCGTCGATTCAGCCAGTGGCGCAGATCGCAGCGGCGCAGTCGTTGGATCAGACAGGAGTGGCACAGCGGGTGTACTCTTCGGCTGAGGTGGGCCAGACGAGTCAGTCGGGCCAGATCACAGGTAAATTCTTGACTCAGACTTCGTAAAATTCTTAGTGTAGAATTGTGGTAAATGTCGTTTGTTTCAATTATTTTCCTGTGATAGTGTCTAGGGTTCTCAACACTTGTGAATTGTGTAGGGACCTTGTTAGTGGGAGGTGTAGAGTCTCACGTGTTGTTTGACTCGGGAGCATCTAATTGCTTCATTACTCCGGAGTGTGCCGAGAGTAGAGGCATCCAGAGTAGCGCTGGTGAGCGTGCAGGTGTGGTCAAGGTGGCCGGTGGAGGTCTCCTGACTACTTTGGGGCGTGCGAGGGCAGTTGATGTGCAGATTGCGGGGCAGTCTATGCCAGCAGACTTGGTCATCAGCCCGGTGGAGCTGTATGACGTGATTTTGGGGATGGACTGGCTGTCGAGTTACGGAGTTCATCTGGACTGCTATCGAGCCAGAGTTGTGTTTGAGCGGGAGGCAGGGAGGTTGGTTTATCAGGGAGTGAGACCGACTTCCGGGAGTCTTGTGATCTCGGCTATTCAGGCTGAGCAGTTGATAGAGCGAGGTTGCGAGGCGTACTTGGCGACGATAGTGATGTCGGAGTCCAGTGGTGAGGTGAGTCTAGAGGATATTGAGGTTGTCCGGGATTTCGAGGATGTTTTTCGATCGCTGAAGGGATTGCCACCATCTCGGTCAGATCCTTTCACGATTGAGTTAGAGCCCGGGACAGCGCCGATATCGAAGACACCTTACAGGATGACGCCAGCAGAGTTGGCAGAGCTGAAGAAGCAGCTAGAGGACCTTTTGAGCAAGGGGTTCATTCGGCCGAGTGTTTCGCCGTGGGGAGCACCGGTGTTGTTTGTGAAGAAGAAGGATGGTAGTTTCCGGTTGTGCATCGATTACCGGGGACTCAACCGAGTCACAGTGAAGAACAGGTATCCACTCCCGAGGATTGATGAGTTGTTGGATCAGTTGAGGGGTGCTACTTGGTTCTCCAAGATTGACTTGGCATCGGGTTATCATCAGATCCCGATTGATGAGGCAGATGTTCGCAAGACGGCGTTCAGGACGAGGTATGGGCATTTTGAGTTTGTGGTGATGCCCTTCGGTTTGACGAATGCGCCAGCAGCATTTATGAGGTTGATGAACGACGTGTTCAGGGAGTTTCTGGATGTGTTCGTCATTATCTTCATCGATGACATCCTGGTGTATTCGAGGAGTCCAGAGGAGCATGCGACTCATTTGAGGCTTGTGTTGGATAAGCTTCGAGAGCAGAAGCTGTTTGCTAAGTTGAGCAAGTGCAGCTTTTGGCAGAGAGAGATGGGGTTCCTTGGCCATATTGTTTCTGCAGAGGGAGTTTCTGTGGATCTGGCTAAGATCGAGGCTATCAGAGATTGGCCTAGACCGAGTAGTGCTACCGAGATCAGGAGTTTTCTGGGTTTAGCAGGCTACTACAGGAGGTTTGTCAGGGGCTTTGCGAGTATGTCTCAGCCGATGACGAGGTTGACTGGCAAGGATGTGCCGTTTGTGTGGTCGCCGGAGTGCGAGGAGAGCTTTGGGAAGCTCAAGGAGATGTTGACTTCTACACCAGTGTTGGCATTACCCGACCCGGGGAAGCCTTACGTGGTGTATACTGATGCTTCAGGTGTTGGTCTGGGTTGCGTCTTGATGCAGGAGGGCAGAGTGATTGCTTATGCTTCGAGGCAGTTGCAGGGCAGTGAGCGCAACCGCCCTACACACGATCTTGAGTTGGGAGCGGTGGTCTTTGCACTCAAGATTTGGAGGTCTTATCTTTATGGTGGATCTGTGCAGATCTTTACAGATCACAAGAGTTTGCAGCACATTTTCACTCAGCCTTTGCTTAATGCGAGGCAGACGCGCTGGGTGGAGTTTCTGGCGGATTATGATCTGGATATTGTGTATCATCCAGGCAAGGCCAACTTGGTGGCAGATGCGTTGAGTCGACGGAGAGTTGATTCAGCTAGAGAGCAGGATGTTGAGGCTTTGGTCAGCGAGATTAGTACATTGCGGCTTTGTGCTATTTCTGAGGAGCCTTTGGGTTTGGAGGCAGCTGATCAGGCGGACTTACTCAGTAGGATCAGAGTGGCTCAGCAGGATGATCAGGGTTTGATTGATGCATCGCGGGCAGCTGGTTCTGAGTATCAGGTCTCAGCGAATGGGACGATTGTGCTTCGTGGGCGAGTTTGTGTGCCCAAGGATGAGGAGTTGAGACGAGAGGTTTTGAGAGAGGCTCATGCGAGCAAGTTTTCGATTCATCCGGGTGCGACCAAGATGTACCGTGACCTCAAACGGTACTATCACTGGGTCGGGATGAAGAGAGATGTGGCAGATTGGGTTGCGAGGTGCAACACGTGTTCGTTGGTCAAGGCAGAGCATCAGGTTCCAGGTGGACTTTTGCAGAGCTTACCCATTCCAGAGTGGAAGTGGGATATGATCACGATGGATTTTGTGGTGGGATTACCTATCTCACGGACGTTTGATGCGATTTGGGTCATCGTGGATCGTTTGACCAAGTCCGCGCATTTCTTGGCCATCAAGAAGACAGATGGGGCCGCTGTTTTGGCTAGGAAGTTTGTGCGAGAGATTGTGAGGCTGCATGGTGTGCCAGCCAGTATTGTGTCGGATAGAGATCCGAGATTTGCCTCAGAGTTTTGGAGGGCATTTCAGACTGAGATGGGCACTAAGGTGCACATGAGTACAGCGTATCATCCGCAGACATATATATGGGCAGTCAGAGAGGACTATCCAGACTTTGGAGGACCTGCCGAGGATGTGTGTGTTGGATTGGGGTGGCCATTGGGCTGATCATCTGTGTTTGGCGGAGTTTGCCTATAACAACAGTTTTCAGTCTAGTATTGGCATGGCTCCTTATGAGGCTTTGTATGGGAGGCCATGTAGGACACCCTTATGCTGGACCCAAGTGGGGGAGCGCAGCATTTATGGAGCTACCTTTGTTCAGGAAACGACGGAGAAGATCCGTGTTTTGAGGCTGAACATGAAGGAGGCTCAGGATAGACAGCGGAGTTATGCTGATAGGCGGAGGCGTGAGCTTGAGTTTCAGGTGGGAGATAGAGTGTATCTCAAGATGGCTATTGTAACAGCACGGCCCCACTGGCTCCACCGCCCGTCCGGCACTGCTAGGTCTGCAGCCCAATACACCCCAACCCCTCTGATGTATAAGGCCACAACCACCTATACAACCCAGGTTGTTGGTGAGACTCGAACCTGAGACCTCACCCTTTAAGTAGCCTTCCCCACCGGAGGTCAATTGGTGGTAGCTTCCGGTGGGGAAGGCTACTTAAAGGGTGAGGTCTCAGGTTCGAGTCTCACCAACAACCTGGGTTGTATAGGTGGTTGTGGCCTTATACATCAGAGGGGTTGGGGTGTATTGGGCTGCAGACCTAGCAGTGCCGGACGGGCGGTGGAGCCAGTGGGGCCGGGCTGTTACAATAGCCATCTTGAGATACACTCTATCTCCCACCTGAAACTCAAGCTCACGCCTCCGCCTATCAGCATAACTCCGCTGTCTATCCTGAGCCTCCTTCATGTTCAGCCTCAAAACACGGATCTTCTCCGTCGTTTCCTGAACAAAGGTAGCTCCATAAATGCTGCGCTCCCCCACTTGGGTCTAGCATAAGGGTGTCCTACATGGCCTCCCATACAAAGCCTCATAAGGAGCCATGCCAATACTAGACTGAAAACTGTTGTTATAGGCAAACTCCGCCAAACACAGATGATCAGCCCAATGGCCACCCCAATCCAACACACACATCCTCATCAGGTCCTCCAAAGTCTGGATAGTCCTCTCTGAGCAGAGAACAAGCTCAGTCCGCGGTTTATGGGTCTGTTCCCGGTGTTGGAGCGAGTTGGACCAGTTGTTTATCGGTTGGAGTTGCCACCAATTATGAGCGCCTTTCACAAGGTGTTTCACGTTTCGATGTTGCGGAGGTGTCTGCATCCATCCGAGGAGTTAGTGGCGGAGATTCCGGAGGATCTTCAGCCAGATATGACAGTTCCGGCGGTTCCTGTGAGGATTCTCGAGAGGGGAGTCAAGGTTCTGCGGAACAAGAGGGTGCCATTGTTGAGAGTCTTGTGGGACTGTAGTGGCACAGAGGAGCAGACTTGGGAGCCTGAGGCAAAGATGAAGCTGAAGTTCAGGAAGTGGTTCGACAAGCAGGTTGTCGAGTGAGCTTCTTCGTCTTTGTGGTTCTAGTTGTGATAGCGTGGTGCTATGTTGTTGTTGTTTATGGATTTATATATTTTCGTTTTGTGTTGTAACGATATACATTTTTGGAGTTATATGAGATGGTGTTTGCCTCATTTTGTGTTGTGGTTTAGATGTTACAAGTGTGTTGACAAGTGGGTCGTGAGACAATCGAATCATTATGTTATAGACGTTTCAGAATTTTTACTCTAAGGGCCGTGGTGTCCCTGAATAACTCTTTGCCAAGAGATAGTGTTCTCTTATAGAGATAGTGTTCTCTAATAGACTTATACGAGAGGGTCGCTACCTCAAGTATAAGTGATATGATATGTTTACTTACTAGTGACTAGTGTGTCGCGTAATAAGTAACAAGGAGATAGTGTTCTCCGGCAGAGTTGAGTTAAGAGTAAAGGTACCTGGGAAACGCGCATATGACATAGAATTAGATATGAGTCTCGGGGATCAGGTGAGGATCTCTAGTGTTGGCCATGTGGGCCGGATTCCTGTCGTCTATGGTAGACGAGTTTGCGTCTGTGGTTGACGAGTTTGCGTCTGTGGTAGACAAGTTTGCGTCTGTGGTAGGCGAGTTTGCGTCTGTGGTAGACGTGTTGTGTCGGGATTCGAGGTCGAATCCAGTTTAGTGGGGGAGAATTGTAACATCCGTAAACCAAAATAGTGTGATTTTTGTAGGGTGTCGACCGACAACAGGGGTAGTGTCGATTGACACCGGTCCGAATTTGGAATTTCGGTTTGATTTAATTCGCTCGGTTTGGCCGGTTAAGGGTTGGAAACCCTATTGTCGCGAATAAAAGAGTGTGGCCGCTTTCTCTTGCCACTTTTGGTGAAAAAGAGAGAAAAAGAGAGAGAGGGGAGATTTCTGGTGTTCTTGCTGAGGTTTCTGAGGCTGATTGTGGTGATTGGTTGCTGTTCATCTCCTTCTTCTTCTTCTCAATCCTTGTCAAGGTGAGTGCATGACCGTAGGCTCGCAAATGGATAGATATGTGAATTTGGATTGTGGTTAAGGCTGAAATCGTGTGTTCTTGTGATGTTCTGTGTGTTATTCGCGGGTTGAATCGCGTGTGTGGTGTTAATTTCGTGTTTTGGTGTTTTCAGTGTTAAAAATCGAAGTTGGCGTCGATCTCGTGGATCGGTGTCGATCGACACCAAGCGGGTGTCGATCGACACCAAACGGGCAAGGTGTCGACCGACACAAGTGTGTGTCGATCGACACAGTCCGGTTTAATCCGGTTATCTGGCGATTTAAGAAATCAATTGGATTAAGTGGTTTAATCCGGTTTAATTGAATTTAAATGGTTTAATTCGAGAATTAATTAATAATTGGTGAAATTAATTAATTAAATGATTTAAAAATAATTGTGGAATTTAGTCAAGTGTTTTAAAATTATTATTTAATTGTGGTAATTATTTAATAATTAAAGTGAAGAATTTAATAATTGTGGTAATTATTAATATTAATGAAAATTGTTAAAATTGCGTAATTGGCCTATAGGGGGGTGATTGCCTCACTAAGTATTTATTAAATACTTATGCATCTCTTTTTCCCTAATGTGATGCAGGTAAAAAGAAAGTGTGATCGCGGAATCGGGCCGAGGAGAGGATGATAGGAATTGCTTTTATTTGTTGAGTTATTTGTTTTGCGAACCTGGTGTTTAGGTTGCTAGTGTTATATTATGGAATTGAATTTGGTTGTTTGAATTAATCATTTATTATTTATTGGAGATTATTTTGATTAAGTTTTTCCGCACTTAATTATAAAAAAAAAAAAAAAAAAGCTTGGTTGTTTCAGAGAGGGTGGATATTAGCCTCCGTTGTCCTTGTCCTTTTAAATTGGAGAAACCAAACCCTCCTACTGGCCATATTTGACACAATTGCTTTCCTATATTTGTATAACCTGCCAACAATTATTGTCCTTGAGGAGATTAACTGAATTCAATATAAATTATCAGATCCAGTAAATAATTGAGCAAAGCTACAAAAAGTAAACATGCATCTTAAATAAGAGTTATCCAGTAAATAACTGAATTCAATATAAACTATCCAACCCAGTAAACACTCTTTTGGCTATATGGTAGCCTTTGGTCATGAAGGCTGTTACTTACTTTGATCTAAGCCTTGGCCTTGATGATCTTGCTTCTTTTGAGTGGCCATCGTAATGCTCAGTTCAACGGAAAATTGTAAGTAACTAACAATAGAGATCACTGGCCAATCATGCGCGAGAAATAACTGTTAGACCAAAAATAACAGTTATATGAATACGAAAGACATTTTCCGACTATTATAGAGTGATCAGTTGCACTCACTCTTCATCTAAGCCAAAGCCAAATAATAAATCATGCATTCCAATAAACGTATAACCAAATTTCAATATGATCATCGAAATTGAAAGCGTAAGCTTGATCTAGACATCTTACCATGTATCACTTTCAGCACTTTCTTGAATTCTACCTTAAACCTCTCTTACGTAGCGTCTATGACTCCCTTGTCTCTAGTTCTTCCTACTTTATGAGGATATGGTTCTTCGTCAACAACTTCGCCATCTTATTCTTATTGATCTTCAGCGTTTCCAACAGAGTAACATAAAGCAAGTTCCCGATTAATTGATATTTGATTAGAAAAAACTATGGGGCGAAGATCAAAACCTCATAGCGCAGCTAGAAAAAGGAAATTTTGTGAATGAGTTCATCATTATCATAGATCAAAGCACTGATAGTACCTGAAAGAGAGCTATAGTTAATATGAGTTTAGTAATAATTTCCCTTCAACATGTATCATTAAAAGGTGGACTTCAACTCACTCTAATCTAATCTATTGTTTTCGTGAACACGTAATTTCTGATTGATAAAGTCCTCTTCTTCTTTTTCTTCTTCAAAATCTCCTGTCCAGGTTACCAATAGCCAATCTGTGGGTTTTTTTCCCCAGATTCCTTGATGTTCTCTGCCTACAACCCATCATCATCACCAAATTTACATTATGTGGGAAATTATTACTCCCTCTGTTTCACAATATAAGGGGTTTTAGAGTTTTTTTTTTGTTTCATATTATAAGGTGTTTTCAAGTTTCTATGCAGAATTAAATGTGTTTTTGTTGCTTTTGAGTTTTTGAATTTTGCAGATGATTTTTTCATTGGTTGAACTGTTTTGGAATTGATGTAAAACATGTTTTATTTTTAAAAAGTACAAAAATTAAATGTGTTCTTAATCTGTGTGCAAAAAACTTAAACCCCTTATATTATGAAACAGAGGGAGTATTTTTGAAAAGAAGAATGATAGTTTCTATAATTAAAGTTTAAAGCAACTTACGGCAATTGCTGGTCCACAACAGCTACACAAAATAGTATCATTTGTTCTTTGAAGTGGATAATAAGTTCAGCGATTCACCAAATCCTTGCTGACATTAACAGGTAGAGAGTTCAGTCCATAAGAGCATCAATTGAAGAGAAGTATACAAAAAGAAGGCGATAGCTTACCAGTGAGTTCCCGGATTCTACGGTGTTGTGAGTGAAAATCGTATTTAGAATTTGAGATACTGAGACCAAATAAACCTATATGAGGAAGCTTTGGGAGATGAGAGGAGCTTGAAACTGAAAAGATTGTGGCCATGTAGGAGACGATGATTTTATGATCTAAACTTTATATTATCTCTGTTTTGAGGCAAAACGTTTTGTATGAGGAGGAGGAGGAGGAGGAGAACAGACGCGATAGGTAATTCAGAAACTGGGAGACGAAGGAATTCACGGGAGAAGGATACTAATGGGCCTGCTTGTTATGAGCCCAACATCTTTTAACTCCTATATACCAACGCTAAACTTGATGACGTGGCGACGTGAAATGGAATGAGCTGACGTGGTACTGTTGTAGAGCTCTCATAAATGCTGAGCTGGGTAGCGTCTGAGGCCCCAAACAGCTGTTTTTATTTATTACTAGGCTAAAGCCCGCGCTATGCGCGGGTTGTGTTGGTTTTTGAAACAACCAAGCTTTTTTTTTTTTTTTTTTAATTAATTATCAATGCGGAAATTCTCGAAAGAAATCAATAATTAAATAAATCAAATATCAGTTCAACAAATAAACCAATAACCAATAAAATAAATAAACTTTAGCAACCTAAACACAAGGTTTGCTACATTGTATAAAATATAAACTAGCAACCTAAGAACGCTGGTTCGCTAGCCACATCAAAATGTAAAGAATCAAAAGCCTATCATCCTCATCCTCTCTCGGTCTCTTTCCGCGGAAGAACATTCCTGTTACCTGCATCACATTGGAATGGAGATGCGTAAGTATTATCATAAATACTTAGTGAGTGGATCATCCTGCCTACAGGCCATGTACGTCAACCACCAGACAGTACATCAACAATAACAACAATAAACCAATGAACAACATCAACAAAGACATAAAACCGAACAGAACTCGCAAGACCACAGTAGTGTCGATCGACACCCCACCGTGTCGATCGACGCCCTAGCTCAGTGTCGACCGACACCTCAAGTGTGTCGCTCGACACGAGCTCCTCAGTGTCGACCGACACCAAACTGGTGTCGATCGACACTGCCCCGACGCCACAACACCAACAGCAACGAAACAGTGCGAAAAACAACCAATAAACACAAATCAATGGGATTCAACCCCCATAAACGAATCAAACTCAACAATAACGATGAACAACCCAAGAACAGCAACTATCAACACCTAAACACGAAATCTCTGGTGATAAACGGACCTACAGTCACGCACTCACCTTAGAACGGACTAGAAGGAAGGAAAAGAGATAGAACAGCAACCACCAGCCTCAGATCAAGCCTCCAAACTCCAAAAACTCTCTGGAAATCACCCTTCTCTCTTTCTGAAACTTAAAACTCGGAAACTGAGCTTTCTCACGCGGCCACAAGGCTTTTAATCGCGACCTAGGGCTTCCAAACCCTTAACCGGACCGAAAACAGCCGACTTAAATCAAACCGGTCGAATTTCCAATAACCGGTGTCGATCGACACCCTTCCTTGGTGTCGGTCGACACCACTCGACCAAACCAACTCAATTGCAAATCGATCGACTTAAACCGGAATTGAATTCTCAAACCGGTGTCGATCGATACTAGTCGTTCAGAAGGATTTAACACACTTTCTTCGCGATGCTTGAACCTTAAACCGACTGCACAACAATCAAACAAAAACATGTACAACCAATCCTCAATTCACACCTCTAAGAGCATGTGCAAACTACTCCCGAACCCCTAGCATCGTCCAACACCACTTCCAAAACAACTTCCAGGTTCACGGATGTTACAATTCTCCCCCACTAAACTGGATTCGTCCTCGAATCCCAACACCAACGTCTCTCAAAGACCACAAAACTCGCATTTTAGTCCTATGTTATACGCATGTTTCTAGACATTATTACTCCTCAATACCGTGACCCACCGTCACAACATCTATACTGCGACCCACCGTCACAATATCCATACTGCGACCCACCGTCACAATATCCAAACCGTGACCCACCGTCACAAAAACCACTTATACTGAGGTAGCGACCCCCAAATATAAGTCTGCCGGGCACCCACCGTCCCAAATGTAGACACCACCGTCTACTCTAAAGACACCACCGTCTCTAGACTGTATCGAGTAATAATTCTGAAACGCGTATAACCATATAACTAAAATTTTCAATGACCCCACCGGCCAAAGAACTTGTAACATCCAAACACGAAACCAAAATATGAGGCAAAAACTCCATCTCATATAACTCCAAAAATGTATATCGTACAACGAAAACGAAAATACATAACCCAGAAACAACAACACCAAAAACCAAAAACAAGACTAGAACCACAAAGATGAAAGGAGCTCACTCCACAGCCTGCTTGTCGAACAACTTTCCGAACTTCATCTTCATCTTTGCCTCTGGCTCCCAAGTCTGCTCCTCTGTGCCACTACAGTCCCACAAGACTCTCAACAATGGCACCCTCTTGTTCCGCATAACCTTGACTCTCCTCTCAAGAATCCTCACAGGAACTGCCGGAACTGTCATATCTGGCTGAAGATCCTCTGGAAACGGGCCCATAAAACGCGGACTGAGCTTGTTCTCTGCTATGGACCTGTTAGGGCCCCTCAACATAGCCATCTTGAGATACACTCTATCTCCCACCTGAAACTCAAGCTCACGACGCCGCCTATCTGCATAACTCCTCTGTCTATCCTGAGCCTCCTTCATGTTCAGCCTCAAGACACGGATCTTCTCCGTCGTCTCCTGAACAAAAGTAGCTCCAAACATGCTGCGCTCCCCCACTTGGGTCCAGCATAAAGGTGTCCTGCATGGCCTCCCATACAAAGCCTCAAAAGGTGCCATGCCAATACTAGACTAAAAACTGTTGTTATAGGCAAACTCTGCCAAACACAGATGATCAGCCCAATGGCCACCCCAATCCAACACGCACATCCTCAACAAATCCTCCAAAGTCTGAATAGTCCTCTCTGACTGCCCATCTGTCTGCGGATGATACGCCGTACTCATATGCACCTTAGTGCCCATCTCAGTCTGAAATGCCCTCCAAAACTCTGAGGCAAATCTCGGATCTCTATCCGACACAATACTGGCTGGTACTCCATGCAGCCGCACGATCTCTCGCACAAACTTCCTAGCCAAGACAGCCGCTCCATCTGTCTTCTTGATGGCCAAGAAATGTGCTGACTTGGTCAAGCGATCCACAATGACCCAAATAGCATCAAATGTCCGTGAGATAGGCAATCCCACAACAAAATCCATAGTGATGATATCCCACTTCCACTCTGGAATGGGTAAGCTCTGCAAAAGACCACTAGGCACCTGATGCTCTGCCTTGACCAAAGAACAAGTGTTGCACCTCGCAACCCAATCTGCCACATCTCTCTTCATCCCGACCCAATGATAATACCGTTTGAGGTCACGGTACATCTTGGTCGCACCCGGATGAATCGAAAACTTGCTCGAATGAGCCTCTCTCAAAACCTCCTTCCTCAACTCCACAACGGCACACAAACTCGCCCACGAACCAAAATAGTCCCATTCGATGAGACCTGATACTCAGAACCAGTTGCCCGCGAAGCATCAACCAAACCCTGATCACTCTGCTGAGCCACTCTGATCCTACTGAGTAAATCCGCCTGATCAGCAGCCTCCAAACCCAAAGGCTCCTCTGAAATAGCACAAAGACGCAATGTACTAATCTCACTGATCAAAGCCTCCACAACCTGCTCTCTAGCTGAATCAACCCTCCGTCGACTCAAAGCATCTGCCACCAAGTTGGCTTGCCCGGATGATAAACAATATCCAGGTCATAGTCTGCCAGAAACTCCACCCAACGCGTCTGCCTCGCATTCAGCAAGGGCTGAGTAAAGATATGCTGAAGACTCTTGTGATCTGTGAAGATCTGCACTCTACCACCCAACAGGTAAGACCTCCAAATCTTGAGTGCAAAAACCACTGCTCCCAACTCAAGATCATGAGTAGGACGGTTGCGCTCACTGCCATGCAACTGCCTCGAAGCATAGGCAATCACTCTGCCCTCCTGCATCAAAACACAACCAAGTCCAACTCCTGAAGCATCGGTGTACACTACATATGGCTTCCCCGGATCGGGTAATGCCAACACTGGTGTACTGGTCAACATCTCCTTGAGCTTCTCGAAGCTCTCCTCGCACTCCTGCGACCACACAAACGGCACATCCTTGCCAGTCAACCTCGTCATCGGCTGAGACATACTCGCAAAACCCTTGACGAACCTCCTGTAGTAGCCTGCTAAACCCAGAAAACTCCTGATCTCCGTAGCACTACTCGGTCTGGGCCAATCCCTGATAGCCTCAATCTTAGCCGGATCCACAGAAACTCCCTCTGCAGAAACAATGTGGCCAAGAAAACCCAACTCTCTCTGCCAAAAGCTGCACTTGCTCAACTTGGCAAACAGCTTGTGCTCCCGAAGCTTCCCCAAAACAAGCCTCAAATGCGTCGCATGCTCCTCTGGACTCCTCGAATACACCAAAATATCATCTATGAAAATGATGACGAACACATCCAAAAAACTCCCTGAACACGTCGTTCATCAATCTCATGAAAGCTGCCGGCGCATTAGTCAACCCGAACGGCATGACCACAAACTCGAAATGCCCATACCTCGTCCGGAAGGCCGTCTTCCGAACATCTGCCTCGTCTATCGGAATCTGATGATATCCCGATGCCAAGTCAATCCTGGAGAACAAGTAGCACCTCTCAACTGATCCAACAACTCATCAATCCTCCGAAGTGGGTACCTGTTCTTCACTGTGACTCGTTTAAGCCCTCGGTAATCAATGCACAACCGAAAACTGCCATCCTTCTTCTTCACAAACAACACTGGCGCTCCCCACGGCGAAACACTCGGTCTGATGAACCCCTTACTCAAAAGGTCCTCTAGCTGCTTCTTCAGCTCTGCCAACTCTGCTGGCGCCATCCTGTAAGGTGTCTTCGATATCGGAGCTGTCCCGGGCTCTAGCTCAATCGTGAAAGGATCTGACCGAGATGGTGGCAATCCCTTCAGCGACTGATCTATCCATATTTTACATGTTTTTACCTTGGTTTTTCTTATGTTTTCCTACTTAATAATAATGATTTTGTATCCAAGAGGTAGTTTTCTTGTATATTGTGGTTTTGGGAAGCAAATAGGTCAAAATGGCAAAAAAGGAGGCAAAATGGAGCAAAAGGACTTCAAACAATAATCCATGCAAGCTTCCAAGTCAAGAGCTTCAATAAAACTCAAGTTGGCCGATCTCCGCATTTGGACAGAACCGAAGCATCCGAAAGATGATCGCGGCAAAGGGTCTTTCCGACGTCCAAATCCCATGATCTCGATATGGAAAGATAGATAAATGAGTCATGCATCAGGACGAAGTGGAATTGGGCCAATTGGATATCACATGCGGCCTAAGACTTTTTTCTCCCACAACATGTCCGCTCGGCGAGTAAGTGAGGCCCATGGAGCTTGGATGAGCAAAATGGACCAGGATCACTTCGGGCCAAGCCTAGACTTCATCAAGACTCAAGCCCACACTCTTTCACGCGATCAGGGAGCAGCGGCGCCGACTTGAGCAAGACTTGGTGAGCAAGTTCACCCGGGTGAAGAAAAAGGAAACATTCCTCTTCTTGCCCGCGCATTAACTCGGCCGACCTAAGCCTCCCCTCTCCTATATATACTCGCTTTTAGCCTCTTGTATCATCATCAGAGACACACCAGAACACATCTTGAAACTCTTTCAATAAACCGGAGCCACTTAGGTGGTCTCCTTGTTCTTTCTTCTTCTTCTTTTGCATCTTGTACATACTCGCATGTTTAGATAGTTTTAAGTCTAGGTTTAGAGGTTTCCCTCTATGGAAGAGCCACGGTTTGATCCATATCACTCCGCCTCTCTCCATTAGAATCATGGGATCCTCTCTACTCCTTTAGACTCATCATTGAATCATGGATCTTTCAAGAAAGACATGACATGATAAGCCATCGAGAATCGGTTGTTAAAGAAAGGGAAACCTTATGGTTCACCATCTTTATTCATACCTCAAGCTTGTTGCTAGAGTAGCTAACTAGCGGCTTGATCTAAGGTTGATATACTCTCCAAAAGCTTGTTATATCTCCGGATCTAGTATTTGATGGGCAATTCGTCTTAGGCTATGAAAGTAGACCTAAGGAGTTTTGTGAACAATCATTACTTAATTTTAATGCATGTTTCACTCTACAATGACCATGCGAAAGCTGAGTCCATTGGTTTAAGAAGCATAGGTGGTCGGAGCCACGAAAGTGGGATGGCCACACTCTAGTGTTTTGTGTTCATAAGAATCGGATTTTGACAAACTTTTCAATCGACTTGGCTTATGTCTTTTGCGGATTATCTTTTGATCTAATGATGTTGCTTGTATAGTCTTGCATTGTTATTTACTTTCTTATAAAACAAAAATACAAAACCCCCATTGCATATTGTTGATTTAGCTCGGCCAAATCTTTAAAAATGTGTAGCATGTAATTCGCATTCTCTTGTGGATCGATCCCTAAGTACTACATCAACATGTTGTGCACTTGCAACTATGTTTTTGCTTAGGGTTTATTTACTTGCATTCATCCCACCATCCTAGCATGCATCAAGTATTTTGGCGCCGTTGCCGGGGAGTGCATTGCATCTACACGTTCATGAGATTAAAAGCTAAGCCTAAATCTTTTGTTTTATGTTCACTAACTTGCTAACTTTTGTTTTCTTGTGTTCCCTAGGTATTTCAAGCATGAGTACTCACTTTTCAGGAAGGAAACCACTTCCCCATGAAGTCCAAAGGCGGCCACACCATCCAAATCCGGCCGAAGACTTCATCCCAATGCCAATCCCACCAAACTTCCGCCACCCGCTCTTTTCCGAGACTAGCCGAGAAGAACATCATAACCGCCATCAAAACCGAGCACCGGTTTATCAAGGCCGACCTCACCAACCACCCCATCATCACCATACACGCACCAACCTTCCCACTTACCAAGAACATGTGCTTAACCGGCGGAGAGATGACAATCTCAAGGCCATGATGGAAGATTTCATGGAAATCCAAAGAAAATCTAACCAACGTCTTGAGACAAGGTTAGAGTTTCTGAGGTATGACCTTGATGGGAAGTTTGAAAACCTCTCTGACCAAGTGGAGAGAGTCGAATCAAGGTGTATTGAAGTGGGGGAGGAGCTGAAGAAGCAAACCGCAACCGTCGGAGACAACACCAAGGCAATCCGAGACATGAGCCTCAATTCAAAAGAGATGGATAGCCACTTGGATGAGAAGATCACCAGCCTAGAAGATGACCTCAATGGCACAACCGAGAGCCTCAACTCAATCGCACGTATAGCTCACCAAGCTAAGAAGAGAGCCTCGGAGTTTAACCAAAAGGAGCAAGAGCTTTATTCGACTATGTTAGTTTTGGTGGAAGGACAAAAACAATTCAAGGTGGTGCTCGATGACTTGAAGCACAATGTGGAGGAGAGACACAAAGATTTACTTGAAAAGACCACATTATGGCAAGATAGAACCGGAGGAGTCTCCAAAGGAGTCGAAGACCTCACCAAACGCTTGAAGGATGTGGATGAGAAGATCCGAGCTTTGAAAGACACAAAGGCGGCCGATTCAAAACCTGACAAAGCTCTGGTTGCCTTTGGTGTTAGAGAAACCAATTCAAGAGTTGTTTGGGATGAGGATGATAGAGGACAAGGCAAACGCACGGCAAGGATAAGAGGAAATAGATTGCCGGAAGGTACACCAATCTCTCCAAGAGCTTCACAGCCACCATTCCCGAAGGAGAAGAGGAAGAAGAGATCATCAGTTGACCACATTCTTGATGATTTCAACTTCATTGCAAGAAGATTTCCTTGCAACATGCCATTCGATATTGCTTGCAACAAGAGCCCCTACTTACAAGACTTTGTGTGGAACAACGATTGGAGCCTAGCCGAAGTGGAGGAAATGTATGATGAAGCAAGAAAGGGAATGCCTAAACCAAGGACGTTGCACAAGCTTCATGACCCAGGTTACTTTCTTATACATTGCTCCATCAATGGCAAATTCTTTGATGATGCACTATGCGATTCCGGTTCAAGTGTGAACCTCATGCCGGCTGTGATAGCAAGAAGTTTGGGTCTGATTGAGACCATGGAGCGGACAAACATGGGGATAAAGCTTGCCAACAGCTCTTCATTCAAACCACTTGGCAAGGTAAAAGATGTTCCGCTTGACTTTGAAGATTGCATCATTCCAGCCGATTTCTATGTAGTTACTATGGAAGATCCGGAAGACCAAGCTCTTTTACTTGGAAGATCTTTCCTAGCAACAGCTGGAGCAATCATGGACTGGCCAAACAGGAGGATCTCACTAGCCAATGTTGACAAGGACACCTACTATGTTGCTGCACCCCCCGGTTTTTCATCAAAAAGATTTCGGTACACAAGTGGAGGAGAAGGCTCACAACAAGGTTACTTGATCAAAGAAGTGTTACAAGACAAGATGCACTCGGATCCATCCAGCACTAGGAGCCTCCTACAGCCTCCACACTTGCCTAACACTTAAGGAACACAAGGATTCGAGCTATAAAGACTTAAAACAAGCGCTTATGGGAGGCAACCCATATTTTTTCTTTTCTTTTCTTTCTAACTTTTGCTTTGGTTTTTATTAACTTGAATTTTTTGGGAATTTTATCAAATCCATAAAAAAAAAATAAAAATAAACATGTTTTAGGATTAAGTACCAAAGGAGACTATCAAAGGAGTTTTGCATGCTTCATGAGACGATTAAGTCCCACCCAATCATCCCACCCTTGTTCACGGCAACTCCCGGCCTAAGGTAAGCTCATCTCATTTTCATTAATAAACCACTTAGCATCTCATTTGATAAGTAGGTTAGACCTTACATAATACATACCCGGTCTAAACTCCTTACATAAATTATGGTTATCTGAAACATTATCTTCACATGTCAAGCCAAGCACTAAATCCGCTAATAATGTCAAACATGTTTGGATCACTAGTCAAGAACCAACCATTTTGATAAGTCTATGATTTTAGCCTTAGTTTGGGAATTTCAAGATGACTACTTGAAAATCTCAAACTAAGCACGAACCTAATAGCGTTTTCAAGTGTTTTGAAAAGTTTGACAAGAAGAAACAACGGAGAAGCAAAGGACGGGACAACCATAAACAGGCGGCACAGACCATGGGATGATTACAGAGGGTTATGGAGACAGAAAGGTCGACGAAAATCAGCAAACGATCGAGCAGAATCGGCGATATACAATCCGGCACCATTTCCTCGAC
Source organism: Erythrophleum ivorense (assembly GCA_026724425.1). Taxonomy (NCBI): domain Eukaryota; kingdom Viridiplantae; phylum Streptophyta; class Magnoliopsida; order Fabales; family Fabaceae; genus Erythrophleum; species Erythrophleum ivorense. The sequence goes on along the minus strand of JAIUCV010000071.1, from coordinate 7,062,183 downwards.
CACTCGGGTAGAGGGGAGCTTACAAACAACCATCTCACAAACCACTCGACCAAAGTCCACCAAACTTCACAGACGGCCAGATGGCACTATATTGGTCGGCAAATACAAAAGATAGGACGGTGAAAAGTTGACGGTTACGGAGATATGCTTGAAAGCCCTATCCGGTCGATGGCGGGCACCAAAATGGCCGACAAAACAAAATCACGGCATGGGCGCCACCACCAGCTGGACATGACTTCCTGGAGCTTCAAGATCAACACCCATGAAGAAATTAGGGAATCAAACGAGCCGAACTTCAAGAATGGTCAAGAAACTCTTTTCGGAGCCGCTTTGACCACTTTGTGAAGGATCTCTCAATCCGCTCGTTCGTTTGGCCTCAAACTTCACCAGTGCTCCTAAAATATATGATTGGTCGATGGAATTTCAAGATCGGTCAGCGAAATCTTCACGGTTTGAGCTGTGGTCCATCACATCACCTTCCGGACACCCGAAGAATCCACCGAATGTAGCATCTCCAAAACCGCTCGACCAAATCGACTGAAAATTCACCAGCAACTCCAAAACATCATATTGGCCGGTACAATTTCAATCATGTTCATATAATTCTTAACGGTTTGTTCTGTGGCACATAGCACTCTTTGTGGGTCGATAAGAAGAGCCTTACACGCCCAACCAACAAACCGGACAGAATCAAGCTTGGAGATTGAAAACTCACCGACCACATATACCTACAGCATGATTTGATTAAGTCATTTCACACTTGGAGTCCCTAAAAACAGCACAACCGCTCTTCATGACCTATGGTCACACTTTGGTAACAAAATCCACAACACTTTCCCTTCAAATTAACTTTTCCCTTTCACCCCTCTTAATTGGATTTGCTTACACCGGGACGGTGCAAGTTAAGTCTGGGGGGATTACTAACAAGTTTGTTCTTTTTGACTTTTTCTTTTTCATTTTTCTTTGAGTCATTTTATTGAGTCAAAATTTTGTCCGAGAATTATGACCTCTTCGTTGAAACTAACCATGTTACACTAATGTTTAAGTGACCATTGAAACAGTATTTGGCAACACATTCATTCAATGTACACTTTGAGCGGATCGGTCCACCAAAACGGCCACATTTCCAAAAAGCCGATGGAGAATCCATCTTTGACTCCGCACCTTAATGAACTTAACTCTCTCAGCTAGGGGCTTGGTTTTACAAAGGGCACGACTCCTCATCCTCACCAAATAGTGAAAGTCTATGTGAGTTCGGTTTCCCCTCTCTCTCCCCTCCAAGTTTAAGAAAAAGCATCAAGGTCCAAGTAACCGGGGATTAGGTGGCAACCACCATCAATACTCGCGTATATGGAAGGCCTTTTGATCCAAGTAACCGGGGATTAGGTGGCTACAACCATCAATACTCGCGTCTATGGAAGATCCATCAAAAACCTCCACAAAGAGGAGAAGAAGTCGAATAAAAAAAATACCTTGCTACCCTAAAAAAGGGATCAGTCGACTTAAGGAGTGAGAAGAGAGAGAGGTGAAACAAGGGCCAAGACAAGTGTTTAAACATAAGAGGATGGGAAAGAGATCATGAACCCTTTGATCGATATCCCCTAGTTGAGACCACACCTTTAAAAACTAAAGGAGTCAAAGGAGGTGAGCCCGGATGGTCATATGGAATGTGGATTGTTTTGGGACGGCTGCTAAGCTCAATGTAAGTACTCATGTCCTTCATCATAAAGCCAAACCCGTTTTTCATGTGGATTACTAAAACATAAGTTTTCTTGGATTTTCAAAATGCATTGGGAGTTCTCACGTTTTCAAACCTCTTTTCCTTTCTTAGTTTGCTTGAGGACAAGCAAAAGGCTAAGTCTGGGGGAGTTGATCTATCCATATTTTACATGTTTTTACCTTGGTTTTTCTTATGTTTTCCTACTTAATAATAATGATTTTGTATCCAAGAGGTAGTTTTCTTGTATATTGTGGTTTTGGGAAGCAAATAGGTCAAAATGGCAAAAAAGAGGCAAAATGGAGCAAAAGGACTTCAAACAATAATCCATGCAAGCTTCCAAGTCAAGAGCTTCAATAAAACTCAAGTTGGCCGATCTCCGCATTTGGACAGAACCGAAGCATCCGAAAGATGACCGCGGCAAAGGGTCTTTCCGACGTCCAAATCCCATGATCTCGATATGGAAATATAGATAAATGAGTCATGCATCACGGCGAAGTGGAATTGGTCCAATTGGATATCACATGCGGCCTAAGACTTTTTTCTCCCACAACATGTCCGCTCGGCGAGTAAGTGAGGCCCATGGAGCTTGGATGAGCAAAATGGACCAGGATCACTTCGGGCCAAGCCTAGACTTCATCAAGACTCAAGCCCACACTCTTTCACGCGATCAGGGAGCAGCGGCGCCGACTTGAGCAAGACTTGGTGAGCAAGTTCACCCGGGTGAAGAAAAAGGAAACATTCCTCTTCTTGCCCGCGCATTAACTCGGCCGACCTAAGCCTCCCCTCTCCTATATATACTCGCTTTTAGCCTCTTGTATCATCATCAGAGACACACCAGAACACATCTTGAAACTCTTTCAATAAACCGGAGCCACTTAGGTGGTCTCCTTGTTCTTTCTTCTTCTTCTTTTGCATCTTGTACATACTCGCATGTTTAGATAGTTTTAAGTCTAGGTTTAGAGGTTTCCCTCTATGGAAGAGCCACGGTTTGATCCATATCACTCCGCCTCTCTCCATTAGAATCATGGGATCCTCTCTACTCCTTTAGACTCATCATTGAATCATGGATCTTTCAAGAAAGACATGACATGATAAGCCATCGAGAATCGGTTGTTAAAGAAAGGGAAACCTTATGGTTCACCATCTTTATTCATACCTCAAGCTTGTTGCTAGAGTAGCTAACTAGCGGCTTGATCTAAGGTTGATATACTCTCCAAAAGCTTGTTATATCTCCGGATCTAGTATTTGATGGGCAATTCGTCTTAGGCTATGAAAGTAGACCTAAGGAGTTTTGTGAACAATCATTACTTAATTTTAATGCATGTTTCACTCTACAATGACCATGCGAAAGCTGAGTCCATTGGTTTAAGAAACATAGGTGGTCGGAGCCACGAAAGTGGGATGGCCACACTCTAGTGTTTTGTGTTCATAAGAATCGGATTTTGACAAACTTTTCAATCGACTTGGCTTATGTCTTTTGCGGATTATATTTTGATCTAATGATGTTGCTTGTATAGTCTTGCATTGTTATTTACTTTCTTATAAAACAAAAATACAAAACCCCCATTGCATATTGTTGATTTAGCTCGGCCAAATCTTTAAAAATGTGTAGCATGTAATTCGCATTCTCTTGTGGATCGATCCCTAAGTACTACATCAACATGTTGTGCACTTGCAACTATGTTTTTGCTTAGGGTTTATTTACTTGCATTCATCCCACCATCCTAGCATGCATCAGCGACCGAAACACATCCTCAAAATCCCGAACAATCTGAATATCCTGCAAAACCACCTCACCACCAGACTCTGCCATAGTAATAGTCGCCAAATAGGCTTCGCAGCCCCGCTCTAACAACTGCTCTGCCTGAATAGCTGAGATCACTATACTCCCTGAAGTCGGTCTCACTCCCTGATAAACCAACTTTCCTGCATCCTGCTCGAACACCACTCTACCTCTGTAGCAATCCAGATGAACCCAGTATAAAGATAACCAGTCCATCCCCAAAATCACGTCATACAGCTCCACCGGACTGATGACCAAATCCGCTGGCATAGACTGCCCCGCAATCTGCACATCCACTGCTCTAGCTCTGCCCGAAGTAGCCAGAAAACCACCACCGGCCACCTTGACAAAGCCTGAACACTCGCCATCGCTACTCCGAATGCCGCTACTCTCGGCCCTCTCCGGAGTAATGAAGCAGTTAGATGCTCCCGAGTCAAACAACACGTGAGACTCAAAACCGCCAACTAACAAGGTCCCTACACAATTCCACAAGTGTTGAGAACCCCTAAACTCTATCACCGTAAAATAAAAGAAACAGACAACACCAAAATTCCACCTTAAGAATTTACAAGTCTGAGTCAAGAATTTTACCTGTGATCTGGCCTGACTGACTGGTCTGGCCCACCTCCGCCGAAGTGTAAACACGCGGCGCTCCACCTGACTGCAACGCTGCAATCTGAGACACTGGCTGGCTAGCCAATGGCTGAACCGCTGCCACTGACCTCTGCTGCAACTTAGGACACATCGGCCTGATATGCCCCGGCTCTCTGCAGTAGAAACACACTGCCGACTCTCTGGATCCTGCCCGCTTAGGGCACGCAGCAACTCTGTGATCCAAACTCCCACAACCAAAGCAACCACCCGCACTCTGGCTACTAGCAGATATCTCCTCTGCTCTCCTCTTCTGGCCCTGCGCAGGCTTGCCGCCCCTGCCATGACCAGAACTGAATCCCCTGCGCTGCTGCTGCTGCTGCTGGCCCCTAGGATGGGTAGTAGAAGTAACCGCAGCTGGAACAACTGCTGAGCTCACCGGCTCACGCAAATCCTCCTCGATGGACGCTGCCAACTCCACTAAACCGGCTCTCGTGTGGTACATACCACCTCGGCACTGGGTCCTGATGCCCCTCCGAAGCCCCTGAAGGAACCTCGCCGTCAAGGCTCGCTCACTCACCAGCTCACTACCGGTGTGAACCACTAACCTGCAGAACTCTGCGTCGTACTCCCGTACAGACCTCTCACCCTGAGTCAAGTCTAAGAACCTCAACTGCAGTCTGTCACGAGCCTCCTGCGGGAAAAACTTGTGGTTGAACTCCTCAACGAAGTCGACCCAAGTCCATACCGCTCTCCGGGTCCTAACAGACCTCCACCACAAATGTACATCACCTCCAAGGTAGTGCACCGCTAACTCAACCTGAAACTGCTCTGGACAACGGACTGAATCAAAGTTCCGCTCCATCCTCTGACGCCACTCGTCTGCCTGCTCTGGAGTAGCACCACCCTCAAACATAGGCGTGCCAATCCTCTGCATCTCCCTCATCATCTCACGATAAGGCGAATGCCCAACCGCAGCACACTGCTGCCCCGCAAAACCCGCAGCCTCCTGCTGCACAACAAAACCGGCACCTGCCTGTGCCCCGGCCGCTGGAGGTGCAACCGGAGCCTGCTGTGGAACTGCCTCTGGAAGTCGTGCCAACAGCTGCGTCAGTAGTCCCACTATCAAGTCCCCCTGAGCAAGAGCCGCGCCCCCACCGGGAACTGCTCCCGCTCCTGCGCCACCACCGGCACCCAAGTTAGCCCCACCGGCCAACGGAACTGACTAAGTAACTGACGCCATCGCCACACTCGGCACCGCACTCTCCGCTGAAGCCTCAGCCTCTGGCAAACCACGCCCAGCACCCCGACCTCCACGACCCGTTGCTCGCCCACCGCGACCAGCTACTCTGCCCCCCACGGGCTCTACCACGACCACGACCACGACCTGCGTCCATCTCGCTGCACTTCCACCAAGTACAGAAGATGAGCAAAGTCAGCACACAAACAAACACCACAAAAACACAAAATATCCAACTCACTTACCGCGGAAAACTGGAAGACCGAGAGGATGAGACTAGACTACTAACTGGCTAACACACTTAATCAATTAAACACATAGTCCAGTTCACCCAATACTAGCAGTCCTAAAACCGACTACGCTCTGATACCAAAATGAAACAACCAAGCTTAATTAATTATCAATGCGGAAATTCTCGAAAGAAATCAATAATTAAATAAATCAAATATCAGTTCAACAAATAAACCAATAACCAATAAAATAAATAAACTCTAGCAACCTAAACACCAGGTTTGCTACATTGTATAAAATATAAACTAGCAACCTAAGAATGCTGGTTCGCTAGCCACATCAAAATGTAAAGAATCAAAAGCCTATCATCCTCATCCTCTCTCGGTCTCTTTCCGCGGAAGAACATTCTTGTTACCTGCTTCACATTGGAATGGAGATGCGTAAATATTATCATAAATACTTAGTGAGTGGATCATCCTGCCTACAGGCCATGTACGTCAACCACCATACAGTACATCAACAATAACAACAATAAACCAATGAACAACATCAACAAAGACATAAAACCGAACAGAACTCGCAAGACCACAGCAGTGTCGATCGACACCCCACCGTGTCGATCGACGCCCTAGCTCAGTGTCGACCGACACCTCAAGTGTGTCGCTCGACACGAGCTCCTCAGTGTCGATCGACACTGCCCCGACGCCACAACACCAACAGCAACGAAACAGTGCGAAAAACAACCAATAAACACAAATCAATGGGATTCAACCCCCATAAACGAATCAAACTCAACAATAACGATGAACAACCCAAGAACAGCAACTATCAACACCTAAACACGAAATCTCTGGTGATAAACGGACCTACAGTCACGCACTCACCTTAGAACGGACTAGAAGGAAGGAAAAGAGATAGAACAGCAACCACCAGCCTCAGATCAAGCCTCCAAACTCCAAAAACTCTCTGGAAATCACCCTTCTCTCTTTCTGAAACTTGAAACTCGAAAACTGAGCTTTCTCACGCGGCCACAAGGCTTTTAATCGCGACCTAGGGCTTCCAAACCCTTAACCGGACCGAAAACAGCCGACTTAAATCAAACCGGTCGAATTTCCAAAAACCGGTGTCGATCGACACCCTTCCTTGGTGTCGGTCGACACCACTCGACCAAACCAACTCAATTGCAAATCGATCGACTTAAACCGGAATTGAATTCTCAAATCGGTGTCGATCGATACTAGTCGTTCAGAAGGATTTAACACACTTTTTTCGCGATGCTTGAACCTTAAACCGACTGCACAACAATCAAACAAGAACATGTACAGCCAATTCACACCTCTAAGAGCATGTGCAAACTACTTCCGAACCCCTAGCATCGTCCAACACCACTTCCAAAACAACTTCCAGGTTCACGGATGTTACAGTTTTTTTTTTTTTTCAAAATTTTAAAATCTCATGATTGTCATGTTATTTTGTTTCTTCAAACTTTATACATGGAGATTCTGTTTTCTTTTATCCTGACGTTTATAATTGTGTAAGAACTTATGAAACACCCAAGCCTTTTTTTTTTTTAATAAATAAATAATTAAATAATTAGTCCAGATTAATATTCCCATAAATATTAATCCTCAACAGCTAATTCAGACAACACAATGCGGAAGCTCCCAAAAAGAATCAAATAATATTAAATCATAATAAAACGTGTTCAACAAATAACCAATAACCAATAAAGAATAAACTCTAGCAACCTAAACACCAGGTTTGCTACATTGCATAAAATAATCTAACACCCTAAATTGAATTCCTGGCCCACCACAACAAGTAAGCCAATATCAAATTCCTAATCTCATCATCCTCTTCTCTCGGTCTCTTTCCGCGGAAGAACATTATTGTTACCTGCAACACATTGGAATAGAGTTGCGTAAGTATTATCATAAATACTTAGTGAGTGGATCATCCTGCCTACAGGCCAAGTACGTCAATCACTAGACAGTACCTCAAACAATAACCATAATAAACAAAAACAGTGATGATCAACAAACAACGACTCGCAAAATAACATCAGTGTCGATCGACACCCCATTGTGTCGATCGACGCCCTGCTCAGTGTCGATCGACACCTCACGTGTGTCGCTCGACACGAGCTCCTCAGTGTCGACCGACACCCTCTTGGTGTCGATCGACACCGCCCCGACGCCCAGACACCAAACGCGACGAAACAGTGCGAAAATCAACCAACAAACACAAATCAATGGGATTCAACCCCCATAAACGAATCAAACTCAACAATAACGAAGAACAACTCAATAATATCAACTTCCAACACATAAACACGAAATCTCTAGTGATAAACGGACCTACAGTCACGCACTCACCTTGAAAGGATTGGAAGGAAGGAGAAGAGATGAAACAACGAAGAACAGCAACAGATTCACCCCAGAAACTCAGAAATCGGATTCCACACTTCGAAAATCGCCTCCTTTCTTCTCTGCCTCGAAACTTGTGCCTCACTCGCGGCCACAAAGCTTTTTATTCGAGTCTAGGGCTTCCCTCGCCCAAACCGGCCCAAAACCAGCCGACTTGAATCAAACCGGTCGATTTCCAGATAACCGGTGTCGATCGACACCCTCCCTTGGTGTCGGTCGACACCCGTCGACCAAACCAACTCAAACCACAAATCAATCGTGCAATCGACTTAAACCGGAATTGATTTCTCAACCCGGTGTCGATCGACACACCCCTGTGGTGTCGATCGACACTAAGCATTCCGAAGCTTTCACACATTTTCTTCGAGACAAATGAACCTTAAATCAATTGTACAACAATCAAACAAGAACATGTACAGCCAATCCTCGATTCGCACCTCAAAGAGCATATGTAATCGACTTCCGAATCCCTAATGTCATCTGATACCAACTCCAACACAACTTTCTGGATCACGGATGTTACAATTCTCCCCCACTAAAATGGATTCGTCCTCGAATCCCAACACAAACGTCTCTCCAAGACCTCAAAACTCAAATTTTAGTCCTTTGTTATACGCATGTTTCCAAGATATTATTACTCTCAATGCCATAATCCACTGTCATGACATCCATACTGCGACTCACGGTCCAGTACCAAAATGTGACCACTGCCACACAACCAAAACGTGACCCAAAGTCACAACCAAAACGTGACCCAAAGTCACAACCAAAACGTGACCCAAAGTCACAACCAAAACGTGACCCACCGTCACTAAAACCACTTATACCGAGGTAGCGACCCCCAATATAAGTCTGCCGGGCACCAATCGCCCCCAAAATGTAGATCCAAAGTCTACCCAAACCAAACGAGTAATAAATCCGAAACGCGTACCAACAAATGACTAAAATTCCAATGACCTCACTGGCCAAAGAGCTTGTAACATCCCAAACATAAACCAAAAATATGAGGCAAAACTCCATCTCATATAACTCCAAAATGTATATCGTACAACGAAAACGAAAATACATAAATCCAGAAACAACAACTCCAACAAAACCAAAAACAAACTAGAACCACAAAGATGAAGAAGCTCACTCCACAGCCTGCTTGTCGAACCACTTTCCGAACTTCAGCTTCATCTTTGCCTCTGGCTCCCAAGTCTGCTCCTCTGTGCCACTACAGTCCCACAAGACTCTCAACAATGGCACCCTCTTGTTCCGCAGAACCTTGACTCTCCTCTCAAGAATCCTCACAGGAACTGCCGGAACTGTCATATCTGGCTGAAGATCCTCTGGAATCTCAGCCACTAACTCCTCTGAAGGATGCAAACACCTCCGCAACATCGAAACATGAAACACCTTATGAAAGGCGCTCATAATCGGTGGCAACTCCAACCGATAAGCCACTGGCCCAACTCGCTCCACTACTGGAAATGGACCCATAAATCGCGGACTGAGCTTGTTCTCTGCTATGGACCTGTTAGGGCCCCTCAACATAGCCATCTTGAGATAAACTCTATCTCCCACCTGAAACTCAAGCTCACGTCTCCGCCTATCTGCATAACTCCTCTGTCTATCCTGAGCCTCCTTCATGTTCAGCCTCAAAACGCGGATCTTCTCCGTCGTTTCCTGAACAAAAGTAGCTCCAAAGATGCTGCGCTCCCCCACTTGGGTCCAGCATAAGGGTGTCCTACATGGCCTCCCATACAAAGCCTCATAAGGAGCCATGCCAATGCTAGACTGAAAACTGTTGTTATATGCAAACTCTGCCAAACACAGATGATCAGCCCAATGACCACCCCAATCCAACACACACATCCTCAGCAGATCCTCCAAAGTCTGAATAGTCCTCTCTGACTGCCCATCTGTCTGCGGATGATACGCTGTACTCATATGCACCTTGGTGCCCATCTCAGTCTGGAACGCCCTCCAAAACTCTGAAGCAAACCTCGGATCCCTATCCGACACAATACTGGCTGGCACTCCATGCAGCCTCACAATCTCTCGCACAAACTTCCTAGCCAAAACAGCCGCTCCATCTGTCTTCTTGATGGCCAAGAAGTGTGCTGATTTGGTCAAACGATCCACAATGACCCAAATCGCATCAAACGTCCGTGAGATAGGTAATCCCACCACAAAATCCATCGTAATCATATCCCACTTCCACTCCGGAATGGGTAAGCTCTGCAAAAGTCCACCCGGAACCTGATGCTCTGCCTTGACCAACGAACACGTGTTGCACCTCGCAACCCAATCTGCCACATCTCTCTTCATCCCGACCCAATGATAATACCGTTTGAGATCACGGTACATCTTGGTCGCACCCGGATGAATCGAGAACTTGCTCGAATGAGCCTCTCTCAAAACCCCCTGTCTCAACTCCTCGTTCTTGGGCACACAGACTCGCCCACGAACCAAGATAGTCCCATTCGAAGAGACCTGATACTCAGAACCAGCTGCCCGCGATGCATCCAACAAAACCGGATCATCCTGCTGAGCCACTCTGATCCTGCTGAGTAAATCTGCCTGGTCAGCTGCCTCCAAACCCAAAGGCTCCTCAGAAATAGCACATAGACGCAATGTACTCAACTCGCCAACCAAAGCCTCAACATCCCGCTCTCTATCGGAAGCAACCCTCCGTCGACTCAAGGCATCTGCCACCAAGTTGGCCCTGCCCGGATGATAGACAATGTCCAACTCGTAGTCCGCCAGAAACTCCACCCAACGCGTCTGTCTCGCATTCAGCAAAGGCTGAGTGAAAATATGCTTCAAACTCTTGTGATCTGTGAAGATCTGCACTCTAGCTCCCAAAAGATAAGACCTCCAAATCTTGAGTGCAAAAACCACTGCTCCCAACTCAAGATCGTGCGTAGGACGGTTGCGCTCACTGCCCTGCAACTGTCTCGAAGCGTAGGCAATCACTCTGCCCTCCTGCATCAACACACAACCAAGACCAATGTCTGACGCATCTGTATACACCACATATGGCTTCCCCGGATCGGGTAATGCCAACACTGGTGTACTAGTCAACATCTCTTTGAGCTTCCCAAAGCTCTCCTCGCACTCCTGCGACCAAACAAACGGCACATCCTTGCCAGTCAACCTCGTCATCGGCTGAGACATGCTCGCAAAACCTTTGACGAACCTCCTGTAGTAGCCTGCTAATCCCAGAAAACTCCTGATCTCGGTAGCACTACTAGGTCTAGGCCAATCTCTAATGGCCTCAATCTTAGCCGGATCCACAGAAACCCCCTCTGCAGAAACAATGTGGCCAAGAAATCCCATCTCTCTCTGCCAAAAACTACACTTGCTCAACTTAGCGAAAAGCTTCTGCTCCCGAAGCTTCTCCAACACAAGTCTCAAATGAGTCGCATGCTCCTCTAGACTCCTCGAATACACCAAAATATCATAAATGAAAATGATGACAAACACATCCAGAAACTCCCTGAACACGTCGTTCATCAACCTCATAAAAGCTGACGGCGCATTGGTCAAACCAAAAGGCATGACCACAAACTCAAAATGTCCATACCTCGTCCGGAAAGCCGTCTTCCGAACATCTGCCTCATCTATCGGAATCTGATGATAACCCGATGCCAAGTCGATCTTGGAGAACCAAGTAGCACCCCTCAACTGATCCAACAACTCATCAATCCTCGGGAGTGGGTACCTGTTCTTCACAGTGACTCGGTTAAGACCCCGATAATCGATGCACAGCCTAAAACTGCCATCCTTCTTCTTCACAAATAACACCGGTGCTCCCCACGGCGAAACACTCGGTCTGATGAAACCTTTACTCAAAAGGTCCTCTAGCTGCTTCTTCAGCTCCGCCAACTCTGCTGGCGCCATCCTGTAAGGTGTCTTTGATATTGGAGCTGTCCCGGGTTCCAACTCAATCGTGAAAGGATCTGACCGAGATGGTGGCAACCCCTTCAGCAACTGAAACACATCCTCGAAATCCTGAACAACCTCAATATCCTGCAAAACCACCTCACCTCCAGACTCTGTCATAGTAATCGTCGCCAAATAAGCTTCGCAGCCCCGCTCTAGCAACTGCTCTGCCTGAATAGCTGAGATCACTATACTTCCCGAAGTTGGTCTCACTCCCTGATAAAACAACTTCCCTGCATCCCGCTCAAACACCACTCTACCTCTGTAGCAATCCAGATGGACCCGGTGTAGAGATAACCAGTCCATCCCCAAAATCACGTCATACAGCTCCACTGGACTGATGACCAAATCCGCAGGCATAGATTGCCCCGCAATCTGAACATCCACTGCTCTAGCTCTGCCAGAAGTAGCCAGAAAACCACCACCGGCCACCTTGACAAAACCAGAAGCCTCGCCCTCGCTACTCCGAATACCACTACCCTCGGCCCTCTCCGGAGTAATGAAGCAGTTAGATGCTCCCGAGTCAAACAACACGTGAGACTCATGCCCGCCAACTAACAAGGTCCCTACACATTTCCACAGTGTTGAGAACCTCCCAACTCTATCACAGTAAAATAAGAGAAACAGACACAACACCGAAATTCCTACACTGAGAATTGTCAAGTTTGAGTCAAAAATTTTACCTGTGATCTGGCCTGACTGACTGGTCTGGCCCACCTCCGCCGAAGTGTACACACGCGGCGCCCCGCCTGACTGCAACGCTGCAATCTGAGCTACTGGCTGGATAGCCAATGGCTGCATCGCTGCCAACGCCTTCTGCTGCAACTTGGGACACATGGTCTTGACATGCCCCGCCTCTCTGCAGTAGTAACACACAATGGGCTCCCTGGGCCCCGCCCTCTTGGGGCAAGAAGCAACTCGGTGATCCAAGCTCCCACAACCAAAACAACCGCCGGTACTCTGGCCACTCGCAGACATCTCATCTGCTCTCCTCTTCTGGCCCTGCCGCAGGCCTGCCGCCCCTGCTAAAACCAGAACTGTAACCTCCACGCTGCTGCTGCCGCTGCTGGCCCCTAGGCTGGGTAGCAGGAACAACTGCCGCTGGAACAACTGCCGTACTCGCCGGCTCACGCAGATCCTCCTCGATGGAAGCTGCCAACTCCACTAGCTCAACTCTGGAGTGGTACATCCCACCCCTGCACTGAGTCCTGATGCCCCTCCGAAGTCCCTGAAGAAACCTCGACATCAGCTCTCTCTCACCCACCAGCTCACTCCTGGTGTGGACCACCAACCTGCAGAACTCTGCATCGTACTCCCGTACTGACCTCTCGCCCTGAGTCAGCCCCATAAACCTCACTCGCAACCTGTCACGAGCCTCCTGCGGAAAGAACTTGTAGTTGAACTCCTCGACGAAGTCAACCCAAGTCCAAGCCGTCCTCCTGGTCCTAACAGACCTCCACCACAAATGTGCATCGCCTCCTAGATAATGCACCGCAAGCTCAACCTGGAATTGCTCTGGACAACGGACCGAACCGAAGTTCCGCTCTAACCTCTGACGCCACTCGTCAGCCTGCTCCGGAGTGACACCGCCCTCAAACGTCGGCGTGCCAATCCTCTGCATCTCCCTCATCATCTCGCGATAGGGAAAATGATCATCTGTAGCACCATGCTGCCCAACAAAGCCTGCAGCCCCCTGCTGCTGAACAAAACCGGCACCCGCCTGTGCCCCGGCACCTGCCTGTGCCCCGGCCGCTGGAGGTGCAACCGGAGCCTGCTGTGGAACTGCCTGCGGAAGACGTGCCAAAAGCTGCGTCAGTAGCCCCACAATCAAATCACCCTGAGCAAGAGCCGCGCCCCCACCAGGAACTGCTCCTGCTCCCGCGCCACCACCGACGCCCAAACTAGCCCCACCGGCCAACGAAACAGACTGTGTCACCGACGCAGTCTCCACACTCGGTACTGCACTCTCCGCTGAAGCCTCAGCCTCTGGCAAACCACGACCAGCACCCCGACCTCCACGACCCGCTGCTCGTCCACCACGAACAGCTCCTCTGCCACGGCCTCTACCGCGACCACGACCACGACCTGCGTCCATCTCTGCACTTCCACCAAGTACAGAACAATGAGCAAGGTCAGCCTACACAACAAAACACCACACACCAAACACCACAAAATATCCAACTCACTTACCCGCGGAAAACTGGAAGACCGAGAGGATGAGACTAGACCACTAACTGACTAACTCACATAATCAATTAAAACACATAGTCCAGTTCACCCAATACTAGATGTCCTAAAACCGAACCTGGCTCTGATACCAAAATGAAACACCCAAGCTTTTTTTTTTTTTTAATAAATAAATAATTAAATAATTAGTCCAGATTAATATTCCCATAAATATTAATCCTCAACAGCTAATTCAGACAACACAATGCGGAAGCTCCCAAAAAGAATCAAATAATATTAAATCATAATAAAACGTGTTCAACAAATAACCAATAACCAATAAAGAATAAACTCTAGCAACCTAAACACCAGGTTTGCTACATTGCATAAAATAATCTAACACCCTAAATTGAATTCCTGGCCCACCACAACAAGTAAGCCAATATCAAATTCCTAAGCTCATCATCCTCTTCTCTCGGTCTCTTTCCGCGGAAGAACATTATTGTTACCTGCAACACATTGGAATAGAGTTGCGTAAGTATTATCATAAATACTTAGTGAGTGGATCATCCTGCCTACAGGCCAAGTACATCAATCACTAGACAGTACCTCAAACAATAACCATAATAAACAAAAGCAGTGATGATCAACAAACAACGACTCGCAAAATAACATCAGTGTCGATCGACACCCCATTGTGTCGATCGACGCCCTGCTCAGTGTCGATCGACACCTCACATGTGTCGCTCGACACGAGCTCCTCAGTGTCGACCGACACCCTCTTGGTGTCGATCGACACCGCCCCGACGCCCAGACACCAAACGCGACGAAACAGTGCGAAAATCAACCAACAAACACAAATCAATGGGATTCAACCCCCATAAACGAATCAAACTCAACAATAACGAAGAACAACTCAATAATATCAACTTCCAACACATAAACACGAAATCTCTAGTGATAAACGGACCTACAGTCACGCACTCACCTTGAAAGGATTGGAAGGAAGGAGAAGAGATGAAACAACGAAGAACAGCAACAGATTCACCCCAGAAACTCAGAAATCGGATTCCACACTTCGAAAATCGCCTCCTTTCTTCTCTGCCTCGAAACTTGTGCCTCACTCGCGGCCACAAAGCTTTTTATTCGAGTCTAGGGCTTCCCTCGCCCAAACCGGCCCAAAACCAGCCGACTTGAATCAAACCGGTCGATTTCCAGATAACCGGTGTCGATCGACACCCTCCCTTGGTGTCGGTCGACACCCGTCGACCAAACCAACTCAAACCACAAATCAATCGTGCAATCGACTTAAACCGGAATTGATTTCTCAACCCGGTGTCGATCGACACACCCCTGTGGTGTCGATCGACACTAAGCATTCCGAAGCTTTTCACACATTTTCTTCGAGACAAATGAACCTTAAATCAACTGTACAACAATCAAACAAGAACATGTACAGCCAATCCTCGATTTGCACCTCAAAGAGCATATGTAATCGACTTCCGAATCCCTAATGTCATCCGATACCAACTCCAACACAACTTTCTGGATCACGGATGTTACAACTTATGTATGCAATGAATAAACTGTGGGTGTTTGTAAGTAATATTACTTTGATAAAGTGTTGTTTTTTTTTTTTATGTTTGGTTGTTTAGTTATAGGCCACCTTTGTCTGTTCCCTTGTGGATGAATAGTGCGTTTTTAGTTTCCTATCATTTTGTTTTGCAAAAAAAAGTTTCCTATCATTTTGTATGCATTAATAACGGTTCCTCCTCTTATTGTAATGATAAATTAGGAAACTGTTTGAGTTTGTCTTCTAAATTTATCCTTTTGCAAAACAAACTTCTTCTAAATTGCTTTATTTGGTACTGTTAATTGCTTTAGAATTGTTTTTTAAAAACATGATGGGCTCTCCGAGGCAACGTTTGGTTCAATCAGTCAAATTATTTTGTGTTCACCCCGCGCTTGACCAGACGGCACCGTTTTTTGGATATTTTTTCGCTCTTTTGGTATATTGAGTCTCCAACTTGTGACATCAGCCATAGCTTTTTCTCGGCTTGACGCAACAACAGCAGGTTTTTAAGTCTGATATAAGAAAACTGTGTAAGAGGCGTTTAGTCTCATATAACTACAAACCTTCCGTTGTTGCGTCAAGCCGCGTCTTCAAAACCCGAAGATCTAGCCACGTCTTCAAAACCCGAAGATCTAGCCACGTCGTGGCAATGCCTCGGGCCCATCTGTATGGCCCGCTTACTTCACTATATTTGGATCAAAATCAACCAGCTATGATCGAGTAGAAGAGCTTTCGATTCGGGCTGCGTAGTTTTCCTATCAGTGGAGCCATGGACGTAATGGCTGTGCCTAAGAACAGGGTGTGCGAACTCAGAGTCTCCTCACTGGTTTCCGTCACTTCGTTTTCTTTGGGTAAATATTAAAAGTTATATGGATTAGCTGCGGCTCTGATTTTATCTCTGGTTTGAGGAATCCTTATTTTTAAACTTAATTGTTAATTGTTTACGGCCAATGTTTGAAATCGGTATACCAAAATGAATCGATCTGAGCTTTAAAGTTTTGTTTTCTTGCCGGTTTTTTACTGCTCATCTTTGTTATTTCCGTGTCTACAATTGATTTCATTCTGTCATGGTCAAATGTAGTAAGGGCCGGCTCTAAGGGATGGCAGCCTTGGCAAATGCCATAGGTTTATTATAAATTTTGAATTTTTCTTAAAGGAAAATTAAAAAAAAAAAATTTAATACTAAAAAGGCCCAAATTTTTGTTTTTGCCTTGGGCGTTTATAAAAATTGAGACGGGCCTGAATGCAGTATGTCTTCTATAACAATATAGAAGTTTGGCTATTTTGTAATTATTTTTTTATTTCTTTTTCAAGGGCTTGGCCGTTTCCAGCGAGAAAAAGTGAGGTAATTGAAGTTGTTGTTATTTGAGACGTCGATACTTCAAACCACAATAGACGGTATCAGGAATCGGCTCCTCCAGGCTTTAGAAGACATTATACAGCATGTGTTAGGAAAAGGAATATCATATAAACAGTGAGATACAATATCATTGAAGACAAAAGATAGTTTGTTACGGGTTCTTTCCTACGTTCAAGATTTCGCTAATCGCTAATCAGGCGGTCGGTCACCGATTAGCGATTTTTCAAAAATCGGTGATAAATCGGGGATTAATCGGGGTAGAATTTTTACTATATTTTAATATATTTTAAAAATTATATATATATATAAAATATTAATACCAAAATCATAAACTCATACAAAAGATTATATTAAACATTTTTACCAATTCACATATAATAACAAAGGTAAAAATAGTCTTGATCATATAGAGAACATACAAAAAAATAACTAAAGGATGGTAATTGACTAATTCTTCATCTTTATGTTCCTCAATGATCAAGTTGTCCATAAATGTGGACTAAAGGATGGTAATTTACTAATTGTTCATATCCTTATTTTGGGCCAGTTTCATTTTTTTTTTAACACACGGCAAAGCAAAATAAAGTAAATGGGCTTCAATTTTTTAATCAAACAAAATGGCGCCAAAAAATTTCTGATTAATCGGCCGATTTTTTGCAATTAATCGGTCAAACCAGTCAAACCACGGTTGACCGGTTTGTGATAACGATTAGGGAAAATCGACTCGGTCAGCACCCGATTAGCGATTCAACGGCCGATTAATCGTCAAATCAGCCGATTTTTTTAACACAGGTTTTTTCCAACAGCTGTTGCACTTTTGGCCTGAAAGTTAGAAAAGAAGAAGAAGAGCAAACCAAACTATGAGATCATAAAACATATGTGCACTTCCACTCTTGAATTTTGGTTTGATGTATAACTCTTTAGGTACATTAAGATGCAAGGAAAAATACAGCCCTTGATGTTGATGGAAGGTGTCGTCTCGAAGAAGCTGACGTGGCTAAGTTCAGAAGAGCCAGATTTCTGTGAGAGTTGGAAAGATTACGAAGATGCTTACGTGGCAAGAATATAGACACTTTAAAAATGCTGAGTTGGACAGCTTCTGGAGCTCCAAATAGAGACTTTTATTAGAGTAGACTAGGGGATATCCCGGGCTACGCCCGGATTTGTTGATTATAAAATTGATTGCTATTATATTTTAATATAAAATTGAAATTATAGTAGTATTTGTTTTTTCTTATGGAGTTAAAGACAATTTTAATTCTACTATTTGTGAACGACATATAGTTTATATTATCTTTTGGCTATGTTCATGTTTTTTTTTTTTTTTTTGGGAAAAACTTTAATTGATTTATTCTTAAGAGTTAGAGAATAATTTGACTTGTTAATTGATAAACGGAAATGTAAATTTTTGTAGATACTGAAACCTAAAAAGTCTCCAAACTATCAATGAACCATTTAAGATAAGGCAAATGACCAAAAGTTTATGCGATTTTGTTGCATTATCACAACGCTTATCTTATTTATGCTATAACTGAATTATACGCATCTTAAATAAAAGGAGTATGTAACGAAAAGAGAATATATAAGGGAGTATTTTGTTAATAATGTATACATAAAAGTTAAATCTATACTTAACTTTAATTTAATCAAAAAAAAAAAAACTGAAGTTTAGTTAAATTTTAATTTTGATATGTTTGTGTTATGTGTACTTGTTTGGAAAAAGAGACTGGAAAAACTGGAAATATTGGCATGTCGTTGAATTTAGTCCTCAAGACTTGGACGCTTCTCTTTCTTTTTGGAAGCGGACTCCTCCGAGTCGGAGACGTTTGGTCCCAGGTGTGATGTTAGTTTCCCAAGCAAAGGTTCGAGTTTGCCCTCCAAATCATCACCTGCGGTATCTCCAAGGGTTGTATTCGTTTCCATGTTAGACGTCTCTCTCTTTTTGTCACTGAATTCCGCTGCTGTAAGAAGGGCATGTGACTCCGAAGGATCAAGCTTCTCCAAGTCAGCATCATCCGTAATGATACGGGATACGGTGAAAGTCTGGCGAGAAGCACCAAAATTGTATTCCTTGATCTTGATTTGGAATTTGCAGGTCCGGCCAATGATTGATTTGAGGCACTCCGGAGCTGTTGTCTGGATTTGATGGCGTGCAGCTTCATCAGCAGCCTATGTAGAATGTTGATTATATCAGGGAAAACCATTGATGAGCTAATGGGTTCTTTAGGTCTACCTGGATAGTCATTCAAGACATCTCTTGTATTTCTCCTAGCTGCGTTTTTCTCTTGTAGCGTCGTTGTTTTGTCATGAACAGAAGTTTCAAAATGGTACTTGTATATGCATGGATTGTCTGTTAATCCAAAAGAGGTTCATAAATGAGAATTATCATTAGTATGGAGAGGAGTTGTAGTGACAAACCTGATTAGGCCAACGTTGTTTGACTTGTTGCAGGTTGTACAATACAATGAGGTTTCAGGCTTTCCAAATTTCGTGTTGCAGGAGATATAGTACCAACCATATTGACCAAGCATATCGAGGAGGACGGCAACGCAGTAGAAGCTAATATGCAGAGAACACAAAGTCAGTAGAAACAGAGACGTAATCAAATTTAAATCCCAAAGTGTTTTTAAAAAACAGGGAAGAGTTGTATTGCTAAGTACCAAGTCATGAATTGTGCAGGAGAAAATGAAACCGCAAGTAAATAAAAGTGGCGAATGAGAAAGAACTGAATGCTCTTGCTCTCTACTCTTAATGATTTGTAGCGACAGAAATGTGGCGAAACTCAAATGAGACGGATTAAACAAAAGTGTTTCATCATTTGGTAAACAACACAAACAACATGACTGGACCAAGACGATAGTAATAAGCAAAGCAACATAACCTGTGAAGTACAGGTTAACATTTTAGTTTTTTATATATGCAAGGTGATGAACATCAAACTAATACAGAGAATGAACTCCTTTTTGGCCAAACGAAGGGTGATTTAAATGTGATTACATCATAGCAATACGTCAATCATTCTCAACATTGTAATCTAATAGCTTAAATGAAAATGTAGAGGAAAATTATAAGAACCTGGTCTTGTATTCGGCCATCTGCAAATTTGAGTCTCGCCATCATTGTTCAAGACCGGAAAAGCGGAAAATGTGGTCAGGGAAAATTATGAGAACCTGTGACAGCACCAGTGCACGACAATCAATAATTCAAAGACATTAAACGTGATATGTAATCCAAGGACACGAAGCATTAACGCATTTCGGTCAGACGACAAACATGACATTCCGGTCCATGAGCGCCTTCATTTTGATATGATTTTTGGATGTATTTGACATCAAGGTTGATCGTCTCTTCTCGAACGGCAATTCCATCAAGGGCCTCACACCACCACGAAATCCTTTACTCACCGCCAAGAAGCGTCGATCAAATCAAACACAGAGACGGCGTCAGATTCATACTATATTCCAGAGTCAAGTTAGAATTGTCGACAAATGTGAGGGATTAAAGATTCGAGTGTTACCCTTAGATGAAGTAGTCGGACGGAGTATTACCGCAAACTGCTCTGGTTAAACCCTGAATTGCGTTCTTAGAAGGAACAGAGCCGTTGTAGATGGTATCAACCCTATCATCAAAAGGAACAGAGCCGTTGTAGATTTGACATAAGCCTTTAGGACAATTCCAAGAGCCTTTGTGTACCTCAGAGCCAGGCCAGAAGTAAGTAGCAGCTTTGAGACCTTGGTTCGCTACCGTCTCCCACAATGGCTCACCTAACCACCACTCTGGCTCGTGGCTAGACATTGTGAAGACCTTCCCTGTTTCTGGATCGACGAATCTGTTGTTGATGATCCCGTGGTAAGCTGGGTATAGACCTGTGACGATTGAGTAATGGTTAGGGAAAGTTAGTGTAGGGAAAACTGGGATTAGACCCATCTCGGCTTCGGTTCCGTTGGCGATTAACCGATGGATGTTTGGCAGTTTGGTCTTGAATTGGTACCCGAAACGAAACCCATCTGAGGAGATCAAGAGAACAACGGGCTTGTCGAGTTTCTTGAGTGGGCGAGCTACGGATCTGTGGAAAGATGGTGACTTGGAGACATGGTTTAGGGAAAGGACGGGTTTTTGGGAAGAGAAGAAGAGGAATGCGAAAGCGGAAGCGGCGGAGAGAGCGACGCAGGTGACGATAAGGAGAGATGTGAAGACGAAGCAGCTTGAGATGGAGTTAGTTGAAGAATTGGAATCGGAATCGGAGGAGAATGCGTCGCCGGAGATCATTGCTTCTCTCTTCTCGGTAACTGATTTGGTTGATGTTTGTCTCAAATCTCAGGAAGTTGCGAGCTTTGATCAGAGTTTTGGACTAAGAGAAGAAGAAGAAGAAGAAGAAGATGGGGAGAAGATGAAGCGAAATATGTATGAGAAATCGGTGATTAAATGCGTGGACGTGGGAGACGGAGAATCTGGAAGAAGAGGGACCGTCAGGAAGAAGTCGGGAGAAGAGGAAAAAAGGACACCGTACCTTTTCATAAACGGAGGCCCCAAATTTTTTTTTTTTCTCGCAGCTGATGTGGCATCTTTGGGAGGAAAGAGCTGACGTGGCAGGACGGGAGCTCTTTGGGAAAGCTGAGTTGGATGGCCTGAGGAGCCCCAAATAGAGGCTTTTATTAGTGTAGATTTACTTGCAATGAGCTCTCATCTCGTGTCCTGCCCCTCTAGTTGACATATATTCTCAAGCTATTATTTTGATCTTATCTGACTCAAATATAAAGCATCAAAAATTAAAGGGATGTGTATTAAGACAGATTTGTACTATAATTCTGAGAAGACACATACACAATGCCCAAAATGAAAATAATAGCACTTTTATTACAACACTTCAGAAAATCACTCTTAGATAGCCCAAAAAGCATCATCCCAGTCAGATATTGCTGGTTTTAATCCTTGAGTCGCATGTGTCGCTGAAAAATTGACAGTCCTTTTTATTTCCTCAAGATTTGTTTGATTGAACAATGGAAAGTTTACTAAAAATTACAATGTCATAAGTTTTTTTAAAGCGTATCTATCTTACCATTTCTGTTGAATTTGAATCACTTGGAAAAAGAAAATTAAAATCAATAAACAAACAACTATATTATGAAACGGCACTTATCGTCGAAATCTGCAGTAACATGCCCATATGCACTGATTTGAAGTCACATAGGCCAGACCTGAGCCTAAAATTTTGATCATTTCCTCTTTAAAATTTGAATGCCATTCCCGTCTGCTACAAACTTGCCGAATTACTCTGCAACACAACTATGTTAAAATTTCCGGTTAGTTATATTGAATTTGAGCTGGTGAAAAGTGGTATAATTTATAAGAGGCAGACGAACTAAAGTGGTGTAACTTATAAAGGAGCTGGGAATTGCCCACACACTCACACAGTATTTCCTGTGTCTCGGAAGTGTTAATTTAACGACCACCATTAAATTCACTACTTGTAGCATGTTCCTGTTCAAAAGTCAAAACCACCCACGCATTGTGTACTTACAGAGGCAGCTCCACCACATTGTTCATTCGAGCTTTGGCCAAGAGCATTTGGCTTCTTTAATTTGTAAAGGATTTCCAATTATTCGCATTTCTCTGCAATAGTCTCGAGTTCCACAATACTAACAATCCTATTGTTGAAGGAAATTTAAAACAATATAGGTCAACAATCATCAAACAATTATAAATGTAGGTTAAGATAACTCATAAACCAAGGGAACTTTACAAAGGAGCATATTACTACAAAACAGGAATTTAAGTCTTTACCTTAGATTATGAATGAGGTTGCAGACAAAATGAGTGAATTATAAATTCGGCCCAAGTTGACTATTCCATGAAGGGAGTATTGAGCATTCTGTGTTGGGAAAGGATCATGTCGGATAACATTGCTTGTTTCTATGCTTATTTCTGATTTTGATGTGTTTGTTGAAGCTTGCTCTCGCATAACAGTTCCCTTCAATGCGGAGACAGTCGTAGCATCTGCGATGATTGAGGAATGATATCCAAACTAACGGTTATCGGCAACTTAATTTGTAGCTGATGACGGACTTCTGCCATCGATATGAAAACTAACCAATCAACCCACAAAAAAAAAAAAGACGAACCGAGGAAGGTAATCATGGCCATTAAATCGAGGAAAATTCCAATAGTTAACTAACTATACACAAAGGAAACTGAGAATAGGTCGATGTAATTCGTGCCAGACTGAAGGTCAGCCCTAGCTCGTTCGCCGTTTTTGGCCACTGTCTCGTGACAAATGGAACTCGTAACCGAGACGCATCTAACTCTTCGTCGTGTCAATCGTCATCAGCGCTGCGACCTTCATCGGTGAGATCATTATCACCAGAATTGAATTGAACACGTTAACCTTACCGTGTAAACAAATTACGAAAACCCAATCAAAATTACCCAAATCTCAAATACCTTGGTGTTGCCCATTCGAATCCAATCACATAGAAGACCGAAGGTGCTATTTGCAACGAACAATTCATAAAGGGTAAAGACTGGCTGCTATTTAAGTGAGATTATGATATAGAAAAAGAAAAGGGAAACGTCGTCGTTTACGGGGAAAGCAGCTGTACACGTGGCATCTCTTCCACATCTAGTGAGTGAGGACGACGGTCCTGCTCTAAGACTTCTCGCTTCTGCGTTCCTTTCCGATCTCCTTCTCCTCCCTTAGCCGCTTCTCTATTGATCACTCGATCCATCAGAGGAAAACCAAGACCATGTTTGTTTCGTGAAGACTATTTCGTAGCCGCCGGAGGGCTCGCTGATTGAAATTTTAAGCGAGAGGGAAAAGTGACGCTTGGGAATGAGATTGATTTGAAGGTAATTAGATTATATGAAGAACTTCAGAAAGATGAATCATCATTAGTCGTTACAATGAAGTTGGGAACTGGGAGGGTCGCAGACACGTAGAAGGGATGGAAGGTGTCGTCTCGAAGAAGCTGACGTGGCTAAGTTCAGAAGCCCCCAGATTTCTGTGAGAGTTGGACAGCTTCTGGAGCCCCAAATAGAGACCAATGAAATAGAGACCAAGTTGTTATAGATTATAGATTTGATGAAATTTGTTTCCATTCTAGAAAATAAACCCACGCGTTGCGAGGGACCAATTTTAAATATTTCTATTTAATTTCATATTTAATTCATTAAAACTAATATAAAGAAAATTTAAAATTCACTTTATAACAACTTGATCTCCAGCTATTGTATATTTAAACAGGGGAACAAAAATACAGACATAAACTTCATAGGTGGTGATTGGTTCACCCGCTACCACCCGCAAACGCAGCTTTTGCGGGTAGCTCTCAAAAAGTTTGTGCTGCGTTGGACAGGTTATGTGCTAGAAGAAGACTCCGTCTTAAGGGATCTCCATGCATTGTCGTGGCGCTCTAGCACGTGTTAAATAAAAGTTTTCGGACCACCAAAAAATAGAGATTTGGACCTGGATCTTGTTCTTGATTCTGTTCAATCTGCTCTTAAGATGTCATTGTGACCTTTGAGCGACAGTGTGTTTAACAGATGATTCAAATTTGGAAAATTTTCAAAGAATGTGATTCGGTTTGGTTTGATTTCTGGCATACGAATGTAGAAGAAAAATGAAATAAATGAAACTCGTAAAACAAAGAGATATTAGTTGTGTTTATTGTTTTATTCTCACGACTACTTAATAGTTTGAATGAGATTGAAACAACAAGCATGCTGGAAAGTTTAAACTAAAAGCTGGATAAATGAAATTGCCAACATAGAGTTTGATTATTAAGCATAGCACGAGTCATAATAAAAACACATTAAATAAATAAAGTAGACAATAAAAATAAAATAAGTCGGATGTAGCTGGTCGATAGACAAAGGTAGCAGCGACGGTTCTGCAATTATCAAAAGACAAAAATCCATGATTTATTGGAAAAAGATACTTGGTTATCAAGATTCAAAAATCAATATAAATTCTGAGGAAACTACCTGCGCGGTTAAAACATTAGGATTCGAAGAAATTATGACATGGGGAAACCTGCGCGGTCAAAACATCCAGTGAGAATACTAATACTTTGGAAACTTGGTTATCAAGATTCCAAAATTAATATAAATTCTGAGGAACATATAGATCACCAAATAATTCATCGGGTATCATGTCACCGTTGTAGTAGTCAGCACGGCCGCGTAGATCCATCCAGCCACAACGCTCACACCCGTCAAAGTCATTAAAGCCATAGTATTCGTCACTGACATCAGCCAACGTTAACTCAAGCTTTCTTCCTCCCATGGATTTTCCATTTAGTGCCAACGCCTTTTCATTGCCTACACCATTTCTCAGATTAATGAAAGCAAATCTGTTCAAAAAAAAAAAAAAAGAAACCAGTCAAATCTTTAGTTTACATATAAACTTGATGATAGAGTGAGTAGTGAGAAAGAACAAGTCACAAACCCCAAGGGAACACGAGTTTTACACTCTATGGGAACAAAAACCCTTGTGATCTCTCCACAAAAAAAGAAAAAGTTACTCAATGCTTTCTTGATTTCATCCCTAGTTCGCAATTTCTCAAATCCCGTAACGAAAATGGTTTGATGATTGTTGCCCTTGGCATCTTCACAATCGAAACAGCAAGTTTCTTTAGCTTCCTCTGGGTTTTCTCTCTGCTACAGACAAATATATATATACATCAGCAAAGCAAGTATCAATCTACAAAACAAATGCAAAAGCTAGAAAACAAACAAATAAACAGAGTCCTACTAGCTGTACCTTCAAAGAAACCCCTAGCAGATGGGCATTTGTCAGCAGAACCTCTTGAATTTTTTTCATATCTTCAGAAAGATCTTTGATTGATTTCTTCATGACTGTCATTTCCTGCAATTAGGTTGTTTAAAGTAATTAATAACAAAACTGGTGGCATCATCTTAAACAAATAAAAATGTCTAACACTACTTACAACAATTATTTTATCTTCAACAGTTTCCTGCAAAAATCAACCAAAAGAAGGAAATATCCGATTTAATAGGAACAACAACAACAAAAATGTTGAGCTAAAGCTGCATAAATCTGAATCTGAATACCCAAGTTCCACAGAATCTAACCTCAGACTTCTCCTTGTGTATCTTCTGCTTCTTCAGATTTGATTTGCTCTCTGAACAAGGTTTCAACACGCTCTTACCTGATAGACGAGTAGCCAACGGGATGAGTTTGTAGAAACGTTTAGTTTGGAATGATCAAAACCAAAATCAATCAATTCTATCAACAATCTGAATCAAACCGACCCAATGATCGGGGGCCTCTGATTTACAAGATGTCTTTGCGACCGCCGATGTGGCAATTAACCAAACAAGATGCATAAATTATAGGTGTAGTGTATGAAAAATGATGAATTATCTAAGATGTCACAGTTGTGCGAACTGGGGTTGCGAAAGTTCTGACCATTACGCTTCCCAACCTGAAAATTATTAACAAAATAAAGAAAAATTCGTTAACAGGCTCAAAGCTGGGAAGAGAAGACCATTGTAACAAGTAGATTACATTGGTGGAAGTGGAAGGTTCATTAGGCCTCTTGGTTTTATCATCATCCTGAATTGAAAAGTAACAAAGAAGAAGTGTCTCAAGACTGAAAAAAAGAACAAACACGGTGTACACAAGTATAAGAAAGAACTAGATTACATCGGAGGCGATGGAGGATTTTGTGTGCTTCTTTCCCATTGGCGGCAGTAGAGAATACAGAAAAGAGTGACTGCTCGATTTATTGAGAGATGGGGCTATTTATAGGGTTTTTAATTAGCCTCCACGACGTCGTTTTATCGTATTGCGTTTATAAACATTTTGGAAATTTACCATTTCAAACATAAATTAATTACATAGTTTGGTAAAGTTAATTTGATTAAATAGGCATTAAATTTGATTTGATTAAATTTCCCATTTTAATAGGCCTTTAAGGGCGTCCACATGGGATTAAAGAAAGTTAATTTGATTGGTCCACATCAGCATTAAATATTTTACAAATTTTAAAATTGTATTATTAATAAAAATTTAAAAGAGATAAGAAAATTATATAAATTTGTATTAATAACAAAGATATTAACCTCAAATAACATTATAAATATTTTTCTTTTTGTAGTCAAATTAGAAAATTTAATTTCTTTATCTATTACTTTTGAAAACTGAAAGTATTTGATTTATATTTTTCAAAATTATATAAAAACGAATTTAAAGTCATTGAGAATGTACACATATGATTAGAAAAACTCAATTTGTTTGGTCCACATCAACATTAACATTAAACTATTTTACAGATTTTAATATGATATCATCAATAAAAATATATAAAAGATAAATAATCTAGAATTCATCCCTATTTTTAGAATGAAACAATACAAAATATAATAAAATTTTAAATATATATTATTTTAATTTAATTTGTTTTTTTATTTTAACTAATTATTAATAAAAAAATATTTTATTCAAAATCGATAATTTAGTAACCCTATAAATTAATAAAATATCAAAATCTCAACTTTATTAATTTATAGAGTTTCTACTGTACCTATCATACTATTTAGGTCTGCGTAAAATAAATTTGCTCTTGAACGGAGCCACCAGCGTAAGCAATGAAGCCGTTTTCACTCCTCTCAAACTTCCCACCACAGTATATGATGAATGTGGCATCGTTTTCACTACAACAACAATTAAACAATTCGAAACCATTAAAAAATTCCCACCACCAATTAAACAATTCGCATCCTTATTAAAAAAATCGAAATCATAAACAAAAACCTAACTTTTTACTCTTACCTCATTTTAAAACAGAAATCGAATCCACTCTCACATAGAAACACAATCCAAAGGCCAAAATGCCTTCGATTAGTAGCTGAATCGAAGAAATCCCCTAGCGAACTAAACTCACTCGAGATCTGAAACCCTATTTCCGCTCTTACTCTCTAACTCTCTCGAGGGAAGAAGATGAGTTTCGTGAATCACGATGAAGGTTGTCTCGGATATAAAACGGTGTCGTTTGGATCCGATTTAAAATCAATTACTCGGTTTAATATTATTATACCGGGTCCGAACCGAAATCAGACCAACACTGCGCCGATTCGAATTTAATTTTTGCCGCGAAACAAAAAGACTTCAATTATCGGTTTGATTTTACTAAACTGGATTCAAACCGGGAATTGGAATCAAAACCAGCAATTCGATTTCCGTTATCGAAATGCATGAAACGACGTCATTTTGACTACTATTCCAACGGTACTGATGAGGTGGCAGCTGAGTCACCTCCGTCTAACGGAGTTCGAAGGTTGACTAACGGGGTTGGGGTCAAGGCTGGGTTTTGCCAAATATCGAAAAGTTTAGATGGGTAAAGTCGGATTTTAGATAGTTTGGGTATCGTTTCGCAGATGTAAATTGTTTGGGTATCGATTAGCATTTTAGGCACGAGTTGAGGGCCTAATCGGCCGTTTTCGCGATACTTTTACTTGTTGAACATATTGTGTTTTAAGGGATTGATGACTCCCACTTTTTTGGGTTTTATAGATTAGTTAAGCTTTTACAAACTGTCCAGAATTTGAAAATGAAATCAGGGATTTTTGTTTTTGTTTTTTTGTATATACACGAGGTGTCTCCTAAGTTGTGCTTTACTGATTTATCCTTAAAAATGTGACCTTCCCAATATAAAAATTGATATGATAACAGAGATCACCTACAAAAATGAGTATACAAAGTGGCTTTGTGTATAAAGTTACTGTATTTATATAAAAACAACATTCTTATGCAGTCGATTAAATTTGATTCAATCAATATCTACAGTCTAGATAGACTAATACTATGCGTAAATCTTGCCGTAATTCTTTTAATTACTTTCCTTTTGTCAATTTCTTACGGTATTAAATTTTAATATTTGAAACATTGAACCGTTTAACTTTAAAATAGTTAGTTGGACTTTACTTATTTTAGGCTCTGATTGGCGTTGTGGCTTTGAGGACTGTTTGGTGTTTTAAAGTTTTGAAAGTTAATTTTTTGCCAATTAAACTTTTACTTTCCTATTTTCTCTCTAAAGCC
The DNA here is from genome assembly GCA_026724425.1 of Erythrophleum ivorense. Classification (NCBI taxonomy): domain Eukaryota; kingdom Viridiplantae; phylum Streptophyta; class Magnoliopsida; order Fabales; family Fabaceae; genus Erythrophleum; species Erythrophleum ivorense. The sequence goes on along the minus strand of JAIUCV010000071.1, from coordinate 7,033,105 downwards.
CAACTGCAGACTTTTAAATTTTTACTCTTTGAACGTTTTTTTTTTGTAAAAGTCACGTACATGAGACTTTAATGACTTTAGGATTTTCTTTTTTCTTTCTTTTTAATTACTTTTATTCCTTTTTCTTTCCACAAGAAATCAAAACTTATTTTTAATATAAAAATAATTTTATTGTAACTAAAATTTGACTTATTAATAATTAATTTTTTTTTTCTTATTCTTTTAAGATCCATTTTCTTATATTTTATAACTAAATATTATTATTAGACCAAAAAATAATAATTTACATTTTATATTTTAAATGCTAATAATATATTTAAGATAATTATACTAAATATAATAATATAAATAAATAAAATTTCATAATAATTTTTCCTTTTATGATATTTAAAAATAACTGTCACAGCTTTCACAGCCTTTGTTAACAATTTGACTTTCAAAAAATTTAAAAGTAACAGTCACAGTTTTAACAGCCAAAATCTCTACAGCCAAAAGCCAGCAGTCACAGCCTAAAGTCACAGTCGTTACCAATCGAGACCTTAATCTTGCTTGCATACTGTTTCTTTTAATATATTTTTCATCAGTTTCCTTTTTTTAATTGGATAAAATAAATAAATATTTAAACATTATATTACAAAAATCGATAATGTGCAATTTGTTTTGCTTTTGTAAACGATAATTTACAATTTTGTAAAATAAAAATAAAAATTATCATATAAATTTCCCTCCTTCCCTATATCATCTTCGCGAGGGACGATACTTCCCAAATAAAAAAAATAAAAAAAAAAATTCTTGGCCAAATCTCTCTCTATATTTTTTTGGGTGAATTTGCAAACTAGGCAGTTTTCAAGTTTCATATTAGGAAATGAGGCAACTCTAAGTTTCATATTAGGAAAGAGGCAACTTGACAGTGGGACCCACGACAAAGAGGCTTCCTATTGGTCAAAACTAAACCCTATTAACGGGAAAAACAACCCAAACCTGGTGGGACCCACCAAAACTTGCCTCTTTTCCCAATTAAAAACGGAAAAATTTGCGGAGTGGGCACTTTCCAAGAAGCTAATTAGGAAAAGAGGCACATGGGAGTTTTAAATTGGCAAAAGAGGCAAATTGGAGAGAGAATAAAATTTAAATACAGATTTAACCCTGGGGAGGAGAGAGAAAGCGAGAGTTGTGGGTGAAAAAAAAAATTTGGCGTTTTGTACACATCGGCATCCGGTTGAGAGAGGGCGTGTACAGGTGGAAGATAATTGGTGACTAGGCGACCGATTTTTTTTTTGCATACAGGTGGGCTTTATCGCTCAGTTTGGGCCATAAAAGAAGAGTTTGGGTTTTGAAATTCCGAAAAGATGTACAGCCTAAGCGGATGAGGAAGTTACCAAATTATGAGGTAAAATTTTGGTTTATGAGTGGACGTAATAACACGATAAACAGAGGTTGGCGCCAATTTTCCCCCAAATTAAACCCTAAAAACAGAAGTATCTAGATTAGGAGAATTAAAGGTGGACGTGATTTTGGGAAACTGAATGCTGTCTTCTTGCGATGTTTCCGAAATCAGAAACTGATGCTGTCCGCGAAGAAGAAGCAGGTAACTGATGTTGTTGTTTACCTGTACACCTCTTGATATCTCGTTTAATTTGTGCGTACTTAATGGCCTATTTAATGCGCAGTTGTAGCGGATGATAATATTATCCTCGTAGCGGGAACGTGGGTACGGCAGCCAAACGGGGTTATGGACTTCAAATTGGACATGTCTAGGATGGGTAGGTCTGTTAATTGCCGAAAAATAGAAGGAATTGATGAATTGAGGGCAAAAGTCAGCGATGCGTACGATGTCGACCGCAAAGTGGTTTCGGTGGAATTAAGTTACTATGTTTTCGGTGAAAAGCATGGAAAAGCTTCTGAACCAACAGAGATGGTGAGCAATCGTGATTACAGAAGCTTTTTGTCTCTGCACAAGGCCGATAAGTCCCGCAACTTGTTTGTGACGTTGAGAGAGATGGTCGGAGAGGAGCTTGCGATTATGAGACCGAAGCCGAGCGTGAGAGATGGATTATCAATTCAAGAACTTAGTAATGGGTTAGAAGATGATGTAGAGCAAAGTACATCAGATCTGATTTTTGGAGAAGGCGAAGATGATGAATTTCTAAGGGCAGTTGATGCAATGGAAGCAAAAGCATTGGTAGCAAAAGGATCGGAAGTAAAAAGGATGGGGATAGGAGCAGATGAGAGTGGATGGAACAAAGAGTACGAGGATGGAATGGGGTCAGACGACGTGCCAGATGTTGAGGAGGGTGACTACGACTACGAGGATGGCGAGTATGACTGGGACTGGTGGACGGAGTATGTGAGAAACGACGGGGAAGGGGAAGCGGCTGTGAAGAACAGAGGATTAGTAGGCAGTGACGGCGATGATGACTTTGTAGATCAACCAGAAGTGCGTAACTTAGGGAAAGGGATAACCAGGATAGCAGCTGCTGCTGCGCCAAATTTGCGTTTTAGAGAGACACGGAGTTGTAATGATGATGAAGATTTTTGTGAGCATCCACCACTGAGCAGAAAGAGGGAAGAGAAATACAGAGGAAATGGGGACGGGGAATTTGTCCTGGAAACGCCTCAAAAACCAAAGGAGTACCCGCATAGTGTCTTTAGTAAACGCGAGGATGACTATTACGGCGACGATTTCATTGATCCGCCTTCTGCTCCTGCATCCGGCGTAGAACTTGGCCCGGCAAATCTGAGGAAAGGAATTCGACTAACCGAAATATATGGTTTCGAAGATGTGGAGCCTATGTTCGACGACATGTGTGATAAGAGCTCGTTAACAATTCACGATTTGGACTTAGCATACGAGGATACAAATATATTCGTAGGCAGGCTGTTCAAACACAAGCTCCATTTCAAGACCACGCTAGCTATATATGCTCTTAAGAACGTATTCCGTTTCAGGTACCACAAACACGCGCATAACTATACTGTTGCGAGGTGCATCTCAAAAAAATGCGATTGGAGAATCATGGCGAAGCAAGTTGGTGATTCGCAGACGTACGAGGTCAGAAAGGCACATTTGGAGCACGTTTGTGACGTAGATGCTAGAGGGTCGTATACAAAACACGCTACAGCGAAAGTTATAGCAGCATTGCTGAGATTGAAATATGAATCGTGTGTTGGACCACGCGCCAGGGATCTTCCGGCGTCAGTACTAAAGGAGCACCGGGTGTTTGCCTCGTATTGGAAGTGTTGGAAAGCGAGAGAACTTGCAATCGCGGATGCACAGGGGACAGAGGAGGATTCGTACAAGTTATTACCGAAGTACATGTATCTTCTGAAGTACGCCAATCCAGGGAGCTTATGCCATCTGCATACGGAGGTGGATGACAAAGGTGCGCGTAGGTTTAAGTTTGCCTTCGTGGCACTTAAAACTTGTATCGATGGATGGAAACATCTTCGCAAAGTCGTGGTAGTCGACGGAACTCATATGTTTGGGAAGTACAGAGGTGCAATACTAACAGCTTCCGGACAGGATGCAAATTTCCAAATATTTCCTATAGCGTTTGCAGTGGTTGACAGCGAGAATGACGAGTCTTGGCTATGGTTTTTTGAGAAGCTGCGAGATATCATTAGCGATGGTTCGGAACTTGCCATGATTTCGGACAGGGCTCCGTCGATAGCTACAGCGAAGGCAGTACACTATCCGCTAGCACATCACGGTTACTGTCTCATACACATTCAGAGGAACGTCAATCAGAAGTTCACCAAACGTAGACAGAAGTACATTGTCGGCGTAGCAGGTGAGGCATACACGAAAGCTAAGTTTAAGAGAGTATACGAGCTGCTGAAGGAAACTGATGTGAAGTGTTGGAAATACATGGAGCGGGTAGACGTTCGACTTTGGGCAAGGGCATACTTTGAAGGAGATCGATACAACCTGATGTCTAGTAACATAGCTGAATCCTTGAACAAGGCTCTGCTCCCTGCTCGTGGCAGCCTTGTCGTCGCTGTGATAGAATTCATAAGGCACATGCTAAGCAGGTGGTTCGTGAGCAGACAGAAGAAAATAGAGAAGATGAATGGTGAGGATATTCCACCGGCTGTTGATAAAGAGATGTTGAAACAGTTACATCTATCAACTGCTCTCACCGTAAGAGAACTATCTCAGTGGGATTACGAAGTCAGTCTTAATAACATGTCACACCATGTCTCACTAGAGAAGAGGATATGTAGTTGCGGGGAGTTTCAGATGCTCAAAATACCTTGTCGGCACGCCATTGCCGCTGCAACTCGTCGAGGTATGCCGTACAAGTCGTTGGTGGACGACGCACATAAGATGGGTCGGTGGTCAGACACTTTACAGGGTACCATACTCCCCATACCGGATCCAGACGACATCGACATGTCTAGTTACGTAGAGGGCGCGGAAGTTTGCCCCCCGGTGGTGAAAAGACCTCCTGGAAGACCACCGAAAAGAAGGATTGCTTCAATAGGCGAATATGAGGTGAAATTTAAAAATGAGAAAAGTTATAATAACTAACTAGATGTCTTTTTCAGTAGGCGTATGTACATTCGTTCTGATAGTTTAACTCTTGCCTGCCGATGTCTTATTCAGGTGCCACGGGTTAAAAAGAAGAAACCAAACAAATGCGGGCGATGCGGTAATAGTGGACATAACCGGGCGACTTGCAAAGAGCCGATGGCGTGAACATAACCATGAATTGACGTGAACCACCTGAAAACAACAGTGCGACGCTTGTTAGTATTTTCTGTAAGATAAAGTATTTTACTTTTGTGGCGTAAATCTCCCGTACACCAATAGGTGGTGTACGTTTTCTGTTCCCGTACACCAAAAGGGGGTGTACGCATTTTGTTCCCGTACACCAAAAGGGTGTGTACGCATTTTGTTCCCGTACACCAAAAGGGGGTGTACGTATTTTGTTCCCGTACACCAAAAGGGGGTGTGCGCATTTTGTTCCCGTACACCAAATGGGGGTGTACGCATTTTGTTCCCGGGGGGTGTACGCATTTTGTTCCCGTACACCTCAACGTTGTGTTGTAGTTGTCTTCCCGTACACCCCGAACACTGTAGGCGGTGTACGCGTTGTATTACCGTACACATGTAGCGGTGTTCAGAGATTTTCGGCACCAGTTAAGTACATTAGTATGTAAATTATGACGACGCAACAAAGTCGTGGGAGAATGATTGTTAGATTTTTTTGTAAATTATTAAGGAAATGTTAGCATGTACTAAATGGGTGAACAGTTGCGTTTTGCACGGATTTATATTCATAAATGCTTATGAACAGGGTTTGCAAAGGCGAATTAAATTGACTCTATAAACAACAACGCCTAGTGGACGGTTGGCAGGTATCCATCAAATCCGTTATTTATTTATCTAAAGGGCTATACATATATGTAGCTTATGCTATTTGAAATATACGATGTCACACACTCGTTTTGCAAGTTGAAACATGTAGCACGTGTTACATCGGTGAAAGTAAATGTTCTCATAAATACAAACCGGAAACGTAACAAACTCGTCGGCGGGGTATTGAAAACTTTCCGGAATGGGGTTATACTCCGACGGTGCAAACCACCATAGATCGGCCTCGAACTGGCGACCATAACCTTGTGCCCTCTCATCCTCGAGGCGTAACCCTGTGACGTTAGTGAACAACTGGAACATAACACTTGCCTTCTCGTGTTGTCCTAAACATACGCGGAAGATCGCCGCCGCAATAGCTCCGAGAGGATATGTTGGCGCAATTTGGACTAAAAGCGTGAGTCCTTCCTCGTAGCATGCGTAGGTTGCTACAAGGTTTAGGCCCTCAAAGTACAACGCTTGCTGGTTTCCCGCCGAAATGCATCGCCTGAATATATTCCGAAACCTCCCGACGTACATTTTGATGGCATCTCGATTGTTGTGGAAGACCGGAATGACGTTGCAACTTTTGAGGACAGCATGAGAGAAGACCATCTGCTTACTCCGGCGACCAGCTCGAATGAAAGGGCCTAGATCTTTGATAGACCCTCTTCCGACCAGGTCTATGATCCGAGATAGGATATCGTCCGGAAGGAATGGAATCATCGACGGGTTTAGTTTTTTAGCTACACCAATTGAATACTTAACCACATCCCCTTATATTAGGTTGGAGTGGAAGCTTCATTAATAGAGCAAATGTGTGACGTTTGGTGGTTGGGGAGACTAGCTAACATAAATGGTAAGAGAAGGCTTAGTCTCAACGCAATTGTTAACCCCAAGTAGACCCTAAACACAACATCGCGCGAAATGGCTCTAACGGAGCTGAAGAGTTACGGCCCAGTAGCCCAGCCCATTAGGGTTGCCACCAAAATCCCCCAAAATCTAGGGTTTGCAAACATCCCCGCAGACGGAGACGAATCAGAGGCGATAATCATCGATCCCCTCGACTGCTACTCGGAATCCTTGATTATATACTCTCCCCGGGTATTGATTTGGCTATTCGACTTATTTGTTTAACTCGCATTTCCGTGATTGAAGCGCTTTTACGGAAAACTACGATGTCCGATGGATACGATCCCGACCACTACGAAACCAAGAAGAACAGGGCGCATATCGAAAGGGTTATGTTGATGCGAGAATGCGGCGTTGGATTAATGCCCTATTGTCCATGCGGCGACGCTCTGAAGGAGCAATTCTATGAAGGAGAGAAATACTGGATGTGCGAGAAATACAAGGTTTGAAATCGTACTTACCCTCAGTCACGCTTACAACTCACTTACTGCATTCCGACTAACTGTCTGCCTTCTTCTTCAATTTTCTCACTCACAACTCAGTTCGACACCTTCCTCCATTACCGTGTTCGGTGGGATACTGCCGTTACAGAGGACATCGAAAGGCTGAAGGAGATGAACGAAGAGCAGGACAAAGCACTGAGGGAGTTGCGCTTTGAGCTTGAGCAGACGAAGAGGGAGATGCGAGCAGATAAAGAGGCGAAGACCAAAGAGGTCGAAGAAGTGTACGATTGCACGAAAAAAAAGGTGTACGATTTACTTAGGCAAATGCCTTGCGGTTGCGAGGGGTGCAAGCAGAATGTCGAAAATGCTTCGCATAAGAATATGTAAGTTCACGATTCTGGCATCTTAATTGACCAAGTACTTTGGTCGGCATGTTATGTTATGTTTATGTTGATGAACCTTATTATCGGTACGTATGTCGATTAACCTTATTATCGGTATGTCGTCCACATATACTTATTTTGTGGATGTTATGGGATTTACTGGTTGCATAATATAATGGTTGTTCCCCTTATATGCTACATTGACGGCTAAATAATCATTAAAATAGGTAAAAGTTGACATACTATACGAGTTCGCAATCAAACATCAGAACAAACGTCTTCACAAAGCAGATAAAGTTTACGAAGGACCAAAGTCTGCGAAACATAGTTTATACATTACAAGATAAAGGGAGTTGCGTTTTTGGTAGTAGTTAAGCGTCCTTTGCCTCATCGTACACACCGGGTATCTCCGGATCGAACATGAACCGACTGTATTTCCCTATATCGACGATCATGTTCTCGACAGTCGATCCCGGAAACCCTGCAAATAGGATGCGCAACCTGTTAAATTCATTGCCGTACGCCTACTTGAATACTCGTAATTTGAGACCTCGTATACTTACTTCTGGACTGGGAGACCCTCCACTCGCTTAGTAGACACCTTACCACAGGGCCATGTTGGAGACTCCACTCGTACGAGAATTGAAGAGCCACATGCCCGTACGCAATACAGTACAGTTCCACGTCCCTGATATGGTGTTCACGAAACTAATTTTAGTGATGGATCGAATTATGGCAATAGGGAATCAGAATTAGAAGCGTATACGAACCTCTCGTTCCGGATGGTGAACGGAATGGATTGCTCCGCGTTGACACTATTTACTGGAGGAGATAGCTTCCCAACGGAGTGGACAGTCCCGATCAGATCTGCGATTGACAAATACGGAAAATGCCAAATCAGTTATAGCCGGTGTTACTCCGTCAGAGAAAGTATCCTTTTCTATACCAATTGATATTAACGTCCTTTCACCTATAGGGTACGAAATATCGAAGAACCCGGAAACGACATCCTCGAACGGCGTGAAGACGAAGAAATGGCGGTCCGATAACGATGGAATAGGAGTAACTTTCGCTTCGGAGGGCAGGACGAGCATGTACCGGTGCGGGGAGCGGAAATGGTTCAAGTCTATGAGGTTTGAGGTGGAGACGACGGCGCCGCTGATTTGTGCCCAGGCCCCCTCAGGAAGAGCCTCGAAACGGGCGTACGCTTGGGTATTTACAGTTGCATGTATCTTCGTTCCCTGAGATATAGTAAAATTTAGTGGCAGAAAACATCGACAGGAACTACAAAGTTGGACATACGAGAGGAATAAAGAGAACGGGATATTTACTCACTTCCTCGTCAACCAGAATGAAATCCAGCGTCGGCATGAAGGACGTGTCCATCCCCTCGACCCTCCGGAAAACCTTAACCTTCATTGTCACGGGTTTTCGATTGACGGAGGGGTTTATCAGAGATGCTAATCTGGAATGCATTCTCGTAAGGGTTCCCTTTTTCTTCTTCGGTTGTCTAGAAAAGCAAGGGAAGACAAAGAGAGAATACTTAAACTAAAAAGATATAGGATGGTGAAAAGGTGCGTAAATGGTTGCGTTGTTTGAGGGAGAGAAGTTACTGACGTCTTTAATGGGTAGTTGCGTTTTTACACGCCACAATATTCATCATTGCTATTGTAGACTGTTGACATGACTATATTGGCGCACGTGTAAGACGGTTGAAGATTTGTTTGCTCGAAGATAATTTACATGAAATCATTCATTACTTTATAATTAAACCACCATAGAAACAACCTAGCCTAGTGGACGGTTGTCCGGTATCCATCAAATCAGTTTATTTATGATAAAATTGGAGATAGGAAGATGAGTTAAGTGAGAGTGTAAGCCATATCTATACTTAATCTTTCAACTAATTCAGTTCAAAGTAAAACTTGCAGAGGGGATTAACTCATATATTACACACCAATAATTAATATATTGTTCACACGTTAGCTACATCTGAATTGCCAATAAACTCCTCGTAGCAGTCCATCGCATATATAGCACGAAACGAGTCGACGTCTTTGTCGGTCAACTGACCCATGGTTTCCACATCAACTCCCGCCGCATGCATCTCTAGGAATTTCATTGCGCACGGTCCACAGTCGCCACTCCTAATGTTCTGGTATAGACCATCGGATCTGATCCAGGTGTACGCAGCCGTGGAGATGGAGTCACCTACAGCCGCTGGCAAGTATCGCTTCAAAACCCAGGGCAATGATTGGAGCACAGGTTCCATATATGCCGCAACTTCGGAGTCCGTCTCCGCGAAGGTGGTGTATGAGTCGTAAATCTCAATGCTTGCGAGGGGGAGATTGATTACAAGACCCACCCAATGTGTGTTTCTCCAGTTCATTGGTGTGTACACACGGTCAACGTCCTTGACAAATAGCGACTTCAATATCTTGCCTGATCGACCGCCTCTCCCGGTAACCAATCTTTCAACAGCTGGTGACCAATCGCACCTATCCTTAACCTCCGCTCGCTTGAAAACAGGATAGCCTGTTACGAGGTAATGCGTGAACCACGGGTCCACGAAGACTGCTCTCTCGTTCAGTAAAAATTCCCCTCGTCGACGAAGTATCAGATCCGTTAACACCTGCATATGCTGCAGTGGAAAGTAAAAACCGGTCATACTACAGCAATACACCGACGAGAACAGCTAAACATCAGTTTGCGTACGCTTGTGTTGAGCCAATGTGAACGCTTTCCAATGTCGAGGAAGAATCCGTTCGTCACCTCCTGACCAGTGACGATATGGAATGATCTGCCATGTTTAGTGCAGCTAGTGAGTGAAACTCCAGAAAATAAGGTCAAATTCCCAAACTAATCACACGTACCGATCTTTCGCCTTCGCCAGAGTTGATCTGAATGTCTTCCACACCTTCTTGTCCAGCGTTTGTAGCGGGGCATACGCGGTTTTCTCGCGACTTGCAAATAGACCTTTCACCACTGGATGAACGCCGGTGTAATCTCCTCTTATTTTGTTCGACTTGTATGGTACCCGCTTTCGGCCACGACCTATCGCCGGCTGTAGCGGAGACTGATCCGGGGATCCATCTGCTGTTTCCTCAGGGGGTGTACTATACTCTGGAGAGTGGACATCATCTCTTACATTGGTAGGACCACTATCCTGATGCTCACCCCCACGGTAAACAACAAGCTGGAGCGTACTCGGCGTGGAGACATCGACGTTGCTAACCCGATCTAATCCATGGTCATTGTCCCCCTGCATCCACAGCAAGTAAGCAATCCCCAACATATGAACCCATACTGTTTATCGTCTACGCTATACGGAAACAGTGTACGTAAATGTCAAACGGTATACGGTTGACGGGGAAAGAGAATTGTGTATGCAAAGCATACGGTATACGGTGGACGGGGTACGAGAAAGGTGTACGCTCACCCTACGGTAGTGTACGGTGTACGAGAAAGGTGTTGGCTCAGCCTACGGTATACGGTGGACGGGGTACGAGAATGGTGTACGCTAAGCCTACGGTATACGGTATACGGTGTACGGGGTACGATAATGTTGTACATCTATGTGTAAAGAAAATGCTTACTGGTTTGGATGACTGCTCATCGGCGTCCTCCTCCGGCTGATCGTCCGCGTTGAAAGCGGGAATCTTTACATCACTTTCGGGATCCGGTACGCCTGGACGGGCGTAGCTTTCGTCCAATCGCGTTGGAGGACTACTGCCTAAACCCATGTCATCATAGGTGTTCAAATCTTCATCACGAAGATTAGGCACATCGAACTCTAGCTTCCGTTTCTTTCTCCCGATGGGATTGCCGCGTGCTGCGTCATCTTGTTTCTCAAGAGAAGGGAGCTCTACACTCCCAATCTCCGCGTTCTCCTTTCTCTTAAGCCGAGTGGACCTCCTGAGAGTTGTGCCTGTCCTCTCTCTGGCTTTTTCTTTGCCCTCTTTTTCTTTCCCCTTCCTCTTTCGCGGTGCGCTTTCCTTTTTCGTTTCCCTCTCCCTTCCCTTTTCTTTGCAATCGCTTCGTTGTCGCTTCCCTTTGTCGATATAGTCCACCAGTTCTTCCTTCAGACTGCGAAATTGAACACTAAACCAATCTTTCAGGTCCTCCACGACGTCTGCAATATTCACCCCTCCTCCTACATTCTCGTGCTTCGACTCTCTTTCAGAGGACCTAGGTACTCTAGGTTCTGGATTCTCTCTCTGAGTCCTCTGTTTCGGAATCCTCGTAGTTTTCGATGCAGCAGCAGGACGTGTTTCTCGTCCTCCTCTCAAGGTTTCACCTTCGGTTTCTACAGAGTCAGGAAGAGTGGATGACTCTCCACCAACGAATTCAGCTAGTTCGAACACATGTCCTTCGCGCATCAACTCAACCATGTGATCGACTTCCTCGTCCTCAACTTCATCATCCCATTCCAAGTCTGCGTTGGCCTCGTCTGTGACTTCCACTTCCACGGTGAGCTGTTAATACGACCAAAATGTGAGTTAAATTACGACCCCAAAACAAAATTTTGCCTACACCTTGACAACCTAAGGCACACAAACGCAACGTAACCTCAAACTATAATAACTAACCAACACCGATACCTACCTCCGGGTTGGCCTCTACGCCTAGGATGTCCTCAGCTTGCAAGAGAGTGATTGCCCGGTGACACGCAGTTGGCTCCTCTATAAATGTTGCTGTCTTTGTGTGCTCTGGGATTTTCTCTAGTAGAAGTGGGATGGCCTCCAAAGCTATCAGCTGCAGTGCCAGTGGGAAACCGTAGCATGCTGAAGTTTGCTGTCTCAACCTTTTCTTCAGTTCTGTTAGGGGAACTGGATTTTTTGGGGACAACGGTTCTGGTCCGAAACGGGATAGGGTTAGGATGAATGATAACCTACCCCATGGGAATTTTAGGAAAGATTGTACATCTTCAAGCATATCCACGTACGTCGGTGTGATATTCTGTGACTTCTTCGTAAGCAAGACACCTTCCACAAGAATGATCAGTGCTAGAGGCAAGCGCTTACGATCATCAATGTTTCCGTCCTTCAACTTCTGCAATGCACCTTCGACGGTCAGTTTTCTACAATCCGGCCCAAATAGGTCTTTCCACGTACTAGACCGTTCTCTCGACACCACGGGGTTTAGGGAGTGTCCGTCAGGGATTTTAGAGCATATCAACCCTGTAACTCGTTCGAATTCCCGGATTGAGAACCTTATTGGCTTCCCTCCAAACACTGACCACAACTCGTATTTCTTCTTCGTTATCAACTGCCTCGCGAGTAATGAGTGGATGAGTTTCCCAGAGTTATGACATCTAACGACAGGCAACATGAAAAGCTGTCTAAACTGGGATCCGAGAAGAGTTTCCAGGTCCTCTGTTCCAGCCAATGCCTCCGCCACGCTCCCAATCACCCTGGCTTTCGAATATATGTTCAGCCTCTCTGGGTCTGGATAACAATCCACCGCGAAAACCCTCGATGGGAGTTTTTCTTCCACACTCGATTCCGGGACATCGTTCAATCCACCGGCATCGGTTCCTGCGATGACATTTAATTTCAAAATTTTGCCTTCATAACTTCAATCAAGTAAGGGAACTTCCAATTATCCCACAATAAACTCAAATCCCCCACAAAATATAAAATAATAACCTAGTTATCATTTTAAATATCATTCTTCCACCAACCTTAACAACTTACTATATTTAAACATGCCTCAAATCATCTAATCCCATTGCAATTAGGAAATTTTGGCAGAAGCACTTACTTTCCCCGGAATCCATCCCCGCTGGATGCGTCGATGTGGATGGAGCGTCCTCTTCGTTCTCCCCACTTCTCAATCTACGGCGGCTTCCTTCGTTTATACCAACCGGCTCCTTCAGTTTATCTACTCCTCGCTTCCTGGATCTCCGGTTCACCATTCCGAAATACTATGGCCTCTCTGGTTTTGTAATTTCGAAAGGTATCCGTTACAGGACTCGTTTTTTTGCAGGTTATCTCTCTGTAACTCGCATGGGGTTTCTTCAAGAACAGATCTGACTTCGCTCGACTTGGGGAATTTCAAATTTTTGGTAATTTTTTTTTTAACCGGAAATTACAGCCCGGATAAAACGGGCGCCGGTTGAGTGCCAAAACCGCTTCGCAAATCAACGAGTCATCAGCAAACGTGGCATTCGCCGCCAGGTCACTCCAATGGCATCAGCCGTAATTTCGTAGCATCCACAAGGTTCTCTATGAATTTTCGCACGCGGGGTCCACAGAAGTTGCCTCTTCTCCCAGTTATAAACTTGACGTTGCCTGATTCTACAATTATAAACATAAAAACGTCCTACTTTGCTAAAAAACCCATTAAAAACTTGCATTTGCCTCTTTTCCCAATTAGCATCTTAAAAACGTCCTACTTCACAAATTTTTCCTATTTTTTTTCCCCTGCGTTGTAGATGCTGATTGTCTGAAAAAAACAAATTGCGGTCGTCCTCTCCATATCTCTCTGCAAAATCTTGTCTTTGCCAATTCTGTGCAGAGGAACAATGAGCGTGGCATCGTCCGAGGAATCTCCCATTTCAGCTCAGCGGATCGATTCGTTCAACGGCGAGCAGAGAGTCTACTTCGTCCCGTTGAGGTATCTCCTCTCCCCCCTCTATCTATCGCATCATTCTCTATTTCGTCTCCTCCTTCTTCATTTTGATTGGAATATTCGGCGAATCTGAATCGCATCCGAGTCACTTGGGAGCTTGATTCGAATCTTTTAGAAGTATAAACATTGATTTGATCTAAGCGATTATGGAGCTTATGGATCCTTTTTCGGATGCATTGGTGATGGATATTGTAAACCTTCTCCTTGTTTTTTTTGAGCTTATTGCGATGTGTTTGTCTCCACAGCTAGCGGAAGAATCAAATGAATGCGATTTGGATTCACTATATGGTTTTATGTTTCGAGATTTGCTTATTAACACAAATGGAAGAATCAAATCAGATGATTATAAGTACTCAATCCAATGTTTTTAGAAAATCATTTCAGTTAATCAACGCGATATTTAAACTTGAATCTCAGGTGGTGGAAAGATGCGCAAGATTCAACGCCTTCTGAATCAGTTGAAAATAGGGAGGTCTTGTATACAGCATCAACTGGGTCGTCTTATGGAGGTCCAATGAAGTTGATAAACAACATCTTTAATTCCGATATTTTGTTTGATCTGAGGAGAGAAGGAGATGCACCGAATGGTGAAACGGGAGAAGCAAGTGTATCAGGCAGGGACTTTGCTTTGGTCTCAAGTGATATGTGGCTGCAGGCACTGAAATGGTAAGTGTTAGTTTCCTCTGTACATATCTGATGGTGCCTTCTAGACTGACCTGAGTCAATCGGTCACTTTCCAATTGAACTAAAATCTTTAATCATGGTACCATAACCATTATATTCTTGCAATGTAGTTGATAACTTTTGTCTACATGCTTGGGTTTCCTTTTCCTGTACACTATACCTCCTTAAAAAACGAAGGTGATTTTCTTAATTTTTGTTTCTATTTCTTCTTGGTTCCCAGGCATCATGATGATAAAAATACTGAGAGAGGCGTCAAAAGTTTCTCGTCTGGAGGAGTTGACAGAGGTGATGTTTATCCAGTACAACTCAGGCTCAGCATTTTGCAGGAAACAAATTCATTGGCGGTTAAAATTTGCAAAAAGGTATCTTCAAACTTACAGCCTTTGTTGGTGCCGCAGTTTCTTGCTTCTATGCAAGTGCAGTGATCAGCTTCCCTCTTTTAAGATGATAAAACCTAAATGGGATTCTTTTTCATTGGGACCTGGTTGCCTTGGAAACAATGTTTCATAATTGAAAATTGCATACCAGATGAGACATTACATAACTATAGGTTTGTAGCTCTGCCGCCCTTGTGTATAGACGTCTCTTGACATGAAACTTGAGAAGGAAATAGTTGAACCGAGAAACCATTATGAAGCTGAATTTCCTGCTAGAATGTAGCTACCTATCTTGAAACTTACTGTTTTACAGTAGTTCAAGATGTCCTGTACAGTTCTTCTATATGTTTCTCTAGTTCAGTGCGGCTGTTGTCATCTACAGGATATTACTTCTAAACTTCGAACTTCATCGTCCAATGAAGATTCAAGCTTGAACCATATTAGAACCGTCTTAGCTTTTTGTTCTTCCTATCTGCAGATATTTGCTTAGTTTCTCTATTGTTGTTGTTGTTTCTGGTTCCAAATCTTATGTCTTTCCTCATGCAGGACAATTCAGTTGAGTGCTTCAGAAGAGCATGCAAGATATTCAGTTTGGATTCTGAGCAGGTAATGTGTTCCATGTATGATCTTTTACCTACTATATATACACAATATGTGGTACCGAAATTTCTGATATGTATTCCTGCAATTACAAATTATACCGGTGCTTTTGGTTCTGTAGTTGCGCATTTGGGACATTTCTGGCCAAACTACCTTGTTTTTCGAAAGTGATGTGAGCAATTCCAAGGATTGTCAACAACAAACAGATCAGGAAGTAAGTGTGACGCTGTTTGAGTGAATTTGGATATTGTGTCATAGTATGTTACAAGTAAATTTCTTTCGCTTTATTTCAGACTTGCCTTCCCTTTTCCTTTTATGCTATTTTTTATGCTGTATTTCTTATCCATCATTACTTTTGGTCGAAAAGATACTCCTAGAGCTGCAGATTTATGGGTTATCAGACTCCATCAAATTGAAGGACTCGAAAAAGGAAGATGGTTCCACACAGCAAACCAATGGGATTACCAACGGCAGCAATGGTGGCACAACGTTCAGATTTGGACGGAGTAATTCTTTGAGCTTTTTGGGAAAAGCTGGAGAAGCTGGAACTTTGGGGTTGACAGGCTTGCAGAATCTAGGAAATACTTGTTTCATGAACAGTTCCCTGCAGTGCTTGGCTCACACACCAAAGCTTGTTGACTTCTTTCTTGGAGAGTACAGTAAAGAAATAAATCTTGACAACCCATTGGGAATGAAAGTATGTAAATCTATGGCTTGCTGTATAAATAAATTTTATCTGCCCTGGCTGATTAGTTTGTTCTTCTGCTTCTTGGTTAGGCTCACCGATCAAATTTTCTTCTGGCAGGGGGAGATCGCCTTAGCTTTTGGTGACCTATTAAGGAGTTTGTGGGCTCCAGGTGCATCAACAATTGCGCCAAGGACATTTAAAGCAAAACTTGCTCGATTTGCTCCGCAGTTTAGTGGCTTTAATCAGCATGATTCGCAGGTCAGGGAAAACACTTCAGTTTATAGAATCTGGACTAAGTGAGCCATCCTGATGTTTTTTCCTGTCTCTCAGCATTAAAACCGCATATACTGGGATATTCCATTCATGTGTTTCAGGTTTCTTGATTTGGTTGCAGGAACTTCTAGCTTTCTTGCTGGATGGACTTCACGAGGACTTAAACCGTGTAAAGAACAAGCCTTACGTGGAAGCAAAAGATGGAGATGGCCGTCCAGACGACGAAGTGGCTGATGAATATTGGCGAAATCACGTGGCTCGCAATGATTCAATTATTGTTGATGTGTGCCAAGTAATTATCTTCAGGTTTTTAAATTGTTTATATACCTCTGCCGACAATCACTCTGAGGATTCGGTTTGACTTGCACGTTAGAAAACTTTAAATTTGACCTCTGCTTGAAAATGTCCGATGGCTCAAGCGGTATAGCATTCTGGTATCCAAGTCTTAGGTTTTAGGTATCATTTTTATCTAAGGTGCATATGTTTGAAATTTCTTTGGTCAGTTGGTCACTGCAACTTTACCTTCTTATTTGAAGTTCTGTTTACATAATACTTCTTTGTTCTTAAGGATGATATTACTTTATTGATAAACCGTGTCAATATTAGATTGTTCACTGGACGCAACTGTTTTTTTTTTATTTTTAAGAATTGCTTTGCGTTTCATATGCTCTTTGCACTTCAACCATCCTAGATATCCTCATCTTCTTTGGTTCAGTGCATTTGCTAAGAAAAGATCTTGATATCGTCGATCACTAAGACAATATGCATTTCTGATTGCAGGGTCAATACAAGTCAACATTAGTTTGTCCTATTTGCAAAAAGGTTTCTGTTATGTTTGATCCGTTCATGTACCTATCACTACCTTTGCCATGCACTTCTATGCGAACAATGGATTTAACAGTCATGAGCGCCGATGGGGTTAGTCTTCCTGTTTCATTGACTGTCAACGTTCCTAAGTTTGGAAAATTTGAAGATCTTCAGAAGGCGCTTGTCACTGCCTGCTCTTTACCAGAGGATGAGACGTTACTGGTTGCTGAGGTATGTTTCGATATCGTATATGCTATATTTGATGCCATGAATATCATTATGGTGCTTAGGTGACACATATGTTAACACATGCAATGGAAGTTCTCTTAATTTGGTCTTCACTTGTTTAGGTATTCAACAATCAGATTATTCGCTTACTGGAGGACCCTACTGATTCATTAACCTTGATCAGAGATGGTGACAAACTTGTCATATATCGGTTAAAGAAAGATGCAAACAATTCTCCTTTGATTGTGTTTATGCATCAGAAGCTGGAAGAGTAAGTATGCATAGTCTTCAAATGTTAAGTAAGGTTCTTATTAGGCCTAGTTCTTATCAGTGCAAATTTCCTTTAGCCCCGCTTTTGTTGACTAGTGGTTATGGACATTGTCCTATTTGTTTATGTTGGGCCAGCAACATTAATTAAGAGTTCACTACATGCACTTTCCGCAGCAATCAATATCTATAGCTCTTGCCTTTATATAATGTATCTCTAACATGCCATGCCATTGTTCAATTAATAATTGGTACTGCAGTTTAACCACCGTTCAGTAGTGTGGGTACCAAATAGCTAAACGTTTCAATGTTTTTCAGGCAATTTATCAATGGGAAATCAATCCCAGATTGGAAGGCATTTGGAATCCCATTGGTCTCAAGGCTTTCTGATGTCGAGAATGGATCTGATGTTGAGAACCTGTACCTGAAATTGCTTAGTTCATTTAAGATGCCTACTGAATTCTTCACAGATAATCTTGAAAATTCGGCTGAAGAAGAAGCTACCGATAAAGCAGGTACCGAGGCTATTGATAAAGCAGATACCGAGGCTACTGATAAAGCAGGTACCGATGATACTACTTCAGCTGAGGAAACAAATTCTACTGATGTGAAGGAGACTACTGAGTCTCTTCCAGACCCTGTGTTGAGGCTTTACCTAACCGACAACAAAGGAAGATCAATAGAGTCTGAATTACTGAAAGAAAAGCCTGTAAATATCAATACCAAGCGGCTGAATGTACTTGCACGTTGGCCAGTGAAAGATCTAGACGTTTACGATAGTTGTCTTCTGAGCTCCTTACTTGAGGTTTCCAAATCTGGAACTAGGAGACCTCAGGAAACCGTTTCGCTTTACAAATGCCTTGAAGCATTCTTGACAGAGGAGCCTCTTGGTCCTGATGACATGTGGTAAGTTGAGAATCATAACTATTTCTTGTATCTATTCTCACTATTTTGATACGTGAAATCTTATCTTTTGACAATCGTGCACGTGTTGCATTGTATTATGCTATATTTTCTGTCATTTCGTCATCAAATTTTGGATTTGTCTTGATTTTAATCAATTGTTTTGTGTCGTCTTACTTGCTCCTTACTGATCATCCGGGTTACTTTGACATTTGGTAGCTGACATGATTGAAAATCGTTTTAGGTATTGTCCTGGCTGCAAAGAGCACCGGCAAGCCATTAAAAAGCTAGACCTCTGGAGGTTGCCAGAGATCCTGGTGATTCATCTGAAGAGGTTTTCTTATAGCCGGTTTATGAAGAACAAGCTGGAGGCTTATGTGGACTTCCCGATAGATGGTCTTGATCTATCAAGTTACATTTCCTACAAGAATGGTGAGACAACTTATCGCTACATGCTCTATGCAATTAGCAATCATTATGGAGGCATGGGAGGTGGTCATTACACGGCATATGTCCACGTAAGTCAAAACACATTTATAATTTACCTGTTTCAGCGTAGTAGTACATACTATATATCTCTCAAGTCTTAAAAACATCGACTGTCACTAATTTGTGATAACAGGCTCGTAATTCCGTATATCCATGGCATTTGGGTTGCGTCTGTGGTTCTTGTGAATCTCTACTCATTTTCTTCTTTTTATTCTTCTGCAGCATGGAGGTGATAGGTGGTATGACTTTGATGATAGCCATGTCAACCCAATCGGCCAAGAAAAGATCAAGACCTCTGCTGCTTACGTTCTCTTCTATAAACGTTTAGTAGAAGACTAATGAATCAGAAGCGAAAAAACACACAAGAAAGAGGTATGTGTTGCAGTTTTGGAATCTGTTAAACGGAGGCTTATTGAAAACATCATTGGCTTGTTTCTCATTCACTACAAGATCAAGACCAAAGATCAACGCAGCTGCGTTTTGAGACTTAGAGAGAGAGAGAGAGAGAGAGAGAGAGAGAGAGAGAGAGAGAGAGAGAGAGAGAGAAGAGGAAAAACCCGAGGGGACATGTTACGGGGAATTCATTTTTATTTTTGACAAAATTGGTGTCTGATTATTTCATTAACTATACTCAAATTACTCAAGTTAGAGTAGAAGAATAGAGAAATGTCTTGTGGGATATGTTCTAATTGTTGTTTAGTTCTTGTGTTTCGGTTTGGCTCTGGACCAAGAAGATTAAAGAAAACATCTACTTTTTATTTAACTCAATTCTTTTCTTTTTGAAATAGTCTTTTTTTAACGAACATCTATTGTTTCGTTTTTTGGCACAGGAAGCTATCAAAATGTATTCTGGTTAAAGAAAGATTGTGGCGGTGGAAATAAAATACAGGTCACACTTGTAAACAGTTTGGCGAGAAGTGATAACAAACTAGTGATTTACACGGACACTTTTGTCTTTCAAACTAACAAAAAAAAGTAAAAGTACTTTGTGCTCTTAGGTGACTTTGGTGTTGGAGAAAAAACTCTTCTTTTCTTTTCTTTTTCTTTGGAAGTTTTACTTTTTATTTCTTACATAATTTTCATCTCTTCCATCATTCCACCTCTTTCTTCGTCAGTATTGCCGCCTTAGTTCTTGATTTCATCTGCTCCCTCCGACTAAAAATAGGCAGCCGCTCCGTCCGTCCCTCCGTTGAGATAAGCAGCCATCCACTCCGCTCCCTCCGACGAAATAAGCAGTTGTTCCCTCTCGTCATTTCCTTCTCCCTCCGAAACAGAGTATAAATGGTGAAATAAGCAGCCGTCCCTTCCGACAAAAATAACCAGCCGTCCCCTCTGCTCCCTCCGACGAATTAAGCAGTTGTGCCCTCCCGTCGTTTCCTTGTCCGTCTGAAGTCCCATTTACATATCTGCTAATGGGTTGTATTTGTTCATGTGAAGCTGTCCATTAGTGATTGATAATTCTTGTCCATGAGATGAAATTACATGTGTCTTCCGCTTGAGTGTTAAAAATAGTAATCATCCATAAATGGGACTTTTGCAAAATGTGTGGGTTGTACCTTCTAGCTACCCACCTATAGTGTTATGATTTGATGGGGGACAGTGCAATATTATGTACTGCAGATGGTGGATATAAACTTATTAC
Organism: Erythrophleum ivorense; assembly: GCA_026724425.1. Lineage (NCBI taxonomy): Eukaryota > Viridiplantae > Streptophyta > Magnoliopsida > Fabales > Fabaceae > Erythrophleum > Erythrophleum ivorense. The sequence goes on along the minus strand of JAIUCV010000071.1, from coordinate 7,012,420 downwards.
ATTCATAACTGTTCACACACCCCCATCCATTGTACATCATGCTTGTAAGATTGGTTATGTGTATTAATTGATGAAACTCGACCATAAATTACCGTCCATGTGAAGCTGTTCATAAGGACATCCTTCATAAGAACTGCCTTTTGGGGGTTTATACATTACGTAGTTAATATGATGTGAAGCATATCCAGACTCAGTTGTCCATAGTATGATGACCACCTTTTAGGAAGGAGGTTTTTTTTTTTTTTGGAAAACATGATCACGGTATCATTTTCAAAGCATCCACATCAGATCATCCACACGCGTGTTGTATGGATATGTTTGTATGGATGAGTTTGTATAGATAGGTTTGTATGAATGAAGTTGTATTAATTATTCAAGAGTTTAGTGAAATTTAGAATTGTGATAATTGTCTTGAATTGTATGGACACTGATCGTATGGATATTGTGTGAATATGATCGTATGGACATTGATCATATAAGACTTGAAATTTGCTACACATACCAATTCGATGGTGAGGTTTGAGTCATGCCATATCCATTCATATCCCAAAATAATTATCCAAACAAAGACGTTCAGATGGACACATGACGACGTGGATAAGACTGCGTAGATATCTAGATGTGGACATGATCGCGACTTAACCCATATTCATGTATTCCAAACTTCAACGAAACTGAAATCAGCTATATTCATCTTCTCCTCACTCCAAGAAAATAAATCCAGATACGATTTGTCTCGCATAATCTTATCGTAATAGGAGATAATATGAATTAATTTAACATCAAAACCCAAAACGTCGACCGATACCACCACCGATGAGATGGAGGCATGAAAGAAGACGATGAAAGAAGATGAGGAAAGAAAATGGAAAGTAACGGTGGAAGATGGGTTTATTTTAGGTGAGAAGATTATTATATTTTACTCATGTGGGCAAAGTTACTAAGGAGCACAAAATCCTTTTGCTTGTTATTAGATTTCAAGAGCATTTTATTGTAATTTTCTCATAACAAACCAACCGATTTTGTAAATTTTTAATTAATTAAATAAATTTTGTAATTACCACACCAAAAATATACGAGTCTGCAACTACCACATACCTATGAATTGTGACTGTTAGCAACGGAGAGGACGAAGTGAGTGTTCTCTTGGCGTTGCTCAACCACCCAATGGATCTACCTACCCTTCTTCTTCCCCTATTAAACCCTAATTTTCTCTCTACCTCAACCACGGCTCGATCATGGCCTTGTACCTGTCTCCTGGAACCTTCGCTCTTCTCTTCTTCTCCCTCTCTCTTTCGCTTTACTGCAGCATCGACCCATTCAAGCACTGCGCTATCTCCGATTTTCCCAATTTCGTCGCTCATGAGGTCGTCGCTCCACGTCCCGACGAGGTTCTGTGGGAGAGAGATTCACTGAATTCGCTTCAGAAATCGGAGATTCTGTTTGAAAACCAAGTCCAGGGTCCCGAGAGCGTCGCATTTGATCCGTTAGGACGCGGTCCGTACACAGGCGTCGCTGATGGTAGGGTCTTGTTCTGGGATGGCGAGAAGTGGACTGATTTCGCTTACACCTCGAAGAATCGGTGAGTGGAAAGAAATGGACTCGATGAAACAAGTTCACTTGACGGATTTCAACTCTTTCTTACTTGTTATGCTTGTAACATTTGTAGGTCGGAGATTTGTGATCCGAAGCCGTCTGCTCTGAGCTACCTGAGGAATGAACATATATGTGGGCGTCCTCTGGGACTCCGTTTCGATAAGAGAACCGGCGATTTGTACATCGCCGACGCCTACATGGGACTGTTGAAAGTGGGTCCTGAAGGTGGCTTGGCAATGCCGCTTGTAACTGAGGCTGAGGGCGTGCCATTGGGGTTTACCAACGACCTTGACATTGATGAAGATGGAACTGTTTATTTTACTGATAGCAGCATCAATTACCAGAGGAGGTATGTTTTTCTCTATTCCTTTTTCCGGTTTCTCTTTTGAGGTTGTTTGCGTTCATAGAGTAGCTTAGCTGAATTTTACCTGGAAAAGTTTAAGATATATGGTAATTGCACGGTGTGAGGCTAAAGATGTTGGTCAGTTGGATTCTACAAAACTAAGGAGGATGCTTCATTTGAATTTGAGCTAGTCTCAGTGTTTGTTGCTTAGCTTGGATAGTACGCCATAGTTCTTATATCCTGGAATAGGGCTCTCTTTTGCATTGTGATAAGAACATTCACTAGATTGAAGTGGGCATGTGAAAGGATTTGGTGAGGAATGTGTGGATGTTGCTGGTTATTTATGTGTGGTCTGGTCTCTCTAGCTCTACAAGCTGTAACTAATAAACTCATCATTCTTGGATGTTTACCAAATCTGGCTCTGATTTTTTTATCTGTGATTTGTGTCAGGAACTTCTTGCAGCTCGTTTTCTCTGGAGACAATAGTGGGAGAGTTCTAAAGTATGATCCAGTAGCAAAGAAAGCTGTTGTTCTTGTCTCAAATCTCCAGTTCCCAAATGGTGTGTCTATCAGCAAAGACGGTTCTTTCTTTGTATTCTGTGAGGGAGATATTGGAAGGTGAGTAGCAGTAATTCTGCTTCGAAATCTTTGATGTTATGACCACTGTAAATACAATTAGTTGCCTCACTAGTAGACCAAAGAATAGGATAAGCCTTTATAACTGACTGACTGATGAAAATTGAAAATATATGTTTGTGTGTATGCATCAAAGGATTCATTTCTTTGTAGCATTGAAGGGTTCAGTGGATCCATTACAACGAAATAATCGTTTTTCTTTTGTTTGGATGCAGCCTACGAAGATACTGGTTAAAAGGTGAGAAAGCAGGAACTTCAGATGTGTTTGCGATGTTACCAGGGCATCCAGATAACGTAAGGATAAACAAAAACGGTGAATTTTGGGTGGCGCTTCATTGCAAGCGCAACTATTACTCATACGTAATGGCAAGATACCCTAAGCTAAGGATGTTCATACTGAAACTCCCAATCACCGCAAGAACACACTACTTGTTCCAGATCGGTATGAGGCCGCACGGGTTGGTGGTTAAGTATAGCCCTGAAGGGAAGCTTATGAAGGTATTGGAAGATAGTGATGGGAAAGTTGTGAGATCAGTGAGTGAAGTTGAAGAAAAAGATGGGAAGCTTTGGATGGGGAGTGTGTTGATGAACTTTGTTGCTGTCTATGATCTCTAATTTCTTGACCTATACGTAAATTTAGCATAGAGTCAGGCTCATGCTAAATCAAATGCGTCTGAAGAAGAAGGTTTAAAAATCCAAATAATCTGAAGGGAGATCGAATTATTCCGACAAAAACCGAACAATGTTGATCATCTTGTAACAAGCAAAAGATAAGACAAACCAAAATTTGTTTGAACTACTTTAATATCGGAAAAACCAAAACCAGAATTTGTTTGTGACGAACTGAGCAAAACCTGCGTCAAGATTATATCAAATTCACTGAAATCAAACATAATTACAAATGGTTTTATTTGATTTCATTTTCAGTTTCTATCAAACCACAAACCGAAATAACCGCTTTTGTTCTTATTGTTCTACTTACCGGTTCGATCAGTTAAACCGGTTCGATCAGTTAAACCGGTCAATGGTCTCCGTCGAGCTCTTCAGGCGGAGAATAATTGGGTTAAATATTAACTTCCTAAACTTTACAGCTTCTTTCATACGTTTTAAGGAAAACGAGGGATTCAATTAAAACTTCTCCACAGAACATTTTCTTTTACAGAAGAGGGGTGCCATCAGTGTACACGGCGACCGTTTCTTCTTCTTCTTCGTCTTCGCATTAATCGCTTGTAGCCGGAAAAATTCGCTGGAGGAGAAGCAAGGGTTCGGTTTCGTTTCTCCTATTCTCTTCTTCTCTTTAATTTTGTGAAATGGACATAACCCTAAATTAGAAGCCTCTGCCTCGAGAAAATAGTTTGTTGGATTCTGTTGATCTCGACTGTTACTAGGGTTTATGCATGCTTCCACTTCATTCGATCACTAGTCTTCGTTAATTCCGAATTCTTATTTGTGGTTTGCTGCAGCATTGTGCTCTTTGGTAGTCGAAGTCTCGAGACGGGCAAATGGTGAGTTGAAATTGCGTTTTCTTTCTCCCATTGATTTGTTTGCTTCTCGAGAAATCATGGCACATAATTTTATCCTCGACTGATATTTTCTCCTTGAGAGAAAGAAGGTTTATAGGTATGAACTATGGAGTATGTGGGCTAATAAAAGATAGTATCTATTGTACTTGAATTGCAGTCGGATATTAGGAAGTGGTTTATGAAAGCCCATGAAAAGGGAAATGGAAATGCTCCGAAAGCTACATCTTCCCAGACAGGTGCTGCTGTGACGAATGCTATAGAGACTGCACCCAGAAAATCAGAGCAGGTGAGGTTTCTGCTCTATATGTATAGTATGGTGTATTTTAGTAAAACACTGAAGTAGGTACTGTAAGCAAGATGAAAGTTAGTAACACTTCCTTTGTGACGTATTGCCCATTGTCAATGTATTATGTGAGGTTGCATGAAATTTGATACACATATTGTTTGTTTCCAGAGCCACTTTAGAGCGAGTTTTATGCGATACAAATATGCTAATTTCTCTCATAATCATATAGATTTGGTTTGTTTACTGGAATCAGTGATCTTTCTGTTAAACACTTGGAGCTGATTGACAGGCTAGTGAAGACCTGGAAACTGCTGCTAGGAAAAAAACGAGCAAGTATTTTGCTAAAGAAAAAGCAAAAGCTAAAGATGAGAAAGAGGTAGAAGAAATTCCTGCCAAGAGGAAACTTAAGGCTGATTCTGATGATTTAGTCAAGCCCCGTCCAAGAAAAGTTGTCAAGGTTAATGATGACGATGATGATTTTGAGGTACCTAGTTCAAGGAAGACTCGTGATAGCACTCCCAGCAAAAAACTAAAGTCTGGGTCAGGCAGAGGAATCGCAAGTAAAACTGCTGACATTGACGAGGAAGATGATGGTGAAGAAGCCCAAGAAAAGGAGACTCCTCTAAAATCAGGCAGAAGAGGCCGTGGCGGTAGAGCTGCATCAGGGGCCTCAACTGGTGGAAGGGGTAGAGGTGGAGGGCGAGGTGGGTTTATGAATTTTGGTGAAAGGAAAGACCCACCGCATAAAGGAGAAAAGGTCAGTACTTTGCTTGACCGAGAATCTTTTCTTAGCTTGACTATTATCCAGGGTCTTATTGTTTTGCTGACCTATCTCTGTTTTTCAGGAAGTTCCTGAAGGCTCCCCTGATTGCTTAGCTGGATCTACCTTTGTAATTAGTGGAACACTTGATAGGTATTTCCTTGTCTCATACTTCTTGCTTTTTCCCACATTTGTTTTTTTGTGTTACAGTTTCTTGTACCCTCTTGACATTGCAGTTTAGAAAGAGAAGAAGCGGAAGATCTGATAAAGCGGCATGGTGGACGTGTTACAGGCTCTGTTAGCAAGAAAACGGTCTTTCTTCATACCTTTTATTTTATTTTTCTGTTGAATTGAAGGTAATGGCATAAAGTTACAATCCTTGTTTGCAGACTTACCTTTTGTGTGATGAAGACATCGGCGGAAGGAAATCCGAAAAAGCTAAAGAGCTGGGGTGTGTACTTCTTGATTGCATATAATTACAGTACATTTTTAGGTGTTTTTGGTCTTCTAGCATCCTGACTTATAATATTTTTGTTCAGCACTAAGTTCCTTACAGAGGATGGCCTTTTTGACATGATCCGTTCTTCTAAACCTGTCAAGAAATCTCTACCTGAAAAGACAAACAAAGGCACCGAAAAAGTCAGTGCACCGCCAAAGATTAGTCCTCCGAAAGAAGAGACAATAGGTATGAACTGTACTGCTATATACTTTGGGTCTTTGTGTCTTTAGCTTACTAACTGTTTCCAAACATTGCTAAGTTGGCGTCAATAAACGCTTGTGCCATTGTTGCCATTTTCTCAGTTTTCCTTACTGTTAATAGTAATCAAATATATTTATAGGCAAACCTTTGGCAAAAAAAAGTTCACCCGAGAAGGTTCCCCCACATTCTTCCCCGGCAAAGGGAAAAAAGAAGATTATCCAGACTTCCTTACCGTGGACGGAAAAATACAGACCGAAGGTTCCAAATGAGATTGTTGGGAATCAGTCAATGGTATGTGATAAAATGATGGATCCTTTATCAAATTTCAGGTTAATGATTGTTAAAAAAACTACTGTATGTTGCTTTTTGTCCACTGACATGAAAATGATGGATCCTTTATCAAATCAATTTCAGGTTACTCAGCTTCACAACTGGCTGTCCCATTGGCATGATCAGTTTGGAGGTGCTGGAAGTAAAGGAAAGGGGAAAAAATTAAATGATGCTGGTGCGAAGAAGGCTGTACTTTTGAGCGGAACACCTGGTATTGGTAAAACAACATCAGCAAAGTTGGTTAGTCAGATGCTTGGTTTCCAGGCAGTTGAGGTTAGCTCATTTTTATTTTTTAATTACGTTGGTTAATGATCAATTTCTTGCACATTTCTTGCTTGAAAATATACTTTTTACTCTCTATTTAGGTCAATGCTAGTGACAGTCGTGGAAAGGCGGACTCGAAGATTGCCAAAGGAATTGGTGGTAGCAATGCTAATACTGTAAAGGAACTTGTCAATAACGAAGCCATGGCTGCTAACATGAATATGTATGTTGGTGATTGTTTTTATTCCCCCTAATGTTGGTAGCTGGTCATAAATGCTTGTATTCTTTTCTTGACTTGGAGGAAGATTTGATCTTCAGGTCATCAAAGCCCCCGAAGACTGTTCTAATCATGGATGAAGTAGATGGAATGTCTGCAGGTGACAGGGGAGGTGTTGCTGATCTTATTGCTAGTATTAAAATATCAAAGATTCCTATCATCTGCATTTGTAATGACCGATACAGTCAGAAACTGAAGAGTTTAGTAAACTACTGTCTGCCCCTCAATTTCCGGAAACCCACGAAACAACAGGTTGGATTTATATGATTGTATTTTTCCTTTCTGCATTTTCTTTTGATAGGATTATGGACAGGATTTCATGCAATGGACCAATAGTGGTCTATTTGGCATATTTGTTTTGTACCATTATTACTCCTAGAGCTCGGAGTTAACTTTTTCTATTTATTCACATGAGATTAGCAGTTGACAAGAAGTACTCCTTTTCTACTTAGAAGATGGGAGTATTGTGGGAATACCTCAAGTTTCACACCTGCTTAGTAGTCCACCTTTCATTATAGGCTCCTATGTTCTTAAAAGAAAATCTAAGAACTTCCAGTTGCACTGAGGATCTAGATGGTCGTATATCCTCTGTTTTATTTTTAGAAGTGTCTATTCTCTTATGAACTCAACTTGTCTTTCATTACAGATGGCAAAAAGGCTGACACATATTGCGAAGTCCGAAGGCCTTGAAGTTAATAATGTAAGATTCTGCACTTGTTTTTGTTTTTACTTTAACTAGTTTCTGGTTGTCAATGCTAGCCAATTACATATAATCTCACATCCGGTTGGGACTATTGTTTTTGTTAAAAAATTGGTTCATGTCATGCCCCTTTTACTAATTAAACAGATGATAATAAAAGTATTAGATTTGGTGTCAAGTATGCGTCCTGCAAGGTAAAGGGATAAAACTGCCATTGCTCTTTTCCTTATAAAGCCTACTTCGGTGTTACTTGATCTCTTTGATTCTATGTTCTGAAGTCCTTGAACTTGAATTCTGTGTTGTCTGTGTCCACTCGTCCTGTATTCTAGTACTTCAGCTTGTTTCATGGTGCGTTATGCGTTACCAGTTTGTCCCCTGCACATCACATATCTTTCTTTTTTTGTCAGATTGCCCTGGAGGAACTCGCTGAGAGAGTGAATGGTGACATACGGTTGGCCGTAAACCAGCTCCAATATATGAGCCTGTCCATGTCAGTCATCAAGTACGATGATATCAGGCAGCGCCTGCTAAGCAGTGCAAAGGATGAAGATATTTCCCCTTTCACAGCTGTTGACAAGTAATGTCTCAAGTCGTTTAGTTTAGTTTATCGGTGCACGTAGTAGTGTATATTGAAAGCTCTCTAACTGTTTGGCATTTTCAAATTGTCTGAAGTTAACTCGTATAGCTGCTATTCTATGAATAAGTTATGCCCTTGTTTTGTAGTAGAACGTACATTTTTAAGTACTCTGGAGATTCCACTATGGCTTAACTGTTAATGATATACTTCCAGGTTGTTTGGTTATAATGGTGGGAAGCTGAGAATGGATGAACGGATTGACCTAAGCATGAGTGATCCTGATTTGGTTCCCCTTCTTATACAGGTCCCTTTTTGGATACTTGTTGGGTTGTTTAGTTATATCATTTGGAGCCGAAATTTTTTTCCTGTGACCTTTGACATTAGTAATTTCTAGAACTTGTAGAATCCTACATGACAATATATGGAACATTGAAATTTGTACCTCAACCACCGTTAAATTTAAAGACTATTTATTTTCGTTCCTTCTGGGCAGGAAAACTATATCAATTATAGGCCAAGTTCCACTGGTAAAGATGAGACAAAACGAATGGAGTCACTTGCCCGTGCCGCTGAATCTATTGCAGATGGAGATATTATCAACGTGCAGATTCGGAGATATAGGCAATGGCAACTCTCCCAAGCTTGCTGTGTTGCATCTTCTATACTCCCGTAAGTTGCTTCCAGTTCTTGAGAATAAGACTGGTCATTCTTTACCAAATGTGCTATTTTTTTCTCTACATGAAGTTTGTGTTGCCGATGAATATGCCTATTCCTATGCCCCAGTGTTTTTATATAGTTTCTAAACCTTAAGTAACTCTTCGATTGAGAAAAAAAATAATAAATCATAGGCTTCCACGTATGTTCATATGCGTTTTGCTTCGTATGGATTTCTGTCTCTGGTGTAGAGTTCCATGGCCAGGGGTAGAATATGATGTGCTTTCTAATACTTGAGAACTGACGTGTATTTGTTTTGTTTGAATAGAGCTGCATTGTTGCATGGATCAAGGGAGGTATTCGAGCAGGTAATGGTTTTTAAGTGAAGCTCATTACTCCATATAGATGTAACCTGGGAAGTTCTGCTATCATTCAGTGTGCCTCCCTTTTCTGATGATACGTCCACATTCCACACGATGCATTTTTCTGAATTAATTTTTGAGTCTGCAGTGCACAACCATAATCATATATTGACATATATGGTTTTGTAAAAGTCGCTTGTTTTCTAGGTATTAATATTTGAGCATGGTTACTATTGTGTATGGCTATGGTTATGGTATGAGCCTGTTTCTTCGTTTTGTATATCTGAAGCTGCCTAAAATATCCTGATTTAGATTAACCATGCATAGCTATTGACACGATTATTGCATGCAGGGAGAGCGTAATTTCAATAGATTTGGTGGGTGGCTTGGCAAGAACTCGACTGCAGGAAAAAATAGAAGGTTGCTGGAGGATCTGCATGTTCATGTCCTTGCTTCCGGTGAATCAAGCTCTGGAAGGTTGTTTTCACCTGTACAATTAGCTTGCTACTTTGATAAATCTTACACTCTGCCTATATAACTACTACCTTGCCTTTTCTCATATATCATCTGTCTTTGAAGAGTCAACTTTGTGTACCTCCTGCCTTTCTTTTTTAATTAATGTTATGTAATGATATATTTTCTTCTTCCAATTTTCTGACTATTGTCAACATTGACCACAGGGAGATTCTTCGTGTTGATTATCTTCCTCTTCTCTTGAATCGCTTGACGAGTCCACTTCAGACCCTGCCTAAGGTTTGACTTACTAGTATCTGTTACTTGTTCGTGAACTCACTATACACTTATGTTATCTGCTGCTTGATCATATATATGTGAAAATATTTACCCAGGATGAAGCTGTTTCAGAAGTTGTTGAGTTCATGAACTCCTACTCTATAAGTCAGGAGGACTTTGATACGATAATGGAGTTGGCAAAATTTAAGGTATACAAGATTTCCTTTTTCATGGGATATCTCTTCAACAGCTTCGACAATGAATCTCTTCACTAATGTATTACAATCTTTACGAATCAGGGACGTGCAAATCCATTGGAGGGTGTCCCACCTGCAGTTAAAGCAGCTTTGACTAAAAAATATAATGAGACGAGTAAAACCAGAATGGTACGTGCTGCTGACATGGTGCAGCTTCCGGGGTTGAAAAAGGCGCCAAGGAAGCGAATAGCTGCAATGCTTGAACCAACTGTTGAAAGTTTGAGGGATGAAGATGGCGAGCCGTTAGCAGAGAATGAAGAAGAAAATGAATCAGACGCTGAAGACTCAGGTACTGTGCCATCTTTGTGAACAATTATAATGATTCAAGTAACTGGTGCTGTATAATCAACGACTTAGCCTCAGAAAGATATTACAGAATTACCTTGGGTATCTAATGGGACTTGGAACTGCTTGACCAGATGAAATCCTGACTGGGTTACTCTTTTTTGCCTTTGATATTCCAGAAGAAGCAGCCAATGGAGAAAAGCTGGAGTTAAATCTAAAAAATCTTAATGCTAAAGGTCGGTCTTGTTACTCCTTTTGATCAGTTTTGTTTTCCTTTAGAAAGCCAGTCCAGTGTAAAACCAAAAGAGCTCTGAACTGCCAAAATCGTTACTCCAAATATCTCAACTCTTGGAGAATTTTACTGAGCTTCATATCGAAGTCGTTACTCAAATAGCTGAAATTTGGTTGCAGGGATCCAAGTTGAAGTTGATTTGAAAGGAGCTGGAAGCTCTGGTTCAAGAAAGGCAGCTAGTAAAGGCAGAGGTAGAGGCAAAGCAGCCGATGCGTCTACTGAAAAGAAAGCTGCAGGAAGAGGCGCTGGTGCCAAGAGAAAGAGATGAGTAGCCAATTCGTTTAGGTTCTTCAGGCAATCTTATCAACAAATATCTATCTCTCTCTGGAATGTTCACGTTCGGCTACAAAGGATTTTTTTTTTCTTTTTTTTCCTGGATTGGCCGATGAATATGTATGATGTTTCTGGAGATTAAGAGCGGATTCCAGTTTGTATTGATCGCAGAATGCCATTTGCCCTTTTGTTAAGTAATATGAAAAAAAACTATTACAAGACAAAACTTCAAAGAGTGTTGTTCGTTCATTCTAGTAGCAGATATATATAGCTCTCGATCAATGGAGGTTTTTGGTGAAGTAAAAGGTAAAAACTAGTTTCAAGAACAGAATCTTCGAAACTTGATTGGGTTGGATAACGAATTCTTGTGTTTCAAACTTATTCAACACCATATATACATATATATATCACATATTAGAAACAAGAAATTGTGTCAGCTTGGTCAAGGCTTTGATAACATAAGTAGTAACATCATCATTTGAGCAGAATTTATAGAAATTCGTAATGTGAACAACCGACAATGTGAATTTACAACAGACCAACCAACAAACAAGAGTCTACACGTTTTTCTTTTAGGTTTTTTGTTTGTTTGTTTGTTTAGTTTTGACATAATAATAACACAGAAGAAGGCGTCTCATCTCTGAAGCAGCATGGCCTTCTTTTGGTCATATATAAACCTTTCTTTATTATTGAGAATCAGAAACTCTTTTACGTTCGTTATCAATGGACCTTCTTCCTATTCTCCCACCACACTTGAAAACTTCAGACTCAGTGTATACATATATATATATATATATATCATAAACCCTGTCTCTGCAAAGGTTCAAATAAAAACAGCAGAACAAGATCTGAGCATTCTTTAGAGACATCGCAAGGTTTCATAACTTCAATCATTGAGGAACAAATACTTGATAAGCCAAGCTAAATCAGTAAATCAAGCGGGTCAAAATTTACCTTTGCCAACAAGATGCTGGCACTTTGCTTATTAGCTCGAACCAGAACTAGCCGCACATGTTCCTTTTACACCTCTTTCATTCAAAGAATGATCATCACCCGCTTCTGATCTATTATGCTCATTGGTTGGCTCAGGATTGTGATTTTCTGAGCCATTTGATACAGATGCAGTGCTCGTGGGTCTACTGTTTTCTCTCGTTTCTAGACGTTCCATCATACGGGACACAGTGGCGATGCCGGCACTGACCTCTCTTTTAACCTCAGAGCCAAGATCTGCCATGGACGTGTTGCGATTAAAAAATCTGTCTTTCCAGCTCCTTGTGTTCTTTGATATCGATTCTTTGTATCTACAATGTGCACTTAGAATCACTTAGAACTGATAGAAATCATATACAAACCAAAGCTAGCCAGGCGTAGAGATGGGTGGGATACCTCGTTGAGACGGCGTTTAGTCGAGACTTTAGGGATTCTGAAAATGATTGGAGCTCTGATGGTCCAGCTCTATCTTGATCACTTGGGGAAGATTGATTGAGAGACCTGCGTGAGGTCAAACAAAGGAAAGGCTCAGATTGGCTGCATGCAACTACACAGTAATGAAGAGACAATAAAAGGCGAGAATACCTTCTGTTTGAATCAGATGCCGAAGGAGAAACCTGGCGGGGGACGAGAAGAAGTTGCTGGCTGCATGTTCGACTGAAGAGAACCCTCGACTAAAGTATTGTTAGGAGAGAGACGAAGGTTTGTGGCTGTGTCACTCTCATCTCTCTGAGATGGAGAGGAAGGCATGGGAGGATGAGGTGGAGGAGGAGAAGCATTAGGATGCGAAGAGAAGACCATGAACTGTGGATGACCTTGACTCGATGCCCTGCTTCTGTGGCCTTCCCTTCTTGCCCCATGTCTTGCTCGTCCCATAGCAGCAGCAGCAGCCAAGTGCTGGATGATTCGTTCTTCAATCTCTGCATTGTCCACCCCAACTGGAAGCTGCAAATTAAGAAAATTTTCACAAAGACGGAGCTGTTTAGATAATTCACCAGCAAGAGAGATTGCAATCAAGTCCAAGTCGAAATGATATTAGGAGAGTCACATACATGTTGTAACTCAAAATCACCCAGAGTTGGATGACGAAATATGGTGGCATTTCTAGATGGATTGAAACGGAAATTCCTCTCTTGTTCAACAGCCTCAAGCAACTCTTGACTGTAAACAAAGAAAACACATAACTGCGGTAGGGTCTATTGAGGATGCCTCATGGTAGAGCTACCAATTAAAAACAACTAAAAGGCATTATGAGGAGACAAAAGTAACCTTGTAGGGTCTTTGAGACTAATTGATTGCCAACACATTGGGCACTGTGAACTCCTTTGACACCTGAAAAGTTGAAAAACAAATGCCACACAAACCTGATAAGCTTGCACAAACAAGAAAACATGACAGGGCTCAAAAAACAGCGGCGAATGAATGCAAGAGGCATCAAGTTTGAAGAGCTTACCACTCAAGAATGCATTGAAGATGATACTCATGCTTGCAACTAGTCAACTGCGAGAGAAGCGAGTTAGAAAAACGAAAAAACAAATGGAGAATCAATGTGAGTTAAATTAAAAAACATGAAATTTGGATACAAAACATACAGTTGATGGATCGCTTTCGCAGAAGACTTCAAGACAAATGCTACATGCGTCATCACAAGCATCTTGGATTCCTCCTTCAACAAAAGCTGCTGCTGAAGTCAAATGCCCCTCAGACGTCGTCGTATCTCCCGCTCCCTGAAATTGAATTGTCAATATTGCAAATATCCAAGAGAAATGATCACAATTCAACACGGTTTCGAATCCCAGAATTGAAAAACAACGGCATTTTCGCAAGAATTAATGCTATTATGCCTAATCAGATCAAAACAAAATTATTTGCTGCAAAATCGGAAACCAAAATCTAATGATATAATCATAACAAGCAAACTCATCGTTGTCTCAGAACAATCCAATTAATGGGATTCGATTCGATTTGATTCGATTCCCTCCAAGCACAAATGAAATTCAAACGGAAAAAGAAAACAAAAACCCTAACCTCCATGGAAATCGCGATGCTGAGCTGACGGAGATGAAAGAGATAATAAGGCTGATGAACTCGATCGAAGAAAAATCTAGGGTTGAGAGGGAAATCAAAACCCTAGATTCATGAGAGCCCGAAGATAATGGAGAGAAAAAAAGGAGAGGGAGATAGAAGAAGAAGACAAAGACTCCGCCTTTCTTTTCTTTTTTCTCTGCGCGTGGTCTCTATTGTTGACTCTCTCTCTAAATTCTCTCACTCACGACATTCATTTTTTCCTATTTTTTAAAACATATATGTTTATATTTAATTAAGACACATTAACGAGAGACAACGACCTGTGATTTAGCTGGGTCCCATTTTACGACACGTGTTTCCTTCATTCTCAGCTCTTTTTTTTTTGTCTTTTTTCTTTTTCTGTATCTACTTTCAGTTTCACTTCATCCCGACATTTTTTACTCTCTTGGTCGAGAAAAGTACGAGAAGAAAGAATGATATTATGTGATTTTATATATATATATAAAAAAAAAGAGAAACATCTGATTCATTTTCTCTAAATATTTTAAAACACTACATAAGTCAGAAGCTGGAAAGACAAAAAGCGACCAAAAAAACAAAAAAAAAAAAGATAAAACGAGTGTGAGTCGATGTTTACAGTTATACAAACTACGACGAACCCAACGAAGACTACTGATTCTGATCTTCACGAAGGGATCGAGTCTTAAAGAGACTTCTTAGACTCCAATGTAACCGAGACGATGAAGGACAATTGCTAAAATGAGCATGCATATTGCAAATATCAACCCGCCTTTCCCGAGCAACCAATTCTTTGCTTTCTTCGCTTTCTCTATCCCTGTTTGAGCCCGATCCGCCCATCGCATCTGCAAAAACATTATTTTACAAAATCAGACATGTTACTTATTACAAAAGATTGTGTTTTGCTAACTTTGCAATGTTCTGTGTACCATTTTCTCCAAGGCTTCAGGAGAAAGAGAAGCCATGGCTTCTTGAGCTTTTGCAGCATCTTCTTGAGATAGCTTCATTCCGAATTGTTCGCTCATGCTAGCCATCATTTCCGGATTCATGTTCTTAATCATAGACGTGAACATCTACCAAATATACAGAGAAATTACTGTATGAGAACATCTACAATCACATTAATGGGGTAAGATATAAACCGAAAAACTGGCCAAACCTGTCGCATCGCTGGATCTTTCATTTGGTTTCTCATCTGTTCCTGCAAGTCAGCAGGCGGAGCAGAAGGGATGCTTGCTTCGAAACCGCTTCTAGGAGCAACGGAGGAATTGCCCCAAGAGCTAGACGCACCTACAAAACTACTATTTTCCCTTGGCTCAGATGCGTATGATGTAGAAACTGGAGCGTTTGCTTTCAATGACGATGCCATGTTGAACATCCTCTCACGCTCTTCTGGTGACATCTTACCCATCATATCCGATGCAAGTTTAAGCATGTCGGGCGTGGGTGCAAACCCGTTGTTTTCTGCAGATGTTCCAGTCGGAGCGAAAGGGTTGTCTCCTTTAAACGAAGACGCTGTTTTGACCATTTTTTGAATCTCTTCAGGAGACATTTTGCCTATCATGCTCGAGGCAGTTTTGAACATGTCTGGTGACATGTCTCCAGCTTTGCCTCCGCTCAGAGAAGCAAGTGTATCGGGATCAGTTTTTGAAATGAAGTTCTGGAACGTTCTGCAGGCCAAACGAGGAACAAAAAGAAAATTTAAATTATTTAAACCGTGCATAAGTAGCAGAAAAGGGATGATTTAGTTGTAAAAACAATCTGCAAGTGATAACAAATAGATGAAACAACACATCTATCTATACAGTAGTTTGGAATAGTGTTGAACCTGATTGCTTCCGGGTCATCTCTGAGAGCCTGCAATCCATCAACATCAGTCTTTATGCCACCACTGTTGCTTTCTCGTTGTGTCCCAGTAACCTCTTTAGACTGCTTTTTATTTTCTCCAGAAGTAACATTGTTTTCTTCAGTTATTTCTTCAATCACCACACCTAATAACCAAACAAAATGGCAATTTTCAGGTGTTTCGACATTCATCGATGGAGCTAAAAGACGTCTGCAGCTAAAAATACACTATTTATTTCGAATAATTCATAAGAGAAAAGACTATACCTCTTGCTGATGTCTTGCCAGGGCCCTCAACCGCCAATCTTTCCTTAG
This sequence comes from Erythrophleum ivorense, assembly GCA_026724425.1. Classification (NCBI taxonomy): domain Eukaryota; kingdom Viridiplantae; phylum Streptophyta; class Magnoliopsida; order Fabales; family Fabaceae; genus Erythrophleum; species Erythrophleum ivorense. The sequence goes on along the minus strand of JAIUCV010000071.1, from coordinate 6,996,377 downwards.
TCTCTCTGCATATAAATAGAGATAAAAGTTAAAAGTCAAATTCTTAATAAAAAATGTCGATATCCAAACCTCTGAAACAAGCAGAACTGAAAAGGATGACATTACCATTAATAATATATAAAAATCCATACCTTAACACATCGGCAATTGTCTCATCTTCAGGGGAAACTTCAAGGGCCTTGCTTAGATCGGAGACGGCATCCTTAAAGTCAATGACCAAACATATATTCAGGACATATTTACAGTACATACACATATATTGACAAGGAATCTCAAGAAACTTCCATAAGCAACAGAGGAACTCACTTCAAACTGGCCCAAATCTCTGTAAGCTTGACCCCTTCTGTATAGGGCTTTGACATTCGTTGCATCATATGCCAAAACCTGTATTAATGTATAAATGTAAATTTATCAGAAGAATGCCGAGACAGAATTGAATAGATCTTAAAGCGCTGTATGACATCATGTGTTACATCTACCAAAAAAGAAGCCAAAAGATTGCCATCTCTCTTTTTCCTAGAAGTTGATAGCATCTACGAATTTTTAGAAAATCAAGAACATACACAAGGTGTGTACCATACCTCGGAACCTTCCTTAATGCACTCTTCATGCTGATTCGTCTTCAAATAGCATGACATTAGATTGAGCGAACAAGCCAACAAAAGTGTTCCACCTTTAGAAGATGGTATCTCCTTCAGATTGTTCTTCGCCTGAGATATGGTCCACGAGAGTTGTAAGAGAAGCAGAAAAAAAATAACCCATATTAAAGTAGAGAGAAAACTCTTCTTGGTAACAAAGAAACTGGAAAGTCAAGTTGCATGACAAGAGATACATATGCAGGCTTACACGCAAATATTTCTCTGCAGCATCACTGAAATTTCCTCGGCTATGAAGCTCATTTCCCTGCCAAAAAATAACAGTAACTGAGATCAACATCAAAGTTTAGACACCATCCATTATGATTAACAAATGACTGGAGACATAAGTTCCACTTGCTGTTGCCATTCTTTTTTTCCTTATTTAATCGTAAGGAAAGCACAATTCAATAGAAAACCCCAGATTTTATTTGGCAAACCTCTTTTATGTTTCTTTGTTTCCAACAACTTATCAACTAGGTGATGACTTGAAGAGATAAATACAAGAAATCAAAAGGTTCCCTCTCTCTAGGCAAAGCCAAGATTACCTGTTTTTTCAGCATCTGAGCTGCGTTTATTTGATAAGTAAACTGAGCATCCGCTTGGGCACGCATAGCAGCTAAATCTTCAGGAGAAGCTTTTGCCATCTTCTCGCCTATCTCGGCCATCTCCTCTGGCCGGGTATGCTTGAGCTGTTCCGCAGCTTGTTTCAAATCTTCAGGCCTCATGTTCTTCATACTCTCAGTTGCCATCTTCATCAAATCTGGATTTGACATCATCTGTAGTAACAATGGCATAAACTCATCAAACAAAACAAAACAGAGTGAAAATCACCTAGAATCGCGCTATACTGTGATAAAATATATGAAAAATGTGTCCTTTTCTCTATTTTTTTATTTTTGCTAACACATACAAGTACGAATGCCTGTCACTACAAAGTACAAACTACGTTTTGTGAATTGCTTCTCTCTGCATAATATTGCACAGGCACATTACATTCCACAAAGAATTTAGAAAAGCGACAACAAGAGCGTTAATTGAATCCAATTATAAGGGGCAATAAGCCTTGCACTCACAATCATATGGTTCACATCAACCAAATAGAAAACAATAGAAAAAGTGAAGTGACTGGATGGTCTGCCTATTCACAATCACCCCGCAAAGAGATTTTAGCCCTTAAACAGATACAATAATGGAACGATCAAACAAATTGAATGAATCGTTTCTAAGAAAAATTAATGGAAAATATAGAAACCTGCTGTTGGATCCTAGCGAAATCAGCAGGCGTCATACGGCTCATCTGATCTTGAGCTAGACGAATCATCTCAGGATCCATCATCCCGTTAAACATCTTTCTCTCGAAGCTTCGATGCACTTATCTGGGATCTGATCGGAGAAAAAAAAAGCGCAAATTCAAATCGAAACTCGCCGCCGGAACAGGATCGAGATTGAAACACGAGGGAAAATTCCGTTATTGAGAATCGGAAAATCGAGGAGAATTGTTTGCTTGCCGACGTAGTTTCCAATAGAGAGAATTTGTTGTTTAATTTATACCAATTTGCAAAATTCAATCGCTCATCAACCTCCTCAATTGACCGACCGGAATATGCCTTAGAAGTAGTGTAAAATGACGTATTCACCCTTCCATACTAAATTAATTTAGTTAATTGTATTAATTAGCGTACGATAACTATGATCAATTAATGTGCATGTTCCTTGTCCATGTTGGAAAGCGATGAGAAGAAACACGTATCGAAACGAATCTATTTGTTTTAACCTTTTTTCTTCAAAAAAAGTCATAAATTCGGCCCATCCAAACCCAGTAACGAATTATAATATTTCTGAACTATTGAGACAAAGCCCAAGTTCGCGAGTGATCTGGACAAACTAGAATTTGGCGCCAAGTCAAGCAAGGATAAAAGAGAGGATCTCTAATTTCCCGAGCTGAAACATATAAAAGCTCTTTTGTAATCATCATTCACAAAAATAGTATTTCATTTCAATCTATCATAACAATTCGGATATAGGATCAACTCATACAGTGACTATCAAAAGGATCCACCGTTCAAGAATAATACAATTGAAAGGTTTGATAAGTCCAGCAACGAAGTATAAAAATTTCATATCTGATAAATCCAAATCCTATAGATAAATACACTGATATTTCGTACAATATAATAGTTTGGAATCACACAATCTTCGCATAAACAATCTTAAGACGAACATGTTAGTTCGGGACATGCTGCTAGTCTCTACACATTTCATTTACGCTGATGTTGTAAAAACTGATTTGGATCTCCGAACTTTTTCAGACTCGTTGATCATTTGCTGACCAAAAGTAAAAATATTTGAAATCTTGTTTTTCAAAACCTAATCGGTTAAGATCACCAACATGCTTTCTGATATATTTAGATCATTTTGAATATACATTTCATCACCTAGTTATCTTTTGATATGATCTATTGGATTGTAGATTTCTCACCTCCAACTTATATCTTGAGTTGACTTTCACACACCAACTTTAAGAAAATGGTACGTAAAACTGAGTAGATAGCTCTCATTAGCTTGTAATCTTCCAATTTTGTTGGAAGCTAAGTCATATATATTAACAATCATTATTATTTTCTTAGTTTCATCGTTTCTACAAGAAATATATTCACAAAATATAACTCCGATAAAATAATTCTTAAAGTAAATTTAAGGATGGTGGAAGGTAACAGAAAGAAGAAGCTTTGTTGGTTGTCGGGACGTGGAGTGATGATCTCACGTGGCAGTTTCACTCTGATTGGTTCCTTAATCGTCGGCCCACGTGTCATGCCACTTGTCAGCAGAACCTCTCTCTCTTACAGCAGCAAGTTGTACGATAGCCGTTTTCATTATTAGGATGCGTCACATCACTTCTCATCCCCACCTCCTCTTCAGGAAACCCCCCGACTCTTTCGTTATAACTACGACTACTTCAATAGGAATTAAACCAGTGGTTTACTTCGGTTCGTTTGATCAGTACGTACGTCAGAGTTGGAAATTCTGTAATTAGCACGTTATATGAATTCTTGATAAGTTTGATTCACGAACGAGCGAGGGGACGATCGATATGATGTCATGCTTGACACTGATGAGATAAAATCCTTATTTCTATAAGTTTTTTTTGTTTGTTTGTATGTAGCAAGATAGCAACTACAAATGCTGAATTGCTGATGTATAGTTAGCAAACTTTGTTTCTTGGCTACAGGTTTGTTAGAGATTTAAATGCAATGATTATGTTTCATATTTTTGACGATCAAATATGATTATATTCGCTTCTGCATTGGTGTGAAAGGAATCCAACAAAAGAAGGCTCTGATTGGTGGAATTGGTGGTCTCTCGCTCTAAAACTAAAACCAAAATCATTTTGCATCTTTATCCACTTCTTCACATATTTCGTCTTTATCTGCAATTTTTATCTTGTTTTTTTCTCTTCTTTACATCCTAAAACAAGTTTAGCATGTTTTGAGTTATACTTTTCTCAACTTTAATTGTGATTCGTTTTTGTTGTGGTGTGTACTTTTTTTATAAAAAAGAGTTCGCCCTTTTAAAGTACTTATTCTTTTAGCGGAAATATCCTTTGTACTTGTCAAATAGCCCGTGGTGTGATGTTTCCGAAACATGATTCACCGTTGAGGATTAATAAAAAACAAAAAAAAAAACTTGAAAACAGCAATATAGAACCAATACACCCAAAACCAAACAAGCAATAAATTTGACTATGAGTTATGAGCAAGAATATAAACTATGGATGCAAATGCTTGTATTTTTGGGAGAATCAAATCTTTTTACTATTTGTTTTAATTTAGGGGAAAAAAATTTCCATTCAATTCTGGGAGGAAAAGTAAATTTAATAGAACAGATTTAAAAAGAAAACGTTCCACTCATTAACTTTCCATTTATCATAATGTCATTCCTCCTGTGATAACCATTTTGAGCGATGACTCTTTCCAGTTTCCACCACTATAATCGGTTCGCAGATTTTGTGCAAGATTTACAAGTTAGTGTCTTTTTCCTAATGTAGAGAGAAAAAAATTCAAAATCTCCCAATTGTTGACAGTCGCAAAAACTTTAAAAGCGCTATAGGCGCAATATAGATTTAAAGTAGTGATAATTTTCCCAAAAACCTTTGTATATTCTATATACATTGATGTATGAAAATCTATATATATAAAGTTAAATCTATTCTCTTCTCATGTTGCCACCTCAGCAAACTCCTACTCTAATATTATGACACATCATCAATTGATTTATCTATTTAAATTTATTTTTTTGATTTATTATATATTTTTCTTATATTTTAATTCTTTATGATCTATTCATTAATATGATCATTAATTAATACAATAGTTTTAGCAAGAATTTGAAAAGTCATTTTTATATAAAAGAAAACTTATGTATTGATATACAAAAACTGTTATTTAGAAATTTTAGTTTTGTCAGATTTATTTATATAGTTTATAATATTTATCATCAAAAAAATACATCAACTCATATCAATATATTATAGAAAATACATTGATTTTAAAAATATTTTGGGATGAAATGAGACAACACCGGACAGGACGGGATAGGAGTGAAGAAAACTGGCGGAATTGTGCGTACCTCTTATTATATTTAGAGCCAAAAAGGGACATAAGGAATGAGATGAGACAGGACAGAAAAAACAGGACAGGACGAGAAAGAACATAATGGAACGGGATGGGATGGGATGAGAATTTTGCCTGACCTTAATTATATTTAATTAATATGTGTTTGAAAATTTTAAAATACAAAATGAAATTACGAAATTTGATTTATTCTAACCAAGTTAGTAATAACAACATAAAATTCTGTGCAAAATGGGACGGGACAGGAATTGAAACGAGAAGGGAAGAAACAAAAAGTAATGAGACGGGATGGGAAGAAACATAACGGAAGGGGAAGAAACAAAAACGAGACATGACAGGACATGACGGAATGGGATGAAACGGGACAGGACGGGAAAGAACGGAGCAGGACAAAACGGGATGACAATGAATGAGACAAGAAGTTATGGGACGAGAAAAGACAAGAAAGAACGGGACGGGACAGAACGGGACGGAATAGACAGAATGGGAAGGAACAAGAAGGAACGAGACGGGAGAGAACATAAGAGGAGTTAAACCCACAATTTTTATTTAATTACTATTTATGATATGATATTTTTGAAAAACAAAATTAAATTACAAAACTTGATATTGTCAGTTATAATAATGTAAAATTCTTCGCGCGGATCATTTTCTAGTACAGTATAATTGTAAGAAAATTAATTTATTTACAAGGACAATACATATTCTATTAATTAAAGTGAATAAATACGGGGGAAGTTGGGTCGGTCGGGTGGTCCAAAGTTGGCAACTAAATGATAAACGGTGAAGCGCATGTGCATGCATGCGATATTACATTTAGAGAACCACAGTTATTTCCAAATTGATAAGAGACACAAATGGAGATTATGGAATTTAGAGAAGATTTATAATTACAATCAACCATAAAACATTTGAAGTCACCTTTTAGAAAAAATATATATATACAAGGCACAACTTACACATTCACATGATAAAAACGTACAGTTCTACGATTTAATTCGGCCAGATCAATCGACTAAAATTGAAAGGGAAACGAGGAAAATATTTCTATCCAACAACTTCACTCAAAGCAGAAATTATTGACTTTGCCTAACAAGTTTTACCAACGACGTTGACTCTTTCTTTGTCCCAGTATTACCCATGACTCTTTCTTTGTCCCATACACACCTGATATGTTTTAAGTTTTAACAAACAAAATACAACCTGACCTCGCGTTCCGAAAGAATACCATAGATCTTATTTTACCTAAACTTTAATATTTTGGTATTCGGATTTTGAGAAACCGTATAATTTGGAATACTACTGGCTATCTAGTACATCCGATCTAAAGATAAAATAGAGGACTCGATCTCACTACCTCTGAAGTCTGAACTTAGGCCCAAACCTTCTACCAATTAATTTGTGCCAAAGTAATTATTTATATTTATGTCATATATTTCTATTTTATAGAGGGTATAAATCTTACAATCTGTATCTTTCTGTTTTATAGAGGGTATAAATCTTACTAACTGAATGAAAGTTACAACTTGTTTACAATAATATAAGGTATAAACTTGTAAAAATTAAGTTTGTTGTTTGAAATACAACTATAAATGCATGCATGGGACGTATATCTCTTATAATCCGTTATAAAAATATATTAAAACAACCTTTCTAAAATGATGACAGAATTAATTATGATACACATACTGGTGGGCTCGGTAGCGAAGCCAACGTTGGTCGGTCGGAGAGATGGGGCACATATCTCGGGTGATATAAATAATTAAGAGAGTACCATTCATAGAATTAAAGTGGTTAAGAAAGCAGATATTTTAAAAAATATCTAATTTCTGAATCGGTTTTAGCAAACATACCTTCAAAACCAATAGGTTATGTCTCATGCAAAGCCTGATCCGTTGCTCTTGGTGTTCATCATATCTGAAAATGGTGTTCCTGTCCCTTCCAATTCCATCTAAAATTAATTCACATTTTGCTCAATAGCGCGCGAACACACCAAACAAGTAAATGAGGTGGAAGCATATATGTCCACGGCTTACAACCTTGAAAGACAAGAAACACTTTTTTATTTTTAGATAGTTTCGGTTAGTTTAGCTTTATTATTTATCCAAATGGTGAGATTTGAATAGTTGTAAAAAAACGTTCTATAAGTTTTACTGCTTTCCCCTGAACAGTAAAGAGAAAGAAGCCAGTAAACAATGAGATAAAAGGATATATATACATCAAATAGTAAGAAAATGGACTATGATTGGAAATATGAACAGTGATATATGTTGTAATACAGAAATTACTTTCAATGTCACTGCAGGTGTCTGAAAAAACTCTGCCAAAGAGGGGAAATTAAGGAGAAAACAAATTGTGTAACAGTTGCCATACCTCTGTCACTTACTCCCTCCCCTTCAGGGTAATACACACACGTATATCTGTATATTGTAGAAGAAAATATAATGATTCCACAGTTACAAAACTCTTTAAGCCGCAATTCTTTTTATTTTACTTCACCGTGGCCCGTATGTGAATTATTAGACCTCGAGTTTTAATCTTGACAAATTAAACAAGAAATTACTAAAAAGTTATTGTAATCAATAAAATATGTTTATGGATATAAGGACTATTTTTTAGTTAGAAGTTAGAATAACTTCCGTTTGCTATCCAAATGCCTTTGATAGTGAAGACATATACTCGATATATATGCTTAAAATAAATAGTTTCTTAAAAAACAAATTCAACTGAATACTAGTGACCACTTGAATAGTTAATGTGTTGAAATAAAATAAAAATTATGTACTGGATTATATTGCATTGACAATGAAAGGCGAGAGAGAAGAGGGACAGTTGAATTTGAAAGAAACCTCGAATTTGGACTTTTTCTGCGTATATATCCCCACTATTGCTTGCGGACACATTTTCACCATACCTTCTTCACCTTCTTTCATAGTCTGGTAGCACATCAGCTTTTTATCTTTTTATCTTTTTTCTTTTTGGTGAACGACATAAATACAATTCTGCATGCATTTAACAAATATTATATAATTGGCTGCCTTTTAGTCAAATAAAGCTCAACTTTATATATACTTTTGGTACATGAAGTCGCTTAAGGTTTTCCTTAACTGCATCAACTGGATATCGATCCATTTCAAACAACGGTATAATTTCTGTTATCCTTAGTTTTCCACCTCTAATTCCATTTCGGATATTCGATTTACTTACGTTTCTCCATTTAATGTATTTTAGTTTCCTAACCCATGCACGTACGAATAATAAAACATATCATTCTCATACGATCCTAGATTTTAATCAAAATCTTGTATGTAAATAAACCATTATTTTCTTTCTGGACCAAATTCTAGGTGATGATCCTATATACACTGGAATACAAAATCTAGTGTGTTTAGGATAGTATTCGAAGAATTCTATGGAAAAAAACACAATGACCAAAACAGATGCATGTACAATATGAACAATGTATCCACAATAAGAAAAAGGCGGCGGGAATGAATGACCATGGTCCGGCTTCGGTCATGAGTACGTAAGTACGTTCGTGATTCGTTGGATCGAGAAAAGTGACCTTGAGTTTGAGAGAGTCCATGAATGGACTGATTGTGAAACCGGGTGACTTGGGATCAGGTTGAAGATCCGAATAGATATTGATTTAAGTGCGTGATTTTTCTGTATCAAACTATTTTTTTATATGCACATATAACTTATTAAATGAAATTCTATTTCCGCTGTATAAACATATAATCAATTATTTCAAGGTTTTATATAAAATATAATAGACCAAATGAATATTACTCAAATACAAATTCAGCCGTAAAAAAAATTTGCATCATGTGTGCATGGTATATTTTTTGTTTAAACATTTGTTAAACTTCATGTAGATGGGGCCCCAACTGTACTTGCAGACAAAGGCTTTTGACAGAAGACTAGTGTTATATGGATTCTCTTCTCTTGATTCCCAGAACTACCCTCTCTATTTCTCAATTTTTTTGTTCTTGAAAATCCAGTCCCAAAAAAAACAAAGAAAAATTCCCAAACCTCCTAATTTCCGCATAACCCTCATTTTCCTTGTCCATTTAGAATTAATCAGTCAAACCAAAATCTTCTTTCACGATAAGAACCCTTCTGTTTTGTTTTGTTTGAAGAACTAAGATTACTATAAAGACAAACACCAACACACAATATATCTCTTCATCCATATGTTTTTGCAGAGGATAAAATTTCAGAATTTCGCTTTTAAAGAACTAGCAGTTAAAATATTTGCTTACACACAAAAAAATTGATACCCCAAATTTTTATTTCACCCCTCTTTTGCTGAGTCGGAGGACAGTTATGTCAATTACTGCCAAGTGCCAACCATCCACACAGAGCCATTTACGGCAAAGTTTAATGATGAAAAAAAACATTTATATTTTTCCAAAATAGAAAAAAGTTCCATAATATTTTTCCATTTTCAACCAAGAAAAAAATATATAGAGATGTTGGGCTAGAGCAGAGTATTTATATCACCCACGAGCCTTTGCTTCTACCTCCTTCTTCATCACATCACCTCTCTTTCTCTTTCTTTCTGTTTTATTTCCGGAGACATTCATCTGATCTCATCATCATCTATCACAATTACACTCAAACAAAGCATTGATCAGAAAGAAAAAATGATCCAAGAAAATACGAAACACTTATTAGTGTCTTCTCAGTGAAAATCATATTAAATTATTTAATGGTCAGATCAAACAAGCAAGAACCACGCGTCTCTGCTACTTACATCCGATCTCTCGTGAAGCAACAACTTGCTTCTTCCATCACCACCACCATGACCACCCCCACCACAACCACAACCGCAGATAGCAACGGCGGAAAAACGCAAACGCAAACTCAGATGCAGACGCACAAGAAACAAGTGAGAAGACGACTCCACACAAGCCGTCCTTACCAAGAACGTCTCCTCAACATGGCCGAAGCTCGTCGCGAAATCGTCACCGCCTTAAAACAACACCGTGCTTCCATGAGACAAGCCTCCAGGATTCCACCGCCGCCTCCTCCTCAGATTCCTTTTTCTGCGCCGCCTCCTCCTCCTCCTCCGGATCCGTTTTCTTGGACGAATCAGCATCTCAATTTCCTCCTCCCAAATCAACCGTTAGGGCTAAACCTCAATTTCCATGATTTCAACGACTTCATCCAAACCTCTTCAACATCTTCATCATCATCATCATCTTCATCGTCGTCAAATTCATCCTCATCTATTTTTCCGACGAATCCGCATATCTACTCCTCTCCTTCACCTCCTCCTCCTACCTTCGCCGCCACTTCTGACTCGGTACCTCATCAACTGCCGTCTTCCGCCGGACAGCAGAGGCTGATGGAGTTGGAGAACAACGTGGTGACGTCAGCTTGGTGGTCAGAGCTCATGATGAAGACGGTGGAGCCGGAGATGATAAAGTCGGAGGAAGAAGTCGTTGTAGTCGAAGATGACGTCTTCCCGAAGTTTAGTGACGCCATGGACTTCCCTTCGTGGTTAAACCCAACAGATGAAGAATTGTTTCATCCTTACAATCTCACTCATTACTCCTCCCTTCACAATCCTCCATTGTCCTGGTAATTCATTAATAACTTATGTTTATTTAATATCATTAATAACTTATGTTTATTTAATATCAACTCGATTTCAATTATATTAGGTTTGTAGTTATTTCGATCGGTGTTCTCCATGCCGAATCACCGGCGGCGAATATTGCGGCGGTTCTGCATAAACTTCAGTGATTTAGTACTTTAGGCAGAACACATAAAGCATAAACCTTTTTCCATTTTTTGATAATTAAATCGGATTTAGTGATTAAAAAGAGGAAGAAGAGGAGTGAAATTTGTGGAATGAGAAGGATCCACATCGGTTTATTGCATGATCTGAAGCTGTCTAATTTTGTTGTTTGGTCCAATGATAATAACGCCGACATCTATAAAACACTGTCCTTACCATCATTTTCCTAAACTGTCCCGAAACCGTCTTGACGTCATCCTATAATATATTGTTATATATATTCTTGTGTTATTATTGCTTCTATTATTAAAAGTTTGTTTGATAGAAGTTAACTTATTTTCTTTACTGTTCTTCATCATATATATATTTTTACTTCGAATTTTGCGGTAACTTGCTATCTATAATCCAAGTGTAACATGTTAATGTTTGAAATTATTTACAGTATGGAGATTGGAGAAATCGAAGGCATGGATGGAGACGATTGGCTTGCTTGAACCAGAAAAGATTGATTACTGTTTTTTTTTTCAGACATGATGAAGAGATATTTACACTGGGGGACACTTTCCCACTTTCAATTCACATAAAAAGGCACTTATGAGTTGTGGTGCACTTTCATGAGAGGGAAAGACAAATACACCCTTTCTCAACACAATTCTGTTCTCAGTAAAATATTAACGCTTTTTTGACTTCTTCAATTTTTACGCCGACGACTCACAAATCTTCTCCGGTCCAACTCATTTTTTCAGGCTAAAAAAAATTGCAAGTGCTTTGATTCGCCTATCACAAACATCAGAAAATTTATACTCCTGACCTCTCTTCTCAAATAATTTCCCCCCTCCATCAATATTTTCTTAGTTTAATAATGCTTAAAAACACTAATTTCCCACCGCCATCCACAATACTCACGACTAAAGGCTACTCGAAATCAGATTCCCCTCCATCAAACCTTACTGCAACTCCGGAGAAGTACCAAATACCATTCCCATCGAATGTCGTTCCCATCGAAACACCGTTACCGTCATACCCTGTTGCTTTACGGCTTTACCTACCTCCGTCGGTTCAATCTACACCAAACGGAGCCCCCATTGTTTCCACAAGTACCAGCCACCACCGTTGTTGAAAGTACTCATTTTCTCCCAAATCTAATTCTTCGATTTGTAATTGTTCTTCTTTTTTAGAGGTCACCAATTTTTAATCTCTTATTCTATCTATTTGGGTTCAAGCACGTATCCATGTGGATTTTGTTCTCGTCCATATTTCTTAGGCACAACAAAAAATTAGATCCACATGCCAACTTCGTACACAAAATCTGCATACATCCAAATTAGTTTGTCCACATGGATACCGTTAAATTCTTCTCACCGTACTCTCTAGCCTTTGAGAGACTTATATGCTTAGTTGATTGAGAATGCTATGCTTGACTGAGAAACATGTTCCAGTTACCAAAAACTATCAATTATCTTAAGTTACAGGTATTGTCTTTGTTAACCTATTGTTGTCTCATGTCTATCCTATTTCCAGTCCACAATAGTGTATCCAAGTGTCACTGTGTCCAAGTGGACATACCGGCGTGGACACGAAGCCGTGGACATGAGTTAATATATGGTTCTCAATCTGATCTTATGCTTCTTTACTGCAGTGTTATCAATTTTATTGATGTGTACATATGGAGAACACAATTTGGATATAATTTAAGTCTTATCTCTTTATCCATTGTTTCTCTGTCCATACGAGGTAGTTTATTTGGATGCCACTTTGCTATCTTGGTTTACTAAATCTAAGTCTCATACAAAGAGAACAAAAGTCTTCTCAATTAACGATCATCATATCCATCATTAGGCATCCACAATAACACGTCCATATGCCAACTTCGTATACAAAATCTGCATACATCCAAAATAGTTTGTCCACATAGATACCGTTTTTCTTACACTTAAAGATATAACAAAGATATATAGAAAATTCATAATCTAAATTGAAGCTCCATCTACACAAGGCCGACATTTACCTTTCTCGATCATCATGTTTCTTTCTTCTCAGTATCTTTTGTATGAGATCAAATTCGATCAATCTATATGAAAGACATCCACAAAAACAATATTTACATCCATGTCAAATCAGTGAGTCAAAGCTTTCACAACCTCTTGATTTTTGGATATGACACCAACAAACAGACATACCAGACCAAAATCCTCTCAACCAAAGTTGTCCCAACTTCGAAATTTCACTTGCAATAGACAAAAGAGAAAAAGAAATTGAAACAGAAGATTGTGTAATTGAAGAAGCAATGGATAGATGAGATGCAGAAGAAAACTTGCAACGGAGGAAGATTAAAAAAAACCTCAAAAAATCCTTCGAGGTCTACTCACAGTTTATGTTCATTTGTTTACGTTCATAAGCTATAGGCACAACCACAAAATCAATTTGCAGATTTTGCAGATCTACGGGAATCAATTTGCAGATTTTGTGAAACTTTCAGATTTTTCCGGTGAGGGGACGGTGATATTCCACGTCACAGAAGAAAACCAGTTTCCATCCAACTTCGAACAGCTTATGCTGGGTTAACTGCTGGCCTGGATCTTTTTAATCTCGGCAATGATCGGTGGTGACTGCAACGAATATCCACCAACAACAACATGACTGAAAAACGTGTATCCTTACTATTTTTCGCGATTACGTTTACATCCATAAATTTATATCCATAACTTTATGGCTTAATGGATCACAAGCTTGTTGCTCGATGCTAAATATTGGCTCAAGAACTAAACAGGGTATCTACTCTCAATTCAAATTATACACCCACTGAATATCCAACATTGTCAAAAACTAACGGTCCCATATGGAAGTGCGAATGTGGAAATCATGAAACGAAACTGCATCCATGTGGATAGCCATTCATTCATCAAATATCATAGATATGTCAAACTTGTTGACCTGTCAAATACATATGTATCCATATTATTGTGTCTATATTACGATATCCATATGGATATGAAATTGCTGGTGATCTCGTAGGAATGTTCCATGGTACTGTGTTCATACTCCTATATCCATATGGATATCTAACACCTACATCTATATGTTATATCCTTACCAACGGTTTTGATTTTGCACCTACACCTATATGAGTATCAAAGGTGATTTTCTTTTGTTGATCTGAAAGATGTGAGGTTTGCAAGGACATTGGTTACATGAAAACTAGAGTAGCTATAGCCACAACCACAAAATCTACTAAGATATAAGTTACAATTTCAGTGAACACAGTAGTTTGTCCATATGAGGTTGTCCATTTGGATAAAACCATTTTCTATGGATATGAATATAAACTTATATCCATCTGCTTGAATCCATACTCCAATATCCATATGGATATTGATGGTATCTTTTGAATGTTCATCCAAATATATGTATCCACAGGTAAATCCCCATTTCGAATCACAGTTTCGATTGTCAAATTTTCAAGTTATAATAAGCAAAATGAGATATTCAGTTAGAATAAATGAATTTGTCCATGCATTTATATCCACATGGATACTTACATTTTCTTTGTTGTTTTCCAGGTAGTATGTCCATCGATTATTTGTCCATACTTCGATATCCATATGGATATATAACACCTACATATTAGACCAAAACAAACCAACCTTTTCCACAACGACAACAGCAAATGGATACCGCTATACACACAAAAATTAACATATCCATATTGTCTATCCACTCCTACCAATAAAAATGGACATAGTGTTTCTTTACTAAACAACCGTTCATATCTATATGGACGCCAACAAATGGATAGCAATGTCGCACTCCAAATAAGAATTAATATATCCACTTTTTTAATATCCACCAACAACATTTCTTATGGATACCGATAATATCCACTCCATATGGACGCCAACAAATGGATACTAATATCACACTCCAAATAACAATTAACATACAACACTTCGTATGGATACCGTTTTACATATGGACGCCAACACATGGATACTACTATCACACTCCAAATAACAATTAACATATCCATTTTTTATATCGACTATAACTGTTACGATGGATACTATCCTCAAAAAACAAATGGAAACCGCTATACAAAACACAAAATAACATGTCCATATTGGCTATCCACTCCTACCAATAACGATGGACATAATTTTAGTTAGCTAAACCACCATACATATCTACATGGACGCCAACAGATGGCTACTAATGAGATATTCCAAATAACAAATAACATATCCACTATTTTTATATCCACTTACAACACTTCGATCGGATGGATACCACTATCAGATAGCCCACAAAACAATTAACATATCCAATTTTAATATCCACTTTCAAATTCTCAAATGGATGCCCTTTCATATTATTTTACAAACAACACCTCCTTAATAGTAACCAAAAACAAACATGGATCTTCAACAACAAAAACCACAAATGGATACGTTTTTCCTTTTTGGAGCCAAAAACTTAGGGAAACCAATCATTATATCCACGAAGTGTTGTCCATAAGAGGATATCAGATCTTCGCATAACACAGACGCTACAAAAAAAAAAAAAAAAAAAAAAACCAACTTTTTTATTAAATTGAAGATTTGTCGATGTCCAGATCTTGAACAAGGAGTGAGATTTCTAGATAAGATTCCCAATTATGGATATTAGCTTTACCGTTTATAGGGGATTGTAGCAGCCCCGAAAACGTGTCCATAGAAGTATGTAAGGTCGAGTTTTACAGATGCTTTAAACACAAATGGGGATAAGAACTCCACAGTGTGCTTCAAGTCAGTTTAATAACAATTTCATATGAGATAATCCAGAAACAGAGTAACATGAATCTGGAAAAAAAACATGTGAGACTTCTATGGAGATAAACCACTCTTCTATGGAGTATCGGAAGAAGGATCCATGAGACTGCGGATCTGATCTCGGAGCTTGACGAAGACGTGCATTATGCTTCCTCTGTTTTGAGAACCAATCGATTTAGCTTCGTCTTTGTTAAGCTTATCTCTGATGAAAATCGGTTTCCTCGAGAGGATCCATGACCAACCCCATTCCCACCATTCTTTAACAGAGCTCCCTGCTTGCCCTCCCATGGCGGAAACCGATTTGGATCTCGGGAATCGAGCTGCGATCGCCGCTGGTTGGCTTGTGAGATTGAGGGAGAGAGAAGAGAGACGACGGCGGATGAGTCCAGGCTCATCGTCGGCGGTGGCTGCCGAGGCGGAATAAGTAGGGCGTTGAGAAACGGGGAGAGAAGCCGGTTTACGAATCTGGAGAGTTTCCATCATTGAGCTCATTGCTTTAGCTTGCTTCCTCTACGGAGAAAAGATTCAATATGAAGAACAATTTAATTTGAAACTAGAGAGAGAGAGAATAGAGGTGGTGGAAGGTCGTGATCTCGCCGGAGATCGAACCAAGTCGCAGCAAAGTCACCATTTAACTGAAGGACATATTTGGAATTTTGGAGGTGAAAAACTGAGAAAGTGCCTTTATTACAGAAAGTGTGTTTTCTTGTTATATAACTCCAAAAAGTGCCTTTCAATGTAATACACTCCATGATGAATCAACAACTCTTTGGTTCTTTTCTTATTTTTATTTGTTTTCTTTTTCTTTTTTGTTTGGAGACATAAGGAGACATCTTGAATCTTTAAAATAACATTAAGCCTGCGGAGAGAAATGTCCGATTTGGCAAAGTCACATGGATTGAAATCAAAACTTTCTTTTGTCCTTCTATAATTTTTTACAATTTTTTTTTGTTAAAGACCTATCATTATATTCCCTTTAAATTGTTACAATTTAGCTACCTCAGGAAAGACTTACAATTTTCTTTGCCAATTTCAATATGATTGATGAAACAAATGTAAATGGACCAGCAAATAGAAAAATGACTTACAATTTTCTTTGCCAATTTTCTTTGCCAATTTCAGTCCACATAGTCGGTTATTGTGTACAATTACAATTTAGACTTACCTAGAGTTGTTTTTAAATAGAAAAATCAAGAAGCCTGTGAATACAGAAATATCATGTTTAAACAGGAGAATAAGAAAGTTTCCAAAATTTTCATTAGACTCTTGCAAAACATATGAATTTTGAGACTTTTGTCTAAACTTTGTCATCCTCTTCATATGCATCATTCACTTCATCAA
Source organism: Erythrophleum ivorense (assembly GCA_026724425.1). Lineage (NCBI taxonomy): Eukaryota > Viridiplantae > Streptophyta > Magnoliopsida > Fabales > Fabaceae > Erythrophleum > Erythrophleum ivorense. Next base: position 6,979,213 of record JAIUCV010000071.1, on the reverse strand, counting down.
TGTCCATCTCATCATCATCTGTTACCACACCACCATCATATTTCTCAAATCCAACACTCAAACTGTCATCTCCTGAACCACTATCGAGCAATTCTCTCTCTTCCATCTCCAAAGTATCACTATAAGTTGGAATATCTCTCTTCCTTCCTCTGTAACCCGTAAACCTCAGCAACTTCTCTTTCCAAAGTACCAAAGGACACTTGTCAATCAGCTCTGGCCCGTCGTAACCTTCTGTCAAGAACACACTGAATCTCTTCCCTCTCTCGGAGACATAGAAGATACCACAATGCTTCAAGAAAATCCTCATCAGCTTCTGCGGCATCACAAACTCCCTCCTGAAATGTGTCAGATGATCCGTCACCAATCTCTTCTCGAGTGTAAAGCTAAGCACTTCGTGCATAACCGCAATCGCCCGCTTGTCGAATTCCTTTGAACCAGCTTCGAGTCCACGTGCATCAGCATAAGGAGACAAGTAAGATCGTTTCTGAAAATGTTCAATCTTCCCTCTGTACCTGTACATTTTCTTGTATGACGGAGGAAACTTCATAGGGAAAGCCAACGAAAGCAGACCAGGCTTGTGATCATCACTTTCCTCTGTTAAACCAAGAGTCTTCTTCTCCAACTCTGTAATAGCCCAAGCTGGATTCCAAGAAACAAGCTCAAGATACTCTTCTCCATCCTCAAGTTTCACAACTTTAAACAGCTCAGGAAACTTATGGACCCAGTTTATCCTGAAATCAAGAGGCAACCCAAAATCCCTCCGGAAATGAACAATCTTATCCAACGGAAGCTTCTTATCAACAGACATCATCAAACACCTAGTCACATGTTCCGCAGACTTGTCTCCATTCTCCTCTAGTAACCTATCATGCTCATCCAACAATTCTTCCGCTTCATTTGTCAATCCACACCACAAGACTCCCCTCTGATCTTTGTACAATTCAAACAACTTCGGAGACTTTCTGATGAAATCGCTGATCTTATGTGGTTTAGGCAAATTGATCTGCCTCCTGTACTGTTCCAAAGACCTGACGGTCATTATCATATCTGGCTCACTCTTCAACATCTCCATCAAGAACATCACTTTGGAAGCTATTTTCCATTTCTCTGTCGCTACTTCGAGCTCCCGGACTTTCTTTTCCTTGCTCCGATCTTGAACACGCTTGCTAGTGGTCATTAGCCTCACACATACCCGCCTGAAAGGTGATTCTCCGGGTAAAACGTTTCTTTCAGGCATTTTCGCAAACACGTTGTGCGCATTCCCGTTGAATTGCAGCCAACTTCGCAACCTTCCCATCAAAACCTCACCTTTCGGCACCTGAACAACCATTAAGAGCTATCCCAATGAGAATCAATACCTTAGACTATACGGCGGCGAAATAAAAGGTAGCAAATGAGCGGGAAGCCATGCGACGACGGAGGTCCGACTGCGACGACGGAGGTCCGACGGCGACGAGAAGAGAAGAAGGCAAGAGAGTAAGCTGTTAACTTATGGGCCCTATAAAGCCCATTAAGGTAATCTTATAGGCTTCTTCCATTTGAGTCTGGAATTTCAGTCTTTGCAGATGATAAAAAGAAAGAAAAGAAGAAAGAGGAAGGACCCAAATTCCTTCACAAGTGTAGCTTTCATAAACGTGACACCATACTATGATTGGATGTTGACCAAACACATGTCTATTAGGCTATTAGCTATATTAGCTACATAAATCATTTTAAAGAAATTTATATATGGCAAAAGGACTCGAAATATCCACTTAAGAATTTGCCATGACTTCCACATTTTGCTTGGCGTACGATGGAAAAATATATATATATATTCAAAAGAGGGTTACCGATTATACTAATTACTAACACAGTAACACCATTTTCAAAACCACCCGTTTGTTTAGTTCTCTGTCAGATTATTTTCAATTATTCATCATAGTCATATATTAGTAAATCAGTTAAGGTATGTCTATTAGCTGTTTCCTTTTTTAAAAGTCAAGGCTCGTAAATTTTCTTTTTAAATTAATCAATTGACAATATAAGTAAATCAGTTAAGGTATGTATATTATAGGTAACACACTTTTTCGATTGATAAAAACTCTCTCAAACTCAAATATTTCCAAATGCATGGTTCAATATCAATATTCAATACACACCCCTCTGCATCTATTCATAGTATTATTTAACATCCTCTCATCTAGTACAACACTATAAGGTTGTTAGAGCATCTTTATCCCATATATACCAATGGATGTCTTAAGCAAAAAACAAAAAGAAAAAAAAAATGGGTGTCTCAAAAGAGAAACACCACACCACACTCAAAATTGTCTCAACTCCGATTGATGACATGAGGTATTAAAATTGTCTCAAAATTGTCTCAACTCTATAGTTGAGTTAGAAAAAATAGTATAATTCGATGTAAATTGTAGTAAAAATCATGTGGTAGAAACGGTATATTTTTGTGGTATGTTTGCTGTAGAAATAAATTACTATTTTTTTCAAACTGGTAACTTTTATGCGGTATAAATTGCAGTATATGTTATTAAAAATAATTTGATATTTATCATAAATTTAACTACAAAAAATAAATAAAATAATTCAACACTAACATAATATTAGCATAGTAAATATATATCTATATATGTTTGCTTTTTACAAGTATATATTTATTTATATAAAAAATACAAAGTTAATAATTGATTTAGGCCATAAATTTGTATCAATTTATAACTATTTATATAATTATAACTATATATATCAAGTTATAACTAAATATATACCAATTTATAACTTTATATATATTTATTATAATTAGAAAAGAACTATGGCATAAACTTTTAGGATTACATATTTTTAGTAATGATATAAGTCAAAAACATTAATATAGTATATAATATAATATATGAATTATTAGAAGTATAAAATGAGAATAGAATTAACAAAAAGAAAAGAAAAAGCAAAAAATGAAAAGAAAAAAAAAATTAAAACGTAGGAAGAAGAAAAGAACAAAAAAGCTGATAAATCAAACTCTAATACATTCTAATACATCATATTTTTCATGTGGTAGAAATTTAATTTGAGTTAACTATTTTACAAAAGACATACATCAAAATTCTAATTCAACCATACTACATTTTAACTCAAACTCTCTAATGCAAAAAGTTATAAATCATGATTGGTAACATTTTTGAGTTCAACTCATAAATCAACCATACCAAATGGTAACTCATGTTACCAATCACGACATTTGTGAATGCGGTGTCTCTCTTTTGAAACACCCGGCCTTTTTATTTTTCCTTAAGACATCCATTGATATATATGAGATGGAGATGGTCTTAGGCCAAATTTGGTTTGTTAGTGAAGAAAAGTTAAACAACACATGCTTGTGAAACTATAAACAAGATGAATTATGGCACGTGTGGAATAATAAACCTGACTAGTTCTTCTTCACCGCGTTATCATCTTCTTCAACGCGCATACTACCTGCGACCTTCTTTTTCTTCGTCTTCTTCTCACACTCTCTACTTATCACACACACATATAAATACACTAACAAGCCGCCATTATCACTACATACTATTTTGTCAACTCCAAAAACTACCTGAATTATTAATACTTATAAACCCTAATAATCATATACACACAAAACAGTTATTATCTACTCATCTTTCTCCCTCTGCATTTGGTTTTATATATGGAGATTGATGCATCGCCCAAGTACACAGGTGTACGGAAGAGGAAGTGGGGGAAATGGGTGGCTGAGATTCGTCTCCCCAACAGCCGCGAGAGGATCTGGCTCGGCTCCTTCGACTCCGCTGAGAAGGCGGCTCGTGCTTTCGACGCTGCTCTTTACTGCCTCCGTGGCCCCGGAGCGCGTTTCAACTTCCCTGAGAATCCCCCGGAGATACCCGGCGGTCGTTCTCTGACGCCGCAGCAGATTCAGGTCGTAGCTAACCGCTTCGCTTGCGAGGAAAAACCACCTCAACAACAACAACCGTCGTCGTCGTCGCCGTCGACACGTGAGGATAAGGAGGAAGAAGGGACAGTTTCGACACGTGGGGAAATTAGTGGTGGTAGTGGTGGACCGACGTTAGGACAAGTTGGGGAAGATAATAACAACGTGGACAATTACAACAGCATTGATACGACGACGTATTGGCCGTTTATGTGGGAGGAGAATCTTGTGGTTCCTACAACGTCGGACGAGTTCGGTTTTTTCATGGACGATTCGACGAATTTGTATTTCCCGTCGACAGAACAACAACAACAACAACATGAGCTCTCATCTGATTTTTACTACGATGGAGCATCTGTTGAAGAAGATTTCTCTCATTACAATATCAACCTTTGGAATTTCTAAGATCCATTTTTTGACGTGATCTTGGACCAATCTATTATTTTCAGTATTGAAAAACCTGGAGACTTCAAGATTTCAACTAGAGTTGGACCAGAATTTCAGCATAACTGAAGAGGTGAATCATTGGTTGAAGCCAATCGAGCTTATTGTCACAACTTAAAAGCTAGCCTCTTAGTTTATTAAGGTAGAGTAAAGCGCTATAGCTCATCTTCTTCTTTCTATGTATTAAAACCAATTTATTTTCTTTTTGCATTCATGTGCATTGTATTATCTGGCACAACTGTAATTTTATCTATATGATTTGCTTGTGTTTTTGTAACAAGCCAATCTTGACCCCCTATTTCCAAAGTTTTATAAGGTTGCATACGTGTATATAGTGTTTTTCTCATAATTAAGTTAGTCACGTTTTGTGTGGGTGAAATGTCGTTTTATAAAAACTTTTGTGTTGATAAAAAAAAACATTTGTATAAACTTGCATGTAATGTATACTGAAAATCTCTACACAAACATTTATACAGATTATATAAATGATGCTTCATCGGCTGAAAGTTCTACTTGAGGAAGATAATTTACACTCGGTGGAGCTATAGATCACTTTCATAGGCACCGAAACTTTTTTGGAAAGACATCCAACAAGTATGTAATTTGGGCGGTCAAGCTTTTTTTGGGAAAATGTGTGCTTCGGTAAACAAAAAGGTAACCGGATATCTAATACTTAATTACCCCAATGCAATGATCGAGGTTTGTATCATGCACAACTTTACTCAAGAAATTTGGATAGCGTGGAGTTAGATGAAACACTATTTACTCAAGAAATTTCTGAGCAGTAAATTATGCATGCATATACTGATATACACACCCTTTGATCTTCATACCTTTTTTTTTTTCTTTTTCAAAGTACCCTTTGATCTTCGTACCATTATTGGAAATTAGTAGAAGCAAAATCTGTGAAGCGCATCCATCTCATACCACGCAACTCGGGAAAATGTTCTTAGCATACTAATTAACTAGTCTTCTCACATTACCATATGGATTGCGCATTTTGTATATTCAGAACTGAGTGATGTTTATCGATCTTAATTCATCTAGTCTTTACCTTCAGCATGAACCGTTAAGCCACTTGAGTACGTTTCTTTAGCAGAACTTAATTAACCACCATATCACTTAATTAGTCTGATTCTATTGAACTCTTGGCGAGTATCAAATCATGCAAGCACCATATTATGATCTAATGCTGTATGGAATCACATCTGAGATCGACCCGCTAATCATTACTATATCAAAATAGTGTGGATTGTGCAGGATTCAACTATTGACTCTAAAACTGAAGAGCTAATTATAAAACATTTTACCCAAAAAAAAAAAGACTGGAGAACTAACAAATGTTGGACTCAAGATAAGCTCCAACTCTGGATTCAGCGAGCCTACCTAAAAGACGTACAACTCCAAGATCTGATGGCCAAGCTCTCCTTTCTTATTATATTAATTATTATAATTGGCTTCATGCATGCAGCTTTCTAACTAGAAAAGTGGCTTGTAGAAACTTTAACTATTTCCCATTTAATATGAAACTGTTACCTATAAATAGCAAACACGTACGTAATAATTAATGCGGTGCTTTTAAAGTTTTATCATGTGGACCATCCGCGATCAACAAAACTAGAAGATTGTATTACAATCCTTATTTTGTTGCCTATGAGAGATTTTAATTGATTACATTTGATCCCTCAAAAGTCCATAGGCCCAATAGTCTTATCTCCGATCGTATCATCGTCATTTCTTCGTTCACCGCCATCAAACCAAACACCGCACAACTTTCGTCGGTATAAGATTCTGCTCCGTCGAAGCTGAGTAAAAAATACCCAAGGAAGATATAAATTTGACCCAACTATAAATCTCCGGCATAGAAGAAGAGCACCGATCACGAACGTCGGCGTATCAATGAGTTAAGTGCTTGCTCAAAAAACACATGTCACACCAACTCTAAATCTCCGGCACCGATCCAATTTAAGAAGACGGAATCTAAGATCCAAAAGTGAATCAGAAAGGAGAGAATATGAAAATCAATGGAAGAATTAGTGAATCGGCGTCAAATTCTTCTCGGTTTACGTTTTCTCCCACTGAGTGAAACATAATCGGTTAAACGAAGAAAATTAATAAATCATAACCGGGTAAAAACGTGGCAGGTAAACCAGCGAAAATGCTGACTGGTATTAATTCTAATGTTTCTATTGGTCAGGTATTTTAAATGATGTGTCAACTTCAGAAAGCTCAAAAAAACTGAGGTGTCAGCCCCTGGAGCTCAAATAATACCAGTCAGCATTTCATTAATACACATCAGCTTCTTAACCGGTTTGATTTACTTCATTTTCTTCTTCCACCGAACCGGGAAAATTGATTTTATCCGTAGAAATGATTTCGACGCGAATTCAGAGGCCAGTCTCTTCTTTTTCTCTGTGTCGAGTTTCAGCGAGAATTAGTTGCGGGAGAAAATGGATTTGATTTATTGTTTCCGACCCATTCAGTCTTTTCGCATAATCTCATTTGTGCCTGATTTTAGCATAAGCAGTATTCCCGTTCGACGACGAGTCTTCGTTTTTGATTTTCGGCGCCGTCATTTAACCAGTCTTCGAAAGTTTCCATCAAGACTTATGCGAAAGAGAGTAAAAAACAAACGATTATCGTTGAACCAAAGAAACAGAACAAAGTAGAAAAATCACTCAAAAAATTAGGAAACAAAAAGATGATGAAAAAGAAGAAGAAGAAGAGGTGGAGGAGGAGTAAGTTCTTCTAGATCGTCCTAAAAAGAAGATTCACACAGTCGATAGACAGCTCACACAGAGATAATTAAAACAGGCTACATGCCCAAACTATTTTATTTAACATATATTTAATAATAAAGTGATAACCAAGATTAAATAAAAATATAACAAATTGAAAGAAAAAAATACCGCGGCGTAGCGCGGGTCTAAATCTAGTTTTCTCTAAATTTTATCGAGGAGCAATACAAACAAAGAAATGCGCGCTAGCTATTAGCCTATTACTTAGCAGGACAAAATTACAGGTAAGTTAAGTCATATCCAACTAATAAAACCAAAAATGAACAAAAGATAATAACACATAACAAGAACCAAGCAAGGAAACAAGAATTAACGAAAAGTCAGCCTGCATTCAATATATGCAATTTCTTAATCAATGAAATTTCATATTAATCATCTCTATAATTATTACCTTTCGCTATCTTTAGATCTCTAATAGCAAACGAAAAACACTTTCCTTTTTTTGCTCTGTGAATTGAAATAATGGCTCCATCGTTTCTAAGCGTAGCAAGCTTCGTTGAGGCAATACTTCGCCGGAGATTCTCTTCTGCTGGTCTCTCTCTACAAACCCTATCCATCGACTCTGAAACCACCATACAGTTCTGGGGCCCATCACCGTCTTCATCGTCGGAAAACAAACAGAAACCGTCGCTCCTCCTCCTCCACGGCTTTGGCCCTTCCGCTGTATGGCAATGGAACCGTCAGGTAAATCCACTCTCTCTCTCCTTCCGTCTCTACATTCCCGACCTCGTCTTCTTCGGCGGCTCCACTACTTCCTCAGCTTCCTCCGAGAAGAACCGGTCGGAGATATTTCAGGCGTCGAGCATGGGGAAATTGATGGAGAAGCTCGGTGTCGAGAGATTTATTGTTGTAGGGACGAGCTACGGGGGGTTTGTGGCGTATAACATGGCGAAAATGTTGCCGGAGAAAGTGGAGAAAGTTGTTCTTGCGAGCTCCGGCGTTAATATGCGGCGGAGTGACAACGAGGCGTTCATAGCGAGAGCTAAGTGCGTCGACATCGCGGAGGTGATGCTTCCATCTTCGGGGACAGATCTCCGGAGGTTCTCTGGGATGATTTCTTCTTGGCGACTCGATTATGTCCCGGATTTTCTCCTGAACGACTTTTGCCAGGTATTTTTACGTGTTAACATTTTTTATTTTCGTGAAATTCCGTATTTAATTACTCCATCTGTACTTCCTATATATATAAAAAAATTTAAAAACACTCCATCTGTTTTACAAAACTATTTTTCATAAGTTTCTTTGAAAAATATATATTATGTCATTTAACATTTAACGATTTTAAGTAACTAATATTTCTACAATTTTCTCTTTTATAAGATCAAATTTGATTCTCTTATAAAAATTTCGCATGGAAACAAATATTATAAAAGCCACCTCTTATTTTAAAAATTAGTGGAGCATAAAGATGCACTCCACTAGTTTATCTTTAAAAAGAGTGATCGATAAAATAAGGAAAATAAAACTGTCACTTTCATTTGGTTATACTGTTATAGTAAAAGCATGTATAGAATTGGTAGAGAGAAAAAAAGAAAGAACGGGGTGGTAGCCTTGTAGCTCGGGAAACAAGGACAAATCTTTCTACTCTTTTTAAATAAATACAAGTAATTTATCGTAATTGAAAGAAGAGTTTGGCTTGCATGATTGATATATTACTACTTTTAAAAAAATAATTGGGGAAATACACAGAAAATGTATTCGGAGAAGAGAGAGGAAAAGGCAGAACTTCTGGAGGGATTAAGTATTGGGAAGGACGACAAAACAAACGTTTCTCCAATTCAACAGGTTCGCTAATCGCTATAACCATTATTATGTTTTGGTTTTACGCTATCACCTACACTAATCTTTAACTCTGTATGAAATAATGGTTCTTTTAATAGTATTACTTTGACCCAAAGAAATAGTATTACTTTGACCCAAAGAAATAGTATTATACTATATATGTAATTTGCATGATACGAGACTAACACATTAAGTTGAAGTTTACACAGTGATATATATTTGAATTATAAAGGTACCATTTGATATGTTTTATTACTGTATAATTGATAGTTTTCAGTTTTCCATTGATTATATATCTCTAGACATTGTGTTTTTTTTTATAAGCTTTACCACTGATTTTTTTTTTTTGTAGATTTTATTATTAGTTGTTGGTAGGTATTGTGTATTTTATCTCTTGAAATTTTTTTGAATCGAAATTTGTCAACAAAAACCAAACAATAAGTGAAATCAACCAAATTACGACAACTTATTAGCATATGCAAAGGTTTCTTCAATCGTATAAACTATAAACCTAAAAATTGTTCGTCTGTTTACTTAAACATTTACAGTGTATCGTTTTTAGCTATGATACCACATTCTTAAATAATTTAAGCAAAACTTATTTGTTACGCAAACACAAAAACATAAACATATATTACGTTGATATTTAGAAAGTATGACATATTTACCAGTTTCGAACGTATAATCTAAGTACACCTAGAGTGTTAACAATATGATGGCTTTGTCTTTTGTAGTCGCCTTTTTCTAATTATGAATGTGATTACGAAAAAAAAGGAATTTTGTAATTTTGCAGGATGTAATGCTGATATGGGGGGAGCAAGATCAGGTTTTTCCTTTGACAATGGCCCATGACCTCAAAGAGTAAGATCCTTCACTATTTCTTTAATCGGTTATATACATAGCATAGGGTTTTTGAATATTTTCTGCCTCTTTTCTTTAAACTTCTTAATTTCTCTGATTAATGTTCTCGATTGAGTTTCTAAATGGTTTCAAGATATTGAGGTTGAAATAAAACTAGTAGCGACACAACACATATTAGTGCCCAGTTCGGGTTTCGCTTGATCAAAAACAATCTTAAAAAAAAAATAAAAAATTGCGGTGATGATGTACATCTTTTGTAGTGTTGTGCTGAAATTTGTTGTTTCAAGTTTTGAAGGTTTACGTCATTTTTGTACCAGCGCAGTTGATTTGAGTCAAAAAAACATTTTGATTAATTCTAGTAGAGCTTTCGTTATATAACCAAATTTACACAAAACAAACTGTTCTACATCATCTGGGTTTTTTTATGTAACTAGCTATAGTTGGATGACCAATATATGTGCTGGAAATACCAAGAAATGCGATTTGAGAACTAATTTGGAACAGATGTTGAAATGAGTTAATAATAGTTTTATACAGGTTTAGAAACAGAAAAAGTAAGTAATAATGTTTGTATATTTTCCAGGATGTTGGGGAAGAAGGCGACGCTGAAAGTGATACAAAAGACATCACATATACCTCAAACGGAAAAGCCCAAAGAATTCAATGACATTATCATGTCTTTCTTGTTAGCTCCCTCTCCTTCACTATAACTGTAGCATCCTTCACTGTTACATACTTTTTTAGTTTTTTTCCTGATTTCGTCAAAGCTTAAAGTGTTTATGACAGTTTCAAATAGATTTGAGTGATATTGTAAACAGTATTAATGCATGTTATGAATTTAATGAAACTAGATCAATATAGGTGAACAAAAAAATTTCCATAATAGGATTATCTAACGTGTTCGGTTCTTCCAGATTAGACCATGTCTTCGTGAACGTTTATAATTCCTCCCTTTTGTCTGGTCAGAACTCTACTTCAAAGATCGGCTAAAATATTTCTTGAGAAATTGAAAAGAAGCATGTTTAGGCAAATGTCTTTTTAGTACCAGAGGTGATCTAACTATAAGTTGTCGAAGCGCCTAACTTATTATGTGGTTAGCGCAAGTTTTTTGGTAAAGATTATTTCTAAAACCCAATATCGATCGGGTTTACAATAGAAAGAAGCCCAAGGCCTGAGTAGTTCGACTAAATTAGACAGAGGTAGATGATCAAGCTCGATCCAAGTGGATGATTTTCATCTACAACTCTCAAAAAGCATAAATTCATCACGACCCTTGGTCTTTTTCACAAGACCATTATTAATTCCTCCAATAATATATTCCTTAGACAGTATTAATTAGCATTATATATAGACAGAGGCATTGGTGAGCGAAAATGTGTGTTTTAGACTCAAGAAATAAGGAACGAATTTGGCAAAGCCAAAGTTAAAACAGACATAGTTTTGGCCAAGAGCTTCCTTCACAAACTGCTGTTGAAGATAAAGTTGTTTGTGAAAAAGGACATGAACAACCAAAGGATGTAATTTGCCTCTACTGCTTTAGGTATATAAATGTAAATGAAAAAATGGCAAATAGGATATGGATTTAGGGATAACATAATGGAATTAAGGCAATATTATTGACCACGTGGAGCAAATGGAATTAAGGGGTTAGGCAACGCCACGTGATCGGACGGACAACACGGTGGGGGCAATGGCAACAACATTAAGTGGGGTAAGCGGTTCGGACACGATAGATTGAAATATTAATTGAAAAGTGGAAAGTGAGATGAAAGTGGGTCTATCAATGAGGGCCAAAGGAGGACCCATGACAATGATCCTGATCAAGATGAGATCCTATGCAACATATGCGGTTTTTATTGAATTTGAATGCTTTACGCAACCTACCCTTATTAGTCTTCTATTTTTTGTCTTTTTGTTCTTGTATATAAATAGATAAATGGATGGATGTTTATGTCCTTTTTTGTTGCGAAAGAATAAAATTTGGCGAAAGAGTTAAGGGTTTGATACTTTGATTTTAAGTTACCAAACCGTTGCTGTTTTAGGCAAGCCGTTTTTGGCGCTAGAATTACGTATTTGTGTTGTATAAAACACCCTATGTACTTTATTATTCTGTATGTATGAAAGATATATAGTACTACTTTTACGTTGCGAGATTGAAAAAAACAAGCTCGTTTATATGGACAGAGATCACAGTTAGGGCTACAAGCATGTAGGTTTCACATAGCCGCTAGATATGCTAAAGAGCGAACTACTCCTATGATATTAGACAAATAAAATAGCGGTTAGCGCGGCTAAATCCTTTATAACGTTTTCAATCAGATTAAACTTGTACATATAACGGTTTAATCCGTATAAAAGGTGATATGTCAATTCAATTCAAGAAGGCAAGCAGCATGACACAATGGTGATGGTAGATCCCAAACCATTTAATCTAGAAAATAGAAACCGTAGAGGTTGAAGACAAAGAGAAAAATGAATTCCATTTTAAATACTACATTCAATTATATATTCAAATTCAAATCTAACAGATTCGTCAAATAACTGTTATCTTAATAAACTGCGAGACTTTTCAAAACACAACAATAAGTTTATATGGATCTAGTATTTCTATTGAAGTTTCAAACTTTCAATATGTCTTTCTATTGCGTTTATACTTTTAATACGTTTTCAACGAAATTTGTATGGACATGCATGGCGGTAATTATATATATGCAATAATAGTTATTTTGATTAAGATTCATTTATTGTTTTGCATTTCTACATGCGTCGCATTTACGGTTTTGGGTTGGTTTAACAAAAAATTACACACACTGATTTTTCTTTATCCGCTCGAATCGAAGACAATATCATATGAAAAAATAGTAAAAAATAATAGAACCTATGCTAGAAGAGGCAAAACACGAAAGACGACGATAACAATAAAAAAAACACATTATCGAGTGCAAGTTCGAATTGAATTTCGCGTTCTTGAGCTGTTCTCGTCCAATATGAGATTTGTACTGCTTTTAGTATTTGTATTTAGAAGGATTCAATATTTTAAAAATGCTGTTAAAATTTTCATTCTCTATCGTTTCAAATTTTGGTTTTTTTAAAAATGTTTATCTTACAACTCATAAATATTGAATAGCTTAATTTAGTTTAGGTGTAGATTTTTAAAGGAAAATTGTTGTCAATTGTTATGATATAATCATGAAGATTTCTCGGTGAATATCTGCAACATTATTATTATTATTATTTGTTTTTTTTGAAAAAAGCAACATTATTATTACTTATAAGAAATTGCGCTCTACGTATAAAGTGATAATGACAAAATCTTGAAAAGATTTGAACATATATGATGGACGAATCTAGAAGAAGATAAACATAAAAATCTTCTAAAAGTGGTAACTGGTAAGAGAGAACATTTGACAAATTTTAAATTGAATACAGCGACCTATTCGGCTACTCCTTTTTCCTCAACACCCAAGAAAAAAGGTAAACACGATTTACTTTTTGTTTTAAATGAAATAAAAATCCAGCGGAGGAGAAATACTGTCGGCTAGACAAAACTTTTGTATCTCGCTTTTGTGGGTCCCACCTTACATTTGTGGATAAGCATCATCGTTTCTCTCAGCACAAAAATTTAAAAGATGACCAATCTCGTCATCGCCACGTCACATTCATCCCAGTTTCTATCCAGCCGCAACGGTTACGACAGCGCCACGTGTCAGAGTTTGGCTCTATCTTCCCGCGAAAAATAAATTAGAATATAACACAATATTGATTTGCGAAGCAATTTTTGCAAATAATTCTTCAGACTTCTCGAGTATCTCTAAGTCGCCCCAGTATTCTCATATGTCACTACTCTTTCCCTTTCAATTTTCAAATCAAATGTGGATTTGTAAACTTTTTTACTTCAAATTAGAGTTTTTTTGTAAGTTTTCTATTTTCATCTACCGTTTTTTATGAAAAGTTTTCTTCGTGTTGGAAACAAATAAAAATTAGATAATTAGTCTTGCTACAAATCCTATAATATATTAAAGAGGAAGCTAAAATGCTGATGTGGCGAACCCACATTTTTTTGGGATTTTTGTTTTATTTTTTAGTTTAAATCGATAATTCTGAGTTGACTCAGTTAGGAAAGTCCGACCCAATTCCGTCTTGGATCAACACGCGGACCTTCGGTATATTTAAAATAAACCGGAAATTTTTAATTCTGCTTCATTCGGTTCATTGATAAGACTTGGTCAAAATTTTGGGCCTTTATAATTAAAAGTTTCCGGTGCTGCCAAGCCCAAACCGGCGTTTATGGTAAAAAAATTGATTCGGATCTGTATCCAATAAAAAAGATGCGGACGTTTTTCAGAAAAGGAAAACATTTAAAGAGAATATTTCAAGTTTTCATATAAATAAATATATCACTTACCAATCAATTATAACTTTAGAAAGTAACAACTAATAACAAATCAATCGTATCTTTATAACTAAATTGATTAAATATTAATTTGACTAGCTTTCATTATAAGATTTGCAATTCAAATGCATTTATATTAGTTTCCAAATTTAAAAATAAAATGATTTTACTGAAAGATTTTAATAAATACTGAAATTATAATCCCTATAAATAGACACAGATGTATAGGGAAGAACGTTCACTTTTTAAAAAGGAATGCAAACGTATATTTAGTTTTTTTTTGTGTGTTCAAAACGTATATTTAGTTATACTTTAAAGTTTCTGATGATTTGAGCTAATGAATTTTTTTTTGGTTATAGGTTTGCTATTCGATTTTGGATCTTACACCAGATGAAATGTGAAATTTGTTCACTGTAAGTCCTCCTATAAATTTGTTAAATACACTAAAGTAGTTTCCATCTTTCGTCAGATCCTAAATTTTTCATTTTCTTAGATTCACTCTTTTCCAATAAAATTGAAACGGATTTCATCTTTTTCCTTCTGTCAAAACAAACGGATTTCATCTTTTTTTTTTTAGTTTTTTTCCAAAATTTTCACACATGTGTGATTTTTTCTAAGTTATGTTGAACTTCACGATTGATTCATAAATTTAATTATATCTCATTACTTTATTAGTCAATTTTCATCGATTATTTTAGTAAATTTCTGACGTGGAATACACAATATTTTGAACCTGAAAGTTAATTTATTTTTTTTCTCATTAAAATAAATTATCAATATTCCCTACGCATAACAAAAATTATTGGACTAAGAGAGCTTCTACTAAATATTCTAATGATTTCAAATTATTTTTTCGTAATTCATTTATTTACTATCTAATAAAAAAAATAAACCTCTATAAAAAACAGCTTTGATGGAAGCCAAAAATGGAGGAGATTTTTGAATTATATTTTGTTGGAAAATATAATTGCGGAAAATACACAAATTCTTTTTACGGCGTAAAATTTGCCGATGAATTTTGTTTGGCCGGAACCTTACAGAATATTTTGTTTCAATTTTTTTTATTAAAAAAAATATTTGAAATAAAAATTTTAGTTAATAATTAAGTTTTGGTGAAAATTTAGTGGCGAAATTTGTGGAACCATATTTTTGGGAAAAACATTTTTGAAAAAAATAGAGTTTTTTTGGGTGAAATTTGCATAGTTAATCTTTGTGAAAAATTAGCATAATCATATTTTTTAAAATGAGATCCTTAAGATAGGAATTTAAACACATATTCTTTGAGAGAGTTATATAATAGATATTGCTATTTTCCTTTTTTGATATGTGGTTATGCATTTTAAGAAAGGTTTGCCTTGGCTAAATGTTTTTAGCATTTGTTTCTAACGATATTTTATATTTAATTGAATCATAAGAAATTTGAAACAATTTCTCGACGTAAAATTTGTTGGCGGAAAATTTGAAGATTTAAGTTTTAGTGAAAAATTAGCAGAATAATATTTTTGGCATAAAAACCTTCAATACAATCCGTGTATTAGGCGCGGGGTATCACCTATACCTATATAACATAATTTCCAGATAAAAGGTTAATCTAAATTTGAAACTTATCTGTAAATCACTAAAGTTTACCATACACACGCGCATTAGGCGCGTGCAATCATCTAGTTGATTACTATATTGGAAGAAAAAATAATATTTTGAGATCTCAAGTTATTCTATAAGAACTATTATTAGCTTTTCTATAAATACATACCTTAATAATCACCCAAATGAATCAAAAATGATCCTAGCATATCTCATCTAAATAATCAACACAAACCTTAGAAGATTGGGTGATGCTCATACACAGGTTTGTGATTACCTTAATATGCAGCATTTTGGGGTTTTAAAAGTAAATAAGAAAGGTATGACGACCAAAATGTAAATAAAGAAAATAAGGTGAGAGATGAGAATTGCATGCAGAGTGCGTGGATGAGGATAAGGTTAAGCAACAGTTTCTTCTGTCCCCTCTCTCCTTTCCCTCTTAAACTTTCTTATCCTCTTCTTCCTCCTCACTTTCTCATTTTTTTAAATTTAAAGATAGATTTATTAAGAAAGTAATAACAACGTGATAAATAATAATTGTTTTTTGTTTTTGTATTATTTAATGTTATTTAGAGTAAACCACCAGAGTACACAATATAAAGATCTCATCTTCTGATCTTTCTCTTTTTCCTCTGTGTCTCTATTGTGAGTTTGAGAACTAGAAAAGTTCCAAGATTTTCTTCAAAGTGTTTTAAATGTCAATTGCGATGGACAGAGTTGAATCTTATGTGTTTAATTTCTCCGGCAGTAACTTGGATCAATCATCTTCCGACTCTTTCTCTTCTCCTTCTTCTTCGGCGTCTTCTTCCATTGGGAGGAATAGCGACGACGACGCAGAGTCTCACGGCTCTGTAAAATCGTCAGAGGACGGTGGAGATGACGCTGGAGATAATGAAGCTGAGTCTCCGTACAAAGGTCCTCTTGATCTGATGGAATCCCTCGAAGAAGTCTTGCCCGTCGGGTAGATCTCTCTTAAAACTTCTAAATTTGGTATTTTCAAATTTCAAAAGAAGAAAATTTTACAAATTTGGGAACTTCACACATAGAAATTACCGGCTTTTTTTTTGTCTGATTGTTTTTTTTTGTCCGAATGTGGTTTGTGTAGGAAAGGGATATCGAAATTTTACAATGGAAAGTCAAAGTCTTTCACGAATTTAGCACAGGAGGTAGCGACGGCGTTGACTTCTTCATCGTCTATGAAAGACTTGGCGAAGCCTGAGAATCCTTACAGTCGTCGTCGAAGGAATCTTCTCTGCCATCAGATTTGGGAGAACAGCAAGACGACTCCACGTGGCGGCATCTCGAAGAAACCCATCATGAGCTCGAGCAGGAGCGCTTTGACGCTTGCCATGGCGGTTGCTGCTGGTGTCATGACCGGAGAGGGATCTTCCTCTGGCGGAGAATCGTCGCGGGGATCAAGTCCGACGGCCTCGGGATCTCCTCCTAGGCAGAGGCATCATCATCAGATGCTTCCTCCGTTGCATCCCAGGAGTCAAGGGTCCTTTGGTAGTTTGACTTCGTCTCAGTCTTCGTCGGGTTTTTGTGCCTGGAGGTCGTATTCGGTGGCTGATTTACCGAGGTGTTTTCCGGCGACGGCGGGTAGTATTGGATCTAGTGACTCTTAGGGGCGATAACATTTGTTTTGTTGAATTTTATAATTTGGAGTTAAACCACTTTTAGTTTTTGGAGTAACATCCGCAGGAATGTATAGAAGAGTTAAACTATTAAATGGATCAACATCTTTTTTCATTTTTCGGTTTTGTCTTTTCTCAGTTAAATTAAATCTCATCGAAATCTGTTATGATCCAACATTCTTCTCTCTTTTTTGTTTTGTTCTTATTCAAGATTGAAATCCTAAAATGATAAGAAATATCTATATTTGTTATAAAATGACAAGTAGTAATTATTAGAGATCGAAACGATAAGGTTGGTGAGAACTGAGAAGGAGTGGATAGGGTAGTCTGATCAACCAACGTTCTTTGGGTGAGTACTCTCGTTCATTTGTGTCCACTCTTCATAGGCTAAGTTTGGGAGTAAGTGGATCAACCTTTACCCATTCCTTCTTACCTTTTTCTCTCTTTTACGGAATTGATTTATTACCAAATTGGAAGTGGGTTTGGTGGTGATATATTGTCGTGGAGTTTCAAATAAGGTGCAAAAATATTTGATTTATCACCATTAGCTTTGCAAAAATGAATTTTGTCAAAGATGAACGAATGAAGAACAAATTGGGGGAAAGTAGTAGTTTCCCTAAAAGCATCTCACAGATACGCCAATGTTAAGATTCAATGATTATGTAATCTGTATAAATATGGTGTAACCTCCATCACGAATATCACAAGGTTTATAATCTCTATATGGTAAGCTTTAAATACAAAAGTGCAAAATGTCAAAGACCAGAATATACAAAACACCTTCCATTGTTTCTGCTAAGACTCCAAATCAGATGGAGCTCAACCATTAGCTGTTTCCACTTGTTTCAGATTTATGGAGCTGGAGAAGTAATGAATTTGAGACGACGAAGATGGAGCTCAATGCCATTAGTCCACCTGAATGCAAAATTAATGGTAAGTTAACCATTGATATACTTTTATTGGATATTGTCAATGTTTAGAATGGAAGTGAAACAAACTGTTTCTGTGACTAAAGTTAACTGAGATTGGGCCCACTTAATTACCGGATAAGGAAGGTGTCATGGCGAAATCATACTGAGGAAGCAAGACACCTGCAGCAATAGGGATCGAGATGACGTTATACGCAATAGCCCACGCTAGATTCTGATAAACTTTCGACATTGTTGCCTGTGCAAGACTCAGTGCATCCACAACCTATGACAGACAAACAAACAAAATGAAACACATGAGTGATGAGCTTATATAACTTTGATTTTAAGCTGCGAAATTCTCAGGTTTGATTATAGTAAAGGGATATGGAAAGCTTTACATGTGAAAGTTTGTTGCGGACAAGTATGACTGATGCTGCGTTGGATGCAGCGTTTTCTTGCGCCTCGATCTTTAGAGCTATTCCTACATCAGCTTGAGCCAACGAGGGAGCATCGTTTATGCCATCGCCCACCTTTGCAAAAACACAAAATATTTTTTCGGCGAAGAAATCAAGAAAACCATGTAAAATGAAGTTTGGTATGTGGCAATCTCTAGGATTTACAGGACACATGAACCTGGAGAGATTAACTTCACAGACATTTTGTGGGAAACAAGTTGGAAAAAAAGCATTTCAGTTGAAGATCTTACCATTGCAACACGATGTCCAGAGGATTGAAGATTAGATATAAACTCGAGTTTCTTTTCAGGAGACAAGGAATAGTTGGTTGATTTACTCTCAATCCCAACACTCTTTGCCACTGTTGCCACTGCCCCTTCCCTATCCCCTGATAAGAGGACTGTTTTGATGCCCTTCTCCTGAAGCCTATAAATAAGACAGACAACACAAAACTTAAAACTTCAGAGGTCCTCCATGGTTGATTAGTTTTATTAAAACAGGAACGGTTAAAAAGGAGGGGGAAATTCACCTGGCTACAGTAAATTCAGCATCTTGGCGCAAGCAATCAGATATTGCAATAGCACCAATAATCCCTTCTCCTTCGCGTCCAACGTAAACAACGGTCTTTGAACACCTAGACGTTGATGATGTGCTTGATAGTTTATTATCTAGATAACTTTCCAGCTTAACCACATCTGAAGAGTCGTTCTTTTTTTGGAAACGACGCGAAACCCATTCAAGTGCACCCACTGCAACCAAACGTCCATCTATTTCTGCTAAAGTACCAAATCCTGGTTCTGTCAATTGGCCTCTTGTTTCTGGAGTTTCTAGATTCAGCGCATCAGCCTCGTTTACTATAGCCTTTGCTATTGGGTGCGTTGCTGTCTTCTCTACCGCAGCAGCTAATTTAAGAACTTCTTGTTCTTCGTATCTTAAAGAAGCAACACCAGAGACGACAGGTCTTCCTTCAGTTAGCGTCCCTGTCTATAATACCAATGGTGGAAACATAACTCTATTTGTTCAACTTTGAGGGGTAACAGAACTGTTCATACAGACATACATTTATATTCTATTTTCTAGGATTTTCCTTCTTCATATAAGAAAGAGATAGTGATGAGAGAAACGGGTGAAGAGGAACACAGAAGGCACAAAAGATTAGCAATACCTTGTCTAAAGCCACATAATCTATGGAAGCTAGACGTTCTAAGACATCTCCTCCTCTGATAAGATATCCCCGCTTTGCTCCTGGACATAGGACATTTCACCAGGTTAGCTTCTGACAGTTTAAACAATCTCGAATTTCTTAATAGTCTGTTACTAATGACAAATTTTTCTAGTCATATAATGTTCAACAACCCCTATAAACATTAATGATTGCCACAATCACTGCAATATGCTAACATACCAAGAGACGTGCCAATGAGTATGGCCGTTGGTGTTGCAAGCCCCAGCGCACAGGGGCAGGAAACTACCTGGTAAACAATAAAAAACGAGTTAACCATCTGGACAATATGATGTTTTTTCTCTATCTCTTCTATCCTTCCTACATTTCCTTCGCTAATTTATATTATCCCCACAATCACTATTTTTCTTCCCTCATTAAGTCCGACTAGTCCCAATAACAACCCATATTTTGACAAGAACGATATAACTTTGCTACTAAATGGCTCACTCACCAAGACATCGACGGCCAGCTTTAGGCTTAGTGCCAGAGGATCTCCATCAGGTCCAGCAATATCATTGAGTAAAACATCTGGGAATATGTGCGAACCAACGTAATACCTGAAGCATGAAAACAACAGGCTCTTTCACTTGGTGATCCTGAACAGGAAATTGATACATGATGATTCTACTTTACACTACAACTAAGCAAACAGATTCCTGCTAAAACAGATATAAGATTCTTCTTGAAATTGCAGATATCATTTCCGGTAGAAATATGTACTATGAAAAAGAGGATCATACCAGAAGGCAAACGTCACTGCAGATAAAGACATTATAGTATAGACGAATGGTCCAGCTATTGCATCTGCCAGCCTCTGTACAGGAGCTGCATTACCTTGTGCATCCTCAACCTAAAATTTCAGTATTTCGTAAGGTATACATATTTCAATTTCCACACATAGCACCCTCTTAATCGAAACAATCCTACAAATAGAACTCATTCACATGTTTCTAGCTGAACTTGATTTCATACAGGAAAGTATGTGGATGAAATAAAGATCTACTACAGAGAAACAGCGGGTCTGACTTGATTTCATCCATACTATCCTGTCTGTAATCAGGTTCAACAACAAACATGTGAATGAGTTCTATTTGTACGATTGCGACTCATTCATGATATTAAAGGCTGCATTTATTCTTTTCAGATGATGACTCAAACAGCTCCGACATCTCACATTGTGACTCATGGAATTAACCCTCACACAACGTAGGTTTCAAAGACACTAACCATTCTGACAATTTTAGATATTGTTGAGTTGGAACCAGTAGAAGAAGCTTTGATGCGTAGAGGGCCATCCTGAAATAGGTAAAGCAAAATTTAGTCACTATCACTATATGTAAATCAAACTTAATATCTGAGCTCAGTTATGTGGTTCACATTAGAAACTAAAGTCATATAGTAATGCTTGCTAGAGATCATATCCCAAAGTGAGAGGTGTGTCATCATTTGAAGCATTCAAAGAATGAAACCATAAACAGTCTTTTAACAATAAAGTTTTGCTTAGGTTGCGTATACCTACCCAGTTTATTGTTCCCGCTGAAACTGAGCAACCTTCTTCTTTAAACACAGGAAGTGACTCTCCTGTCAACATAGATTCATCCACAACACTTCTTCCAGCTAGCACACTCCCCTAATAAATTAAACTAACTTGATCATTACGACAATGACAACTAACCGTTCACAAGGAATAATAACCGTGCTATTGTGAGAAAATAAGGAAAACTATAGCACAAATGCATTATCACGTGCAGAGGAGAATGTATCATTATAATGCATCTCATGAAAGAACTGATAGATCCACATGTTATTTTCCCAGCACTGATAAACCCAAATATAATTTCCTAAAACTTTAATATAATGGTTATCACCCATTTAAATATAATTTCATGACTTTCTTTCAGCAACTCATACAGTTAGTTTTTGCTAAGATCAGGTAGTGGCGCATGGATAAGCAACTACGGAAATCATGTCAGTAAGAAAGAAACACTTACATCGACAGGAAATGTTTCACCAGGCAAAACCAACAGCGAGTCTCCAGCTCGAATCTCATCAACTGGGACATTGATGCAAATTGAATCAGGGGAAAGTACAGAATCAGCTGCGGTGTTATTGTCTGATGAAGTAATCACAAGTCTTGACCGAGTGGAGATGAGTGACTGCAAAAGCACGTTTTCAGTCAAAAGGCAGGAAAAAGTCTACAAGTTAATCTTGAGAGGAGAACCAAGAAATGTCCAACTTACCAACAGTTCATTCATATCACTAGATGCTTTAAGCTTTGCTCTTTCTTCCAAAGAACGACCAAGAAGCACAAAGCCAAGCAGCATGACCTGCATGCTAAATGACAAGAGCTATCAATCAGAAATTCACCATTGAAATTGTAATTCGGTAGAACAAGAATAAAAAGATTTAATCATAGTCCCTTCTGGATGTATTAGAGAAACTCACCGGTTCCTCGAAGAACGAAGCATCCCACTCCAATTCTGGATTAACAAGTGAGATCTGCAGAAGATGCAGAGAACTGCAATTCTTCATAATAGGATACTCACCAGTCACAAATAAATAACAGAGTACAAAAACTCACCAAACTAATGGAAAATGCAGCCATAGATCCCAATCCAACTAACGAGTTCATATTAGGTGATCTTTTCCCGAAAGCCTTTATGCCATCAAACAGCAACTCTACAATATACATTGAACAGCAGTTCATATTAGGTGATCTTCCAGAAAGCCTTCATCATCGCTCTCTTATAATACCAAGCTCAAGTTATTATGCATTAACTTGGTAAGCATTGAGAATAATTTTTTTAACAAAAGCAAACCTCTTCCTGGTCCCAACAAAGCTCCAACTGCCAAACCACCTTTCACGTAAGAGTTGTGTAGCAAGTCCCAGAACCCTCCTAGTAACATCAGGTACCAGAGAAAGTCAGAAACTCTATTTGTATTCAGTAAATGTTATCTAAACAGCACAATATATGCATTAATGTTCAATTCTCTAACAAGTGAAGAGACTATGCGAAACAATGTACCATGAGCAATGTGAATTCCAAAGGAATGAAGAATATGCGAAGTGTGAGACCCGCAACACAGAGCCACCAAAGTCCATGCAAACGCCACACGGTTCCTGCTCTTAACGAGCAAGTCCTCTTTCTTACTCACCATCTCCTTCCACTTTCTCACGTTCTCCGCCACTCCCATCCCCGAGACTCTCCTCTTAGCCTCAAAGCCACTCTCTGTCAATCTCTTGGCTAAGCTCTCCGCCGCATCCGCCATCACCTCGACCTCTGGTTTAAGCCTCACAGCCGCGGTTTCTGTCAGCATGTTAACAGCGGCAGACGCGACTCGTTCATCGGACATCAAAACCGATTTAACCCGGGCGACGCAGCCCCCACACATCATCCCGCTCACATCGAGAAGAATTGGCGTATCGCTCGTAACAGATTTCACAGATTCGATTGAAGGTTCCGTAGATTCAAACGATTGAGTACTGATCTGGACTGAGTTTGATACTAAGAAACCAGGTGCTGAACAGTACCGCCGGGTACGAGAGCGGCGCTGTCTAGGGAAGCATCGCTTCGGGTATTTAGCGTCGAGGAACTTACTAGGACGAATACGCAGACTCGACGGCGGAGTAAGAGGAAACTGGAGAAGATTGCTCGCCATATTTCTCCGGCGAGACAACGACGCTAGTCACGATACAAGTAAAATCGAAATCTAGTGGTGCTATGGTTCGTTTACAAAGCATCGTCAGTAATTGACATCTCGGATTTTGCATATATCCAAATTCCAAATCACAAGTGTTTAGCGCTTTTTTTTTTCTTTCTCGTCCACAAACCGTTTAGCCGCTTTGGTGGAATATTTTAAAAGCCAACCAAGAGGTGCCAGGCTGTCACCAAAGTCAGAAAGATAAAACACAGCGTTTTGTATAGGTAAGACCTTCTCGATCAGCTAGAGGATTACGGCCTCTGGGACACAAGCGATCAATGAAAATGAGCCAAGGACATATTTTGAAGCCATGTCTACACCAGACGCAGACTTCTGGAAAGAAGCTGTTAACAGTCAAATGGATTCTATTTTGTAGAACCATACTTACATAATCACTGATTTACCTCCAGGATTTAAAGCACTAGGGTGTAGATGGATCTTCAAGACGAAGATCAAAACTGATGGAGCTATTGATAAGTACAAGGCAAGACTTGTGGTGCAAGGATTCAGACAAGGTGAAGGTCTAGACTTCTTTGACACTTATTCTCCAGTGACGAGAATAACTTCAATCAGAATATTGATAGCAATTGCATCTTTAAGAGACCTGGAAATCCATCAGATGGATGTTAAATCAGCTTTCCTTAATGGTGATTTAGAAGAGGAAATCTACATGAAGCAACCTGAAGGTTTTGTGGTACCAGGTCAAGAACAAAAAGTTTGTAAACTTGTGAAATCGTTGTATGGACTGAAACAAGCTCCAAAGCAATGGCATGAAAAATTTGACCATGTGATGATGTCAAATGGATTCAGCATCAATGAGTGTGATAAATGCATCTACGTCAAGAATACTCCCAGCGGGTACATTATGCTGTGTCTGTATGTTGACGACATGCTCATCATGGGTAGTAACAAGGATATAATTCAATAGACCAAGAACATGCTTAGTGGACAGTTTGACATGAAAGACATGGGTCTTGCGGATGTTATTCTCGGTATTAAGATCACAAGGAATTCTGAGGGAATCACCTTATCTCAGGAACATTATGCTGATAAGATACTTGAGCGGTTAAAAAATTATTCGAATGGAACTGCGAAAACTCCAGTGGATACACAACTGCACTTGACTAAAAACTCTGGTGAAGCAGTGTCACAAGTTGAGTATACAAGGGTAATTGGAAGTCTGATGTACTTGACCAATTGTACCAGGCCTGACTTAGCGCATGCAGTGAATGTAATAAGTCGCTACACAAGCAATTTTGGTCATACACACTGGAAAGCCATTACAAGAGTGTTGAATTATGTGAGAAACACTAAAAGTTATGGATTGCACTAAGGTAAAGAACCTGCAGTTTTGGAAGCATACAGTGACGCAAACTGGATATCGGACTCAAAGAACTCAAAATCCACAAGTGGATATGTCTTTACATTAGGAGGTGCAGCAATATCTTGGAAATCTTCCAAACAAACTCTACTGGCCAGATCTACAATGGAATATGAGTTCATTGCTTTAGACAAAGCGGCAGAGGAAGCAGAGTGGCTTCAAAATTTCTTGGAAGATATTCCAATGTGGGAGAAACCAGTATCGGCACTGCGTGTACACTGTGATAGCCAGTCGGCTATAGCCCGGGCACTGAATACTCTCTATAATGGTAAGTCTCGTCACATCAGGAGACGACATAAAACCATTAGACACTTGATCACAGCTGGTGTAATCTCGGTCGATTACATTAAGTCAGTTGATAACTTAGCGGATCCGTTTACAAAAGGTTTAACAAGAGATCAAGTTTTGAAATCTTCAAAGGGAATGGGTATAGGGAAGCATCGCTTCACGTATTTAGCGTCGAGGAACTTACCGGGACGAATATACAGCCTCGACGGCGAAGTAGGAGGAAGTTGGAGAAGATTGCTCGCCATTTTCTCCGGCGAGACAACGACGATAGCACGATACAAGTAAAATAGAAATCTACTGGTGATATTATGTATGGTTCGTTTACAAAATATCGTCAGTAATTGACACGTCGGATTTTGCATATATCCAAATTCCAAATCACAAGTGTTTAGCGCTTTTTTTTTTCAACTCAAGTACCGCCTCCTAAGAAGGTTTCGATTGGACCTAAAACTGTGGACTGTATTTTCATTGGATATGCGCACAACAGTAGTGCCTATCGGTTTCTGGTGCATAAGGAATGTGTCATTCTTTGAGAATATATTTCCGTGTAAAGATAGACAGAAGCTGAAGCGAACTCATGACGCTATTGTTTCTGCTAATGAGGCTAGTACATCTGGTACTTCAGTAAATGAAGCAGAAGAAAATGAAGTTCAACCCAGACGTAGCAAGAGAGCTCGTAAGGAAAAATCATTTGGTGAAGAATACTTAGTGGTATTTCTCTGTGAAAATGAGCCAAGGACATATTCTGAAGCCATGTCTACACCAGACGCAGACTTCTGGAAAGAAGCTGTTAACAGTGAAATGGATTCTATTTTGTAGAACCATACATAATCATTGATTTACCTCCAGGATTTAAAGCACTAGGGTGTAGATGGATCTTCAAAACGAAGATCAAAACTGATGGAGCTATTGATAAGTACAAGGCAAGACTTGTGGTGCAAGGATTCAGACAAGTTGAAGGTCTAGACTTCTTTGACACTTATTCTCCAGTGACGAGAATAACTTCAATCAGAATATTGATAGCAATTGCATCTTTAAGAGACCTGGAAATCCATCAGATGGATGTTAAAACAGCTTTCCTTAATGGTGATTTAGAAGAGGAAATCTACATGAAACAACCTGAAGGTTTTGTGGTACCAGGTCAAGAACAAAAAGTTTGTAAACTTGTGAAATCACTGTATGGACTGAAACAAGCTCCAAAGCAATGGCATGAAAAATTTGACCATGTGATGATGTCAAATGGATTCAGCATCAATGAGTGTGACAAATGCATCTACGTCAAGAATACTCCCAGCGGGTACATTATGTTGTGTCTGTATGTTGACGACATGCTCATCATGGGTAGTAACAAGGATATAATTCAACAGACCAAGAACATGCTTAGTGGACAGTTTGACATGAAAGACATGGGTCTTGCGGATGTTATTCTCGGTATTAAGATCACAAGGAATTCTGAGGGAATCACCTTATCTCAGGAGCATTATGCTGATAAGATACTTAAGCGGTTCAAAAATTATTCGAATGGAACTGCGAAAACTCCAGTGGATACACAACTGCACTTGACTAAAAACTCTGGTGAAGCAGTGTCACAAGTTGAGTATACAAGGGTAATTGGAAGTCTGATGTACTTGACCAATTGTACCAGGCCTGACTTAGCGCATGCAGTGAATGTATTAAGTCGCTACACAAGCAATTTTGGTCATACACACTGGAAAGCCATTACAAGAGTGTTGAATTATGTGAGATATGATAAAAGGATGTTTGTGTGTAATATAAATGATTCGAGTCCAGAGGACCAGTGCTGCACTATGAAACTATGAGACTTAAAACAGAGCTAAGACAAGAAATTGGTTTTGGTTGTTGAATCGTCACAAGAAACGAATGCGAATAATGATTAAAATTTAGTAGAGGACAAACACTAGATCAAGGCAATTCGCAGGAGCTCACGGAAAGTAACCGAACAACTATTCAGGGCACGGATTAATGCAAGTCTCGAACTCAAACATGAAAGTGTGTCAATCCATTGTCGTGATCTTGACAACTTTGCTTAACAACCTAGATGTCTAAACTGTCGTTTGAATCTAGCAATTGAAAACAAGCAATATGGACAGGTTTGATATGTTCACAATTCGCCTTAGCATCAACTCTCGCAGGTTAAGGACGAATTGCTCACCAATGTTCGTTCTAGCAACCTATTACACTTTTGATGAATAGATTAACCTAAAATCAGAGATTAAGTGATCAATTCAATCTAGGCATTAAACTCAACAATGGCGAAGACAATTTGATGAAGGCCCTATTCGTATTCAGTTTATCTATCACATGAACTCCTTTGAAAACCTAGATCCAGCTAAGGGATTACTCAGACATGATCGAGCAAATAACAACAATAGAAGAAACGGAATTCATTGAATAAGAAACAAGAAACAAAGGGTTCAGAAAATCTTCTCCAATACTGTCACAATGGTTCAGACCTCTTCTCCCTCAAGAACAATAAAAAACGCCTATCTCCCCCAAAGTGTAACAACTCAGAAAAAGCGTAAAAGAAAACGTAGCCGAAACAAAGGCTCAAAATAGGTCTAAGTAGTTCGAGGTCGAGTTCGGTTCAATCCGGTTTGAGCGGGATCGATTGGACGGCTGCGATGGAAGCACGCGATCGAACGGTTTGATGGCGTCTTGAAAGCACTCGACCGAACGACGTCGTGCAGGCACTCGACCGAACGACGTCGTGCAGGCACTCGACCGAGTGGCATCTTGGACTCACTCGACCGAGTGGTTGCTTGCAGTCACTCGATCGAGTGGTTTTTTGCAGTCACTGGATCGAGTGGTTTCGTGGGGACACTCGATCGAGTGTTTGCTTCGGATCACTCGATCATGTGGTTTTGCATGGACACTCGGTCGAGTGGTTTCTTTACTCGATTCTCCTGCTTTCGCCTCTTGTTGCCCCTTGTTACCAAAACTCTCCCTGGAACGTCTTTAGACCTGAAAAGACTCGATAAAACTAGAAAGACTCGATAAAACTCGTGAAAACAAAGGTTAGAAAGCGTCAAAAACGCAAGACATCAACTCCCCCGGACTTAGTCTTTTGCTTGCCCTCAAGCAAACACAAAGATAAGAATAGGGAAGAGGTTTGAAAACGCGGGAACTCACAAATCATCAGCAACCATACCCCGAAGGAAAATCATTAGACCTCAATAAACAAAGCGTGCTCAGCGCATAATCACTATAGTCCCCTCAAGGTCTCGCAATCCTGATCCCTTCATGAACCTCCATCCTGCAGAAACTCTAGCTACACATTGGTTAACTCTCTACATTCATTAAGATTAAGCGTGGACCTCTCATCAAGAATATCACACAGGGTAGACGGTGTTGGGTATCAAAGGTCTATTTGTTGGAGGGATTAAAGTGTTTAAGGGTTACCAGATACGCCGGAGGATGCATGATATCGCGCAAAATCGCAAGAGAGAATGGTTCTGTTGACAGCCACAGTTCCCAAACACTTCACTCCTCAACTCCTTGTATGTTGGATTTCACCCGAAACTCTTTCAATTCCCTTTCTGCCTTGATGTACTGTGTTCCTTGGCGGATTTTTCGCACTGTGCTCGCATTGATCACTAGTTCCTTTCCTCAAGTATATGTAATTTTTTTTTTTTTTTTTTTTTTTTTTTTTTTTTTTTTGAGGGGAACTAGTGTCAATAGGCACGAAAAATGTTACCGTGTATTTGTGCTTCTCCAACGAGTAACCATCTCTTCGACCCAGATTCCATGTTTCACCTTCTCGTCCCATTCTTAGTGTTACAGATAAACACTCGTCGAGCTGTGTGGTTGGGAAGCTGTGTCGAACCTTTCTCTCCGACGTTTTTGCACATATCTGCACATATGACAATGAAGAATAGAGTGCATGAGGTTTGAAAGGATGACAATGAAGAATAGAGTGCATGAGGTTTGAAAGGAGGTAAGGTTCAAGGTGGGTACCAACCAAAAATGGGTCGGCCACTCAGGATCAACAAAGAGTGGTAAAGAGTATAAGAAGTCCTGAGTGTATGATCCGTTTCCCTGACATAACATTCCCAATGAGAGGTAATTATAAATCAGATTCAAGGTCCAATATCGTTAGAGTTAACCAAATGCTTCACCAAAATCTCTGCAAAACGAAAAATTCCTGGGGAAAGTCCGACCAAAAGGGTATTCCAGCTTTTTGCACTTAGCAAACCCTGCAAAATTGGTCACTAGATGGAAAGAAATCAAGAGCATAAATGGTTGTAGATCATCATCAGATTCGTTCATTGTTCCCTACAAGTTTTTGACTCAAGAAAACACAGACTCAAAGAAAACATCAAAATGACTCAAGATGAAAAGGAAAACAAAAGAAAAAAAGAAAAAAATGACGTTAGTAAACACAAAGACCCTCCCCCGGACTTACTTCACACCGACCCCGGTGTGAAAATAAACCAAAGAGAGAGTTAAACAGACTCAAAAGAAAGAAAATGGAAAAATGGTATAGTACAATGGGAAAGAGAGATGAAGTGGACCTCTAGCGGTGGCCACGAATGAGCGCATCGATCTCTTTGTTCATGCTCTCCTGAGTGTACGGAGGGATTGTGGTGTATCCAGCTCGTGCGGCAGTTTGTGGCACAGAGTGATCAGTCGGAGCACTCGACGGTGGTGTTTGATGAGTAGAAGGTGCCGTCGTTCTTGCAGCAGAGGAACATCGCCGGAAAGGCAGGTCGGCCTCAGCACGTGCTTCTGACGGTCTTGCTATATGGTGCTCGCGGGTGCGTCTCTTCCTCTGTCTTGGCTCGAAAGAAGAGTGACGTGGTTGGTCAGGGGGAGGTTGGTGACCATCGGCAGGGTTGTCGTCGAGGTCGTCCTCGGAGAGCTCCATTGGCTGTTCAGTGACTGGTGCCGCTCCTCTCCGTACTCCCGCAGAAGAGGTGCAGCTCAACATGTCCTGCAGTGCACGGATTTGAGCAGCCGTCTTTTTGACCTTCTTCCTCAATTTGTTGCCCATTTTGTCTTGCGCCTTGTTCCATCGTTGGAGCAAGCTGATATGCTCGTGAGCTGCCTTAAGCCCAGCGCCTTGCCTAGACGAAGTCGAAGTGTAATCTGGGAAATGAAAGTGGTCAAACTCGTACATTGGCTCGATCTCTTCTTCCTGTGGTTGAACGCCTAGGTGTCTGGTTGTCTGCGGGGTTTCGTAACTTCGAGTGGTAGAGCGGGAGCGGGTCTGAAGTGCTGATAAAGGCGGGTTGAAGTCGATATTGGATCCGCCTCTGATAGCTGTCCAACCTGGGTTAGGGAGCGACATCCGAGCCTTCCCGAACTGGAGGTGAGTGAACTGGTAGATAAGGTCTCCATCGTCTGGTGTCTTCTGTAGGAAGCCGCAGTTCTTCAAATAGTCGAGATCGAGCTCTTCTGGCGGCGCGACATCTTCGGTCATATCAGGAATGAATCCCACGCCGAGTAAGAGAGGGGTAATAAGTCCACCCATCCGTAGCTCACACTGGTGTCGATTGCCCTCGTTCAAAAGTGCCCAACTTTGGTAGGAGCGAAGTTGCTCCATCATTGCGCGCGTGATCCCCCCGCGTGTTTTACTTCCTTTCAACTGCATCCCATTGTTCAACCTTGGGAGAATCCCTGTGAGTGCTACAGCGATCAAGCACATCTCGTTGGCGTTGACGTTTCCCGTCGAGTGCCTCGGGTAAAGTACGTTGGCGAGAGCTTTGTGGACATATCGAATCGGCGGGCTTCTAATCTGGGAAGATTTGGCGCTTGAGGACGGGTATTCTCCAGATGCGATAGTCCCCCATAAAGCCTTAATCTCCGTCTTGTCTACATCGAGTCCGTCACGGTTGCTGGGGGGAAGGTAATGGGCTCTATCGATCTCCCGGAAAGAGAGAATGTGACTCCGTCCTGTCGCCCAAAAGCTGATATATCCGTCACTTCCATCCGCCCCGATGCCCAGATTGTTGAACATGTCATCCACATCATCAGTGATGCGTAGTCTTCCCATCGTGTCTCGGTCTGGGTACTTCGTCCCTCCAAGTTTCATGTCGAGGAGTATGCGAAGGATCTTCATCTCTGCGTTTGTCAAAGCATCAACAGCTTCGTCTCCTCGCGAATCCCTTGGTGATTCAACATCTTCCATCTCGTCGTCAATTTCGAAGTCACTGTCGGATTCGACATGCCGTTTGCCTCGCGATATCTCTGCTCTTCGTCTTGAGTAATCGCCCCCGTGACCTGTGTCCCTGTAATCATATAGGAAACAACAAGTTAGCAATGCCATCATCTCGACCAAACCCGTAAGCGTTCGATCGATTGATCGATTGAGAGTGGTCGAGCGTCTAGTCAACATCCTCCATAAACATATTTTGCTATCAAGTCTTTGCTCAAGTGGATTTAGCTTAACAAAACCAAGAACACAAATCAAATGAAATCAGCAAGCAAATGTCACATAAGCGGTTGATCAATGAGACAAAGGTGAACTAGACTGGAGAACATTTTCCGAGTTTATGAACAGCAGCCCAGTTAATTGCAATTTTAGCTGAAAAGTATTCAAAACACAAACCCAGAATTTTCAGCAAAAATCAATTGCTCAACACAATAATCATCAATTAAGCACAGCAGCACAAATTCAACTCAATGACAAGAAGAATTTAAACCCAGAAATTTCAGTCAAAACACGGGCAATCAAATAGGCAATTGATCAAGTGAACCATCCGCTCGACCGAGGGGAGCTGTCGAACGAACGACCGAGTGAGCTGGACCCGCCATCTCTCGTCGATCGTCAAAATCTGCAAAACTGCAATCAAGAACAGAGAAAGAGAGCACGACTTTCGTACCTCCTCATTATATGCAGGTGATTATGCGGACGATCAACGAAGGAGAAATGGGCGTTGTGGTTTCAGAGAGAGAGACGAACGAAGAGTGAAGGAAAAGAGAGTGTGTGGTGAGAGTGATAAGGGAGAAGATGTGGTCAAGCGTGTGATAGAGAGTGTGTGGCGGAAAGCAATCGACCGAGTGATTGAAATGTGTATGAGAAGCGGTCGATCAAGTGCTGGAAGAGTGAGAATGCGATAGAGTGAAGGAGAGTATGTTAAGCGATCGATCGATCGATTGAAAGAGAGGGCATACCATCGAGTGAAGAGATAAGGTTTGTGTGGTGGTGGTGAGAAAAGAGTGGAGTGTGGGTGTGTG
Organism: Erythrophleum ivorense; assembly: GCA_026724425.1. NCBI lineage: Eukaryota > Viridiplantae > Streptophyta > Magnoliopsida > Fabales > Fabaceae > Erythrophleum > Erythrophleum ivorense. The sequence goes on along the minus strand of JAIUCV010000071.1, from coordinate 6,946,618 downwards.
AGAGAGTGGTACTTACCTGGTGGGCTCCACCGTGGTGTGGTGTGGTGTGGTGGGCGCGATCCAGCTCCGATCCCGTTTTCTGAAAATTAAATTTTTTTTTTTTTTTTTTTAATTTTTTTTTTTTAATTTTTTAATTTTTGTTTTTTTTTCTTTTTTCAGAGAAAACAAAACTAAAAATTAGTATAACAAATCAAATTGAAGAGAGTATGTACACTTACCGGTGGGTTGCCTCCCACCAAGCGCTTGGTTTAAGTCACTAGCTTGACTTGAATTGCCTGTTAGGCTGGAGATGGATCACAGAGTGGAACGGATTCTCTCTCTGTGATGTCGGAATCAGCAAGGTATGGCTTGATCCTCTGGCCATTGACAACAAACTCTCCCCTTTTGGTGTCCAACAACACTACAGCTCCGTATGGTCTGACTTCTTTGATGGTGAATGGTCCAGACCACCGTGATCTCAGCTTTCCAGGAAATAGCTTCAGTCTAGAGTTGAACAATAAGATTTGATCTCCTGGGGAAAAGTTCCGTTTCAGGATCCTTTTGTCATGATAAGCCTTAGTTCGCTCTTTGTAGATCTTCGAGTTGTCATAGGCCATGTGCATGATCTCGTCCAACTCCAGTAGCTGCATATTTCTTCTCTCAGCTGCAGGCTTCATGTCGTAGTTCATCTGCTTTACTGCCCATGCAGCCTTGTACTCCAGTTCCACTGGTAGGTGACAAGCTTTGCCGTAGACAAGGTTGAATGGCGTTGTACCTAGAGGCGTTTTGTAGGCAGTGCGATACGCCCTTAGAGCATCATCCAACTTTGCAGCCCAGTCCTTGCCTGTCGTTCCTGACGTCTTCCGCAGAATGTTCTTAATCTCTCTGTTGGATATCTCCACCTGCCCACTCGTCTGAGGATGGTACGGAGTTGCCACCTTGTGCTTCACGCCATGTCGCTTCAGCAGATTATCAAAAGTCTTGTTGATGAAATGCGAGCCTCCATCGCTTATGACAACCCTTGGTACACCAAACCGCGGAAATATAACAGACTTGAACATCTTCAGCACCACCTTTGCATCGTTAGTGGGACTGGCCAAAGCCTCTACCCACTTAGACACATAATCAACAGCCACCAAAATGTATTGGTTGTTGTAAGAAGATGGGAATGGTCCCATGAAGTCTACTCCCCAGACATCGAAAACTTCTACTTCCAGAATGAAGTTCTGTGGCATCTCGTTTCTCTTACTGATGTTTCCTTCTCTCCGGCATCTATCACACTTAGAAACAAATATCTGCGCATCTCGGAACATGGTAGACCACCAATAACCAGCTTGTAGAGCCTTAGACACCGTCTTGTACGTGGCGAAATGCCCTGCATAGGAGGAGCCGTGACAGTGAAACAAGATACCAGGTATCTCCTCATCAGCTACACACCTCCTGAAAACTCCATCAGTGCAGTGCTTGTATAAGTATGGCTCATCCCAAAAGTAGTGCCTGATGTCTCTCAGAAACTTCTTCTTCTTGTTCCCCACGAATCTCGTCGGTTCTTGCTCAGCATCAAGGTAGTTCGCTATCTCTCCAAACCAAGGAAAATTGCGACGGTTGACATCATGAAGGGAGCCAACAAAGTCGCAGCTCTTTGCGTGAGTAGATGCTCCGCCATCTTCGAGCAGGTGCTCGCCATAATTAATCACATCGACTGCGTATACGTGCTCCTCACGTAGGCTGTCATCAAGAGGAAGTTCTTCGTCGACCTTCAGTCTGGACAGATGGTCTGCTACACCGTTGTCGATCCCTTTCTTATCCTTAATCTCCAGGTCGAATTCTTAAAGCAAAAGAATTCACCTCAAGAGTCTAGGCTTTGCATCCTTCTTCGTCAACAGGTACTTCAATGCAGCGTGATCTGTGTGGACAATCACCTTCGATCCAACAAGGTAGGACCGAAACTTCTCAAACGCAAAGACCACTGCAAGAAGCTCTTTCTCAGTCGTAGCGTAACTGAGCTTCATCAAGGGTCCGGCTGGCATAGTAGATCACTTGCAGCTTCTTCTCTTTCCTCTGTCCCAAAACTGCTCCTACAGCATAGTCGCTTGCATCTGTCATCACCTCGAAGGGAAGATTCCAGTCGGGTGGCTGAACAATTGGAGCACTCACTAGAGCTCCCTTGATCGTGTGAAAGGCCCCCAGGCATGCATTGTCAAAGTCGAACTTGACCTCCTTGCAAAGCAGCTGCGTCAAATGCCTGGTGATCTTGGAAAAGTCTTTGATGAAACGTCTGTAGAACCCGGCGTGTCCCAGAAAACTGCGGATCCCTTTCACTGAATTAGGTGGCTGCAGACTCATCATCACCTCGATCTTTGCTCTGTCAACTTCAATACCCTTCTCTGATATTCTGTGGCCCAGAACAATCCTGTCTCGCACCATAAAGTGGTATTTCTCCCAGTTCAGCACAAGATGTCTGTCCTCACACCGCTGCAACACCCTGCACAGATTAGATAAACAAACAGCAAAAGAGCTTCCATAAACTGAAAAGTCGTCCATGAAAACTTCCATTATATCCTCAATAAGGTCAGTAAAAATAGACATCATGCACCGCTGGAAAGTGGCCGGTGCATTGCACAAGCCAAACGGCATTCTGCGGTAAGCAAAAGTGCCGTATGGACATGTAAATGTCGTCTTCTCCTGGTCGTCTGGGTGGATGGGAATCTGAAAGAAACCTGAGTAACCATATAAAAAGCAGTAATATGGATGGTTAGCCAATCTCTCAAGCATTTGATCAATAAACGGGAGAGGGAAATGATCTTTGCGAGTTGCAGCATTCAGTTTACGGTAATCAATGCACATGCGATGCCCAGTGATAGTCCTAGTAGGTATTAGTTCATTCCTATCATTCTTAACAACAGTAATACCGCCTTTCTTATGAACTACATGAACAGGACTTACCCAAGTACTATCAGATATAGCATAAATTACACCAGCCTCTAGAAGTTTCATTATCTCTTTCTTGACAACATCTTTTAGATTCGGGTTTAACCTCCTCTGATGTTCTACAGAAGTCATCGACTCATCTTCTAGATGTATCATATGCATGCAAAGATCAGGAGAGATTCCAGGAATGTCATCTAACGAATACCCTATTGCTTTTCTATACTTCCTAAGCTCACAGAGAAGCAAAGCAGTTTCAACATTATTCAGCTCGGAATTCACTATCACAGGGTATGTTGAATTAGGTCCCAGAAATGCATACCTGAGCCCCGCTGGGAGTGTTTTCAGTTCGAGCTTGGGGGCTTTCAACTCACTCCAGGGGCTGTTGATGGGAGTCTCCTGAGGTGGTGCCTTGTCAAGCTTCTGCTTCAACGTATCCCCCTCGTTTCCTAGACTCATGTACGCAACCAGTCTCTCCATCTTATTGCTTGCTTCCATCATCTTTGCCAAACCATTGGCCTCCTCATTCAGATAGCTGAACTCTCCTTCAGCTTTAGTCAAAGCGACCTCCAGAGGGTCGTCAAGAAGTACTTCCTCTCTCACTTCTTCCACCGAGTTCAGGCCATCTTCTATCACAAATGTTTGCCCATCTAACATTGGCTTCTTAAGGAGCTTGTTCATCTCAAATCTCATAACCATGTCTCCCAGCTGGAGATCAATGATTCCTCCCTTTACATCGATAATTGCACCAGCTGTGCATAAGAAGGAACGCCCGAGTATCAGTGGGTCCTTCGGTTCTTCGTCTGTCTCAAGTACTACAAAATCAGCTGGAATGAGTGTGTTCCTTATCTGCACATGTAGATCCTCGAGTATACCAACTGGGAACTTAGTCGACCGATCAGCGAAGACCAAAGAGATCTTCGTAGGCTTGAACTTCGTGAATCTCAGTCGCTTTGCCACAGAGTATGGCATCAGGTTCACACTCGAACCAAGATCACAGAGAGAGCATGCAAAAATCATCTGACCAATCTTCACTGATAAAACAAATCTTCCCGGATCGCTCCTCTTCTTAATAAGCTTGTTTTGCAGCACAGCGCTACACTCCTCTGATACTAGCATAACGTTTTCTTTCTCAGCTACTTTCCCAGAAATCAGCTCCTTCATATACCTTTTCAGCGCATGAATCATTTGCACAGCATCAGAGAGAGGCAGCTTCACCGTCAAGTCTCTCAACATCTCCTTACACTTTGCTTCCTCCAAACTCTTCCTAGACTTCTTCGGTGCAACAGGATAAGGCACCTTGGGCTTGTACGTTCGTGCAGGAAGTGTCTCTGCAGCTACAGGCGTAGGCAGGTCGGATACGGGAATGCGTTCCTGAGATGATGAGGCGTCGTCCTTGGCTCGATCGACTCCACTCGGAGCAGCTCGATCGGTTTCGCTAACTTGATCTCCTGTTTCAGCGAGCAGGTGCTCGTCGACTTTCTCATTCCCTGACCTATTCAGAGGAGTTGCTGCAGGTAACAGTTTCTTCCCACTTCTCAGCTCAACTTCTGCAACATACTCATTCCTGGGATTCGTTTCTCCTTTCCCAGGAAGAGTTCCAGGAGGTCTCTTAACAGCCTCGACCATCTAAGCTACTTGAACATCCAGCTTCTTCACATGAGCCCACACAGCGTCATGCTTCCCATTCAGATCATTATACATTGTGTCTATCTTCAAATTGATCTCTGCAGAAGACTGCTGCTGGTTCATCAACATCTGCTGCATCATACTCTTCAGCTCGTCGTTCGAATTGTTTGATGAACCTGAAGCTTGTTGCTGGTTGCTGAACTGCACCTTCTGTTGGCCAAAGGTCTTCTGGTTAGGAACAAAGGTCTTCTCCTGGAAGGTGTTAGAGTAGCTCTTCTGAAAACCCTGCTGGTTTTGGCTCGACCTAGGCGGATAGACTTGATCCTGAGGATTCTCGACGTTGGTGCTCCTGTAGGACAAGTTTGGATGACTCTTGTAGTTCTGATTGAAACCTCTGTTCTGCACAAAGGCTTGACCATTCACGTAGTTCACCTCCATCTGATCATCCTCGTCCTCTCCAACCCCGAACTCTTGACAGAGAGGCGTATCATCATTTTCATCCACGAAGTGAACAGATTTTTGTGACGCCTTCAGCAGCAGATTCACCTTCGCCGTGAGCTCATCAATCTTCTGCGCTTCAACATTGCTCCCCTTGACAGACACATTGGTCACCGTTCGGTTATATTCAGCGCTCTTGTTGCTAGAGCTCGCAGCAAGATTCTCAATCAGCTCGTATGCACCTTCTTTGGACTTCGTCATGAAATCACCATTGCTGGCTGAGTTCAAAGTGTTCCTGTAGTCCCAGTTGACTCCATCGTAGAAGATACCCAAAATTTGCTCATCAGAGAATCCGTGATGAGGACACTCTCTTCGGTACTCCTTGTATCTCTCCCAAGCTTCACAGAAAGCCTCTCCGTCATGCTGGTGGAAGGCGGCAATCTTAGTCCAGAGAGCAGCCGTTTTGGACTTAGTGTAAAAGTGGTCCAGAAACGCCGCTCTACATTGGGCCCATGAAGTCAAAGACCCAGGTGGTAGAGACTTCAGCCAGCGAGATGCTTTGTTGGCAAGCGAGAACGGGAAGAGCTTGCACTTCAGGAAGTCAGCTGGAACTCCATTCGATTTCGTCGTACTGCATATCTCCTCAAAGTTCTCGATGTGGTCCATCGGATTCTCAGCTGGTAGTCCATTGAAAAGGTGTGCCTTGACTAGTGAGATCATGTGAGGATGGATCTCAGAGTCCTGCCTCTGAATGGCTGGAGGAACAATCGCAGACCGGTTTTGATAGAAGGTGTGCGGATTGTCTTTATCTCCGATGGCATTACGAGGTTGCGGCTCTCTGTCTTGTTGAGCTTTTTGCATCTGCTCGATATGCTGTTGGAGTTGCTGCATCTGAGCAGCCATCTGAGCGTTCATGTCTGCATTGCCTTGGTCGCCCATATTGGCGGAATTAGGCCTGTTCTGTCTGTTTTCTCGTTCTATTCTCGCGAGTTCTGCGTTGGACAGGATGACAAGATCTTCGGTGCGGTTGCTCCTTGTAGATCTAGTGGTCATGCACCTGAAACACACACAAGAGACGCGAGAAATAACAAGTTAGTAAATCTTAGACTTAGTTTCAAATCAAGATTCAAAGGCAACGAATTGGTCCCCGTCGCAACGGCGCCAGTTTGATAAAAGGATGTTTGTGTGTAATATAAATGATTCGAGTCCAGAGGACCAGTGCTGCACTATGAAACTATGAGACTTAAAACAGAGCTAAGACAAGAAATTGGTTTTGGTTGTTGAATCGTAACAAGAAACGAATGCGAATAATGATTAAAATTTAGTAGAGGACAAACACTAGATCAAGGCAATTCGCAGGAGCTCACGGAAAGTAACCGAACAACTATTCAGGGCACGGATTAATGCAAGTCACGAACTCAAACATGAAAGTGTGTCAATCCACTGTCGTGATCTTGACAACTTTGCTTAACAACCTAGATGTCTAAACTGTCGTTTGAATCTAGCAATTGAAAACAAGCAATATGGACAGGTTTGATATGTTCACAATTCGCCTTAGCATCAACTCTCGCAGGTTAAGGACGAATTGCTCACCAATGTTCGTTCTAGCAACCTATTACACTTTTGATGAATAGATTAACCTAAAATCAGAGATTAAGTGATCAATTCAATCTAGGCATTAAACTCAACAATGGCGAAGACAATTTGATGAAGGCCCTATTCGTATTCAGTTTATCTATCACATGAACTCCTTTGAAAACCTAGATCTAGCTAAGGGATTACTCAGACATGATCGAGCAAATAACAACAATAGAAGAAACGGAATTCATTGAATAAGAAACAAGAAACAAAGGGTTCAGAAAATCTTCTCCAATACTGTCACAATGGTTCAGACCTCTTCTCCCTCAAGAACAATCAAAAACGCCTATCTCCCCCAAAGTGTAACAACTCAGAAAAAGCGTAAAAGAAAACGTAGCCGAAACAATGGCTCAAAATAGGTCTAAGTAGTTCGGGGTCGACTTCGGTTCAATCCGGTTTGAGCGGGATCGATTGGACGGCTGCGATGGAAGCACGCGATCGAACGGTTTGATGGCGTCTTGAAAGCACTCGACCGAACGACGTCGTGCAGGCACTCGACCGAACGACGTCGTGCAGGCACTCGACCGAGTGGTTGCTCGCAGGCACTCGACCGAGTGGCATCTTGGACTCACTCGACCGAGTGGTTGCTTGCAGTCACTCGATCGAGTGGTTTTTTGCAGTCACTCGATCGAGTGGTTTCGTGGGGACACTCGATCGAGTGTTTGCTTCGGATCACTCGATCATGTGGTTTTGCATGGACACTCGATCGAGTGGTTTCTTTACTCGATTCTCCTGCTTTCGCCTCTTGTTGCCTCTTGTTACCAAAACTCTCCCTGGAACGTCTTTAGACCTGAAAAGACTCGATAAAACTAGAAAGACTCGATAAAACTCGTGAAAACAAAGGTTAGAAAGCGTCAAAAACGCAAGACATCAAGATACACTAAAAGTTATGGATTGCACTATGGTAAAGAACCTGCAGTTTTGGAAGCATACAGTGACGCAAATTGGATATCGGACTCAAAGAACTCAAAATCCACAAGTGGATATGTCTTTACATTAGGAGGTGCAGCAATATTTTGAAATCTTCCAAACAAACTCTACTGGCCAGATCTACAATGGAATCTGAGTTCATTGCTTTAGACAAAGCGGCAGAGGAAGCAGAGTGGCTTCAAAATTTCTTGGAAGATATTCCAATGTGGGAGAAACCAGTATCGGCACTGCGTGTACACTGTGATAGCCAGTCGGCTATAGCCCGGGCACTGAATACTCTCTATAATGGTAAGTCTCGTCACATCAGGAGACGACATAAAACCATTAGACACTTGATCACAGCTGGTGTAATCTCGGTCGATTACATTAAGTCAGCTGATAATTTAGCGGATCCGTATACAAAAAGTTTAACAAGAGATCAAGTTTTGAAATCATCAAAGGGAATGAGTCTAGGGAAGCATCGCTTCACGTATTTAGCGTCGAGGAACTTACCGGGACGAATATACAGCCTCGACGGCGGAGTAAGAGGAAGCTGGAGAAGATTGCTCGCCATTTTCTCCGGCGAGACAACGACAATAGCACGATACAAGTAAAATAGAAATCTACTGGTGCTATTATGTATGGTTCGTTTACAAAGTATCGTCAGTAATTGACACGTCGGATTTTGCATATATCCAAATTCCAAATCACAAGTGTTTAGCGCTTTATTTTTTTCTCGTCCACAAACCGTTTAGCCGCTTTGGTGGAATAGTTTAAAAGCCAACCATGTGGTGCCACGCTGTCACCAAAGTCAGAAAGATAAAACACAGCGTTTTGTATAGGTAAGACCGTAAGACCTTCTCGATCAGCTAGAGGATTACTGCCTCTGGGACACAAGCGATTTTAACAATGCCACGTGTCACCTGCCTGAAATATTAATATTTTTGGATGTAAACTTCATCTTCTTCCTCCTTCGGCTTCTCCTTCTGGAAAATCTCAGAGCTCTACTGCAATGGAGGCGAGTGCGAACGAACCAGCTATGAAAAGCTTGAAATCTACTCCGTCAGGATCGATACCGAACTTTTTCGTATCGCTCTCTTCGGCATTTTCGCAAACAACTATTGTGCGTCTGAACAAACCCAATTTGCTACTTCTACCACCACCTTCAGACTCCGTCAAGTTGATTCAAGACTTCCATCAGTCTCTGACCTCTGCTACTGAGAAATTCGCAGGGTTTATTCATTCGCTCGCCTCTAGGAACCCTTTCTTTCAGCAAGCGGCTCGCTTGTCTTCCGAATTTCGCGTTCTGTGCGACGGGGTAACTTCTCGTTCCCTGCGTATGCAAATCTAAAACGCTATGTGAGAAGCTTTACACTGGTAGAATGTTTTGGTGAGAAACTTGCTTCTTCGGATTACGTGAAGAAGATAATTGTTTGTTTCCGACGAACCTTTTCTCTTGCTGTTGGCGGAAACATGCCTGACCTCTGGTTGGTACTGTCATGGTGAAACTTTCATTGGTGTCTGTTGCAAAGAAAATGGTTCATTTTGAACCTGCTAGTAACTATGTTGTATAGATCACTTAGCAATTGTTGGACAACCTTTTACATTGTTAGAATCTGAGTTATGTGTAGTTAGTCTGTGGAAATGTCCTCAAGTTGGGACATTTTTGGCTCTAATCTTCCTCATATCTAATCTATGTATGCATTGAGCAACTATGAAACTCGATTTCAGAATAAGCCGGGGCCATGTTTTTTTTGTGTGTGTTGCTTCTGGTTTTTGATTGTTAAAGATGAGGAGCCTTTTGTTACTTGTACGGATTCGTTTGAGAAACGCTACAAGGGTGAGCTTTCCGATGTCTCATCACGGATTTGCAGCGGTTCTGCCTGGAGATTCAGTTGCGGGAATGGTGATTGCAAACGGGTTGATAAACTTCCTCAACATATACAACACCATCCTTGTCGTCCGTCTAGTACTCACTTGGTTCCCAAGTGCTCCTCCTGCCATTGTTAGCCCCCTCAGGTAAATAAAATCTCTTTAGTGTTTTGAGATCAACTCGAGTTTCTCCTTCTTTGTACAACTCTTGAATGGATCTGATCAAGAACCTTGCATTTCTTTACTTGATTGCTGATTATGTGTATGTGTTACCATTGTATCAGCACTTTATGTGATCCATACTTGAACATATTCGAAGAGCATGGAGAGCGAAAACATGAGACCGAAGAGCTCTTCTTCCTCTTCTAGATCTTCCTCTGATAATCTGTCGATATAGAGAGGCGAGAGCACGGCTAGCAATGACAAGCTTATCGCCAGAAACTTCCCCATCATCGGGCTGGATGATCCCATTTCCATCGGAATCAAACTGCTAACTTTCTTAACAATTCTGAGACGAAAATGGTTTGTTTCTTGGTAAAGAATCTGTGCACACAAGTTGTAGGATAGTTTAGAGATGCGGTTTAGATGGTATGGTTAACAATTTACACAGAAAGAGAAGAGAGAAAGAGGAATCTTTTGTTTCTGGTGACGAGTGACCACACATTAATAAAAAAATATTCCATGGAATCATATGCTTTTCTTTTTCTTTAATTCTCTTATCTGTTTATATAAAGAAGCTGAGCCCATGAAGACATATTGTGTAACAAACAGTTCATAGACTAGGAGCTTTCTGATTATAAACTTCTGCAGAGCTATATACATCGCCAAGACTTGTCTCACTCATCAGCAGAACTTGGCATCTATACTTTGGTAAGTGTCATCAAGATGAGCAAAAACTGAAGTCATTTTCAATCCAGAGATGCGAACTTGTGTTCTTGAAAGCTTTTCAAGAAATTCCTCCTCCACCTACAACAAATAATACCATCATTTAAGTACTTCACAAACAAATATCACAAATGTATGTAAGCTTAGTTACAATTTTCTCTACTATATCTTACGTGCGTCCATCCATATAGCTTAAGCGATTCAAGTGACGAGCAGCAATTCAAGATCCGTGCTAGTTCTTCTTCCGTCAGTTTTCGACACCACGAGAGGTCCAAGTAACGCAACCTCTTACAAGATTTTGCAAGCGAAATGGCAGTATCTTGACCTACCTGTTAGATAACAGGACTCCTTTAAACACACTAGAGCAAGGGATATAAGACTTTTGGGTAGTAAAAACACTCACGTCTCGAACGTTGTTTAGGCAGAGTTGGTTAAGAGAACCTCCACAGACTTCAAGAAAAGCTGCAACAGCTACATCACTGTCAAAAGAAGCCCACAGATTGATGATATTCGGAACAGTTATGGCAACAACAAACAAACAAAAACAAAAACACAAATTGTGAGACTTGAGGAGCAAACCTGAATCGGGTTTTTGAAAGATTGACCGAGTTCAAAGATCTGCAACCATCAATAATATATTCAACCGACTTATCAGTCAAATTATACAGCTCCGAGATGTCAAGAGCTTCCAGGTTTGGACAATATCTCCCAACAGTCCAAATGGCTTGATCAGTCACCTCACTGGATAACCAAACAGAACAAGAAAACTTTAATCAGTTTTAACAACTTGTCGTCGTAGTTGTTTTTTCTTCTCGTCTCAAAGACTTGACTTACTTGCAAGAAGCGAGAGAAAGACCAGTGAGATTTGAGACTTGACTTACTTTTTTTTTTTTTTTTTTTTTTTTTTTTTTTTTGGCTCAAACATCAATTCATTAATCCATAACATGATCATACACAGTTTTTTCCTCCTCTACCAAATGAGAAACCCATATAGGTACACAAGAATACAGCTTAGGAACAGAAATCGTAAGGGATAATGATTCCCTAGCTATTCTGTCTGCCACTCTGTTGCTTTCCCTTGGAGAATACTCAATGCTTATACTCTGAGATTTTTGGAGCAGATTCTGAATATCTGTAATTATAGGATCCAGATGAGGCCATCGTTCTCTCCCATAAACTAGACTCACTGCCAGACATGAATTTGTTTCGAAAATGACACTTCCATAATTCAGCCTTGTTACTGAGATGATAGCCCATCTTATTGCTTCCAATTCTGTCTCCAAAACCGACCCCAATCGACTATACGCTCGAGCTCCTAACCATATCGCCTGCCCATTGTGGTCTCTTAGCACCAACCCTACGCCACTCTTATCTTGATCCTTGGACCAAGCTCCATCAGTATTGCATTTCCAGGTTCCGGCAGAAGGTGGTTTCCATCTGGTTCTGACTTGGCGATTGATCACACTCTTAGTCTCTCTTGTTTGGACCTCCATTCTTCCTTCCCACTCCTCCGCATCCTCTATGGCTTTATTGACTTACTTACATTTGTCTCTTTTTAAAAATTTATGTTCAGTGTTAATAAAAAATTTACAAATTCCCAGATTTCGTTTACAGAGAACCTAAACGACCTAAACGACCTCTCACTAAATTCCATAAATTTTGTACTAAAAAACTGTACGGTTAAAAAACGGCCGAAGGGTTGGAAAAAATAAGACACGTGTGCGTGCCACATCCTCGACAATTTGTTGAGCACACGTCTTGCGACTTGTGGAGCCATTTAGCACGACTAATCATCACACGTGATAAACACGTGCCAGAAAAACTAACTAGACCGATTCTATAGGATCTAGACGAGAAATCATCTTTTGTGTTCCTCCATTTTTTAACACAATCTCATTTCTCCCTCTATTTTATTTTATTTTTGAAGCATTTAAATTTAAATCAAGAAACGAGTAAAGGACAACAATATCCGGAAAAGTTGAAGTAATTACATATCCGACCACGAATTATCCGGGTCCAACGGGTTATATCCATTTCAAATCGGGTAACCTAATTTAAATAAAAATCGCGTTTCCTCCGTTTCATGAGACCGTTTCAGTTCTTCTCTCGCGTTCTCTTCTTTTCCTCCTCTCAATTTGAAATTCGAAATCGAAGAGACAATTCAACGAGATATTAGAAAACGAAGAAGATGGTACTTACGAGAAATATCGAGAAGGTCTTGTTGCAGGAAAAATCGAGAGCAGAAGATGTCAAATCGGAGCCACCCGAGATCGGCGCGGAAGACCAACCGGCTCATGGAGATGCACTCGATGATAACGGGAGCGGAGGTGAGGAAGAGAACTTTGAGGAAACTAGAAGTGAAAGTTTGAGAGACCCTCCGAGTGGAGGTGGAGATGATAACGGGAGCGACGGAGGGAGTCAAAGTTTGAGTGACCCCGATTCAAGCGTAAGTACTTTGGGAATCAAGAACAACTGAATTAGGGAAAATGTTGAATTGGATGGTTTGGTTGATTTGAGGGAGTCAAAGTTTGAGTGACCCTTCAAGCGTAAGTAGTTTGAGAATCAAGAACAACTGAATTAGGGAAAATGTTGAATTGGATGGTTTGGTTGATTTGAGGGAGATGGTTTGGTTGATTTGAGTGAGTTCTCTAGTTTATGATCGTTAGTTTATCTCTGATTTCGGGTTTGTTTAACTCGCATTTCGTGTTTGTTGAGGATTGAAGAGTCTCAGGATTGATTAGTTCCTCGTTTAACTCTCATTTCGTGTTTGTTGGTGATGAAAGAGTAATACTGGTAGAACTTGGTAAAACTATATGTGGATATGAAAGTACAACTAGGTAATACTTGGTACATGTGTTCTGCAGTATTCGGACGAGGAAGAGGAAGAGGAACTGGAACCAATGAGACCTTTGAAGATGTATTTTCCGCCGACGGAGTACTGTAAGAAAATGAAGCTATCGACGAGGTGTTACTTGCAGGACGTGTTCGAGACCTTCCGCGATTTATGGCCTGCTCTTACAGATAATGAGAAGAATTGGTTTGAGACTCACCCGCAGTTCAAACACATCTTCCACATGCCAAGGGACTGAAACCACAAGCTTCAGGGAATTTGGACGCTGCTTCTTCGAACCGCATGCATTGAGAAGGAAAAAGAAGTTTGGTTCGTTGTAAATGGCGTGCCTATCCGTTATGGTTTAAGGGAACACGCCTTGATATCTGGATTGTATTCCCATAACTATCCAAGCGGTTTTGCGGAAAATACATGTGGGAAAATGTCATTCGTGGAGAAGTATTTTAAACTGGGTTCAACAGTAAGATATCAAGATCTGAAGCCAATGCTAGAGAAGATGAAGCATTCTCCGAAATCTAATGACAGACTGAGGATGCTGATATTGTACTTTTTAGCTAGCATTATCAAAGGGCAGACGAATACTGGGAAAAAAACTAGTTTCGTGGACCCATTCTTGTTAAGAGCCGTGGGTGATCTGAATTTGTGTAGGACATTTCCTTGGGGGAGATTGTCCTATGATCACATGTTAAAAGGGATCTCTCATACAATGACTCATTTCAATGGGGCTATTCCAGGAATAGAAAAGCAGGTCCAACCATGGCCGATTCCCGGTTTCATTTTACCTCTTGAGGTAATATTTATTTGGATGTCAGGATTTCGTTTTGTCTAAACTTTAAATATTTTACGCTAATTCTAACTGTAAAGCATCGTTTTGTGTGTAGCTCTTAGCTTTCGAGGCTATTCCAGAGTTGGGTGAACGATTTCTCGAACCTTTTCCTAGCGCAGATGAGGAATGTCCGAATAGGTGCAAGTCAATGTTCAAAAAATGCGACATGAAAGGAATTCCTTTCGATAGAATAAGTGCACAACTTGGTAAAACTAAGGTTAGTTTTACTTCTGCATATAAGCCTATAAATTTTACTATAAATTATTTACCTAGTAATCTTTACTCCTTGATTGTATTTGCAGGACATTGATAATATCTTAACTGCAAACGCTATTGAGAAGCGTCTTCTTGAAAGAATCACAGAACCTGAGGAGGACGTTGATAAGCATTGTGTGGTTGTCGATAGTTGGATGAAGATCGCTAATCAATCGCAGGTCGTATTTTTGAAGGATATGTATGACGAAGATGTGGCAAGATTAGCAGAAGCTCCTACTCACAACCCGGAAGCGGTGAACCCTGAAGCTGTTAACACGCCCTCCCCAGAATTGATAGAGCTTATTCAGAGCATGAAGAAGGACATGGAGGAGCGTATGACGACAATAGAGAAGAAAGTTGATCGGTTGGAGGAAAGGATAGCCCCGATTGAAGCTTATGTGAATGAGCAATCTGCTGATATGAGGAGGGATGATGAGAACATACGGCATGGCAAATCACAGGTAACAGACAATGTGTTTTCAGATTTTAGAACAAAAGTAACACTTGGTTAAACTGAGTATAACTGATTTTTATTGTAGGGTTCAAAAGAGAGAGTCGGTGATCAAAGTGGTGAGGAAAATCCAACAGAGGGTTTAGACGTGTCTGAGGGACTTGGCGACCCGCCACAGGTAATTGGCGAAGACGTGGCCGAGGGCCTTCGAGACCCGCCACAGGTGATGGCCGAAGACGTGGCCGGTGGAAGTCGAAACCCTTCACAGGTAAACTTTGCAACAAAAGATGAGAAAATCACATATTCCAGGAAATGTAATATTTGTATTCATTTGTAGGAAGCATCAACAGTCGTTCCACCAATTATCAAGAAGCGTACTCGCTTTAAGCAATGTTCAAGGAAGAGTACACATTCAAAACGGGTGAGAGATGCAATTAGCAAGAAGTTAAAGGAGGGTCGTTTAAAGAGGCAAAAGCTTGAGGAGGCTACAGGGCCAACAAGGATGTCTACAAGGCTTGCTGAGAAGGAAAAGCTATGAAAAGCAAGGAAAACTTCGGTAGTTTGATTTTGTGACTTTGGATTAGACCTTGAACGGTTCTGTTGACTTCAATCTGAGATGAAAAGCAATTTGTAGAACAACTCTCTTTGCGTAACTCGTTTTTCTTGAAGCAGTAAAACTAGGAAAAACTAAGTTCGTTTTCATTTTGTACAACCAGTAAAACTAGGAAAAACTAAGTTCGTTTTCTTTTTGTACAACCAGTAAAACTAGGAAAAACTAAGTTCGTTTTCATTTTGTACAACCAGTAAAACTAGGAAAAACTAAGTTCGTTTTCTTTTTGTACAACCAGTAAAACTAGGAAAAACTAAGTTCGTTTTCATTTTGTACAACTAGTAAAACTAGGAAAAACTAAGTTCGTTTTCACAAAAGATAAAAACGAAACACACGAATATGATAATGGAGTGTCAAGTCAAGCGAAACACATTCAGAACTAGGATATTGTTCTACTACAACTACAAAACGAAACACAAAAATAGGATATTGTTAAATTACATTAAGCTCACAACTCAGAGCTCGAAGAAAGTCTTCACAATTTCGGACACGATCTCCTTCAGCTTTGCCATCTTTTCACGCTGGTTGTTCAGCTCTTCCCTCATTTGCCTCACTTGAAACTCAAGACTTGACAGGTTTCGAAGTTGCTTAGCCTGGTCATCCACCTCCTTATTTAACCATGCAAATTCTTCGTCGACAGCATAAAACCAAGGAATGCGCCAGTGGAAACCATCATTCTGCACATGAAGAAAGATTGAATAATTTATGTAGAGATTAAGTGTTGAGAATGAGAACTCGCCTTATACTTCTCGCAGGTAAAGTATATGTTTCCCACGTCTCCTTCGATTTACGAAATCTCATGGTAGATTCGTTGCCCACAAGGACATCTCTACGGAACGCCATATTGGCCATCTGCGATGAGAGTTTTCCAATCCTCTTCCTTCATGGCTTCCTTCATGCTGTAGTAATTTGGGTGCGATTTGTCTAAACGCCAGGCCATCTTTCTCTCTACAACAAAACTTTTAATATCATCATCCTAAACTTTAGATCTTAGTAGAACGTACTAGACACGAATTTAGAACAGAGGAACCCAGATTCCTCAGATTCGCTACAGCTACAACTACTAAAACCTAAATGTAACCTAATCCAGATTCAGTTAGACTACTAAGACTGAAATTGAAATTACTTACACTTACTTAAGTCGGATCTGCGAGAATTTGTAGATCTGAGCCCGGAGATCTAGGGCAGAGATCGAGGAGGGTTCGAAGGAAGAAAGAAGAAGAGATGAGAGAGGAGAGAGGAGAGAGAGAGAGTGAAGAGAGAGTGAAGAGGAGAGAGAGAACCAAAATGGAAAGAGGAAAATGAGAAAGTTAAAGTTTTTTAATTTGTTCCAACTTTTTCGAGGAACCACACAAAACACGTGCGTCGCGCCGTCTTTCATTCAAAATTAGCGCCGTCTTTCCTTCAGAGAAATACACTTAGTTATACCAAGGTATTAGTTGTACCAACTCTGTTAATAGTTATACTTTGGCTGTTTTCAATATTAAGTTAGTATTACTTAATATTGTATGTATTTTTTCTAGTTTTACAGAAGATTTTAACTGATTAATATATGATGTTTATTACTTTATCCATTAATATGTTGAAAAACTTGATTTTTGCGAATCTCTCATCCGGAATTGATTGTTCTTAGCAAAGTGACCCTAGAAGTATATGGTTGATATAGTGTGCAATACTTGCAAACAAACTCTTTTCATATAACTTTGTTATTTTTTCCCAAAGACAGAAATTATATGTAAAAGTTATGGATTTCATAAGTTCTAACAATTCACTTTTCTTATAATTTCAATTTCGTCAAAGGTTTAATAGTTTTACAAGTTGTGAATTTTATAAGTTTTAACTAGTTTTTCCCAGTTTTACATAGTTATCCCAACCTTAAAGCAAGCTAAGTAACAAAAACTGCATAGTTTTACACAACAAAAACCAGTTTTACACGACAAATTCGGGATCTGTACTTGGCTGAGAAGGTTGCTCAAACACCTGCCACACGATTCCTTGTCGTTTCCGCCTTTTGTTTGCTGTCCTTGTACGCCGGCATTCTCCAGGACCAAAAAGTCTCTTCGTTCTCTTTCTTCCCTTTTTCGGGATAGGTTGCAATGGTATGATTTTCTTTGCCTTCACGTCTCCAGGTACATCCCATTCGGATTCATGAGGCACGAGAAAAATCGTCCTCCAATACGCCAATTGCCACACCTCGTTCAAGTAATATTCTGAGACCAGCTCAACCATTTGCATAGGATATCGAGAACTATGTACATTGCTGGTGTTGAATTCCATGAAAGCGGCTAGTGCGTGGACACAGGGAATCTTATCAAAATCAAACACCCTGCAACTGCAACTTTTCCTGATTAAGTCCACCGTCCAATTCTTACTCTCTGGGTCGGCGGTGCTGTCGGATTTCTTAGCTACGACATCATAAAGAAGCTCGAAACTGTTTAACTCCGTCGCATGTAATTTCTCAGCGTCCTTCCACATATCGTGCAACATGTTTTCCACCAGAGGTACAAACTTATGCGAATTTGGTCCAGCAGCGGCCTCCTTCCGATGTTCATTAAACCATTTAGAAATTTGTGCAATAATCGCATCAAGCATGGGTATTAAGGCGTATTTCCTTGCAGGCCTAAAAGTACTGTTTAAAGACTCCACACAGTTGCTTGTGTCTAGGTTGTACCTTACTCCCGGAAAATGAACCCTTGCCCAAGTTTCCATCCTATTTTTCGTAGTCTTTACTAGATACGCAGCCGCAGACGGAAATCTCGCTTCAAATTCACTGTAAGCCGCCTCAAACGCCGCCACCGTGTAATGCCTGCTCATCTGTCTGAAATAAAATGCGACCACGTCTTTGTTGACATTAAAGGCATGGTCCTTCACATTTTGAGACAAATGCCATACACAATACCCATGATGAGCGCTTGGATACACAGTAGCTACGGCATTGATGAGGCTCTCATTTCTGTCAGTCATAAACACCAATTCGGACGAGTCTGGTATAACAGAATTCAGCAACTCGAAAAACCAATTCCAGCTATCATTGTTCTTACTATCAAGTACAGCAAACGCTAGGGGATAGTTGTGCCTATTAGGATCTTGAGCTGAAGCAAAGACTAGCACACCACGATACCCGTTCTTCAGATGCGTTGCATCCACAGTTATCACCTTCCTCATACATTGAAACCCTTCAATGGTAGCTCCCAAAGCGATGAATAGGTACAAGAATTTTCCGTCTCCATCCAATTTCAGACTTGTCTTTGTACCTTCGTTCACCTTCTCTAGCATATGCAAATAACAATACAATTTCTTGTAGCTCTCTCCTGGATCACCACGAAGATCATAAGCATGCCGATTTTTCCCTCTCAACGCCGTGGAGTAGGATATCTTCACACCAAATCTGGTATGAACAAGCTTCTGGATAGTTCCAGGATTTGGCGTCTCCATTGATCCTGGATAATCTTCATGCAACAAACATGCAACTAAATCTGGAGTGCCTTTCCTCTTCTTTACTGTACTCTGAGTAGCCCGGGAGCATGTATGCATCTTGTTGTGCGTTCTAATTGAGAAAGAAAACCGTGTATTTAGTACCTTTGCAGCTCGTAATTTCCAGTCACAGCTTTTATGTCGACATTTCACCACATATCGTTCCTTATCTGATTTCACTAGCACAAAACCAAAAGAGTTCTCAAATGCAGCTTTATCCACCATTCTCTGCACTGCCTTCTTATTTGGAAACTCTTGAAGTAAACTGACATTCAAACCATCTTCCCATGGCTCAGTATACGAACTAGATTGTACAACAGCTGGTTCATCATATTCGTTGTGCCTATATTCGCCTCTAACATCATCCTCATTCATCGCCTCCTCTTCTTTTTCTTGCTTCCTCTTCATGTTCTGCATCCTCTTCTTTTTCTGCATCCTTTTCATGTTCTGCATCCTCTTCTTTTTCTGCATCCTCTTCTTTTTCTGCTTCTCCGTTGTCTACATATAGAGTCAGGGCATTACCTCCAATTTCATCATTATAGTTCATACCAAAAGAACTTTCCTTCTCTGCTCGAGATACTTGCGTCGTGGGCTGTGTTGAGGAAGTCGTGGCCTCTACATGCAACATACATCTACAGCCTTGGTTATCAACTGTTTTTAGATAGATCCTGAGATCGTCATCATCAGCAACGGTCATATATTCGTCACATCTCACAATCAGGGGAATGTATCTCAATTTCAATTCCACCGTTTTTTCATCCCACCCAAACTTCTTGCATATCAAAGCTTTTACCATCAGTAGTGTTATCTCCTTCGTTGATGTCTTCACCAATAAAATGTACAAGACACCTTCGCATTTGAAATGTATGCTGACGTCTTCACCCATCATGTCCTACCAAAACACAGTCAAAACTCAATCATTATTACTAGTTTTACACAGTTATGCATTTTTACATCAAACAAGTTATACCAGTTATACTAGTTCTACCAAGTTTTGCGATTTTGGGCTTAACAAATTCTGATAAATCAATGCAATTAATTGCCAAATATAACTTAAAATTATCCAAAAACCGTGATATACGTAGTTTACAAAGTTATACTTAGTTTACCTAGTTATACTATCACAATTAGTTATACGAGTTATACTCAGTTGTACTATCGGCGGAGATCCAAAACTACCTCACTCTTCTACTTACGGTTCGCTTCGATTCAAGGCCTGCATTCCGTTCTTTGTTAATGCAGAATACTAATCGACCGACCCACAAAGCATTGTTAAACACCCAATTCTCTGATTTATTCAAGAGAAAAAATGAATTCCAACTATGGACAGACCTGAGTTCTTTTTTATTTGCTGCGGCTGCGATTTACGCCCACGATGGTACCGAAGCAACGAGATTATGATGGAGAGGGAAGAGAAGGAGCTTCAGACGACCAAGATAAGCTTCAGAGAGCTCGATCTACAAGATGGAGGAGAGCCCGAGGAGAGAGGAGAGGAGAGAGGAGAGAGGAGAGGAGAGAGAGTAAAGGCGGGAGGAAAGGAGAGAGAGTAAAGGCGGGAGGAAAGAGAGAGAAAGCAAACGTGGTTCTCAGAACCCGACACCAAACGCAAAACGCCAACTTGTTTTCCTATTTCGATTTTGATCAGTAATTCATTAAGGCTATTTTCGTAATTGACCAAGAGGGAGGGATACATGAGACTAACTTGGGATATTTGTGATTGTATTAAGAAATGGAGGGACAGAAGAGATGATGCCTCGATCTAGACGTCTAGTTGTCGGACCCAAAAGAAAAATAGACAAAAAGATGTGTGTCCCAGCCAAAAAGAAGATGGTAAGACCATGATTAACGGTAGTATCTAACCACATTTCTTAGTAAACTAGGTGGTTGGCCCGCGCCATGCGCGGGCTGGAGGAGTTTTAAAATTCTAAAAGGTTTTAGAAATGTTACATTTATTTTATTTAATTATTGAATTCTTCTACTATTTATTTAATGTGTAAATTTTGTAATGGAATAATATCTTAATATTTTGTTAATCTCATATAAAGTTAATTAAAATAAAAAAAAACAAATATCTTCAAAGTCCTCTTACATTTATAAATTGCTTAAGTAAAAAAGGGAAAAAAAGCCAAAGTTAATTCATCTTCTTCATTGACAACATCTATTCGCCATGCATTGTCTTGAAGCTTCTTCTTAGTCATCATTTTGATTATGGATATTCAAGAGCCTACATATTGTATTTTTAAAATACATTAGTTCATTAGATATATTGACTTATTTAAATTTTTAAAATTCAACGAAAATAAAGTTTACTTACATGAGTTCTCTGAACTGATTAACTTCTGGAACATCAAGATCAACCTCAAACCTAGATAGCCCTTCAATTCCAAGCAATTCAAACTGATCTATTTATGCAATAATTTAATTTATATCAATGAATTGTAAACAAACGTATAAGTGTTTTTATTTCGTTTATTATTTAAGATACCTTCATTTTTTACAATTTTCCAGTCGCTTAAAACACAGATTGTCAACAAATCAAGTACAGCTCCGTGAGACCAACATAGATCATTAATTTGATCGGCCAGTTGTCCATATGCAACACAAATCAAACCGAGAGCCCTGATATTTTAGGAAGTAAAATTGAAATAAAATGTCTTGTGTCTTTCAATGTATCCTCATTTTTCTACTTTTTAATCATCTTTATCTCCTCTCACTTATTCTTGTTCATTTGTTTTGTACCAGTTGTTCTTCTTCTTTCTTCTTCTTTCCTCTCCCTCTTTATAATATTTGTCTCATCTTATTCTTTTCAATTTTTCACGTTTTTTCGACTTTTGTCTTCTTCACCATATGGTGTTCTTTTTGCTTCATCTTATTTGTTTTTTTCCTTGTATTCTCCTTATTTTTTCTTCCGCATATTTGGTTCCATTTCATTTTATATTTTATTGATTAATTACAAAATGAGTATTAAAAAATATAAATGAACTGATTGTTTACTCAATAAATTTTAAATTTAAATTATTTATATCCATCTTTATATAAGGGATTTTTTATTTTTCTTCTCCAACTTTATATCTTCTTCTTCATTTTTTTTATCCATCTAATTCTTCTTTTTATTATGATTTTTATTCTTCTTCTTCTTTGCATTTTCTAATTTATTCTTCATCTGCTTTGTGTTCTTCTTCTTCTTCTCTTTCTTTCTCTTTCATTTTTTTCATTTCTTCTTCATCTTCTATTCTTTTTTCTTTCAGTTTTTCTTTGTCTTTTTCTTCCCCTCCTTCTTTACTGCCCCCATCTTCTTTTATTTCCGAATCTTCTTGTTTTTATTTGTCTCATCTTCATCGTCTTCCTCATCCTTTTTCTTTTTCTTCTTTTTCTTTTTCTGTTTTTTCCTCCGTCTTTTTCATCTTCTTTTCTTCTTATTTTTCTTCTTCATCTAATCCATCTTCTTCTTTATAATTCATGTTTTTGGTCTTGTTCCTTGTCTTTTGCAACAATTTATTCCCCTGTTTGGTCTTCTTTTTCTTTTTCGTTTTAGCTTTTGATTTTTTTTGTTCTTTTCTCGTCTTCTCATTTTTCTTCTATTTCATCATTTTCATCTTATATGACTTTTTCTTGTGATTTTTCCCCCTTTTTCTTGTCCATCTTATTCTTCCCTATTTTTATTCGTATCGTCTTTTTCGATTTTGGTTTTCTTCTTTTTCATCGTCTTTGTCATTCGTCTTCTTAATTTTTTTATGCTTTTTGTTCATCTTATTTCTCATTTTTTGTATGAATACTTTTTCATCGGCTTTGTCTTCTTCGTTTTCTTTTCTTTATCTGTCGACTTTTTTTGTCGTCGTCCTCTCAATTTTTTTTATTTTTCTTCTTAATCTTCTTCATGATATACTTCCATGATAATTCAGAATTTTAAAAATGCACCAAAAACTAAACCCTACACCCATTAATATAAACCTACACCCTAAACCCTAATCCCATGTTATAAACCCCCGTATCCCGTACACCCTAACCCCCACATTACAAACTGGTTCTGAATTTACTTTTATTGTTTTAATTTGTTTTTTTAAAGTAGTTGTTGTTATATTTGTTTAAAAGCGACAATGTTAGTGTATTCAAATTTTTTAAAATACACCAAAAACTAAACCCTACACCCACCAATATAAACCCTACACCCTAAACCCTAACCCCACATTATAAACCCCCTCCCCCCCCCCCCCCCCATAAACCGTATACCCTAACCCCACATTACCAACTGGTTATAGATTTGCTTTATTGTTTTAGTTTTTTAAAAGAAGTTGTTGTTTTCTGTGTTTTTAATCCGCAATGTTAATGTATTCAAATTTTTAAAAATGCACTAAAAACTAAACCCTACACCCATCAATATGAACCCTACACCCTAAACCCTAACCCGACAATATAAACCCCCCATCTAAACCATATACCCTAACCTCACATTACAAACTTGTTCTGAATTTGTTTTTATTGTGGTGATCCCGCACAAGGTACAATATTTTTTAAATACATTAATTAATTAAAGATTTTAATAACATAAATAGTAGAATTTATGATTGTATTTATCGTTTTTTTTTTTCCGACTTCTTATTTTTGTAATCTTGATGTGTAATCTTCTCTTTCACATTCTCTACATAATATTTTTTATTCGCTTAGAGAGATACAAAAAATTCAGACTTCTTGTTTTTTCCCCTCTAATTCTTCTTCAATTATTCTATCTTCTTTTTTTTTTCAATTTTATATTCGTTATCATCATCTTTTTCTTCTTCTTCTTCTTCCAATTTTTTCTATTTTTTTTTATGTCTTCATATCCTCCAACTCACTATTCTTCTTTTTCTTTTTAATTTTTTTTACATTATTTTTCCGGTTTTTCTTTTTCCCCGTTTCTCCTCTCTCTATCTTTACCATATTTGACATCATATTATTTTAATTTTTATTTATCTCTTCTTTATCTTTTTTTTCTCTTCACATTCCATTTTTTCTTCTTTGATTTTTTTTTCCTCATATTCGAGTTTTCTTCTTCTTCTCCATATTTCTCATTTTCTTTTTCACCGTCTTCTTTCCTTTTACTCATCTTTTTATTTGTTCTTGTGTACGTCTTGTATTTCACCTATCAATTCATCCGATAGTTTAGATTTTCAAGGATTTGTGAAATAGTTTTTATTTGTATATAGTTGAGATCTTTTAAAAATCTAATTGTTTTGTTATCTTTTGATTTTGGATTTGCTTTAATTTTTTTAGTTTTTTTCTATTTGTGAATGTTTTTTAGTTTTTTTCTATTTGTGAATGTAATTTAGAAAGATAAATATAAATTTATAATCAATGATTTCTTATTTTGATATTCTTCCATAATAATTCAACTTTTTAAAAATGCACCAAAAACTAAACCCTACACCATCAATATAAACCCTACACCCTAAACTCAAACCCCGCTTTGAAACACCACCACCCCTAAACAACCCTTCACCCTAAACCCAAGCCCAACGTTATAACCCCTCCCCCCCCCCCCCCCCCCCCCCCCCACCCCAAACCGTACACCCGAACCTCATATTTTACAAATTGGTTATGGATTTTCTTTTATTTTTATTTTTTTCTTAAAAGAAGTTTTCTTTTTGTTTTTAATCGGTAATGTAGTGTATTCAAATTTTTTAAAATGCACAAAAAATTAAACCTTATGCCCATCAATATAAACCGTACATCGTAAACCCCAACCCCATTTTATCTTCTTCTTCTTTTAATTTGTCTATTATTTCTTACATATTTTTTCCTTCATTTTCTACCATTTTTTTCTTATTCTTATCAAATTTTCTAATCTCTTTTTCTTTTCCTCTCTCTTCATTGTCATCTTTTTATTTCTTGGTTTTTATTCGTTTTCTTCCTTTTATTTACAATTCGTTTTTCAATTGGCTTTATGTTCTTATTCTTCACTTTTTATGTTTTGATTTTTCCAACTTCTTTATGATTCACATATTCTTCAATTCTTTTCTTCTTTTCTTCTTATGTACGTCTTGTATTTCACCTATCAATTCATCAGATAGCTTAGATTTTCAAGGATTTGTGAAATAGTTTTTATCTTTATATAGTTGAGATCATTTAAAGATCTAATGGTTTTGTTATCTTTTGATTCTGAATTTGCTTTAATTTTTTTTTATTTGTGAATGTAATTTAGAAAGGGGGTAGATATAAATTTATAATCAATGATTTCTAATTTTGATATTCTTCCATAATAATTCAAATTTTTAAAAATGCACTAAAAACTAAACCCTACACCATCAATATAAACCCTACACCATAAACTCAAACCCCACATTATAACATCACCCCCCCCCCCCCCTAAACGACCCTACACCCTAAACCCAAAACTCCACGCTATAAACCCCCCCCCCCTAAACGACCCTACACCCTAAACCCAAAACTCCACGCTATAAACCCCCCCCCCCCCCCCCCCCCCAAACCGCACACCTGAACCCCACATTTTACAAATTGGTTATAGATTTGGTTTTATTTTTATTTTTTCTTAAAAGAAGTTTTCTTTTTGTTTTTAGTCGGTAATGTAGTGTATTCAAATTTTTTAAAATGCACAAAAAACTAAACCTTACGCCCATCAATATAAACCGTACATCGTAACCCCAACCTCATTTTATCTTCTTCTTCTTTTAATTTGTCTTTTACTTCTTTTATATTTTAATTTTTCTGCGTTTATGTATAGAACTCTTAACTCTTTTTATCTAGAACGGATTTAAATCCAAGTTACCTCCTTCGTTATGTACGTAAGATCGTGAGGCCTATTCTCCGCGACAAAGTAAAAATATAGAAAGGTTAATGTCTAATCTAAAGAGAATCACCATATGCATATATATATATATATATATATATATATATATATATTATTGTCGCAACTATACAAATAAATAGCAACATATATAGTAGGAAGCAACCAAGATCAAAGTATACACACGTAGTGTACTCTTGGTCACACACATAACTTTAATGAATTTTGAAACAAACGAATAAGCTTGCAATGAGCAGCAGCAACACCAAGCTACCTTATACCAAGTGCTACACTTCTCACTTCGATTCCATCATCATGCAAAATCCACATACTATACGAAAATACTTACGAATCACCCAATATACCAATCAAAATACTTATAATAGTTAGAAAACCAATCTTTCTCAAAATCCAAAAGAGCTTTGACTTCTTAGACCTGCCTCCGAGAGGCAATAGAGAATAACTGAATAAGTCCAACACAAAATTTAGCCGTAATATCCAAGGAAGTAATAATAATAAAGAGACAGATATGCCATCTTGGAGAATACCTTAATTCCGAGAAAAACAGTCAACCCAATATCAGTTCAAGTCAGCACAATTTCAGAGAGAAACAATTTCATGACTGAATATAAAATATTCAGAGAAGATGATCGGAGGAGATAATCTTCGGAGTAAAGAATACAAACCCTTTGTTCACCCCATCCTATGTGTTATGGGTTTTGGTGTTTTTTTTGTCAATGTTCTTTTCAAATATTTTTTCCAAGGGTTTCCAAAGCATATTCTCCAGTTTCCTTTCAAAATTAACAATGTTAGTTTTATCATAACCTTATAGGAAACCACTAAGCAATTTGTCCCTAACCACAAAGCAATTCGTCCCTAACATTCACCCAATATTGAATTCTATCCAAGTTATCAATATTGTTTCACCATCATGATACACACAATCAATAATCCACAGAAAAATATATTCAAATTAAATAACAAATTCATATCCACTTGCTTTCCATTTCGATGTACCCAAGTGTTTCTTCTTTGATATATTTCTCAGAATTCTTGTTACGTAGCTGAAACGAAAGGGTCAACAAATTAAGATGATCTCAGTTCGTTGGTGGACATGGTTATTTGGCATCTGCAAAATGCTTTTCAGATCTTCGATTTCTTTAAGTAATGCCTCCTCTCACCAATATCAAAATTTAACTTTTTTGGAGTCGTCATCCTCATCAACCGTTAGATATCTCTTCTTCGTCAATATCAAATTTTGGCAGCATCAAAGAGTGGTTAAGACTAACTCTTTGTTGATTCAAAATACCACAATCCTTATTGACATATATCACACAAAAGATTGACATATTCTTAACCCAAACGTTTTCGTTTTATTTCCCTGCATTGGTTTCTTTGTGTCAACACTGCAAAAACTCATAGAGAAAGTGATGAAAATTTTTGTAACAAAACGAATAAATGTTGTGATTTTAGATGTGATTGCTTTTGGTGGATTACCTTTCTAGCTGAAGCTCTATGCAAGTCCCTTCGAGTTCCTCACAACAGCTATTTATGTGATCAAGTTCTACTTCAAGAGAAGTCAACTTCTTATGTGTCTGCTTATGTTCAGCTTTGTATCAAGATCTCCCTTCACAGATTTCTCTGTTTCCATCTCAACCCCTACTGTTTCTTTACTTTCTCTCAACGCTTTGATCTCTGCTTCTAAATTTCTCATCTTCTCCTCTGATTCCTTAACCTTATCTCTCAATTCTTGCTTCTAGTCACATTCAATTTTCTCCACCTTATCTGCTGTTGTTAGACCCAAATGTCTCTTGATCTCTTTTTTTTTGTCATTGGACCTGATTCCATAGGAGACTTCCATGTGATGCATAGAGGATCTCATTCAGGTTTCTTGATCTTTGCATCATCATCCATACATCCTAAAGCAGTCTTGAAGTCTTGTAATAAAACAAATTATCATCCATAAACAAATAAAACAAATTTTAAAAGAAATATACCGGAGCAACTCCATAAACTTCTTCCGTACAGTTTCATCCTTCTTGATGCTATTGGAATATAATTTTCGTCCTGTGACATCTGCTTTTTTGGCAAAAAGAGATGTATTTTTTTTAGCGGACAATAGAAAGTTCAACATTCCTTCAAGCTTATTCGATTCATGGCTTTTCTCTGCTACAACCTGCAAGAAAAACAGAACAACGTCAAGCAAAGCTATATACCAAAGAACACCATTCAATTATATAACTTAATAAGCTGAAATTTCTCGAAAAGTATTTAAAATCCAACAACTTTGGTAACGTAATGAGAACAATACAGAGAACAGGGAGTTATTTGAAAACTTACAACCATGTCGTCTTCTTCACCCATTGCAACAGCACAATGCACAACTACACGTCTAAATATAGTGAAGGAAGAGCCTATGACCATATGCCAAAGGCATATATTAATCGTGTTTGTCGTGTTTAAAATATTCTTTCTAGCATTGTCCATCCAATCTCAGCCAACATTTCATCCAAGATCTATCCTCAAGAACTTAAACCTTCCGAAGGCTTTATCTGTTTGATCAAGTACACAACCCATTTGAGCATGCAACAACTTTTGATTTTCATCTTAATCTCTTTCAATCTTTCACTCAAACTGTTAATTTTCCCTGTAACCACTACTTAACATCGTTTATCTTCATACAAATAGACTGATGAGGAAACATTGTATTATATTCATCGAGTGATGAGATCAAATTCTCCACTGGAGCAACTAAAGGCAACCTCTCAGCATATACTATTACTCGTCTGATCCAAAACATCTCAAAATATATCAATCAATAAAAAACAAAAGGCTCAAGAACTCTTTACTCTTTCAGCTTTCAGGCTATTAGCAATATGAATCCTGTCACTGTTACAATGATAATCTCATAATCAGCTTCATTGATCTTAGCCTTAATCTCAAGGTCATCATAGGCGAATTGCTTAACCAAGTAAAAACACAAACGATTTCTCGCCCCATTCTTACTTCTCTTCCTCTTCCTCAGCCGCGTCTCCGGATAAGCTATTACTGGAAAACACAGCGTCGTCATCTTAGCACATCGAAGCGTCCCACAATATGCGTAAACTTATCAATCTAAAATATCTAGCATAAGCAGTTTTACTCAACGTCATATATTCAACTGATCTCTACAAATAAAAAAGTTGCTAGGGTTTCCCTTAATATCTCTTTTTTTATGGCCGATAATGATATTAATTTATAGGTTATGATTGATTAAGTTGTTAGGGTTTCTACGAAAATAATTATGATATTAATTCGGATATTAGCAAAATGGAAAACAAAATAATATCAAATTTTTGTTTTTGCTCAGAATCATTTAAAAAACAAAAAAATATATTGCTAAGATTTTCATTAAGGGTGTTTCTGTAAATCTGCGGTATTTAGATTTATGAAAAATGATTTGTACATATATTTTTTTGGAAGTCATAACCCTCGAGAATAATAGGATTCAAGACGAATGTCGAAAGATCAATGCAGAAAATAGTGACTTTGTCTGAAATCATCAAATAGGGATCAATATATATGTTTAAAACGATAAATTACAAATTGTATCAAATTTAAATGTCATTACCTGCCCGAACTTCAATTAATCACCATCTAATAACGCATATGACATTACCAACATCTCTTTATATAATAGATTTTCCAGTTAAGAAATCTAGGGTTTCGATCATGATAATTTTTTTTTTGCCGCCATATTCTTGTTATTTTTTTAACATGATTATAAGATAGGAATTCTGGCTTCGCAAATAATAGTATGATAGAGCATTAAAAATAAATCAAAAACAGCAAAATACACAAAAAAAACGCTTCTTATATTAGATTTTTTAAGACACAAATCTTAAGTGACAGCTGGCGGTTTTGAAGACAGAAAATGTTTTGTCTTTTCTCATTCTCTCCATTTTTTTTTTATCTTCGTTCTCGCTCTGTGAGGCGATTCGAAACTCCATTGATTCATCCGTCATCGTTTCGGTCACGAGTGTTTCCAAGATTCCTCCCTCGAGCTCCGTGACGATTCCTTCGCCTTCCTCTTCAAAGCCAACTCCGACTGTGTCGCCGTCTCCGGGAAATCTCCGGCGACCAGAGAATCAATGTCCTCGAGAACCAAACACTCGGCTAACGGAAACCGCTCGATTCTCCGACTCAGCTCGTCGATCAGCTCCGATCCCTTTAGATTCCTCCGAGATCGAACCGGATAACGACATACCCACGGTTTCAAATTGATCTGCGGCTTTAAGATATCGGCGAGGAGCTCGTCGACCAAATGGAACAGTAGCTTCCGATTGCATCGAAGAGCTAGATCCTCCGGCGAATTTCTAGTAATAGCGAAGTGCTCGAGGAAGTAGAAGATCGATGGATCGAGTGGGTGTGAAGGAGAGAACCATTTAGCGTAAGAAATCGGCGTTATGTGACCGTCAAAATAGAAGTCTGGCAACCTGAAACTTTTCCGTGACCGTGTCGGATTTCAAGAACGGCGTGGGACTTGGCAACGTGAAGCTGACTCAGAGAGAATGGTGTTATCAGAGAAGAGCAAGTTTTTCACGGAGAAGATGAAGTCTCGAAGAGAGAATGGTGTCTCTCAGCCTCACATTGTGGAGTGTGATGATGTTGAGACGTATGTAGAGACTGTGGTGTTGATGTATTGCGATGATCTCAAGAACAAGCTGATTGGTGAAAATGTCGTCAAAGTCTTGGCTTTGCTTAAGGTAACATTTGCAACTCCTCCTCTTATATAGAGTGAATTTTATTCTGGTAGATAGATTGTTGAAGGCTTAAATTGGTATGTCAAGGATGATTATGACAGAGGAAATGATGATCCATGTCTCTCTGAATCTTTTGATCTGATTTGTTCAAGAGAAAATGGAAGGAAAGTGGAACTTTTTGTGGACTAATTACTCACATAAACTCTGTTTCTTGCTGCATCTTTTGTGTGTGAGTGTGTGTGTGTTTTAGAAATGCTCATTCGATATCATTTGCATTGAGCCAAGTGAGTCTGCTATGATTGTTCTTGACATTGAGCCTAATCTGAGAGCTTTGAATCTCTAAATTGGTTTCATTATTTCGCTTCTGAGATGATTTAGTCTTTTGTTTTGTAGGTTTCTTCAGCTATAACGTTTGAGGAGGAGATAAAGTCATGCTTGGAGTACTTAGAAGCGATTCCTTGGTCAGAAGAAGAGGAACAAACTTGGAGTACTTCCACAAAAGACTTTTAACTTTTGTTTTTCTTTGTTTGCTAGTCAACAAAGGCTTTACAGTTGTGCATAGAAACAGAAACTTGAATGTTAAATG
The DNA here is from genome assembly GCA_026724425.1 of Erythrophleum ivorense. NCBI lineage: Eukaryota > Viridiplantae > Streptophyta > Magnoliopsida > Fabales > Fabaceae > Erythrophleum > Erythrophleum ivorense. The sequence continues at coordinate 6,915,764 of JAIUCV010000071.1, read as the reverse complement.
TATACAAGGTTTGTGAATTAGTCAAAGTCTTATCACACAGACACACATTGTTACTGAAACAGAGTTGGATCGTTTTACATTCTGCAACTGTGTATTAATAACGAAACAAAACTCAAACATGATTTCAAGTATCAATTAAAAGACTTTACCAATAATACGAAATTTCATATACGGGAAGAACACACAATCGTTACAAAGAGTTTTCAAGAACAAAGATTTATATATTTGATTAAACAGATATAAAAAGCTATTTTTATGGTTTCAAAGGCTATGTTTAAAATGTTATTATGTCAAATTATATTACAATTTTTATTCAATGTAATATATTTAATTTTCATTCAATGATAAAAAAAAAATTAAGAACGCCTACGAAACTTTACCAATAATCTATGCGAAAACAAATGTATCTTAACTATATATCCTAACTTAAACTTATTACTTTAATAATGGTAAGATACAAATTAAGTATCCACTGTGAGTGGTGAGATAGGTGACTTGATTATCTACGGTTATTTAATGGACGAGGTCGGTTTTCGTAAGAAAGATGAAAGGACTTCGGAAAATGAGAGGACGTTCGGAGATGTCTGGGTGCTCGGAAGATAATTGGATGCTCGGAAGATGATGGAAGTATTCCTCTGATCAATAGATGAGTAACGTTAAGAGATTCAAAGAAAGTTTTGTAGGCGAAAGTATGTTCGGAAGACCGTCAGATGATCGGTAGATAGGAACACATGATCATGAAATGCTCGGAAGGTAATCTGATGATCGGAAGATGGGAGATGATGGTCGGAGGGATGACGGTTGCGAATATTGGAAGAGCGTTTATGCGATATATGATGATCGGAAGATGGGAGATGATCGGGGATAGATAAAAGATGTTTTGAAGGACGGGTTTTCTTTGATCGGTTGATTATATTAAGTATCTTATTTAGTTATCTTTCTTCTCTTTTAGAATTTTTTTCCTCCTCTTTATTAATGATTACTGTGCTCATTATATACTTTACGAGATTAGGTCGTTCCTAATGTCTCGTGCCACGTGGCGTTGTTATCTCTTCATTACGGATAAGATGGCGCCTTTTTATTAATGGGCCTCAATGTCTTGGGCTGGCCCAATAGAGGGGGGTGACAAGCCCACCACTAACAGTTGCCCCCCCCCCCCCCCCCCCGAAGTCCGCGAGTAAGTGAGACGCGTGAATCTCTGCTCGGCGGATTTTAATCTCTGTTTGGCGGACGTCACGGGGTTTCTCTAGGTCGGCGTGAATTTCGAAATGGCGGTAGGTTTTACCCCTCAATCGAGACGTCGTTTCGGCTTCTGAGGTTGCCTTTTTCGTTTCCCTAGGGCCTCACGCGCAATGATTGCGCCTCTTGATCTTCCGGGCTAACGATTGCGTCTCTTAATCTTCCGGGCTTCTTCTATATAATCCTTCCCCGTTCTTCAGTTTCTTATTCTTCTCTGGCTTTGAAATGTATTTCTCTTGATCTCTCTCTTTATTTTGTTTATCGTCGCTGGGCTATTGTTCTTATTTTTTCGATCTGTTCTTCATCTTGATTGCTCGAATCTTCTTCCGATCAGTTCTTCATCTTCATCCGATCTATTTTCTTCATCTTGATTGCTTGAATCTTCTTCCGATCAGTTCCTCATCTTCATCCGATCTGTTTTCTTCATCTTGATTGCTTGAATCTTCTTCCGATCAGTTCTTCATCTTCATCCGATCATATCGATTTCAAAATGAGGGTGGAATCTAGTTGTTCATCTGGATCTCGATCAGGAGAGCACGAGCATGAGGAATCTCCCGAGACCTCAGTGAATTCTGATTTTTTAACTCCAGAGTCCTCTCCTGATCGGAGCGATTCGCCTGCGGCCCTGAACGATCTGTCGCCAGTCGTCGTTTCCAAGGTTGCTCGTCGAGCAAGCGCTGGCGATTCTGAAGGGTTTGATCGTCGGATGAAATCGAAATTGCAAGGTCCCGCTACTTATAGCAGAGGCCGCGACTCCCGGGCGCTACGTGCGCTGGCATTGGGCGGAAAATCGGCCGAGAGAGGTCGAGGATCTGGTCGGTTTAAGAAGACCAGGATTGCGCCCGATCAGATTAGGAAACCAGCGGTCGGGAAAGGTCGGGGAAAAGGTAGGATGAAGAAAAACAAGCGAGGCGGCGCTTCGATCGATCCTGCAACCGTTGGAGAGGTTCCGACCGAAGTTAAGAAATCCCGAGCACCACCTAGTGATCTATCTGAGCTCGGGAAGTCTCAAGCCACGGAGGATGTTATGGAAACGATCAGAGCTCAACGATCTCATGTCGACGGATTGGTTATACGTCTTCCTACCGAGGCTGAACGCCCGTGGTTGGCTCCTCCCGGCTGGTTTTCCGCATACGAAGCTTGGTTTCAGGAGGGGTTATGGTTTCCGCTGCCGCCGCTCTTGATAGCTTATTGCGAAGCTCGGAACATTGCTTTTAGTCAGCTCACACCGGCCGCAATAAGAAATATGATCGCCGCCATGGTCATGGCGTTCGAGGTCGGCGTGGAGATGTCACTTCGTTTCTTTGAGACTATGATGTCTATCACGCGAAACGTCAGCATTCCCGGCACGGCTTATTTGAATGCCAAGACGAACTATCAGATCGTCAGTGGCCACCCTTCAAAGGTCACGAAGTGGTTTGAGCGGTACTTCTTCGTTAAAGTAAACGAGGCTTCCGTTCCTGATCCGAGCAGGGAGTATGCTCGGGAATGGAGCCCGTTTTAAGGTAGATAAGGGGTTTCTTTTTTTTCTTTGCTCTTTTCGGTTATTTTTGCTCGGCGTTCTTAATTTTTTGTTGTTTTTCTTTTGGCAGTTCGTCATCCGTGGTATCTTGCGCTGCCGCCAAACTTTTCTGAGGATATCGAGAAGATACGCAAGCTCGGGATCCTTACTTGGACTGAGATATTTGAGAGAAGATTGGAGCGCCAACTAAGAAGACTCCGCTCTCGTAAGTCTTCCTCTGGTCCTGTTTCTTTGTAGTTTATAGGTCGGTGTGTTCCTTGACCTTTCTTGACTTATAATTTTTTTTATCAGGTCGGCTTGATCTTCCTCCTCGTCCGAAACTCAACTCCGACATGGTGAAGATCGGACTCAACCTTCCGAGCTATGTCTCCAAAAGGAAAATGGTGCCTCGTCCGCAGTCCGTTCGTTCTCCGAGCTCTGATCCTCCGAGGATTGCGCCCGTCGAGATCGTTCCTTCGGCGACTGATGGGTTCAACAAAACCGCAGCTGCTGAATCGTCTGGCGCTGAAGAGATGCCAGTAGTTGAGGAGCCTTTGAGAGCTTTGATGTCCACTTTGTCGGTGGAAGATAACGTGGTCGTTCCTGCGGGGACGAATCCCCAGGAGGTTCCCGCGAAAGAGGCCGCGGCGGCAACCGTTGTGGTCGGCGGGTCTGGTGATCCGGAGGAGGATCAGGAGAAGAGGAAGAAGAAGAAGAAGAAGAAGGACCATCGAAGAGAGGATGGTGGCGACGATGAGGCTCGACCACGAAAAAGGTCGAAAACAGATGATCGGGAGGAGAGGTCGGGACCGATGGTCTCCATTGATGACTTACTCGGCGGATTTCCGTATAATGAGGAGGTCAAGGAAGAGCTTTTCGCTGGAGTCGGAGGAAGTTCTCCTTTGCTGGTCAATGAGATCGGGACGACAGGGTGCCGCAGGACCGAACCGGCCGATTTCTCGATCTCTTTCAAGTATTCCGGAAAGAGGGGAGCCCTTCCGACCGATGGGGAATCGTCCTTGAGGTGGTTTCGCGGAGTTCGTCTCTCTCCGACCAAAGAGTCAGAGTCGTTTCCCGACCCGGACATCGAGCATATGCTCCGGGAGGTCGCCTGCAGCTCTGCTCGGGTATTTCGTTTGTTTCCTTCTCTTTTTTTTTTTTTTTTATTTGCGAGGTTTGTCCTAACAAGTCATGTCTTTTCAGACGAACGCTCTCACAAATCGCCTTGTCGACGAGCTTTGTTGCAAGATCAAGCTTGCTCAGTCGGCCGAGCACGATCACCTGAGGGAGAAAGATGCTGCCCTGGAAGCCCTTGGTGGTTTGAATGAAGCAGTCTCGACTCTCGAAGCCGAGAAAAAGAAGGTGGCGGATCTCGAGCAGCGGCTTGCGAAGAAAACGGCCGATCTTAACTCTCTCGAGAATGAGCATTTCGCTCTTCTGGAAGTGCTCACCGAAACTCAGATGGTGGTCGGGGATTTGGAAGGTGAGAAGAAGAAGCTCGAGGAGAAGATCGGGGGTGAGCCCGAGCGTGTTCATTGTGCTAGTGAGGCCGCCGCTCTCCGAGCCAGGGAAGAGCTTTTAGCCGTTATCCGACCTCGATTTGAGAAGTTGGTGGCTCATATAGAAGGTAGCGTCGCTTCTGCTGCCGATCTATCGCTGATGAGTCAGGCCAAGGGTATTAATGAGGCCTATCTTGACTTGGTCGAGGATGGTGTTCCGGTTCCTCCGGATTTGATTGATCGGAGCGCAGTTGACTTTGAGGAGTACAAGGCCAAGGTCGTGGCGGCCGACTACCCCGATGTCGGGCCTGGAGATTGTACCTTGTTTCCAGCGATCGTTGACGGCGAGATGCCTGCGGCGGGAGAACGATTGATCGGAGACAAGGAAGTTCCTGTGGATGACGAGCCGTTGGTCGGCGATGAAAGGGTGGCGGTTGAAGGCGCGGGGGCCGTTTAAGCTCTTTTTTTTTTGTCTCGGATGTTGATGATGATTTTTGTAAACTTTTGTTCAGTATTGGTGCCGTGATCGGCTTTTTGTAGTGTTTTCTTGCGTTTTTAAGACGCTCTATGTATACAATCGGCTTTTCGGTTTACACTCGTTTTTATACACCCGAGCTGGTTTGCTCGGATCACGAGGTAGTGTAATAAATTGTGTTCGTAGTATAAGGTAGTAAGAGCATTCCCCGATCAAAGTGTTTGCGAGTCTGGGCTCGGCTTATTAGGTCGATGGTATGAGCGTGGTCGGCTCCTACCATAGACGTGGATTATTTCACCACGGCGTTTATGCGAAGCGCATTTTGCAAGTCTGGGCTCGGCTTTTTAGGTCGATGGTATGAGCTTGGTCGGCTCCTACCAAAGACGTGAATTTTTTCACCACGGCACTTATGCGAAGCGCATTTTGCGAGTCTGGGCTCGGCTTTTTAGGTCGATGGTATGAGCTTGGTCGGCTCCTACCAAAGACGTGGATTTTTCACCACGGCACTTATGCGAAGCGCATTTTGCGAGTCTGGGCTCGGCTTTTTAGGTCGATGGTATGAGCTTGGTCGGCTCCTACCAAAGACGTGGATTTTTCACCACAGCACTTATGCGAAGCGCATTTGTGATCGGAAGTTTGATCGGAACATCGATGCGTTTGGAACAGACTGGCTGTTTTGACACTTAGTTGCTCGGTGACGAACATATTTATATATTTTTTTTTATAGACATAGCTGGACCTTTTGCAAGGTTGCCTACGTACCCCAAATGGGGATCAAGCCAGATCGTAGTTCGCAGAATGTAAAGATTTTTTTTTTTTTTTTTTTTTTTTGGTCGGATGACGATGTGGTGGTCGTAACTTCTCTAGTAGTAGAACCTTTTGAGACTGGCGGAGTTCCATGTTCGGGGGATCGCTACTCCGGCCATGGTGACGAGCTCGTAGACTCCGCGTTTGACGACCTTGGATACGATGTAGGGTCCTTCCCAGTTACTGCCGAGCTTTCCGGCGTTATCCTCCTTAGTGTTTTTATAAGTTTTTCTTAGCACGAGGTCGCCTTCCGTGAAGCATCTTCCGCGCACATGTTTGTTGTAGAATTTAGCTGCGGTCTGTTGATAGTTCTGGATTCTCAGGAGGGCTTGGTCGCGTTCTTCTTCCAAGTAATCGAGATGGTCGAGGATCATGCTGCTGTTTAGCTCGGTGTTGTCTGGCAGGGCTGTTCGGCGAAGCCCGTTTATTCCAGCTTCCGCTGGTGACATTGCTTCCATTCCGTGGGAGAGCGAAAAGGGGGTTCGACTGGTCGCTGTTCGGGGCGTTGTTCTGTACGACCAGAGCACTCCGTCGAGTTCGTCGGCCCATCTACCTTTTTTGCTATCTAGCCTTTTCTTGAGTCCTGCAATTATGGTTTTGTTCGTTGCCTCTGCCTGTCCGTTTCCTTGCGGGTACCGTGGTGTAGACTTGTTCAATCTGATTTTCCACCGAGCGCAGAATTTTTCGAAGTTGGCCGAGATGAACTGCGAGCCATTATCCGCGACGATCTCGTATGGTAGGCCGTGTCTGCATATTACGTTTTTCCAGACGAATTTATGGACGTCTGCATCGCGGATGTTTGCGTAAGCTTCGGCTTCCGCCCACTTTGTGAAGTAGTCAGTCATGACTAGCACGAACCTCTTTTGTTTTGACAGTGGGAATGGTCCGATGATGTCCATTGCCCATCTCATGAACGGGTATGGCGTAGCGGATAATGAAAGTAGCTCGGTGGGCATATGGATGATTGGCGCATGTCTTTGGCATTGTTCGCAGCGGGTGACGTATTGTCCACAATCTTTAATCATGGTCGGCCAGAAGATGCCGTGTTTTTTTATCTTAAGGGCCAGTGCTCGTCCTCCGGAGTGCTTTCCGCCTGCTCCTTCGTGTGTTTCCTTCATTACGTCTTGCGCTTCGTTTGGTCCAATACAGTTCATGAGTACGTTCGATGAGCTCCAAGGAAAAGATTTCCGTCAAGGGTGGTATAGTAGGCACTGCGGGTCTTCAAACGTCTGGCCGCCCATTTGTCTCTGGGTACGTCGCCGTCTTCTATGTAATTCCTGATCGGATCTCGCCAATCTTCGTTGCCTGAACCGGATGGTTCATCTTCTTTGTCCATGGGTTCTTGTTCGTTTTGTGATCGAATTTCTTGCTCGTTTTCTTCCATGCCCTCCGAGCTTTCGGTTCTATCTTCGTGGTGCCTTCTTACACTTATGGCGCTATCCGAACTACTTCCGAGCTCCTCGGGGTGTGAGCTGTCTTCGGCATTCGAAATCATCATGGCTTCCGAGGATCGATCTATGCTCGGAAAGTCGATGCTCTCTACCGGGATTAGTCTCTTCAGATCGGGGTCTGATGTTGATGCGAGAGCTGCCAGTGCGTCAGCTGACGAGTTGTCGCTTCTCGGGATCTTGGTGAGCGTGAGATCGTTGAATTCCTTAGCCAAGTTTCGTACGACTTTTAGGTATGCGTCCATCCGATCATTTTTGGCTTCGTACTCGCCGTTGAATTGATTAGCCACGAGCTGGGAGTCGCAAAAAACGTCGATTTTCGTTGCTCCGATTCCTTTGGCAAGACGAATTCCGGCGATCAGTGCTTCGTATTCGGCTTCGTTGTTCGACGCCGAAAATGCTAGTCGGAAAGATTGTTCGAGGACCTCTTTGGTCGGGGTGATTAGTCTGACTCCGATCCCAGATCAGTTCCGAGAGGAAGAACCATCAACGTACAGGGTCCATCTTCCGTGTTGTTCTGGACCGGTCATGATCTGCTCGGGAGGAAGTTCGATGATGAAATCGGCTAACACCTGGGATTTTGCGCTTGTTCTTCTTTTGTACTCTATGTCGTACTCGCTTAATTCGACGGCCCACTTTGCCAGCCGTCCAGATTGGCTCGGGCTATGAAGGATCGTTCGCAGGGGATGGTTCGATAGCACGACCACCGAGTGTGATTGGAAGTATGGTCGTAGTTTCCGAGCGGACGTGATGACTGCGAGAGCGAGTTTTTCCATGGTCGGGTATCTAGTTTCTGCGTCGTCGAGCGTTTTGCTGACGTAGAAGATCGGCTTCTGCTCTCAACGATCATCCCGCACAAGGACTCCGCTAACCGCCGACCCTGATACCGCGATGTATAGGTACAAGGTTTCCCCTTGCTCGGGTTTCGACAGTACCGGCGGCGTCGAAAGGTATTGTTTGAGTTCTCTAAAAGACTCCTCGCAACGGGAATCCCATTCGAACTTCTTGTTTCTTCTCAGTAGTTGATAGAATGGTAGACATTTATCTGTGGATTTGGAGATGAACCGTGTTAGGGCGGCGATCCGTCCGGTTAGTCGCTGGACTTCTCGCGCGCTTTTCGGTGATGGTAGGTCCATTATTGCCGTGATCTTCTTAGGGTCTGCTTCGATCCCCCTCTTCGTCACTATGTATCCGAGGAATTCGCCAGATGTGACCCCGAAGGTGCACTTGGTCGGGTTGAGTTTCATGCCGTAGCTGTTTAGACTTTTGAAACAGGTTGTCAAGTGTTGTAGATGATTCTCAGCTCTCCTGGATTTGACGACCATGTCGTCAATGTATACTTCCATGGTATGTCCGAGTTGCTCGGCGAACATTCGGTTGACGAGCCGCTGATAGGTCGCCCCCGCGTTTTTCAGGCCAAAAGGCATGACTCTGTAACAATACGTACCACGTTCGGTGATGAATGCTGTTTTTTCTCTATCATCGGGGTACATCATGATCTGATTATATCCCGAGAAAGCGTCCATAAAGGACAGAAGCTCGTTTCCCGCTGTCGCTTCTACTAGCCGATCAATGTGCGGCAGGGGAAAGCTGTCTTTCGGGCATGCTTTGTTTAGATCGGTAAAATCGACGCAGACGCGCCATTTGCCATTTTTCTTTTTGACGACCACCGGGTTTGCCAGCCAGTCTGGATACCTGACCTCTTCGATCGAACCGGCTTTGGAGAGTTTCTCTACTTCTTCGTTCACCGCTCTTGCTCGGTCTGGGCCGAGCTTCCTTCTTTTCTGCTTGATCGGTTTGAAAGTGCAATCGACGTTGAGCTCGTGGCATATTACCTCCGGATCTATGCCCGTTAGATCTTCGGTTTTCCAGGCAAAGGTTGAAGCGTTCGTTTCAAGAAAGAGTACGAGTTGCTCTCTGATCGCGGGATCCAGATTCGTTCCGATGCCGACGCATCTTTCCGGATCGGATTGGTCGATATTGATTTGCTCGATCGATTCTCTTTGTTCGTCCGCCGACGTGGTCGGCTCGACTTCTGCTGTGGCGACAGTACAGCTGATAACGTAGGATTTCTCTGTCTGGCGCAGTTTATGCTCGGCGATGAAGCATGTCCGAGCAATTCTCTGGTTTCCCCTTAATGTTATGATGCCGTTAGGTCCTGGAAATTTTAGGCATTGGTGGTAGGTAGACGGTACTGCTTTCATCGCGTAAAGCCAAGGGCCTCCGAGTATGATATTATAGATTGCTGGTCGGTCAATCACGAGGAATTTGACCATCTTTGTGACTTGGCCGGCGCAGACAGGCAGTTTGATCGTTCCGATCGTCATTATCGATTCGCCGGTGAATCCGGTCAACGGAGTCTTTCACGGCTTGAATTCGAAATCGTTCAATTCCATTTTCTCCAAGGATTCTTTGAAGAGGAGGTCGACGGTGCTTCCCGTATCGATCATGACTCGAGAGACTTCGCAGTCCCCGATCTGTACTTCAATTACCAAGGGGTCGTTATGAGGCATGTCTAGACCATCGAGATCCTCTTCGGTGAAGGAGATCGGCATTACTCTTGCTTCCGAATGATCGGCGTTTCTCCATTTTTGCGACGTGATCGTCTTCCTTTCGTATCCTTTGATGGATCGTACTGAATTGTTACACGCCGTGAGTCCTCCGATTATCATGTTCACCCTTCTCCTCGCGGTTGGCGGGTTTCCAATTGTTCGTTCTTCGTTTCTGACTTTGGTCGGGGGAGTCATGTCGTCGCTGATTTGCCTGTTTGATCGGTCCTGCTCGGGATTATCTCGTTTTCGGTCTTCCTGTACTCGTTGAAAGCGCTCGGCCTCGTTCCGAGGATGGTTTCTAGAATCCTTCTGCTCGTCTTCCTGTTGTGGCTTCGCTTCTTTCCCCTCTCTCTTTTGATATTCGCGATAGAGATGTTCTTGCAACATCCTGCATTGTTCGGTCGCGTGGCCGTGGTACTTGTGATATTCGCAGAATGGTTTAGAGCTCGCGACTGGTCTGTCTTGCACAGGTCGGACGTATTTGTTCCATTGTGTGTTCGCTTGTTGGTTACCGATTTGGAAGGTGCTCGGCTTCCTTCCTTTGTATTCCTGTCGGTAATTATCGTCGTAGTGCTGTCACGGCTCCCGGTGCTCTTCTTGGGGCTTTTCTTTCGCAATAGGCGGTTTTGGCGGAGCGTATTTTTTGGTCATCGCCGATCTGTCTTCTTCAAGTTCGACGTATCCGGCTGCCCGGTGCAACGCGTCTTCTAGGGTGTTCGGCTTACTCAAAATCAGGCTTTCTTTGAACTGGGATTCGTGCCAAAGAGAATGTTTTAACGCCGAGACCGACGCTTTGTCTCCGATGGCGATCTGCGATGCGATGGTCTTGAACCTATCGATAAAGTTTCGCAGGGACTCCTTTGATCCTTGCTGCAGGCCGTAGAGGTCGGCTTCGGATACGCCATCTTGGATATGTATGGAGTAGTGCTTGAGAAAGGCGGTTGTCAGCTGGTCGTAGCTGCTGATCGAACTGGTTTCCAATCTTGAGAACCATTGTAGGGCCGCCTCGGTTAGTTTTTCCACGAACAGCTTGCAATATCCGGCATCTCTTTCTTCTGGAGCGAAGTGGTATCTTTGCATACCAATGTGAAAAGCGGCAAGGAATTGCGCCGGATCGGAATGCCCGTCATATGAGTGGACGTTTAGCTTGCCTTGTGGTCGGATCAAGATGTTAACAATTCTTGCGGAGAAAGGGGTACTGCGGGCTTCTTTGAGAACTCTGGCGATTTCAGGAGCCGAGCTGGTCGCTTGATGGATTTTGGAGGTCATTTCTCTCAGCTGCTGGCGGAGTTCCTCGATCTCCTGATCGCAGCCGTTGCTCCTTCGTCCCTGTGCGACGGCTGTCATTGGCTGATCTGTCGCATCGATCGGTATATTCGTGTTCGGCATCCGGAGAGCCGGCTCTGTGTGCGTGAAGTCTTGGTATAGGTTCCTTTGGAGTCTCGGCATGACGTCGTTCGTTGGTTGCAACGTCGGTCCTCGAGACTCGCGTTGGTTTCTCTGCTGTAGCTCGGCCAGTTGGTTTCGAGTAACGCTCTGTACTGTGGCCATTTCGTTGAAACGAAACGTCGTCCCCTGGGACAAGTCGTCGATCTTGTTCATCATGGCCCGAAGCAACGCTGGGAGGTCCGTTGTGTTTGCTGCCGCTGATCCGTTTGCTGAAGACGTGGTCGGTCTCGTCTGATCAGGACGCGTGGGCAGTTGGGCGTTCGCGCCTTGCTCGGCTGATACGTTCGCGTCTCGTTCCGAGCTGGTTGACGAGTTCGGGTCTGCCGGTGGGTTGGCTTGGATTGGGCCTATAAACGGATCTGATTGACGCGAAAGATCCGGAATCATAGATTGCTCTTCTCTGGCGTGCGGTCCTGACATATCCGACTTCGATTCTGTTGTATAGAAATAAACCCTAAAATCCCCACAGACGGCGCCAAATGTGAGTGGTGAGATAGGTGACTTGATTATCTACGGTTATTTAATGGACGAGGTCGGTTTTCGTAAGAAAGATGAAAGGACTTCGGAAAATGAGAGGACGTTCGGAGATGTCTGGGTGCTCGGAAGATAATTGGATGCTCGGAAGATGATGGAAGTATTCCTCTGATCAATAGATGAGCAACGTTAAGAGATTCAAAGAAAGTTTTGTAGGCGAAAGTATGTTCGGAAGACCATCAGATGATCGGTAGATAGGAACACATGATCATGAAATGCTCGGAAGGTAATCTGATGATCGGAAGATGGGAGATGATGGTCGGAGGGATGACGGTTGCGAATATTGGAAGAGCGTTTATGCGATATATGATGATCGGAAGATGGGAGATGATCGGGGATAGATAAAAGATGTTTTGAATGACGGGTTTTCTTTGATCGGTTGATTATATTAAGTATCTTGTTTAGTTATCTTTCTTCTCTTTTAGAATTTTTTTCCTCCTCTTTATTAATGATTACTGTGCTCATTATATACTTTACGAGATTAGGTCGTTCCTAATGTCTCGTGCCACGTGGCGTTGTTATCTCTTCATTACGGATTACGGATAAGATGGCGCCTTTTTATTAATGGGCCTCAATGTCTTGGGCTGGCCCAATAGAGGGGGTGACAAGCCCACCACTAACATCCACCAATAATGTTGCTCTAAGAGTAATTTGTATTCACCTGCTTCGCAAGAGTGGATAGATCAGCATGGGCCCACCGACTCCGTTCTTGACAAGTTCCTTGAAAACCGTCCGATCGAAGTCTCCGATGTCACGCTTCGACACGAAGAGGTTAAGCCAAGGGTGCGGCGTTTCCCACGTGCCGGTCACCTTCGCGATCTCTTCTGACCGTTTTACCCTCAGTATAAAGTCAACGTAAGGCAGAACCTCAATCCCTCATCAAATCTTAGCCGTCCGATCAGTCCCTCCACTCTCTTTCAAATAAAAAACAAAAAACAGTCAGCCAGGGGTATTTCGGTACATTGTTTCACAAAGATTACAGATTTCAGATGAAACGATGGCCAGATTTCGGGGACCGATGTTCCTCAAAACATTACATGCTATAATTACAATTTCGTCCTTACGTCCTCACACGTTGGGTTTTCGACAAGGTCCCTAACTTATATAATTGAGTTAAAGACAAAAGCCAAGTGATCTAATAATGTGGTATTCATGAAAAAGACAACAACAAAAGCAAAAAAAAAAAAAAAAAGACAAATGTCAGTTTCGTAATAACGTGGTTTAAGATGAGGGCACTTGAGAGAAAGGAATCACATATTTGTTCATGTCAGAAAATCCAAAATGGAAGGAAGATACATTACCCAATGTATGGTCAGTTTCATACTATTATGCAGTCAGACAAGAGACTGTAAAATTCCCTTTCCCACCCTATTATATTTCCTTAATAATATAATTAAAATATAGTATATTTTTTCACTGTTTTCACGTGTCGTATGAATGTTAAAGAAAAAAACCCGGGTCCGCTGATTTCGATTCGACGGTCAACTTCACAATTATCTACGGTCAATTTTGGTCAAACAAGGTTTCAAGAACATCAGACAATTCCGCCACCGTGACGGTTCCCCATGAGACAATTCCATATGAAGTGAACATCAAACATTTGTAAGTTACCTTGTCGACGGTTGAGTTTGAGTCCGAGCTCCAATAGTGAAGACTATTTGGTATAGATAAGATTTGTAATCTCCTAAAGTTAAAATGTGTTTAATCCAACAAAAATTAAACACAAAGTATGGACTACGGAGTAGACACTTTTATCTAAACTAATTGATGACAACTTTTAGATAACAAAGTAAACTAAATTATTGAGTTTGACGATGATTGTGTCATTCCCATCCCGAAATTTTAGCAATGGCTGATGATGTTAAGGATCAGTAATCATTAGTGATCGATGAGAATTAGTTTAGCTTGGAAGTAATTATTTTTTCAAATAAACTTGTCTGCACATAAACACGATTTCACATAAATGTTGAGTTTACTATTCACTAATTATATAATTGATATGCTCATATGGATACTTTCAATATGTTAATTACAATCATTCATTAAAACACCAAAAGTTAAAACGTTAGCCACCACGTCAAAGACGGAAAAGTAGGAAGTTTTCATGGAACTAAACTTACCTAACTAGAGAGAACATAAAAGACAACTGATACGAATCGTCTCAAGAAAGTTGAGATTAAAACTTGTACTTTGAAACGTCTACAAAATCTCATAGACAGAAAGAGACTAATCTATGAAACATGAGAAAGATAAAATAAAATCAACTGCTCCCGTATTTCTTCACCAATGTTCCAAAATGTAAGTCGATAATGTTTTGGTGTACACGAACACAGCGACAAACAAGTCAATGTTGTTAGACTTGGAGAAACATCTACTAGAAAATCTTCATCTACTTAAAAAAAAAAACCCCCAAAACACTTCTTTCCTCCTCCACTTGATTAGGCTCTGCCCTTGCCCTTGTTCTTAGATCCCAATTGCTTGCCCGAATTGTTGAATTGCCTGCACACAAATCGTTAACCACATCATCACATGTTTCAGCAGCAAAAACTTGTCTTTTTTTTTTTTCCTTTCACCAATTCATCAGAAAGATTACAAGAGAGAGAGAGGCAGAGATAACTCACTTCTGGTTAGCATTCTTAGGACTCGCTGCTGCTTTCTTAGACTCGGATGTATCCCCAGCTTCCTTTTCCGAGTAGCGTTCGTCAGATTCAGGTTTTGACCTCTTCACTCCCTTGTCTGAAAAAGAAAAGAACAAGGTATCAGCATGACACAACAGCAGCATCAGAAAGTTACACATACCACATGCGACAGCTAAAACAGAATCTGTATCAAAGAATATTACAAGAAAACAAGAGCATCAATATGTAAAGAGAATACTTGCCCTTGTTCTTAGATCCCAATTGCTTGCCCGAATTGTTGAATTGCCTGCACACAAATCGTTAACCACATCATCACATGTTTCAACAGCAAAAACTTGTCTTTTTTTTTTTCCTTTCACCAATTCATCAGAAAGATTACAAGAGAGAGAGAGGCAGAGATAACTCACTCCTGGTTAGCATTCTCAGGACTCTCTGCTGCTTTCTTAGACTCGGATGTATCCCCAGCTTCCATTCCAGATGCCCTCTTCTTGGTACTAAGAGTCATTTCTACAGCAGTATGAATGAGCCCCTCACCCCGGGCTAACCGGACAATGCGGTCTTTGCCATATCTGGCTCCATAAGGTTGTAAGAGCTCGTAAAACCTCTTTGGCCTTTCACCGGTAAGGTCCACCCCTTTACCCACTAACAACAAAGCATGTGTGGGCAATTTCTCATAGTCTACTCTCACGCGTTCTGTTGAGGTGGGAGAAAGAACACAGTCCTAAAAAAAAATATAACATATATATATATATATATTACTTAAAAAAATTATTAGATCTTAAATATAAATAATTGGATTTACTTACTTTGGAAAAATGATGGGAGTAACTCTTAAAGTTGTTGATTTCAACAGCCAAAGGAGCTTTGGCCAACAAAAGGTCTATGACGTTTTCAAAATTCTCCCATTCCCCACTATCGTCAGGCCTTGAATGCACCTTCATATCATCAATGTATCCATTCTTGATCAGAAAATCACGTGCAAAAATGAAATGCTCAACTACTCCCGGTATTCTTTGGTGGAGGAGAGGAACTCGGTCAGAAATGTTATCCCACTCAGGCGTTGTACAACCACTGAGACGGACTAGACTACGCCAATGCAAGCAAAGAGCGACATTCAAACAATCTACTTCTGTAAAGGAAAAGTGTTAGATATTAAAAAAAATGATACATATACATATTTTTTGTTAAAAGTTATTTTACCTTCTCCTCGTAACTGAGGACTCGGAATAAGGTCGGGTCTTTTGTCTATCCAAGTGTCATGTTTTGATGGCCACTTTCTCTGAGAATTTTTTAATAGAAAATGTTGTTAATTTCTTTGACATACCACGTAAATAGTGTAAATAGTTTAAATAATTTGACATACCTCCCATTTGCCAAAAACATCCTTAAGGTCATCTTTTGTCAGCAATGTCGGTAAAGCCTTCGTCAAATACTCGCAACATTTGCAAGATTTTTCCGTATCTAACTCCTGCATAAAAATAAATATGAGAAGAGCTAAAATCAACGCTTTTCATAAACCCAAAATAAAGGCTTTCGGTAGTAAGAAACAAACAAATCAAAGACTCACTGCTTTCTTAGAGTCGGATGTATCCCCAACTTCCATTTCCTTTTCAGAGGAGCGTTTTGACTTCTTCACTCCCTTGTCAGTACCAGTTGTATCCTCTGAAAAGCATGAAAAGGAACACGTTACTCATATCAGCAAATAATACAACAGTTGCAGCATCAAAGAGCTACAGTCCAAGAACATACCATATGACCTCTTCTTGCTTCTCTTCTTGCTTCTTGGCTTAGCATTTGGCTAAATCATATTTAACAAGGTGAGAACAAAAGTCAAAGCATGTTATTTAATGATCAACATAGAATTTAAATCAACTTACTATCATCTCAGAGTCAGAAAGGCCGACTTCATCTGAAAGTTTGAGCTTCACATGGTCGTCGAAGTACTTTAAATTTGGTTTACACAGCTTCACCGTAATCACTTTGCCATCAAGGAGACTGGAATTTAGTTTTAACACAGCTTTAATCAAGTCTTGCTGACATAAGTGGAAGACCAAGTAAGTAATCCTATGAGGAAAAGGAAAAAAAAAAATAGTTAGTAGCAAGTATAAAAAAATTCATAAAGTTTTCAAAAGTTTTATACTTACTCTACCAAATAACCAGGTTTCGTCTGGTCATGAAGTACAATTGAGTTAACCAGATTTTTGCATCCACCGAATATTTCGGCTAGCTTCGCCTTCAGATCAGGCTCAGAGAGGGAACAATCATAACCAGTCACTGAAAAAAGGATTAATCTGTTGCCACCAACATTGTAAAGTAAGTCAAATATATAATTAAAACAATAATTCAACAAAGAACACATCAAAAAAATTTGGTTACCTGCCATGTGTTCTTTGAAGGAAAAGAGGAAAGTTTGTGTTAGGCAATAAAACTCCATTTAGCTTTGTAGCCGTTAGTAAATCTTCGTTAGAATTAAAAACGACAGTAAAAGTCAACACATTTTTCTTGTCCACCTTGCTCACTGATTGACTAACACCAAGACGAACACGTAAGCCTAATTTCTCTTTGAATAATTTTTTACTGCAAAAAAATAAATGCCAGAATCAGTGATTAGAAAATGAAAATACACATATATACTTACATATACTTACATAGTTTCTGCAGATGCATCCATGTGACAAGTTCTCGCCAATAGTCTTGTATTCTGAAAAAGAATTAAACTAAAAAAATATTAAAAGAGAGAAGTTTATTACCACAATCGCAAAAAAAAAAAAAAGAAACTAACCGATCGAAAGAGTGAGTTGTATTCCAAGCCTACAAAGTCGTCCTTTTCGAAAATATAAGCCTCGTTTGTGGAAGGTGAGGCAGATGATTTCTGAGAATAAAGAAGAAGAAAATGATGTTAGATTGTTTCACATAGGATGGTAAATGGTATAAAACTATGTACCTCACAAAGGCCGAAAACTTCTTCTTTTGTGGCCAAGGTTTTGATGAAATCAAGGCAACAATGCTTAGGCTCTGGCTTTTCTTCTTCTTCTGAGAAGGTGGATAACATAGATATATCATAACCCATTAGAGAGAAACACACGATTTACCAAAATCAAAGAGACTAGCCTTAAACAGAGGAACAATACAAGACCGAAACTATCCTAAAATTGAAACTGAGAAACGGCGTTAGAAGTCTTACCCCAAGATTTCATTTCGTGAACAGGAATTAGGGCTTTTCCTGTGGTTGGGTTGGGGAACAATGGCTGTGTGGTGGTGGTCTTGTGGGAGCGCTAACTTGAAACCCCAATGGTCTTGTAAATTGTCGAAATAACCCTGAATAGATTTTCAATATTACCGACCCAACCAATAAATTATCCACCCAACCAATAAATTATCCACCCATTTAGACAACCCAATTGCAATCCGGTCGAAATCATTTTAACAAAGAAAACACGGGAAAAACCGTGTCTCGAGCTCATTTTATCCCGTTTGAACTCCCTTTCTTTCCCGATTTTTCACTGTCACTTCGCTCCGGTTTCTTTTGGGTTCCGTTTTTTTTTTTTCACAACTCGTGTTCCGCTCTACTCGTCAAATCCTGTTGGCGTAGAGAAAGCATGAGAGAAGCTGTGGCTTAGCTATAAATAGCGACTGAGTTAGCTTTAGGATTATTCTTATTTTATCTGTTTAATTGTGCTAATTTTTTTTAGTTTCATCCGGCCGTTGAAATCAATATTTTTAATAACGTCCTCTTTTGTTATTTAGAACGAAGATATTGGATTAAAAAATGTATCTTAAAATTGTCAACACTGAGTTACAGTATGTGAAGATAACTAAAGGAAGAAAAAAACAAACAACAAAAAAAAGAGAAAAATATTCAACGATTCTTAAAAAAAATGGTTAAAGGATCCTCAAAATATGTCCCGTACCCAAAAATAAAAAGAAAAAAAAAGCAGAAAAATCTAAGAAATTTATTGAGCAAGGAAGTTGGTCTGTAGGCTTACGGCATTATAGAAAGATGACGTACTTATTGTTTTTCTTAGAAAAGCCCAGAAAAATAGTTTCTTTAAAATCTATTGAAAATCTATTGAAAATAATTTATTGGTTGGGTCGGTAATATTGAAAATCTATTGAGGGTTATTTCGACAATTTACAAACTTTCTGATTTAAAAGAAAATAAGAAAATAGAAAAGAAATTTCAAGTTAGCGTTTTGCTCCCACAAGACCACCACCACACAGCCATTGTTCCCCAACCCTACAGACCAACCCTACAAAGTTGGTCTGTAGGGTTGGGGAACAATGGCTGTGTGGTGGTGGTCTTGTGGGAGCAAAACGCTAACTTGAAATTTCTTTTCTATTTTCTTATTTTCTTTTAAATAAGAAAGTTTGTAAATTGTCGAAATAACCTCAATAGATTTTCAATATTACCGACCCAACCAATAAATTATCCACCCAACCAATAAATTATCCACCCATTTAGACAACCCAATTGCAATCCGGTCGAAATCATTTTAACAAAGAAAACACGGGAAAAACCGTGTCTCGAGCTCATTTTATCCCGTTTGAACTCCCTTTCTTTCCCGATTTTTCACTGTCGCTTCGCTCCGGTTTCTTTTGGGTTCCGTTTTTTTTTTCACAACTCGTGTTCCGCTCTACTCGTCAAATCCTGTTGGCGTAGAGATTTAGGATTCCATCGGGAGAAGGTGAGAACCCTAATTTCGTTTACATTATTACGTAAAGAAGTTAAAAATATTACTTACAGTTAGTTGTACATACCAAAATTATACATATAAGTTTTAACATCTAATGTACAACTGTTCAGAGAGGAGTATAACTGATATCTTAGGCATAATTATTTGTATATTTGGCGGAGATAATTAAAATAAAGTTAAATTAAAATGACATGTGTCGCATGGAGATCAATTTGGCAAGGATAATAATAAAAAAAAAAAATTAAAATGCCATTTGTCGAATAGAAGTTGATTTGGCGGCTGGCTCAGGATTGATTAGTTCCTCGTTTAACTCTCATTTCATGTTTGTTGGTGATGAAAGAGTAATACTGGTAGAACTTGGTAAAACTATATGTGGATATGAAAGTACAACTAGGTAATACTTGGTACATGTGTTCTGCAGTATTCGGACGAGGAAAAGGAAGAGGAACTGGAACCAATGAGACCTTTGAAGATGTATTTTCCGCCGACGGAGTACTGTAAGAAAATGAAGCTATCGACGAGGTGTTACTTGCAGGACGTGTTCGAGACCTTCCGCGATTTACGGCCTGCTCTTACAGATAATGAGAAGAATTGGTTTGAGACTCACCCGCAGTTCAAACACATCTTCCACATGCCAAGGGACCGAAACCACAAGCTTCAGGGAATTTGGACGCTGCTTCTTCGAACCGCATGCATTGAGAAGGAAAAAGAAGTTTGGTTCGTTGTAAATTGCGTGCCTATCCGTTATGGTTTAAGGGAACACGCCTTGATATCTGGATTGTATTCCCATAACTATCCAAGCGGTTTTGCGGAAAATACATGTGGGAAAATGTAATTCGTGGAGAAGTATTATAAACTGGGTTCAACAGTAAGATATCAAGATCTGAAGCCAATGCTAGAGAAGATGAAGCCTTCTCCGAAATCTAATGACAGACTGAGGATGCTGATATTGTACTTTTTAGCTAGCATTATCAAAGGGCAGACGAAGACTGGAAAAAAGCTAGTTTCGTGGACCCATTCTTGTTAAGAGCCGTTGGTGATATGAATTTGTGTAGGACATTTCCTTGGGGGAGATTGTCCTATGATCACATGTTAAAAGGGATCTCTCATACAATGACTCATTTCAATGGGGCTGTTCCAGGAATAGAAAAGCAGGTCCAACCATGGCCGATTCCCGGTTTCATTTTACCTCTTGAGGTAATATTTATTTGGATGTCAGGATTTCGTTTTGTCTAAACTTTAAATATTTTACGCTAATTCTAACTGTAAAGCATCGTTTTGTGTGTAGCTCTTAGCTTTCGAGGCTATTCCAGAGTTGGGTGAACGATTTCTCGAACCTTTTCCTAGCGCAGATGAGGAATGTCCGAAGATGTGCAAGTCAATGTTTAAAAAATGCGACATGAAAGGAATTCCTTTCGATAGAATAAGTGCACAACTTGGTAAAACTAAGGTTAGTTTTACTTCTGCATATAAGCCTATAAATTTTACTCTAAATTATTTACCTAGTAATCTTTACTCCTTGATTGTATTTGCAGGACATTGATAATATCTTAACTGCAAACGCTATTGAGAAGCGTCTTCTTGAAAGAATCACATAACCTGAGGAGGACGTTGATAAGCATTGTGTGGTTGTCGATAGTTGGATGAAGATCGCTAATCAATTGCAGGTCATATTTTTGAAGGATATGTATGACGAAGATGTGGCAAGATTAGCAGAAGCTCCTACTCACAACCCGGAAGCGGTGAACCCTGAAGCTGTTAACACGCCCTCCCCAGAATTGATAGAGCTTATTCAGAGCATGAAGAAGGACATGGAGGAGCGTATGACGACAATAGAGAAGAAAGTTGATCGGTTGGAGGCAGTGTTCTAAAAGTCGGTCTAGGCGGCCGCCTAGGCAGTGCCTAGGCGCTAGGCGGTCATAAACTGTAGCGATTACCTTCTCGGCGCCTAGACATTTATAAACCATGATTTGATCTAAATTTTTATTTATAGTTTAACAAAATTCATTTTTTTATGGATATATTATCTAATATGAAAATATTATACTTTTCTAGTTTAGTTTTAATACTTTTTTAATTTTTGAGTGTATTTT
Source organism: Erythrophleum ivorense (assembly GCA_026724425.1). Classification (NCBI taxonomy): domain Eukaryota; kingdom Viridiplantae; phylum Streptophyta; class Magnoliopsida; order Fabales; family Fabaceae; genus Erythrophleum; species Erythrophleum ivorense. Next base: position 6,894,834 of record JAIUCV010000071.1, on the reverse strand, counting down.
GAACTTAATATATTTAAAATATGTATAATATATAAGTTTATTTCGTAAACTTTAAAAACGTCTAAAAATCGCCTAGGCTCCGATTAGGCGTTCTAGGCGCTAGGCACTGACCCACCGCCCGCTTAGCGCCTAGCGCTTTCTTCAACACTGGTTGGAGGAAAGGATAGCCCCGATTGAAGCTTATGTGAATGAGCAATCTGCTGATATGAGGAGGGATGATGAGAACATACGGCATGACAACTCACAGGTAACAGACAATGTGTTTTCAGATTTTAGAACAAAAGTAACACTTGGTTAAACTGAGTATAACTGATTTTTATTGTAGGGTTCAAATGAGAGAGTCGGTGATCAAAGTGGTGAGGAAAATCCAACAGAGGGTTTAGACGTGTCTGAGGGACTTGGCGACCCGCCACAGGTAATTGGCGAAGACGTGGCCGAGGGCCTTCGAGACCCGCCACTGGTGATGGCCGAAGACGTGGCTGGTGGAAGTCGAAACCCTTCACAGGTAAACTTTGCAACAAAAGATGAGAAAATCACATATTCCAGGAAATGTAATATTTGTATTCATTTGTAGGAAGTATCAACAGTCGTTCCACCAATTATCAAGAAGCGTACTCGCTTTAAGCAATGTTCAAGGAAGAGTACACATTCAAAACGGGTGAGAGATGCAATTAGCAAGAAGTTAAAGGTGGGTCGTTTAAAGAGGCAAAAGCTTGAGGAGGCTACAGGGCCAACAAGGATGTCTACAAGGCTTGCTGAGAAGGAAAAGCTATGAAAAGCAAGGAAAACTTCGGTAGTTTGATTTTGTGACTTTGGATTAGACCTTGAACGGTTCTGTTGACTTCAATCTGAGATGAAAAGCAATTTGTAGAACAACTCTCTTTGCGTAACTCATTTTTCTTGAAGCAGTAAAACTAGGAAAAACTAAGTTCGTTTTCATTTTGTACAACCAGTAAAACTAGGAAAAACTAAGTTCGTTTTCTTTTTGTACAACCAGTAAAACTAGGAAAAACTAAGTTCGTTTTCTTTTTGTACAACCAGTAAAACTAGGAAAAACTAAGTTCGTTTTCATTTTGTACAACCAGTAAAACTAGGAAAAACTAAGATCGTTTTCACAAAAGATAAAACGAAACACACGAATATGATAATGGAGTGTCAAGTCAAGCGAAACACATTCAGAACTAGGATATTGTTCTACTACAACTACAAAACGAAACACAAAAATAGGATATTGTTAAATTACATTAAGCTCACAACTCAGAGCTCGAAGAAAGTCTTCACAAGTTCGGACACGGTCTCCTTCAGCTTTGCCATCTTTTCACGCTGGTTGTTCAGCTCTTCCCTCATTTGCCTCACTTGAAACTCAAGACTTGAGAGGTTTCGAAGTTGCTTAGCCTGGTCATCCACCTCCTTCTTTAACCATGCAAATTCTTCGTCGACAGCATAAAACCAAGGAATGCGCCAGTGGAAACCATCATTATGCACATGAAGAAAGATTGAATAATTTATGTAGAGATTGAGTGTTGAGAATGAGAACTCGCCTTATACTTCTCACAGGTAAAGTATCTGTTTCCCACGTTTCCTTCGATTTGCGAAATCTCATGGTAGATTCGTTGCCCACAAGGACATCTCTGCGGAACGCCATATTGGCCATCTGCGATGAGAGTTTTCCAATCCTCTTCCTTCATGGCTTCCTTCATGTTGTAGTAATCTGGGTGCGATTTGTCTAAACGCCAGGCCATCTTTCTCTCTACAACAAAACTTTTAATATCATCATCCTAAACTTTATATCTTAGTAGAACGTACTAGACACGAATTTAGAACAGAGGAACCCAGATTCCCCAGATTCGCTACAGCTACAACTACTAAAACCTAAATGTAACCTAATCCAGATTCGGTTAGACTACTAAGACTGAAATTGAAATTACTTACACTTACTTAAGTCGGATCTGCGAGAATTTGTAGATCTGAGCCCGGAGATCTAGGGCAGAGATCGAGGAAGGTTCGAAGGAAGAAAGAAGAAGAGATGAGAGAGGAGAGAGGAGAGAGAGAGAGAGAGTGAAGAGAGAGTGAAGAGGAGAGAGAGAACCAAAATGGAAAGAGGAAAATGAGAAAGTTAAAGTTTTTTAATTTGTCCCAACTTTTTCGAGGAACCACACAAAACACGTGCGTCGCGCCGTCTTTCATTCAAAATTAGCGCCGTCTTTCCTTCAGAGAAATACACTTAGTTATACCAAGGTATTAGTTGTACCAACTCTGTTAATAGTTATACTTTGGCTGTTTTCAATATTAAGTTAGTATTACTTAATATTGTATGTATTTTTTCTAGTTTTACAGAAGATTTTAACTGATTAATATATGATGTTTATTACTTTATCCATTAATATGTTGAAAAACTTGATTTTTGCGAATCTCTCATCCGGAATTGCTTGTTCTTAGCAAAGTGACCCTAGAAGTATATGGTTGATATAGTGTGCAATACTTGCAAACAAACTCTTTTCATATAACTTTGTTATTTTTTCCCAAAGACAGAAATTATATGTAAAAGTTATGGATTTCATAAGTTCTAACAATTCACTTTTCTTATAATTTCAATTTCGTCAAAGGTTTAATAGTTTTACAAGTTGTGAATTTTATAAGTTCTAATTAGTTTTCCCCAGTTTTACATAGTTATCCCAACCTCAAAGCAAGCTAAGTAACAAAAACTGCATAGTTTTACACAACAAAAACCAGTTTTACACGACAAATTCGGGATCTGTACTTGGCTGAGAAGGTTGCTCAGGTTGCTCAAACACCTGCCACACGATTCCTTGTCGTTTCCGCCTTTTGTTTGCTGTCCTTGTACGCCGGCATTCTCCAGGACCAAAAAGTCTCTTCGTTCTCTTTCTTCCCTTTTTCGGGATAGGTTGCAATGGTATGATTTTCTTTGCCTTCACGTCTCCAGGTACATCCCATTCGAATTCATGAGGCACGAGAAAAATCGTCCTCCAATACGCCAATTGCCACACCTCGTTCAAGTAATATTCTGAGACCAGCTCAACCATTTGCATAGGATATCGAGAACTATGTACATTGCTGGTGTTGAATTCCATGAAAGCGGCTAGTGCGTGGACACAGGGAATCTTATCAAAATCAAACACCCTGCAACTGCAACTTTTCCTGATTAAGTCTACCGTCCAATTCTTACTCTCTGGGTCGGCGGTGCCGTCGGATTTCTTAGCTACGACATCATAAAGAAGCTCAAAACTGTTTAACTCCGTCGCATGTAATTTCTCAGCGTCCTTCCACATATCGTGCAACATGTTTTCCACCAGAGGTACAAACTTATGCGAATTTGGTCCAGCAGCGGCCTCCTTCCGATGTTCATTAAACCATTTAGAAATTTGTGCAATAATCGCATCAAGCATGGGTATTAAGGCGTATTTCCTTGCAGGCCTAAAAGTACTGTTTAAAGACTCCACACAGTTGCTTGTGTCTAGGTTGTACCTTACTCCCGGAAAATGAACCCTTGCCCAAGTTTCCATCCTATTTTTCGTAGTCTTTACTAGATACGCAGACGCAGACGGAAATCTCGCTTCAAATTCATTGTAAGCCGCCTCAAACGCCGCCACCGTGTAATGCCTGCTCATATGTCTGAAATAAAATGCGACCACGTCTTTGTTGACATTAAAGGCATGGTCCTTCACATTTTGAGACAAATGTCATACACAATACCCATGATGAGCGCTTGGATACACAGTAGCTACGGCATTGATGAGGCTCTCATTTCTGTCAGTCATAAACACCAATTCGGACGAGTCTGGTATAACAGAATTCAGCAACTCGAAAAACCAATTCCAGCTATCATTGTTCTCACTATCAAGTACAGCAAACGCTAGGGGATAGTTGTGCCTATTGGGATCTTGAGCTGAAGCAAAGACTAGCACACCACGATACCCGTTCTTCAGATGCGTTGCATCCACAGTTATCACCTTCCTCATACATTGAAACCCTTCAATGGTAGCTCCCAAAGCGATGAATAGGTACAAGAATTTTCCGTCTCCATCCAATTTCAGACTTGTCTTTGTACCTTCGTTCACCTTCTCTAGTATATGCAAATAACAATACAATTTCTTGTAGCTCTCTCCTGGATCACCACGAAGATCATAAGCATGCCGATTTTTCCCTCTCAACGCCGTGGAGTAGGATATCTTCACACCAAATCTGGTCTGAACAAGCTTCTGGATAGTTCCAGGATTTGGCGTCTCCATTGATCCTGGATAATCTCCATGCAACAAACATGCAACTAAATCTGGAGTGCCTTTCCTCTTCTTTACTGTACTCTGAGTAGCCCGGGAGCATGTATGCATCTTGTTGTGCGTTCTAATTGAGAAAGAAAACCGTGTATTTAGTACCTTTGCAGCTCGTAATTTCCAGTCACAGCTTTTATGTCGACATTTCACCACATATCGTTCCTTATCTGATTTCACTAGCACAAAACCAAAAGAGTTCTCAAATGCAGCTTTATCCACCATTCTCTGCACTGCCTTCTTATTTGGAAACTCTTGAAGTAAACTGACATTCAAACCATCTTCCCATGGCTCAGTATACGAACTAGATTGTACAACAGCTGGTTCATCATATTCGTTGTGCCTATATTCGCCTCTAACATCATCCTCATTCATCGCCTCCTCTTCTTTTTCTGCTTCCTCTTCATGTTCTGCATCCTCTTCTTTTTCTGCATCCTCTTCATGTTCTGCATCCTCTTCTTTTTCTGCATCCTCTTCTTTTTCAGCCTCGTCTTCTTGTTCTGCTTCTCCGTTGTCTACATATAGAGTCAGGGCATTACCTTCAATTTCATCATTATAGTTCATACCAAAAGAACTTTCCTTCTCTGCTCGAGATACTTGCGCCGTGGGCTGTGTTGAGGAAGCCGTGGCCTCTACATGCAACATACATCTACAGCCTTGGTTATCAACTGTTTTTAGATAGATCCTGAGATCGTCATCATCAGCAACGGTCATATATTCGTCGCATCTCACAATCAGGGGAATGTATCTCAATTTCAATTCCACCGTTTTTTCATCCCACCCAAACTTCTTGCATATCAAAGCTTTTACCATCAGTAGTGTTATCTCCTTCGTTGATGTCTTCACCAATAAACTGTACAAGACACCTTCGCATTTGAAATGTATGCTGACGTCTTCACCCATCATATCCTACCAAAACACAGTCAAAACTCAATCATTATTACTAGTTTTACACAGTTATGCATTTTTACATCAAACAAGTTATACCAGTTATACTAGTTCTACCAAGTTTTGCGATTTTGGGCTTAACAAATTCTGATAAATCAATGCAATTAATTGCCAAATATAACTTAAAATTATCCAAAAACCGTGATATACTTAGTTTACAAAGTTATACTTAGTTTACCTAGTTATACTATCACAATTAGTTATACGAGTTATACTCAGTTGTACTATCGGCGGAGATCCAAAACTACCTCACTCTTCTACTTACGGTTCGCTTCGGTTCAAGACCTGCATTACGTTCTTTGCTAATGCAGAATACTAATCGACCGACCCACAAAGCATTGTTAAACACCCAATTCTCTGATTTATTCAAGAGAAAAAACGAATTCCAACTATGGACAGACCTGAGTTCTTTTTTATTTGCTGCGGCTGCGATTTACGCCCACGATGGTACCGAAGCAACGAGATTATGATGGAGAGGGAAGAGAAGGAGCTTCAGACGACCAAGATAAGCTTCAGAGAGCTCGATCTACAAGATGGAGGAGAGCCCGAGGAGAGAGGAGAGGAGAGAGGAGAGAGGAGAGGAGAGAGAGTAAAGGCGGGAGGAGAGGAGAGAGAGTAAAGGCGGGAGGAAAGAGAGAGAAAGCAAACGTGGTTCTCAGAACCCGACGCCAAACGTAAAACGCCAACTTGTTTTCCTATTTCGATTTTGATCAGTAATTCATTAAGGCTATTTTCGTAATTGACCAAGAGGGAGGGATACATGAGACTAACTTGGGATATTTGTGATTGTATTAAGAAATGGAGGGACATAAGAGATGATGCCTCGTGTGGTGGTGGTCTTGTGGGAGCAAAACGCTAACTTGAAATTTCTTTTCTATTTTCTTATTTTCTTTTAAATCAGAAAGTTGTAAATTGTCGAAATAACCCTGAATAGATTTTCAATATTACCGACCCAACCAATAAATTATCCACCCAACCAATAAATTATCCACCCATTTAGACAACCCAATTGCAATCCGGTCGAAATCATTTTAACAAAGAAAACACGGGAAAAACCGTGTCTCGAGCTCATTTTATCCCGTTTGAACTCCCTTTCTTTCCCGATTTTTCACTGTCGCTTCGCTCCGGTTTCTTTTGGGTTCCGTTTTTTTTTTCACAACTCGTGTTCCGCTCTACTCGTCAAATCCTGTTGGCGTAGAGATTTAGGATTCCATCGGGAGAAGGTGAAAACCCTAATTTCGTTTACATTATTACGTAAAGAAATTAAAAATATTATTTACAGTTAGTTGTACATACCAAAATTATACATATAAGTTTTAACATCTAATGTACAACTGTTCAGAGAGGAGTATAACTGATATCTTAAGCATAATTATGTGTATATTTGGCGGAGATAATTAAAATAAAGTTAAATTAAAATGACATGTGTCGCATGGAGATCAATTTGGCAAGGATAATAATAAAAAAAAAATTAAAATGCCATTTGTCGAATAGAAGTTGATTTGGCGGCTGGCTCAATTTCCAGAAAAAAAATTCAGATCTAATTTCAACTCTCTGCTTTGATTGGCCCATATTTTCTTCATTTTTATTGAATTAAATTTTAATACTGAATCAAATTCATTAATGGCAAAATGGTATAATGCTTTGTTCATAGAGACTATGCCACGCTCATTGTTCCTCTCCGCACAGAATAACCAAAGACAAAATTTAGAAGTCACATTATCAAGTACCACTTGGAACGGAACCAATATTACATTATTTGGTTCTGGGCCTTGGGGAATGTATGGCCTTCGACTTAGAATTTTCTGGTAATTCAAAAATATATTTTTTTTTTCCAGACAATCAGCATCAACAGAGGGGAAAACAAAAATAGAGAGAGATTTGGCCAAAAAAAAAAATTGTTTTTTTATTTATTTGGGAAGTATCGTCGTCCCTCGCTAAGATGATAGGAAGGAAGAAAATTTATATGATAATTCTTATTTTTATTTTACAAAATTGTAAATTATCGTTTACAAAAGCAAAACAAATTGCACATTATCGATTTTTGTAATATAATTTTTACGTATTTATTTACTTTATCCAACTGAAAAAAGGAAACTGATGAAAAATATATTAAAAGAAACAGTATGCAAGCAAAATTAAAATAAGTAAAGTCCAACTAACTATTTTAAAGTTAAACGGTTCAATGTTTCAAATTTTAAAATTTAATACCGTAAGAAATTGACAAAAGGAAAGTAAATAAAAGAATTACGGCATAGCATTAGTCTATCTAGACTGTAGATACTGATTGAATCAAATTCAATCGACTGCATAAGAATGTTGTTTTTATATAAATACAGTAACTTTATACACAAAGCCACTTTGTATACTCATTTTTGTAGGTGATCTCTGTTATCATACCATTTATAAATTTGGGAAGGTCACATTCTTAAGGATAAAGTAGTAAAGCACAACTTAAGAGACACTTCTCGCATGTATACAAAATATTAAAAAAAAGAATCCCTGATTTCATTTTCAAATTCTGGATAGTCAGTAAAAGCTCAGTTGATCTATAAAACCCAAAAAGTGGGAGTCATCAATCCCCTAAAACACAATATGTTCAACAAGTAAGAATACCACATCAGTAGAACCGTGAGGCTGTGTTGTCATAGCCAGTCCCACCAGGGTACTGACCACCCCTAGAGTCGAACCCGTGGTCTCTGGTTCCGCCCTGAAACCTACCTCCTCTCTCTCCTCCATATGTCTCAAACCTATCTGAGCCATAGGATCTTGATTGTGGTGCATCCGCCACAGCCGCTGGATCTTGAGCATTGCCAATGTAACCTTGGGGATGACCACCAGATGGCATTACATTGACCGGACCAGCGGCGTTTGGATGGTACTGATTATCCATCATCCCCATGGTTTGCTGCTTGTATTGTTGCTGCCTAGCTTGTGATTCTTTCCTCATGATGTCTTCTCTCTTACATGTGTGCCTTGCTCTCAGTGCAGCTAATTGTTCTTCGTACCGAGTATTAATGGTGTTTATTTTCTGTTAATACAGAATTAATGAACAAATTATAATAATCCAAACTAGAGTATTTCAGTAGCAGAACTTTTTCCAATTTGTGCTAGCTAACCTCTCGATGTCTGGCAATCTCTGCATCCTCTGCTTCGATTTGATCCTTTGCTAGTCTTGTTATATCTTCCATGAACTTCTGTTCAAGACCTTCAAAGGTCTGCACCCCACGGTTGTTCTCATAACCAGGCTTCGTGTTTTCTTGGTGTTGTGGTTGAGCTCTCGGATCGCTGCCTTGCTTCTCCATTCCTGATTTTGGATCCATTTGGCCGCGGTAATATGTCCTCGACGAATCAACACCTTGACCTGTGTAGACAGAACACTGGATTCAAGAGATATACAAACACACTCTTTGCAGGATCTACAAAAGGAATCATATCATTATCATCTTTCCTCTTACGGTTTCGGAAAGATGTCATAGAACACCCACTAACGGAACAATTATACAGAAACTGTGCTTGATACAGAATTTATTGAATTTACCAAAGACTTGTGAACAGTAATACCATTGCCTATGAGACTTAAAAGTAGCAACCCATCACATGATGGCTGCTCTTCCGTACAATGATCTGGTGTTTTGACTTACCTTCATTGTAAACGGTAGTTGGCATAGGCCTTGGGCCATCTCTTTCCCATCTCCATTGACCCTCTGGTTGTGAATCTGAATATGGTTGGTCCCTCTCAGGCGTGAATGCCTCTAACTGACCTTGGAAATCGGAATGTGCATTCTGTATCTGTCCAGCTCCGTATGCACTGGCAGGTGAGTCCGCAAAGTTTCCCTGTCTTCTCATTTTTTTACTTCCTCTCAAATATATATAACCTACAAAATTTGGATTTGGTACGCTTCCTAGCACGGTTATGCAATCTCTGATACTAAAAACTAGACATAAAAGATTAAACCAGCAGAGAAATACAATCTAAAATGTAGCCATCATTCAGGTGTACCAATGCAAAATGGACCAAGAGAGTAGGTGCTAAACGTTGTTTACATGATAAAGTCCCCACAAATCTTAAATAATAACGAAACCACGATATGTAACCAGACAATCCCACACCATTCATCCATGAAAAGCCATAAACTTCCTAAAGTCTCTCACTGCAACAGAGGTATCAAGCAACCCGATTTGGACGAGCTCCAAATGCTTACACTTAAATTAGAGCAAAGAACAGGAACCCAATTAACAGCAAAGTGAAGGAAGATAAACCAAGGAAGTTTAGCAATTAGCTGACAAAAGGAAATGCGGTGGCAAACAGATGGATTCTTCAACACATAGACCAAAAGATAACAACTTAACAATTTTTCATTTTTTACCTAAGTATTCCTTATTCCGATATTGATTTCAGACGAATGTGTCAGGTAATTTCAATAGTCGCTTTGGGTTTGGGGGCACAGTCGAAAACGAAAAGGAATCTCTCAGGGTAAAACATCGATTCGATCTCATCAGAATTAAAAATCAAGCTCAACTGATAATCAGAAATTACAGGGGAAACCAAAAAAAATGGCGAAAACAACTGAGCGAAGAGGAAGGTTAAATTCGAGAGTTTAACGTACCTGAAGCCACTCAAGGAAGAAGAAGAAGAAGAAGAAGAAGAAGCAGCAGCAGAAAATAAGCGATGCACAATTTTGATTTTTGGTGTGGAATCTGGGTCTTGAATTGGGCCGCCGGGTCGGATCTATGTCGTATTGTCGTGTCTAACAGGGAGTTTATAAACCGACGAAGTTGAGTGTTTATTTTATTGTATTTGTACCGGCAACATGGTTTACTACTTAAGTGCTGTTCTTTTTTTTTCCCCAGTTGTTGTGTGCCCATGTTTATTTGTGGTGTAGAACAGTTTAAACTATTCCAAAAAAATATGAGTGTGAGCTATAACCTTAACTTTAACGTAAGAGACAAAATTTAATATATGTGTTTGAAGATTCTATGGGTGTGTTATTGACAAGAAAAATAATTGTATTGCCTTACATCAACCAAACTGAGAGAGGTCTAATATTAGCCTAGTTAGACTAGTGCAATTCAATTATAGAAGAACATGAAGGACGCATTATGCATTCAAGTGGGCTGATAACACTTTTTCTTGAGATAGAGATTGTGGTTGTGACTTGTGAATCAAACGAGACTCTTAAAAAAATATAGTTTAATTAGAAGACTATCATTACTAGTTTATCATGCTGCCGTTGGAGTAAATATCCAACATAATGAACTTTCGATCATATCAATAAAATGTGGTAAAAATGAAATGACCAATAATCAAATTTGTTCGCCCATAGACGAAGGGGTTTTGTTAACATGTCAAACTCGAGGAATTTAATGTATATTTGTTAACAATTGAGTGGCAATTTAATATAAAGAATGAGAAGTTTATTACAAAGTTCCAAAGACATCCAACAATAATTTTACGTTTTTAACAAACAAACAAACAAGGCAGTGGATAATTATAGTTAACTAATGAAAAAAACCGTTATGATTAACAACTTAAAAAAAGAAAGATGGGAAAGGAAGAAAAAAGGCGTGAGATTTACAGCTCAGCGCCGTGCAACTGACACTCAACAAAAACTTCCAAGAAAGCATCAGATCCATTTTCCCTCAATCTTCTCCAATCAATCTCAAAAAGCAGATACATAGAAAGAGAGAGAGAGAGAGAGAGAGAGAGAGAGAGAGAGAGAAAGTTAGCTCGTGTAGCAGTGAAGAAAGGAATCGCCATGGATGATCGAGTTCGCTTGAGCCGCAGAATCCGGTTTCTTCTTCTCGCTTGGCTCCGCCGTTCTCGCTCCGGTAACCCATAATTTCCTTTTCCGGGATTTTGTTCATCCTCCCGCTTTATTAGTTTTATTCATATGCAACTACATTTTACTGTAGAGTTGACTCCACTGTTCCCAACTGGATTTTGATGACCTTGTTAGTTTTACGTTGATCTCGAAATCAATTCCATCTATGATCTAGTACACGGATGTCATATAAGCCTAATTAGGTGAAGGTTATAGTGGAGCTGATGTTGGTCAATGCTTCAGAAACTATAAATTTGCTAAATACTCTTTTCGTAAAAACAATGCTTTAATGTATCCATTGCCTTATTATAGATTTGGCTGTTTCTCGGTTTCATGAATCATTTTGAATGACTTATAATGTTGGTTTGGCCGATTTTCGACTAGTATTTTGACTTGAATTTTCTCAATTTCTTACTAGTTGAGCTACCGATTCAAGTCTTTTTAATCTCTGAGTCTGAGCTACATGTTATGTTTCTGGAAAAAAAAAAAATTGTGAGACGATTCGTTGATTTCTTACTAGTTGGTTCACGCCATTATCTCACAGGGAGAATAGAATTTGTGAGACGATTCGGATACAAGGAAATGACGAAAGCGACGGAAGGTTTCCGCAAGGTAATCTACAGCAACTATCACGGGACTGCATACAGAGCCAAACTCAAAGGCGGTGAAGTAGCTTTGGTCAAAGAACTGAAAGCTTTCGATCTTGGACGAGATAAGTTTCTTGAGGAAGTCCAGCTCTTGGGACGGTTACGTCACCGACATCTCCTCACACTTGGCGGGTTTTGCACCGGACGCAAGAGGTGTTTCCTCTTTTATTTCTTGATTTTATTTTGTTTGTTTGTTTGATTTTGATTTTGATTTCTTCTTCTTCTTGGTTTCTCATCAGGCTGCTAGTGTTTGGCAACATTGAAAATGGAAGCTTGAAAGAACACCTCAATGGTAAAAACCCTTGAAAACATAATCATCAAAACAGAAACGTTTATTGAATCTTTCTGTCTATTTCTTGATAATAGATCCGCTAAAGACTCCTTTGAACTGGAAGTCTCGCATCAAAATAGCCATTGGAGTCGCAGCTGCATTAGTAAGCTGCTTTTATAAATCATGGATGGTAATATGAATTAGTATTCTTGCTTTCTTAGCATACCGATTATGATCGGCTCTTTAACCGCAGGAATATTTGCTAATCTTCAGCAGTAGTGATGCACAGATATATGATGTTTCAGTGAACTCATGTAACATCATGCTGGATGAAAACTTCACCCCCAAAGTAAGTTATCAAGATAAAAAAATATCAGTGCAGAAAGATAGATTGTCAATAACTGAAACCTTCTTCTCTCACAGATTTCAGATATCCGCGTCAACAGGCACACACAAAGCCATCCCAAAACAACCAATGATGCTTGCTCGGAAGGTAAGAAACTGATTCTTTTTCTTCATGATCAGATCCACAAGATCAATGCTTTATTCACGGTCGTCTTGTCGTGTGTGTAGGATCATGTGCGGATGAGGAATGTGGAAACGTGATATTCCAACTAGGAGTCTTGATGTTGGAACTGATCACAGGACAATCGTCTGACAGACAAGGAGAAGACTTGATCGAATGGGTACAACACTCGTGCATTGCAAATTCAATTGACAAGATGATCGATCCAGATCTTGGCAACAGCTATAACTCTAGAGAACTCCAGAAAGTTCTTGCCGTGGCTCGACTCTGTATAAAATCGAGGTACGAGCCACCTTCCTTCTCAATCACACATGTATACCGGTATCTACAGAAGAAGATCGACGTCGCAACATAAATACTACTTGTTGTTTGTGAATGAATGGTTGGAATTGAGATCACATGTGGTCCCATTTCAGACGATTCGGGATGTAATAGTAGGTCACAGAGTAGTAGCATTGTACTAGTCCTGATGTAAAGCAGCATCAGCTATACAACTTTTAATGTCTTGACTAATAGATTTTGTATTTGATCTTTAATCTTTAATTTATGGTGTGTTCACGAGACCATTACGTCTCTCATTCTCTATTTCTAAGCTCAAAAATGTAGCTAGAAATAATCGTTTTCACTTGGGACATAGAGAGGACAAAATCTGAAGAACTAGAAAGTTTATTCTCAAAACAAAACAAAAAATTGTAACAAGGATCTGAATTATGACGAGGTTCTTCCCAGCGAATTGGCAGAGTCTAAAAAGACCCAAAAATAATACAACGAAACAGAAAAAAAAAAAAGCAAATATGACTAAACGGCAAATGTTTTGATCACTGCTGGGCACATTGCACACGCTGAGCACCGCCTGGGCCTTCTTCGTCATCGTCATCATAAGCCTCTCTTTGAGCTTGAGCCTTCCTTCTCATCTCATCCTCAATGTTCACATCGTGCAGTGTCGTCTCTTCGCACTCGTCTATTTCCATATCGCTCATTGCAGCCTTTGCCGGTTTGGGCAAAACCGCTTCAATGGCCTTTGTCTGATCAGGGCTGAGAGTTTCCGGGAACTCCACCGTGAAGTGGATGTACAGCTTACCCTTCATGAAGGGCCTTTGGTATATTGGCATTCCCTCGTCACTTATGGCCCTGTATGAATCTATATTCAACAACCAAAATACACACCACGGTAAGACAAAAGCTGGCGTGATGATAAACAATGAACAAGATCATATGATTGGGTCCAAGTAAAAAATACGTACCAGGTTTCACAACCTCCCCGGGATTGGATTTGATGAGAAGTTGTCTTGTATCCAAATGAGTCAAGACAAACTGGAAGCCACAGAGAGCCTCGGATAGAGAGAGGGTGTGCTCAACAAAGAGATCATCTCCCTTTCTCTTGAACTTTGGGTGCTCCTTCTGCTGAATGACGAACACTATGTCTCCAGTGATTGTATCAGGCTGGTTCCACATGCAGAAAGAAAGTCAGTAGACGAATAATAACATAATGATCAAAAGCAGGGAGAGAAATCAAAGTATCACAAACCGCTTCATCTGCTTGTCCATTAAATGTAATCTTCTGATTGTGTTGCATTCCCTTTTCCACAGCAACTTCAAGCACCTTCTTCTCGGAGACGACCTTCTCTCCTTTGCACTGTGGACACCTGTCCCGGTCATTGATGGTCTCTCCTGTGCCCTTGCAGTCATGACACGCATGCTGCATCTGCTGAATCATTCCGGGTCCGATCTGCCTGATCGAGACCTTCATTCCCGTTCCCTGACAGCCACCGCATTTCATCGAAGCTCCAGACTTGGAACCCTTTCTGCCATCATAAAGAAAATAATGTCAGTGAATAACTCTATCAAGCAACCTGGATATTCGAATATGAAAATATCAAAGTACTAACCCATTACACTTGGAGCACAAAGCCTTCCTAGAAAGTGAGAGCTTCTTCGTTGTTCCGAGATAAAGGTCCTCTAGGGAAACCTTCAGGGGATGAACAACATCTTCACCACGCCTCTGCCTCCTTCCCCGGCTGCTACCACCTACTCAAGACACAAAAAAAATATTAAAACTTCCCTTTTATCATCTCCTCTGATATGAGAGAACAAAGGTACTGTTCGAGAGACTAACCTCCGAATGGGCTTCCGCCTCCACCAAAGAAGGACGAGAAGATATCGAATGGGTCGTGCCCACCGCCTCCTCCACCCATTCCCTCCTTGAGTGCATCCTCACCGTACTGATCGTAGATCTCACGCTTCTCTGGATCACTAAGAACTTCATAAGCCTGAGCTAGCTCTTTGAACTGCAGAGACATGTCTCGTAACCATTAGATATTTTGATCAATACTACATGTTCCACAGACAACCATGTTGTACTCAAGTCATAATCTCCAAAGCAATAAATTTGACTATCAGAACTTATATGATCCCAATAAAAAAGTCTCTCTTTTTTGCAAAAAAAAACTGCGTCAAAAGTTGACCTAAAACCCATAGATTCAGATCGAAGCCGATATTCAGAAATAATTTACGAAGATCTAAGAGGTTTACGAGACCTCCATCGATCGGAGAATCCGAATCAAGCTAAAAAAAAACACAGATTTCCTAGAGGAAGCAAAACAGACACTAATTGAATTTCACAGAAATCTGAGCAATAAGAAAAGGGATCGAAGATTCCAACCTTCTCGGGATCTCCACCCTTGTCGGGATGGTTTTTGATTGCGGCTTTCTTGTAAGCTTTCTTAAGATCTTCCGGTGCTGCGGTCTTAGGAACACCAAGGATCTCGTAGAACTTGGTGTTGTCGCTCTTCCTCGAAGGTCCTCTCCCGAACATCTTAACACAGGGAGAGAAAGAGAGAAATTGCGAGCCTTTTAATGGCGGAGAGGAGAAGGAGAGGGAGTTTGTTGTGATGTGGCTGCTGTTCGAAGACTTTGCTTCTGTTCAAGGTCTTGTGGAGCGGAACACTCTAGAACTTTTTATATCTTTCTTTTTCCTTTTCTCTCCTTTGAGAATTTGTTTATTATTCATTTCTTCTCCTATGGGAAAAGGAGTAAGAAATTTGTAAGAGAGAATAAAGGAATTTTAGCTAAAAATCAGAGGGAAAAAAGGAGAGATATTTAGATAAATTAAAAAATCTAAAAATTACACCAACAAATTCATGTGTACT
This sequence comes from Erythrophleum ivorense, assembly GCA_026724425.1. Classification (NCBI taxonomy): domain Eukaryota; kingdom Viridiplantae; phylum Streptophyta; class Magnoliopsida; order Fabales; family Fabaceae; genus Erythrophleum; species Erythrophleum ivorense. The sequence goes on along the minus strand of JAIUCV010000071.1, from coordinate 6,879,179 downwards.
CATCTACTAATGTTAATGCGATTGAAATTACTAGGTTGGTACCCCGCGCTAAGCCGCGGTATAATTTGATCGTAAAAATGCCTCTACTTTATCGGTTATACGGTTTTCTAATTAATTGGCGTAGACCCAAAGAATGTTGTATACGGTATTTGATGTTATACGGTTACCGTTTTGCATTTGCTTGGCACCGGTAAAATATTCACCATCCGTGAATACCTATAAAATTGTACATTTTTTATATATTTCCTTGTTCGAATCAAACAACTATTTGAATCTTTCTAATTACTGATGAGTTTGACGTTGTTGAGTTTGACCGCCCGATTAACGAATATTTAAAAATTCTACTAATTGTCCTATTTAAAAATTCTACTAATTGTTGAGTTTGACCGCCGCCTGATTTCTCTCTATTTGTCCTATGCCGCGGTATAATTTTATCGTAAAAATATTTCCACCTTATCGGTTCTACGGTTTTTTTATTAATTGGCCTAGGCCCAAAGAATTTTGTATACGGTATTTGATGTTATACGGCTGCCGTTTTGCATTTGCTTGGAACCTGGAAAAATATTCATCATCCGTGAGTACCTTAAAAATTGTACATTTTTTCTTCATTTCCTTGTTCGAATCAAACAACTATTTGAATCTCTCTAATTACTGATGAGTTTGACGTTGTTGAGTTCTAATGACATTTTGACTATATTTTGTATAACGATTAACTACCGTCCGATTAACGATTTTTAAAAAATCGGGGATTAATTGGGGAGGAAATTTTGACTTCATTACATAGATTAAAATTAGCGCGGTATAATTTGATTGTAAAAATGCCTCCACCTTATCGGTTATACGGTTTTTTAATTAATTGGCCTAGGCCCAAAGAATTTTGTATATGGTATTTGATGTTATACGGTTCCCGTTTTGCATTTGTTTGACACCTGGTAAAATATTCATCATTTGTGAGTACCTTAAAAATTGTACATTTTTTCTTCATTTCCTTGTTCGAATCAAACAACTATTTGAATCTCTCTAATTACCGATGAGTTTGACGTTGTTGAGTTCTGATGACATTTTGACTATATTTTGTATAACGATTAACTATATTTTGTATAACGAATAACGACCGCCCGATTAACGATTTTTAAAAAATCGAGGATTAATTGGGGAGGAAATTTTGACTATATTTTGTTTATTTTCATATTTATAACTAAAAGTTTATCTATTAAAATTGTTGTTGGAAGTTTTATTTCCAAAACATTACCAATTAGGCTAATTATGATAAAATTTGAAAGGTTAAAAATTACATGGGTTAAATTTTCATAATTGACTATATATTGAGGGCATTTCTATAAATATTATTTGCTTTCTCTCTCTCAGTTATTTCATCTTGAAACTCAATTTTATCATAATTGCATTTCTGACCCCCTACTCATATCTCTTCCTACTCCCAACCCCTTCTCAATAACGATGCCATTCTTCTTCATCAGAAACCAATCCACTGCAAATGTTTCAGCCAAGTTCTACTCAAATCAAATCAAATCTAACAAACCTCGAAATGTATGAACAACCAAGTTCCAGGATCTGTTTACAGCCAATCTCGTCTGTTTACTCCCGTGTGATTCTGTAGAGCTGCTATTGGTCAAATGTTAACTCAATCGTTGTTATACTTATGGAGCTTATATTTTCTAGATCTGTTTGCTCAATCAACAGTTTGCTCAATCTGGTCTGTTTACGCCGCGTGGAGAATTTTGTCGTATTTTTTTCCATGTATAGATCAGCTCTACTGCAGAAGTTTTTTATTATGGTTTATCATTATTGTTGTTATATAAAGTTGATGAAAATTAAAATTTATTGGTATTATAATTACGAATCTTGTTCATACCCGAACTTTACCCGCTAATATCCAATTTTTTTAACTATTGATAAAAGTTGATCTTCTTCATATCCAAACCTTACCGGCTAATATCCAACTTTTATTTTACAGACAAATTTTGGGTAACAGTTTTTTGATTCATTTTCATCTATATGATTGTATTTTTAATTATGCAAATAACCATTAGGATTACAACTACATGATCTTATCCGTACCCAAACCTTACATGGTAATATCTAACTTTTATTTTACAGATAAATTTTGGGTAATAATTTTTGATACCCGACGGACTTTTACATCCATCTGATTATATTTTTTATTATGCAAATAACCGTTTTGGATTGCAACTACATTATCTTGTCTATACCCAAACCTTAGCTAATATCTAACTTTTATTTTACAGATAAAATTTGGTAATAGTTTTTGAAACCCGATGACCGACCTTTACATCCATTTGACTGTATTTTAAATTATGAAAATAACCGTTTGAATTATAACTACATGATCTCACCTGGACCCAAAACATTATCCGCTAATATCCAACTTTTACTTTACATATAAACTTTGGGTAATAGTTTTTGACACCCGATCGATTTGTTCATGTGATACCCGACCATAAGTTGGATATTCCAACGCCGCGGTTTGATATTTTTTTTCTTTTATAGATTTAATTTTATTTTGGAAATTATTTATATCAATCGTAATTAAAATTGAGAGTCATGAAAGATATATGAAGAGAGAAACTAAATATATCCTTTTTATCGTAGTATCATCTGAAAAATGTTTTTTTATGTTTATAAATTATTATTATTAATTTCAATTTGAAAAAACATAAAATAGCCTCTACGTCTCAAAATTATATTTTAATTTTTTTTCTTGTTTCAATGTTATATATATAGTTTTAATTTTGGGAAATGATCTTGTATGTACCCAAACTTTACCTGCTAATATCTAATTTTTATTTTACGGATAAATTTTGGTAATAGTTTTTTATACCCGCTGACCTAACTTTACATCCATTTGACTGTATTTTGTTTCTTTTGTACATTTAATTGTATTTTGGACATTATTTATATCGATTGAGAGTACTGAAAAAAATCTGAAGAGAAACTAAATATATCCCTTTTATCAGTATCATATGAAAAATGTTATTTTATGTTTATAAATTATTATTATTAATTTCAATTTGAAAAAACATAAAATAGCCTCTACGTCTCAAAATTATATTTTAATTTATTTTCTTGTTTCAGTGTCATATATATAGTTTTAATTTTGGAAAATGATGTACCCAAACTTTACATGCTAATATCTAATTTTTATTTTACAGATAAATTTTGATAATAGGTTTTGATACCCGCCACCGAACTTTACATCCATTTGACTTTATTTTTAATTATAAAATAACCGTTTGAATTATAACTACATGCTCATGCTCTGTACCCAAAACATTAAAAATGTTTAGCTATCACCAATAAAACTTTATATTTATATTAGCAACATGATAAATAATGTCTATATCTAGGAAAATAATCAGTAATAGGAAAATAATCAAGATAAATGTTTAGCTATCAAATGGAAATGTTGTATGACTCTTCGAACAAACTGCGTTTATGTACTATTCAGTTCTTCATTTGATGATGATGAGATGGTTTCACTCTTCTTCTTCTCCTCTTCTCCCCCCTCTCTGCATTTCATAATCAAGTCAATAATGAAACAAATCAGACGGCAACACATAAAGATCAACATATTATGTAGTCTCCCGTAAGAGATCAGAAAATTATGTTGCCAATGAAAAGAGATCATGTCAGAAACAAAACAGTGAGGAGATCAATGACACTGGAGCAACTGCAGGAAAGACGCAGCAAAGATTGTGTTACCTGCAGCAAAAATAAAGCTTCAGAACTGGATCCCATGTCTAGTATGTGATTCTTAGAATCAAGATCTGCAACAAAATGACATAATTCATCAATGGTATGCTGCAAGAACTCCAAAGTTTTGTTAATCCAAACCAATCACAAACTGAAAAACATAGCATTGTTAACCAATTCATGAACCGTTTTTGTGAACTTCATTTCAAATAATGCTGAGCTAAACGCACTTACGCAAATGTCTTCAAGACCAGTGCATCAGGCAATTCACATATCCTTTCCATGCTTTCTAACCCTTTAATATCCAAAGTTATCATAGCTTTCATCCCTGCCCTTAATTAGCAAACTGTTGATTCTGTACTTATTAGCAAACTGTTGCAACATATGAGCATCAGGAGTAGTCTCAAGAAGCTCATAAGCTTTTTTAACTGTTCCACCCATTCCTTTAGCTGGATCAGTCAGGACAAGCTCTGCTCCAAAGGATCTCATCGTCACTCTCCTCTCCAAGCTGGTGTAAGAAGGCATCGTCATTATGATTCTGTACCCTTTCATAGCCGCCATGAAAGCCAAACTTATTCCCATGTTTCCTGAAGTTGGCTCTATCAACACAGTCTGAAAAAAACAAACACCAATATAAGACACTCTAATTCACCGTTAATTTGAGAGATTAAGGATGGGATTAAAAAAGTTGATTACTTTTCCAGGGGTGATGAGTTTTCTCTTCTCAGCATCTGTAGACAACAATTTCAAACAAAAGTCAACACTTTGATTTCCTAGGATTAAGTATCGAACTACCTAAAGCTATGTTCTTTGATTTCAAGATTAAGATTTTAAGAAGAAAACTTGTCCTTGACGCTGCAAGTTGGTTGGAAATGCTCTTGCTTAGCTGCGATATAAGCTTCGCAGCCTTCGGTTACTCTGTTGAGGAAGACGAGCGGAGTTCGTCCGATGAGCTACCCAATACAGAAGAACTTGATCAATTGACGACAATGGAAGAAGAAAGAAAGGCGAGAAATTGGGTAAAACCCAGATCGGATTTTGAAGAAGAAGCCCAGATTACCAGAGAGGCATCGCGTTTGGCGTTAGTGGCGGGGAAATCTTTGGGCAGATTTCTGAGTCTCTCAGCGAAAGAAGGAGCTTCAACGGTGGAGAAGAGCTTCCTGGAGGTGTGGCTGATGCCGGTTGTCGTCTCTCTCTTCAGCAACCTCGTCAAAACAGTAGCCATAGATGACAAAACAGAGCAAATGAAACGAAGCTAGAAGAGAGAGAGAGAGAGAGAGAGAGAGAGAGAGAGAGAGAGAGAGAGAGAGAGAGAGAGAGTAGGAGAAGAAGAGTGGGTGGAGAAGATAAAGGGACAACTTCGAAAGCCCGGATAGAACCTCCGCGATTTCAATCTCCAAGTCGTCCTCAATCGTACCGGAGGATTTCGGTGGCTTGGGTATCCGGGATTTGCTTTCTAAAAAAAGTGAGGTGTATTAAAAAAGCTGAGGAGAAGAAAATTGCGAGTCGAGGAAGAAGGAGAAGGTGAGGTAACCGAAGCAAGAAGAATTTTGGGGAAGAAGAAGAACGAAACTCTCGTGGAAGAAGAAAAACGCAACATAAACCGCATAAGTGAATAAAAAACAAATAAACCAAACCGGGTAAAAACGTGGCAAGTAAACCGAAAATAAGTTGACTGGTATTATTTAGAATGTTCTGATTGGTTGGACGTTTTAAATGAGGTGTCAGCTTGAGAAAGCTTTAAAAATCTAAGGTGTCATCACCTGGAGAGGCACAAGGGGATTAGTTGTGTTGATTAAGGTATACATCCTTTTTAGAAAATAAATTTATAAAGACCACAATCCAAATATAATTAATATACAATCCACTTTAAGATTTTATCAGGAAAAAAAAAAACAACTTTAAAATATTGGAGGATATCAATAAAATCTAGCACGGGAAAAAAATTATAGGGGATTGGAAAATGAAGTAACCCAAAATTTTAACACCACGTGCAAAATCATTTTAGAAATAAATTTTGCATGTGATTTAGCCCATTCGACTAGAAGCTTAGTTAGGTATAATCTACAAAATCACCTGAAAATCCAATTGACAAAAGTTATTAATTTATTATAAACCAAATCACGTAAATAAAGCAGCATCAGCTATGCAACTTTTAATGTCTTGACTAATAGATTTTGTATTTGATCTTTAATCTTTAATTTATGGTGTGTTCACGAGACCATTACGTCTCTCATTCTCTATTTCTAAGCTCAAAAATGTAGCTAGAAATAATCGTTTTCACTTGGGACATAGAGAGGACAAAATCTGAAGAACTAGAAAGTTTATTCTCAAAACAAAACAAAAAATTGTAACAAGGATCTGAATTATGACGAGGTTCTTCCCAGCGAATTGGCAGAGTCTAAAAAGACCCAAAAATAATACAACGAAACAGAAAAAAAAAAAAGCAAATATGACTAAACGGCAAATGTTTTGATCACTGCTGGGCACATTGCACACGCTGAGCACCGCCTGGGCCTTCTTCGTCATCGTCATCATAAGCCTCTCTTTGAGCTTGAGCCTTCCTTCTCATCTCATCCTCAATGTTCACATCGTGCAGTGTCGTCTCTTCGCACTCGTCTATTTCCACATCGCTCATTGCAGCCTTTGCCGGTTTGGGCAAAACCGCTTCAATGGCCTTTGTCTGATCAGGGCTGAGAGTTTCCGGGAACTCCACCGTGAAGTGGATGTACAGCTTACCCTTCATGAAGGGCCTTTGGTATATTGGCATTCCCTCGTCACTTATGGCCCTGTATGAATCTATATTCAACAACCAAAATACACACCACGGTAAGACAAAAGCTGGCGTGATGATAAACAATGAACAAGATCATATGATTGGGTCCAAGTAAAAAATACGTACCAGGTTTCACAACCTCCCCGGGATTGGATTTGATGAGAAGTTGTCTTGTATCCAAATGAGTCAAGACAAACTGGAAGCCACAGAGAGCCTCGGATAGAGAGAGGGTGTGCTCAACAAAGAGATCATCTCCCTTTCTCTTGAACTTTGGGTGCTCCTTCTGCTGAATGACGAACACTATGTCTCCAGTGATTGTATCAGGCTGGTTCCACATGCAGAAAGAAAGTCAGTAGACGAATAATAACATAATGATCAAAAGCAGGGAGAGAAATCAAAGTATCACAAACCGCTTCATCTGCTTGTCCATTAAATGTAATCTTCTGATTGTGTTGCATTCCCTTTTCCACAGCAACTTCAAGCACCTTCTTCTCGGAGACGACCTTCTCTCCTTTGCACTGTGGACACCTGTCCCGGTCATTGATGGTCTCTCCTGTGCCCTTGCAGTCATGACACGCATGCTGCATCTGCTGAATCATTCCGGGTCCGATCTGCCTGATCGAGACCTTCATTCCCGTTCCCTGACAGCCACCGCATTTCATCGAAGCTCCAGACTTGGAACCCTTTCTGCCATCATAAAGAAAATAATGTCAGTGAATAACTCTATCAAGCAACCTGGATATTCGAATATGAAAATATCAAAGTACTAACCCATTACACTTGGAGCACAAAGCCTTCCTAGAAAGTGAGAGCTTCTTCGTTGTTCCGAGATAAAGGTCCTCTAGGGAAACCTTCAGGGGATGAACAACATCTTCACCACGCCTCTGCCTCCTTCCCCGGCTGCTACCACCTACTCAAGACACAAAAAAAATATTAAAACTTCCCTTTTATCATCTCCTCTGATATGAGAGAACAAAGGTACTGTTCGAGAGACTAACCTCCGAATGGGCTTCCGCCTCCACCAAAGAAGGACGAGAAGATATCGAATGGGTCGTGCCCACCGCCTCCTCCACCCATTCCCTCCTTGAGTGCATCCTCACCGTACTGATCGTAGATCTCACGCTTCTCTGGATCACTAAGAACTTCATAAGCCTGAGCTAGCTCTTTGAACTGCAGAGACATGTCTCGTAACCATTAGATATTTTGATCAATACTACATGTTCCACAGACAACCATGTTGTACTCAAGTCATAATCTCCAAAGCAATAAATTTGACTATCAGAACTTATATGATCCCAATAAAAAAGTCTCTCTTTTTTGCAAAAAAAAACTGCGTCAAAAGTTGACCTAAAACCCATAGATTCAGATCGAAGCCGATATTCAGAAATAATTTACGAAGATCTAAGAGGTTTACGAGACCTCCATCGATCGGAGAATCCGAATCAAGCTAAAAAAAAACACAGATTTCCTAGAGGAAGCAAAACAGACACTAATTGAATTTCACAGAAATCTGAGCAATAAGAAAAGGGATCGAAGATTCCAACCTTCTCGGGATCTCCACCCTTGTCGGGATGGTTTTTGATTGCGGCTTTCTTGTAAGCTTTCTTAAGATCTTCCGGTGCTGCGGTCTTAGGAACACCAAGGATCTCGTAGAACTTGGTGTTGTCGCTCTTCCTCGAAGGTCCTCTCCCGAACATCTTAACACAGGGAGAGAAAGAGAGAAATTGCGAGCCTTTTAATGGCGGAGAGGAGAAGGAGAGGGAGTTTGTTGTGATGTGGCTGCTGTTCGAAGACTTTGCTTCTGTTCAAGGTCTTGTGGAGCGGAACACTCTAGAACTTTTTATATCTTTCTTTTTCCTTTTCTCTCCTTTGAGAATTTGTTTATTATTCATTTCTTCTCCTATGGGAAAAGGAGTAAGAAATTTGTAAGAGAGAATAAAGGAATTTTAGCTAAAAATCAGAGGGAAAAAAGGAGAGATATTTAGATAAATTAAAAAATCTAAAAATTACACCAACAAATTCATGTGTACTCATCTACTAGTGTTAATGCGATTGAAATTATTAAGGCATACATCCTTTTTAGAAAATAAATTTATAAAGACCACAATCCAAATATAATTAATATACAATCCACTTTAAGATTTTATCAGGAAAAAAAAAAAACCAACTTTAAAATATTGGAGGATATCAATAAAATCTAGCACGGGAAAAAAATTATAGGGGATTGGAAAATGAAGTAACCCAAAATTTTAACACCACGTGCAAAATCATTTAGAAATAAATTTTGCATGTGATTTAGCCCATTCGACTAGAAAGCTTAGTTAGGTATAATCTACAAAATCACCTGAAAATCCAATTGACAAAAGTTATTATAAACCAAATCACGTAAATAAAGTTAAAACTTAAAAGGTACCATTAATTACAACTTATCAGGCTCACAATCGTTGTTGAATGTCGCTTACAGGTTACAACAAGTAGTAACAATGTTACTCTGTTAAGAAAGTAAGAATTACATATCTTTTTGTGACAAGGGTTAAAACTTGGTTATGACCCGCACAGCAGTGCAGTGCGAGATTATGTTTTTGTTTTTTTGTTTTGTTTCTTCTTTTTATAACATGTTTTAATTTTAGTGTTAATTTTAGAGTTGTATGTTTTTATGTTAAAATTGTCAAATATATTGTTAATTTGAATCTAAATATTTGTATTAAGTGATTCAAATTTTGATGTATTAATTAGACTGTCTTTATTTATTAATAATTAAGAAAAAGAAAATACAATAACCAAACACATGTCCAGACAATAAAAATATTACATCATGGTTATGTTATAACTGTTATACCAACTTAATCCATAATCTGAATAGCTCCAAACTTTTATATACTCTTGAACAAAATATGTTTGTGGTTCTAGTTTAATAAAAAATGAAAAATACATTTATGGATAGACTTCAAAATCATGTAGTGACATTATGTAGAACCCGAAACAGAAAAGAATCAAGGAAAGAAGTGTGTTGTGTTGTCGACAGATGATTCTTTTTCCAACGATAGTAAAATCCTTTGTAAAAACATATGTCCAAAAAAAAAAAAAATAATAACCAAACACCTGTCAAAACATATGTCTTCCGTAGAATACTACTGTGCGAATCTTAGTCTTACGAATGAATTGTCTTCCACGTTCCATATGCTCTTTTTGCTCGTTAATTTTGTTTGTTTATGAGATTTCAGTTTTTTACTCTCCGAAACCATCATCAATTGCTAAACTCTACGAAATATTTTTTTAGATTGCTTTAATTTAGAGAAGCATGAGAGAAATCGTGACAATTCAATTTAGGAAATCTGCAAACTTCAGTGACAACCAGATCTGGAATTCTCAGGCCAGTAAGCAAATTCTCCATATGATCTGCCATGTCGATTTCTAGTTATCGTTAAAGTGGATGATTATGGGTTTAATTTGTCTGTGACTTTCATTACAAAAGTCTTGTTTTTTTTTGTTTTTTTTTTATTTAGTATCAAAGTTGTTTCGATTTGGTATTATCGCTAGTTTTTTTTATTATTCTTTTTGCAGATCTAGTTTTTTTTTATTATTCTTTTTGCAGATTTTTAATAGAGAATGTATAAAACAGAAATCTTTGAAAACGGAAATCTTAGATTATGGTATTATCTAGAGAATACATAAAATGGAAATCTTTGATTATGGTATTATCTACTCTAAAAGGAATTGATTGTTGGTTTAATTGAACCAAACATTGGTTTGATTTAAGTGATATTTTAGATTACTAAATTAACCCTCACTAAACCTGTTTCCAAACAGATTATCTTCACAAAGAGAGATGGTTTTTTGGTCCAAAAAAAGAGATGTACTTCTCAATTAATATTAAAGAGATCAGTTTGTAAGAATAACATGTCGAAAGCTGATACAAATGACAACAACAAGCATTTGTGGTAGACTTAATTTCAGATAGCTTTTGAGTCTACGATCAAACAGTTGACTCTGTGTGACTTTATACCAAGTTCTTTTTGGAAAAACCTGCATCTTTTCATTACAATTTAATGTCTATTTTGTTTGCAAATTCCAACCTACTCTAGGATTTACTCAGAAATCAACTCATATAAATTAATTTATAATATAGACCATTTTCTGCCTGATATAACATGAATTCTGAACTAAGTCATGTGGTTAATATATGACACGAACATCATAAGTTGATAACATCTTCTAAAAATATCTCATTCTGTCATTGAAAGTTTTTCTGTGTTCTTCTATGGTTTACACGAATTTTAAAAGAGAAAAATGATTTGCCCTATATCATTCAGTTCTCACGTATATATATACACTGCTGTGTTTTCTTCTTGATTTCTACAAGTTGTGGTTATACTTATATATATCTAATACGTGTGTTTGTTCTTGTGGGAAATTAAAATATCTCAGCAAATAGTGCATACCAGTTACCAAATCAGTTGGACCTACCGAATTAGATACAACATTTAATGTCTAATTAACTATTAAATTCTCAAGTTTATTACACAAAAGAAAAGGAAAAATAGGGGACTCGCACATCATATATTCATATCAACCGGTGCCATCGAAGCTATCGCCGTTAACAACGACGGAAACACAGAGTAACTCCGTTAACACTTAAGAGCATGGGCAACGGAGAAACTGAGGTAAGTTTCTTTAATTTTTTTTTTTCTTTTAAAAAAAAAAAAATAATAATAATAAATTTAAAACCCAATCAAGTTGTGACACGTGTAGAAACGTGTCAGAGAAACGTTTCCAAAACTTCTTCGGAAAGAGACCCGAGTCGTTGAGTATCTCCACGTTAGCACCACGTCAACACGCCACGTCAGAAATGTTTTAGTTTTTATTTTTATTTTTGGGGAAGAAACCCAAGAAATCTCTCCATTGTTTTTGCTCTAAGAGATGAACAAAAGGAACACTTGCATAATCTGACGACGTCAGGGATAACGCTTGTCGGTTTGTAATTGACATAAACACCCTTTTCTCTCATCAAAATTTTCCGCGTCAATTACAACGAAAACAGAAGAACAATCAATCGACCTCTCGTCATCTATCGTCTACATTATCATCACTCACTGTGAGAGATCCTTTCGATTTTTTTTTAGTTTCTACTATTGGAATCTGGAGTTATCAATTCATTGTTCCCTCCAAAAATCCCTAAGAAATCTGCTAATTATCCCCCCAAAGTTGTGGAGAAAACCTGCGTTCAGAGTTTCTTTCTCAATTTGCTTCATCTTCTTCTTTAATGCGATTTGCTCTGCAAGAAGAAATCTCAATCTCCATCCGAGGGGCCCAAGTCTTGGATTATCTTCGGTCTCTATGAGAATCTCGTGTTTCTGCAATCCATCTGCTGCTCAAATCTGTGGAAGTTCTTTGTTCCCTAGAGCTCCAGTGATGGGAAACCTCTGATTTCATCAAATTGAGAAAAGGCGTAACTGCAGATTCCGTCAATTCATGGGTAATTTATCTACATTCCGGTAGATTTCCAGTTTTGGGGAAAAAGTTGAAAGAGAGTCGAAATTTCTAGGGTTTCCTATTGAAGTTTCGATTTCCAGATGTACTCGAAGCAGTTTATTCTCTCCTTCTCTCTTCTTCTGTTTCTCCCGATCGTCTTCTTCTTCGTCGCGCCACATGTCTTCCCTTCTCCTCCCGGCGACTCTCTCATACCAATCTCCGATGAGATCGACGACCAGAGCCTATTCCTCGCCGCCGCTGGATCAACTTCCCTCTCCCATCTCTCATCCGGAAACCGCAACCCGAAGCTCAAGATCGCCTTCCTATTCCTCACCAACTCCGACCTCCATTTCGCGCCAATCTGGGACCGGTTCTTCTCCGGCCAATCGCAATCGCTCTACAACGTCTACGTCCACGCAGATCCGTTCGTGAACATCACACGACCTGGGAAAGGCTCTGTATTCGAGAACGCCTTCATTGCGAACGCTAAGCGCACCGCACGGGCCTCACCGACTCTCATCTCCGCCACAAGACGCCTCCTCGCCACCGCCTTCCTCGACGACCCTGCCAACACTTACTTCGCCGTGCTCTCTCAGTACTGCGTTCCTCTCCACTCCTTCAAATATGTTTACAGCTCCCTCTTCGAATCTTCCACGTTCGATAAATCCGATCCCGATCCGACTCCGACTCCTAGAGGTATCAGGATCTGGTATCGGAGCTTTATCGAGCTCATATCCGATGAACCGAGGCTTTGGAAACGGTACAACGCTCGAGGGAGGTACGCTATGATGCCGGAGGTCCCTTTCGAGAAATTCCGGGTGGGTTCGCAGTTCTTTGTCATGACCCGAAGACATGCTTTGCTAACAATCAAAGATCGTATCTTGTGGCGCAAATTCAAGCTCCCATGTTACCGTTCCGACGAGTGTTATCCGGAAGAGCATTACTTTCCGACGCTGTTGAACATGAGGGATCCGGATGGGTGCACCGGGTATACACTGACCCGGGTCAACTGGACTGGCACTGTGAAAGGACATCCTTATACCTATAAACCGAAGGAAGTCGTGCCCGAGCTGATCAAGAAACTCCGGCAATCAAGCCATTCAAGCTCCTACTTTTTTGCACGCAAATTTACTCCTGATTGCTTGAAGCCCTTGTTGGCCATTGCAGACTCGGTGATCTTCAGAGATTAAATTTTGCAAGTAAGTGTTTCCATAGACTTCCCTTGTTACTTTAGTCCTTGTGGATTGCTACGTTTCTGTGTGACTTGGTCGAAGGAACTAAAATGTAGATTGATAGATAGTTGTAATGTTAAAGGCTTCTTTGATCTAAAAACATTTGATAAGAAATATGTTTATAAGCAGAACTTTGGCTTTGGTGGTAACATAAGATTTGGACTTTTGAAGATCATACAGACTCTGGTTTATCAGTGAGCTGCCAAAGAAAATAGTTTTCCTGTATATGTTTTACTTTGGTTTCTGACTATACACAATCTTGCCATGTAAATAGTGCTGTTGTTTTTTGTTTAAAAATACGTGGGAATCCAATTTGCTTTTTTAGATCAAACGAGCCTTGACATTATAATTTACCAATCTGTAGTATAGCATTAACCGTCAGTACTCTAATTATAAGCAAAAGTTTGGTTATGGTGGAAGTAGATGATTACGAGCACTTGTCAATTATTACAGACTCTGCTTTTTTTTCTGTGAAATGCTAAAGATAAACATTAAGGTATACGTCTACATTGGTTTGACTTCGCGCCCTGATCATAAGAAGCAATTTGGATTATTCGAACCTGCCATGAAATGTGTTTCCTGTTCTTATCTGTTTCATTGCTCCATAAAATTTTGTTTGAAGAAGTCCTGTGGAATTGCATTGAGTTGGTTTTATCTTTGTTTGGTTGGGTGACTTGGGTCTTTACTGACTTTCAAATAAGTATGAACATGTTCTCAATTTTGTTTTGCTTTTGGGTGTCTTTTTCAGGGGAAAATTTTAGTCATTTCTCGTCTGCATGCAAGTGACATAGAAACTTTTTGGATCGGAAAGTGTTGGAACATGTTTTATGTTATGGATGGGAGAACAAAAGTCACATTCAGGATTAAGAAGAAGAAGCAAAGCAAAACAACCTTAAGAGTCTTCAAACAAATAAACCAGTTTTAGTGGTACTTGGAGCGCCCCGCTTGTGAGTTGTTGTGAACATATATATCACACGAAAACAAAGATTAAGAGACTACGAGACATCAAAGTTGTAATATTTCTTCCCTTTTTGTTCTTTTAGAGCTTGTGCTGCACATAGCAGAGATCTTTTGACCCCCAAGGTGTGGGGTCTGTACCATTATGGTTGTATTAAGGAAATATATGAAGAGAAGATGCTATTTTCTTGGTCTTTGTCGTCAATATAAGTTCGTCACTACGAAGCACCACAGTGATATAAAAAGGTCAAAATTAATTGATATCTAAAGTCAAACTGGACTGAGACGCCATACAAAGAAGGGTAATAAGCGTGTGAGAAGTGAAACAGATTATATATCTCTTCCATGTTTCTAACGTATTTGGAAAGACAAATGAAGTTGTTGATGTACAAAGAGAAACACAGACACAGGCAGAAAGAGTCCGAGATCATAAAAGAAGACTATCAATGGCAACAACAGGAAGAGAAGAGTCAGTCACAGATCAGCCTTTCTTGACCGGCCTTTGAACGTACGACTTATTCGGATCCTCTGTCTTCAATTTTGGAGGACGCGTCTCTCCCTTTTTGGCCTGAGGGATGATGATAACAGAGGCTTGTATTAAAATCTGACCCAAAGAAAATGAAAGTTATACATCAATCACCAATGTGTCTCTTACCTTCTTTCCTGCTTTCATGAAGTCTCTCCAGCTTGATACCTGGACATGGAAACCCAAACGTTAATAAAAACAACTTACATCACGGACTGAAACCAATTGCATCTGGCTGTAAACTAATGCATTCTTTAGACAGGTAAGGAATTAGGATCATGTGTTAACAAAAGAACAAACCCTTTTTTCTCTCGTCCCTTCCCACTGTTCTTCATGCTCACGCTTTTTCTTCCATATCTCCTTTTGTTCTGCTTCATCCTTCTTCAGTCTTCCCTCTTCTTCTGATATCTAAACGACAAGAAGCAATAACAGAAAAAATGAATGAATGATCGTGTGACTTCTTACGGAGAAATTATAAGGCAATGGCGAACTAGAAACTCTGCATACCCTCATTGCCATTTTTCTCCTACGCCACTCTTGGTCTGTTAATATCTCTCGGACCTTTAACTTGAGCTCCTTCTGAAACTCTTCAGATTGCTCATATATTTGCTCATGCTTTCCCTGTGCGCATCAAAAATATGTAACAGTATAAGCTAAGAGGAATCTGAACTGGATAATAACAAATAAGAAAAGGAAGATAATAAGGATTTAGATATGTGGGAACACAACGAATGGTGACTAAATAGCAATCAGACAAAAGCTACAACAACAAAAAAGAGAATTAAGATAGAGCAGTATTCATTGAGATTATCTAACAGATAAACTTTGACAGACATGAGCTAGGTATTCTGTATCTAAGGAATTCTTATATCATTGGACGAATAGGACAGGTAAAAAACAAGAATCTCAGATATACAGCTTAGATTTAAACCCCAAAAGAAACAGGTTGCTTACCTCATCAACCTGGGACTTTAATTTAGAGGCAGTATCTTTCTTCAACTGTTTCTTTCTCTTCATCTTAAGCTCTTCTGCATTTCACAATTGACGAAAAGAAGGTTGTCACGAGACGGAAAAAAAAATAAAAGGTAAATTACAGATTCTGGTAAAATTTCCAGATGAAGAACATCTCACCTTTCGCAGCATGTACTTGGGTGAGAATATAATCTCTTTCTTGGTCGTTAAGCAGTAATTGTTGCGCTTTTGCCAATGCTGTTCAGTAAATCGAATTCCATAAAAACATTATGAGTTCATCCAAAAAGAAAAAAGAAAAAATCAATTCTCTTAAGGAGGGCCAATTATTTTTTTGCTTGATACAACATCCAGATGGTGAAACCACACAAAAACAACTGCAGTACGTAAGGAAATTAAAAAGAGTATTAACCTCCAAAAGCCTCCTGTGCTTGTGGATGCTTGCATTTGTCAGGGTGAACCATCAAAGATATCTGAAAAAGGTCCAAATCAGTGACAAAGTTTACCAATCAGAGCAATAAGGTTGATAAACCATGACGAAAAAAACAACTGTCTTTACAGTAAAAAGTGGCAGAACTGATAATACCTTTCTGTACTGCCTTTTAACGTCATCGGTGGAAGAATCAAAAGAGAGGTTAAGATGCTCAAACGGGTTCAGCTTGAAGCATGAGAGAATCCTACACAGTTTGAAATTTTAAGATATATGATCATAAGAGACATGACTGCAAGTCTGCAACACTAAGAGCATACCGGAAATAATTTCAACAGCAAAGATAACTAATCACTACTATACATGGAAGATATGTGATCGTATCCTAAAAACAGATCAAACTTCCATGGAAAGGAGAGAAAATGATCAATTTTTTCACAAGATTCGTTTTGTAATCAAGTGGATAGTGAAGGAAACTATAAACGAAACCATACAAAGGCAGTGCCAATTTAGTTCTCCTTCCAGTCATATAGTTCCCTAATTTACCATCGTCTTAAGAGATAAAGATATTGATAAGCGCTTGTAATGACCAAAAATCTCCCTAACGCGCTATGATTTGCATAAAAACGCATATACACGGCTCAGATCAGGAGCAGAGTTGGGGGATACGAGCTCAAATTAGGCATATGAAGAGGGTATTGAAGGAACCTGACGACTTCGTTGTCCCTCTCCACCTCACCGACCTCGGCGAAGAAAGATTTTAGAATCGCATCGTCGTCTACTTTCACCTCTCCCATGACTGTCTCTATATGGTTCCTTCCCCTCTCTCTCTCCGTCTCTCTCTTTCTCTTCCTTGGAGTACGACAAAGTAGAAAACGAAGAAGGAGAAACAAATTGGCGATTCTCCGGGCTGTATTCTGGAATGGAAGGTCGGGTACTCGGGCGGGTCTAAATTTGAGATTTTTCCGGGTCGGGTCTTTCGGGTCAAACAAGTGGACGCGGGTTCAGGCATGAATACCCACAAGTGGAGTATTATTGTTTTGGGCCTAAACCCAATAGTCTAATACCACGCCGAGTATTGTTTTTGGCAAAATTTGGACTTGTAAACCCGATTGAGTATACAAAAATTTGGATTTTCCTAGCCAAGTTTTTTCAAATAACTAACAATTGCACTTTAAATGTTCTGCATGCACCTTAGCTTGCTTGGAAGACAACAAGACCGTAACGTACGTGTGTTTTGTTTGTTTTATACTTGGCTACAACTTAGAAGACCAAAACAAGACTCTAATTACTGAGAAAAGAACAGGAGGCAGCAGAAGAACAACAAGAGAAATACCATGCCTAATCATCGCACATGAAGTGTCTTTTTTTTTTCCAGATTCCAAAGTGATTATTGTTTTTATTTTCTTAACATTTTAAAGCTCAAACACGTAACCTTACTTGCTCATACGGTTTTAATGTAATGTGACATATAAATGGAATTAAACGAGTTCTCGTCTTATTTGCGAGCAGTATGAAACAACAAAAATTTGTACAAAACACAACACTCATCACAATAAATATTTCTTACTCCAACAAGGTCTCTCTAACCTCATCAAAAACAATAAATTACTTTCTAATTTTCACGCACCCTCACTTTCTTCCCTCTCCTCCTCTTTGATTCTCTTATTTTTTACTTTATTTTTCTTTTCACCCACAAACCAAGTGGTAAAACATGTATAGGAAAAAAATATAAGGTAGAAAAACCATCAGAAACAACAACAATTATTGGGTTAATATGATATATATTCGAGTATGTATACTCTCATATATATACAAATAGATAGATAGATCATAATGCTTATGCTTCGCTTGAATTACCCCTTTTTTTGTAGGGTCTAAACTTATGAAGTGGCAATGCAGAAAGGCTCAACGGACAAAAGTGACCTCCTTCGTTCCTTGCACCCATTTATCATCCAACCGTCATGTCCAACGCCGATTGATTTGTGGACTAAGTTTTGGCCTTGAAATTGTGTTTTTGCGTTTGGGCCAAAAGCTTCGGCGTTGGTGGGCTTCCAATAGTAGTCACATGTGTTGAAGCAAGCGGCTCCTACGGTGTCATCCACCGTGGACGGCGGTTTTGTTGACCGTGCAAGCTGAGCCATCCTCGGCCTTGGTGGCAGAGAATGAACCACCGGCGTCGACTTATCGGATTTGGTCTTGAACTCCTCCGTCGCGGGCCATACCGAGTTACGCTTTGGGACCGTAATGGGCTTATGGGCCAACCTATGAACAGTTATAGGCCCACTGTGTTTCTGTGTAAGCTTATACAGAACTCCATTGGGCTTGTAGGCAAACTCGTTTGGTTCCTCCTCCTCCTCTTCCTCTTCCTCTTCTTCGACTTCTTCTTCTTCGTCGAACCACTGAGCCTCCGATTCAATCTCATCTTCTTTGTCGCTAGCGATGTCAAGTTCGTTGCTGATTTCTGCAAATGTTAGGAGGAGACGTCCGTCTTGGCGCTTGGCTGAGAAGTTGTTGTGCGACGGCATAGAGACAGCCTCGAGAACCAATCGGCCATTGTCACGACGAGTTTTCATGTGAAGAGACGAACCAGATTGGCTCGAGAGAGAACGAATCGGAGGAGGAAACGATCCTCGAGACAACTCGTTGCCGGTTGTGTGAATTGGAACCGTGATTGATTCTTGCTCAACCTCAGCCTCAGCTACAACCTCAGTTTCTTCTTCCTTTTTGGTCTCTGTCACGATGAGAACGAGACTCATCTCCTCTTGGGTGCTAATTTCCTTCTCGATTTCGGCATCTCCGGTCTCCGACGATGCATAAGAAGAGAACCCTTCGCAACCCGTCTCGGATCCGAGACTCTCAGTGCAAATCTCGAGGCTTTTCTCGCTCAAGGAGCTCGCACGTTTCATCAGCGGGTGAACGTACGGCGGAGGAACCGTGTCGTTGCTCGATTCCGTCTTCTTCTTATCCGACAAAATCGAACCCCAGACATCGGATTGGCCAGGCTCGATCTCCTCCTCCTTCTTCTTCTTATTCTTATCTTGTTGAATCTGAGCCCAAATATCGACCCCAGATCTTGATCCGTCCTCTGCTTCCGCATCTCCAGTTTCCTCATCGCCGGAGCTGAGTGAGTCAGTAGCAAAGGCACGGAGCTTCTCAGAGGAAGAGATTCTCTTCATCAGGGAAAACCCATTCTGCGTAACCCAATTCTTGGAGGACAAATCAGCAGAAAAGGTCCTCCTGAGCGAAGGTGCAGATAAAGTGTTCGACGGAATGTCACAGTCGGCGCCACCAAGGATGGTCACTATTCCTTGCTGCTTCTTCAACGAGGAAGAGAAGCCAAGGCTCTTGCTTAAGCCACAAGCCATCATTTTCAAAACAATTCACAACCTCACAACACTATTCCCTCGCTTGCCTGCACAATTACAATCACAATGTTAACAAACACATATTGCAATCAACACATGAAAGTAGATTCTTCTTTTTTTTATATATTGGATGATTGTGTTAGTCCGATCCGTTTCTGGAGATGCAACATACCTGTAGATTTGAGAAAACAAATTCAGACTGTGGGTGAAAATTGAATTGTGTTAGGTGGTGATGTTTTTAAGAGGAGAAGATGATGTGTTGTGGCTTGATGGATGAGAATAAGACATGGAAGAGGGGGGAGTGAAGAGGCGCTTATAAATAGAGCTTCTTCCATTATGGAACCATGTACTGTGGGGTCCTCCATGAAATGACTCTTTAATCCAACAAAAAAGCCTTCGATACTGTAACGTATGTTTTTATATCTTCTTTGATGCAAGAAACAATGTAGGGTTGAGTGAGGTTTTTTTTTTTTTGAAACAAGGGTAAGGGTTAAGTTAGTTAGTTGTAAAAAAAAACGTTTTTTTTTCTTCCGCAACTACATAAGTCACAAATTAATAGACACGGTTGTTTCTATGTCACTTAATTTCCCAACATGTGCACAATCTAAAATTTGCCTCTTATGATAACGGTGACAAATAAATATGAGAAAGGACTAAAAGAAATGATATATTCAGTTGTGTGTAACAGTGTAAGTTGTAACTTGTAACTAACGTGTGTGTCGTGAAAATAAAAGAAGAAGCACTTTAACGGATATGAAACGAAATTTATGTAAAAGTAGTATATATTTATGTCAAAGAAAAATGTTGACGTATGGCATCGATACCCTGTTGAACCAATAACGTGGCACATTGTGGAAGTCACAATTTTCATCTTTTCTTTTGAGTTAAAACGATGAGAATGTTCCAAAAATATGCAAAGAAAGCTGGATGCCATTATTAGGATGTTCTGTTTTTTCAATAAGTTACCTTTTCTACCACTTGGGTTTATATAACAACGTCGTTTTGAAGTTTTATGATAAAACAAGTCATAGTTGTTATAGAAGAAAATTTATTTATAATATACAATGTGTAGAGAATATCACAAAAGTAAAGACATGGTACTTGTAGTCTGTTACATTGGCGTCTACGACTAATTAGTGATAATATATAATTTTGTAAGTATTGTTATTTGATAATTAATTTCGTGAGAGTTAATAAGATATTTTATAAAATGTAAAGATAACCGAACCAAGAGTCAAGTAAATCAAACCGTTTATGGACTAAGCTCCGTTAAATTTATATCCTTAACCAAAACATAATTTGAAACATGATGAATTCAAAATTTTAGTTTTCTTAGTTTTCATCAATGCGTTTGAGAATTTGAAAGGTATTAAAGTCTTGACAGTGATTAAAATATTAAAGTTTTAGCTTTTAAAAATATAGCCTTAGTTTGAAAACTGTGTTAAAGTTTATTTTTAAAATATTAAAACTACACGAGCATCAAAGTTAAATATTTTAGCCAATATATATCACTTGGTTTTTTTTTGTTCTATTATACATAAGCTTTCCTAAAAGAGTATCGCTGTAAATACAATTTTTTTTTGAAATTTATTTGGTGCAAAACACAAGTTGGTGGGTACTGGACTACTGGGTAGAAGTAGGATACGGTCCGAGAGACAGAGACGTGTGCATGGGGACACGAAGACTGAATATTATTTTGTCCTCAAGTGTACGTGGTTGCAGGTCTACGTTCGTATATATGTAAATCGGTATATTTGATGTCGATGATAATGATAATGATGATGATGAGATCATTATTGGTCCACAAAACGATAAAATGTTCTAAAGGTATCCAAAAGATATCGAGTGCGTACCCCTATGTACGTACGTACATGTATTGTTTCACTACATTAATTTGAGTATATGTGCGCAAGTTTTTTTGAATGGTGTGTGATCGCATCATATCTCTAGAATATAGGCCCGCAGCGTCTAAGTCCTACTTGTAATGAATTAGTATTTTCTAACTAAATTATCACACAAGCTATTATATATCTGTTGTTCTTCATAAATATTTATAAATGTATCTAAAAATTTAAATAATTCAGATATTTGTAATTACCTGCTCATGGCCGTGATCCATATTTTCTGCTCATCGAAGATAATGTTTGGCACATAATGTCTCGCTCACATTCTCATCCACAAAAGTAAGGTTTCCATAGTAAACTTCCATCACGACGAAAGTTTGCATTTTCGTTTTAGAAACGCGGCAATGTAAGTTATTTTAGGTGATCTCATAAAACAAAACAGAATTTTAAACTAACTTAGAAAATCAAAATCGTTCACCTAATGGATTGATTACTGATGATTTTTGTCTAACCTTTTAGACGGGTTTTTCATCCCGTGATAGTTTTAGTTTCATTTATTTTTACTTGGTTTTATATTGATTAAATTTTATGAAAGATTGTTTAGCTCGTTCAATCAAAACTATATCTTGATATGTTATTTTGAAAATTTAGCTTTCGGACTGAGCGACCCATCGATGAGGTACTTTTTAATTTGAATGTGTGGTTAACACATACACACACAAACTGAAAGCATGCAAAATGCCAACATTTTTCTAATTTGCGTAAAAAATGTTGAACTATTTATATAACCATTCAGTAAGCCTTAATTAAACCTTAATAAATTTTTAGAACGCTTTTTAAATGCTTCTCAAACAATTTCTTATCGAAAAATAGAAAAAACAAATATTAAATAATTTTGGAAATAGAACAGAAAATGTATATTTTTAAAACGACCATAAAGAGAAAACAAAGGCAAAGACATCGAAAAAGAACAAACATTTTCCAATTAGGTTAAAGGAAGATAGCGAGAGACACTCATTGTGGGCAAAACATCGCTTAAGGTGGAAGCAAAGGAATCGCCTTTCCTCTTTTCAAAGACCGAATTCAATTGGACGGACCAATATATTTACCAGAAATTAGAGTTTATCCAAATATAAATTAATTAATCATGACAGCATCGATTAATTTCTGAATTCCTGAAGGCCATTGATCATTAAATGATTTAGGGTCTTTACCACGTTAGAAAATGTATAACCTACATAATAATTAAACCTCATATATAAGCTCGATCGGATTATAATTTCCAGTTCTAGTTTAGTTAATTTCCGTTTTTAGTGTAATTAATTTGCTTACAGTCTTAGAGATATTTAAGTATTTTCTATTCGATTTCAGCTCCGGTTGCAGCCAGAACATTCAAAAACCTTCCTTATCGTAAAATTCTTCTATAATACATGTAGGTGTAAGTGTGTTCAAACATGATGCATGAAATCAATTAGAATAACAACAAACACTAGGATATAAGATTAAATAAATGAAAAGACCTAAAACGTTAGAGATAATAGCATAGGGGGTTTATTCGATAGATTTGGATTCCTGTTTATCTATTTGTATTGCTTCTTTTATTTTGTTATATATTTATACGTGGAATATACTTGTACGCCATATTTTTTTTTTAGCAGTTCCCTCCATATAGATATACGTAGCATCATGATGTAACAGCCACATATAGTTTAGAACCGATATAGTTCAATGTTTGTGGAATTTATTCTCAAACAATACAACACAACAATTTCCAAAATGCTGTTAGATACAATTTAATTAAGATAATTGATTCGTTTCATATTGTTTCTTGAACGCATTTAAGAGTTAACTAGGTAATGCATGAATATTTTGTTAAATTAGGGTAAAATACATTGTTAAAATATTATAAAATAACTTATACGAATAACTAATTTATTTATTTTTCCGCGAAATAACTAAGTTATATATCATTGGCCATTTGTAATAAATAAAAATACATAGCAAAAATAAGCTACACATTAATTTCATGAATTTTAAATAACCAAAATTTCCTAATTATATTTTTTGAAACCTACAATCGAGATACATTTCTAATTGAAAGCGAACTACATTGAAAAAAAGATTAATCTTTATTTTTTTTTTTGAGAAAATTAATCTCTAGTTTTTTAAAGGTAATTAATCACATATAAAACGAATTATCTGATTAGAGAAGAGGAAAAAAAAAATAGTAAAAAACAAGAGCTTACCCAACAGAAGAATCACAAAAGTGGAAAGCAACCGAAAGCTCATATCTTGTTGTGTGCATGTTGGGTCCTTTTGTCTCTCGTTTTCTCTCTCTACGGATGTGCAGAAGATGCTCATATACGTAGCGTCGTTCATCAGAATAAAAACAATTAACAGTAATTAAACAAAAAGGTTTCGATGTGATCTCTTTATGAGTATTTATAACATCAACGTGAAAACGAAAAAAAATAATAATTATAGAATACAATACAATATATATGTAAAGTTGCATGATTAAGAGAGCTTTTAGGACGTACTGAGAGATAGAGAGCGCGTGGCCACACATGAAGGGAAGGGAAAGGATAAAGCGAGACATGGATGCGTTTTGTTTCTACCTATAAACCAAAGCAACGCCACTCAATTTCAATTATATTACAAATTATTCGTCATGCAAAAATGTTTTCTCCATATATAGCAATAAATTCTAAAAATATAAGTCTAAAATTTTGGTATTTCCGGTTTTAACCTAGTCTCTGGCTAAGGCCACATATATTGAAAGGAAAGAAAAACTAAAACCAAAATTAATCATTTCTATCAGAAATTAAGTATTAAGAAACCTTCGTTGACTTGAATATAAAATATCTTAAAAATAATTAGTTATGTAACGCAGATCTATAGAAGCCTACTTTCTTCGAGTTTAGTGTGAACAATGTGAAGCATTATTGTAAATTTCGAGATAACCCTAAGTAAAGAAGTTTGGAAAGGAGCCTTTATTTATTATAATCGTCAACCGGTATAATTACTTTGATTTCAAGGATACTGGATCGCACTGTTGTAAACAAGATTTGGTAAATTTGTAATTGTTTCCTTATGGTTTTCTATTCTTCTTTACCAAAAAATGGTTTTTTTTATTCTTGTGCAGAATTCGATCATTAACCAAGTTGTGATGGTCTAGTGGTTTTCACTTGATGGAGGAGTTGCCATGTTGGTTTAGACCAGAAATCGATTCCCCTCAAACGTTGACTTACTAGATTTATCTCATTTGGCCACATGGAAATAGACATTTGCTTTCGGCCCATTTGAATACTAAAAAAAGATCTATTTGATAGATTTATTAACAAGGTCTTTAAAGAGGGAGATAAGATATCTCTCGAAGCTGTGTTTGAAAAACTACAGTCGATGGAGAAAGTAGAAGGTAGTGATGATAGATTGAAAATGGCAGTTTTATACTTCCTAGGATCCGTGATCAATCCAAAGAAGAAAAAGAGTGCAAAAATAGACTCTTTCTTGGTAAATATTGTCAATGATTTGGAATTGTGTAAGAGTTTTCCGTGGGGAACCTTCACGTTCATTCATTGTATAGACAATATTCGTCAATCGATAAAAATGTTCAAGAGTAAACCCTCCATAAACCTAAGATTTATCCTGAGTTGTAAAAAAAAAAAAAATTCGATCATTCTCCTTTTTTAATCCTTGCCTACACCCTAATTGTGTAAGTAGAAGAGCTTTGAGTTCTTCTTCTTTATTAATACTCATCTTAAATCCTTTATGGGTTTCTAAATCAGGATCTACCATGATTATCGTTGTGCGCATACGCTATAAACATGCAACCCTCTCTTCTCATGAGATCTCACATAAGAACCGATCCTACAATATCTCCTCTAATCCTTGTTTTTTAATTTTATTTTAATTTTGAGAACTCGTTGATGAAGATGCTCTAAAATGCACTAGTTCAAGTCTATCTGAACAAAGTGATTCACGCCTTCAAAACTGTATATTATCAACGGCTGATCACTTCGATCATTGGAAGAGGTTATAAAAGTCCAAAAATTCTACGATGTATATAAAATAAGAAAAACCGGTATGTTGCATGCATATTACCAACATTTGGAAGAGTCAGAATTCTAATGATTCTATGTTTTTGCGACGGAAAAGTCATTGCGACGAAAGATTTGCGATGGAAATTACTTTCTCGCAATTCCGTCGCTAATGTCGAATTGCAATGGAATTGCGACAATATTTTCCGTCGCAATTAGGGTATATTTCTAGTAGTGCCTTTTTAGTATTGTTGTTTGCGAAGTTACATTTGTGTAATTTTTTCTTACTAGTTTTGGTAGTCTTTGTATGTTGATCTGAAGCATGAGCCTCTCATATTTTTAAAATGAAATTTTTTTTTTTTTAATAACTTAGTGTAAATTCTAAACATATGAAAATGCCCAAACTAATCTCTAAAATAGGTGCAGACCACAGATACACTATTTCCGGGTTGAAAACTCTAATTTCATATTGTATGAATATTTTAAATAGTTGGAAAGTCTAAAAAAAAAAAAAATCTAAGATATCCTCCAAATAGAGATATATAGTCTTAGACAATACTCATTTTAACCTAGAATATAGTATATATGCATGCTGAGATCAACGATATAAAAACTTATATGTACGTAAAAGAAAAACAAATAGACTAGTAACTTAACCGGCGTACCATCATAAAGACGCAAACTATTCCAAGTAATAAAGTCTATCCAGAATTATGATTTAAATATTATATGTATACCTACGTGACTCACTGAGTACTGAACATCGAACATATATAACTTAATATAACAAATTTTTAATTCTATATGAGGAAATGGGAATTGACGCATAAACACACTTTCCTCATTTCGCATGGCTGGATGCCTGGATGTATAAGTTATTCAAAAATAGGAGTTTTAACTTTTAACCAAAAAAGAATCGGGTTGCCCGTTCTCACCCCCCTAAACAAAACTGTTTTCTGTCGGGATCCACCTATTCTTTTTTGCTCCGCCAAACGCCACCCAGAGTTTCCGATTGCTGTCGCTTCCCCCATATCGACTAATTCGCGTTTAAATCACTCAAAACACGATTTAAAAACAATGATTGCCCAATTTAAACCCTAAACCCGACCCATCTCTCTTCTCTCCTAAACCCGACAGATTCCTCTCACATTCAAAACTAAAATCGAATTGGGGAAAAATAGATTCTAGGGTTCTTATAACCAAATCGATTTGGGGAAAAACAGGTGGAGGAGAGCAAGCTACAGAGCTTTGAAACCACATCAAGCAAGTTTTTTGTGGAGAACTAATTCGTTTCATACATCAAGGAGCACTTCATCTTCCGCCTCTTCTCGTTTGACAAACCGAGGGTCAGTCACTGGTGTCCCATTAAAATGTTGGTGTGGATGAGAAGATGAAGGAAGAGATTATGATGGCAAATGAAACTGTGCAGCAGATGGCTCGAGAGATGGCTAAACGTGTATGCAGAAAGCTGTGTTATGTTAAATTTGTGTTAGAGTGTCCGGTTCTATGTGGTTGAATATTTTTGTTTGTGTTTCTATGAATATGTGTTATGTACTTTGTTTGAATCCCTTATTGGCTCCCTTGGATAGCAGAATTCATAGATAATGTGGTACTGAAAAAAAATCATTCATAATTCAAGAAATCATTCAAAAATAATAAATCATCCAAAAACAAGTAGCAATCTTCATAGCATTCATGCTAGACAAAGAAGTCATCACAAAGGGAAAAAAAAAAAAAAAACAGATAGCATTCATGCTAGAGCTCCACTTTCACCTCCTTGAGATGACCATATTCAGTCAGACACTTGAGATGGTTGAGTGAGTGACATCGTATCATGTCCCTGGGATAAAACTAGAGCTCCACTTTCACCTCCTTGAGATGAAGTCGTGCCCTGAAATGGAGAAGAAAGAGAGCAAGAGACACTTCAATACAACTCTAACTAGACAATCCAACAACAATCCAACAACAAGACGTGAATAACAATATCGCTACATGGTCACTTACTTCTTCTGTCATCCTCATCTTCTTCTTTGGGTGTATCTTACATCCTGCTGCATTGTGTCCAGCTTCACCGCACTTTGAGCAGTGCATTACTCGACCTTGCTTCCCAAGTTTTTGAACGTCCGTCTTCTTCTTCTTCTTTGGTGACTCAAACTTTCCTTTGACTCGCTTTCTAATCTTTTTCTTTCTACCAGGTGTTTCAGGTTCAGGAGGAGCTGTTACCAGTCTATAAGAACCGCTGCGCAACCAGAAACTTGGTCCTCTCATTGGTTCGAGGTTGTCACTGTAACAATCTCGCCACTTAGTTGTTGAGAAGCACTCATTGCCATAGTCGTCTGTATCAAAACCTTGATCCATAATAGCTCCATACGCATGCTCACACGGGATTCCTGAGATTTGCCACTTAACACATGTGCACGTCTTATTTCTAAGGTTGACATAATGTTTTTGATTAAACAGATCCACCTCATAGCGTCCATGTGTGGCAGGAATAACTGAGCATTTTTCTGCATTTTTCTTCTCATCAGCAAGAACCAGCTTCACATATTTAGAGTATCTTCCATTCCATCTTTCAGATTTCTTGTACCTCTTTGTATTCCTAGCCATTGCTTGCCTCCTAATTGTCTCAAGCATAGGTATGAGAGCTTTACCTCTTGCCTTTGCAATGCTGGAGTTGAAAGATTCAGTTGAATTGTTTTCAACGTTATCACAGTAGCTCCCAAGCTTGTAAAACGCCAATGTCCAAGTTTGTGGTTCTTCCTTCATCACAGAATCAAACAGATCAAGATCATATTCTCTCAGCTTTTTTATATTATCACGATAATCTATCATGTTACAGCTCCGAGCAATGTTCCAAACCAACTTTTTTAGCAAGTCCTTCTTTGCATGGCCCTTGCTCTTCAAGTTCTCCACAATATGTTTCACACACATTCTGTGCTCTGCATTTGGCAACACATCTTTCACAGCAGTAAGTAGTCCCTACAATTACAAGATACAAAATACTAATCATATAAGTGGCAAATGAAGACATCAAGTGGAGATAAAAGGAAGATAATACTTACTTTTGATCTGTCAGAAATCATGACATAGCCGCTGCCATCTTCAAGACCAAGGTCAGCTTTGATTAACTTGATAAACCATGACCAATTCTCTCCAGTCTCAGCTTGTACCACAGCCCAAGCAACCGGATAGATCTGGTTATTAGGATCATGACCAATGGCTGTTGATCTCCCGTGCTCCTTGCGTATCTCTTCAACATAACCACGAATATGGGCAAATTGTTCCTTATACTCTCTGTCAAGCCATTTCAGAGCTTGCAACCGTCCGTTCTGGCATTGATCGATCGTGCTCACTATTCTCCAGTTATCCTTGATAAGATCTTGAATATCTCTAGGCATCAAGTCAGGCTTCTGCCTCAGTTTATCCAAGAACAACTTTGCAATGACAGGTCCCTTAAGCATAGTGCATTTCCCATTAGGTGAACAACTGTGATGTCCACACTTAGTCTTCAAAACCCATTTCTGGCTGGACTTATCATAAGAGCAATATACCTTCCACTTGCACTTCCCATCTGCGCCACATTTATATTCTAGCTTTGTCTTATCCCATCTAGATTGCACGATGTTCATTGCTTTGTCCAAAGCATACTCTAGAACTGCTTCCTTAAACTCATAGCCCGTAAAGAAACTAGTTCCTAAAGCTAATTTATCACCCTTTTTCTTTCGCAAGCGCCTATTTCTCACAACCAGATCATCCTCTTGTTCATTTTCCCATGTATCAGGAATTACACTAGTCAAAACCTCTTCCTCATCAACAAAGTTTTCTACGGCTTCCTCAATCTCCACCTCATATCGTTCACCTATATCATCTTCATTTTCTAAAATCGTAGCCTTCTTCCTTTTTTTTCCCGGCTCTTTCTTTTTAGGATCCGTACCTTCTACATTCTCTGCATCTCCTGTTTTTGTCTGATGTTCATCAGTCTCTGTCCCTTGCTGATTCTCATCAGTCTCTGCAGCATCAGGCTTCTCACTTTCTTTCTGACTTCCATTCTCAGCTTGTTGAATGAAGATATCAATTTCACCTCCTCTTGACATAGCTTCTGCACACATCTGCATAAGTTCTGCATCAGAACTTATATAAGCAATACTCTTCACTGATTCCATATCCTCCTGTCGAAGCTTATACCAAACTTTTCCAACAGAACCGCCTACTTCATGCTTCTTACAAAAATCGTCAAAAACAGTCCAAGTCATGAAATCAGGATCTATTTGTATGTCTTCTTCCCAAGCTCCTCCAATGTACGAGACCTTTGTGTCGTTAATCTCCATTTCTCCTCCATAGTAGATGTTGGCTTTGAAAGTGTCACTGCAAAAACCAAGGCAAAAAAACAAAAAAACAAACTGAGAATGGAGCAATCGAATTCAAAAGCAACATGAACAAAATAATCATAGAATCGAACAATGCAGTGAAAATCAAGTAGAATCTTGAGCAATGTAGTGTATAGAATCGAACAACCCATGCCTAACAAAAACCCACGAAAACGAAACACATACCTCATCGCAAAAGAAATAGATGAAACTTTCTTCTATCTTCGTTTCCGTAGCTTGCTCTCCTCCACCTGTTTTTCCCCAAATCGATTTGGTTATAAGAACCCTAGAATCTATTTTTCCCCAATTCGATTTTAGTTTTGACTGTGAGAGGAATCTGTCGGGTTTAGGAGAAAGAGAGATGGGTCGGATTTAGGGTTTAAATTGGGCAATCACTGTTTTTAAATCGTGTTTTGAGTGATTTAAACGCGAATTAGTCGATATGGGGGAAGCGACAGCAATCGGAAACTCTGGGTGGCGTTTGGCGGAGCAAAAAAGAATAGGTGGATCCCGACAGAAAACAGTTTTGTTTAGGGGGGTGAGAGCGGGCAACCCAAAAGAATCAGACATAAAATATTTTAAAAATTAAATATAATTTTAGTACCGCGCACTCTTAATAGAAAACGTCGTTAGCTGTACTATTTATATTGCGGTTTACTCGTTTCCAGCCATATGGATCGATTCCTAGCTAGTTGACTCTTGTTTAAACTTTAAAGACATTTAAAATGTACACACTTTAGAACTGTTAAAAAAATTAAAAACAAATAATAAATCAGCTGTTAATGATATACTATTAATATATCAATTCTCTTTATCTTGTCAACAGTATTCTTGAGCAATATATTGTTTTTTTTAGAAAGACAATATATTGTTTACTTGAGATTCCCTTGTCCTATAAAACTCAACAGATATGCACCGTCTGTGCACTAGTTCAAATTATATACTCTGATTGAAAGTTCTAATCAGTTGAAATTTTAAAATGAGATTCTGTTTTTTAACTTCATTTGTCGACATGAAATTCTGATATATGAAACCAAATTTATCATTCAATTAGGGATCTATGATACTTATAAACAAATTAATTGTCAACAATGGGTTCGTGAATCCATAAGTGTGGTCTTTGAAACTATTAACAAATAGGGAGGTTAGGCATAGGGTAGGATAACATTCCAGAACAAGTGGAGGCCAATGAAACGTGTAGTTTCAACTTTTTGCTATTTGAAAACTGTTATTTTAAAGCGGGGAATATAGACACCTTAATATTCGGACGGCCGCGAGTAATATTTTTTTATAAAAATATCCAATGATTATAAAACGTACATTGTTATAAAATATCTAATAAACGCATATATATATATATATATATATATATATCATAATTTATTATTAATAATATAACTTTATTATTCAATTTTGACAATAATATAGATCTTATCATTAGATATTTTATAAATAAACGCCACGATTCTGATATAAATGATAAGATATTTTATAAATAAACACCACGATTCTGATAAAAACAAAAAAAGAATGTGCATTCTTGTTTTAGTCATAATTTACACTATTTCATTAAACTTATGAGCACCGTGAGTCCATAACCTTTCCGCGCGATGGTCAATAGTGGTCTACGGTCACCTTCCAGAATAAAGCTACGTATCTAGTCCCCACTAATTACACTGAAACTTTTAATACAGTTTATTTTCTTAATTCGTAGTCATTTTTCGTTTTCCTTATTAGTGGTAATTATAATAGGTTGTGATTTGTACCCTCATAGCACAGTAAGCATTTTGTATCGCTTTTTTTTTTTGTTTAACTGCTATTTCTTACAGTTTTTAAATAGATGGATCGATCACTACTTTAGATAACAAATTCTAACCAAGGGTATCTTCTTTTCGTAATAAGTGGAGTAGATGCTATATCCGGTGGCAGAGAAACAAAGAGATCTGAAACAAAATTTAACATTTAAAAACACATTTTTTCTATTTCTGTGACTTATTATATATTTGTTGTACAAAAGGAAAACCAAATACAAAGGTGGAAATTAGAAAGCAAAGAAGATTTGGGAAATTTTTTCTTCTTTTGGATGGAATTTTTCCATTCTGTGTTGTCTATATCTGCGTAGCAAATTTAACAAATGGGATGATGCCACATGTGTCAAATGACATGACCTAACACGTCTAGGTAAGTGTAGAATATATTTTAATTAATTAATAACCCTTGTAAATTTAATACATGTTAATCGATGGTTGTAAACTTAACTATAGAAGCATTTCAGATAGTTTTTTATTTTTTTGATAAAAGCATTTCAGATAGTTTTAAAGAGAAAACTATAATGCATTTTGGTATAAAGGAATAAAAAACATCTAACTAATTAACGTAACGTCAATTTGCACATTTTTTTTGACACAATATGACGAAGTGTTACCATTGTTAATCGTCACAAACACATTTGTGACGTTTTTGAGACTAAAAAAAAAGTTGTGACCATTTATTGTTATGTTTTGTAATTCGTATCAATTTTTTTTCTCAATAATTTGTTTGTGACCAAATATTATTATATTGTGACAAAAAATGGCAGCAATACTGATTTTTTCTTGTAGTGCATATGCACCATGGTCTGAGTTTTTTTTCTTTTCTTAAAGGGTATGGTCTCATGAGCCTTTTGAGCCACCGTTCCAATGGCGGTGGGATCAGCGGACCATATTGATTTTGATTAACTGGAGGAATCATAGGGAGCGAAGTGAAAGGTCGACCGAACGCAACGTACGTAGCCACAAAAGAGATGCTAAATGGTGTACAACCTGAAGGAACTTAATCTTTTTCGTAATATTCTTTATTATCTCTTTGTTGATAAGAAACTAATTTAAAAAATAAAATAAATGAGAATGATATTATCACTTCACCATTTCTTTCGACCATCCAATTAAAACAAGGATGTGATCTCATGCAAATTCGTACGGTAATGTTTATGATATATTCCCACGTGACTCTCGTAGATCCCAAGTCATTTACCATATTTGTATGTCACGTGTTATGGATTGGATTAGATTGTGTATATACACTATACGTACTTACTAACTTGTTGAGAATCGACTTCACTATCTTGCACGATTTGTCTCAAGAGTTGTAAGATTTAAATTGTGGTACCCTTTTTCTTTGCATCGTATTGTCATTTTCAATCTACTAATTCTCATATGGAAAAAATTTGTGCGTGGTAGCATATACAGACTAGCCAAAAACATAATTTACTGACAGTTCCGAATTCGATTCTTTTATGTTACTCGAACATTTTGCATGGCCATTTGGGATCACTAAAGCTTCAACTAGAATATTTTATCCATGGTGAAAATTCATTAAATTTATTTGGCCACTGTCCATATTTAGATTAATTGGACGATTTGATGAAATCTGTATCTGGTGCTTACTGAATTTATAAATATTAATTGATAGAAGCTAGCTAGGTAAGGTTATTAATGAAATATACCTTAGGGTAATTAAAATGTTGCGTAGTGAAACAAATATGATAAGAACTAAGAAGTTTACAGGTGGCCGACAACAAATAAGGATTCAGAAGGCACCGATTCATGAGACTAGGCATACAACAAAAAGTGAAAAAAGCAGCTTTCATTGTTATAAATATTTTTAGTATGTGGTTACAACTTGTTTCTAATTCAAAATTTTGATTGAGAATAAGCAAGGATCAAATAACGCTTTACCACACGCAACGCAAGTAGATCAACAAGCAAGTAGAATATAAATCATGTCATATTTTTTGCATATCAGCTTGTTTTTTTTCATAACGTTTATTCGAAATAAAAACAGTTGCATATGTCAAATATTATCATTACATAACATATATAACTTACGTAGCAAAACAAATATTAGTTTTAAAGACGACGAGTACATTTAAAAAAAAAAAAGTTGTTAGAAATAACTTTACCTAAATGGCAAAACCGCAAGATTATTTATAATTTGAGGTTATTTCTAATTAGTTGCTTGACAGAAATTAATTTGAGGTTATTTCAAATTTAAAGCGGTAGATGTAAAAGGAAATAGTAAACTAAAGGGCCAAGATGCAAAATAAAAATGAGAAGCTAGAGTGGAGGAGAATGAAGAGTGACGCTGATTAAAAAAAGTACGGACAAAACGACGCATTAGGTCTGATTGTCCGTACGATTGAGGGTTTAATTGCAATTAAGGAGGTTGTAATGTCTTTCGATCTTTTGTTGACGAGACATCGCTTTTACTGTTTCATGTTTTTCTTTTTTAACAAATAGTATACGGTGTTTGGTGCTCGGTCACACCGATGTTATCTTGTTCTTTTTTTTTCTTAACAATATGTAGGTTCGTAAGAACTTTTAACAAATGTGATGGGTAGGGGTGGGCACGGAGCGGATATCCGGAAAATATCCGTGATCCGTGATCCGCTCCGGCTCATCCGGATATTTGATTCTGTGAACCGATCCGATCCGAAAGTTTTCGGATATCCGGAAATTCGGATATCCGTAAAAAAATTAAATATCCGCGGATATCCGATCCGATCCGTAAATTTTTTTTTAAAAAAACTAAAAACATATATTAATTATAAATAACTGAAAAGTATATAGATATATCCCTATATATATTATTGTTTCATAAATTATAATATGTATTTAAAAATAAGTTCTAAAAACGTAAATTAATCGATCACAACGGTACCACGAAACACATCATCATTAACATTAAAACATAATGCAAAAATAATTTAAAATTTTTAAACATATTATTTCTTAATTTTTTTTATTTAGTCACAATATTTCTAATTTTAAAGTAATTAAATAAGCTACTGCTATGTTATTAAACTTTTTACTGTATAAATGAGTGGATTATAATTGTGAAGACAATATTTTTGTTGTTTTGTATGTTTCGAAAGACAAAAATAACAAATTTCTTACTATAATATGTATCTATATACGTAATTATTATAATATACGGATCGGATCGGATATTCGGTTTTTAAAAAATAATATTTGCTATTTGCTCCGTTTTTGACGGATATTGAATTTTAGTATTTGCTTTGCTTTATATCGTTACGGTTATCCGGATTTTTCGGATCGAATCGAAGCAGATAACGAATCGAAGCGGATATAGCGGATAATTTGCCCAGGCCTAGTGATGGGCCAACTTTGATTCCGTTCAAATCATAATTTTTTAGACATTCGAGCCGATTGATAATTATTTACCACTTTTTTTTTTCAGTAATGTGTGTCAAGAACAAAAAGAAAACACTTCAAAACAAAATTTTGAAATTTATTTATTTTTATTTTATTTCCAAATTCCAACGTGAGTGGTGAAGGAATACACCAACTAATGAAAAATATGAGTCAAACAGAAACAATTAAGATTTTTGGTTCAGTTGCCAAATTATATTATATGTTATAGTGAAATTGTATTGATGATAAAAATAATAGAAAAACCCAAAGATCACAATATTATGGCTAAAAATAGTTTTTAAAGCTTTTAGTAAAAAAAAAATCTAATTTTTTTTAATCAACATATATTTTATTGATTTAAATTTGAATAGTAACAATGACAAGACAAGTAAAAATCAACAAATCATGTCTCTTAATTCTTAAGTAATTTTGATATATAACTATTTAATTTACTCACATATTTCCTTTGTTTTCAACTTATCTCACATATTTCAATTTACTAAAAGTCCAGTTTCTTTTATAATACACTAAAGTTTCATTCTAGTTGTCGAAATCTTATAGGTGAATATTTTTTGGAGGTAGCATAAAATCGTCAAAACCCCAAAAAAATGGTGGATAATCACCGAATTTTTAAAGTGTGTTTTTCTTCTTCTTCGGTTGTGAATGGGATGCTCATGTTAGAGTAAATAAGTAGATGAAAAATAGTTTTTACTCTGAATTACTCTATAGTTAAACTAATCAAGTGGAAAAGGGAAAAAAAACATTTTCTACCCAATATCGCTAGTTTCAATATTACTCCATATTTTTCTTTAGTTTTCCACTCATTTACTCTAATTATCACTTTTCTTTCACTGTCATTTACTCTTCTACAGTGTTAAAAAAAGCGGTAGACGCTAAGCGGGCGGTGACCCTTAGCTAGTGCCTAGAACACCTAATCGGGATCTAGGCGATTTTGTAGGCGGTTTAGGCGTTTTTTAATATTAATAAAATATATAAATATTAAATATATATCATAAAATAATTTCAATAAAATGATCCAACTATAAATAGAAAAGTTAAATTAAACATTTAAAAAAAAATTTAAATCCGCTTAAACCGTCTATATCCGCCTAATAACCGCTTTAAACCGTCTATACCCGCCTAATAACCGCTTTAAACCGCCTATATCCGCCTGAATGAGATATCCGCTTAATCAGAGAGATTTACATGAAATCTAATCGGGCAAG
This sequence comes from Erythrophleum ivorense, assembly GCA_026724425.1. Lineage (NCBI taxonomy): Eukaryota > Viridiplantae > Streptophyta > Magnoliopsida > Fabales > Fabaceae > Erythrophleum > Erythrophleum ivorense. Next base: position 6,843,048 of record JAIUCV010000071.1, on the reverse strand, counting down.
CTCCGCCTAGCGTCTAGGCGCGGCCTAGGCGGCCGCCTAGGCCGCTTTTTTTAACACTGCTCTTCTATCAGTTATTCCAATGTTTACCATTCACACCCTTCTTTTTCCCTTTAAATCTTTGAAGTTGAGCAATGGTTGATGTTATTTCTTGGTTAATCATTAATTTGGGGAAGCTCGCAAAACCCCACTCTTCCGGTACAAAAGCGATCTGAATATTGTCATAGGAGGTGTATCATAATATATAAAAAATTATACATCTTTAATGTTATATTTAGTAAAGAAAATTGGATCTCATCAACTGCTCCATGCATGCATGATACGTTTATACCGAAATGATAGGTTTACTTTCCGATCTGAACGTCAGATTGGTTAGAGACTGCGTTATATCACTGATTGTTTGTTTATCTCTTATACGAGGTTAGTCATTCTTTATGAATTTTGATGTATCTATGGGGATGGTTTTAACTTGTATCCTTTTTTGTGTGTGTTTTATACAAAAAGTTGACGGCACAAACAGAGTGATCGTTAAAAGAGAGAGAGAGAGAACACAGATTGATTATTATTATAAATCTTTGTTTCTTGAGGGGGGGGGGAATGAAAAATTAACCAAGAAATAACATCAAATTCAGTGAAAAGCCCAAAATTTATAAGAGAACAACTATAAAGGGCCTGTAGGCCCACAAAGAAGTGAAAAGCCCAAAATTGAAACTGAAAAAACCTTCTTCATTGATACATGGTGAAGATCAGGATTTAGGGTTTAAGAAAACTTTTGAGAGGGCAGAGAAAAATTACACAGAGAGAGAGAGAGAGAGAAACAATGGGGAAGACGAATTATAAGCAGCTGAAAGGAAGCCAGAGCTTCAGGCAGAGGCTACTTCTATCGACGCTTTCTCGGAAAGCTATCACCATCAAAGAGATTCGTGCCGACGAAACGATACCTGGCCTCCGCACGCACGAGATGTCTCTTCTCCGCCTCTTCGAAACTGTCTGCGACGACGGAGTCGTCGAGGTTAACGAAACCGGTAAGTACGTTTTACCGATTTGAAGATTGTTGATCTCTTCTCAAGTTGGAATTTTCCCAGCTCAGGAAACTTCAATTCTAGCTTCGGAATTTAGAGTTCATAACTTTAAATTCGAAATTGGTCAATGGTTTTGAAATGGTTCAATGTCTCTATGGCAGGGACTCAAATGAAGTACAAGCCTGGAACCATAATGGGAGGGAAGAACTTGGTTCACAACTGTGCTCTGAGTCGATCCATTGGATATTATCTGGAGCCATTGCTTGTCTTAGGATTATTTGCAAAGAAGCCTCTTTCGATTAGGCTCAAAGGTAAAGTTAGTTTTTCTACTCACAAATGATTCATGGTCATATGAAAAAAACCTGACTTTCTGTTACTTTTTCTCTCTAGTGTGGGCTTAAGGAAGATAGGAGCTTAGAGTAATTATAAACCTATATGAGAAAATTGAATGTTCTTAGTATTGTATCAATCAACGAACTTGGTTTTGACCAAATGAAGCTAGGCATGAATTCTTAACATGTGAAATTCTGCCAATTTCAAAGCTTGGCAAAAAAATAGAGTTTCAAATGCGTTTTAGGTTCGTTGGTATGATCGAGCGAGCAAATGCTTTTACTTTTGCAGGAATTACAAATGATGCAAGAGACCCGAGCGTTGACACAATCCGTTCCACTACCTTACATATCTTTAAGCGTTTTGGAGTCCCTCCTGAAGGTTTGGAGCTTAAAATCGAAGCCCGTGGAGTGGCACCAAATGGAGGTGGAGAAGTTCTCTTAACGGTTCCAAATGTTCAGATGTTAACTGTATGTACTTCTTCATTTCCTTTTTCTTCTTCTTCCTCGCTGCAAGCTTCATCGGGGGTTTCTTATCTGTTACATTGTTGCTTCAGGCTGTTGATTGGCTGGATGAAGGAATGGTTAAGAGGATACGTGGTGAGACTTTCTCTGCAAAAGTGTCTACCGACTTTGAACATTCCATGAGATTCGCTGCTCGTGGAATCTTTAACAACCTCTTGCCTGATGTTCACATTTCCTTAAATCACAACACTGGCCTTCAAGCTGGGAAGTAAGAAAATCTCAAACTCTTTAAACAAAAAAAAACGAAAACAAAAACAAAAATAAAGAGTGTAAAAGTAGAGCTAACAAAAACTTAATTGCAGATCTCCTGGATATGGAATATCATTGGTAGCGGAAACAACCTCAGAGTGTTACATATCTGCGGATACAACAGTGTCTCTTGGAAGAATAGAAGAAACAGAAGAGCTCGATGCGGAGGAGAAGCAAGAAAGAAAGCCAGCAGCGGACACAGGAGATGAAGTAGCTTCATGGCTTCTTCAGGAGGTTGAAAGAGGCGGAGTTGTTGATTCAACACACCAGGTGCGTGTAAAAAATCTGATCATTACATTACGTTCACACCAAATCGTTTACAAAGTAAGCCTTAAGGTGGTTGTGAGATTTTTTTCTTTCTTTTGGGGGTGTTTGTAGGGATTGTTGTTTATACTGTGTGCGTTATGTCAACAAGACGTGTCAAAGGTTCGAGTGGGAACGTTATCTCCATATGCAGTGGATACGTTGAGGAACATAAAGGAGTTTTTGGATGTCACTTTTGATATCAAACCTGATCCTTTGACTGGAACTGTCATACTCACTTGCGTTGGAAGTGGCTTGCCTAACCTCAACAGAAAGCTCTCTTGATTTCTCAGTTTGTTGACACAATCAACTTCTACAGTTTTGGTCTTCTATAGTTTAAATGAATGTGTGTTTTTGACCGTATAACACCAATTTTACATTACATTAAGATTAATGGAATTTTTTGTGTGTTTTGATTATTAAGATAATTGTTTAAATCTTTGCAACAACATTATAGCTACATTGAAGAAAATTAAAAACGGGCTTTTTTGTGAGTGAAATAATTGTTTATGGTCTCGTATGTATAGAGAAGTATGCTAAGACGAGGTTTTCAAGATGTTTGTATAGTACAATTTTTAATCCTGAAAGATACTTCTATTGTGGCGAAACAATTGAAGGTGATGAGAAGCTTACCCTGTTGGAGATGGGATGCTGAATTTAGCTATCAAAAGACTTCATCAAATTAGCTATCAAAAGAATTTCGTGGAGAAGAAACTGGCCATTGATAACTAATTTTTTTGATGATATTATCACAAATCCTCTAAAGCCCACACACAAAACTCAACAATATCATCAGCGTAAGCATCGTAATAAACCAAACCTAATTAATTTATTGTGCTCTGTGATAATTATGTCTTGAACATGTGTGAAATTCGCACGAAATTAGCACGAAAACTCATTTTGAATAACATTTTGTTCCTAATATATACATGCCAAAAGTATATTTACCATGACAAAGAAAATACCAATACAAACAAATTCGTGAATGTGGTTTTTGAGAATTAGCTAAACTTCTATCATAATAATTTTCCAATCTTTTTACGAATTACAAATCCAAGAAGTTGACCCACCATCAAGAAGATGATGATAGGTGGTCGAAACCTTCCTGGAAGAAGAAGATACATAGAAATGTTGAATCCAAAGAGAGCGATGAGTACAAAATAAAAGTCCACATAGACCTCCCAACAGTTGGGTTTGTGGAGGGATTTGATGTGTATGTAAATCTTTGCAACAACATCATTTATACAGTGAAGAAAATTAAAAAACAGGACGGAACATTTTTTGTGAGTGAAATAAATGTTCATGGTCTCGTAGGTATGGAGAAGTATGCGAAGACGAGGTTTTCAAGATTGTTTGCAGAGTACAGTTTTTATGATGAAAGATACTTCTAGTGTGAGAACTGTAAAGAAGAAACAGTTGAAGGTGAAGAGAAGCATACCCTGCTGGAGGTTGGGATGCTCAATGAAATTTACAAGGAAGCTATTGATCTACAAGACGAAGAGTATAAGAGTTTACTGTTGGTCATTTCAGGTGACCCCTATTTCAGTAGGGCTGTGAAGAAATTTAGTAGAGGTAAACGTGAAATCGAAGGATGCGTTTTAATACAGATCCCGGTGGGAATGTTTGCACTGGACATGTATAAACCAAGACCAAGACCAAATCTACAAAGAGCGATCGTAAAGGTGAATATATCCATATGATTTTTCACACAACTCAGATCTCTTTTTAAAAAATACAATAAATAACAAAGCTCTTTAATTCTTACAGATATATGTTACAGAACCACTTGGAGGTGGTCGGTTCTATGCTCAGTTGGTTGAAGGTCCGAGAATGGTTGAGATTCGTAATCAGCTCGCTGCCTTTACTTCCCTGAATGCTCCCGTTGACCGATGTATAATCGGCTATCGACAAAGCAATTTCGCCCATAGCAGTTATTCACAACAATAGAAACGTAATGAGCTAAGAACTTCTCATCCCTCAAAGTGTATCTATACTGACCATTCATCTTTCTCCAAATCCTCTAAAACCTACACACAAGCTCAACAACATCATCATCATAATAAACCAAACCTAATTAATTTATTGTGCTTTGTGATAATTAAGTCTTGAGAATGTGTGAAATTGTACGAAATTTTATTTTGAATAACATTTTGTTTTTAATATATTTGTAATACATGCCAAAAAAATATTTACCATGACAAAGAAAATACCAATACAAACAAATTCGTGAATGTAGTTTTTGAGAATTAGCTAAACTTCTATCGTAATAATTTTGTTTCATTGGGAAAAAAGAGTTATAGAAAAAGACAAACTTGTCTTAAAAGTTAATAATGATCTATGTTAAATTTTTTCACCCCTCTAATACAGTATTAGTATAGATGCTAACTTTATGACAAAAAAAAAAATATTTTTGGAAAGATGTTTGCAATTCTACAAAACATAACTATTTGAGGTACTTCACTATCAAAACAAGTCTAGCTAGTTCATATAGTTTACCAAATCGAAGTCCTTTGCAGTTGCAGGTTAAAAGAATTCAAACACATTCTTATTAGAACATTTATTTAATACAGACCAAAACAAATACACCATTTTTAGTAAGTGCAAAGGAGGTAAGAGAAAAACAAATTTAAAAATTTTCAATGCCATCTACTACAACATGCTCATTCTCAATGCCATATACTACAACATGCTCGGTAAGTAATTTATTGGACTTCAAGCAAAACATGACATCTACTACAAAAAAAAAAGTTTCGATGATCTTTTCTTGATCTGCTTGTTCATACAACTAGACATCGCGCTGCATGTGCTTGTAAAAAACAACCGACACTTTGCCGTCACAAAACACTTGCAGATAGAGTCAATTCCAATCATTGTCTTAGCTTCAAAGCCTGATCTTTTTCCTTGTGGCTGCCATCTTGGACCATTGGAACGCTTCAATATCTACTCTTGTTCGTACCATTAATCTAAGACCTCTTCATTAAAAAGATCAACATTACGTTTGAGGAAATTATTCTTTTTCCTTTTCTTACTTGCTAGGGATACAAGTAAAGCTGCCGACTCTTCGGGAGGCTTCACGTTCAAAGAAAGATAATCATAGTAAGTTTCCATGCTCATAACTTATCTTATTGACAGTTCCGAATTTGATTCTATTATGTTACTCGAAATTTTGCATGACCATTTGGGATCACTAAATCTTCATTTTATCCAGGGTGAAATTGAATAAATTTTTTTGCCAAACAACTGTCCATTTTTTGGATTAATTGGACGATTTGATGAAACCTGAATATCTAGTGCTAAATAAAAAAAATAAAAAACCACATGGAAAATATTAGTTGGCCAGTTACTAACTTACAGGATTTATATATATTGATTGACAGAAAATCAAGATTATAAGTGAAATATACCTCAGGGTAATTAAAATGTTAGTGAAACTAATATGATAAGAACTAAGAAGTATAAAGGTGGGCGACAATAAATAAGGATTCAAAAGGCACCGATTCATGAGACTAGGCATACAACAAAATGTGAAAAAAGTAGTTTTCGATCTTTTTTATAAATAATATTTTTAGTATGTGGTTACAACTTATTTCTAATTCAAAATTTTAATTGAGAATAAAGAAGCAAGGATCAAATAACGCCCTACCACACGCAACGCAAGTAGAATAATCATGTCACATTTTTCCATATCAGCTTTCTTATAATGTATTCAGAAATAAAATTTAAGCAGTTGTATATGTCAAATTTTATCCTTACATAACATAACTTATAAAAATATAGAGTATGTATAAGTAGAGCTGAAAATGTGTTAAACAAAAACTTATTTGCTTGCAAATCTCCAGGATATGGAATATCATTGGTAGCAGAAACAACTTCAGAGTGTTACATTTCTGCGGATACAACAGTGTCTCTTGGAAGAATAGAAGAAACAGAAGAGCTCGATGCGGAGGAGAAGCAAGAAAGAAAGCCAGCAGCGGACACAGGAGATGAAGTAGCTTCATGGCTTCTTCAGGAGATTGAAAAAGGCGGAGTTGTTGATTCAACACACCAGGTTCGTGTTACAAATCTCTAAATCATTACATTACGTTCACACCAAATCGTTTTTTCAAAGTAAGCATGCCTTAAGGTGGTTTTGTTCTTGATCTCCGGATTTTTTTTTCTTTCTTTTGGGGTGTTTATAGGGATTGTTGTTTATACTGTGTGCGCTATGTCAACAAGAGGTGTCAAAGGTTCGAGTGGGAACGTTATCTCCATATGCAGTGGAGACGTTGAGGAACATAAAGGAGTTTCTGGACGTTACTTTTGATATCAAACCTGATCCTTTGACTGGAACTGTCATACTCACTTGCGTTAAAAGTGGCTTGCTTAACCTCAATAGAAAGCTGTCTTGATTTCTCACAGTTGTTGTTGTGTTTGTTTACACAATCAACTTTTACAGTTTTGTCTGATGGAATACGCTTTTCTTCAGTTCAAATGGATGTGTACTGTTGTTGACCATAAAATTAATGCAATTTTTTTGTTTGTTTTTATTATTTAGATCAAACTCTTATCTCACAGAATCGCACATACTATATCTATATAGATAGATGCAAGATTCAAGGTTGAACACAGAACTAAAGATTTTCGACTAATGTTTGGTTAAATTGAAGGAGATGATATAAAATACAAGAGAGAAGTAAAGAAGAGGAACATGAAAAAGTATGTTTTTTGTCACTCTCTTTAAAGCTAAGGCTTGTCTTAAAAAAATGGCACTCAATTTAACTAACATTAATCGTCTAATTTGGAGAGCTCGACATCTTGAGTGGAAGGTCGATAAGCTACGAAGGTGTTATCAGTTGAAAAGGAGCCTGGATTAAAACATGTCGTTCCACCAAATTTGCAAACCTTTTGCTCACTCTTGTCACCTAACACTATCTGTTTCAAAACAACAACAAGAAGAATCCTTGGTTTTAAGACCAAACTAAGGCGAGATTCCAATCTATAAGTAAGGGGTTTAAGAAGATACCGTATGTGGAGTTGGGTATAGTCGAAGACAGTGATCATAGTTCCAAATAATGGGTTGCACCATGAGAGGCAGAGGGCATAGATGGCTCTGATACGTTATTGTGTAGACAAGCTGTACCAAACACATTTCAGGGGTTTAAGATTATCCGTCATTACCCGAAAACAAAACTTATAAATCATATAAACCGGAGAATAAACGGAGACGAGATATGTGTTTTACATGCTGAAAAGGGTCATCAGTTTCTTCTGTGGAAGGGGTTATTAAGCATGAACGACGCATCCGGTACAGAAGATCTTGTCGGAAGAACACAATCTCCTGGTTATAGAACTTTACTCTGCATTTGACAAAGACAAGAAGATTATGCTGCCGCTTTTGTGTTCTATCCATCTCAGTAAATCAAATGTTCCTCATAATTCAGAAGATTAAAACACTAAAGATGAGAAATAGTAGAGATAACTCTCACCTGCAAGGATTGCTTGAGAATATTGCATTGGGAATAACATTTCGTAGCTCTTCGGTTAAATAGTTTGGTAAACCGCATCTTGGCAAGACCGTCGAGGGACCTGTCAGATTTCATGAGTTTTTAGTAAGTCATGCCGACTCATGGACCATGTTAAAGCTTATTTTTAGAGAGTAATGGTGGTGATGGTACCTGCGTCATCAGGACCTGGAATGAATAAAAACCGACTATTTTCTTTTAGCCGTGGATGGTCTCCAATCATTCTCCCAAGTTTCCCAAACTGCTCCCTGTGAATGAAACGGATACATGTCACTACAAGAACAAATTTCCATTAACGATTGAAGAGATTCTAACTTCAACGATCTCTTACCTAAGGCTTGAATAAGAAGCAAAGGATAAGTTGCATGGGCGAGAACAAAAGTTTCCCATGAAAACGAACAAGGAGGGTACTATGTCCACGCTTTCAAAACCATCAAGAACCTTTTCCACCTTCCCGAGAACCTTGTCAACGGACAGCACATTTTGGTTATCAAGCAATGGTCTTAAGTGCTCTCAAATCACAGAAGGAGCATTATCATAAAGATTGATTGATGCCAAAATAGAGTAGTTGGTACTCCAACTAACCTCTTCGTCGTCCAACCATATGTCCGACAATATGACAAATGTGTCATTCACCGCTTGTCTTTCCAAATCTGCAAGTTTAACCTGTTGGTAGCCCCAAAAAATATCATTATCTCTGCTGCTGTGACTTACATACGTAAATTGAAAAGTTTTAAATTTCTCAATCACGGATTACCGTCTCTTCTTTACTTAGCGTGCCGCCTCCAAAGAAGTCGTATCCTGAATGTGTCTTTAGTGTCTTATCTCTGTCTTCTAAAGGAGGAAATCCGCATGTAATCACCTTGACAAAAAAATACTAGAGTAAGAGGACGAAAAATGTATCTTGAAAAACTGAGCTTTGTCATTCTGGTGACGGGGACATACATTTGCATATTCCATTGAATCTATTCTTAATGTTTTTGGTCACAGAGGAGATCCTACTTTACCTGAAAGATGCCATTCTGCATTTCGCCTTCTGCCAAAATTATAGTATTCTCTGTGAAGAATCCTGTTGTTATCTTGTACTGATTGTCAAAGAAAAGTATTCATAGCACAAATATAACTCAGAAATATGCCTCTCTATAAGTATAGTATGAGACTAATTCTGTTGAAATGCATATTACTGATGTAACCAAGTCGGAAAAAAAAGGATATTGCTTTGGACAAATCAATCTCTACAGAAGCTGAAAGGTCTTCCAGGTAGAAATGTCCGTCTTCCAACTGTGATATTACGCCCATCACCCATTTCTTTCCCATTTGAAAAATTAGAGACTGAATCGAAGATATCTACTAGAAAGAAACATTCAACAAACTCTTGTTAGTTTCATCTTTTAACACATGAGAACAAAACAAATTTGACCGACCAACCTCATAGTTCTCAAATTGCGACATCTCAGCATCAAATGCTGGCCGAGAAAAATGCTCTGCACGAGAAACTCTCTGCAACAGCAACAGGAATCTTTCCCTGTATACTGCTGTTTTAGCAGAAGCCTCTCCATGAACAGGTAGGCTACTCGTATGCCTAGAATCAATACAAAAATTTTCATTTTGATCAAAATCCAATTGGTCATGCCATCGACATCAACATCAACATCTACATCTAGCAACGCACCAGAGGATGTTTCATCTAATTCATCAACTCACAGACACAGTAGTCCTAGTAACTAAATTCTTTAAGTGGAAGCCTTACTCGGTGAATTGCTTTTTAACATCATCGTATCGATACTTTGGCATCACAAACGCGTCGATGACCGACAAGGAAGAAGCAGTCGCGGTGGATTCCTCCGGGGCGTCATTAGCTCCCGCCAAGAGATTAATCACTTTTCGAACTGCCTCCGCATCGACGGTGGAAGAATTAACTGCGACATTTTTTTATTTTTAACAAATCCCAAACGATATCAGGGTTTGGTACTAGTCAATTCGCAGCAAATACGACTAAGATAATTGGACATACGCGGTTCCTCCTGGAGGTAATCGAGGAGAAGATCGAGGGAGTCACCGTCGACGTCATCGGGATATTGTTCGGCGTATACGATAATCTCATCTAGGGCGTCTTTTTTGAGGTTGTAGCCTCTGTTTTTGAATTTCTTCTGTATCTTCTTCCTCAGGCTGCTACTCATTTTCGCTCACTCTTTTTTTCTTTTTTTCTGATTTCTCTGCCTTTTTTTTTTCCTTTTCTCTCTCTTTAATTTCTTTTTGGCGGCAAACTCCTGAAAAGCCCTAAATCGGCGGGAAACGAATGTCGGAAAGAGCCCTAAATCGCCGGTGAAATGAATTTAATACGTATTGACATAATTAGCCCTCGACCTATCGCTCTTTCCTACACCAAGGAAAGTAAACCGGATGGGTCTAGCATTTTGGTTCAGATTTTCATTTCTGGTTAACCGTTTCAAGACTTTTCAAACGATTTAATTTTAGTTTTACACACAAAAACCACTACAAAGTACAAACAAACACTAATAATAATGCTTATCATGTAAAAGATCAGGATTAAGGTATATCATACACGGATATACCCAATAAGCAGACACACAAAAAAAATCCGGTAAGCCGGAAAATTTGGGTAAACCAGTTAGCTCAAAGTCATTCGTCTCCCCAAGCATCGTCCCGTTGTTTCTGCCTGGAGACAATCCGGTTTTTGCGGGCAGCTTCTTGGTCTCGTAGCTCTTTAGAACCGAATCCAGAAGCCGGTAGCTTCAACCCCATGCTGTGTGCAATCAACCGTTGAGCTGTTCTCGCTGATGTCTTTGGTCTTTGAGACGGAGGTTCCAAATCTGAAGTTAAATGAACATAACATGGTCACGCATTAGAATCACAAATAACAACATTTGTTCCCGATCTATGTGTTTTGCTGTTTCATTAATAAGTCAGCTTGAGCAAGCGGATTTAGAAAGAAGAATGTTATAAAGCTCTTAATTTGGTGAACAAGTGAGAGATACTAGAATGAGTAGGTTACCTTTTCCAGAAATCGAGCCCAAAAGAGAATCGTGATCATCGAGAACACGTACTGTGAATGAACATTGAACATTTTTGCAACCCTCTAGAGCTGTATCAATTATCAAAACCACAGTATAAGATTAGCTCTAATCTGATTTGTAACCAAGGCAGAACTCACATTTGAGCCTTAGCTGTCAAGATACTAAACATAATGAACTAAGCCATAAAATTAATACGATCAAGGCAACATGAGAACAAGAAGTATTTAAATGCAGCCCCAAACTCTTCCTAGTTACGCATGTATGAAATGAATAGTTACAGCAAATGAATACCAATTGAAGGGGTTTTGAAGACTGCAAGTGCCGTTGTATCATTGACCCAACGAATGACAAATCCACGGTCTTTGTAGTCCTCAAAAAGCTTCTCCAAATCACTAGTCCTCAAACTTGGAGAAAAACCAGCAAGTACGAGGACATGGCGTGTGCCATACTTGGCTGCATTTATAGCAGAAAGAAATTTAGGAGTTGTGCTTAATACAGTTAGCATGGATAACTGACTAATGTAGCTTGCTACAGATACTACAACCCAAGGAGATAAAAGGAAACATTAAGAGCAACTGCTTACATTTCAGTGATTCATCATCAGTCTTCTCTGAACCACGAGACATATCGTCATCTTCTGAATCTTCAAACCTCGACTCACCGAAGTCTCGATCAGTGTACATCGTATCTCTCTTATACGTAAATGTCCCCCTTCCACGCCTCTTAGGTCCTTCAACTTTGGGTTCTTCAACTGAAAGCTTTGATATTTCAGGCAACTCTTCTACAGAGAATAACTCACTCGGTTCACAATCTGCAAGAGCTTCCCAGTCTGCAACAGGATCAAGAGTGAATGTACATAAGGTTGCATGGTAATGAACAATCTGATTCCTTTTTCTCTGGAAACCTACCATCATCTGAAGAATCATGAGCAGCCGAATTATTGCTGGAGGCTTTTGTGGAATTCTCCATTTTCCCTGTACAGATCCATGAAATTCGATCAATAATTTGCCAAAAACTAAATAAAGTGAAATCAGATAGAAAACGAGGGGCACTAGAAGAACAAACCAGGAGGAGAGACATTTGGGTCACTGGAATCAACAATTTGCTGAGCAGCTCGATTCTCTGCATCGCCGGAACTTCTGCAATTACAAGTCGCATATGAGCCCTAAGATCGATGAATCTGTTCGAGACCAATCATAAACTTTCTGGCTTTCAATTTCGGTCTCGCCCTAGTTTTTTCGATCAACAAATTTAGTACCTTGAAGAGGGAACATCACAATCCAGCGCTCGTTGCTTGATGAGGGAAGAACGAGTGCGAAGGTCATCGGATTTGAGAGAGAGTCCCTGAGAAGAGTAGAGATCCGCCAATTGGGTAAGAGCGGCTGCTAAATGAAGCCCAAACTCCGTTCTCTTTCCGCCGGAGGAGGAGGAAGAACCGAACCGCGACTGAAGATTGGTCACCAAAGACTCGAGAAACGAGATCGCCGCCGTGACGTCTCCGGCTGCGACGAGATCCTCCACCCGCTCGCTCCAATTTGGTTCACTTATTATTCCTTGTTCGGCGATTTCATCTTCTTCTCCGTTTGCCCGTTTGTTCTCCATAGTAAAGGTCTCCGCGAGTCTGATGCTTTCAGAGATTTACACACGTATCCACACGCACGAAAAAAAGGCTCTGCTTCTTATTTATATCATCCGAATCAATTTTGAAATTTAAACATGTAAATAAAATTAACATTTCGAAGAATTAAACAAAACCGCATTACTCAACTCAAAATAGTCCGAAATTAGGTATTTTAGGATCATGAAATTATTTCTGCAACATAAATTTATAGAAGAAGTAGTAGTATACTTGTACTTGTATCAAAAGCAAAACATACATTTTCAAAATTTTATTGCCCTTCTTTTGATTTGCAACATAAATTGGGGACAAAACAATATACATTCGACTGTAATGTCTTTTGAGATTAATCCAACCCAAAAGTCGATCTTTGTCCTAACAATGTATGTACGTTTTATTTGTATGAATCAGTTGAAAGACTTTACCCTAGTTGATTATTGCAGGCAACAAGACAAACATGATTTGTATAGACGACATCAAGTACATGGATTTTGTTGGAAGAGGAAACAGAGATAGATAGGTAATTTAAGCATTGCCAACACAATATGAAAAGTCTTAATTAACTTGAAAACATCTCTCACAAACCAAATCCTAGCTAAGATAGATATGTTTAGCACATGCTAACACAGTAAACACACTCACATCTACGACTTGCATGAGACACAAAAGACTCACAAAAGCTCAAAGAAGAGATCACCCACGGATAATGTGTATCTTGATTGTGTGAACCAGATTATTATTACCGGTCTTCATCACCTCGCATACCATTTTATCACTTGTCCTTCTGATTATACTCCCAAAGCCCATGACAAACACGCTGCCATTCACCTGAATCTTGATAATCTTCTCCAATGTCCCGAAATTGATCGAGACCGGGTCAGCGATAGTTATAAGCTCAGCGAAGTTTAATCCATAGTCCCTTATCACCGTAGCCAGGATGTGCTGCATTGTAAAACATACATCATTAAACAGAACCTGAAAAAACTGGTTTTGATTGATGCATTCACATTTTCAACAATGCAAACTTTTGTTCTCACCAATTGGCTTTTCTTCATCGGATTTAGGAACACAGTAAAGTACGGGTTTTCTTGATCATCCAGATACTGTCTGTCATCATCATCATCATCATCAAACCTCAACATCATTATCGTCAGAATTGTCATCACCAGAATCATCATCATCATCACTATCAAGATCTGGAACGTTGTCACTAGCTCTAGCTTCCTCCTTTACCTCGCTCTGAGCCTTTTTCACATGGTTCGACCCTCGTAGATGCAGAAGTTGAAAGAGCCAGAGCCGTCGAACTCAAACGCCAAGAAATCTCCACCGTTGAGAGCTTCATCCTTTGCGAGCCTCTTCCAACCGTTAACGAGAGCGTATCTCTCAAGATCATCGCCACCGCATTTCCTCAACGCCAATTTCCATGTCTTCCCGTAAATACTCCTAACCGTAACATTTCTTGGCAGAGGTTTTGGTAACGAGCTGTTGAAAGAGACGGGAAATTCCTGAAAGTAACCCTAAAAGTCTCAACAAACTAGAAATCTTACACAAGAACATGTAGAGAAAAAACCCAGAAACTAAAAGCAAGAAACAGAGTGAAGAGTAAAGTGTGTTTTACCAGATCATCTCCGGATTCATCAGGTAAGTAAACTTTGAAGAATTTCCTGTTTCCAAATAAGAAAAAAGAAAGTCAGAAAACTAAAGTACATTGCAATTGAAGAATCAACAACAAAGGAAGAGACTAAAGAACAAAACCTTTGTCCATTGTCATCTATTTCTCCGGCTCTCAGAAACCTTAATTTCTTTCTGGAAGTGAAGGCGGAGTTTTTTTTTTCATTTCAAAACACAGAATTTCGCAGATCTCAAAGCTTCATCGCATGATTTTTAGTCTTTTGTACAAAACTTGCAAAAAACACAGAGAAACCTCTGTTTATACGCCTGAAGCTTCAAATGGAAAACAGACCCACTACTAATAGTATATTTATCTTCTTTTTTGCTTTTTTCTCTGAGAGGTTCCAAAACCCAAGCCAATAAAATAAGAGTCTGTTCCTGCTGAGTTCATATAAATAAAAATGTAGATGTGGGTGAAATAAATCGCCAATAAACTAAAATCCTTGAAAAAAAACCTTAGAAGACATATCAAACAATTAAAATTCAACAAAAAATTTGCAGATCATGAATCATATACAAAAAAACACATAGCTAGAAAGCAAACAACTTTTGGATTAGTACATCAGTCAAGTTTGGTAACATTCTTTGTATCAGAGGATTCATTATATCTGAAGAGAGGAGAGAATCGATGGCGCTGTATGATTTTGACGAGGACAAACGTGTTTGCAGCAAGAAACACCAAACTCGCCATCCATAGCTGTAGAAAGACGTTAATCCCCTTGAACTCGAGCATGTACCCCCATAAGAGCCAATGGGTCTGAGCTCCGATCCACAGGATGATGCATAACAAGCCTTCCCACTTGAGCTTCATACGGCTCCACGGTAGAATCAGTGGTAGCAGGCAATAGAACCACACAAAGTACTGAGCGGTTATCACCTAGACACAAATGGAGCGATCAAAACCAGAGCTCACTGAGGAAAATCCATAAGACAATGAACAGTTGAAGTAGAGTGATGCATCATCATATACCTTATTGAAAGCCACGAAGGCAACGGTTTGGAGAAAGATGCAGAAGACTAGGTCCCGCGAGAAGCACAAGACTAGTGCAAACTGTACTGTGAACTGAGGTAAGAAAGAGATAAGCTTCTCCACAGCTGAAAACTGGCGCTCATAGTGAAGATAAATGTGATAGAAGTAGATGGAGAAGTTGTGCCTTGGATCCGTACGAGTGAGGTGATACAAGAGAGCCTCGTGCAAGAACTCGTGTCCATAAAAATAGTAGGAAACAGCATTGCAAGCTAGAAACACACCCCCTGATATCAAAGCAAACACGATTCTTTCCCTAGAAAACAAAGACACGAGACTGAAGAGAAATGTTTTCTTCTCCGTGTTGCTGCTAGTACGTGTCTTACTCCAGTCCTCAAGAAGCGGTTTTTGACCAGATCTAAAGATCTGGGAATCGAGAACCAGGATGATTGGTAACGCGTAGATAATTGGATACACCCTGAAATGCACAACAAGCCCGTACCAAAATGCAGCTTGTGACAAATTACCTAGACAGCAAAACGATTTTGTTCTGAATCCACATAATAGTTTCTTTCTTTTTGATGTCTTGCTCTAATCAAAAGCTGCAAACTTTGATATGTGTGTGTGTACCTTTCGTTAGGGAGATAATGATCCACAAGATCATGGCACAGACGATGGGTTCACAGTTGCCTCTGGTTCCGATGGTGAATGTAAACGGATTGAGAAGCCATACCATTACAGAATACGTACATATCTTCTCAGGCACCTTACGTTGTTTCAAAATCATACGGATAAACAAGCCCACCAGCAAATCTGAGACATATAAGTTGTAGATTCAGAGCGACCCGAGGAACAAAATCATCAAAAGAAAGCTGAGATAAAGAGTATCATACCAGAAGCAGAGAAAAGGAACTTTCCCCATGACCGATGAAATATTGAATTGGGGATGAGAAGAAGCGCGAGCAAAGGTGAATAGCGGTATGTGGTTCTCTTGTAAGGAGATTCGCCGGATGCCATCAACGACGCAGCATCGGAGAAGACTATGTAATCGACGTCAGTGTACCGGACCTCCATGTGAGCATCTTGCCATTCTCCGTATACAATCAGAAACACACGCAGAAGCATCGAGAATACGAGCAGAGAACGGAAATCCATCAGCTTCGTCCCTAGAAAAAAAATAATATGAATTTTGAGTCCTCCCAGATGTATCAATTGGTGAAATTCCTCAGCTCCAAGATCTTATTATGCAATTACAAAATCCTAATCAAGACTAGAGACTTACATTTCTGTGATTCATCAGTCTTCTCTGAACCACGAGACATATCGTTATTTTCTGAAATCTTCAAACCTTGACTCATAAAAAGTCTCTTAGAAGTAAACGTTCCTCTTTCACGCCTCTTAGTTCCTTCAAATTCGGGTTCTTCAACGGAAATCTGTACGGATTTACAGGGATAAGTGAAGTCGCCGGTGTATATGCCTCCGTCGGGAGATCGCCGGACGCCGATCCAACCTATAACAGTCACTGTGTGCTACAAGACATTTTATGGTTTTTCATTTGATTTTTCGGTTCGTTTTGGTTTAGCAAGATTCTGACTAGTTTTTTTTTTTTTTTTTTTTTGGCTCGCAAGATTCTGACTAGTTAAATCCAGGTTTTGGCTCGACATTTTTAAGATTTTTAGTTATTAATGCCAAATCAAGTATACTAGACATCGGTTTGACTTGGTTATTTTTTCCGGTTTAGAAGTGAAAACTGGAACTCCAATACCACACTATATTATACACATCAGATACGCATTATACAACACAAGCAAACCAAGACACACTCCACACTGAAACAGTAAGATCAACACAGAAACAAACACAACACAAACATGATTAACATATGTGCACAAAAGCATCTCTCTCTCAAGATGAAATCTGAAAACACACTAAAGGACTCAACCTTGTACAAGTTTAGGATTTAGCCCTCTTGCCTTCCTCGTCTTCCCCACAAACAGATCCTTGGACTTGATCAAACCAGGGAGGCAACCAACGACCGTCACAAACGGAAACTGAGCCACCGAGTCCTTTCTTCCCAAAGACACGATAGCAATCTCCGGTCCTGGCTTGTAACTCGACATCTTCTTCTTTTTCCCGCTCGACGACATCATTGCCTTTATGTTCTTCACAACCACATTAGCATGATTCTCCGCTATATACCCTTGCTTCATCTCCTGTCATTACAAAAATCATATAATCAAAACAAGACACTAATAACCAAGAAACCTACACTTGTAAAATCACGCACTTACCGGGATGTTAGTGATATCTCCAATAGCGAAAACATTCTTTCGATCTTTAATCCGCAACCGTATGTGTGGCTCCTTGAGGTTGAACGATTCTTTCAAATTGGCCGTTATTCTGATGCTGAGAAACTGGAAGTAGTTGCTTTGAGTTTGGAAGGCAACGTTCGGAAATGGTTCTATTGGGAATTGAGACGCAAAGGTTTCAGTGGTTGGGCAGAGTTCAAGCAGAAGCTAGTGGTACGATTTTCTGAAGCGATTGAGGAATCACCGGGAAAGAGATTGTTTAAGCTCAAACAACGAGGGTCAGTCAATGACTACATTGCCGAGTTTGAAGAGTTATCTTCTCTGGTCCCACATGTCGACGACGAGAGCCTCATCGATATCTTCTATAACGGTTTGAGCACGGAAATGCAGGAGGTGATAAGGATGAAAGAGCCTCAGAGTTTGGAGCAACATATTTCGGCAGTTCTTCGTATGGAATCCAGTACTTTTTGTAAAGTGGTGAGTGAGGGTAAAGCGTCTGGCGGCCAGTCGAAACAACTCAAAACCGTGTCTTCTTATAACAACCAGCGCAACAATACCAACCGGGAACAACGCACCGCTATTACACCGTGGGGAACTCAAGGAGCAGTCCAGAACAATGGGAAGGTCACTGCAACTACACCTCCACTTCGTCCACGACAGAAGTTTACAGATGAGGAGCTCAATAATATGCGTCGAGACGGCATTTGTTTTCAGTGTGGCGATAAATGGGTACCAGGACATCGTAAAATCTGTTCCCAGAAGGAAATGCGAGTGTTGACAGTAGTGAACGGCTTTGAGATGGAAGTTTTGGGATTTGAAGGATCTGAGACTCAAGAGGATACTCAGGAAGAATTACAGGAGCTGATGGTGTTGTCCCTCAATTCTTTTCTGGGACTCCATTCACCAAAAACCACAAAACTGTATGGTAACATTGGTAAGCACAAGATTCTCGTGATGCTTGATAGTGGAGCATCGCACAACTTCATATCTTCTGAAGCTGTGCACAAGCTGCGGTTGAAATTGTCTGAAGAAAGCAGCTTGGGTGTGTTGCTAGGCAATGGAGCTACTGTTCAAGGCACCGGGGTGTGCCGAGCAGTAACCTTTTCATTGGCAGATGTTAGCTTCACATCCGATTTTATCTCTCTGGAACTGGGAAGTGTGGATGTTATATTAGGGGTGCAGTGGCTTGAAACCTTGGGAAGATGTGTATGCGATTGGAAGAAGCAGGAGTTATCGTTCATGTATAATGACAAATTGGTCACATTATATGGCGATCCTTCGATACAATCTTCCAAGCTTTCTTTAAGGTCATTTGCTACTTCCTTACCTGTTGAGGTTAAGAGCAGAGAAGTGTCTTCAACACTTAACAGGCAAACATCAGATACCTTCCGAGCAGTTCCGATACCCGTGGCTCAACTGTTGGAGAATTGCAATGCAGTTTTTGCCAAGCCAACACAACTTCCTCCCTTTCGAGGCCAAGAACATGCCATCAACTTGACAGCTGGTGTGACAGCGATCTCAGTGAGGCCTTACCGCTATCCCCATGCGCGTAAGGTTATCATTGAAACAATGGTAAATGAGATGTTGGCAGCGGGTATCATCAGACCAAGCACGAGCCCGTTTTCGAGTCCTGTGCTTTTGGTTCCAAAAAAGGATGAATCCTGGCGGTTTTGCGTTGATTACCGAGCTCTGAATCGTGTGACGGTTCCGGATAAGTTTCCGATTCCAGTTATTGATCAACTTTTGGATGAGTTACATGGAGCTACTATCTTTTCCAAACTCGACCTCCGCTCAGGGTATCATCAAATTCGTATGGTGGAGAGTGATATACACAAGACGGCTTTTCGCACTGTGGAAGGCCACTATGAGTTTTTAGTAATGCCTTTTGGCCTAACTAATGCTCCCGCTACTTTCCAAGCATTAATGAATAAGATCTTCAAGCCGTTTTTGCGAGAATTCGTGTTGGTGTTCTTTGATGATGTGTTGGTCTATAGTAAAAGCGTCGAAGCTCATGTGGAACACTTGTCAGCTGTTTTGAAAGTTTTTGCGGATCAACAATTACTGGCCAATAAGAAGAAGTGTGTTTTTGGTTTACCACAGGTGGAGTATTTGGGACATATCATCTCTCGTGAAGGAGTGGCCACTGATTCAACCAAGACAGAGGCTATGAAAGAATGGCCTACTCCTAAGACGGTGAAGGACTTACGAGGCTTTCTAGGACTGACGGGTTATTATCGAAAATTTGTTCGGGGTTACGGTTCCATTGCTAAACCACTTACGGAGTTATTGAAGAAGGACAAGTTCACCTGGTCAGCTGAGGCACAACAGGCGTTTGATCAGTTGAAAACAGCAATGGCTACGGCACCGGTGTTAGCTCTTCCTGATTTCACAAAGACGTTTGTATTGGAGAGTGACGCTTCTGGATTTGGGGTAGGTGCAGTGTTAATGCAAGATCAACGGCCTATTGCCTTCTTTAGTCATGGGTTAACACCGAGGGAACAGTTGAAAGGAGCTTATGAACGAGAATTGATGGCAGTGGTGATGGCTGTCCAGAAATGGAAACATTATTTGGTGGGTAACAAGTTCGTCGTACAAACAGATCAGCGGAGTTTGAAATACTTGCTTGAGCAGAAAGAGGTAAACTTAGAGTATCAGCGATGGCTTACTAAACTATTGGGATTTGACTTTGAGATTTTCTACAAGCCTGGTTGTGAGAATAAAGCAGCGGATGGGTTATCACGTATTCAGTCTGCACCTCGAGAATCTCTGAAGTCAACACTTTTGGCCATCTCTATTCCTTCTGTGTTGGAGCTACATGATATTTACAAAGAGATTGACAAGAACACAACTATTCAGTCTATTATCCAGCAAATTCAACAAGGTTCTTCTCCAAAAAAAGGTTATGAGATCATTGAAGGTCGTTTATGGTTCAAACGTCGCCTGGTCATTCCTTCGGACTCTGTTTTTATTCCTCTGATTCTTCAAGAATATCATGACAGTCGGTTAGGTGGCCATTCCGGTGTGTTGAAGACAGTAAAGCGGATTCAGTCGGTTTTCTATTGGGCGGGAATGTTCAAGGTGATACAACAATATGTGGCTAATTGTTCGGTGTGCCAACAACAGAAATATTCTACCCTATGTCCAGCAGGTCTACTTCAACCATTACCAATACCAAATCAGGTGTGGGAAGATATCTCGATGGATTTCATTGAAGGTCTGCCTGTCTCTCGAGGGTTTAATGTGATTTTTGTGGTGGTGGATAGGCTCAGTAAGTACGCTCACTTCATCGGCCTCCGTCACCCGTTCAATGCTTCTGATGTGGCAAATAAGTTTCTGTCTGAGGTGGTAAAGTTGCATGGATTTCCGAAGTCTATAGTTTCAGATAGAGATAAGATCTTCTTAAGCTCTTTTTGGAAGGATCTTTTTCGTCTCGAGGGCACGAAGCTGCACTACAGTACCGCTTTTCACCCTCAAACCGATGGGCAAACAGAAGTTCTCAACCGGTGTTTAGAGACGTACTTGCGATGTTTTGCTTCTGCACAACCGAAAACTTGGCACAAATTCTTGGCGTGGGCTGAACTGTGGTATAATTCCTCTTATCACACTTCATTACTCGCAACTCCTTTCAAGATTGTCTACGGCAGAGACCCGCCGGCTATTCTTCGTTATGAGCCGGGCTCTACAAATAATTTTGAATTGGAAAGTCTGCTTAAGGAGCGCGATTTGATGTTGATTCAGATTAAAGAAAGGTTGCTCCATGCACAACAGTTAATGAAATCTTCGGCTGACAAGCATCGCCGTGATGTTCATTTTATCGTTGGCGATCGGGTCTATCTTAAACTCAAACCATATAGACAGCAGACAGTGGTGAGGCGTTTCTGTCAGAAGTTGGCTGCTCGCTATTTTGGACCCTATGAAGTGTTGGAGGTGATTGGGAAGGCCGCTTATCGCATTGACTTACCGGCTGATTCACGGATTCACCCTGTTTTTCATGTTTCTCAGTTGAAGAAAGCTGTGGGATCGGATCATCTTGTTCAGCCTTTACCTCCAACACTGGCGGATGTCACAGGCGAAGTCGTGGAACCTGTGGCTATTTTGAACAAGCGCTATACAGCTACTGGGGATGTCGAGCTGCTGGTTCAATGGTCGGGCAAAGCAGAACATGAGAATACTTGGGAACTTGCTGCTGATTTGTTTTCGCAGTTTCCGGATCATAAGCTTGAGGACAAGCTCATTTTAAACGGAGGGAGTATTGATAAGATATATCACACATATTACAGAAAGAAGAAGCACGTAAAAGGTGATTTGGGAGAATGACGTGGAGGGAAGCAAAGACTCTAGATAGTTTAGAGGGTTTGCTGTTAGATCTATCTTTGATTTCGCTAAATAGCTCGTCTTCTTCCTTTAGTTGGATTAGGCATTTTGTTGATTGTGAATCTGAGCGCTATGAGCTTAGAGAGGCGAACGCTATGAGCTCGCCGTCATTGATCGTCATGAGATCGTGACTTTGTAATCGACAATTGCTTTATTCAATTGAATCATTCAGTTCTTCTCTTTCTCTCTCTCCCTCTTTACATTCCTCTCTCACAGATATCTTAAATCTATCATTAAAAATCATATAATCAAAACAAGACACTAATAACCAAGAAACCTACACTTGTAAAATCACGCACTTACCGGGATGTTAGTGATATCTCCAATAGCGAAAACATTCTTTCGATCTTTAATCCGCAAGTACTCATCGACCATGACCCTTCCTTTACCATCCAAGCTATCTCTCAGAACAGTTCCACTGAGCCACTGAGAAGACAGAGGCTTCCCGACGCAGAGGAAATGACAATCCGCGTGTACAGTTTCTCCTCCTGAAGTCCGGTACGTTTTGTTCCCGTCTGAAGCCGCATTCAAATCCACGGATTGGTTCAATATCACTTCCACCTTCTTCGATTCTAACCAGTCAAATGCTTTGTCAGCAGCTTTCTCTCCAACAAACTCAAGCAATCTTGGTCCTTTGTGCACCATTGTGACTTTCTTCTCCGGAAAATCAACTGCGATTTCTGCAGCAAGCTCCACACCAGACGGTCCTCCACCAACAATCAGAACTGATCCTGAAGATTTGATCTTCTCATATTCTGCTACCAAATCGATCATATCATTTTGCCAAATGTGTTAAGATTTGATCTTAAGTTTCTTGCAAGCATTGATTCACCAAGTTTCTTTAGATCGTACCTGCTTGGTATTGTGAGAGCTTCTCTTGCCTGGTTTTGGGGAACAAGTCGTTGTGACCTGTAGCAATCACTAGATAATCATATCCAATCACAGATCCATCTGCAGTAGTTACATCAGTCTCTGTGATATTGATCGCCGGAGAAGTAACAACACGGCCGTTTTTCAAGTAACTCTTGTGGTTGATAAGTGTTCTTTCTGCAAACGAAGGCTCCACCATGGATCTCAAGCTTGCCCATGTAATCTCAAAGTACTCCTTCCTGATTTGGATGATGTCAACACATTTTTTTTGAGCTGAGATTAAAACAAAATGTCGTTTCGAGAATCTGAAGAAGAAATAAAAAAACTTACGGATCGATGAGAGTGACGTCAGCATCGAACTGAAGCGATTTCGCGGCGAGGGAGCCGGCGATTCCGCCGCCGATCACCACCACCCTCCTTCCTTGTCTAGATGAAGATCCGATACCTTCCATTTCGGCGATTCAGGATCCAAATAAATTGAAATAGTTAATGTTTTTGGACGAACGTTCTTCTTCTTCTTCGTCTTCTATTTATTCATTCAAATCGATTTCAGGAGTCAATATATATAGACAGAAAGTGTAGAAAGACTGTGAGAGAGGAAAAGGAATTTGTGATTGACGTGTGTAGTGACTTGAGATACATGAAGAATCTCCTGTGGAGCTTCCCTTGCCCTTACATCATCGAATACGTCAATGGCGGAAGAACGCCATTTTCAATTTCTTTTGTGAACGGAGCTTTGGGCCTTTCGTTGTACAATAATGGGCCGAGTCCAAGGTATTTTAAGTATGAGACTGAACGTCTGAAACTACTGTATACTATTTATGTATCAAAAGGATATCGTTTTTTTTTTTTTTTTTTTTTTTTTTTTAATTCTGATTACTATATGTTTTTGATAATCCTTGAAAATAATGATCCTAATCGTAAAGCCACATTCATGGAATTTGCAGCTTTCTTTTTTCACCCTTTCTCGGCGGCCTGTTCACCGTCGTCGCCATGTATTTAATCTTGTCTCTAATCATCGACAAAGCTCACACCCACGCCAAAATCTCCATCCAACACATCGACGTCTCCTCCGCCACGTGGCAACTCGATTTCCTCGTGAAAGACCCGAGTTCGAGGTATTCTATCTACTTCCACGACAGTGACGCTGCCGTGAGGCTCGGTCATCTAGACGCCGCCGTTTTAAACATCACTCGTAAACGTGATCACTCTAGAGGTCACGCGTTGTTCTCGTTGGCTTTTGTTGCTGAGCAGCAGGGAAACAGAAGCGACGTCGTGTCTGGAGAACTTGACATCAAACTCAACCATCGCTTCCGAAGACGACGGAGCCACCGCAATTACTCCAGCTTGTTGCTGTGGTTGGTACTCTTGTTGGACTATATTCTTCATCCTTGTCCCTCTCTTCTATGGATTTCTTCACAACCTGCAGAGAAGAGATTGTTACGTGGAGCTCTTTGCTCACTCCGTCTCTGTCTCAAACTCAAGCACAAACGCAAACGTTTCAACCGCTGATTGGGGAATCGTTTTGGTTGCCAAGAGTCCAGTCACCTGGTTGTAACATCTCTCTCCATACAATCCAATCGCGTCTCCTTCGTGGCGGCCAAGTTATCTCCGAGCTATCTCCGCCGTTGTATGGTTTCGAGCCACTTGTTACGTAGGAAAAATCGGACGAGTCGTCTACGACTCTCGATTTCAAAACGGTGGTGACGCCGGGAGTTATCGGCAGCATGGCATGGGATTATCGGGTGGAGATTGTCGCCGGATTGAAGCTACACACTGGACATGGTTTCTTGACGGTGTTTTGCGGGGATATGCCGGTGAAATTCACGGCGGATTCGGCAGGAAATATGATTGGATCATTGCTCGGAAGTAGGCGACGATGTGACTATTTAATCCGGGATAATTTGAATCGTCATTGTACGATCTAATGCTAAGATCGACACTCACAAACAGCTCACTTTCTCTCTCTAATCAAGATATCAAAAACACACGCAGAGAAGAGAAGAAGAACAAGAAAGAAGAACACACACAATTGATCACCCAGGAGTTCGTTTCCTACTCTCCTGGGGCACGGCAGTCGCCGGCAACTTCACTAGATCAGCTCAGAAACTTGAGCCGTCTCCGATCTCCGATTACAACGTTTCTCGTCTCTCTCTCTCTCTACACCTTGTTTTTTTTGTTACCAAGAGAATGAGTTATCCACAGAGAGAATAAGATCTAAACTTATCTCAAACAACCCATCTAACGGCCCACTTAAACTAGCACGTGCATAAAAGCACTTGGCCTATCAGAGAGAGACACCTGTAACCATCTTAGTGAAGTTTCTCATACTTAGAGCTCAATGCGAGACTAAGTATACTTGAGCTGCAACCTTAGCTGATGGGATCCGACCCAGAAACCGGCACATAGAAGCAAGTAAAACGGTGGAATGATCGGTGTAATACGGTTTGCGGAAGATGGAGGTTGGGGAATGTTTTTGCGGTTGAGGATCGGTAGGGGAAGATGAACGGATTGCTTCAGCAGACGGTGGAAGGTCTGAGAAACTCCGGATTCCAATCTCAAAGAGAAAGGAATGATGAAACTCCAAGTGATGAACAAGGAGACTCACGATCGGATGGGAGCAGCCCAAACGAATGATCTAAGAACAAATAGAGGTTTTGATTAAAAGACTTAGATACCTTATTCAGGTTTCAGTTTCGAAATATAAAGAGAGAATGAGAGAGAGATAAGTCAAGGAACATAACTCCAAGACCAATCTCGAAAATTACACAAAATAAATGACAAAGACCAAGTTTGAAAAATTTAAAAGAAAACATGACTTCTTCAAGTGATGTTGGCGTGAAGGATAAAGCATGGGCTGGGCCGAATGGAGTTGATAAAGGGATGGTTTGAAAGTGAACTCAAGGCCTCATTAAAAACCTTCTAAGGAAAACCCAATGGGACAAAACCTTAGAAGGGAAAAAGAGCTCCTTGAGAACACTTGTCCCTTTACCAATTTACTTGGGCGGCCAAACAAACCAAAGTGATTTGATTAACTTCTTCATTGTACTGGCCCAAGTGACTAAGTATCAAACCAACGGTCTGGTTGAGTAACTTAGTTTGTGATCGAGTCATCGGGCCGGTTGGAACGGTTAATGCTTCCTCGGCTACAAGCTGGTCCGCAGCTACAAGCTGTCCTTCCTGCTCCTTGATGCTAAGCTCGTCCATAGTCACATCATCCCCTCCCTCTTGAAAAGGATTTGTCCTCAAATCTGTTTCATCTGCAAGAAAAGGAGAAAGATCAGCAATATTAAAACTCGGACTTATGTTATACTTCCCTTGGAGGTCGATTTGATAAGAGTTGTTGTTGATCCGCTTTGTGACTTCAAATGGTCCATCCACCCGAGGCATCAACTTGGATTTTCTTTCTGCTGGAAACCGCTCCTTCCTCAAGTGTATCCACACTTTGTCTCCAACCTCAAAAACTATCTCGCGCCGGCCTTTGTTTGCATACTCCTCATACTGTTTGGTTTTCTTTTCAATATTTTGCTTTGCTTGCTCATGGATTTTCTGTATCACTTCTGCCTTATGCTTTCCATCTGTACTAACTCTGTCACTCAAAGGTAAAGGCATCAAATCCAAAGGAGAGATGGGATTGAACCCATAAACAATTTGAAAAGGCAAGAACTTAGAAGCTGAATGCAAAGCACGATTATATGCAAATTCAATATGAGGCAAACATTCTTCCCAACTTCTAAGGTTCTTTTTAACAAAGGTGCGCAAGAGGGTTCCTAGAGTTCTATTAACCACTTCAGTTTGTCCATCAGTTTGCGGGTGACAGGTGGTGGAAAATAGCAACTTAGTCCCTAATTTAGACCATACGGTCTTCCAGAAATAACTAAGGAACTTAGTATCCCTATCAAAAACAATGGTGCGCGGTATGCCATGTAAACGCACAACCTCTTTAAAGAACAAATTGGCAATATGAGATGCATCATCGGTTTTATGGCAAGCAATGAAATGAGACATCTTAGAAAATCTATCAACAACCACAAAGATTGAATCCTTTCCAGTTTTAATCCTAGGTAAACCAAGCACAAAGTCCATTGAAATGTCGGTCCATGGTTGAGAAGGAATGGGCAAAGGAAGATACAAACCGTGCGGCTGAGCTTTAGACTTAGCCTGTTTACAAGTGGGGCACCGGGCACAGATTCTTTCCACATCTCTGACCATGTGCGGCCAATGGAAATGTGATCGCATCACTTCAAGAGTTTTGGCCACGCCAAAGTGTCCCATGAGACCTCCTCCATGTGCTTCCCTGACAAAAAGATCTCGAAGAGAACAATTAGGCACACAAAGATGGTTCTCATAGAAGAGGAACCCGTCATGCTTATGATATCGGCCTGAGGAAAATTTAGCACAATCTTTAGAAATATCAGAGAAATCCGAATCATGATCATACAACTCTTTAATTTGTTCAAAACCCAAAAGTTTAGCATCAAGAGTTGAAAGAAGAGTGTACCTCCGGGACAATGCGTCGGCTACAACATTGTCCTTACCTTTTTTATACCTGATCACGTAGGGAAAGGTCTCAATGAATTCAACCCACCTGGCATGCCTTTTGTTAAGTTTCTGCTGGCCCTTAAGATGCTTAAGTGATTCATGATCTGTGTGAATGACAAACTCCTTCGGCCAGAGGTAATGCTGCCAAGTTTGTAATGCGCGGACCAAGGCATAGAGTTCCTTGTCATACGTCGGATAGTTTAGAGTTGCACCACCGAGTTTCTCACTAAAGAAAGCAATGGGTTTCTTGTCCTGCATGAGAACAGCTCCGACTCCTATACCTGAAGCATCACACTCAATTTCAAAAGTTTTAGCAAAGTCAGGTAAGGTCAAAACAGGGGCATTAGTAAGTCGATCCTTAAGAACTTGAAATGCATCCTCCTGAGCCTTATCCCATTTAAATCCGACTTCCTTTTTGATGACTTCGGTTAAAGGTGCGGCCAAGGTACTAAAATCCTTAACGAACCGCCGATAGAACCCGGCGAGGCCATGGAAACTCCGAACTTCCCCAACGGTCTTAGGACTCGGCCATTAGCGGATTGCCTTATCCTTTTCTTCGTCAACCTTAACGCCGTCTGCACTTACAACAAAACCTAAAAAGACAAGGTTATCCGTGCAAAAAGTGCATTTCTTTAAGTTAGCATAAAGCTGCTCTTTCCTAAGAACATTCAAAACAGATTCAAGATGCTCAAGATGCTCAGTCAAATTCTTGTTGTAAACTAAGATATCATCGAAGTAAACAACAACGAAATGACCAATGAATGCTCTAAGGACATGATTCATTAAGCGCATGAAGGTGCTAGGTGCATTAGTAAGACCAAATGGCATAACAAGCCATTCATATAAACCATGCTTAGTTTTAAATGCGGTTTTCCATTCATCACCTTCTTTCATCCTAATTTGATGACATCCACTTTTAAGATCTATCTTAGAAAATATGCAAGAACCATGCAATTCATCAAGCATATCATCAAGACGAGGTATGGGATGGCGATACTTTACAGTGATACTATTGATAGCACGACAGTCTACGCACATACGCCACGTTCCATCCTTCTTAGGAACAAGGAGAACGGGTACAGCACAAGGACTCATACTCTCGCGAATATGTCCCTTAGCCATAAGTTCTTCAACTTGTCGCTGTAGCTCCTTGGTTTCAACCGGGTTGGTGCGGTAGGCTGGCCTATTCGGCAGAGTGGACCCTGGAACAAAATCAATTTGATGTTCAATACCACGGACAGGGGGTAAACCTTGTGGATTGTCCTCTGGAAACACATCCTTAAACTCCTGCAAAAGGTTAGTCATCTCGCTCGGGGTAACCGGCTCAAGGTTAGAGAAGCTCATTAGTGATTCTTTAAAAACAAGTAAAATCATGGGTTGTTTAGAGAGCATAGCTTGTTTAACCTGATTTGCCTTGATAAAGAAGTTTGGTTGTTTATCTAACCTGGTTTCCTTGCTGGAGATTTGTTTTTGATCATCATAGACCTCTCGAGGGGACAATGGAATGAGTATGGTTTTACGCCCCTTGTGTGTGAAAGAATACTTGTTGGTGAACCCGTCATGTATCACACGGCGATCGGATTGCCAAGGTCTTCCCAACAGTATGTGTCCAGCGTCCATGGGCAATACGTCGCATAGAACTTCATCCTCGTAGCTTCCAATGGACAAAGGTACGACCACTTGAGTCTTGACACTCATTTCTCCATCGTTGTTCAACCATTGTAGCTTGTAGGGTCTTGGATGTTTCTGCGGTTGAAGCCCAAGTTTTTGTACCATAGTTTCACTCGCCACATTGGTACAACTACCTCCGTCTATGATAAGACTACACACTTTTTCCTTTACCAAACACCTTGAGTGGAACAAGTTTTCTCTCTGCTCTGCCTCATCAGTTCGGACCTGAGCACTTAGAACTCGTCTTGCCACAAGAAGCTGACCACTGACCGGTATCGCTTCATAAGCTTCGGTATCCCGAACGGTTTCCGTTACCGGCTCTTCTTCGGACTCCACTTCTCCATCATCTTTGATGATCATAACCCTCCGGTTGACACACTCACTGGCATAGTGTCCTAAGCCATGACACTTGTAACATTTAAGATCACGAGTTCTCGCAGTCGAAACTCCATCAGTTCGGACTCTACCCTTTTCTGGAACAAAGCCGGGTGACTTAGCTTCGGTCTTAGGCGTGAAAACTGATTTGACCTCCCTTTGGAAGCTGGGTTTCCGGAAATATGAACCTGAACGTGAAGAACCCTTCCTCTTAATTTGTTGCTCAACCAAAACTGCCTTGTGTAGAATCTCTTCCAACTCGTTATAGTGTTGCATTTCAACCACGTCTTGTATCTCTCGGTTTAAGCCCCCTAGAAACCGAGATATAGTGGCTTATTTTTCCTCATTAACGTTAGCTCGTATCAACAAAACCTCAAGCTCCTGATAATAGTCCTCAACAGAACGAGCGCCTTGTGTGAGCTTCCTCAACTTGGAATACAGCTCCCGGTGATAGTGACTAGGAACAAATCGAAGCCTCATCACACGTTTCATTTCCTCCCAAGTCTCAATCGGATATGCTCCACTACGAACTCTAGCCGTAACGGTCTGATCCCACCAGCTAAGAGCGTAGTCATAGAACTCGGCTGCGGCTATCTTGACACAGTTGACACCAACATACTTCTGGTATGTGAATACTAACTCCGCCTTCTTTTCCCAATCCAAATAAGCATCGGGGTCATTCTTGCCGAAGAATTGCGGGACTCTCATCTTGTAGTTACCAAGATTAGCGGCCATAGCATCCGGTTCTTCCCTCAGAGGTCTTGATCTTCGGCGACTCCCACGAGAAGAGTAACCGTGGCTGTTGTAATAAGTCTCGGCATGTTCATCCGCTGGCTTCCTCCGGGGATCCTGAACCTTGTGAGAATGTTCTGGTTCAAGATCATGGACCTCTTCTGCCTCGGTCGGACATAGTTTCTTTTTGCCCTTGAGCTCTTCTTTAAAAGCGGTAAGCTTTTCATCCATCAGCTTGGTAAGAGCGGCGATCATAGCCTCTTGGTCAAAGGCGTTGCTACTTGACTCGGTCTCCTCATCCTCTGGTTTGTTTTTGCCCGCCATGGTACCTAAGACAAAAGAAATCTCTCGGCAGTTACTTGTTCAATATAAATATGCAAACAACCCGAAAATAATTATGCAATTAATTAAAAATTATGCAAACAATTCTAGATGATATATATGAATGAAAATGATCAAAAGAACTCGAAATAAAATTATTAAAATTATGCAATAAATTCAGATGATGGATATGATGAACAAGGATCGAGGAAATGATGCTAAGATGACTAGAAATAATTATGTAAATATTTCTAGCAAAATGATCAACGACAGAAGATGGACAGCCACGTCTAGGATGCTTAGAGTGATGATTCAATGGTTGGAAAGGCAACAGGGTGAACGAAATGATGATAGCAATAAACGGAATGATCAAGTGAACAATGATATTGCAAGGATCTATGATTCTCGAAACGAGAAGATGAACAGTCAAAATTCACAATAATAGTTCGAACACTAAAACACATAAAAAGAAAGATTACTTAGCTTCTATATGTGCTCTGATACCACTTGATGGGATCCGACCCAGAAACCGGCACATAGAAGCAAGTAAAACGGTGGAATGATCGGTGTAATACGGTTTGCGGAAGATGGAGGTTGGGGAATGTTTTTGCGGTTGAGGATCGGTAGGGGAAGATGAACGGATTGCTTCAGCAGACGGTGGAAGGTCTGAGAAACTCCGGATTCCAATCTCAAAGAGAAAGGAATGATGAAACTCCAAGTGATGAACAAGGAGACTCACGATCGGATGGGAGCAGCCCAAACGAATGATCTAAGAACAAATAGAGGTTTTGATTAAAAGACTTAGATACCTTATTCAGGTTTCAGTTTCGAAATATAAAGAGAGAATGAGAGAGAGATAAGTCAAGGAACATAACTCCAAGACCAATCTCGAAAATTACACAAAATAAATGACAAAGACCAAGTTTGAAAAATTTAAAAGAAAACATGACTTCTTCAAGTGATGTTGGCGTGAAGGATAAAGCATGGGCTGGGCCGAATGGAGTTGATAAAGGGATGGTTTGAAAGTGAACTCAAGGCCTCATTAAAAACCTTCTAAGGAAAACCCAATGGGACAAAACCTTAGAAGGGAAAAAGAGCTCCTTGAGAACACTTGTCCCTTTACCAATTTACTTGGGCGGCCAAACAAACCAAAGTGATTTGATTAACTTCTTCATTGTACTGGCCCAAGTGACTAAGTATCAAACCAACGGTCTGGTTGAGTAACTTAGTTTGTGATCGAGTCATCGGGCCGGTTGGAACGGTTAATGCTTCCTCGGCTACAAGCTGGTCCGCAGCTACAAGCTGTCCTTCCTGCTCCTTGATGCTAAGCTCGTCCATAGTCACATCATTAGCTCAATAATCTTCTGCTTCCTTGAGGTCTTCAAGCTCGAACCTCTCCTTTATCATTGTCTATATCCTTCAAATCTCCACCTTAGACAATGACCTTGCTTGGTGAATCAACCGTATCCAGACTCGGATACTAGCACCCAGACTCGGATGCTGACTCTATTCTTTAGAAACCCGAAGCATCTTCAATGCTTCTCTCAACTTGTAAACTGGTAGCACCTTTGTGAAAATATCCGCAGGATTGTAGGCAGTAGCAATCTTCAAAACTTTAACTTCACCACAACTGATCAAATCTCGAATGAAATGATATTTTACCGCTACATGCTTGGTCCTCTCGTGATGAACAGCATTCTTGGACAAAGCAATTGCACTTTGAGAATCACAATGTATCTCGACTGAATCTTGACTGAAACCCAATTCCTCTGCGAAACGTTTAAGCCAAACCCCTTCTTTTACAGCTTCTGATAGTGCAATGTATTCAGCCTTGTGCGAGCCAAAACTGCACTACGGTATTCTTAATGTTTTTAGGGAGAGCCGAGGATTTCGTAAATAAACGCAAGAGTCGATCCAAATGATGGTTATTTTATTTAGCTGTTGAGCGAGCTATAATATATGTGGCCTGTGCCTTTTATGTGTGTCAAAAAGTCCTCCCTAGATAATGACTATCGGTTCCTATTTATAAGAGAATAGGAACCGACTTTTACAACCGACTTTACGCCAAAATGTAAACTTTCCTTTTCTGCTCGCGCCGACTCCGCAAAAATGTAAACTTTCCTTTATGGCTCGCGCCGATTTCAGTTCAAGGAAAGTCTTTGATGGGCCTCGGCTCGAATCGCTTCGTCGGATGTTGGTTCGGCCCATTAAGGAGTCTCCAGCTGGCCTTTGGTTTGACACCCGGCTCGGACCGGTTTGGTGCGGTTCGGCTGGTGCGGTCTAACTCGGTCTTCCTCCATTTGTCCAATCCAAATGACGATCTCGGGGTGGAATCCGACCCCAACAGTTTGCCCCCAGCTCGTTAGTCTTCGATGTAAGAGTGATGAGCTAAAGTTTGAAAGTGAGAAGACATTGTCATTTGATTCTTCCGTGGATACGGCTCGCCAAATGTTGCTTCGCTCGCAAAATGTTTGGCTCGCTAATTGCTTCTGATGAAACGATGTCGAACTGCTTTATCGGTATGTGAACTTAGGATCTGAAACGTCTCCGGGCCCACTAACCTTTAATGGAAGCCCTAAAGTTTAGGCGGGAATTAGGTCATGCCGTTTCGCCTTCCCGAGCCAGCGCGTGGATTAGGTCGCGCCGTTTCATCTTCCCGAACCGACGCGCCCACGCGCCAAAATTTCTATAAATAAGAAGCTCGGGGCTCATTTTTCTCATTCTGCCTCTCTCTCCTCGACCGAGTAAAAGGTAGCTCTCTCTTTCTCTCTCTCTTTTTTTGAAAGTTCTTCGTGTTCTTCGTGTTCTTCGGTCGCGCCACCGTGATAAAACACATCTCCGGTGCATCTTCAAACTTTCCGATCTATCTTCTTCCGAGCCGAATGTCTTCAGGCAGTCGTACTCCTTCCATTGGGCTAGATCACTCTGAGGATCACTCGTATAATTCCAACGATTCGGGGACTTCGGGTCGACGTTGGTTTTCAGATTCATCCGATGATTCAGGCGGCTCGCAATCGAAAGTCAGAAATCAGTCGGTTCGGTCCACGGGGGATGCTGAGATCGACCGACTGATGACTGAGCCTCTGGTTGCCCAGCGTGATGGTTCTAACGAGGCACGCGAGCCAACCGATGTAGATGAAGGGGCTATGGGAGAGCGTTGGCTTTCCCATGATCAATCGGGTCGCGTTCCATTATCGCTGGATCCGATATATGATGCGGAGGCGATCAAAATTGAGCGAGCGTTTGATGATGGGGCGATCGGCGACATTCTCATACCATTCGTACCTCCTTTTGCTCAAGCATCGAGTCGGCCACAATTTGGAGCCGGTTCGTCCCAGGGAGCAAAGAGGCGAACCAAATCGACGCGAGCCCCGAGGGGTTCTTCGAAAAAGTCAATCCGGAACCCTCCTGGTGCAACACTTTGTACCGAGACATCCTTGGAATCGCTTCGCCGTTGCTTCAACATATCTGAAGAAGTTGAGCTTCTCCTTCCAGCGAGCCATCAGAGAGCCGATGATCCGCCGCCTGGATGCTTGACGTTATATGAAAGCTACTTCTACCAGACTTTCCTGTGGTTTCCCATCCCGAGCCTGATTCTTCATTTCTTAGGGAAATACGGGCTCGCACTTGGTCAACTTCTGCCGCGAGGCATGCGGCATCTGGTTGGGTTGATCGTCTTGAGCTATGAGCTTGGCATTCCGCTCGGGATCCATCACCTTCAGAACCTCTTGGAGTTTCGTCGTAGCGGGAAGTCGCTTCGCTATTACATCTCCAACAAGAAGAATCGGAAGATCATCGATGGCTTCCCCAACAAGGATGATGGCTGGGAGAAATATTTCTTCTTCGTTCCAATAAGTGGAGCTTCGGTTGGGAGTACGCGGAGGAAGTTCATCAGGAACAATTGGCAGGAAATCGGTGCGAGCCGAAGAAAAATCAGTATTTCGAATTCTCGCGAGCCGTTATCTAATATTGCTTGGTCTTCTTGTTTTACAGATCGACGGTTGGCGCTTCGATTCCCGCCAGATCTTTCCGAATTCCTTACCCGTTCCTGCGAGCTGAAAGTTAATTGGGAACGAGACTTTACTCTGGAGCGAGTGGAGAGGGCGCGCGAACAAGCCTACGACTCATTCGATTCTTCAGATAGTTCGGACGAGGAAGTTCCCAACTGGCCCAAGCCCTCGAATACAATGCCCCCAAAGTCCGCACGCGCGTTACTCAAAGAGCAACGACGAGCGAAGGAAGCTCGTCTTGAAGTTGATCCGGTGGCTCGCCGTGAGGCTGTATCCTCGAAGAGCGAGGGTAAGAGGGTAGTACAACCCAACCCAGAGAAGAAAGACCCTGGTAATAGGCCGCCTACGGAAGTTGGGAAGGCGGTCAAATTAGCCCAGGAAGCTTTGGCGAAGAGCAAGGCTTCGAAGCGGAGAAATTCTCCCAGACCTCCTTCCCCGGCTCGTTCGAACACATCGAGGGATCCGGATGCCTTAGTCCTTAACCGGGGGCGAAAGAAGGCTTCCAACCCTACCGGCGAGCCGTTGGCGAGCGAGCCATTTGGGGCGACGGGCAAGAAGAGAGCTGCGATCGAAGGGCTTAAGGAGAACGCGCCCAAGAAAGCCAAAGGGGACGCTCCTTCGGGTTCCTCTGTCGATCCCACTCTGGTCCGCTCTCTTCAGAAGACCGAGGCGGCGAATTTTCTCGCCAGGAGTACTCCTGGGGTTCGCCTTCCTCCCCCAGACATGCTTTTGGAGAAGGAAGCGTATGAAGAGGCGGCTTCTCGTCT
Organism: Erythrophleum ivorense; assembly: GCA_026724425.1. NCBI lineage: Eukaryota > Viridiplantae > Streptophyta > Magnoliopsida > Fabales > Fabaceae > Erythrophleum > Erythrophleum ivorense. Next base: position 6,807,857 of record JAIUCV010000071.1, on the reverse strand, counting down.
TCATTTGGTAAGTTCTTTTTCCGTTCGCTTATCTTTCGAAGAAGGTTTCCGTATATATACTCAATTGCTTTTCGTTTTTGTTCAGTTTTCGGAGGCTTTCAACAGGGTCGTCGAAGGTTATGAGACCAGGGCTCGCTCGAGTCAGGCCGCTCTCGAAGAGCTTCAAAAGCATGCCGATAATCTGAAGAGATTGCATGACGTCGAAGCGAAGGCGCATGCCATAGTAGCTAAACAAGCCGAGGAGAAAGCGGCTAAGCTCGAGGCTGAATTGGCCAGGGAGCGGGAGGAATCGGCCAAGCACCGGGAGGCTGCAGCCAAGATGGCCGGCAAAAACGTTGATGATGCCATCAAAATGAAAGCTCTCCATGGTAAAATCTGCGAGCTTAATGAGAAAGTGCGAGCCATGGATGCCAACTTCCTGGTCGAGGTTAGAAAAGTGAAGTGCCGAATAAACGGTCGGTACGCCAAACTTCTCGAATCGATCAAGTCTGGGTTGACGAGACTTCATGGAATGCATGAACGAGCCGTGCGCATCGCTCAGGCAGAAGGCAACGTTGAACTGATCAACGACATGCGAGGCGACGAACCACCGGACCTTGATATTGAGCTTACTGATCTTCAGGCGCTTATTGATTCGGATCCCGGCATCGCCGAAGAGGCTAGTGCCCTGCTAGACAGTGTAATCGGTCAGCTCGTTCCCTTTCCGGATCCCGTCGAACCGCCCGAGGTACACCTTAGGGACGACACTATTACTCGGTTAGACCGTCTTGGTCTCGGTATTGTCGATCAATGGGGTACTAATAGGGAATCCCTTATATTTCAGAGTGGAGTTGAACCGGTGATGATTCCCGAGGCGAGGCCAGCTGGTGCGAGCTCGGAATTGATGAGCCAAGTCCCAATAAATCCTGCTCAAGCTAGCGGACCGCCTCCCGGAACCGAGGGTCTGGTTGAGAAGGCTTCATCCGATATCCCGGAGGCATCGAACCGAGCTTTGGAGGCTTCTGAGAAGGACGTGGCCGAAGTCCTGGGCGTTCCTGGCAAAGTTGATGAGGTGGGTTCGAAGCCGGAGGATATTGCCGAGAAATCCGTGCCCGATGTTCAGGAATCGTCGAACCGAGCCCCTATTTAAACTGTTGTTTATTTTTGTATGTTGCCTCGATGGCTTTTTATTTTATTTTTGTACTTGATGCCTGGATGGCTTTATCCACAGACCTTTTATATTTAATCGAACCGTCTTCTGATCGAATGGTTTGGCTTGATGAAATGTTTGCCAGTCGAAACAAACATAGCTGCGAGGCGTTTTGATATTGTATCAACGTTTTTTCGTGAGGTGTTCAATATAATGATGATAACGATTTAGACCAACGTTGCCACGGGGCATTTATGTTGGGTTTTTGTCAGCTTTTTTCGGTTTTTGCCGCGGACAACTCGATTAGAAAGCCGCGGGTCGAAATAGCGACGAATTAAATTAGACCAACTTTGCTGCGAAGCGTTTATGTTGGGTTTCTGATCGATTTATTCCAGTTTTTTCCGTGTCCTCATCTATTAGTGATTAACGGATCGGAATAAACGATGATGATCATATTTATATAGCGCGCGCGTGAGAGTTGTAATAAGAGATTGGAGATGATCGAATGTTGCGGCCAACAACATTCGGCTCGTGGCAGTTTATGAGTTTTCATCGAGATGTTAATAACGAACTGTTTAAGAGAACTGATGTTCGAATTTTATTCATCGTTGTGTTTAACGGCGAGCCGTGTTACAGACGGAAAATTCACCGTTCGCCTTATGTTAACGGCAAATCGGGTTACATCGATTTTGAGAGTGCGTTAACGGTAAACCGTGTTAGCGACGATAAAATGCTTTTGACGGCGAACCGTGTTGCATTTGAATGGGAGTGTATAGCCACGTACCCCACTCCCCCCCCCTTTTTTTTTGGGAGGGGCAACTGAATCCACTCGAAAGCGAACTGCCTACGTACCCCTTGCGGGGATCAAGTCACGCGTAGTTCTAGGTGATGGTGCCTCGCGCCTTATTGGTAATATTTTTTGAGATGCATAACGTTCCATGGCTTTGGTATTGGTTCGCCAGCCATGTTTTCGAGCCGATAAGCTCCCGGGCGAACTGTTTCGGTGATTTTGTAAGGACCTTCCCAGTTCGCACCCAGCTTTCCGGCGTTTCTCTCTGCGGTGTTTTGGAACACTTTTCTGAGAACTAGGTCTCCTGCTCTGAATCTCCTGGCTCGGACATTGGAGTTGTAGTACTTAGCCACGGATTGCTGATAGTTCTGGATCCTGATAAGTGCTTGGTCGCGCCGTTCGTTGATCAAATCCAGCTCGTCCAGCATCATCATATGGTTGCAGTCTGCTTGTTCTGGTAACAACCATCGTCGTACGCCGGGAAAATGCACTTCGGGGGGAATGACACATTCCATCCCGTAGACGAGTGCGAATGGCGTTTCGCCGGTGGCTCGCCTCGGGGTTGTCCGATGAGACCAAAGGACTCCTTCTAGCTCTTCTGCCCAGCGGCCCTTTTTGGCATCGAGCCGTTTTTTGAGCCCGTCGAGAATCGTCTTGTTAGTCGCCTCGGCTTGACCATTCCCTTGCGGGTAGCGAGGCGTTGACTTGCTAAGGCGGATCTTCCATTTGTCGCAGAAGTTTTGAAATCGAGCCGATATGAATTGCGAGCCATTGTCCGTGACGATTTCATAAGGGACACCGTGCCGACAAACGATGTTTTTCCAAACGAACTGTTCAACTTGGGCGTCTTTTATACTTGCATAGGATTCGGCCTCGACCCATTTGGAAAAGTAGTCGGTTAGAACCAGCAAAAACCTTTTCTGCTTCGATTTATGCAGTGGCCCGACAATATCCATCGACCATCTCATGAATGGGTATGGTGCGGAGATGGAAGACAGCAGCTCGGCCGGCTGATGTATTGTTGGAGCGTGACGCTGGCATTTCTCGCATTTCCGCGAGTATTTTTCGCAGTCGCTGATCATGGTTGGCCAAAAGTAGCCGTGCCGTTTTATTTTGATAGCCAGGGCTCGTCCTCCAGAATGATTTCCGCATGATCCACTGTGAACTTCCTTCATTATCTCTCTTGCTTTCTTCCCTTCTACGCATGCGAGCAGCGGTCCTGAGAACCTCCATCGGAATACAGCATCGCGTATCAGGACGTATCGTGCTGCTTGAGCTTTCAGCTTGCGAGCCGCCCACTTATCTGCTGGTACCTCTCCATCGGCTATGTATACACGGATCGGATTGAGCCACTCTTTGTCGCAACCATATTCCGTATCTTCCTCGATTTCCATATCCGCGGGCTGATCTCCGTCAAGTATATCGTTATCGTTCGGCTCGTTTGTGACGATAGTCATCAGAACTTCGGGTTCGTCGATATCGATACTGGGATGTTCGATAAATTCTACGGGAATTATCCTTTTCAAGTCTGGATCGGAGGTTGAGGCTAGGGACGCCAAGGCGTCGGCCTGGGTGTTGTCTCCACGCGGAATCTTCTCCAAGGCAAATTTTTCGAACTGTCCGGCTAGATTCTTGACTACTTCAAGGTAGGCTTCCATTCTTTTGTCTTTCGTAGCGTATTCTCCAGTGAATTGGCTCGCGACGAGCTGGGAGTCGCAATAGGCATGTATATTTCGAACTCCAATTCCGAGCGCCAACTTTAATCCAGCTATTAATGCTTCGTATTCTGCCTCGTTGTTTGACGCGCCGAAATTGAGGCGAAGAGATTGTTCCAAGATTTCGCCTGTCGGAGAGGTGAGTCGAATTCCGACTCCGGCGCCTTGTTTCGATGACGAGCCGTCAACGTGGAGAAGCCAATCAGCGGAAAGGTTCGGTTCCTCGCTGGCGGCGATTGGCAGCTCGATCAAGAAATCAGCCAGAACCTGTGATTTTGCGCTCGTTCGATTTCGATATTCAATATCGTATTCGCTCAGCTCGATTGCCCACTTGGCTAATCTTCCGGATTGACTCGGACTGTGCAGGATCGTTCTTAACGGTAGCGCCGTTAGAACTACGATCGTGTGAGACTGGAAATACGGGCGTAGTTTGCGGGCCGCTACTACGACTGCCAGTGCCAATTTTTCGGTTTGGGGATACCTCGTCTCTGCGTCAGTCAAACTTTGGCTTACATAGAAAATGGGTTTCTGGATTCCTCGGTCTTCGCGAACCAGGACCCCACTGACTGCTGTTACTGATACGGCGATATACAGGTATAATGGCTCTCCTTCTTCTGGTTTCGCCAGTATCGGTGGGTTTGCTAGGTATGACTTCAGTTCGCGGAAAGCCTCTTCACACTTCGCTGTCCATTCGAACTTCTTGTTTCCTCGCAAAGTGTCGTAGAAAGGGAGACACTTATCCGTGGATCGTGAAATGAATCGGTTGAGCGCAGCGACACGTCCGGTTAATTGTTGTATTTCCTTCTTTGTCTCTGGCGACCTCATTTTGATTAAAGCCTGGATTTGCTTCGGGTTAGCTTCGATGCCTCTGTAGGTAACCAGATATCCCAAGAATTCTCCGGATGTTACAGCGAACCGGCACTTCGTTGGATTTAGCTTCATATTGTGTGAGTTCAGCTGCTCGAAGCAGTCGCGGAGATGTGCCACATGTTCTTCCTTTTTCAGAGATTTCACTAGCATATCGTCGATATAAACTTCCATCGTCTTCCCTAGCTGCGAGGCAAACATCTTATTTACGAGCCGTTGGTATGTCGCTCCTGCGTTTTTGAGTCCGAACGGCATGACTTTGTAGCAATAGATGCCTCGCTCTGTTTGGAACGCCGTCTTTTCTCTGTCGTCGGGATGCATCCGGATCTGATTATAACCTGAGAAGGCATCCATGAAGGTCAGCAGTTCATTTCCCGCTGTTGCTTCTACGAGCCGGTCGATATGAGGGAGCGGGAAACTGTCTTTTGGGCACGCCTTGTTCAGATCCGTGAAATCTATGCAAACCCGCCATTTTCCGTTCTTCTTTTTGACCACTACTGGGTTGGCGAGCCATTCCGGATATTTTGCCTCGGCGATCGAGCCCACTTTCAACAGGCGTTCCACCTCGTCGTTTACTGCCTTTAACCGCTCGTGCCCCAATCTTCTTCGCTTCTGTTTTACTGGTTTGAATGTCGGGTCGACATTCAGCTCGTGGCAGGCGATGTTGATATCTACCCCCGGCATGTCCTCGGCTGTCCAAGCGAAGGTGTTGACGTTTTCTTTCAAGAAGGAGATCAATTCTTCTCTTATTGTCTCGTTTAGGTTTGCTCCGATCTCCACACATCTTTCAGGATTCTGCTCGTCTATGCAGACGGATATTACCGCTTCGCAGCTTGGTTCTTTGATGACGGGATCCTCGTTTTTGCCAGTTTTCTTCCTGGGCGGCTCGATTTCGTCGGTGATCTGTAATTGCTATAAGAGATTGGCCAGACCGTTCACTGACTCTCGGTTCGTCTTAACCTTTTTTCGGTTTTCTTCTGGAGTTGGTTTGGGTAACGGGTTACGGAGTTTGTGTTCCGTCATAAAACAGATTCTCGAATCTTTCTGCGAGCCGAGGATGGTCTTGATTCCCGTCGGAGTGGGGAACTTGAGACAAAGGTGATAAGTGGATGGCACGGCTCGCATCGAATTTATCCAAGGGGTGCCCATGATGATATTGTAGATCGGAGGATTATCCGAGACGGAAAAATTCACCATCTTTGTAATCCCTCCCGCTTCGACTGGGAGTATGATATTTCCCATAGACATCGTCGTTTCGCCCCCGAACCCGGTCAGTGGCTTTGGCGTCGTTTTTATGTCATTCGGATCGATTCCCATTTTTATTAACGTGCTCTTGTAGATTATATCGACTGTGCTACCCGTATCGATCAGGACCCGAGCTATGTCGTAATTACCGACGGCTAGCGTGATTACGAGCGGATCATCGTGCGGCCTATCGATCCCGATGACTTCATTTTCCGTGAAAGTGACCTCGACGTTTGGGATTTTGGGTGGTCCGTACCAGTTAACCGCCGCGTCGGTTCGGCGTTGAAAAGCTTTGATCGATGTCACCGTATCCTGACAGTATTGCGAGCCGCCCAATATGAGGTAGATTTTTTGTCGTGACCCTGATGGTTCGTCTGAATCATCGCGTCTCCCACGTTTTGGTCGATCCGCTGGTTGACCCGGTTGTCGATCTGATTGTTCCGGTCGTTCTCTTGGCTCGGGACGTTCTAGGTCCTCAAGCTTCAGATCGCCTTTCAATTCACCGTTAAGTAATTTTCTTGCGAGTTCTGCTCCGAGATGGCGGCATCTCTCTGTCGAGTGGCCATAGCATTGATGGAACTCGCAATACACCTTCTCGTCCTGTGGCGCGGAATTTTGGTTCCTTGTCCAAACATAATTTTTCGCTCCTCGCCCCCTTCCGGCGCCTGCTTGGTTCGCGCCGCTCGTCTGTTGGTTCGTTCCGATCTGGTAGTTGTGCGATCCGGCGAAATTTGGTCCTTCGTGATGGATGTAGCTGTTTTTTCCGCGCCGGTGGTTGAGGTGATTGGGGTGCTGGTTCGGCGGCTGATGCGTTATCGGCAGGTTTGGCGGTTGTTTGGTGGCTGCCTTCAACGTGGAATGCGAGGCCGCTAGCAACTTCATATCTTCCTCTTCTTCAATGAACACGACAGATCGGTGGATGGCGTCGGCGATCGATTTGGGTTTGTTGTACGCGAGCTCCTTCCGAAACTCGGATTTGACGCTTAAACCTTTTTTCAGAGAATCTATGGCGATCTCATCGTTGACCGCTCCGGCTTTCGACATGGTGGTTTTAAAGCGGTCCATGAAACTGCGAAGCGATTCGCCTTCACCTTGCAACATGTTCCATAGATTAATCACCGAGGCCGATTTCTCGATGAACATGGAATACTGCTTAAGAAAGGAAGCCGTCAACTGTTGGAAGTTTTCTATTGAGTTTCGTTCGAGACTTAGGAACCAGTCCAGAGCCGGACCCTTCAGGTATTCGGCGAATAGGAGGCAGAAGCCGGCGTCTTTCTCTTCTGCGTTTCGGAATTTGGCTCGACTCAAGGCGACCCGAAACGCATTGATGTGATCTTTCGGATTGGTCGAACCGTCATATTTCTGAATGCTAAGTTTTCCGGGATCCACTATTCTGGCGCCCATCACTTTCGCCGAGAAGGGAGTGTGTTCGGCGTCTTCGCATATCTGAGCGATTTCCGGTGCTGAGCTGAGTGCCCTGTGGATTTGTGATCGAAGTAATTTGGCCTCGTTGTCGGATTTTTCAAGACGGGCTCGGATCTCGGCCAATTCGTCGCGACTCATGCTCTGACCCTTGTCTTTTCTTGCCGTATTCACGCCTCGGGACGGTTGCTTTTCGGTTCGCGTTTCCAACAAGAGGCGCGACACTGCTTCGGCGAGCTCCGCAGAATCTAAGCTTGGCGAATCGCCGGTTTCCTGTCCCATCGCCCTATTAGCTCCTTTGCTTTCCAACATTATCTGTTTCAGGGCTTTGGTCAATGCCTCGGGAGTGATTTCGCTGAGGAGCGGATCTCCTAAGTTCATTCTTATCGGTTTGGTCGGCGGCGCGCTCTTGACTTTATTTTGCTTCTTCTGAAGTGGCGGTGGCGAACCATCTGACTCGGATTCTATTTCCTCTCGTTCCGGGGTTTCTTCCACGTCGTCCCCTTCTTCTCCGTCCACTTCATCAGCCCGGGAGTCGAAAGCCAGATTCTTTGGATGGGAATTTTTACGTCGCGCGACACCTCGTGCTTCTTTCTCTTTTAGTTGGGCTCGCAAGGTTGCGAGCTCTTGCGTCAACGAGCTGTTCAAAATCTCTTGCTCTTCGGTCTGCTTCTGTAGGGCAGCGATCTTTTCCGCTTCCGTCTGAACTGTTGTTTCGCTGTCCCCGTTCTGCAAACCGGTTGGTGTGGATCTGTTCAATTCTTCGTCGGTCATTTCGTCGAGCTCTTGTGTTTTCTAGTCTCAAATCCCCCTCCTTCTAGCGCCAAATTGTGCGAGCCAAAACTGCACTACGGTATTCTTAATGTTTTTAGGGAGAGCCGAGGATTTCGTAAATAAACGCAAGAGTCGATCCAAATGATGGTTATTTTATTTAGCTGTTGAGCGAGCTATAATATATGTGGCCTGTGCCTTTTATGTGTGTCAAAAAGTCCTCCCTAGATAATGACTATCGGTTCCTATTTATAAGAGAATAGGAACCGACTTTTACAACCGACTTTACGCCAAAATGTAAACTTTCCTTTTCTGCTCGCGCCGACTCCGCAAAAATGTAAACTTTCCTTTATGGCTCGCGCCGATTTCAGTTCAAGGAAAGTCTTTGATGGGCCTCGGCTCGAATCGCTTCGTCGGATGTTGGTTCGGCCCATTAAGGAGTCTCCAGCTGGCCTTTGGTTTGACACCCGGCTCGGACCGGTTTGGTGCGGTTCGGCTGGTGCGGTCTAACTCGGTCTTCCTCCATTTGTCCAATCCAAATGACGATCTCGGGGTGGAATCCGACCCCAACAAGCCTCCGTCGTTGATAGTGCCACAACTTTCTGCAAAGTAGACCTCCAGCTAATAGTATTTCCACCTGCAGTAAAAACCATACCTGTGATTGACCTGCGGTTGTCCTGATCTGCTGCATAATCTGAGTCGCAATAGCCTCTGATGACGAAGTCTCCTCTGTTTCTGTAACTCAACTTGATATCTGCTGTTCCTCTGATATACCGAAGAACCCACTTCACTGCGAGCCAATGATCCTTGATAGGCTTTGTCATAAACCGACTAATTAACCCAACTGAGTATGCCAAATCAGGTCTGGTGCCCACCATTGAATACATAATACTTCCCACCGCACTCTGATATGGGACCTTGTCCATGTATCCTGCTTGATCAATCAACTCTGAATCTGTGGCTGACCTTAACTTGAAATGAGTTCCCATAGGTGTTGAAACAGATTTAGCTTGCTCCAATCCAAAGTTTGATAGAACCTTCATCAGATAACTCTCTTGCGATATCCACAGTCCTCCCTTAACCCTGTCTCTTACAATCTCCATACCCAGAACCTTCTTTGAATCTCCTAAGTCCTTCATCTCAAATTCTGATTTTAGAAGAGCCTTAAGCTTATGGACTTCTCCCTTGTCTACCGAAGCTATCAGAATATCATCTACATATAAGAGTAAGTAGATGTAGATTCCGCTTTCAAACATCTTGAAGTAGACGCAGTTATCATACTCACTCCTGACGTACTTGTTAGCTTGCATGAAGTCGTCAAAACGCTTATTCCACTGTCTCGGTGATTGTTTCAGACCATACAAGGATTTCTTCAATAGACACACTTTGTCAGGATTCTTCTTGTCGATAAAACCTTCTGGTTGATCCATCACAATGAACTCCTCAAGATAACCATGTAAGAAAGCCGTCTTGACGTCCATTTGCTGCAACTCCATATCATAATGAACCACTGCTGACAAAATGTATCTAATCGATACATGCTTCACAACTGGAGCAAATATCTCCTTGTAGTCGATTCCTTCTTTATGTGAGAACCCTTTAGCCACAAGCCTAGCCTTGTATCTCGGTGCTTCAACTCCGATGATCCCTGGTTTCCTCGTAAAGATCCATTTGCAGCCAATAGTCTTCTGCTTTTCAGGTTTATCTATTAGAATCCAAGTCTGGTTTTTCATCAGTGAATCATATTCTTCCCTAGCAGCTCCCAACTACATGTCGCTATCTGGATCTATCATTGCTTGTTGGAAGTTCTGTGGCTCAGAGCTCCCATCTTCAGATAACAGACAAATGTAACCTGCAAATTCATCCTCTGAGTCGTCTCCTGTGCAATCATAATCACTCAATCTCACAGGTGGCTTTACTTGTCTTCGAGTCCTATCTCTGACCAACTGATAATCTTGGACTGCAGACGTTTCAGTAGAACACGACGGGACAGAATCTTCCGGTGCTCCACCTTGAATAGACTCATCGCCCGCCAAATCTTTCTCTGTAGCTCCACCTTCAGCATCAATGTCTAAGCTCACAATTTTTGGTGAATTCTGCGTTTCCCCCCTTGAGCTAGATATTGTGTCCTTGTACACTAGATCTTCTCTGAAAACCACGTTCCTGCTGATTACTACCTTCTGTTCATCTAAGAGCCACACCTTGAAGCCTTTAACTCCCTCTGGATAACCAGTAAACACCCCCTTTTTAGCTCTGGGGTTCAATTTTCCATCACTCGAATGTACATAAGCTATACATCCGAACCTTCTGAGATTTTCCAAACTCGGCATAACTGATGACCATAATTCTTCTGGGACTTTAAACTCAATGACTGATGACGGTGATCTGTTGATAAGGTATACCGCTGTTGACACCGCTTCTGCCCAAAACCTTTGACCAAGCCCACTCTCACTCAACATGCTCCTCACTTTGTTCATTATGGTTCGGTTTAACCTCTCAGCTACTCCGTTTTGCTGTGGGGTATAAGCACAAGTTTTATGCCTGACCATACCTTCTTTCTTGCAGAGATCATTAAACTGATTGTTGCAGAACTCTAGCCCATTATCTGTTCTCAACTTCTTTACCTTTCTGCCACTTTGAGTCTCAACCATCTTCTTCCACTCCACAAAGCTCTGGAACGCTTCATCCTTGTACTTCAGAAAGCTGACCCAAACCTTTCTCGAGTAGTCATCCGTGAATGAGATAAAGTATTGGCACTTACTTAGACTATGAGGCACATTTTGAGAACCCCATAAATCTGAGTGAACATAGTCCAACCTCTCCTTCGTGATGTGTTGAGCTGGTCCAAAACTAACTCGGTGAGTCTTCCCCATAACACAGTCTTCACAAAACTTTATCTCAGAAACTGTGCTGCCTTGAAAACACCCTTTCTTTGCTAACACATCTAGTCCCTTTTGTCCGATATGTCCCATTCTGCTATGCCATAACTCTGTGCTGTCCTCTTTCTGACTGACCGCTGTAGCTGCATTAACCGCTGAATCCTCTCTGGTTGATCGGATTGCAGACCCTTGAAGAATGTACAAAGAAGCTCTTCTTGTACCTTTCATAATGACTGAGCAGCCCTTGATAACTTTGAGTGTACCTTCTGACCCTTTAAACTCGCATCCCTTGCTCTCCAGTGTTCCCATGGACATTAAATTCTTGGAAATTCCCGGCATGTATCTGACATCATGGAGGACAAACGTTGTTCCATCTCTGTTTTTAAATCTGACCGAGTCAATCCCTTTTACTTCTGACACAGAGTCATTCGCCATTCGAACTTTCCCGTTTGTCTCTTCTCTGAATTCCAAGAATAGATCTCTCCTCGGTGTCATATGGAAAGAGCATCCTGTGTCCATTATCCAGTCTTCGTGATCTTCTTCCTGTCTCGACATGTTAACCTCTGCTACTAGAAGACCAATCAGATCCTTTGCATCATCTTTGGCCAAGCCTGATTCTCCTGAAGAATCCTGAGAGTAACCCTTCCCTTTGTTCCTCTCTAACCATTTGTAGCATTGTTTCTTGAAGTGACCTTCCTTTCCACATATCCAACAGACTTTCTTTCCTTCTTTAGACCTTGATCGGGATCGGTTCTTGGGCTTACCTGAAAAGTTAGTAGTCCTAGAATCTGTCCTACCTCTAACAAAATGACCTTCCCCGATAGTCCTAGAGCTAGATGATTCTCTATACTCCAGTTCCTTAGACTTAGCATGACTAACTATATCCTCAAGCTTAATTGCTTCTCTACCATATTTCAGAGTTTCTTTCAATGAATCATATTTAGAAGGAAGAGAATTAAGAAGGAGAATAGCTTGTACCTCTTCTGGTATGTCAATGCTAAGGTTGCTTAGATCCGCGATCAACTTGAGGAAGTCATCTACATTTTGGTCAATGGTTCTTGAGTCCTGCATCTTGAAGGAGTAGACCTTGAGCTGAGTATGGACGCGATTAGGTAGTGTCTTTGTCATGTAGAGGCGATCCAAAGTTTCCCAAGCTTGAGCCGCCGTAGTGCACTTGTCAAGCTTCCTCAGAACTTGGTCTGAGACACATGTGAAAATCAAGTTTAGAGCCTTATCATCTCGCTCTGATCTTGTGATTTCTTCCTGGATTCTCTCCGCTTTCGCTTCCGGCGTCTCATCCGCCAATGATACGGTGAGAATTGGCTTCTCCTTTAAGAGGTCCTTGAGTCCTTGGACGGTGATATGTGCGAGGACTCTCTTCTTCCAGATTCCGAAATCTCCGGTCCCGTCAAATTGAGCGATCTCGCTCCGTGACGTCGTCATCTTCCCGATTCGAGACTCGAGCTGATTCTGAGCCGTAACCTGGCTCTGATACCACTTTGTACGATCTAATGATAAGATCGACACTCACAAACAGCTCACTTTCTCTCTCTAATCAAGATATCAAAAACACACGCAGAGAAGAGAAGAAGAACAAGAAAGAAGAACACACACAATTGATCACCCAGGAGTTCGTTTCTTACTCTCCTGGGGCACGGCAGTCGCCGGCAAATTCACTAGATCAGCTCAGAAACTTGAGCCGTCTCCGATCTCCGATTACAACGTTTCTCGTCTCTCTCTCTCTCTACACCTTGTTTTTTTTTGTTACCAAGAGAATGAGTTATCCACAGAGAGAATAAGATCTAAACTTATCTCAAACAACCCATCTAACGGCCCACTTAAACTAGCACGTGCATAAAAGCACTTGGCCTATCAGAGAGAGACACCTGTAACCATCTTAGTGAAGTTTCTCATACTTAGAGCTCAATGCGAGACTAAGTATACTTGAGCTGCAACCTTAGCTCAATAATCTTCTGCTTCCTTGAGGTCTTCAAGCTCGAACCTCTCCTTTATCATTGTCTATATCCTTCAGTCATGAATCTATTTACGAGTTATTCTTGGCTAATTTAGGTTATTTTTAGTTTTATTTTGTTGCTCTGTTGTTATATTTCTTCATAACGGTACAAAACATTAGTTTGCCTTTACCTAATTGAGTTTAAATAGTTTGGTGGTTTATCGAATGTGAAAAAAGTCAAAAACACTTACGATAATAGAAAGACCAAATAAGAGGAAGATACTAATTTTAAGAAAGACCATAATTTAAAATTTGTTAACAATATACTGAAAGCAAGAAGCCTCATAATTCAAGCAAGGATTCCATCATTTATATAATAAGATAGTTTTTTTCTAAGTTTGTCGCATAAACTGATTCTATTAAATTTATATATATATATCAATATGATGTTTTTCTTAATTAATTCAATTATGATTATGATAATACCAGATATATCATAACAAACTTTCTTTATCCACGCACAAAAAAAATCAACAAACAAACGAAAAAGAAATAATAAATTAAGAGATTGATATTTTTCAATAATCTAAACAGTTAATGATGATAAGATAACATCAAATATACAATTCTTCTTGTTCTCTCCAAACCAACGAACAAAAAATATGGCTTCCGAAACAAACGCTTATACCTACGGATATCCAACGGCGCCACCGTCTTCCACCACCTTCAGTCGTCTTCGTGAGTGGTGGTCACGACCAATACTGACTATTCCAGCACCTAGCCAATCCTCTTTGAAGGAATTTGCGGCTTTACTTTCACCCTTTGTCGGCGGCTTGATCACCGTCGTCATCATATTTGCAATCTCTTCATCCATCGACAAAGCGCAATCCCACGCAAAATTCTCCATCCAATCCGTCGCCTTCTCTCCCTCCGCCGCCACGTGGCACGTCGACTTCCTCGTCGAAAACCCGAGCTCGAGATATTCTATCTACTACGACGGTGATGCTTCAGTGAGGCTCGGTCAGCTAAACGTCGACATTTTTAAGATCACTCGTAGACGTAGTTACGGAGATCACACGGTTTTCTCGTTGGCTTTCGATGCTGAGGGTAGTGGAAACGACGCCGTTCCCGGGCAGCTACACGTCAAACTCGCTGGGAAGCATAAGCGTTACGTAGATGATGATGAAGCTGGACATTTTGATATTACATGTCAAAATCTGACCCGAAGCCATGAGAACATTATGAATATTACTTGTTATTCCTCTTTTATGCATTCAAATTTTTTTGTTTAAATTTAAATTGAGCCTCTAGTTTCTTAATCTTCTTCTTGTTTTTTTTTTTCAAGTTAGTCTATGAATGTATTTTTTTCACTTCTTCATAGCCGTCTCTATATGCTGCTCTGTTTATTTTTTATTTTATTTTTTGGGATAAAATATATAGCTGTTGTAATTTCCTAAAACTAAGTACAGTAGTTACGATTTCGGCATTAGAAAGAAAAAAAAAGTAGTTCCGATTTCCTTTAAATCATTATTATGTTAGCTTCCGCATAATTTATTTTATTAACTATATATATTTCTTATATGAGTAATTAAAGTAGATAAACAAGACAACCTCCCTTAGATTTTCTAGCGGATCTTTATCAACAAAAAGAAGATTACGATATTAACAAAAAAAAAAAAAAAAAACTAAAGTATAAAGAATCAACCTTTTCTTTGTATTTACAAAAACCTTAACTAAGTTAATATTTTCATAAAGTTAAACTTCCAACATGGAAGCTTATGGATGTACCTCTTGTGGCCTCCGACGTTGCCAATGCCGCCGGCAAGCATCTACCACCGTATCCCGCGGCGCAAACGATGGGGAACTGAAGATCACTCCAGCTTGTTTATGTGGTTGCTACTCCTGTTGGGCTATTTTTTTCTATCTTGCCTTGCTCCTCTTTACAGGACAACTTTTCAACGAGAAAGCTGGTTGTTACTTGGACCTCTTTGCCCATTCCGTCTCAGTCTCAAACGTAAACGCAAACATCTCAACCGCTGATTGGAGTATCGGTTTGATTGCGATGAGTCCGGTCTCCGACTGTAAAATCTCTCTCCATACAATCAAATCGCGTCTCCTTCGTGACGACAACGTTATCTCCGAGTCTCCTACGTCGTTGGATGTTTTCGGACGGCTTGTTACCGACGACAAAACAGACGGGAAGGTAATAGCTGCCGATTTCAAAAAAGTGGTAATGCCGGGAGTTATGGCCGGCGTGGTTAGGGATTATCGGGTGGAGATTGTCGCCGGAGTGAATGCACACACCGGAGGTGGTTTCTTGATGGTGTTGTGCGGCGATTTACCGGTGAAATTCACGGCGGATTCGGCGGGGAATGTGATTGGATCGTTGCTAGGAAATATGAAACGGTGTGATTATTTATTCAATTATGACTTGAATCTTTCCCTTTAGATCTCCCCGACTATGAATCATTGATCTCTATTTACGAGTTCTTGGCTTGGCTTTATTTTATTTGTATTTTACTCGTAGTTGATCAAATAAGATGGGATTAAGGACATGGTTATAGTTCGACAAAAATTATATGTTTTCATTTCACTAAAGATTATATATACTTAATTTTCTCAACTAATTTGGTTTGAATAGAATACTACAACTCGAAGATACCATCGATGTAGAGATATAGGGTTGCTCTTAATTTTTGTGCAACTTCCTTCTTCCTCATCATGGAACATCTCATTCACTAATCGTTAATTGGTCTTGTAAAATACTAATAATATAGTCGTAGAGATTCCTTTTCACGAAATAAAGCACAAGCTAGAATCTGTTTTGCTAAAAGATTAATGATGACAACAAAAACATGAAAAATTCAAATAGGAAAAGGAAAAAGACGAGGAAAGCAACGAAGCCTTATAACTCATAAGACATACATACATATCAAATAAATTTTAGCAACACTTCTCCAACTTTTTGAAAGAAGAATGGCATTTAATCTTCTCATAACCGGGATTCAGATTCTGACACCTAATATCGAAATGTCCATAATCATCTACTTCTAAAAGCTGCTTCTTCTTCGCACTAAGTTTCATGCGCAAAACCCTAGGCAAAGCTGCAACGACGTCGCTTTGATTACCCTCCGCAGCTAAATCCACCGAAAACTTCGTATGGCCACGTGAAAGACGCTCGTGAGATGTATTCAAAACGGCGGTGGTTAAGGAACCTAGCTTCGCGTACACGCCATCGACGTCGTAGTAGACAGGACACCTCGAGGTCGGGGATTTCACGAGGAAATCGACGTGCCACGTGGCGGAAGAGGGAGAAACGGAGATAGATTCCACGGAGAAGCTGACGTTGCAGGGAAGCAGATTGTTGGCAAAGTACAATATCAAGAAGAAGATGGCAATGAAACTCAACGAGGCTATACAGCCGAGAACCATGGGTTTAGTACCGGACATTATTTCCTCCTCAGTGAGTTCATTACTATTAAAAAATAATAAATGTAGTTGATTCCACCACCGTGAAGTAGGAGGAGGATCAGTGGCTGAGGACGGTGGCGTTGGGAATCCGCTCATTATCTCCGGCAAGCTACTAGCTATATTTGTTTTCTTTGGGCGTTTGGGGTAGAGATAAGGAGGAATTATTTTAATGTGATCTTAAGAATCTGAATCATAAAAATCTACACTATATATGTATGATTGGAAAGATGCTAGGATCTGATTTCCGAATAAATTTTAATTATAAAAAATGCTATGTTTTCCCATTATAATTTTAATTTTTTTTTTTTTTTTTTTTTTGTGGATAAGAGATTTTGTTGTGATATTTCGGAGATTATCATCAGAGACCTGGTCAGATTTGGAGTAAGTTAAATTTAAATTGTATTTTAAATATAAAAAGAATAAAAAATAATACACGAGTTAGATATAGTTTACTGTTTTGATTACATATTAAAAAAGAAAAAATCAATAGTTTAAACACTTTTGAATTTTAGCATATTTTTCTCCTTGGTTCAGTTTTTCTGAAACTAAACCAACAATCACAAATATTCTTAAGATACTTGATAGATAGCTTGCAATTTTAGGGTTTGAGATACTTACCAAAAAAAAAAAAAAGCAATCGTTCAATTATCACGAACTTATGGCTAGCAGCAATTAACCATAAATCAAAGTATCTTTATTTTTCTCATTAATGGCAAGGTCTAATTGTCCCTACTGTGGCGTGGGGAGTCAACACTGCCGATGCCGCCGGGATGCTTCAACCTCCGGAAACGCAAACGGTGATGACGGAGAAAGAGCGTTCAAGCTTACTCAAACCTCTTTCTGCGTTATCTTCCTCTTTACTACTCTCGCAATCACGGGAATTCTTTTTTCTTCCGTTTATCAAATAGTAACCGGTTCAGCCGCCTTAGGGAGTTGTCACTTGGAGGTCTTCGTCGACTCTTTCTCCGTCTCAAACACCTCTGCCGCAAACGCAAACTCAACCGCCGACTGGAACGTGAGTTTTGTGGCTGAGAGCCCAGGCAACACGTGCAAAATCTCTCTCCATACGATCAAATCGAGTCTCCTCCGCGGCGACAAGCTTATCTCCGAGTCATTCACTCCGGACTATTTCGGGAAACTCGTCAGCGGAAAAATCAACGAGTCGCTTCCTTATGCCGTTTTCAAAACGGTTGCAACGCCCGACGGTATTGGCGGCGGCGTGGTTTGGGATCTTCGGGTCAATTTCGTATCTAGCTTTCGTATAACCGGTCGTTCGGATTCTCCAGATCAAGGTTTCTTGATAGTGGACTGCGGCGGCATACCGGTGAGTTTCACGGTGGACCCGGCAGGAAATATGAAAGGATCGTTGCTCGGACATATGAGGCAGTGTGATTACTTGTTCCGGGAGAATTATACGGACACGACCTTTTAGATTTTTGTTTTTCTCCGATCACCAATCTATCTCTTTTCTTGGCTTTTAGGGTTCGTGAGTTTGTTTTCTTCTTTTAAAATTGTTTAACATGTTCTTATTTTAGAAATACTATAAAAATAAGACGAATCTAAACACATCACATTCACATGGTTATGTTGTCGGTAAAATTGTTTAATTGTTCGTGTCGAGCTTATTGGCTTATCTTCAATCTATCTTTTTATGTTGCTGAAAAAACTATTGACTTATTTCGACCAACTAATGACGACAATTTGAATCTTTATGGTCTCTCTTGTCAGGCACACTTATGTTGTTATTGCCTTTATCACGTAACGTCATAAACAACCTTCAAACTCTACTATAAGTAATAAGTTTTTTTTATAGTGATTTTGTGAGTAGGCAGTAGCTGCTACTCTATTAGATGCATCTCAATATCAGTTTTAACGTCAAAGTCATGATTCATGAAACAGGGAATAAAAAAAAATCTCAGTTTTTGAACAAGTCAATATAATGGTATGTTCCGCATGTTTTACTACAGAAGACTTTATGTGGTTTTCTATTAATCAATGGAAACGAAAAGGAATGAAATTGTTTTACTAATGAGCAGTTGAGCACACGTTTATCCCATGTTGCAGTTTCATGATCGATATATGACTTGGGCGATGGACTTCTCACTAGAAAGTTTAATGATGGTCGGCCCCGTATTCTTTTTCATACCAATGTTCACTTGTTTTGATAGTGATAGAATGGCATGAACTTGATATTTTACATACATGTCATTGTATCTCCTTCTTTCCTTGGCAATCTAATGAAAAGTAATAACCTTGCTTTTACTATATTTTTCTTTTACATATTGGATTAGTAGTTATGCTTATGAATATGCATATTTTCTTTTCTCAATTTGTTTTTATTTGTTAATGATCTTTTACTTGTTCATTTTCTTCTGTATAAATAGTTGAATAGAGTTGTTATAGATCTGAAACACAAGTTAATGTCACCGAAGATCAAAGTCCTTCTCGAGGGAAAGTGAGTTGAGTCCTGAACTTGGTAACTCTATCTCTAGGACCATTGGTTTAATGTCCAACTTATGTATATTTCAAATTGTTGAATAAAAACGAAATGTTATATAAAGCTTATAATACAACAATATGTTTCCTATATGTTTAATTAGTTGACTTGGTGGTGCTTATCGAGAATTAAAATACAACAATACACATGTATTAGTTGTCTTGGTGGTTCAAATCCACCTAATACATTTTGTTTTTATCTCTTTTCTAAGCCAAAAATTCCATGAGCTGGATTTAATTGGATTTTATGAGGCCATTTTTTTTTTGGGGTCAACATCTTCACTAGTGTTATTCATCTGCTCCGTTTCTGGTTCAGCATGTACCGGTTTGATTTTTTAAAATCACTGGTTCTACATTTAATCAATCATAAAATGATTAGTAAATCAAAAAGAAAATATGTATCATATTAATCAAACCAGGAAATGGAATACGTAAATATTGAACTAATTGTTCTACAATTTACATACTCTTTTTCTTGGCAATCAACATAAAAAAAAAGCGTTAATTGGTACAGTATATAGCGATACCAATAGATAATGCGTGTACGTTCGTAACATGTTATGGTTTGCGACTCTGTGTACGACCACTATAGATTCCATTAAACTAGAGTCTGTAGCTCACTTTTTGGAGCATCCATATAATGGGCTTTTAAGTCACTGGGCCTAAGCCACAAAACGATAGTTAATTTTGTGTAAATCGCATACATCTTAACGCATTGATACGACACCGTGTTGTTACTTCTCTTCTCTCTGGACTCTTTAACAAGAAGACTCTCTGCTCTCAAGTGTCTGGTCAGAAATTCTTCTAATTCACTATCGATTTCTGGGGTGTTTTCTCTCTGATTCAAAGGTAAAATCTCTAGATTTCCTATTTCGTTTCCCAGCTCTTTAATTTCTGATCTAGCTACGCTTAATTTGGCTGGCTAGGTTTTCGATAATAACGCCTGTTTTTTTTTTTTTTTTTTTTTTCATACATAGTGATATAAATTGAAGTAAATTTTCCCATTGGACTGGAATATGATGACTTGATTGATGAATATAGGTTGGTTTGTTAATAAAAGGTTTTGAATTTCCTAAAGGTTTAATACTTATATATATATATATATATATATATATATATATATATTAGCTAATGTGAATATTAGTGTGATTGATTCTTTAGGTGATGGAGAGATTGTAGATTGTTTTAAACCCCAAAATTTATCTGCTAAAAGGTCGTGATCTTCATTTTCTTAAAACTCTCTATATATGCAGTTTTTTTTGTTTAATCGGGTCTTTCAAGATGGGAAACAAAGCTACAACAACGGTGAAAGAAGAACGCGAAGAGATCCACTTGAAGATTGTACCTCCATTGGACAGAGATTTTGTGCGTTGGCTTGCGAGAGATCTCCAGAGAGTTCAAGGTTTCAAACCGAGGAACAACACTCGTGCCATCACTCCTCCAGATCGCTACATTGAGTTCATGCGGTTGAATGGTTCGCTTGATGTGGATCTAGATGACCCTGATCTTGCCCATTTGCTCAAGTAAAGTGTCTGTGTATGTTTTGTATTAATATCTCTTTTGATTACCCATACTATATATAGCTGCTTAAATGATATCTGAGTGACTGCATTCACATAACAAAACGTTTCCTAAATTCAGTTTTCTTGATGGCTCATATCCACTCAATACATGATGTTGTTTTACTTTACCTCTATCAATGCCAAAAGTTCCATGAGCTGGATCTAATTGGATTTTATTGAGTCAAAACATAAGATAAGACTGGTTTCTGAGTCCAAATTTTATATTTCACTAGTGTTCATCTGCTCTGTTTTGAGGGTCAACATGTGTATTTATCATTTCATGGTAACGAACCAGTCCGATGGGCTTAACCGGTTTGATTTTTTTGTTTATCACTGGTTCAATATAATTAATCACAAAATGATTCGTAAATCAAACCAGGATTAGTCTATGACAGGTCCTTTTTATTGTCAGTATTTTTGGCTTCTTGTACGAGTATTAATCAAATGCGTATATGTTTGACAGATTTTTAACGATTATTTGTTCACGCTTAACGCGTGTAACGGATGCAACAGCTTGATAAAGTCTGCTCAAAATTTAATATGAATAAATCCAACACCATTTTTACTGACCACCATCTGTTCAGTTTTTTTTTTCTTTTTTTTCTTTTCAGATGTATGTTCAGAAATAACTTCATTGAATACAAAATGAATTTAACAGTTTTTAGTCTCAACTCTCAACTCAATTAAGCTGTTTCCAAAATTAGACTACAGAGTTTAAATAATTTAGTTGACAAAAAAAAAAAAAACTTTACTAATCTGTAAAGTGTAAACTGAATGTAATTAAAAAATGTAAAAAAAAATGAGAATTATTTTATTTGTTGAGATTTTGGTTAGGAGTAAAAAAGATAGTGTACGAGTGCGCTTCCCTCCACATCAGTAATCTGAACCAAACGCAACTCATTCCCTCGTTTTCTTCTTTTCTTCCACCGTCTCTTTTTTTTTCTCCTCTCCCGCTTTTTTTCGTTTCGCCGATCTGCTCACATTCTCTTCCCGGAATCTCCGCAATTCCAGCCGCGGATCTGCCTCCGAAAACCTCTTAGGATCTCTGGTTTCCGGAGATCCGAATTTCTGGAGATTTTGTTACGAGAATTTTCGGTTGCTTTTGCCGTTTCGTTTTGGGGGTTTTCGGTGTGGATTATCGAGATTCGTTCCGATGTCTGAGTCTCAGCAAGATTCTGAGCAATATCCACCTTCGAAGCGGCAGTATCATCCTTCCGTGTCTTCTATGAAGCCTCCGTTAGTTGCTCCCGGCGAGTATCACCGGTTTGACGCGGCGGAGACTCGCGGTGGTGGAGCTTCTGATCAGGTTTCTGAGGCGATCGTTATTAAATCTGCTGTAAGTCTAGTGTCGATTTTGGTTGTGAATTTTTAACTACTCGTTATAATTTCGCGTGCTTCGATTTCGAGGCTTGATTATATGAATGATGATATTATGGTGTGAAATTCTGATGAGGATTGTGGTGGGATCTTCTTCCGGCGGTGTAATTGCGTTTCGCCTCCTTGATTGGGCTTGTTTGCAGTCTATGGAATAGGCATTGCAAGTCATTATTGTCTACGAGTACTTTAGTTGCTGGACTAGGGTTTTTGGTGTTCCTCTTCTTGCTATTTAGAGCTGATTTATGCCTTTTTGTTTCTATTGAGTTAGTTTACTTTCTAAATTTTGCCTATGTTTTTAGATTCAGCTAAGTGACAGTATGATGCTTATAGGATAAGATTATCGAAGTCAAGCGTGGAGAGGTTCTCTACTGATTCAATAATATTTAGTGGTGTCTGTCTGCTTCAGTTATTCTTCTGTTAAAGCTTTTGTTTCGCTTTTTGATGTATTTAACTGTACAATTCTGGTGCTTTTATTGGCAGCTGAAGCGTAAGACAGATATGGTAAACCAAATAGAAGAGCCCAATGAATTGAATACCGGTGTTCTCCAAACACCTGTATCTGGGAAAGGAGGGAAGCCCAAAAAGTCATCTAGGTCAGTCAAGTCTAATAAAACTGGAACGCAAGCTTCTGGTTCTAATGCAGGTGAGTTTCGCTTGAATCCTCTGTGTTTCCGTTCTTTATTGGCTTCACCTAATACTTGTCTAACAATTACATGAAAGAGAGAATGGGACAACTGCAATGTAGTGAGAAGGATCTTTTGTGTTGGCAGGTTCTCCTGGAAATAACTTTGCACAGGCGACTTGTCGGTATGATAGTTCGTTAGGTAATAACTTATTGCACAAACTAATGTTTGACGGAAACTACTTTTTTGGATAATAAGCTTTACGTATGATCTAATCTGTTTCAGGTCTTTTGACAAAGAAATTTATCAATTTGATAAAACAAGCAGAGGATGGTATTCTTGATCTAAATAAAGCAGCTGATACGTTAGAGGTGGCATATTCAAACTCTTAGCTGCCCTCTTGATGTATTACACTCGGTCAGGTCATAACTGCGTGTTCCTGTTAATGCAGGTACAAAAGAGACGGATATACGATATAACCAACGTGTTAGAAGGAATAGGTTTGATTGAGAAGACACTCAAGAATAGGATTCAGTGGAAGTAAGCATGTCCTCTGACTTTCAAAATCTTGGGATCCTCTGACTTTTGATCTCATGTGTGAGTGACAGGATTCTGACTTCTGAGTTTTCTTTTGTCTGTCTTAGGGGACTCGATGTCTCAAAACCAGGAGAAACTGTCGAAAGCATAGCTAGCTTACAGGTACAGAACATGTGTATTCCTTTACCTGTCAATGACATGTTCCACTGCAAACTCTGTGGTGCAGTACATTGGCTGCATGTAATCACAAGCTCTATCTTGTACCCCTTTACTAGCACATTTGAATACGGGCCTCTGTTGAATTAGTAACTATTCTGTTACTGCATTTTTTCTATCAGTCGCAGTCACTTGCATTTATTTCTTGTTTCGTTCTTCTATTTGAAAAACTATTGGGGTTCTTCGAATTCCCAGTACCAGTTTTAGTTTTGACATTAAGTTTTCCTTTGATCTTTTTACAGGATGAAATACAAAACCTCACAGCTGAGGAGGTAAAGTTAGATGACCAAATCAGGTATTTTCGTAAACCATATTCCTTTCCTTTTTCATGCTATTTTTGTATCTTGTTGAGAATCGACCTGGTTGCAGAGAATCCCAAGAAAGATTAACAAGCTTGAGCGAGGATGAAAACAACAAAAGGTAAGCGTCTCCTGTTCTTTCTCCTGGCGAAAGGTACAAGACAACATATCTGTTTGTTCTGACACTCACACTTTCTAGGTTTCTGTTTGTTACTGAAGACGACATCAAGAACCTACCATGCTTCCAGGTTTGGTCCCCTTCTAGTTATTACGTGTTTCTCTTTCCCTTGCATTCTGCTCACTGGGGAAAACTTGTTTTTTTCTGTGGCGTCTCTCATTTAGAATAAGACGTTGATAGCTGTGAAGGCACCGCATGGGACAACTCTTGAGGTCCCAGATCCCGATGAGGTAAGCTTGAAGAACACACTAAACCAAATGAGCGAAGCACTGTCTGTAACTATTTTCATCTCTTGTCCTTGCATTAATCAGGCTGGTGGTTATCCCCAGAGGAGATATAGAATAATTCTGAGAAGCACAATGGGACCAATAGACGTGTACCTAGTCAGGTAATCCTGTCCTCAATGGTTATGCTTGCTATTGATAAATTTGTAAAATGGAAGTGAGACTGACATTGTGGTTTTTTTGGTTTTAGTCAATTCGAAGAGAAGTTTGAGGAGATACCTAATGCTGATGAACCTTCTAATCTTCCATCAACGTCTGGTCTCCCTGAGAACCAAGATGTAGCCATGCCGATGGAGGAAGACAGTAGCGACAAGAACATGGAAACGCAAGAAGTTGATGATACTCAAAGAGTTTATTCCGAGATCGAGTCTCATGACTTTGTTGATGGTATCATGAAGATCGTTCCTCCAGATTTGGATGTAAGTCCCAACTTCTTCTTCAACTTCAAATTATCTTACCAGTTAACATAATCACAGTCTCGAAACTTCAGAAAGCAACATATAGCCAGGAAAAGCAATCGACAAATATCATATTCATAAAATTATGCTAGATTTTTTAAAGTGCAAGTCAGTTTTCAAAGCTTAACTCATTGATTATCTGTATGTTTACATTATGTACAGATGGATGTAGATTACTGGCTACGATCAGAGGTAGGCGAAGTCAGCATCACAGACTTGTGGCCAAACGAATGTATCCTTTGATCTCTGTAACTCTCTTTTGCGTTGATCTAATCTATCTCTTTGAGCTTTTTGAGTTTCTCCTCCCCAAATTATTAAACATGTTTAGAGTTTCCTTGACTTATAATCATTAGCTGGAGCGGACTGGAACCAGATAGTTACATTTGATCAAGACCACGCTGGACCGAGCAACACAACCTTGGAGCAGCCAAGAACTCCATCGAGCCCAGCACCAGAAAATTCCACTGCTACAAAATCTACAGGTAGCTGAAGTTACCTTACCACATCACAAGCACCACACCATATATCTGTACATGTAGAATCTGATTTCGGTGAATCCAGCCAGAGTTATGTTGTACTTGTATAGTAGCTGCATGCCTTATCATAGAATTAGACATTGCAAAAATAAAACTAGAGAACCCCACCAACCCTTGTTTTGTTTTTCATTTTAGCTTCTCGGCTTATTATATAGAACAAGCCTTAACCCAATTGATTTCTTAGTATTGGTGCTTAGTAAGCTTCCAAGTGTTCCATTTCGTACAGAGCGATAGTCAGACCATATGATACGGATTCTTAAATTATACGAAAGTGAAAGTAGATGGAAACACGATAAGCGTATCTTTTCTTCCAAATGATAGCATGACGTACAAAATAACTTTGAATTCACCTAATCATATCAAGTTATAAAGAGAAATCCATCAAAATTGTGCATCTCCAAAGCAAAGAGCAATGCTGAATCTCCAAGCTAAGTTAAAAAAACACTGAAAAGGTTCCTCTTTTAACAAACTTTCCCACACCAACACCCTCACTCAATAATACCAACTTCATTTTCTTCCCTCTTCGTAAAACAAAATGCCTTTGAAGAAGAGATATACACTCAAAACCATATTCAACCCCATTTTAATGGCTTGCTGTTGCGGCTCCAGCGTTCTGCCTTCCTCTCGCAGCAACGACTACACCTTAGGACCACCGGTTTCTCCCACGGTGTTACGCAGCCCATGTCCTAAGATCGATGAGAGCGTCGCGATGGCTAAGGAATCAATCAATCCTTTCGAAGATTACAAGAAGTCGATGAATCAGATGATTATAGAGAGAGATATCGAGACCGAAGATGATCTCAAGGAGCTTCTTAGGTGTTTCTTGGATATAAATCCTCCCCCTCATCACAATCTCATCGTCCGTGCTTTTGTCGACGTCTGTTCGCATCTCCGGTCACCACACGACCGCCGTGGAAAATCACTTGGGAGATTGCTTCGTCTTTATGTTAATCCTATTGATGATTATGATGATGACTCCCACCAAACCTCTTCATTCGATAAGAGGAAATGATCCCAGACATGCATCTATATTTAATGTTACACAATATTGTGATTCATTTGGTTTTATTATATTTGTCTACAAGACTATATGTGAACCATTAAACAAAGACAATAGAAAACCAAATAACTCGATTTCACTAGTTCACATTTCTGATCACTTGATTCTTTCCGGTTTGTGACTTGACTTGTAAATTACTGTATGAAGCTTTTGTGCTTGTGAATAAACGAGGATGAACAAATTGAATTTTCGATTTTTCTACTGTATAAATGATTTTTCATGAGCTACAATGATTAATTGAGTAAATTAATTTACGATTCCAATAGCCTTCTTCATCAATAAACCTCTAAACCGTACAAAACGCCGGCGTGTTTCTCCGGCCCGTCCGCAACGAAATACAAGTCCCTCATCCTCTGAAACGCTTGCCAAGTCAGCAAACTATCCGAACCGGCCTGATGGCATTTCCCAACCGCCCGGTTAACCTCAAGCGACCGAGCCACCCGGTCCAAACCGCCGTACAATCTTTGCTCACAGAACCTCATCATGTGCTTCACGTCGTACACTCGCTCGCCGAAGAAAGTTCTGAGCAGCCGGAGAAACTCTCGCAACGCGCTCGGAAGCTCTCGGCGCGTGATAATCTTGACTAGGTAACCGAAATCGTACGAGCTGTGAAACGTCACCCAGCTCACCCCCTCGTTGCAGATCAGTCCTGACGACATCATTAGCTCCGCGAACCTCTTCGATTCAACACCCTCGCGGCGGTTCCGCTCGAAATCGATCCCGTGACGACGGAGCAGCTCGATCGAATCCGGCGCGTGCGCGTCGCGCTCTACGTCGAAGTCGCGGAAATTGAATTCCCAGATGAAGCGACGGCCATCACCTCCGCCGAGATCCGGGAGGTTACCTTCGGCGTCGGAGAGGGTGATACCGACCTGGATGAGGCTGAGAGCGTCGACGTTTGATTTGAGAAGCTTGTAGAGATAAGACGGGTCTCCACGGCGGAGAAGGGCTGGTTCCGCCTTGAAAATAACGCCGGGAAACTCCGTGTCCATGGAGATGAACGGGTACTCTTCGACGAGCCCACTGATCAGCTTAAACTCCGACTCGATGTTATCAGCCCAGACCTCCCGAACCACGACTAATCCGCGGCTAGGTTTGTGAATCCGATCGGAGAGATCTCCTGAATTAATCATCGTTTCCAATCGTAATCAAAATTCCGTCACTTGAATGTCGGTTTATTATATAATTTGGGTATCTGCATATTAGTCTTATATATATGGGCCTAGAGGTTTGTATGTAAAGAAGAAGAGTGTTAATGGTTACGAGGAAAGAGAGAAGTGGAGAGTGTGAGAAACGCGTCGTGGAGACGCTTTGACTCGATCAGTTGTTACAAACGCAACTTCTGTGTCTAGAAGACTCGGTCCAACTTGGGTTCCATTGTATCCAAATCCAATACATTTCATTTCTATTAACTAATCATCATTACGACCACTGAACTTACAAAGGATATGTGATGTCACTGCGGTTAAAGGTTACAAACACTGAATATGTAACGCATTCAAGATTAGTTTTTTTTTTTCCTTTTTATTTTGTGAAAAAGTAACGCTTGCCACAAAAAAGTAACACAAGAGTGGGATGGCTTAACTGAGTTGGTCTGATCTAAATCTAATAGCAATTCAAATTCGGATAAGGCATGGTGGAATTAGTTTTTGGGTCTAAAAAGTTTTTACGATTCCCAAAGTTACCATGACAAAATAAAAATAAATTATTTTTTTATAAGTTATATATTCTCTGATTATTCATTGTTTATAGTCCATACTATGAAAATGTAAGGTTTGCTCCCAAAAAATGACGAAAAATGTGTCATATGAGAACACTTCAACGTAATTTATTATTTTTATGAAGTATAGATAGAAATCAAGGTTTAAAAGATGAAAGATTTTAAGGTAAAAAAGAGAGAGGAATAAGATGCTGGTCACAACTTTGACAAAGAAAAATGCGAGGAACTTCCTCATTGTGTTGAACACCAACACACCTTGTGTGTTGCCATACTTCACAAATATCACAACACACCATCCTCTCTCCATCTTCTTCTTTTGCTCCACACTCACACTCAGTTCTCTTATCCTTCTTCTTCTTATCATCATCATAACACTTCATCACGTGATCAATGTTCATCACCATTCCTACATTCCCTTCTAACACTAATCCTCTATTCCCATTCAACGCCATTAATTCATCAACCCTTGTGATCTTCTTTTGACCATCTGCCACTGACTCCACCACGACGTCTCTAAGTTCCAAATAGATCTCTCTAAATACTCTCTCTGCCTCTCCATACACTTCACTCATTCTTGCATCTTTGTTCACCACTATGCATTCTTGCGGAGGCATCTTTATTATCTCGTTGTTATGATGATGACGTTGAAATTTCCGCGCGATTGTGCAGAATATTCCTAGTTTCTCCCCACGATCTAAGTGAAATGTTTTGGCTGACGTGTCTCCAATGTAGTGATATTCTTTGATGAAGTATTTAGCGTCGAGGATTGCCCTCGAAGCCATTCCTATTTGGTTTAATATGCCTATGGGGCCTAACACTCCCTTGTAGTCCATTAAAATGTGTCTGTAAAAATATACCATGTCTTTCATCACTTGACCTCTTGTGATCTTATTGTGTCCGTTCGTCGCCGTCGTCGTCTTCCCCATTGGATTTTGATTTTGAAGGGTTATGAGTTCATGGTTACTACTTGGTAACAAATTTGATATGTCCTCCAAGCAATACTCTAGCACTTTCTTCACCGGATTTAGACTACGTCGGACCAAATAACTCCCGACCACCTGGTTCCCGAGCGACTTCAACACGAAATCAAGCAAACCCGTGTCCCCGATGTAGTTTCTAGCTGCATCCCTCACTTCTTGTCTTGATATCCATCGGTATTCGACTCTTTTCAATGATTCTATAACCACTTTGATAGCCATTTGAATCCGTTTTTGAGACCATCTACAGTTGGTACTGTCGATGGAGATGATTTGGTTTCGGGAGTTACTTATGTAGTTGTCTCTTGGAAGACGCGAATGGAGATGAAGCATGAACATGAAGAGGTCACTGAGAGTGATCAATGGCTCGGTGGATAACGTTTGATACTTTGACAAGAGGATTGGAGTCTCACGGTTAAGGCTGGTTAAGTGATGGTTAAGCAAGCACAAGGGTACGTTACGGACCGATTCTAGTGCCTTCTCGTAAATCTTTTGAGTCACTCCATATGTCCCTGACCCGAACCGGTAACCCCACCGACCGAACCATGGCTCTCCCTTTGCTACTCCATGCAGAAGCCTCAGCTCCATTCCTTTCTTGTGCGATGCATCGTTCAACCCTATTTTCCTACATTAACATATGTAGCATGCAAATGATTATAACCAACTTTTCTTTAAAAAAAAATTACAATTATAACCATTTGTAATAAAATGACTAAATGTATGTAAATCCTAATTATTAGCTACGAAAGAATGCAATATTTCATAACATGTGATATGAAAACTAATAGAATTGTGTTGAATGGCGTACGCCATATGATATAAATAACAAAGATAAAGGGCGGAACCTAAAGTATTAATATACCTGGCCTTTAAACCGGTGCAAAGCCGGTCCCACAACTCCATGACTTGATGACCGGTTAAGTCGGAACCGGACTCGATGCCATTGAGAGAGAGCAAGTGACCAAAACCGTTGGAGTGAAAGAAGCCGTGAAGGACATGGCCTTGAAGCTCCACGAGATGGGAGAGACTTTCCTTCTCGGGTAAAGTGTAGCCTCCGCCTTCTAGTTTTAGAAAGGCGGCCATTGTTTCCTTTGAAGGGATCACGAAATGGTACTTCTTGTTGCATATCATTTGGTTTCCCCAACCTGCAAGTTTCCATATTAGATTCGATGAAAATCATCCTAAGTTCTAACCGGTTGAGCTATCAACACTTGGATCACCATATCAATTTTTTCGCTTGTTATATTTGTTCTTAGATATGCAAAGAAAATATTGAGCTAGATCATCTTACCAGTTTTTTTGGATTGTTAGGTTATTATCGTTGATCATATTTACGGATGTATTAGCATGCATAGATAGATATGCAAAAAAAACAATGTATACGTAGATAGAGAGGGAAAGAGAGAAAGAGAGAGAGGACGTCACCAACATATTGGCAATGGTTGCAACGGAGATTAAGAGAAGCTTCGATGGGCTCTTCGACGACAAAGAGAAGAACATAGAGAGGATTTGGTTGACGATGAACCTCGAGCTGAAAAGACCAACTTCCCATGAGACCGGAGCTCTCAAAGTGACCAAACTCAAGTAGCTTCCCGAGGTTGTCTCGAAACGATAACTCGTTCATCTCAGCTGGATGTCCTGTCTCTCCGAAAGTCTTGAGCCTAAAAACCCTACTTTCTCCTCTTTTCCTCTTCTTTGGAAGATCTGTTCGAATCAGATTCGACATGAAATCGAACTTTGGTTTGATCTTGACAAGAGGAAATGGTACTCAATTTGGAGTTATATCATGAGTTTGTAATTATAAATTAAGAAGAGGCCGAGAAGTGCTGAGGAAGTGTGTGAAGGGTTTAGAGATATAGTAGTCACTAGGATGATGATCACACGATTAGTGCTTTGTGGTGAAATGGAAAAGTGAGTGAGAGAAAGAGAAAGGGTAATTAAACTGTGAATTAACAATTGTTACTATTGGATTGGATGTTAGGTCTTGATATGTGCATGACTTGTATTATTACAAAACATTAACAACTTTTCTTTCTTAGATAGAATATTTAATTAGAAAAAAAACATTCCAACCCATTGTTTTCGATATCTTATCTCATAACATAAAGTATTTGAAACGACTGGAAATTTAATATCAGTATTTTTTCGCCATTAATTATTATTGAGAGATATATTGTTTAAATATGTGGAAATTGGCATGCAAAAAGATCGAGGGTGAGGAGGAATGTCACGTGACTTGGGAACATGAGAAGGTAAAATAATAAAATAATGAAGACATGCATTTGAGCTTCTCACATTTTTAAAGAATCAGATTAACTCTGTGTTCCGTCAATTTCTGTCATGAGCTACCTGCATGAACCTATACGCATATCTGTTATATACATACACACAAACACACGTGTGTATAGTTTGATGTTGATCTAAATGATTGATCTTGTCTAGTAATCGAAGGGTTTACTATAAAAACTTTTCTTTCGCATAGTTCGAGTCTGTTCACAGAGATTTTAATCATTTGTATAAGTCTTGAATATTGACCAGAAAATCTGGATTTGATGCGCTTTAGAGGATTAATCCAGATTTCGATATGGAATGACTCTGATTAACAAAATAGAAAGAAAAGAACTTGTTTGACTAGATTCATTTTGCAGGTTTAGGTGATATCGATCAATAATATATAACGATTAATAATACATTTTATTTTTCGTCTTGTAGTTGTCAAAAACAAAATTTTGTTCATTTTGTAATTGTTAGTTCAACGATAAATCGGTGACAACTTTTGCTACTAGTAACTATAATTTTCATACATTGGAAAAGTTTGCGTTTATATACTTTTAAAGCATACTGTATATAATAGAAATCACTACAACCTAGCTTAAACTCAGATGGAATAGAACAATTTAGAGGGTGTCAAATCGAATATTTTTTCTTTTTCTTTTTTGAACTTTTTTCAGTGGAAGAAATATGTGAAGGAAGTAAATCGGAACAACATTTAGAATCCACCAGCTGGTTTAGTAAGAAATATCTTTGGTTTTGAAAATCTTTAGGAAAGCAAAAAAAAATCAGTTTCTGCTTGTATTGTTTATGCGATTGAAATTGGGTAGTACACTGGTAAATTTAATTATGAAAATGTGAGAAATAACTTAAACGTACGATACGTGTTCTTCTTAATTTGATAGTTGGGAAAAGGAACGAAACACACGTAATGTTAAATCTGACATTAATGTGAAAACAAACATCCATTTTTTTATAGTAAGTTTAGGTGAAGAATTTTCACATGTATAACAAGAACAACACTTCTTCATGATTTTTAAGACATTTAATTTGTTAGTTCAACAACTTTGGTAACAAGTAAACCGAACCTATTTATTATTTGATGTATGATGTGTATATATATGACTACATGCGTATAGACTTCTCATTTAAAATTAAAATTACTTAGTGCAAAAAAGGAAAAGAAAAAAGTCATTGTTCCACATTTTTCATGTTAAACACGTAGTTATGTCACGTACATACATTGAACTTACAACAAGTCAACAACAACTAATTTTCCACTTATCAAATTAAATAAATATATCGCAACGGTCAAGAAATATCTAGTATCCAAAGAGGAATTCTATAATTGTTTGGAAGAGGAGGACACATATGTCATTAGTTGCCATAAATCCACCGCTAAAACAATCGTATGATGAATTATAGCGACATAATCTTAGTCTATTTGCAAAGAATTAATATTCGTACATAAAATTAACGATATATGGTCTTGCTAAACAAAACTATATAGCTAGATTTCAGTTTTATATATGAACGCATCCGTTCTTCTATATTAATTAAAACAATCAAATATATGTGGCAACAAAACAAACCAACGAAAAAAAAAGAACAAACATTCTGAAATGAATATTTTCTTAATCGATGCTCTTCTTGCTACAGTTTCCTGAGAGAAAATCAAGCAAAACTTGGCTGTTGCATCTAGGGCATCTAGGGTTACTCTCCAAAGACATGATGATATACATGATGCAATTAGGGCAACCAACGACCACCATTGATTTAGCCTCTCCTCCTCCACCCTCAGTTTCCTCCGAGCATAACGATGAAGACGAGCTCTCAGTGGGCAAAGATGAATCCAGTATATTTAGTTTCAGATCAAGTTCAAGATTACTCGCAGCTTCTTGTTGATTCATATTTCTTGCCTTCCAAGAAGATCGAGTACGTATGTTGAGATACTATTCTATTGGAAGCTGAATAAGAAAGACAATACCAAAATTAAAACCAGGTTTTGCGTTAGAAAATTTGGATGAATATGTTACAAAACATGTATATATATATATTATTATTATGACAGAAGAAAAATAAAAACAGTAGATCAACCGAATGACTTATGTGTCCCATCAATCAAAGAGTGAAGATGAAAATAACAATATTTCAAAAAATTAACTTCGATCTTGGTTCAAATTAGCTTACCTTGTTGAAGACTAGTATTGTTCTTGTTCTTGAGATCTAAAGAAAGAAAGTTTGACGTCTTCATGTTCTTGGCTGCTGTTATATATAGAGAGATCACACACACAAGATGAGAGAAGGTCTCATTAAATGCATATTAATTAATTAGTAGGATTAGTTTTATCTAGCTTTCAAAATAAATACTATTGAGAAAATAATGATAAAAGTGAGGTGTTTGTAGCAATAAATGTGATTTGAAATAATATGCACAAGATTGATGAGTATATGACTTGTTTGCTTTGAAATTGCATTTATTACCAAATAGTATTTGGATAAATACGAACGAGATACTTTGTCCTTTTTCATATTTTTTTTATCAAGAAAACAGAAATTCAAATCAAGAGTTAGACAGAGATAGAAAATTTGAATCGAACTTGTAAGGTTGTAAATGTAGTAAAATGGGTGTTCACAAAAAAAAAAAGAGTAGTTGATATATAGGTGGATGATATTATTAGATTTTATCATGGTATGAGAACTGAAGAGGCGAAATGTTTTAACGTCCCCACAAATAAATAACATTCAAAAAGAATATTTTCTGATAATTAAATAAAATCGTATATAATAAATTTTCAAAATCATTTGAAAATAGCTCCAAAGAACTTGTTAAAAAATTGATCAATATTGGTGAATATGAATCTGGACAGCCAGACGCACGGCCAACAAAATGATGGAAAGATTGACCAAAAAAATATGACTAGTTAGATGAATGGCTTTAAATGAGTAAATAAAATAAAATTATTTAATATTCCGTGGGATATTGGTTTTATTTGACTTGAAATGTGGTTGGTGAAATTTAGGCTCTGACTATTGGAAAGTGAAACATAAAATACAAGATTGCAGATAGAGTGGGAGACTCATATGACATCATATTGCCTTCGTCATCTTAGACTTTGGTTACCCTAATTCAAAGTAAACTCAAACAACAAACCAAAGTTTGACTATACGAACACACACGTGTACAGATTATATGTATGCTTTACTTTTAGATAATAAGGGAATGAACCATATAACTAAAGCCTAAAGGATTTTACAAGTACCCTAATTCTCACGAATAAGGTTTTAACACAAGAGAAATATAAATTACAACAGTTGGAGCTAGAAAATTAACGAGGAACATTCAGTTCCCTTTTTCTGCCACAGCTTTTACGTACCGTTTGGGTTACATATTTATTAGAGTTGTTGCAAAAGATTAGTCTTCCAGAATGTGTTTCCTCTCGAGCTCAATGAAGTGTTTGTTTAGATGAGAGGTTTCAGTGGCGTTTCGTGTCTCGTTCTCTCCTTTGCATCGCAGTAACTCCATTCGAAGACTTCGTACCAGGTCATTTAGCCTCTGGATATGTCTCTCTTGTGACAAGATGATCTGTAACAATGACCAAATTCAAAAACAACTGTTACAATTGACAGGTTCAAAATAAGGAAATGTATGTATACGTATACTAAAGGTTCAAAGTTATCCTGAAACATGTGGTTATTCATACATCCAAATGGAACTTGAAGATTGCAAAGACAAAGAAGTCTGTCAACTGTTTATTTCTCCACTAACCTCAATTACATTATGCAATCTAAGAAAACTCGATAAAAGGCTCAAACCAATATTTTTATGCAACATTAAGAATTTTGTTCAGTCACTGGATTCCAAACATATTCTCAGAAGAGAAAAGATAAATAAATGAAATCCTGATACAAAAAAAAAGGTTGAATAGTGCAAAAACACATGAGACTGTAAGCATCTCAATGCCAAGAATAAATCCAGAAAGAAAAGAACCAATGTATAGAAACGGATCGAACCCGCGAGGCAGATACATATAAAAATCTTTAGCACCAGAACAGTATATGGTAACTGATTCTAACCAAATTATGCATTTCACTTGTAAAGTTTACTAATCTGAAAGTCACAATCACAAGAACTGATTCAGGTCACTCCCACAACTTCTGATGTGAACACACAGAGAGTTTCCATGAAAAGAGAGTAAGAATATCACAGTACCTTCTCTTTCACAGCTTCTTCCCTCTTTGTAATTTGGTGCTGTTTCTGAGACAAGCTAGGAGCTGCATCAAGCTCAAGAAGCGGTTGCCTCCATTCGAACTGAGAGGTGACAATGAGTATGATCAGAAGGAAGACGAGCAAGACCGGCCTCGACATTTTCTTTTTTTAGCTCCTACAAGACCTGCTCCAAATTCACAATATACACATTACAGCACACATACAAGAACACAGCTGATCGAACTGCGAAATATAATTAAAAAAAAAAAAAATGAGATCGAAATGGCAAAAATCCAAGAGATATTGTGGAAACTGAACTTCACCTACCAATTCAAAATTTCTAGAAAAACCCAAAAGTAAGAACAATTTGGATCAGTGTTGTGACTTGTGAGCTACTACTATAAAAAAGAAGATCCACCAATGAAACCTTTTCACCAAGATTTCAACACGAATCTCACTCCATCTGTGAACTATTGAGGATATGCAATAACGCCTACCTACCTAGGGCTACAGAAAGAGATTTCCTCAGCACCACAAACAAATTCAAAGCATCAAAGACTATGTAACGAGACGAATAAGATATCTATTTAACTTACAGATCCAAATTGAACACTGAAAGCACACTTCATTATCGAATCCTCGTCTTCCCTGGGATTCTTTTTATCCGGCGGGGCGCGAAAACGGAAGAAACTGATCGAGATCTTTCGATAAAATCGTTCAACGGAGTAGCGAAGCTACTTGTTTTCTCCAAAATGAGCTTTTCTCGTATAGAGGAGGAAAAGAAATGCAAAGCCGAGGTTTAATGGCGGAGCGAAATCTACAATCTTCGTGCAACCGTCTTCAAGAGACGGAGTTATAAGGAAAGGAAACAATTATTCGGTTTAACTAGTTGATTTCGAGGTCGATTGCGGGTTTTGATTTATCGGTTTGGTTGCAATTCCGTAAAACCGAACCAAAATTAGCAGATTTTAAATTTCAAAGTGGATGAGCATTAAACTCAAAAACATAAACTGCCTAGAAGAAGAAGAAGCAATGCCTAGAAAGATCAACACACAGGACATTGGTTCTTACTTCTTACTTCTTACTTCTTACTTCTTACTCTAGATTAAACAACAATACAAGGAGGGCCACTACACATATGATAACATCCCATCGAGCCCGGTTCACAGTTTTGATCGAGTATAGACCCACGAAGCAGCTCGACAACGGTTCCGTGCCACTGCTATCTTTTCCTTTCTTCTCCTGCGATGGAATTTCCTCCAGCAGTGAAGCCATTTGTCTGTCTATCACGTTCGGTAATGGAAGTACCCTTATCGCCGACGACGCTGACTCAAGTGTCGGCACTTCGTTTGGTGTGTTCCCTGTCTTCACCGTCTCGTCGAGATTGATGATTTCGTCCCTTAGGATATCCGCAAAGAAATCCTCATCATTATCCACCTAAAACACACACACACACACACACACACACAAAAACGAGACTCGAGATTCAAGAACCATCATCCACAATTTTGGCCAAAGAGTAGAGAAAAAAAGGGAGACAAAAACCTGCAGATTTTCTGATGATTCTGCCATTTCAGTGAGTAGTTTCTCCCCTGATTCACCTGCAAGGTAGAAATCGACCATGCTGTCCCAATCAGACGGGCTCTCTGAGCAAGTGGCGCCGTTTTGCAAGATCGTGTCCTTCTTCTCTGCTGCTGAATTTGGCTCTGGTGCTTTGTGACTTGTACAAGTGTGAAATTCTTTGTTCCTCCTTAGCCGGCAAATAACCAAAGCATCATCCTGCAATATACACAGTATAACCAATCAAACCCAAAGCCAAATACCAAAAATCCTATTAATGATTGAATTTCCTCGCAAACAAACCACAATAGCTCAAGTAGCCAAAGTTATTATGTGATGATTGACAAACAAAGTCTTGGAATAGATTACCAGCGGTACTCCTTTCATGCAGTACTCGTGCATAATCCATTCTGTTCTTTCGCCTTTTGGTGCACGACCAGTATGGAAGACAAGCGTCCTCTTTGTCCCAATTACTTCAGAACCAGACTTCACATCACGTTCTTTCCCAGTCGCTTTCCAGTAACCCATCTTGGTTGCTCTCCTGTTCTGTGACCCATGTGGATACTTTTTGCCACGGGCACAGAAGAAGAACCACTCCGTGTCAGATTTAACAATCGACTTATCTGGAAAGCAAAACACACCACAGATTTTGTCAAAAAAACACAAAAATAGAAACACTGAAATAACCACAGAAAACAGGACAATGCTTAATTGCTTATCGATTCAAGTAGGAGAGAATCATGAATAAAGACAACCAAAAGCATGTCATAGGCCAAGATTTCCCAATTGTAAACCAAGCATACTAAAATCATAATTCACAACTTCAACAGCTGTGTCTCCAGAAATTGATATGTACAAGAAGATAACAAGTTATCAAACATGTTACCCTAATTTCAAATGATTTCCAAATCTCAAAGATAAACTAATATCTGATAACAAAATCTCCATATGCACCCAAAATAGAAAGTTACGTGTTTTCCGGAGTGCAATCAGACGAACATAAAGGGCACAATCGAAGTAGATGAAAGACGCAAAAGAATCCAACGAAGACTAACCGGGCAAATCCCAGGGCTCGAAATTGTAAATATCGGCGTCCGGTATAATCTCGACGGACCTCTCCAACCCGTCCATCTTCCGCTTCAGGTAAAACGATATCAGCTCCACGTCCGTCGGCGAGAACTTGAACCCCGGAAACACCGTCGGCGCTTCCACTGACGCCGCCGTATCCTTACAAACTCTCACCGTCTCCGCCTCCATGAAGGAGCGCGCGTACAGAACACTCGCCACAAGCGCTTAAGATTAATCGACAATCACCACCGGAGAGAGAACAAAAAAAAGGCTTTTTTTTGTTTCTGGAGCTTTCGGGATTTCGTCTCAGTGCTCTCTCGCTTAGCTTTGAGGCGAGCTTCAGTTGGAGAGTGCTTACATATGGTCTTGCACAGGTGTTGCGCGGGCATTGGATAATCTACCTGCGGATGCCACGTCACCACACCTAATCAAAATGAAAGGCTTTATTTTAGTTAGACACTTGATGTTTTAGAGTACTCTCAAATTACGACTTATAGTTTAGTTTATAACTATAAAGCCCATAATCAGTGTAAGTGACCGAATCACGTATTTCTCTGCATCAAGTTTAGTGAAGTCTTTAGGCAATGGCAAAAAGATTTGGGAATACTAGACATGTATTTTCGTTTCTCTGTTTAAATTTATTCTATGTGATATTTGGTTGCATGCATTGAAGCCTTTAGGTGATGTTTTCATAGTTAATTGCTAACTAACTAATTTTGTTTTCCCTTTGGTTACATAATACAAACATAACAGGGTACAAAATGTGTTAAATATGAACTCAACTCACATGTGAGACAAACAAGTTTATGTTAGGACATAACATCAAAGAGGTATGTTCATTAAGGCCTTAAAAACATAAACCGCCAAGAACAAAAAAAAAAAAACATCATCTGCTCTTTGTTCAACATCATCATCAGGAAGCAAGCAATGCCCAGAAAGATCAACACACAGAACATTGCTTCAAAAAACACCATCATCTGCTCTTGTTCAACAACATCGAGAAGCAAGAAATGCCCAGAAAAGATCAACACACAGGACGCTGATTCTTACTTCTTACTTGTTACACTAGATAAAACAACAATGCAAGGAGAGCCACTACACATATAATAACATCCCATCGAACCCGGTTCACAGTTTTGATCGAGTATAGACCCACGAAGCAGCTCGACAACGAGTCCGTGTCACTGCTATGTTTTCCTTTCTTCTCCTGCGATGGTATTTTCTCCACCAGTGAAGCCATTTGTCTGTCTATCACGTTCGGTAATGGAAGTACCCTTATCGCCGATGACGCTGATTCAAATGTTGGCACATCGTTTGGTGTGTTCCCGGTCTTCACCATCTCGTCGAGATTGATGATTTCGTCCCTTAGGATATCCGCAAAGAAATCCTCATCATTATCCACCTAAAACACACACACACACACACACACAAAAACGAGACTCGAGATTCACGAACCATCATCCACAATTTTGGCCAAAGAGTAGAGAAAAAAGGGAGACAAAAACCTGCATATTTTCTGATGATTCTGCCATTTTAGTGAGTAGTTTCTCCCCTGATTCACCTGCAAGGTAGAAATCGACCATGCTGTCCCAATCAGACGGGCTCTCTGAGCAAGTGGCGCCGTTTTGCAAGATCGTGTCCTTCTTCTCTGTTGCTGCATTTGGCTCTGGTGCTTTGTGACTTGTACAAGTGTGAAATTCTTTGTTCCTCCTTAGCCGGCAAACAACCATAGCATCAACCTACAATATACACAAGATAACCAATCAAACTCAAAGCCAAATACCAAAATCCTAAAATGTAAACGAATATCTCAACTAAATGGCTTGAAGACGCTGAATACTTAATAATAACAGTAATTAAACGTATGTGATTAGCTCAAGTAGCTTATGTAATGGTTAACCAACAAAAAAAATGAAGACAAACAAAGTCTCGGAATAGATTACCAGCGAGACTCCTTTCATGCACATGGAGTACTCGTTCATAATCCATTCTGTTCTTTCGCTTTTTGGTGCACGACCAGTATAGAAGACAAGGGTCCTCTTTGTCCCAATTACTTCAGAGCCAGACTTCACATCACGTTCTTTCCCAGTCGCTTTCCAGTAACCCATCTTGGTCGCTCTCCTGTTCAGTGAACCATGTGGATACTTTTTGCCACGGGCACAGAAGAAGAACCACTCCGTGTCAGATTTAACAATCGACTTATCTGGAAAGCAAAACACACCACAGATTTTGTCAGAAACATTGAAAAGACGACCAAAAGCATGTCATAGGCCAAGATTTCCCAATTGTATACCAAGCATACTAAAATGATTTTAGTAAAGTCATATTCACAACTTCAAATTGATCCAAAAGGTTTCGTAAGTTACAACAAGTATGTATCCAGAATTCAATATGTACAAGAAGATAACAAGTTATCAAACATGTTACCCTAATTTCAAAAGAATCCTAAATCTCAAACATCCTCTTTGCCTAACTTTTTGGATACACAAATTCAATTGGATTCCTGGACATGGCCTTACCATCCCAGGAAAGTTACTATTTGATATCAAAATCTCCAGGCACCCAAAATAGGAAGTTGTATGTTTTCCTGAGGGCAATCAGACGAACAAAAAGTGAAAATTACAAGTAGAAGAGAGACGCGAAAGAATCAATAGAAGACAAACCAGGCAAATCCCAGGGCTCCATATTGTAAAAATCGGCGTCCGGTATAACCTCGACGGACCTCTCCAAGCCGTCCAACTTCCGCTTCAGGTAAAACGAGATCAGCTCCTCGTCCGTCGGCGAGAACTTGAACCCCGGAAACACCGTCGACGTTTCCACTGACGCCGCCATATCCTTACAAACTCTCACGGTCTCCTCCTCCATGAGGGAGCGCGCGTTCAAAACAATCGCCACCACGGGAGAGAACAAAAAAGGCTTTTATGGTTTCGAGATTTCGTCTCAGTGCTCTCACGTTGAGTTTCAGTTGGATAGTGTGCTTACATATGGTCTTGCACAGGTGTTGCGCGGGCAATTGCAATATCTACCTGCGAATGCCACGTCAGCACACCTAGTCAAAAATGAAGGCTTTGAGCACAGGCAATGGCGGGCTGAGCTCTATAATAACAGTAATAAATAGTTTTTTTTGTGACAAAAGAAAAAAGAAAACAAATCAACTAATTATATAGTGCCATGTGTATAATTTTTCTTCATATCCGTTTCTTTAATCTCTTCTAGCTAAAACGATTCTGCTTTATTGGAGTGACACATCATTTCTTTTTAATTATTTTCTTTATTTTTTCAGATCAGAAACTCTGATAGTCTCTCCAATGCACCTGCTCTTGAGCTTTTAAAACTACTCTCAAATTTGGACTTGTAGTCTATATTACTACTATAATAAAGCCCTTATCATTTATCTTTTTTTTCTCTTCTTGTCAAGTCTATTGGACTCAGGAAAAGAGAGACACCGTAAAATACTTAAAAAACGAAAACTCAAGTGAAGTGAAATAACACCGAATTTACAAAGAAAATTGTTTATTTTTGTGAAGGTAGCTTGAAACCACAAAGCGGACACTTGTCACCAAATTGAAACCATTTTTCAATACAAGAGCTGTGGAAGACATGAGAGCAAGACAAAACGGTTGCTTCTTCCGCAAGAAACATCTCCTCAACGCAAATCACACACGGATCGAGCCGATCCATGTCGTCACCGAGCACCTTGAATCGGTCCAACCTTGAAACCGTAGATCTCTCTGCAGGTATCGTACAGCTACTCGACGAAATCTCAATCTCAACCGCCTCCTTCATCGCCTGCTTCGCTCTTCTCGACACGTAAGAGTGATGCATATAACGAGCGCAACCCATCCCCGATATCGCTTCTCTGATCTCATCTTCCCAGGACGACAAAAATAGCAGATTCTCGTTCTTCTCCACTCTCTTCTTGATCAAATCCGATATCCGACTCTCAATCTGTCGTTCCCGATAACACGCGACATTTGTCTCGTACTCAACAGGCGTTAATAGAATTTTTACGTCGACTTGAAGTTTCAGAGTCAACCACTTATAGTCACTGCAAAACTTCTCTTTCTTGATGAGTTTCAACCGCTCCACAAGACTTCCGATAAAGTCGTCAGGTTCGTTCAACGACTTGTCATCTAATTCGAGACGAGAGAAAGGCGAGTTCTCGTAAATCTCCTTCCGTAAAACCTCGTGCGCTTTCGAACTAGTGATCAAATCTGTGGACTCTGTTACCGTGTCGTCGAGGTAAGAACATGGGAAACGAAACCTGTGAGTGTACTTTGTTACCGCCCTGTTTCTGGATTCGCAGACAAAGAACCTGTTAAAATCAAACTCCACGAAGAACTGAGGATACGAGAGAGTCTTCTCGCAGTCACCAACACTATTCGGTGATTTCGTTAAACCGATTTCGTAAGACCTTTCCCTGTGAGAAAGTCTTAACCAAGGGCCATAGACGTGCGTTCTGGACGTGGCGTTCAAGGCACGTTCCTTAGGCAACGTGACCTGGACGCAACTCTCTTTGACGTGATCAATCATTCCACAGTTGTAGCAGAAATCGCCTAGTTTCCAGTATTTGAACTCCACGAACCGGTTTTTGTTTTCGTCGTCGATGTAGAATCCTGGTCTGAGTGGCTTCTTGAGGTCAACATCCACTCTCAAACAGATGAAACTGTTATTATGGGGGTGCGTTCCGCATAAAACGGGATTGTTGCCGCCGACTAGAGATTTGAGAGTCGGGAGGAAGTCATCAGTGCAAAGATATTGTGGCAAACCCACGACGACGACTAAGAAGGAAGCCACGGTGAAATCGATCACGTCGGAAGAGTTTAGATCCTTGATTACTATGATAACTCCGTTGACGTAGTAAGGTCCCGTTTGTAGAACTTTCTCTTTGTCATCTTTTTGTCTGAATTCGAACAAGAACGTATCGCCGGCGCCGTCTAGCTTTTTGATAGTCATGTCGTCGGAGAGGAGGACCCATTGTTCCCGGAGCGATTGTTCTGTTTCGGAGAAAGATGGAAGAGGAGTTGAGTTCGTGAAGAATTTTCCGACGAGAATATGCGAAGAAGAGTCGTCGTCGAACATGTTTTTACTGTAGTTTCGCAAGGGTTTGACTTGGTCAGAGCTGATATTTGAACATGCCACGGTGCTTCGTATACTAGTTAGTTTTTTATAAGAAACAGAACAACAAAAAAAACGTTTTCCTTTTCCTAGTTAAATCTGGACGAACATACAAAACCAAGTTTTATTGGTACAAATAGATAATAGCAATAGAAAGTTGACAAAATAAAAAAAGGTGATCAATATATATCTATTGGGGAATAATTAATTAATTATTATTCAGATGTTAATTATTTTAAAGCTCATGCAAGGCTTGAGCTCCAAGAATAGAGGGCTTGGGAATCTCAAGGTGATAATGAAGTCTCCTCAAGATAAAAAGAAGTGAAAATGGTAACTTTGGACTAAAGAATACTCGCCAGTGTTCCGCCAGAAAATCTTACTTTCCGGAGACCTCATGGTGGATCCATGGTGTCTAAGGGTGGCTAAGAAGCTGATGATGAACTTAGAAACAATATTTGGTCATGTTTTGACCAATAAACCTAAGAAGAAGATGGAAGACCAAATCGGATGAAATGAACCGTTGTAATTGACGGTGGAGGTAAAAGATTATGGAGAAAAGTTTTAGAGAAAAACTGGTGGTTGTGAGAGAGCAGAAAATCAGAGAACAGTGAGAATATATATCGTAAAAACGATCATTTTCCAGAAATCCTCACAAACAATGTAAAGCTTCAAGGCACAAACATGACTTGATTAATCATGCTCTAAGATGAGTACCTACGGGTCCTAATCGTTTAAACTTGGGCTTACCAAATTGACAAGAAGATCCTATATAACACCCTATAGAACTTTTATTATTTAGTAATTTATAAATTCACAACTTTCGTAACTAAATCCGAAGTTATTCTAGAATTTTCAGAACATAGGGGTATATCGTAAAATTAAAACAGTCAATTCCCGAAAATCCTCAGAAATAAAGTAAAACCTTGGTTAAGACACAAACATGACTTGATTAGTCATGCTTTAAATTATCCAAAATCCTAATGGTATAAATTTGGGCTTACCAAATTTACAAGAATGTCCGATTTAAAATAGGACTTCTACCTAATTTCTACAACATCATAAGAGTATAAGACGTTAAGTTGTCTTATAACGTGTGAGTTCTCCATTGAACCCTATAATCCATGATATCTAGCTAGTGAACACCACTCTTGTTGTTTTGTTAGCGTTTAGTGCATGTTTTTGTTCATGTTCGTGGTAATGTGATTGTATTAGTGTTAGCTTAGTTAATGATTTCTTTCTAAGGGTGGTACCTTAGAAAAACAAAAACCACAGCTTTGCCTTTCTCATGCTCTGTTTGAAAAAACTCAAAACATTATAAATAGGCAATACCTTTGGTTTCAAAGCAGACCATAGGCTTAGAGATTGCATCTCTTAGGTCCTGTAAGCTTTAAGTGCTTAAGTGAATTAAGCCAAGAAAACATCATAAGATGTTGTAGAATCACGAGATTTCAATTTTGCAGCTTCATTAATAATCACAACTTACCTGATCAAAAGGCTACAATAGCTCAATTTTGTGGTTAAATAATCGGAAACTGCAACCTCAATTTCTTCTAGTCCTGCAAACAACAACACTATAGAGCTGAAAATCGAGAAGACAAAAAAAAAAAAAAAAAAAAACGTACATGAGACATATCATGTACTTCTGCAACTCTTCATCAAAATGTGGGAAACCTTAGAAATTATAGAGAAATGAAGTCTTTCTGGACGAAAGCAGCAATTTCAAGAAGACGAGACACAAGCATCAAGTAATCATGTTCTGTGATGATGCAAAGCCAAATCCTTCCTGAAGGATCACAAAAACAGAATGCTATCAACAATTTCTGAAACACAAATCGATCAAAAGTCAAAACAAACAAAACTCACAGTTACATATACCATAACATCTTCTTACCTTAATTGCACTTGCAG
The DNA here is from genome assembly GCA_026724425.1 of Erythrophleum ivorense. Classification (NCBI taxonomy): domain Eukaryota; kingdom Viridiplantae; phylum Streptophyta; class Magnoliopsida; order Fabales; family Fabaceae; genus Erythrophleum; species Erythrophleum ivorense. Next base: position 6,763,156 of record JAIUCV010000071.1, on the reverse strand, counting down.
CAAGATTGGCAAGACAAATTCTTTGCTTCCCCTGCAAATCAAAAGTCATATCTCAGAAACGTTTTAGGCAGCTTCAACGATGGAGATCTCATCTCTGTAAAGAGCAATCAAAGGTTGGTGTCTCGACAATTTGGGATCCAAGAATCCTAACCTAAGCGACATTATTATGAAGTATGTGGTCTTATGAAGCTGAAAACATAAATTAATAATAAACTCATTTATAGGACTTTACCTGATCAAAAGGACTAGTTAATAAAAGAATCACAAACTCCATCAAGCGAAAATTACAATTCAGCTTAAATAGGGGAAGAGACATTTACCTGATCAAAATCGAGTGATTATAATTTTTCTGCAATATCTTGATCTTCCTGTAAGAAAATGAGTCACTAAAAGATACTTTTAAAACATAGTTAGGCAAGGGGAGATTAAGCTATTCTTCTGTGACTTAAGCATATGTAAGAAATGTACAAAAACAAAACAAAAATTTAATTTACCATTGCTGCTTGACGAATTGTGAAAATCTACACTTACCTTTGAATACCTTTGTTCACAAAGTCCCAACCAAGATAAATACAGAGGATTGAATACTCAAAATCCACCATTAGCATCTCTGCTCGACAAGATGCATAAGATGTAGAGTTTATGCCATTCAGAACTGAACATATTGGCTTGCTTTAGAGTTTTAAGCAGAGAACTGAATCTTCTGATCTTGGGATATCTTTAAACAAGTTTTATTACGGAACATTTATTCTCCGTTAATATGCAGAATATTGAATCAATCATGTTGTCTCAACTCACAAGATATAGAGTTTTTGCAGATAATTGAATTAAAGATCTTGGGACACAAAGCAGATTATTGAATAAGTTTATCACGTTGTCCCAACCGGTAAGATACAAAGCTCAAGCAGAGAAATGAATATTACATTCTAAGAACATCGTTTACACTTCTTGTTCAAAGATTTGATTGATATATGCAGAAGTTGAATTTTCAATCAGATTTTCCCAGCCCATCAAGTAATTAAAAGGCATTGATGGAACAGAATATTGAATATTGTCATCTTGTTTCAGTGAATTAAGCAGAGTATTGAACTATTCACGCAGACCTTATTTGAAGGACATTTGATTCTCCCATTAATATGCAGAACACTGAAGATTTATCATAATGTCCCTTAGAGTTTAATCGCAGAAGGTTGAATTTCCAGAGCTTGGAACATAATCCGACAAGCCTTTTACATGAGCTGAGGATTGAATATATCAGGTTGTCCAAGCACAACAAGCAGAATACTGAATATACTATATCATTATGGCCCAGCTCATAAAGATATAAAGTTCTAAGCAGAGTATTGAATTACCCAATTTTTTGGAACATCTTGATCTTGCTTAAGGCTGATCTATGCAGAAATTTGAAGTTTATGTCAATATTAGAGTTTAAGCTATACATTGAATTTCTCAATGTTAAGGGCTTAGCAGAAACTGAAGTTCATATATTCATACTATCCAAATCGTAGATACAGACCTTGTTCAAGGCTGATCTATGCAGAAATTTGAAGTAATGTTAGAGTTTAAGCAGAACATTGAATTTCTCAATGTTAAAGGCTTAGCAGAAACTGAAGTAAGATCATTAGATCTAGATCTCTGAACACCATCAAACAAAGATTATTAAGAAAGAACATTTCCTCAATCAATATGCAGATTATTGATACTTATCTTGCTGTTCCAATCCAACAAGATAACTGTAAACAGACAAATGAATTTTCCAGTTGAAGAATCTTATCAAAAGACATTTCATCACTTTATGCAGAGTGTTGAATACTATATCGCTGTCCCAGCTCAGCTAGATATAAAGTGTTAAGCAGAGTGTTGAATAACCCAATTTTGAAACACCTTTAGATACATACCTTGTTCAAGGCTGTTCTCTGCAGAAATTTGAAGTTTATCTCGTTGTTAGAGATAAAGCAGAACACTGAATTTCTCAATGTTAAAGGCAACTAGATTGAGTATTTTAATCTCGGAACAACATCAAACAATCCTTCCTCAATCAATATGCAGATTATTGATACTTATCTTGTCGTTCCAACCCAACAAGATAACTCTAAACAGGCAAGTTAATAATCAGTTCATGAGACTTGGTTAAGCCGTAGGTTGTTTTTCCATCTAAAGACATACTTGTAAGCCATAATTCGACAAGCCTTTCCAAAGGAGAATATAAGCAGAGAAATGAATTTATCATGTTGTCCAACCGCTAAACATGCCTTAATAAAGGACATTTATCATGATATTTAAGCAGAGCATTGAATTTTTCAAAGCTTATGCAGAAACTGAAGTTTTCTTACTCTTTGAACACCATCAAACAAACCTTATTAAAAAGAACATTTCCTCCATCATCAATAAGCAAATTACTGATACTTATCTTGTTGCTCCAACCCAACAAAGATAACTGTTAACACTTAACAGACAATTAAATTTTCCAGGCATCAAACCTTAATAAAGCCTCAAGCAGAATATTGAATACTATATCATTATGTCCCAGCTCATCTAGATATAATGAATTTATCATTATGCAGAGTAATGAATTACCCAAATTTTTGGAACATCTTTAGATACAGACCTTGTTCAAGGCTGATCTATGCAGAAATTTGAAGTATATATACTGATGAATATTTATAGATATACAACTTGTCAAAAGACATTTCATCACTATATGCAGAATTATGAACACTTATATCATGCTATCTCGGTTTGAAGCAGAGTATTGAATTACCCAATTTCTTCAAGTAAGATAACGGTTAAAGGCCGATCTTATTGCAGAAATTTGAAGTTTATATCATGTTACCCAGCTCAACAGGGACATATCTCCGATTCTTAACAACTTTTATCTCCGATTAGGGCTTATCTTAGGCAACATAAGGGACGATTTTCCCAATTAGAAACCGGACAAACAACAACAATCATATGATTTTCTGTCAAACCTTGTGCGGTGAATCGGTGATGATGAACTTCGAAGAATATCTGAATCGCCGAAGAAAATGAAATCGAGAGTCGAGAGAACGAAGACATCAAATTATGAGAAGAAGGAAACCTAATAATAATCCCTAATATTTATAGATATATATAGCTGTGAAAAAGGAGGATGTGTTTTAGATTTAGTGACCGCCATAGATAAACGGACAGCTGGCAAAAACCTACTTAGTAACCGTTATACAAAGATTTAGCTCGCGGAAAAGGAAAGTGGCCGTTTTGAATTTAAATTGTGTTGGGCTTAAATGGTTATCATCAGGCCCATACTTTTCCCCTTTTTTACCAGACACAAAACACACGCACACACACAAAAAAGGAAGTAAAATACGAATTTTCTACAAGGCAGTATACCTACCAACTCCCAAACCACTGATTGATTACAAGAGATTAGAATATCAGCTTACACAGTATCGAGCTCAATGTCCATCACTCAGCAAGAAATGTCTCTCGTCACGGCGAATCCTCCGATCAACGTTGATCAAATCTTCCCCGAGGTTGACATGTCCGGCGGCGACACCTCTCAAATCGTCCGAGCAACCGTCGTCCAGGCTTCTACTGTCTTCTACGATACTCCCGCCACGCTAGGTTCCCTCTTTCTCGAAATTTTCCATTGGAACTTTTTCTTTCTGGAAATTTTGTTTCACATGTAGTTGATTGATGCGATGAGATGGCAGATAAGGCGGAGAGGTTGCTTGCCGAGGCGGCGGATCATGGGTCCCACCTCGTGGTGTTCCCGGAGGCGTTTATCGGCGGTTATCCTCGTGGCTCCAGCTTTGAGCTGGCGATTGGTGCTCGTACGGCCAAAGGAAGGGACGATTTTCGCAAGTACCATGCTTCTGCCATTGATGTTCCTGGTAAAGCTGATGTGGTTATGATGATGAATAGCATCTTCTTCTGAATTTCCATTTTATTGATTTTGTTTTCTTCTTGGAAATTTCAATCATCTTGTTCATTAACTCTTCGGTTTAAGTGTTTGCTCTTAGTTTGATCAATTAAAGATGTACTCTTTTAAGTTTCTGAATTAACAAGTTTTGATTAATCTTGTGCACATTTTATTTGGTAGGCCCTGAAGTGGAACGAATGGCGGAAATGGCAAAGAAGTACAGAGTGTTCTTGGTTATGGGTGTGATAGAGAGGGAAGGCTATACACTATACTGCACCGTTGTCTTCTTTGGTCCGCAAGGTCAGTTCTTGGGTAAGCACCGGAAACTCATGCCTACGGCTCTGGAACGTTGCATCTGGGGATTCGGAGACGGTTCGACGATCCCGGTTTTTGATACTCCCATTGGCAAAATCGGCGCTGCTATTTGTTGGGAGAATAGGATGCCGTCTTTGAGAACCGCAATGTATGCCAAAGGTTGGTTAGTCTCTCTTTAGCTTCCATAGGTATCAATGTGCACATTGTGGTTTGTTCTTGATAATTTGCAGCTGTTTCTCTCTGGTTCTGCTTTTCCAGGGATTGAGATATATTGTGCACCTACAGCTGATGCTAGAGAAACTTGGCTAGCCTCGATGACTCACATCGCTCTTGAAGGTGGATGCTTTGTGCTCTCAGCTAACCAGTTCTGTCGCCGGAAAGATTATCCTCCACCACCGGAATACTTGTTCTCCGGTTCAGAAGATAGCCTAACACCGGACTCTGTTGTCTGCGCCGGTGGCAGCTCAATCATTTCGCCGCTGGGAGTTGTTCTAGCTGGACCAAACTATGAAGGAGAGACTCTTATCTCAGCGGATTTAGGTGCGTATGATTAACACTTGTTTTTCTCAGTTATCTTCTATTCTTAAAGCCCAAAAACCAATCATATGCTTGAAATCTGTGGACAGATCTTGGGGACATAGCAAGAGCCAAATTTGACTTCGATGTGGTGGGTCATTACTCGAGGCCTGAAGTCTTTAGCTTGAACATAAGGGAGCATCCGAGAAAAGCGGTCAGCTTCACGACTAAGGTTACAAAAGATGAGACCGTCAAAAAGTGAAGACTCGTTGAGGGGGGTTGTTTGTGTATGTATTAACAACCAACGTCAGGACTAATTAAATTATTGACATCATTGTCTAATCCTTACCGTTTGTGTTGAGATTCTCTTCTTTTCCACACTTAGATTGTTGGTTCTGGTAGTTCCATCTTCAAATTTGTACTTAAATATGAGTTATTCGATAACTTCTTAATAATTAAGATAAGTTAAAACCGATTGGTTTTATTATTTACAGATTCAAAATACTGAAATCGATTGTAGTGTAAACGAATTAAATGGAGCAATAGAGAAAATAACTGAATTTTCTTTAGTCTTCTACTTATGTGTTAAAACTTAAAAGAGTAACTGGTGGAATCAAATTTAATTTATTTACCAAACCGGCTTCTATAAAACTGTTAATAGTAGTTAAAAACCAAATTGTTGATCGAAATGTCCACCCATGTTTACAACGATCTGTCCACTGACAATTGCTACTACTAAACATCAATGTCTACAAAGTAGTGATTGAATAGGTTCATTGAACTACAGACAAAAGGAGACAAAGAGATAAACCAGACATACACTTGATAAGATCACGCTGACAATATCTCTACCTGTATTAGGCCAAATGTTCTTAGCGTTTGACCTTTTCCCACAAAATAAATGTGTTTAAATGAGATAAATTGGTTAGCCTAGTGGCACCCAATAATGCTTTCACTCTACTATTTCTAGGGTTCAACTTTAGTGGTTTTTTTATTTTTGTAAATACGAGTTAGAATCCCAAACTCCATATATGTAAAAAGTAAAATGCTATGAATAATGCTTTCACTCTACCATTTTCCGTTTTTTCTTGTCATTTCATAACATTTTTGGAAACGTTTTGGTTGAATTTTTTTCCGAATAAACAAATAGGCTGAAACGTAACGGATAGTTGAGACAAAACCACATGGGAAGATGGAACGACGTTGTTCAATGTCGACACAATAATAGAGAAAACCTCTTTGTTTCGTTTTTGATTCAAAAATTTTAAACTAATCCCTTCTTGCATCAATTATATTATATCTCATTATTATTCGCTGTTCTTATTCTAATTGTTGTAATTATTGTGATTTAATTTATTCCGAATCGACGTACGTTTCCATGTGTATCATCAATTATGCCAATAATCAAATTTCTTGAATTAATATCCACTCAAAGAAGTTATATTCAAATTCAGTGCACCTTCTCCTCCATTTCAATCAAAAACTGATTTGATTGATATTCTCATATTCCCCACTTCTTAACTTATGGTCTAATTACTTATCAGCATCAAAAGCCTACACATTTAACAAGTTGTCGTCTAAAACATGAAGTGTTTTTTTTTTTAATCTGGTGGTGATAAATTCCGATTTTCTGATGAATTAAATTTATTTTCTGTAATTAAAAAAAAAACAGTAAATAATGACAAAAAAAAAATTCAGTCAGTTGATTTTCTTTTCTGAAATTAAATCAAAAAAATTTAAATCGAATAAATTACAAATGAAGAAATACATATACACTTTAAAAATGAGATTTTTTTTTCTTGCCGGCGCTAGCTCCGGTGATTACACAAACTCCGAGCTTGGTAATTTCCGATGATTCCACTGCTCCGACGACGAAGAACCGATAAGCCTCACATTCGAAACAATGTAATCTCTCAGATTCTTCAAAGACTCATCTCTCTCCCCATTCTCAACGATCACCGACCTCTTCTCCACAGGATCATCAGAATCATCTTCATCGCCGGAGCCAATAAACCTCGATTCCGTCCGGCGATCTCTCCGGCTTTCAACATAACCCCACTTACTTCCACTCTCCATATTCAACTCAATCGACTTGAGATCACTCTCCTCCTCATCATCAGAACCATCCATAGCCTCCAAAATCCGACGAATCTCCGACGACCCATTTCCCTCCTGGCCATCCAAAACCCGCCGGATTTCCTTCTTCAGCTGATCCACGGCGGCGTGCTTCTCCTCGAACTCGAATTTCGCCTCCATAAGCTTCATCTGAACCCTTTCTTCCCTCAAAACATCAGCTATATGCATCATCTCTCTCTCTTTCTCCATCTCTTTCTTATCATCTCCGATTCCTCTCGCGAGCTCATCACAAACCTCCTCAAGAACATCCTTAGCTCTCTTCTCTCTCTCCATCTCCTCCTTCATCTTCCTCTCCGTTTCTTTAGCCTCCGCGAGCTCTCTCCCTAATCTTCTGTTCATCTTCTCCGTTCTCAGCCGGAGTTTTCTCTCAGCCGCGGCCTCTTCTTGAAGCTTCTCTCTCATCATCCGCTTCTCCACCTCCTCCGCATCAAATTCACTCATCAGATGCTTCAGAGAAGATCTTGCTCTGTCTAGCTCACATATCAGAGCAGAGATCAAACGATTGTTTGCTGTCTTGTGATCATCTCCGAGCTCACCAATCCGTTTTAAAACCTTCACTAGTTCTTTAGACGTCCTTAATCCGTCGCTTACATTCTTGAAACGTGTTTTCACCTGTTACATTAGGGTTTCTGATTTAACTAACCAGAGCTTTCTTCTTCCGCAAGAAAGAGTGTTTTTTTTTTCTAGAGAAAAAAAATCGTACCGAGTTTGTGCCGATGGTTTTGTATTCGATTAGTTCTATTTTCTGAGGAATCTCTGATCTCCTATGGACTATATCCTCCCGGAGAACAACTCGCTGTGAAAATTTTGATTATCAAGACTTTGAAAAAGGAAAAAACATAGGAAACTTGAAACGAAAGCAAACCCTAACCTCTGAGCTCAGACGGGAAATGGGATCGGATGATTTTGGCGGGAAATCATGGGAAGAGATGTCTGTTGTTTTCTTCGATCTGTTCCTCGAAGGTTTCTTGCTTCTCAAGCGATCTCTGTCGGAATTTACGGGAGGGTCTGTGCCGTCGCTGATCTCCCGCAGCGTAGCCGCTAGCTTTCTCGCCGACACGCATCGTTTCTGAGATTGATCAACATGAAGTTTTTCCGGCGACAATGATAAGAGTACAGGAGTTTTGGCTGTGGAGATGGACTTAACCGGAGTTCCTGAGCCGCCGCAGCCGCCACCATCGTCGTGTGAGGCTCTTTTGCCGGCGAAAATGGCGCGTTTGAAGCGGTTTCGACGAGCGAGAGAAGAAGAGGAGGAGGAAGAACAACCTCTCTTTCTGATCTTACACCTTCTCTTGCGTTCCATATTTATTATTTAGAAAAAAAAACAAATCAGAAACAAAATTTGTATCAATTCTCGCCGGAAAGAATGAGAAAGAGGGTTGAAATTCGAATTGGTTGTTGCTTTCTATGAGAAGTGGGTCATGAGGTTCTGATCATGTTTCTAAAAAAGGAAACTTGAGCAGTTTATGGAAGATTTTGTTTGAAACTCTTGGGAGACTTTAAAGTGGGTGAAAGAGATAACACAAAAAAAGTAAAAGTGAAGATTATGTTTTTAGTTTTTCTTCTTTTGCTTTTATGTGAAGTTTATGAGTGTTAATTCTCTCTCCCATATAAGGAGAGGAGTAAAGAGCGAAGCAAATTATTATTTTTTAAATAAAAAAGAGAAGAAATAAGAGATGGCTGTTCAGATTCTTAATTCCTTTTGAAGACGTTGAAAAAAGAGAGCTTTGAATCTGGGAAATTGTGTTCTTTCTTGGGAGAAGAGAGAGAAATGTGGAGGAAAACGAAAGATGGGAAGAGAGAGAGAAGGGACAGTGTGGTGTTTTGTTTGTGTGCGTTGTCTAAGAGGTTCATTGTACACATGAAGAGAGGTTTTCCGATTTTGTCAATTTTATTTATTAAGTTATCAAAATTAATCCCATTATCAATAGCTGTTAAATTAATCTCGTTGCAACAATGAACTTGTAAAAAGTCATCATAGAATCTATCACTCCAAATTAGTACTTTCTAAGAAGTCTATAGGATTTGCCAAAAGTGGAACCAAGCAGAGGCTTAGATCACAATGTAACCTGGTTTGATCGTATTATACCAGAATCAGCAGACGCCAAAAGAAAAAGAAAAAAACATTTTGGCTAGTGACAGTGAACTTCCAAGTATTGACTGGAAATTAAGAAAATTTTGTGATTGAATATTTACTACCTATTTCTAATGTGGATATTGTTTAACTTTTTAATAATCAAATTCACTGTCGGTAAAACAGTTTATTTAAAGCTATAAATGTTTGTCATGTGTTATCAACACAATCTTATTTACACCGAGTTTTAAAAGCTTAAGGTTCTTTAAAATGTTAGAAGTTAGTTTGTTGTGTCAATCATAACTAAATATTCTTATATAGGTCACTTAACTAACACTACTATCCATTAAAAATCCACAATTCAACCCCAATGAAAAGAATGATTTCTCTTAAGATTTAAAAGAAATTGAATATAGAAGTTCGTAGTTTTGTGTTCGGCATATGAAAGACAGGCACATGCTGAGTACAATAAAAATAAATACACTTATGGAACATCCCAAGAGATGCCTTCTCTGTCAGTCAAATCAAATCCCTCCTCCAGATCCTTTTACTCTATTTTATAAATTTTTAGATATACTACCAATTTAACATAAATGGTTATAAGTAACGAGTAAATAATTTTAAATTTGTGAGGCTAAACGGGTCCCACGATTATGCAAGAAAATAAACATAGATTAACGGCTCTGATTAAAATGGGTCCGACTCTGTTGCTCCTCTTTATCTTTTTGAGCCTTTGACTACTACTTGCAAATCACATGGAGAAATTGACAAAATGTCACATACTATACGTTTGCAATTATTCAAAATATTAACATTTAACAACTCTTGAATAAATTCACCACAATTTTTCCTCTCAACTATAATTTCTATGATATTAACATATAAGAGCATCTCCATCGCATCGCGGGTTGTTAGGAGGGTTTTAAAACATTTTGCAAATTAATTAAATATAAAAGAAAAGAATTACTCTTACATGAAACTTTTCGACAGGGTTTATAACCTGCCACGTGTAGAGCACACATTTTTATCCAAAAAAAAAGAGAATAAAAAAAATTGACATTTCAAATTCCTTCTCTCTCTCCGCCGATGGAAACAAAGTGTCGCCTCTTCGTGAATCAACTCCAGCGATCGTCTCCGGCCGACCTCTGATCGTCTCTGGCCGACCTCTGATCATTCTCTCCGTCGCTCACTTTGCCTATCTTCCTATTATCATCACTATTTCTCAGTCTCTCGTTCTCTATTTCTCTTTTTGCTGGAATCGACAATTTGGGCGTTTTCTGATTGTTCGCCGGCGAGGTATGGTTGAGGATCTCCTGGGCATTCGGTTCTTCTACGGTTGAGGATAAGCTAAGTATCCCTCTTCTCTCATCTCTTACTTAGATTTTGTTTTGCAATTTGCATGTTTGTGATCTTTTTTGGGGCGGTAAATGATTTTATCTCTTGAGACTTTCCTTTGAACATCTATGTAATTGATTCTTTTGTATTCTTTTGTGGCTATGCATATAAAACGTTTCTTTTCTCCAAATCGAAATTAAACTTGAAAACCTGAGTTGATTCTATCTTTATTTGAACTTTTTGCAATCTTATTTGATCTCTTTGTATGTATTGTTTAGTTTTTAATTGGAACATAGTGGTTTATTTCCTAACCTTGTTTGTGTTGATTGTATGATAAAGGTTGAAGCTTGACACAACGAGGGAAAGGAGCTACACTCCGTCACCACCAAGGGGTTATGGGAGGAGGGGCTACACCATGATTGCAGGTACTCACTTGACTTCTCTGTAAATCTTTTCAGGAAGTTGATTATATGTCAACTACGTTGGTTTGATGAACTCTTGTTTTGTGATTGAAATCTAGAAAAGAGATATAAGACTGTTTTTTTTCCTTGGTGTATAATCTGTTTAGATAATATCTATGTTTTTTTTTTCATCATCTTTCTTGAATCTAGTGTTTAAAGCCTTGAGTTATACTTGCGTTGTGCTTAGATAATATCTCTGTTTTTTTTTTTTTTTTCATCTTTCTTGAATCTTTGTTAACTACCTTTGTTTCCCTTATCTTTGAGAAGTTGCAACTCGTTAAAGCAGAGAAGAAGAAGATAACACAAGAGTATGATAAGAAAGAGAAGCAAGTCGATGTCAAAAGGAAAATGTAAGCTCATGATTTTTAACTGTTGTATGGACTATTGTCTTTGATCTTATGATTCATGTTTGATCATAGGCTCTGTGTTGTTATTTCTGATCTAAAGATTTCATATTGTTTTAGTTTTGATCTAAATCGTGTAGTTAACTATATGGTCTTTTGATGTCACATGAATTCAACATTGAGAAGTTGCATCTCGATGAAGCAGAGAAGAAGATAAGACAAGAATACGAGAAGGAGAAGCAAGATGTCAAAAGGAAAATGTAAGCTCATTTCACTGATTGCTTTTGATTTAGAGATCTCTTTGAGCAACTTATTTCTTGTAAGATAGATAAAATTGGTTTTGTCTTGATCTAATGCCACTTGTTAATTGTGAGTTTGCTTATTGTCATTCATCGATGATCAAAGTGCTACAAGCACAATATGACATTGTCAAAATTCAAAAAAATAACTTTTAAAAATTTAGAACCAAATAAAATAAAAAGTTCTACCAATGGAGGAAGAAAATATTAACAACCCACATAAAAATTGTTAACATAAGATTGTGTGAAAATTATTAATAAAAAATGTGTTAGAACTAAAATTTTGGTTTTAGAGATGGAGATGGTCTAACAACTCTTGAAGAAATTTACCACAACAACTCACCTATAATTTTTTGAGTATACTCTATGCGTCATTTAATATTTGGTGTATAGTAAAATCGATCAAAATGGTCCCATGGTCTAGTGGTTAGGACATTGGACTCTGAATCCAGTAACCCGAGTTCAAGTCTCGGTGGGACCTTTTTTGTTCTCTCTCTCAAAGAATTTCAGGGGATGTAGCTTCCATCTTATTTTGGTAACAAGTGTTTTTTACAATATTTATTCTATGGATTCAGTAGGATAACAAAAAACACTTTTTAATTTTTTTGATGATGATGTAGATTTGAGAAAATTCAACATCCTACAAAATTATAGCTTGTCAACACTTCAAACCCTTTGTAAAAGAAGATCAAAATCACTTAAAAACATTTCCTAAACATGAGATGTTTCAAAACACTTCTCCCTAGCCGGTGGGTGTGTCCCTGCTCTCTAAAAGTCTCTGTTGCACTGCCGGAGTTTCAGTTTTCCGGTTTAATCCCACTTCGATTCTCCGCCCAACCCGATCTCAAATCCCATGGGAAGCTCACTCACTACACTCTTGCTTTGGTTAGTTCCCGTTTTCTTCTTCTTCTTGTTATCTATCACTCTCACCAAACCCGACTCTTTCACGCTGCTTCTCTTCTTCTCATTACCGTCTCCAGAACCACCCTTTGACACATTGTCCCGAGAAAAGATTTCTGCGAAAGAGGTTTCAGTATCATCGAGAGCCTCAAGTTCCTCCTTTGGTGTAGCCCTTTTCTGTTTCTTCTCAGCAGCATCCTCATCGTTGTTACCCGGTCTTTTCTTCTGCTTACGTTCTTCTTTCTTCTCTGTCAGCGCTTGATCTAAATTTGATTCACTCTTTGACTTCTTCTTCTTGCTCTTGCGATCCTCTTCATTGTTGGCTTCTTCTTCTTCTTCTGACTTGTTTCTCTTGGAGCTCTTGTTGCTTTTTCGTTCTTCTTTTGCTGCTTTGCTCTGATCGCTCTTCAGAGCATCAAAGGTTTCATCATCGGCATCGAATCTGGTATGTTTATCATTCTTGGAGCCTTTATCCAATGGTTTAGCGTTGAATACATTCACTGATGGCGGCAGCAACTTTCTCACCTGCAACATTAAAAACATATTTCCCTTTCTTAATTCTCCCAACACACAAAGTTAATCACAAAGAGAAAAGAGAAGTACAAGAGTTAGTTTTTGACCTTCTTAGCTGACTTCTGGTTGTCAGAGATGGGGTTTCCTCGAATATTCAGGTTTCTCAAGCAAGATAATGTGCCTAAAACCTATCATATAGGACACACAAATTTGACGGTTTGGTATTAGATCAACGCAAAAAAACTGTCACAAGCTTTCACTTATATAAGCACCTTATACCTCTAGTCCAGAGAGACTCCTGATCATATTGTTTCCCACATCTAAATTCAGTAGTCTCTTGTTGAGAGAAAGTTCTGCTGGGAGAGCCTGAACATGTAAGCGTCAAGGGAATTAATTGTGGAACAGACTGGTGTGATCTGTAGAGTTTATCTAATCTCTATGGAAGAAAAAATCACCTGAATTTCATTGTTGGCGAGTCGTAGCTCTTTCAAATCAGAGCAAGATTTTAGACAAGTGCCAATAGCTTTTATTCTGCAGTCAGACAATGAAATCTGAAACCAGGGAATTAGACAAGGGATCAGGTTTTAGTTTTGGTTCTCGAAACAAGACAACACTCAGAGCTTACTTTTGAGAGGTTTTTCAACTTTGAAAGCGAGTCACCGATTTCACTGATAGGGTTCCTAGAAAGCACTGCCATCAAATCCATAACGAAACAACAGAGTCTTAAGATGGTGAAACTGGGAAACGTTTAAAAGAGTGTATCATGTAAAGAACATACCGAGACTGTTCAAGTCTTTCAGTAGACCTAGCTTGCAAATGGAGGAGATTTCATTGTCTAGCAACAAGAAAGGTTAAACCATCAGTAGAAGCCTTGTGGATGCAAAGACAAAAATTCGTTAAACTGTGTCGTATAAGTCACCGTTCAAAATCAAAGCTCGCAAATTGACAAGAGAAGAGATCTCATTCATTGATTTCAGCTTGTTCTTTCCAGCATTTAGCACCTAACAGCAAATGAAAGCACACAAGCAAAACCAATCAGGTTCCAAGATGGAACATTGAGAACCCAATAAGAAACTTACTGTAAGCTTTGTTAATCCTTCAATTCCATTCAAGCTCTGCAATTTATTTTCCACAACCGATAGCCACTTCAAATTCACACAAGACTTGAGTCCCTATAACCAATTATACATGAACATAAGCTTCAAAAACTCCACAACTATGTAATCATCAAAATTTCGAATATGCTGTTTTTTTTTTTTTTTTATCTCTCTGCTTCGCACCTGAAGATCAGTGAGATTGTTGAAACGAAGATCGAGCTTCTCCAAGTTTTTGAACTTGCTCAAACAAGACACCTAAGAGATCATTTTACACAATTAATAAGGGTTTCGTTTCAGCTTCTCATGGAGGAACAGAGTTTACAGAAGCAAAACTCACGTCGGTGAGAGCTTTGTAGCCAAGATCAAGTTCCTTGACGGAATCGAGGTCATGGATCTTCTTCTCTTTTAGAACTTGTTCAACGGTCAACGAATTCATCGCCGTCTTCGTCTTCTTCCAGGTAACAAAACCCTAGTCTTTTGAGTTCAGTCTCACCCTAAGAAACCCGCCGTAGTCAAATTGTCTCTCCCCGACCGTGCCAGGTTCTTACAGAGCAACCCCGTTGTTTTCTATTGTTTATAAATTTGACCCAAATATTATCATATATAGAATCATGTACAACCATTTGAATTTCTCGAGACGGTATCTCACAAATTTAAAAAAGAAAAATAATTGAAAGTGAGGAAAAAGGTGAGAAGTGTTGCGTACCCATATACTACCACACATGTCCATTTTCTACTCATTCAATTTTTTTTCCAAAGTTAAAATTTAATTCAAAAAAGTAAATATGTTAATAATTTAATCTAAAAGGAATGTATTATATGAGTTTAATCTAAAAATTTAGTTATTAAAATAGACAAACAGAGAACATTTTTCAGGACAAAAAAAAAAAAGTTGGAGTATCAATTAGTTTTCTTTATGTTTTGGGATTACAAAATAGTTAAGAGAAGAAACCAGAAGATAGATATGAGATCTTTTGATAAAACATAATGATTAGTCTTTTCTCATGTGATGTATTTTTCTTGTTGCTCGTGCAAAAGCTTCGCTGAAGATTTGGCATCAAGGTAGAGTGATGTTACTTCCTCTATATCAGCCTGTCAAAAGTTGAAAATACCAATAAATTAACATGACATTCACATTTAGACTTTGCTTTATGGTTCTAAGATTCACAAATGTACCTTGCAAATACTGTCACGCCCATTCATTTTCGCCACGATGCTGGCAGGAGACAGAAGCTGAACCGCATGCCTGAAAGTGAAAGCCCCCGAAACAGGTTTAGAGATAATTATAAAGCTATCTTTGCAAAAATCACAAGTTTAGTCTTAAACCTTAGGGATGTTCTTTGCGCAATGTCCCCAAGTAGGACCAAGCATTCTTCATCCACTGTTAGCTCTTCCACTTGCGCACGAATGGCTATAATCTGGTCCACATAAACAAATCTAATTAGAATCTTGTTAAACTAATTGATATCGGCAAACTAATAATTGACAATTGAGGAACCTGTATCATTTCAGAGGGATTGTAGATTTGGGTCCGGATAATCACCAACCGATCCAACAAGTCAATAGGGACTCCATGAGGACTTGGCATATCAGTTCCTCTGCAAATAAAAGTGAATCACACTACAAAGTTAAACCCAAGATCACATGATTTCCAAACAAGAAAATTGATAATCTGTCTACCAGGATATAATGCTGCTCCTTACCTAACGTTGCAAACACCTCTGTTTGTTGCAAATATCACTATTGGAGATAATGAGCTCTCAAGAGCACGGTTTAAGTAGGAGAAGCACTCCATATCAAGCATGTGAACCTGAAGTCGTCATTTAAAGAAAGTTTTTCATTGCCCCTGAGAAAGATCAAACATGGTATGGGATGATAAAACTTATTAGGAAATTACCTCATCGATAAATAGAACTCCGGGAACAAGCTCTGCAACACCTTCATCAATATAACGGTTCACCACCTGCAATAATCATACACCAAATAATATTAGAGCTTTGGCAAGATATACAAACATAAATCATCTAAGTTAAAATGAGGATCACCTTGTTAATTTCTTGACGAAGCTTATCAGTGATCTCGGTCTTCCTGGGTTTCATCATTTGGCCCATCAAAGAAAGTATATCCTGGCCACCTTGAGGTCGGGCATTTGCTGCATCCAGGTCTTGGAGTGTGACATCCTGCACTATCTCTTTCTTTTTGTGAACCTCTCCTTTCGGAAGTGGAACGTATTCTTCTGCTTCCAGGTCGAACTCAGTGGCAAAAGCATCACTTCTACCTACTCGCTTGACAGCTCCACTGTTTGCTTCAATGTATAAAACATCTCCTACAGCTACCTGAGAGTCAAACAGTAAATATAACAAGAAACCAATCAGATTGGCATAGTCATCGGCAACTTCGCTAAGAACCTTCCGGACTTAATGACATGGTAGCAAAAACAATACCAGGTGTAAGGAAAAGAAACAACTAACCTTTTCCTTAATCAAGGCATCGTATATAGTGGGATCCAACTTCAGTTGTTTGGTTCCTTTGACTGTCTTGAGTCCAATGATAACATGGCTGATGCTTTTACCATAGCCTCCAGTCATACTTTCAGTTTCTTCTGGGGATAGCTCCGTGACCTATAACTCAGGATGTTAAGAATCTAATGTCGAAAAGGCATACTACTTCACAGGACCATAACACA
This sequence comes from Erythrophleum ivorense, assembly GCA_026724425.1. Taxonomy (NCBI): domain Eukaryota; kingdom Viridiplantae; phylum Streptophyta; class Magnoliopsida; order Fabales; family Fabaceae; genus Erythrophleum; species Erythrophleum ivorense. The sequence goes on along the minus strand of JAIUCV010000071.1, from coordinate 6,746,579 downwards.
AGAAACCGAAAATAGCAACACACCTCCCCTTCGTAGACTTCTTTGGTTTCCTTGATACGTAGCCCAATAGCACGTCTAAAATTCTCCATGAGGACCTCTGTTTTCTTAACCTCTGATGAGTAAACCTCAGAGCCAACCATAGGACAGAAGGGAACCTGCAAGCAAGAAACAATCCAAATAACATAAGCTTAAAAGTAACTTAAATTGCCAAATCTGATGAAGCCATGCGGATACATCGAGTAGAGAAGATGCAAAATGAGATTACCTTACTTCCCAGCTCTTGGGATATTCCAAGAGCCAATGCTGTTTTCCCAGTTCCAGGAGGTCCAGCAAACAAAAGAGCCTTGCCAGCCATTTTCTTCTGCTTGATCATGTCCACTACAAGACCAGCTGCCTCTCTCGCCTCAAGTTGTCCCACAAATCCAGCCGCCAATGCTATAGGAATTCCGGTTGGCTAGAAAACAAGACACACCATTAGCAATGGAAATTATACTTCAAGCTACAGAAAGAGATCATCACACTTAAGCCCATCCTTAAACGTTAAACCCAAACTCTGAGTTATACGTGGATACAGAAATCTACTGCAATACAACTAGAAAAACTATCCGCAGAGCCTCTGAGCGTAGAAAACAAAGCAAATTAGCTTTAAATCCCTAAAACCCAGACGAGCTTCGAGCAATACGAGCATACTACTGCAATCTACTAGAATCAAAGAGAGATGTTTCGCCGAGAGAGTGAGGAGGAGGAGGAGAAGAACCTCGAGGCCAAGGCCTTTGATATGGGTGTGAGTAGCAACCCGCTGTTTCTTAGCAGTGGACTGAATTTCTTCAATATTCACTTTCTCCATCTCCGTCAAACTGTTACTTTCTCCTTACGAGGCACGTCTGAGAAATTTAGGTCTTTCTTGTGTTCTTCGACGACGACGGCGGAAGAGTTTTGAGCTCGCTGTGTTTGCAACGCCTCCTTCTATGTTTCTTCTCCAAATTGGCAAAAACCCCTTATATGTTAATCTTTATTACAACAATGCCCCTTACATTCTCTTTCATTTACGAAATCAGTCCACACTTTTGATTATAAATGGAAAGAAAAATTTGGGTTATTTTTTTACGAGATTCTTTGAAAAACACTATATGTTTATAAATTTGGAAAATATAAGTTCTCACGAGATTCCAAAAGCCAGAAGTTTCAAGAGATTACTACAGCATTTGTTGTTTGATGGACAATTGCCCATAGTAATCGATAACTGTATTTAAAAACCATAGATAAGTAAGTTATTAGATTAAAATTTTTATAAGTAAAAGAATTTTATTTTTAGTCGCTTGACATGTTTTGATCTTTAACAATAACATATTAATTTTGATAATATTTGATTCTGATCATGGTGAATAATAGATAACCAATATTGTAATTTATCCATATTCTTGTTAACTCTTATTTTTGGTAGAATGACCTGAGTTTTCTCAAAGATAAATTCGGTAATTAGAACGACTATGAGAATATATCGGTCCCTAATAAGTATACTATTACAACTTTGAGAGAACAAATTGAAAAATATATTTATTTTTTTATAATTTTTTTTTGTAAAAAATAATAACCAGACATTAATATTAGTTTTTTTGCATTCGAAAAGAACATAAAACAAACAACAAGTTCTCAAAAAGTAAATAAACTAAAAAGAATAACAATGTCACTCTTTTCTCAAGTAAACCTCCCAATAACAGCTTTGTCCACAATCAAGTTTCAGTTCCAACGAAATCTTTAATATTCTCATCATGCTTAGCCAACATGATTTTCACATTTTCCAACTCGTTAAAATCTGCAACAGAATTCAGAAAATCCTTGTCTCATGTGCAGTGGCAGAGCTAGAATTTTTTTTTACAAGAGTCAAATTGATACTAATTTATATTACAGGAGTCAATAAGCTAATTTTATCATATTTTTTTATTTAAAGTAAAGGTAATTTTTTTTTTTCATTTCACATGGGTCAAGTAAAGTTAATTGCCCCATGTGGTAGCATGCTGCCTGCCACTTCATGTGATCACCACTATGTGATTGACTTCCTTGTCCAAAGCTTTCATGTAAGCTTGCATCAAGACATACTTATCTGCGAAGTATATTTTCCGCATTCCAAATGCTTATCAATAATTGAAAAATATATATAAATGTTGAGATCATAACCAAAAGAATCCCATAAGAAAACATGTGTTATGATGCCGAAAATTGTGTAGGCGGAGGTATGACTGTATTTCATAAAAAAAAAATTTGGAAGAAGAAAAGTAAAAAAAAAATTATGTATGTAAAAAAATTATTAAAATTGTAACCTATTTTTGTTGTTGTTTTTTTTTTTTTTTTTTTTTTTCAGAATTTGGTATAAAGAAGACTGACATAGATGACAAGTATGATTTGAAGAAAATGTTCATGAAGGCTCTTGACTGCCCAATAAGTTTTATTCACATCTTGGTGACTAGTGGGGACAAGGATTTTTTAGGGTTAGATTTGTTTACCCGTTATCACCTGCAAACGCAGCTTTTGCGGGAAGTAGCGGTTATTGGCGTTTGACAACAATTATCGCAAACGCTTTCTGCCGCTTCAAACCGCTCCAGATCCTCAAAATTCCTTAAAATCAAAAATTTATTTCCAGCAGCGTTTACGGTTGCGGACGGTTACGGGTGGAGTTTTGATTATCCATCCGCAACCGTCCGCAACCGCAAATGCTGGTGGGAATGAACTTTTGATTTTGAGATTTGGAACGGTTTGAAGCGGCAGAAAGCGTTTACGATGATTGTTGTCAAACGCTAATAATCGCTACTATCCACAAAAGCTGTGTTTGCAGGTGATAACGGGTGAAACAAGAATTGAACATCTCGCGAATCACAACCGTGATGTTAACTAAAACATGATAGATACAAGTTTACGGGTGAAACCAAAGTATACAAATTAAACGGGTGAAACCAAAGTATACAAATAATATAAGGGCCGTTTTGTAAGTTTCTTTTAGTTCCATCAAAGTCGGATAAGCTTTGGTGCTGCTCGCTACTTCTTCTGGAACCACCAGAGGCCGTCGCACTCTCGCAAATGGAGTCTCTCTCGATTCCCGCCGCTGCGTGGTTTTCCGTTGGAGCCATTCATCCGCCGCACGCGAGGCTTTCTCAGCCGTACCTCTTTCCGAAGCCGACGAACAGGAATCCCCCACGCTTAAATGCCGCTTCTCGCTCTGGTGACATTATATTCCCCCCTCTCTCTCTCTCTCTCTCTCTCTCTCTGCACATCATATTTATTCTTCATTCTCCGATGGTCTTGTTCACTTTCATCCTATTCCTTTGCTCTATTTTTGTTTGGTGGTTTTTCAGTGAGTGAGCTTGTGGAGGAGGATGTGCTGCAAATGTTCTTAAAAGACAGAGAAGAAAATGGAGATTTCATTTCAAAAGTTTCTGATAGGCTCTGGTTGAGGGAGATTCTGGAATCTATTGATCTTAATTCTAATGGAGCCTCTTCAACGGTTGGACTTGATAATCAGGTAAAAATACACTTATATGAAAACTTTTGATCAAACCTTTGCTGAAATCTCACTTTGGAACTGTTACTTTATATTGAATATGCAGGAGGAGAGCTTGATTGTTGGTAGAGATGATGAAAGCGGTTTCTTGAAACTTAAACCGACTCAAGAATGGATTGGCTGGGAAAGTGATTCAGCTCCCATGAATAAGAAAGCTCTAGCTAAGGTGTGTGTCATCTCTTTTTAATCTGTCTCTGGTTGATTTATATCTACTTCCCCATGATCGCATCGCAGGCATTACGGGATGACAGCGAGCGAAGGAAGAAACTGAACTTTCTGAAATACGAAGCTGTATGATTTATTCCTTTCAGTATGTTTCTTTGGATTAGAAGTCCCATTTGAATGAATTGCTTTTGTGTGTCTCTTATGTAGCTGAAGCGTGAACTCATGTACCTGTCAATTGTAATTGGAACCGGTTGCAGCGGATATTGCTTACTAGCTTTATCTCCTCAGGTAAAGCTTAAGCTCTCTTTGTAATGTCTAATATCCGATTAAGCAGGCATTTTTCATGGAGATACAAAGTTGGTTAGAAAATATTTGTTTTATCGAATCAGGCTGCCGTCAGTTATGCAGTTGGAGTTCTTTTCAGGTTAGTTTTTTTTTCATTGTAATTTATAAGTTGTGCAACATCATTACTTACTCGTGCACGTGCACTCGCATATTCCTAACTGAATCTGCTTTCCAGTGCAGCTGCTTGTACCTTCAGCTTTTGTATGGATATGCTGATGGTGTTACACGTGAAGCTGTTCCTAATATCTTCCTGAAAAAGAAGTCTAAAAAGTAAAAACTGCTACTCGTCAAAAAAGTTGTTGTCTGACAAGTTTCCATGGAATAGTTTTGATTGCTCTTAACTTGCTTTGTGTATTGTCCGAATTACTCAGAATCGGGATTAGAAGCGAAGACCTTGAAGACTTTGTAGAGAGGACCATCAGGGGCATTGGCATGGCTCTATCTTCCCCACGTCTAGTGATTCCTGCTGCAATTTATGCGTTTTGGGTACTCTCTCACAAGTATCTCCACAATGACTTGTTCGACTTTCAGGTAAGCTCTACTGCTTCTTTGTTAGCGTTTCAAGAGCTTAAATTCTTCTACCTATCTTCTCCAATCTCCGTATCATACAGTATTTGACTTTTTTTTATATATTCTCTACAATGTTGTGACTTGCAGATAGTTCCAGCGATGGTTGGTTTGTTTGTATACAAAGCCGCGGCTCTGGTTCAAGTGTACAGAGACAATCAAGATCTTCGGATCATCTTCCCAGACGATCTTTGACCTTCTTCTGAGTTATACGATCTTTGACTTTCCAAGTCCTGGGGAATGTAGGGTACGTTGTACGGAGACATCGACTAAAACGGCTTATGGTTTCTCCAAGCAACCGTGTCTTCCTTCGTTTTTTTTCTTCTTTAACGTCGTCTCCTCGTAAATTTGTAGTTCCCTTACATTTTCACTTCTAAATATCCCAATTTTGTATCATAATTATACTTATTGAGGGAAAAATACAATAAAAACGAAACTATTGAACATGTGAGACAGCGAGAGCAATAGTTGAAAACAAAGTGTGTGAGACATTTTTCATTCCACACATTCAAATTTCACCACAAAAGAACTTTTCACTCTCTCTTCATATCACAAAGGCCAATCCAATGGAGAAGAAGTAGAGATTTCGCTTTTTGGAATATCAGCAAAAATTTAGGGCACACAAGTAATGTTAGTATACAAACCCTTTTTAAGTGTGGTTTATCTTCATCTTTTCTCACTTTCTGCACAACAGCCGATTGCCTTTAAACTTCTCTTTCTTCAGCTTCCGATAAATGTGATTCCGCAAACAAGAGTTACAACAAAGCGAGTGTAGTATAGTATTTTCAAGAGCGTAGACTCCATCCACGTGCAGCTAATGCAGTCCGTACTCTCGTAGCTGCCTCTGCTGTGTCATTCAATGGCGGATAACTCCAGCTCTCCGACATCTATAGAAACCAATTACAACCAAACCAGTTCAAAGATGATCATCAAGAAGACACGGAGAAAAAAAGGAGAAAATATAACAGATCAAGGATGCTTACATCTTCGAAACCCGTAAATGAGCGGACAACTCCTCGCTCCCTCAAAGACTTGTGGAAATCTGCAATCTTCCATTTACAGTGATCGGCTCCAACAACGTACACTGGTTTCCTGCAGCAGAGAAGGTATACTAAGATTATAGTTTCAATTGTAGGAAAGAATGAAAGATTGAAAGGGTTATTATTTCGGTATACTATACAATACCCGGTGCTGCAGGCTTCGCTTATGAGACTGACAGAATCTGCTGTCACTACAAAGGCATCACCCCAAGCTAAATGACCCATGTAAGGATTTGGTTCTGAATACAGCATTATAAAACAACCGTTAGAAACTCTGTTCTTGCATTGTAATTATGCACACAAAACTTTGTTGTTGATCGTCTGTACCTTCGCCATTCCAAATAATGACTTTTGGGTTATCTCCTAGTTCTTTGAAAATTACTCTTGAAACCTGCTTGTATAATAAAATACCAGGTGAAACTCGAGAACATCAGCTATAACTATTCTGATGTAAAAAGAAAAACGTGAATGAGACCTTTTCAGGGGTTTTGTAGGAGAGAGCAATTCTGACACTTCCACAGGTAGCAAGGACGCTAAGAAGGGCGTCTGTTAGCTGCTTTGCGAGGTCTGCTCCATACCGACAGTTACCTGTTCAGAAAGACGAGAAAAACTATGGCAATAAGTATCCTAAAGAAAAAGGTGTTCACGTGTTAAATGCAGGAAATGTAAGAATGCCGTCTAGTGACTTAAAAAGAGTAACAGAACATACGTCTAGGCCAGCCAATGTTAACCACAACTAAGGGCTTTGGAAGAGCAGCAAACTCATCATGCCAGGCACTAGCTGATTTACGGAGTGAGGCATAATCGATCTGGTGTAGAGCTCCCGTAGTCAAAACCTGAAAATAGGCGTCCCCATTCATGGTAATTACAAATCAAATTTCCATACAAGGTTTATCTACAGTAATTTCCAACCATGGCACTTACAACGTGATCCTGAGGTGGTTCACGAGGAGTTATCCACCTACGCATAAATCTAGGAACCTGCTCTTGTGCTTCGGGGGTTAGAGGATAGTAGTCGTGACGAGGCGTGATCACCATGTCAAACCTATTTAAGTGTGATCTAGGATGTTGTATCTACAAAAAAGAAGACCAATGATCAATTATTAGAATACAGAGAGTCGAGGAACAAAACTCTCTGCTTGTAGATGATCACAGGACCAGGAAAAAGTTTCTTCCATCTAGATACTAGGTAATTTTTTTTATCTCGAATGTTTTTCAAAGCTAAGCCTAAAGTGTCATAACTCATAAGTAACATAACAACCACGTTGAAACTTATAATAAACCTGAACAACGAAGACGTTTTCAGAAGCCAGACGCCTTATAGAGCTAGCAATAGAAACTGTATCTCTCCCACATGCAATCACTACCAACGGGCCATCCCTGTGAAGAAGGAAATAAAGTCGCTTAGCTAGATGGAAAGACATACGTTGAGGCTTCAATTTGAGCTTCCCAATTGCAACTCATAAAACGCAATAAGGTACAAATGAACAAGCCCCACAAAGAAATCCCAAGTTAACACGAACTTTCAGAAAGATTACATACTTTTGATAGGTCTCACGAGCCATGGTCACAATCTTCTTTACGTCAGCCTCTAGAATAGACGACAAGCCTACACCGCCACCATTCTCTGAGGGTACAGATGCAATGTATTTACTTTGTTTGGATCTAAGCATCAATCTGGAGTAGAGATAAATATGCCTGAGGATAAAGTCCAGCTTCTTGTGAAAACCAACTGGGAGCCAGTGTAACCACTCATTTATCCCTCCTTTAGGCCTTGTAACTCGCTTCCATAATAAAAAGAAAAAGAGAGACAATCTCATCATCTCAGTGAACTAAACTTTACGCCGAACTTAATGTATTGCTAAATTTACGTAGCCTTGTCTCCAAGAAAATTCCCAAAGTTCCTCCTCTTTTCAACATTCAGACTAGCAAATAAGTTACGTCAACATCGTTTCTTCTACAGTAACCGTAATTGCACAATACATGCTACAAAATTACTATTAAGATTTATGAAGCTCTCCACTCCTATTTAGACTTAGCAAGCTACAAGCGTAGAATACATAGAGCAGGGGATTTCGAAAATTAATCCATTGGCCTTAGAGAACCCCTATCCGAAAGCAATCAGCGATCAACGGGATAGTCGGAAAAAAAAAAAAAAAAAAAAGACTGAAACTAGAAATGGATCAAAACTCACGTAGAGCAGGGGATTTTCGGCCAAGCCGAGTGCACGAACGAGACCGATACACTGATTCTCGGAGCCAGGGAAACCGTTTCCAATGACGACGGCGCGTCTGACGACGTTCTGAGCTCCGCCTTGTTCGAAAATCTCAGGTACGCCGGTAGATAGACTGGGTGGATCCGGCAACAGGATTGGCCTCATGCCGGTCTGATGAATTTTACCCGATCAGATTAAAACCCTAGAGGAACCACGCTGAGATTGAGGATTGATCTCAATCAACTCTGCAGAATACGCTACGTCGTGCTTGACAACTTGCGAAAGGTCAGATAAAAATTGTTTTTCCTTTTCTCGGTTCGCGAAATTGGTAAACAAAGTGACAAACTAAACTGAAACTGCAAAAACAAAATTTATCAGAAAATACATGTCTCTTTTTGCAAAGTTTCGCGTGTGATCCTATGGGCCGTTTTCTGAGGCCTAATATTTACAATTTGATTGTCAAAAGGTGGATCCTATGGGCCGCTTTTTGTTCCTCTCGCACGTACACACTCCTCCGAAGCAAGCTTCTTCGACCACCGTATATCTTACAAATTTAATATCTAGGTGTTTGTCAACAATAATAATGCATGGATGATTATTTTGTGGAGTTATAATTGTGTGTTTTGCGTAACATCTATAGAGATATGTTCTCTAATTAAAAACTCATGATTTATTGCCGGACATGTCAGATGAGAGATGAATTTAAAGTTTTAAATGGAAAAGAAAGGTTTGCCACCTTGCAAGGTTGTATTCGAGGAGAGACCAGCGCATGATAAGAAGCATAAACCGAAACATTTTGCTGCTGATAGTGAAGATCTTCAGGTGTTTTGACTTGGCGCATTTCACCAGTTCTGTGTGCTTTTACAGATTAGGCGGTTTTTCGAATTTCGGTATAGAAAAGAATCTGACGGGCTGATTAGCTTGGATCGTTCGTTAATGTGCTGTGGTGGCATAATCATAATTCTAATAACCGCTCCAATGGTTCTACAACTGTCGTATCAGAAACTTGCAACCTATTAACGATATAATCGTGACGAATAAATCTTCTGAAAACCGAGACAGAGAATAAAGAGAAAAGAAAATGCTAAACTAGAAACGTTGTGAAACCAAAATGAAAAGTAAGGCGAGACATTTTAACTACACAAACAAACGAATATGTGTTGTGCATTGAGCCACTGACAGATGAAAGATTCATAGAGACGAAGCGGATAAGGTTTTGGAAATACAGAGAACAAACCGACTCAAGTGACAAAAACTCAACGAGACAAGGTAAATTGTTTAATGAAACTTATATCATTTTGACATTTACAAAAGTTACATAAGCGAGGAAGACCATGACTTGTAACCTCAAACCCACTGTCATTTTCATGACAAAAACCAAGACTGGAAATTGAGAGGATGCGACTGGATTAATTTACAAAAACAGTGGTCTGCTTCCGGTTATATGCACCAGAATTGTCTTTAGAAGTATCATTACCTTCGATAGGGCCTCTGAGATTAAGATCTGCAGGACGGTAAAGTGATGCCTCCGCAGAAAGATGCGATCATTATGTACAGCACGAGAACTATCAAGCACGTCAACATTACCCTGTCAAACACAAACAATTGTAGAAGGTCCGTTTAAAATCGAGAAATGATTCATTCTAATGATCCGGAACTACTAGTAAACTATGCTGCAGATGGCAAGTTGAAACACAATGCAATGTAGCAGATAGGCGTTTCTAATTATCACCAAAGCCAAAGAAATTAAAAGAAGAAACAACAAGTAACAGAGATCCTTACAAGAGCTTAGCGTTTTTCATCCAAAGAGCTCGGCGGAGGCGCTTTGATTGTTTCCTGAAGTGAAACGCATTATCTTGCATTGTTGCTGTTTTGTCAACAAGAAGCTCAATCCTATCACCCCTCTCCATTATTTTCTCAATGTTCTCTACCATGACCGATCGAATCTGTATACACCACAAACAAGGAGAGAACAACCTTTAGATACCAGATAATATAAGTGAAACACATTTCGACAAAGAAGACTCAAATAAGGCACTATCACGCACAAGTTTCTACCTTGTCAATGGATACAATATCTAGAGATCATTAGCAAGAAACAAAAACTAATTACCTCACTAACTTCTCCTCTAACACGATTGAGTGTATCCACACTTGTATTACTGGAGTACAACTCCATCTGCTGATGCAAAACCCTTGAGAATTCATCATTCATTGCGTAAGCTGGAGCAGAATGCGCCACTTTCCCGTAGTTCTTCATGAACCTCATGTGTATATCTTCCAAATACGAAAATGGAATCCTCCCTACAGATTCAATCACCACCAGATACAAATTCACATCATTTCAAAGACAAAGCGAAAACCAAAAGCTCGGAATCAGTTACAAAGACTTCAAAATCCATGGCACGTTTCATCAGAACGAAGATGAATTATGGATTTTAGACCTTAATTCCACTGAAGAGGCATATAGATTACGATTCGGAGAAAGTGAGAAAAGGGGGAAAAAGGGCTTACTTCCAAAGGTATCGTTGGCCATACAGAGAAAGGTAAGCCCATCAGATCTGAGAATATGGAAGATGTAACGGTCTTGGGAGAAGCAGAGTCTTTCATCGGCGGTTTCCGGCGAAAGCTTCTCGAGGATCCGCCGCACAACGGCGCCTGAGTTTCCCGTGACGGCGCTGAATTCCGCTAATACCACCGTACCCCTCGCCACAACCGCGTAGATAATCGCCATCAAAGATCCTTCGATCAAAAGGAGATTAGACGCTAGGTAGTGTGGATCACGCGCGCCGGCGAGAAGTTCAACGTCGACTTTGCTTGCGATCCGAGCAGAGTCTTTAATGTTCCGAAGTTTTGTCAAGCGCAAACGTTTGGAATAAAAACCCTTATTTATTATTTACGTTTTCAATAGTCACCTACATATTGTTTCTAACATTTTAAACCTCCTAAACAATTGAAGCAGACAATATTCTAGAAAGAGGAAACTTTTCTTTTCTTTTTCGGTTTGCTCCGATTCAGTTTGGATCTCTTTTCCATATGTTTGGATTGTAAGAAGAATCACACATTTTTTCATGTTTTACAAATTAACAAGTGGTTAGTGCTTTTTGCGACTCACTCATGTAGATTTTATGTTTGTAATGTTATTAAGAGCTAACGATAAGGCATGTGAGCCTCTTAAAGTGAAGGTTGATAAAGACGGCCATGTTCACATTTCTTAGGTTAGCTTCAAATGTCAAATTGAAAAATTTTAAAGTTTGAGAATCTCTTGATTTTTGTAAATGAATAGGGTTATAGTTTAAACTATGTGTTGAATATTATTATAGTGGTGATGACGATGATCCATATAATGAGAAGGAGAGGTAAATATGGTTTAAGATGAGCATGAGGCAGTCAAAATCAAAATCACAATCTTGAGCCTAAGATTTGCATTGTTTATAAGCATTTATTTTAGCTTATCTTATTCATTTTTTCCCTTTTGTAGATTAAGACTACAAAGCCTTATCATTTTCACCTGGTAGCACAATTCTATAGAGAATCCACATAGATGTTCCAACTACTATATGGATCAAGTTACCAATGTATTCACGAAATAAGTACAAAGCTACGATGGCCGAGCCTGAATCTCTAGTAAGTTTGTATTTCTATTTCTGTTTATGGATTTTTTTTTGTTTATTCCTCTTTTGTCTTTACCCACCTTCATTATTTCTTTTTTCATTCAGTTGCGGTTTTAGAAATAAAAAAAATTACTGAGATATGCAAAACGCAATTGTATCAGTTGCGTCAATTATATGAAATGTTACACTATGCATATCACTAGGTAACTCTTATTAATGTCTTTGGCCAATATATGTGATACAGGGAAAGGCAAAGAAAGTTGTCATTGTCGGTGGTGGCTACATCGGCATGGAGGTTGCTGCTGCAGCTGTTGCGTGGAATCTAGATACAACGGTTATGATCCGCTTTTGACTTTAATCTTTAAATTGTGTTTGCAATCTGCATGGTGACAAAAGTTGTCTTTTCGCATGAATATACTAACTTGCAGCTGCTTTTGGGCTTTTCCTTTGTGCAACGATAGATTGTGTTCCCTGAAGATCAGCTTTTGCAAAGATTGTTCACTCCATCACTTGCTCAGAAATACGAAGAACTCTACCGTCAAAATGGTGTTAAGTTTGTCAAGGTAAGATATCAACCCATGATCAATGCCTTTGTTTTCATGCAATCCTAAGAATTTCAGAAACAGAGTGAGTAAACTCTTTAAGTTCCTCTTTCTGTTGAACAGGGCGCTTCCATAGATAACTTAGAAGCGGGTTCGGATGGGCGTGTATCAGCTGTTAAGCTTGCTGATGGATCTACGATTGAAGCAGACACGGTATACAGTACTTTCATTTTTTTTTCTCAAATGAAAACTGTGAAGGTCAATGAAATGTTGACTTCTGTTTCAACATGCGTATCGTTGCATTGTGAAGATATTCTTAACCGTTGGCAAAGCCTTGAGAAAATTTTCACAACGTTTGCATATCTTAGTAATTGTTTTTCTTAAGGCTTTGCGGACCGTTAAAGATATTCGTGATGTTTTAGATAAATGGAGGTACAATTTAAACCAATAAAATGATTTACTACGTGTTTCAATCCATAATTTTAGTTACTAATTAACACTTCATAAACCAAAATTCTCAAGAGATATGCACCAGATACATAGATTCGTGGACTGAAAAAAGATATGATATAATACAAGAACAGTATTCGCAAACTACATCTGATTGTTGGGCCGTTGCCCTTTATCGACAGTGGGACAACTTACATCGTCTATTGTGATCTTTACAACCTGAGTTGACCGTCGAAAATATTATGGCAGAAATTCCTTGGCTACATCAAAGTGTAAAAAATGCAATTAAAGACTTGATTCAAGCGGTTGATTATATGGTCATTGGTGGTAACATAGACCAACACTACCTCCGTGAAAATGATTTTGGATCTGATAAATTTGAAGACTTGATCGAGCACTTGCTCTTAAAAGACCTTTGGCAGTTGAAATAAATGTCATTCCAAGTTGGATACTCTCTATATCTATATCTCTCTTCATTTTACTTAGGCCACCTCCAAGGACAATATCTCACCAAAATTCTAAGAGTTTCTTAACATTAGAAACATAAATAGAATTGATAAAGACATATTCAAATTTATTCATCATTTGAGTAATTGATTTTCATTTTCTAAAATTTAAATTAAAACTTGTGTAAAATTTCTATTATATAGATGATATGATAATTTACATTTTTTTCGAAATTCAGTTGAACAAAAAACTGAGTGAAGAAATGTAATGTTTAAAGCAATAATTAATAAAAATATTTTGATATGAATGAAATGAATTATAATATCTTCATAAATTAAATGCTGAAATTTTTATAAATAACTGATACAAACTATTCTTTTACCAAATTAATGTGAATGACATATTGTGTAATTTTTCTAGTGATGAAAGTTTTGTTTTATTTTTATTTTTATAAATAAAGTTTTGTTTTATATGTGTCTTAACAAGTATTGTGGTGATGATACATAAATGACATTTTTGTTAATAATAATATGAATCTAAAAGGGGGGGGGGGGTTATTGGGAGATGAATTTGTATAGAGTTGATTAATTTTAAAAGTTAAAAGAGTTGTTAAATTTATAAAGAATTTATGTTAGATTTGGAGAGAGTTTGTATATTTAGAAAATCAATCAAAATATTCTATTATAATAGATTTTGAGAATCTAAGGGTTATTGGGAGATGAATTTGTATAGAGTTGATTAATTTTAAAAGTTAAAAGAGTTGTTAAATTTATAAAGAATTTATGTTAGATTTGGAGAGAGTTTGTATATTTAGAAAATTAATCAAAATATTCTATTATAATAGATTTTGAGAATCTAAGGGTTATATAATATTTTTGAAATTCTGTTTCATGTGTTAATATGTTTAATATTCATGTCCCAATAACAAAGATTTTAATAGATTCATGAAATCCTTAAAACAACACAAACTTTTGAATAATAACGGATTTTGTAATGGACTTTATAAATCACAAAACCAATAACAACAAATTTTAATAAGATTATTAAAATTCATAAACCAATAACAAAAATTTCTGAAAATTTTAATAATTTTTAAAAATCTATCTCCCAATAATCCCCTAAAACTATTTTATAAAAAAAAATCTTAATATAGGAGATAATATTTTTGTGGGGTCAATAACACAGACTAATCTAAATACCTTTTGGACAGATAGTTGTTGGGCTATTGCTCTTTTAAACTGTGGTCCAACTTAGTTCGACTATCATGACGACCCGCGTTGATAGACGACAGAATTACGGAAGGAGTTTGTCTGCTGCTGTATCAAGGTATAAAATAAATCATAGAATTGTTTATCAAGGTATAACTCATGAAATTACTTACGTGAAACATGCATCTGATTTTATGGTTAATAGGAGTTACGTAGTGCACTACAAGTCTACAACCCTCAAATTTACGATTTTAATAGTCACCTACATATGGTTTTAAATTCTAACAATTTAAACCTTAAACAGTTGAAGCAATCATTTTTTACCAATTTAATGGATAATAATTTGTAGTCTCAGATTATAAAAATTTGAGGTGGAATTGAATAACTGGTTCCAGGGATAATGTCATAATCATATGCTGATTTTATTAGTATGTTGAATTGTAGAAACTCTGAAAGCCAAAGCTAAGAAAAATGAGACTTGTATTTTTGCATTAATGAACTATGTTTTTAGTGTGTTGGACAAGGGACAAAGCAATCGACGACCAAAACCTTTTATAAGTCTTCGTCCACTTTCACCTTTATGGTGGTAAATACACTCTGTTTCTCTGTCTTACAAAACAATATTTTATTTTTGTCTGTTTTCGTGGGGATTATTCGTCAGAAAATGGCATCGTTATTGTATTGTTCGTGTGAGCCCATCGCACGGATAGGAGGCTTGACTACTAGAGACGAACTTAACTCGGCTATAAATTTAACTGTGTAGTTTTTAAGGACTATATCAATAGGTAACATATTGTTGGTTTCAAACTTGTTATTATTAAAACCTGAATAGTACTACAATCCGAAGCAGGTTCTGGAATTTTACCGGTTCCATAGTTCATGTCCTAATCATAGATAATTTCACTACGTTGAATTGTAAAAATTCTGACAACCAAAGCTTATAGAAAGAAAACTTGTACTTTAAATTTGCTGTAGTGACAAACTATCGACGACATATGCATATATGGTGACAACCCTTTTAGTCTTCCCCCCCTCCCCCCCTTTATAGTGGTGACGCATATGCATATCACTTTCTCTATATTACAAAACAACTTTGTCCTTTTGGCTCTTTTCGTTTATTTAAAGTTTTTCTTTGGTATCGAAACATGATCAAGTTAATCATTTTCCTACTTGTTCAGAAAAAAAAAAAAAAAGAGATCACTTTCCTAATTTCTGCCTAACAAACCATACTAAGTTATAGTATAATATTATTTTGGAATTTTAATCTTGGTTTGTATTTTGTCTCACATTTTTTCCTCTTCAAGGTTTTGACTTTTGTGTTTCTAAATGACATATGTCTCGATGACTCTCAATCCTCTAGGAAACGAACCCGAAGAAGTTAGTAAAAAAACATCTTATCATTTCACCTTTTAATTTGTCATTTATTCCAGCTCAAATTCTCACGTTACAAGGAAAACAAAACGAATCTTTCTCCCCATAAATTCAACAACACAATCATATGTGAAAAAGGCCAAATCTCTCCATATTTGTAATACTTGGATACATGATAAGGTGACATGTGACATATAATTTTTATTTTAACAAAAAAAATTCAAAGATTTAATAAAACTTCAATACAACTTTTTGGTATTCTTCCGTATTTATTGTAACTCGTTAAAATTCATTTCGTAAAGTGACACGTAAATAATTCATTTAACAAATTCATCTTTAACGATCTATATAAACGTAAATTATGCTAAAATAAGAAAAATATATACACAAAAATATAAGCATTAGTTGGTAAATTTAGATTCATACTCATACCCTATTATATATATTGATATAGTAATCAGATAGTAATATTAAGAGATAAATATTTCATTATCTTTATTAAAAGTATTTATGAGAAACAAAACTCACGTGTATGCGCGAGAATTAGCATAGTAATGTAATAATAACTTTAAATTGCTTGATTATGCTTCAAGGCCAATTCAGCTGCTCCCATCCCCAAAATGGTACTGTTAAACCATCAATCATTTCTTCACTCACAGAGAGATCAACATGTTCTCCTCCTGAAATCGAAGTTTCTGGTGAGTTTTCTACAAGAAATGATGTCTCAGCTACTGCAACATCACTTGTAAGCATTCTCTCTGTCTGAAAAACTCCCACAGGACGTCTGTCAAAAGCTCTCGAGCTTCCTGATGTTACGTAGACACGACATAAACTGAATTCATGTCTCAACTACATTTTCAAGAGAAACAAAAAAAAAATTCTTATTAAATTCAAACATAATTTTTTAGTTATATGATCAAGAACACAATATATATACAACCTTAGGGATTGTGGAAACGTTGACGGTTTCGTCAACAGCTTTGTACTCGTTCATCTTCCATTTTGTTTTTCTTCCTGTTGGTGCTTTACCGGTGTAGAAAACCATAGTTTTCTTGACTCCAATCATTCGGTTATCTTTGGAAAAGACTGGACCAGGTGATCCAGTGGCTTTCCAGTATCCGGAACCAGTGATTCTGCTCGGTCTGCCTCCTCTTGCTTCACGTTCTTGTCTTGGCACAAAGAAGAACCATTGTTCTGCGTCTCCTCGACATCTCACTCCTGCAGTATCTTCAAGAGAAGAACAACAAATCCACAAAATAGAGGAATTTATAAGTTCCATACACTAACATAACTACGACAGAAATTAGTCTTTGTTTTATTCGTATTAACCATAGGCGATAGTTTTGTTTTAATAATCTCCGAGACCCTTAGAAATCCAGATTTTCATACGGTTGTCAAGTGGTGGAGTAAGATAATCTCGTATTGGAAGGAATTTGATCAATGGTTTGGATCAACAAATTAAAACAAATCTTCATAAAGATACAGTTAGTCCACTACCACTTGATTTTCGCAGTAGAGTTCAATCTGTAGAAAGTAAAACGTTATAATCTAAACCGTATGTACCAATTACCTAAGAACCAAACTGAGTGTAATTTTTTATTTATATTTAAAATGAAACCAAGCAAGGAAATAAACTTGGTTTTGTTAGGAAAACAAAGATATATCTGATTAACACTAACCCAAACTAAATTCAAAACGACTAAACCAATCTATATACAACCCACTTTGGTTACTATTTAACTAAAAGAAACCGATATCCATATTAGATACACATACAACACCAAAATGGAGACCGTCTACGTGCTATAAAACCTAATATTTCGTATTAAGCCCTAATGACTCAAGTAATTAATATGATGATGATTTTTTGATGCCATAATGGATGTTTGAGCAACAAATTTTGGTTAGGGTAACGTACTTGGAAGATGACTAGGTTCGACCTCAAAGACGTCTAGAACGGGAATGACACGGTGCATTGAGTCATCACTCCTTCCTTCGAGCTGGTTCCGTAGGTAGAACGCAACCAGTTCGTCTTCCGTGGGATAGAAGCGAAACCCAACGGTAAGCTCCTCCGCCATGTTTGGTTTATGTGATAAATAGATATGCTACAAAAGAAAAACTCTTAACTGTTGACAGCTCGATTTACTTCTTAAACTTAGAGATGATCATGGACTCAATGGCATTAAATAAGCTGTTGAAGTAGAGATGGGTTTCTCCGAGTGAAACGAGAAAAGTTCAAACGCGTTTTTAGTTTTTATTTATATATTAATTACACCTTTTTGTACGGATATTCGGAAAAGACAAGGACGTGTAATGTTTATGTGTGATTACTTTCTTCGTTATGTATTTACTGTTTTGTAATCTTCTTACGAGCCACGTATGACGTACCCCCATTGAACGAGTCAAGCCCTCGTCTTGGCGTCAAATTTCAGTCTCTTTTCCTTTAGCTTTCTCTATCTTTCAATTCGGCTTGCCAATTTGAGAATGAGTCATACTTTTTAGGGTTAGTATTCTAATATTAATTTTGCAGAGGACAGTTTCTTTTGTTATGAGAGTTGATAAAGAATCTATGCATAATTTATACTTAATATCAGTGAAAGTATGTTGTTAAACAGAAACAGTTTTGGGAGGTATATATTATACAGTAAAAGTGCCAGAAGCTTGCTTTTCTCTCTCAAAAACGGTGATGTTACGGTCTGTTACCCTTAACGAAATTAAAGTTTTCACTCTTAGTAAAAGTGCGAACGTTTCATAGACTTCTCATCTATAATCCTTTAATTTTAGGCAAGTCAAGAAAGAAAAAACACCAATTGATGGAAACAGATAAATACAATTAATGCACGTGTATTTATTGTTTATTGTCATTTACACTAAATATTAGAGTGTCTTTTCTTGTGGCTAGCATAGATTTGAGATGCATTTTTTTCTTTTTAATTTATTATTAATTGCTAAAATTACATACTTTCTTCAAATTTTACAAACTGAATCATCTATTTATTTTCTTGCAAAAACATCCACAATTATGTTATTTTAATTTTATTATTACAATATTAAGAAAAATACATCAAACTACATTAAAATTATTGAAAAGATAGATTTTAATTTAAGCATCCCCATTTGAATATTTTTCTCATAAATAATCTATTTGGTGTACTAAATTTGTTTTATGTTTTTTTTTTAATTTCAGTATTTTTAAAAATAATTTTTAAGTTTATTATGGTTATGTTATTATATTTTCTATTAAATAAATGTTATTTATATTTTAATAGAGTTATTAGTATTTTAATATATTTAAATAAATCATAATCAAAATAATTACTCTGTTAAATTAAAACTATGTAAAAATTAAATGAATTATAAATAAATAAATAAATTAGTTGCAAAATAGCATATTGTATAATTTCATGCCAAATTTGGAAACAAAAATAGCATGACGCTATTTTGCAACGGAAAATACAATATTATTGGAGCAAATTCTATTGCAAATTGCAATGGAAAATACAATATTATTGGAGCAAATTCTATTGCAAAATAGCATAAAATGACAAATTTGATATGAAATTGGAGATGGTCTAAACCTCTAATACGGACACTTTAACTTTTTAAACCGTTTATGCCTTTTATAACGTGTAAATTTAATTATCGATTTTTGTCAAGTAACGTGATATCTTATTACATAAATTGGATACGCTTAATATGAAACTTCTGCATACGTTTATTAAAACAAATATCTTGTTTTACAAATTCTTAAATTTCTCAAATCAAATATGATATAAAACAGCATATAAAAATTACTCAATTCAATCATTATAATTGTATTTAAGTTGGAAACACACGAATTAACTTTGAAACTTTACATAGTATCATAATCTAATCGGTTCAATATATGTATCTATCCTATATAAAGTATTTTACTTGGACATCATCTAGAGAGAGAGTTTATACTTCATAATCAGCCCATTAACCGTCGATTGATTTTCAGTTAAAATTAAAGCTGATAGACTTTGAAATTTGATTCTCTACAGTTCTATTCTGTAAGCTATTGACTAAATTTTTTCCAATTGCCAAATCCTATGTATGTATTAATTGTGTGTGTCAATGTATAGACATAGATGTGTGAACACATTCTATTACAAAAACGACAAATAACACATACATACTCTGTATTTTAACGGTGCGGGACTTTCTTGTCCTCTCGGTTCCGGTGCTAATAAAATACCAAAAAAAACAGAAGAAGAAGATGTTTTTAATTAGTGGAAAAATTTCCATAATAATTGCGTACGCGTGGGGTTTCGCAAGAACAAATTTGCATTAGAAATGTTTTAACAAATTCTGTGAGCAGTAGCTAGGTCTGTAGGTGACAAGAAAAAAGGTTATGAACACTTGAGCAGCAAGTCACCGACTCACCAGACTGATATTATCAATTTTTGTAGAGTTTGAATAAGTTTAAAATTCACGATTGTAACATCCGCGAACCAGAAAGCTGTTTTGGAAGTGGTGTTGGACGATGCTAGGGGTTCGGGAGTAGTTGGCACATGCTCTTAGAGGTGTGAATTGAGGATTGGCTGTGCATGTTCTTGTTTGATTGTTGTGCAGTCGGTCTAAGGTTCAAGCATCGCGAAGAAAGTGTGTCAAATTCTTCTGAATGACTAGTATCGATCGACACCGGTTATCAGGTGTGATTCCGGTTTAAGTCGATCGATTTGCAATTGAGTCTGGTTTGGTTTTGGTCGATGGGTGTCGACCGACACCAAGGAAAGGTGTCGATCGACACCGGTTACCTGGATTTCGGCCGGTTCGATTCAAGTGATTGCGGTTTGGCTCGGTTTTGGGCGATTGAAGCCCTAACTCGCGATTAAAACACTGTAACCGCAGAGCAAAGGCACAGTTTTCGAGGTTGGACTTTTGCAGAGAGAAGGAGGCGATTTTGGTGAGAAATTTCGAGTTTCTGGAGCAGATCTGAGCCTTGTTTCATCTCCTTTCTTTTCTCCCGTTAAATTCAAGGTGAGTGCGTGACTGTAGGTCCGTTTCACTAGAGTTTTCGTGGATTTTCTGAGTTTAGGATTGATGTTCTTCGTGTTCTTCGAGTTTTGGTTGATTTGATTCGTTTTGGGGCCTTGAAAACCCCGGATCTGTGTTTATCTGTGAAACTGCGTTGTTTTGTTGATTTTGGCTTCGGGTCGTCGAGCTGGTGTCGATCGACACACCTCAGGGTGTCGATCGACACTCAGAAGGATGGCGTCGATCGACACCATAGAGGTGTCGGTCGACACCAACCTGGGAAGTCAGGAAACGTGAGAGTTTCCTGACATGGAGGTTTATGTTGTGGTTTGATCGTTCTGCTTTTGTTTATTGCTGTTGTTGATTGATGTAATGTCTAGTGATGACGTAATTGGCCTGTAGGCAGGATGATCCACTCACTAAGTATTTATGATAATACTTCCGCATCTCTTTCGTAATGTGATGCAGGTAACAGCAATGTTCATCCGCGGAAAGAGACCGAGAGAAGAGGATGACGAGATTAGGATTTGGATTCTGGCATTTATGATGTGGCTGATTGAGAATTCATGAGTTTAGGGTGTTAGACTTTATTTTAATAATGTAGCAAACCGGTTTAGGTTGCTTATTGGTTATTGGTTTTATTGGTTTTATTTCTTTATTGGTTATTGTTGAACGGTTATTCATGATTTAATAATATTATTGTTTTCTTCCGCATTGTGTTGTTGAATTAGCCGTTGAGGATTAATATTTATGGGAATATTAATCTGGGCTAATTATTTTTAAAAAAAATAAGCTTGGTTGTTTCATTTTGGTATCAGAGCGTATACGGTTTTATGACTGTTAGCATTGAGTGGATTGGACTATGTGTTTAAGTGATTATGTGAGTTAGTCAGTTAGTGATCTAGTCTCATCCTCTCGGTCTTCCAGTTTTCCGCGGGTAAGTGAGTTGTATATTTGGTGTGTTGTGTTTTGGTTTTGTGTGTTGACTTTGCTCTTTTTCTGTACTTGGTGGTAGTGCAGAGAGATGGACGCAGGTCGTGGCCGTGGTCGTGGACGCGGTGCAGCCCGTGGGGGCAGAGGAGCTGGTCGCGGTGGGCGAGCAGCGGGTCGTGGAGGTCGGGGTGCTGGTCGTGGTTTGCCAGAGGCTGAGGCTTCAGCGGAGAGTGCAGTACCGAGTGTGGAGACTGCGTCGGTGACACAGTCTGTTTCGTTAGCCGGTGGGGCTAGTTTGGGCGTCGGTGGTGGCGCGGGGGCAGGAGCAGTTCCCGGTGGGGGCGCGGCTCTTACTCAGGGTGATTTGATTGTGGGGCTACTGACGCAGCTTTTGGCACGTCTTCCAGAGGCAGTTCCACAGCAGGCTCCGGTTCCACCTCCAGCGGCCGGGGCACAGGCAGGTGCCGGGGCACAGGCGGGTGCCGGTTTTGTTCAGCAGCAGGGGGCTGCAGGTTTTGTTGGGCAGCATGGTGCTGCAGATGATCATTTTCCCTATCGCGAGATGATGAGGGAGATGCAGAGGATTGGCACGCCGACGTTTGAGGGCGGTGTCACTCCGGAGCAGGCTGACGAGTGGCGTCAGAGGTTAGAGCGGAACTTCGGTTCGGTCCATTGTCCAGAGCAGTTCCAGGTTGAGCTTGCGGTGCATTATCTTGGAGGCGATGCACATTTGTGGTGGAGGTCTGTTAGGACCAGGAGGGCGGCTTGGACTTGGGTTGACTTCGTCGAGGAGTTCAACTACAAGTTCTTACCGCAGGAGGCTCGTGACAGGTTGCGAGTGAGGTTTATGGGGCTGACTCAGGGCGAGAGGTCAGTACGGGAGTACGATGCAGAGTTCTGCAGGTTTGTGGTCCACACCAGGAGTGAGCTGGTGGGTGAGAGAGAGCTGATGTCGAGGTTTCTTCAGGGACTTCGGAGGAGCATCAGGACTCAGTGCAGGGGTGGGATGTACCACTCCAGAGTTGAGCTAGTGGAGTTGGCAGCTTCCATCGAGGAGGATCTGCATGAGCCGGCGAGTACGGCAGTTGTTCCAGCGGCAGTTGTTCCTGCTACCCAGCCTAGGGGCCAGCAGCGGCAGCAGCAGCGTGGAGGTTACAGTTCTGGTTTTAGCAGGGGCGGCAGGCCTGCGCAGGGCCAGAAGAGGCCTGCGCAGGGCCAGGGAGCCCATTGTGTGCTACTACTGCAGAGAGGCGGGGCATGTCAAGACCATGTGTCCCAAGTTGCAGCAGAAGGCGTTGGCAGCGATGCAGCCATTGGCTATCCAGCCAGTAGCTCAGATTGCAGCGTTGCAGTCAGGCAGGGCGCCGCGTTTGTACACTTCGGCGGAGGTGGGCCAGACCAGCCAGTCAGGCCAGATCACAGGTAAATTTTTTGATTCAGACTTGTCAATTCTTAGTGTGGAATTTTCGGTGTTGTTGTCTGTTTCTTTTATTTTACTGTGATAGAGTTAGAGGTTCTCAACACTTGTGGAATTGTGTAGGGACCTTGTTAGTTGGTGGATTTGAGTCTCACGTGTTGTTTGACTCGGGAGCATCTAATTGCTTCATTACTCCGGAGAGAGCTGAGGGTAGTGGTATTCGGAGTAGCGATGGCGAGGCTTCAGGCTTTGTCAAGGTGGCTGGTGGTGGTTATTTGGCTACTTCGGGCAGAGCTAGAGCAGTTGATGTGCGTATTGCGGGGCAGTCTATGTCAGCTGATTTGGTCATCAGTCCAGTGGAACTGTATGACGTGATTTTGGGGATGGACTGGTTATCTCTTTACCGAGTTCATCTGGATTGCTACAGAGGTAGAGTGGTGTTTGAGCAGGATGCAGGGAAGTTGGTTTATCAGGGAGTGAGACCGACTTCGGGGAGTATAGTGATTTCAGCTATTCAGGCAGAGCAGTTGTTAGAGCGGGGCTGCGAAGCCTATTTGGCGACGATCACTATGACAGAGTCCAGTGGTGAGGTGAGTCTGCAGGATATTCAAGTTGTCCAGGATTTCGAGGATGTATTTCGGTCGCTGAAGGGATTGCCACCATCTCGGTCAGATCCTTTCACGATTTATTTAGAGCCCGGGACAGCTCCGATATCGAAGACACCTTACAGGATGGCTCCAGCAGAGATGGCAGAGCTGAAGAAGCAGCTAGAGGACCTTTTGAGTAAAGGGTTCATCAGACCTAGTGTGTCGCCTTGGGGAGTGCCAGTGTTGTTTGTGAAGAAGAAGGATGGTAGTTTTCGGTTGTGCATTGATTACCGGGGACTTAACCGAGTCACGGTGAAGAACAGGTACCCACTTCCGAGGATTGATGAGTTGTTGGACCAGTTGAGAGGTGCTACTTGGTTCTCCAAGATTGACTTGGCATCGGGTTATCATCAGATTCCGATAGATGAGGTAGATGTCCGGAAGACAGCTTTTTGGACGAGGTATGGACATTTCGAGTTTGTGGTCATGCCTTTTGGCTTGACTAATGCGCCGGCAGCGTTTATGAGGTTGATGAACGACGTGTTCAGGGAGTTTCTGAATGTGTTTGTCATTATTTTCATTGATGACATTTTGGTGTATTCGAGGAGTCCAGAGGAGCATGCGACTCATTTGAGGCTTGTGTTGGAGAAGCTTCGAGAGCAGAAGCTGTTTGCCAAGTTGAGCAAGTGCAGCTTTTGGCAGAGGGAGATGGGTTTTCTTGGCCATATTGTTTCTGCAGAGGGAGTTTCTGTGGATCCGGCTAAGATTGAGGCTATCAGGGATTGGCCTAGACCGAGTAGTGCTACCGAGATCAGGAGTTTTCTGGGTTTAGCAGGCTACTACAGGAGGTTCGTCAAGGGGTTTGCGAGTATGTCTCAGCCGATGACGAGGTTGACTGGCAAGGATGTGCCGTTTGTGTGGTCGCAAGAGTGCAAGGAGAGCTTTGGGAAGCTCAAGGAGATGTTGACTAGTACACCAGTGTTGGCATTACCCGACCCGGGGAAGCCATATGTAGTGTACACAGATGCTTCAGGTGTTGGACTGGGTTGTGTTTTGATGCAGGAGGGCAGAGTGATTGCCTATGCTTCGAGGCAGTTGCAGGGCAGTGAGCGCAACCGTCCTACACATGATCTTGAATTGGGAGCAGTGGTTTTTGCACTCAAGGTTTGGAGGTCTTATCTTTATGGTGGCAGAAAGCAGATCTTTACAGATCACAAGAGTCTACAGCATATTTTCACTCAGCCTTTGCTGAATGCGAGACAGACGCGTTGGGTGGAGTTTCTGGCGGACTACGAGTTGGACATTGTCTATCATCAGGGCAAGGCCAACTTGGTGGCAGATGCTTTGAGTCGACGGAGGGTTGATTCAGATAGAGAGCAGGATGTTGAGGCTTTGGTTGGCGAGTTGAGTACATTGCGTCTATGTGCTATTTCTGAGGAGCCGTTGGGCTTGGAGGCGGCTGACCAGGCAGATTTACTCAGCAGGATCAGAGTGGCTCAGCAGGATGATCCGGTTTTGTTGGATGCATCGCGGGCAGCTGGTTCTGAGTATCAGGTCTCTTCGAATGGAACTATTTTGGTTCGTGGGCGAGTTTGTGTGCCTAAGGATGAGGAGTTGAGGCATGAGGTTTTGAGAGAGGCTCATTCGAGCAAGTTTTCGATTCATCCGGGTGCGACCAAGATGTACCGTGACCTCAAACGGTATTATCATTGGGTTGGGATGAAGAGAGATGTGGCAGATTGGGTTGCGAGGTGCAACACTTGTTCTTTGGTCAAGGCAGAGCATCAGGTGCCTAGTGGTTTTTTGCAGAGTTTGCCCATTCCAGAGTGGAAGTGGGATATGATCACGATGGATTTTGTTGTGGGATTACCTATCTCACGGACTTTTGATGCGATTTGGGTCATTGTAGATCGCTTGACCAAGTCAGCACATTTCTTGGCTATCAAGAAGACAGATGGAGCAGCAGTCTTGGCTAGGAAGTTTGTGCGAGAGATTGTGAGGCTGCATGGAGTGCCAGCCAGTATTGTGTCGGATAGGGATCCGAGGTTTGCTTCAGAGTTTTGGAGGGCATTTCAGACTGAGATGGGCACTAAGGTGCATATGAGTACAGCGTATCATCCGCAGACAGATGGGCAGTCAGAGAGGACTATTCAGACTTTGGAGGATCTGCTTAGGATGTGTGTGCTGGATTGGGGTGGTCATTGGGCTGATCATCTGTGTTTGGCAGAGTTTGCCTATAACAACAGTTTTGGTTCTAGCATTGGTATGGCTCCTTATGAGGCTTTGTATGGGAGGCCATGTAGGACACCCTTATGCTGGACCCAAGTGGGGGAGCGCAGCATGTTTGGAGCTAGTTTTGTTTAGGAGACGACGGAGAAGATTCGTGTCTTGAGGCTGAACATGAAGGAGGCTCAGGATAGACAGAGGAGTTATGCAGATAGGCGGCGACGTGAGCTTGAGTTTCATGTGGGAGATAGAGTTTATCTCAAGATGGCTATGTTGAGGGGCCCTAACAGGTCCATAGCAGAGAACAAGCTCAGTCCGCGATTTATGGGTCCGTTTCCAGTGGTGGAGCGAGTTGGGCCAGTGGCTTATCGGTTGGAGTTGCCACCGATTATGAGCGCCTTTCATAAGGTGTTTCATGTTTCGATGTTGAGGAGGTGTTTGCGTCCTTCAGAGGAGGTAGTGGTTGAGATTCCAGAGGATCTTCAGCCAGATATGACAGTTCCGGCAGTTCCTGTGAGGATTCTTGAGAGGAGAGTCAAGGTTTTGCGGAACAAAAGAGTGCCATTGTTGAGAGTCTTGTGGGACTGTAGCGGCACAGAGGAGCAGACTTGGGAGCCAGAGGCAAAGATGAAGCTGAAGTTCGGAAAGTGGTTCGACAAGCAGGCTGTGGAGTGATCTCCTTTCATCTTTGTGGTTCTAGTCTCATTTTTGGTTTAGGGGTTGTTGTTTCTGGATTTATGTATTTTCGTTTCGTTGTACGATATACATTTTGGAGTTATATGAGATGGATTTTTGCCTCATACTTTTGGTTTATGTTGGGATGTTACAAGCTCTTTGGCCAGTGGGGTCATTGGAAATTTTAGTCATTTGTTGGTACGCGTTTCGGATTTATTACTCGTTTGGTTTGGGTAGACTTTGGGTCTACATTTTGGGGGCGATTGGTGCCCGGCATACTTATATTGGGGGTCGCTACCTCGGTATAAGTGGTTTTAGTGGCTTCGGTCACATTTTGGTTGTGACAGGGATCACATTTTGGTTGTGACTTCGGGTCACGTTTGGTTTTGTGACATTGGTCACATTTCAGTACTGGACTGCGGGTCGCAGTACGGATGTCATGACTGCGGTTATGGCATTGAGAGTAATAATATCTTGGAAACATGCGTATAACATAGGACTAAAATTTGAGTTTTGAGGTCTTGGAGAGACGTTTGTGTTGGGATTCGAGGACGAATCCATTTTAGTGGGGGAGAATTGTAACATCCGCGAACCAGAAAGTTGTTTTGGAAGTGGTGTTGGACGATGCTAGGGGTTCGGGAGTAGTTGGCACATGCTCTTAGAGGTGTGAATTGAGGATTGGCTGTGCATGTTCTTGTTTGATTGTTGTGCAGTCGGTCTAAGGTTCAAGCATCGCGAAGAAAGTGTGTCAAATTCTTCTGAACGACTAGTATCGATCGACACCGGTTATCAGGTGCGATTCCGGTTTAAGTCGATCGATTTGCAATTGAGTCTGGTTTGGTTTTGGTCGATGGGTGTCGACCGACACCAAGGAAAGGTGTCGATCGACACCGGTTACCTGGATTTCGGCCGGTTCGATTCAAGTGATTGCGCTTTGGCTCGGTTTTGGGCGATTGAAGCCCTAACTCGCGATTAAAACACTGTAGCCGCAGAGCAAAGGCACAGTTTTCGAGGTTGGACTTTTGCAGAGAGAAGGAGGCGATTTTGGTGAGAAATTTCGAGTTTCTGGAGCAGATCTGAGCCTTGTTTCATCTCCTTTCTTTTCTCCCGTTAAATCCAAGGTGAGTGCGTGACTGTAGGTCCGTTTCACTAGAGTTTTCGTGGATTTTCTGAGTTTAGGATTGATGTTCTTCGTGTTCTTCGAGTTTTGGTTGATTTGATTCGTTTTGGGGCCTTGAAAACCCCGGATCTGTGTTTATCTGTGAAACTGCGCTGTTTTGTTGATTTTGGCTTCGGGTCGTCGAGCTGGTGTCGATCGACACACCTCAGGGTGTCGATCGACACTCAGAAGGATGGCGTCGATCGACACCATAGAGGTGTCGGTCGACACCAACCTGGGAAGTCAGGAAACGTGAAAGTTTCCTGACATGGAGGTTTATGTTGTGGTTTGATCGTTCTGCTTTTGTTTATTGCTGTTGTTGATTGATGTAATGTCTAGTGATGACGTAATTGGCCTGTAGGCAGGATGATCCACTCACTAAGTATTTATGATAATACTTACGCATCTCTTTCGTAATGCGATGCAGGTAACAACAATGTTCATCCGCGGAAAGAGACCGAGAGAAGAGGATGACGAGATTAGGATTTGGATTCTGGCATTTATGATGTGGCTGATTGAGAATTCATGAGTTTAGGGTGTTAGACTTTATTTTAATAATGTAGCAAACCGGTTTAGGTTGCTTATTGGTTATTGGTTTTATTGGTTTTATTTTTTTATTGGTTATTGTTGAACGGTTATTCATGATTTAATAATATTATTGTTTTCTTCCGCATTGTGTTGTTGAATTAGCCGTTGAGGATTAATATTTATGAGAATATTAATCTGGGTTAATTATTTAAAAAAAAATAAACTTGGTTGTTTCAACGATCGTCAGAGTTTGAATAAGTTTAACATTTACGATCGTCGTACAAAGTTAAAACAATTCATGACGATGATGCAATAGGTATGACGTAAACTCATCATCATGATGATGCAATAGATATGACATATGCACCTCAATGATTTTTAAACTCCATCACTCACGTGCGTGCTGGGTCTTATACGGCTAGCATTTGGGCTTTACATTGTCAGGCCCATCTTTGGCCTACAGAAATGTTTCTTCCGGTTCCCGCGTTTACATTTGGTTATTAATTTATTGTTATCTTGAATAATTTTAAAATGTTTAAACACTTGAATAATATTTTTCTATGTACAAACGTTATACCAAGTTCTAATTATAAGTTTAGATAAACGATATAAATATATCAGAAGTTTGTTTGTTGTTTTTACATTTTGTTAATATTTTTCTAAAATTATTCTCCGTGCCTCACATAAACATGTGTGTTCTCTGTTTGTCTTCACTTGCCCTATATGGAAAAATTCTTTAATACAAAAACCAAATCTAACCTCTTAAGAAAATCTCCTTGCCAATTGGTAACACTTTAGAATGGTAGAACGATTATAAACGGGAAAAAAACTCTGTAGAAATTATTAAGCGATAAAACTTAATATTAACTACAAAACCCGCATAATTAATGAAGGTTTTACAGTAATAAATTTTAGATTTATTTTTACGAAATTAGCAGATACCAAAATTATCCTGAAGATTATCAGTCAGATGACTCAGATCGGTTTATTTTTGTTCTCTTCTTCGTCTTCGTCTTCTTCCTCGGGTTGAACCAACTTCAACCTGAGTCTACCATCTTCGCGGCTCGCTCGAAGAAACTCTCTCCTCGGAATCCTAACTTCTTCCAACACAAGCCTCCCTTCTTCTCTATACGTCTTGAAGCTCATCCTCGTCATCGCCGGAGGATACTCTCTCCGTTCCTTCCTCCGTGGTCCCCACTCCTCGTCTCTGCTTACGTTATTACCCTTCACTTCATTCTCACCATCATCATCATCATCATGGTCTTTTCCGTTACCGTTACAGTTGACGTTAACGTTGACTTTTCTGTCTTCCAAGTCGTAATAGCTCTCTGACCCTAGACCTTCCGTACACAGCTGCAGGCTGCTGTTCTTTGCTGAGGTCTTTTCGTAAGAGGAATGGGATGATTCCCTGAAATGGAGCTCACCGAATATCTCTGTAAACGGTGGTGTTTCGTCGTGGTGGGTGACGTGGTGCCCTTTGATTGGGTTCCAAGGTGAAGAAGAGGAGAGAGTATCAAGAAGAGACTTTGGAGTCTTGTCTTGTCTTGGGTTCTCGAATATTCGATGAAAGCTTCCATAGGCTGCCATTGATGGAGAAAGAAGAAAATGAGAATTAGATCTCTTCTTTGTTTTCTTTGTGTGTTGGTTTGAGGTTGGAAGAGCTGGAGAGAGAGGACACGAGATGGGCATGAAGAAGAAGATGGTATTGTCAAATATATATTCTGTAGGAGAAAAATACTCGAATTAATTGGTTTTTTTTTTTTTTTTTTTTTTTTTTTTTGTTATATTCAATCAAATATTCAAATGGTATCCGATGGTGATGAATGATATGTTAAACATATGTTAGTTTTGTTTGTCCATTTATTTTTAATTTGACGATGGTGATGAATGATGTTAATGTTCTAGAGGATTCTTTGACTTCGATAACAATAATAATAGTTGCGGGCCTTGCGGCCTACCAACAGAAGCAACTTCAAAGTGACGTGATAATTAATATTTCCAAAGCACTTTATGTAGGTTATTATATATGTTACGTATTTAGTATTGCATATTACTCAATCATATCATATATATGCCAACATGTTTATTTTGCATGTACTACAGTACGTTATTAGCTATCTTATATTTAATCATGCGAAAGTTTCTTTATTCATAAATGATAAATCCCTAGAATTAAAAATACCGGTGATCAAATTAGTAAGGTGAGACATTTTCGTTGTGAGAATGCAAATGACATCGCAAGACAGACGATAAATTCACATGCATTGATAGGCTGGTTCCATAAAATATTAAATACGTTGAGATCACAGTTCCATGCCCTTGTTACTGTAATTATATTAAAGCAAGCACCGATACAATCAAGCTATATTTTCTTTTCTTTTACACAAAAGAATCAGGAGAATGGAATAAAGAGGAAACGACCAAGTGGTGCCAATTTTGGTGGCTATAATTATTTGGACACAGCCAAATAATTTTATATGGACTACTTATATATTCTTTATATTATGGATTCATACAACCATTCCTTTCTCTTTACAAATTTTGTTGGATTTGACTTTTCCTTAAAATATCGCATCTTTTATATGAAAAAAAACATTCAAATGACTGAACAAATATTGTTTTAAATTGAGGCATGCTTCAATGCTTTTGTTATTAAGGATTTGATAGAAAAGAAAGAGATAGGGATATTTTTTAGTGTAAACTGTGTAGCAACGTGGAAGTTTTGTAGAGATAACAACATTTTTATATTTTTTGGACAATGAGAAAAAAATTGAACTTCCAATGGCAGCAAACCACGACAGATTCGAGATGTAGTTGAGTCGATGTGATTGGTTGGACCGTGGGAGCCTCGTGATCCTCAACCACATAATCAGATTTCATGATATTCTCTTATAACCGGGTGTTTTGGAGACTAATCACCAATATACAGCATAACCGCATTTCCTAAGTATCAATACATATTGAATCAGTATCAACAATACTATCGGTCAACAATATGAAATCTTTCTATTATAATTACTTAATTATTTCAAGATATTTAAATTGTACACGAGATTATGATTGTGCAGTTGAGCTAGTAAGGTAAATTTGTTGATGCGGAACGGTCCGTCTCGTTACAACCGTTTCACCATGACTGCATGGGAATTCATTTTCCCAACATGCTAAACCATGTAAGCACATATACATGTCCCAGTCCCATATATGTGTGTCTACTGGCCTATTATCAATTTATCATGTCTATATTTGACAAGTAAATTGCTTATTTATTACGTTCATAGTGTCGGTTTATTTTGATTAACTTTCATTTACTATGACTAGGAGTGTTTTTGTGGGCAGAATGGGTAAGAGTAAGTGAGTAATGAAATGTTCGAAAAAAAGATAATGGGTGTAATGGTATCAACTTTTTCACTGAAAAAGCTAATAAGCAGATGTTTTATGCGCATAAGAAACCAAAATCTGTGTTTACTTCTGTTTTTACCAATTAGGTTGAAAGATTTCTTTAGCAGGATTTATAAACAAACGCCCGTTTGATTTGTTTTTCTCTTTTTAATAAGGCACGCAGCGTTATCAAACATTTTTCTCATATAGTTTGGTTTTATTGCAAAATAATGAGTTTACTTGGTTAATCATAATGCATCAAGATATACCACCATTCCTATATATATCACCAACTATTAATCAGCTAAAAAGAATCTTCATTAATTAAAACAAAAAAAAAACAAAAAAAAGAATCTTCATTAATTTAATTTGATAATGTTTTCTTATTTAATCACAATTGCCATTTCGACTTCTCAAAATATATTTTTTATTATGTTTACATATTTTGTCTGTAAAAATTGATATGTGTATTTGTGATGTATGACGAACCTCCACATAACGGTGGTCCGTGGAGCCCTGTCCGAATCTATCCACCCAACAGACATCACGATTTCACCTTTTTCCACTTGGTCAATGACAAACAACATCTACGTCGTTACCTCATTTATCTATATATCTTTATTATACATACCCAACACACGTAGACAATAATTTTTGTTTTTGTTTTTGTTGCGAATATTTATACGAATTTTTACTAACGTCCACAAATATATATGATTTAATCGTTAGCGACTGACGGGATACCCAATCCATAGAATGGAACCTTGATGTGTCCTAGTTTATAACTTTATATAATAGTACCGAATAACCGATATACGTATAGTAGCATTTTACTCCTCGTAGTATAAAAATTCTTATAACCATCGAGCTAAGAATATCACTACCAAAAGAATCTTAAGTATTTGCGAAAAATTTTAGGGTGGATTTGAAAACACTATAACAACGTTTTATGAAACTTTAAATGGTGCCAAAGCTTTGAATCATAATAAAGTAAAGATTATGTCTTATTCTGATTCTTGCTGTATAGTAGTTATATACTACGAGCTATAACTACGTACTCTCTACACTTGCAAATTGTTTTATTAATAAAGAACACAGTCCGAGTTCCGTTGGAAGCTAAGCTATATATTACTATTCGATCAAAATTTGAATGTAAATATCTTATATGGTCAAGTCATTATCAGCATTATAGCAAAAATCTTTCATGCAGAAAAGCTAATACCATAACAGAAATTAGTTTTTAGAAATCCAAAATCAAATTAAAAAACCCCACGTGAGAAATACCAAGTACCGACAATAAAGCATAATCATGAATAAAAATCACAAATCATAATTTCAAGATTTGATTCCAATATAGTGCATGCTTTCTAAAGAGGTGTTATCTTTTCTTTTGTTGTCTGTCAACCAAGGATATAAAGATTAAAATTCGACAGCGATGAACCCAAACAAGTGTGGAGAAATACTTCCGTGTGAAAAAATATATTGCAACTATCAAGCCAAAATCTAGAACTTTTTACCTATAGAAAGTTCAAACTTCAGATACAGTATGTAAGATATTGTAGCCTCGTCTATTCAATTTTTTTTGTAAAAAAATTGTGTACATTTGATCAGTAGTCTATCATTGTTTTATTACTTAATTTGTGTGTGTGTGTGGATAGTTGTATACTTGTATCTATCGTAAGTGATAGTCTGTGACTTTTATCATGTTGTTTGATATATATTGTTATATGATGAATATGATAAAAAGAAACGTTAAGAGGTGTTTTAAATCACACAGTTCCACTTCCATCGTGTCAAACTATCACCATTTCTTCCGTTCTAAAAATAACCTAATTAGTATTCCGATTTTTTTTTTTTTTTTTTTTTGTGCAGCTTTTTGAAAAGATTTTTTTTTAAAGGTATGTATAGTTTAGATTAAATCATTTTTGGAAAAGGCGTATCCAAATACGTGTATAATAAGTATGCAAATGACGTGCAATCCTTTTTTTTGACCCACTAGAAAAAGTTACATGACTATACAATGTTGAATTCAACTATATATATTCCCCTCTACAATATGCTTTTGTCATGCACTTTTTTTGTTGAGAGTTTTAATGGTCCCTTGATTCTTTGAAGAACCAATTTAAAATCCATCTTTACAGTCATCCCAACTTTTATTTTGTGCACTACTCATATCTACTACATTTCAATTCTGTGACAGGTTTCAAACTAATTTTTTCATCTACATATCTTTACATGACACATCATCCTCAATTTTGTTCCATAAGTGTATTTAATTGTAATTTTTTTTGTAAGGAACAATACCAAAGGTTGATAGGAAAAACATGCATATCATCATCGCTTCATCAGTGGCCCGACCTGAGAGAGACACTGGTTCAATACGGTTTACAATTTTGGACGATTTGACACAAAAAAAGCCAATTTAGGACATTGACAAAAAAATGATAAAAACAAATGACACCAACAGCTACAAGTCTCCTCTTGAAGATTTCTCTGCCCCTTTTTCCTTCACCCCCAAGCTTCAGTACGCTCTACCCTCGAACCTACACGGCTAAAGTTGTTCAATCCTTTTGTTCTCCCCACAGGCCACTGAGCCGGAGAAGCCAGAGCCAGCACCTCCACACTACTTTTTCTCTCTAAATCTATCTGACCCGACTCACTTACTCGCCCGGTCCTGGCGTCATTGTTCTCAGGTGTTGATTCTTCTGATATCTCACTGCTTAAACTCTGACTTTCTGCATTTTCAATGTAGTCTGATTGCGTTTCTTCACTCTGCTCAATGGTGTTAAAAGCCAAAGACTGTGAAGGGCTTTGGTGACCGCTCTCATCAGAAGGTTCTAAAGGGAACACATGAGCTTGCTCTACTACAGTATCTTGCCTTTCCCTTAGAGTTTTCTCGATTAGTGTCTTGAGGAAGTTCATCACTTGAACCGCATACATCAACGCTGTCAATGGATCATCCATCTACATCTAGATTTAAGCCCAAAATAAAAATAATCCAACCGAAATAATTAATAAAAATGTCCATGCCCAAAGAAATCATTATTTCGGTTGGGTTCTTTTTATTTTGGGCTTAAATCTTCTAGAGTTGGTTCATTGTGTAACATTGGACACCTTTGCTATATTTCTTTTAATTCAATACACAAAACTCCCTGTGTCAATCCAGGTGATGACACATCAGCTTTTTCAAGAAGGGAGGAGCTGACACCTCAGCAAAAACGTCTGACCAATAGGAACATTTCAAATAATACCAGTCAGCATTTCATTAATACACATCAGCTTCTTAACCGGTTTGATTTAAGTGAAATAGAAATTGGTTTAATTTGTTCTTTCTTATTCCACCGAACCGATAAAATTGACTTTAGCCGCACAAATAATTTCGACGCGAATTCAGAGGCCAGTCTCTTCTTCTTCTCTGTGTCGAGTTTCAACGAGAATTAGTTGCGGGAGAAAATTGATTTGATTTATTGTTTCCGACCCATTTAGTCTTTTCGCAGAATCTCATTTGTGCCTGATTTTAGCATAAGCAGTATTCCCGTTCGATGACGAGTCTTCGTTTTTGATTTTCGACGCCGCCATTTAACCAGTCTCCGAAAATTTTCATCAAGACTTATGCAAAAGAGAGTAAGAAGCAAACGATTATCGTTGAACCAAAGAAACAGAACAAAGTCGAAAAATCACTCAAAAAATTAAGAAACAAAAAAGATGATGAAGAAGAAAAAGAAGAAGAAGAGGTGGAGGAGGAGCAAGTTCTTCTCAAAGATGTTCTAGACGGTACGTCGTCCCTAAAAAGAAGATTCACACAGTCAATAGACAGCTCACACATAGATAATTAAAACAGGCTACATGCCCAAACTATTTTATTTCACATATATTTAATAATAAAATGATGATCAAGATTAAATAAAAATATAACAAATTGAAAGAAGAAGATTCACAAAACTCCCTGTGTCAATCCAGGTGATGACACATCAGCTTTTTCAAGAAGGGAGGAGCTGACACCTCAGCAAAAACGTCTGACCAATAGGAACATTTCAAATAATACCAGTCAGCATTTCATTAATACACATCAGCTTCTTAACCGGTTTGATTTAAGTGAAATAGAAATTGGTTTAATTTGTTCTTTCTTATTCCACCGAACCGATAAAATTGACTTTAGCCGCACAAATAATTTCGACGCGAATTCAGAGGCCAGTCTCTTCTTCTTCTCTGTGTCGAGTTTCAACGAGAATTAGTTGCGGGAGAAAATTGATTTGATTTATTGTTTCCGACCCATTTAGTCTTTTCGCAGAATCTCATTTGTGCCTGATTTTAGCATAAGCAGTATTCCCGTTCGATGACGAGTCTTCGTTTTTGATTTTCGACGCCGCCATTTAACCAGTCTCCGAAAATTTTCATCAAGACTTATGCAAAAGAGAGTAAGAAGCAAACGATTATCGTTGAACCAAAGAAACAGAACAAAGTCGAAAAATCACTCAAAAAATTAAGAAACAAAAAAGATGATGAAGAAGAAAAAGAAGAAGAAGAGGTGGAGGAGGAGCAAGTTCTTCTCAAAGATGTTCTAGACGGTACGTCGTCCCTAAAAAGAAGATTCACACAGTCAATAGACAGCTCACACATAGATAATTAAAACAGGCTACATGCCCAAACTATTTTATTTCACATATATTTAATAATAAAATGATGATCAAGATTAAATAAAAATATAACAAATTGAAAGAAAAAAATACTGCGGCGTAGCGCGGGTCTAAATCTAGTGCAAGTAAAAGATCCCCAAAAAAATCATGTAATATTCCCAAAGCGATTATACAGTTTGGTAGCTTAACAATTTATTTAGCTTAATAGTCAAATAAAAACGACGATTTATTTGTGCTCGTGAACTAGCGATTAAGAGCAACTCCAGCGGCGTATCAAACCCGTTTCTAAATGGGTTTCTAAGTTAAAAAATTTTAAAATTAATGTTTTAATGTGAAATTATGCATGAGACGTCTTTTACCAAAGAGATTTCGAAAACGTCTCTGAAACGCAACGTGTCAGCATATGGTTGGGTTATTAAAAAAAAAGGGAAAAAGCGATAATTCCGTCACATTTATCTCCTTCTCCTCGATGATTCCGTCGGTGAAAGATTGAAGGGTTTGATGATGAAAACCGGAGAATCCAAATTCAGTCATCACCATATCATGTCGTTCTCCTTCTTCATGCTATCTGAGGTCATCCTGTGGTGGAGACCGCCGCTTCCAGAGAGATCGTTGTCTCCGTAAAACCCTAGAGAGTGAGTTTCAGTCTCGTCGATTCTTCTTTTGCTTTTGGATATCTCATGAATTAATTCAGATACCAACTATGTTAAACTTTTGGAAGAAATGATTTAGGATTTCTGATTCTTATTGATGTCGCAAGTGTCAAGAAATACTTTTATGTTGTCAGTCTTGTATCATTTTGAGACAAAAAAACAAATTTGAAAATGATAAAACTTTGAGTTATCTTCAATCATAAATCGTTTTTAGTTATACAACACTATATATCGTCCTTTTAACCCAAGCTTGTTACCAAAATAAATAAAAAACAATATCGTCGTTTTAGTTATATAAAGCTTTGAGACAAAAAATAATTAAATCCAAGAAACAGATGTGAATCTCAGTGCTCTCACTTCTATCTAATCTTCTATTCAAATAAGTATTATGAATTTTCCGAGATTAGTTTACATTAAATATCTATACCGATCGTATTTTAAAAACAATAAACCTTGATAATGTTTTAAATTCTTTATCACTCTAAAAGTGGGTTTCTTTCTTTCTTTTTTTTTCTTTTTTGATAAAAAAACTCTAAATGTGGATTTCGTTTTGGGCAAATCAGTTTTGTTTAAATGATTTTGCACGTCTTTCTAAAATGTGAGAACATGTTATGTGCGTAGACTAATTAGTAGTACCCACGTATACACAAAAATATGCCATCTAAACGTTTGATCCAGAGTCCGTATGTTGGTTGAATCAGGATTAAAGAAACACTTACAAAAATTGTAAATCAAAGAACAATGATTTTGTCGTGTTAAATAAACTCGTGTTGTGCCAAATGATTTTCTGTTTCTTATGTTTTATATACGGATGTTAATGTTAAATATTACTTGCTAAATTGCAGGTTAACAAAAAAGAAAACACTTTCTAAATTGCAAGAATAGTTTGGTAATAAGTTTTAGACAAAAATATAGACAACAGAAAAAAGGACTTCAAGCTCAGAGAAATAAGATTTATAATTCGTTCACAAATAACATGTGAATTCGGTTGAAGATACATACTTGAGAATTAAATCTTAGGATTGGGTACGTACCCATTCTTTCAAAGGGGAAGATTCTCTCTTGTAATTTTAGTTAGAAAATGTTTAGATCATACATTCTGACATTTTTTTCGCAGAAACAATAAAATATATTTGATGTGTAAACCACCAATTAATTATAAATTTTTAACGAACCTAAAGACGTATGTTTAGTCGATTTTTAAGATCAAATTACTGCCCAATTATAAAATGAAGCCAGCCCGACAATTATCAGTGATCTTATGAGAGAACTAATATCATATTATTATATCTATGAACGCACGTTGAAGAATCGTGCTTGCCACACATTTTGTGTTAAACTTGAACAGTATAAAATGTTGTAACGTTTTTCTACCTTTTCACAAACTAATTAACCAAGACTTCACAAATAGAAATATCAACAAAAATGGCCGTGAAGATCTCGACCATGTCAGCATTGATCGTCTTTCTTGCTCTGCTTAGTGTAAGCCATTCTTGTTATGGCGAGCTAACATTCGGACACTACAAAGATACTTGCAAAGACCTCGAACAAATCGTATTTAAAGTTGTTCAAGAGGCATTCACAAAGAATGCAACCCTCGCACCCGCATTGATCCGCCTTTATTTTCATGATTGTTTTAGCAATGTAAGTTGATTAATTCTTCTTTATACTCAAAAGTGTGTTAAAATGTTCTAAAATGACGTAACAAGGATTGATCTTGTATGTGTTAAACAAAAAAATGCATGTAGGGATGCGATGCATCGCTTCTTCTAGACGGCCCGAGCAGCGAGCGAAAGGCGAAGCCAAATCTTAGTGTACGAGGATATGAATTGATAGATGCCGTGAAAACTGCGCTCGAAGAAAAATGCGCCGAGATCGTTTCTTGTGCAGATATCATAGCTCTCGTCACTCGAGATCTTGTTAATCTTGTAAATACACACCCCATTCTTATACATATACATCTTTATATGTTCTGTTTTTATTTTCCTAATTCACTGCGAAAATATTATTTTTATTTTCAGGCTAGCGGATTCAAGGCGAGATATGAGATACCAATGGGACGATTTGATAGTTTTGTCTCTTTGGCTTCGACCGTGGACTTGCCGTCTCCTACGATGTCTGTCTCGCAAACCGCTAAGATGTTTGGTGACAGAAATCTTAGCGTTGACGATATGGTTCTACTTCTTGGTACGAGAAATATTTCATACTACATATCAAACTTCAATCATATTAATCTTATAGTTAATGGCATTTTTTTTTTTCTCTAAAAACTTTGTTGATATTCGTAGGTGGACATACAATTGGAGTGACGCATTGTTCATTCTTTAAGGACCGGCTATATAACTTTCAAAATACTAATAAGCCTGATCCATCCATGGATCCTAGATTGGCACATGAGTTAAGAGGCAAATGCCCTGATAAATCTGCAACTGATGGAACTGTTAATCTGGATCAAGATTTTTTTAGCTCGAATGTTGTCGATGGATCTTTCTACAGACAGATTAAGTCTCGCCGAGGAATTCTTCAGATCGATCAACAACTCGCCACTGATGAAAGTACGAGCAAGATTGTGACGGGTTTAGCCAACGGTAACGGTGACGATTTCTTTGTTAGGTTTGGTCAGGCGATGGCGAAGTTGGGATCAGTGAGAGTTAAAAATGAAAACAATGGGGAGATCAGAAAATCGTGCCGCTCTTGCAACAATCCACTGGTGTGCGCAACTAGTTGAATAAACTTTGCGCCGTTTTTCTGTTATGTGTTGTTGACATTTTCGTTTTTTCATTTTGTCATTTTTATTTTGAATTTTGGGTGTGCATATACCATTCTATTGTTTTTGCATCTGAGTTGTTCTATTTCTATTTTATTTTTGCTAAGGCATCTGAGTTATTCTTTAAGTGTTAATTAAAGGAATAACATTGATCTACTTTTTTTAAGAAATTGCGGAAATTAGGAGTAGGGCCCACATATATACTTTCCCAGTTTTTCACGTGTGCTTATGTTCGTTCTGTGTGCTTCTCTATCTCTTGTGGTAAACTCTTCTAGTATTTTGAAGTTATATATTATTTATAAGTTCACATGATGATCAAATATAATGGCTAAATCAACTTGAGTCAATAAAGCCTAATTTCTTGGTGATCGATCTTTTAAATTTTAATCAGTCAAATCCCTACATGATTATTAATTATTGCTACGATACAAAGGAAAAAAAAAAGATTATTAAGTATTACAAATTATATTGCATACTAAAAATATTTCGACCTTCGGGGTGGTGGATGTTTGGGCACTAGTACATCTTTAAACTTTGCTTTTAATGTGGACAAAAAGTTTGGTAGAACTTAATATTTTGATATCTTCGGAGTAATTGCTTTAGTAGTGGTGGGTTGTTGATGATGAAGTTGTCGTCATTGTGAAAAATGTACAATTGGTTGATTAACTCGGACAAGATCTGTAGACAAAAATGTTTCTGGAATAGCAGAAAAATATCGAATCAACTTTTTTTCTTTTTCTTTTTTTGAATTGAATGTAAAATTATATATCAACCCAAAAAGGCGGTTCTTACATCAAGTGCAACATTTGTTTGAGAGCTATTTAGAAGGAAAGTAAATCAGAAGCAGGTTTTCTAAAACAGAGGATATGATCAGCAAAATATCGAATCACCGTTGAGGAAGCAAATAGAGAGGCCAGCTTATTTCAAATGGCATCGCAGAGTTCTTTTTCAGGAGGTCTCGAGGTTATTGCCGAATGAAATCGAGTCTATCTCTCTGCTTCCATATTATATGAGGTACTATTAATTACTATACATCCATCCTATCCTAAGCATGAGCTATAGGTTTCTTGATATTTAAAACTAATATATTATTATTATCTCTTGTTGTCTAGTTAACATTTTTATTTAATAAATCGATTTTCAACAAAGAATACATTATTAGTTAGAAATTTCCAGTTGGAATTAGTTTTTTTTTTTAAATCTATTTATTAAATAGATGAATGGATTACGTTGGTCTGGAAACTATCAACTCAAGAGGCTTAGAATCACATATAATTTAGGTCCACTTACGTATGGATTCTGATCTGGCGACAAATTGCATGTGTTATACATGCTGATCGACATCACAAGTAAGGGTTGATTGATTTTCTTGTATCGCTTTTATCCAATTTTACAATTAAAAAGTGAACCGGGCTTTTGATCTTTCAAAATGAAATGAGTGTAGTCAACCAGTTTCTCACTAACCATCGATTGTCTTAGTGAATTTAAAATATGATACTATTTCAATTGACCAGATAAAAATATGAAATATATATATATATCAACATCTAAATCCTCGACAAATGAACATTAACCCACTACCACTTAATTAATTTATTATTTTATTTGTGAAAACAAATTATTCTCTGTAGTTTTGATTTTTAGTCGCCGCTTAATGTCTTTTACTATGTTTAAATAATATGCAGAATATTATCAAAAGACATTGACGTACCTTCTTTGTACTAGAAGTTGTTTGCACTTGTGAAAAAAGATCGAGAATCGTTTACAATTTACACTTTGACACCCCCATCTGGACCCACTGCATTTAAACCAATTAGGCCCTTATACGACAAGGGACTGTATAA
This sequence comes from Erythrophleum ivorense, assembly GCA_026724425.1. Taxonomy (NCBI): domain Eukaryota; kingdom Viridiplantae; phylum Streptophyta; class Magnoliopsida; order Fabales; family Fabaceae; genus Erythrophleum; species Erythrophleum ivorense. The sequence continues at coordinate 6,705,254 of JAIUCV010000071.1, read as the reverse complement.
ATACATGTGTTATAGTGCTAGGATCAGCACATTCTCCACAAAGAAACACTTCACTTTGTTCTTCATTTGGGATATTAAGTTTTCGACTATGGAACCAAATTGTGCTCAGTTTCTTGAGAACAAGACAATGCTCATCACTGGCGCTTCGGGTTTCCTTGCTAAAGGTAATTCTTTGTTCAGTGTTCTTCGTAGTCTCCTATACTACGAGAAATCAATTGATTTATTATTTGGCACCTTTTTTATAATAAATATATTTGTGTAATTTATTATATAATATATTCATGGATTATTTTAATATATACAAACATAGTTTTCGTGGAGCGAGTTCTGAGGTTGCAACCAAACGTGAAGAGGCTTTACCTCCTCGTAAGAGCATCCGACAAGAAATCCGCGGAACAACGGTTACAAAATGAGGTATATTTATTTATATACGTACTTATGCCAAAATGTATGACCAAGAGATTTTATGCGAATATGAATGTTCTGATTTGATTACCTTGTAACAGGTTTTCGAGAAAGATTTGTTTAGGGTGTTGAGAGAGAATGTCGGTGATCAAAACCTGAACGCTTTAATCTCGGAAAAAGTTGTCCCTGTTCCGGGAGACGTATCACTGAACAATATGGGAGTGAGTGACTCTAACCTCTTGCAAAATATGATGCAAGAGATCGACATCGTTTTGCATTCTGCTGCCACCACGAGATTCGACGAAAGGTAGGTAGTACATTATTCACTTAAAAAATTTGGAAACATATATCTGTTGTTATTGACGACTATATTAATTTGTTTTTGGTTCGATTGTATATGAAAAAGATACGATGTTGCACTTCGGATCAACACGTTTGGAGCACTCAATGTCCTTAACTTTGCTAAGAAGTGTGTGAAACCACAACTGCTTCTCCATGTCTCAACTGGTGAATCATTTTAACCTTTTTTTGGGTTTAGATAAGGAGGATCCCATTAGAGCTGTCAACCGAGTCAAACCCGCCCCGCTTGACCCGCCCCGCATGGGTCTTCCAAATTTTTTGACCCGCTTTGACCCGCCTCGCTAAGTTTTTAAACATAATTTTTTTTACCCGCACCTGCCTCGCTTAAATTTGCGGATACCCGCGGCTAACCCACATATATTTAAATAATAATAAAAAATTATATATATATTTTTAACAAAATAAAATGTTAATAAAACATATTTTATATGATAAACTATAAATATATAATGTTTTTTATGAATTTGAAAAAAATATTTAACTAATTTATAAGTATTACTCAAAATTTTGATAAAAGTAGTTAGATTAATATTAATATTTCTTAATTTTGAAGTTAAATTTTTTTTTTTTAAATTGCGGGTAACCTACCAACCCTCAAAATATAATATTTATACCCGCACCCGCCTCGCATAACCGCTTCATTTTTTTTTGAATTTTTTTTACCCTTACCCGCCCCACGGTGAGTCAAACGGGGCGAGACCCGCAGATCAAGTCACAAATTGATAGGCCTACATACACACTCTCTAGATATTAAGACCTTATGGCATAGCAATATCTACAATATCCCAATACCCCTCCCCCCTCGAGATAATGGCATTTCTAGCCATTAATCTCACAGACCATCAATCCTATGATCAAGGAGTCGGGCCATTTCTGGGCCAAGTCATGAGAGTGTGCGGATCAGGTTTTGATACCATGTTAAGTTTCCTGAGCATCCAACCTAAAACCAATTGGCAATAGGTGGAGAGGCTTTGGTCCCTTATATATTGTTCAATGTCCCTCCCAACTTTCAATGTGAGACTTATCTTACATACATTCTCTAGAGATTAAAGCCTTATGGTCTATTAACCTCTACAATATCCCAATAAAACGTTTGTAATGATCAACCATAAATGAAACCGCAATAGAAATCATTTTAGTTTTTTATAACCAAATTGATATCCATATTATATATATAATATCCACACTCGTTATGATTATATTTACATGTTTTCTTTTCTAGCTTATGTTTGTGGGGAAAGGTCGGGACTCATATATGAGAAACCTTTTGCTATGGGAGAAACTCTTAACGGAACAGACAAGCTAGATATCAATACGGAAATGCAACTGGTGGAACATAAGCTGAAACAACTCGTGGAACAAGGTTGTTCAGAAGAAGAAACTAAACAAGCCATGAAAGATCTCGGATTGAAAAGGTCTGTGTTTAAATGCCAAAATTAGAAACTCGAAAGAAACTTTTAAGTAACTTGAGGCACATTATATCGTTCATATATAATGTTAATTAGGGCAAAACTCTATGGATGGCCAAACTCATATGCCTTCACCAAATCAATGGGAGAGATGCTTCTTGGACACTATAGAGAAAATCTACCTATTGTAATCATACGTCCCACAATAATCACGAGCACTTTCTCGGACCCGTTTCCCGGTTGGATTGAAGGCCTAAAGTATGTTATCACAAAATTCCATTGACCTAATTTATCATTAGTCGTCAATTTTTTATTGTTACTATCTATTGTTCATCCAAGTATATAATTTCCTTCCGACTCAACCTCTTTTGTGGTTACTGTATTTGTATATATGAAGAACCGTAGACAGTGTGATTGTACCATATGGAAAGGGAACGTTAAAGTGTTTTCTCGTTGATCATAAGGCATTATGTGATATGGTAAGTTCACTACGCACATTTTTTAGAAAATGTAAATTAAGATTTTATTTTTACTAGCTTGATCCATGCTAAGCACCAATATGTATGTTCATAACAAGATACCGGTCGATATGGTGGCAAACGCAATGATCGCGACCGCAGCTGAACATTTCGGTGATTCAGGAAGTCATACGGTTTACAATGTCAGCTCATCTTACCGGAATCCCGTGACGTATAAACAAATGTATAAATTCATTGCTCGTTATTTCAAAGAAAACCCTTTGCACGATCGCAATGGTATGTCTATATTCCCAAGCGTTAGACTGTTATCTACAGTGGGTAGGTTCCGTCTCTACACGAGCATTCGCTTTAAATTACCTTTACAGGTACACTTATATAAATTGCACGTGACTTACATATTTTTTCTTTTCTCTCTAAGAGTGTTATTCTTAAAGAAATGGCTAAAGATTTAAATACATCCTCTCGGATTTTCTCTGTTTTTATTTTCTTTAGATGTTGGGATTGCTTAGTGTAATTCTTCCATCGCAACTCGGTGATAAATATCAACATCACAACCGTCAATTCAAGAAGGCCATGACATTGATGAAAGTTTACGAGCCTTATCTACTCTTCAAGGGCATGTATGTCTAACTCTCACATTCCTCCAACTTTCCGTTTTCACATTCATTTTCTTCCATTTGTTTTAATATATGTCTACTAAATGTTCTTGATTTCGCAGAGATAATTTAAAAATTAATTTATAAATAAATGTTAATACAAGTAAAGAAATTTTATAAGATTGTGAGATTTGGGAAATGCTTTATATATTATTTTGAAAATCATAATAAATAAATGTATGATTTGTAGTACTTAGTTATAAAATTACTAAAATTATAAATGAATTGTATATCCTGTAAATAAAATGAAGGTTATATTTATGGTTTAAAAAAAAAAAAAACTAGTTAGCCGGATATGCGGTATTATAAATAGAAACTTAGGAAGTAATGATAACTAAACTACAAATGACTTGTTGACAACGTCGGATGCATGCAAATAAGTTATAACCGATTATTAATTTTTATAAATTTACTTCCGGTAAAATGTACTAATTTTTTTGGCTCTTGATTTTATTAGTATTAACGATTCTTTATCTCTTCACACAGTAACTATATTTGGAAATTATATTGTATTGCATGTAGATTCGATGATCAAAACCTAGAAACATTACGAATCAAGAATGAAGCTAAAGGGATGCAGGACTTGTCCGGTTTCAACCCCAAGTGCATTAATTGGGAAGATTATTTTCTGAATACACATATACATGGCGTCGTTACACACGTTATCAAGAAATAAACTCGAAAGACAAGTCTTATATGAAGTCTAATTAAAAGACACTGAATTGTATGAAATTATATAATAAAAAAAGATATTGTATTGTCTGGGTTAAGCCTACTATATAAAAATTATGAATTATACAATAATTAGTCCATGGAAATTCGAAATTTAGTGCAGTGTTTGTTTGCACTGCTACCCTCTATGTAACACAATTGCTTATAATGTATCATCTCATATTTGGAATTTGTCTATTTGAATCCTAGCTCCAGCTTGTTTTTGATTTATATATATTTGGGATAATTAATAAACAGATACTTTATAAATAAACAAAAAATTCATATTCACAAGAAGGAAGCAAAAACCAAATAAATAGTTAAGGAGAAGAAAAATCGTTAAACTTTTTGAGGGGAAAAACATGACGTCGTCTATATAAAGACATATAGTTTAGGATATATATGAATATAAGAAGAATAAAAGTGTCTTCTTTATTTTTATTCTACTAATTACGAAGAGTTCATCCTCTATAAAAAAACTTAATTTTTTTTGCTTTTGCTAATTGAAAAGGTGAACGTGGACTTTATCAGAGAAGAAGAATGATAATATTTTCAAAGTGCTCTTACTTATAAGAACGTGATTCAAATCTTATAAGTTAGAATATATAGTTTAAATATCAGGTTATTAGAAAATATGATGTGGACTGAAGTAAATTTTAGTTGCAACTTGTGAGACAATATATATTGTCATGAACGTAATTTTCATGGTAATGAATCAAATACCTTTATTATGCAATATAATATTGGCCCTATAATATTATCAGTTAAAAGTTACGTTCATGATATTATTGAACTCAAAAATGGTATTATATTGCACAGCAAAACTATTTCCTTTTTTGTGCACTAGTACATCTTTGAACTTTGCTTTTAATGGGACAAATAAAAGGGTTTGGTAAGAATTGATATTTGGAAATGGGAGTAATTGCTTTGGTAGTGGTTGGTTAAAGGTGATGATGAAGTTGTCGTCAATGATCTTGAAGATAGAAAGTTTCCGGAATATCAGAAAACATTTGAATCACCGTCGAGGAAGACGTCCGAGAAGGCAGCTTATTTCGAATGACATCGAGGTTATTGCCGAATATGATATGAGCTATACATCGATCCTAGCATGAGGTTTCTTGATAGTGAACACTTATATTATTAGTGCCGACGAAAAAAAAAAACAACCATTATTGTTATTATTTCCTGTCATCTAGTTTTGTACATACATTTAATGTAATAGATAATAAATTACGTTCGTCAGGAAATTAACTATCGGGAAGATTACAGTCACATGATTGAGGTCCACAGACAGACAAAAATATTATGATCTGGCGAAAAATGTCATGTGTTAAAGATGCTGATCGACACATTACAATTAAGGGTTGTTAATTGCCTTGAGCGTTTGTGGTATCGAATAGCCGGTAGCTAGATATTTTTTTGTTCCTTTTACAAATTTATCTTGATTTTTTTTTAAAATTACAATTTTAGAAAACCGAAATTTGATTATTTCTATCAAATATTATCATATCAAACTTTTATATACTTGTTATATATATTCATTAGAAAAACTCTTTGAAATAACATGAAAACGAATTTTCTTTCGTATGATAGCATAACTCTTAAATTTACATCCATAAAACCATAACATTGTTAGGAAGTCATCCAAACGTTTTAGAAATCGTTTCTTATGGTTTGTGAAGTCTTTCGGTCATTCTAACTTTTTTTTTTCTTTTTTTTTTTGACAACCATTCTACTGTAACTTGATTACTTTTGGTTTTCATCATGATTTTTGTTTTTCTATATATAGTCTGGATAAATCTCTTTAATATTAATTGAGAAGTACATTTCTTTTTTTGGACAAAAAAACCATCTCTCTTCGTGAAGATAATCTGTTTGGAAATAGGTTTAGTGATGGTTAATTTAGTAATCTAAAATATCACTTAAATCAAACCAATGTTTGGTTCAATTAAACCAACAATCAATTCCTTTTAGAATAGATAATACCATAATCAAAGATTTCCATTTTATGCATTCTCTAGATAATACCATAATCTAAGATTTCCGTTTTATACATTCTCTATTAAAAATCTGCAAAAAGAATAATAAAAAAAAACTAGCGATAATACCAAATCGAAGCAACTTTGATACTAAATAAAATAAAACAAAAAAACCAAGACTTTTGTAATGAAAGTCACAGACAAATTAAACCCATAATCCACTTTAACGATAACTGGAAATCGACATGGCAGGAAGATCATATGGAGAATTTGCTTACTAACATGAGAATTCCAGATCTGGTTGTCACTGAAGTTTGCAGATTTCCTAAATTGAATTGTCACGATTTCTCTCATGCTTCTCTAAATTGAAGCAATCTAAAAAAATATTTCGTAGAGTTTAGCAATTGATGATGGTTTCGGAGAGTAAAAAACTGAAATCTCATAAGCAAACAAAATTAACGAGCAAAAAGAGCAAATGGAACGTGGAAGACAATTCATTCGTAAGACTAAGATTCGCACAGTAGTATTCTACGGAAGACATCTGTTTTGACAGGTGTTTGGTTATTATTTATTTTTTTTGGACATATGTTTTTACAAAGGATTTTACTATCGTTGGAAAAAGAATCATCTGTCGACAACACAACACACTTCTTTCCTTGATTCTTTTCTGTTTCGGGTTCTACATAATGTCACTACATGATTTTGAAGTCTATCCATAAATGTATTTTTCATTTTTTATTAAACTAGAACCACAAACATATTTTGTTCAAGAGTATATAAAAGTTTGGAGCTATTCAGATTATGGATTAAGTTGGTATAACAGTTATAACATAACCATGATGTAATATTTTTATTGTCTGGACATGTGTTTGGTTATTGTATTTTCTTTTTCTTAATTATTAATAAATAAAGACAGTCTAATTAATACATCAAAAGTTGAATTACTTAATACAAAAATTTAGATTCAAATTAACAATATACTTGACAATTTTAACATAAGAAAACATACAACTCTTAAATTAACACTAAAATTAAAACATGTTACTAAAAGAAGAAAAAAACAAAAAAAACAAAAACATAATCTCGCACTGCACTGCTGTGCGGTCATACACTAGTATTTGGTTATTTTGAGTTGCAGCGACAAACAATACACTAGTTCAATTATTTAGAACAATTTATAAAGTCTTCCTACAAATTTAGTGTCCATTTTTTAGAATGCATAACGTCCCAAAACACATGCTAAATATGAGAATTTCCCTATTAGTTAACCTAAAATAATTGTATTTATAAAAAGATATATTAAAACTAACAATTTAATGTTCCAAACCTCTTTATAAATATATATATTTTAACTACTTATGTTATGATTTATATATAGTTACAGACTTACAGCTTCAGTTATATATCTATATTGATAATTTTTATATTAAACCATTATCACAATCGCTGTCGATCTGCCGGACATATCTTAAACGTACATGTTTTTAACTGTTATACCAGTTGTATAAATCACTTTATTAACATTGAAATCGTAGCTACCCGCTCTGAACTTTGGCACCTCACTCAGGCCCACTACGTTTGATCCAGTCACAAACCCTAATGATACAAAGCGTCTATAAAATACAAGTACATGTGCTATTATTGCGAAAATCAAAACATTCTCAACAACACAAACACTTCACTTCGTTGTTCTGTACTTAAGTTATTAAGTTTTCAACTATGGAACCAACTTGTGTTCAGTTTCTTGAGAACAAGACAATGCTCATCACTGGCGCTTCGGGTTTCCTTGCTAAAGGTAAATCTTTGTTCAGTGTTCTTCGTAGTCTCCTGTACTACGAGAAATCAATTGAGTAAATATTTGGCACCTTTTTTTAATAATAAATCCATTTGTGTAATTTATTATAAAATATATTCATGGATTATTTTAATATATCCAAACATAGTTTTCGTGGAGCGAGTTCTGAGGTTGCAACCAAACGTGAAGAGGCTTTACCTTCTCGTAAGAGCATCCGACAAGAAATGCGCGGAACAACGATTACAGAGTGAGGTATATTTAAATATGTAGGACCAAATGTATGACCAAATTTTTCCGTTTGACAGTTCATACGAATTTGAATGTTCTGATTTGATAACTTTGATACAGGTTTTCGAGAAAGATTTGTTTAAGGTGTTAAGAAAGAATATCGGTGATGAAAATCTAAACGCCTTAATCTCGGAAAAAGTTGTCTCTGTTCCGGGCGACATATCACTGAACAATATGGGAGTGAGTGACTCTAATCTCTTACAAGATATGATGCAAGAGATCGACATTGTTTTGCATTCTGCTGCCACCACGAAATTTGACGACAGGTATATTTAAAAATTCGCTTAATTTGTAATAAAAAAAAAGAAAAAGAAAAGAGAAACATATTTGACATTAATTTCTATTGTTATTAACGACCCATATTAATCAATTTTTGGTTCGTTTGTATATGAAAAAGATATGATGTTGCACTTGGGATCAACACATTTGGAGCACTCAATGTTCTTAAATTTGCTAAGATGTGTGTGAAAGCACAATTGCTTCTCCATGTCTCAACTGGTAATCATTTAATCTTTTAAAAACCAAACTGATCGATATTTATAATTTCCCTCCATTCCATTATAATAAAAAATATTGTTATAAACTACATAGATAGTTTTTACAAAAGAAAAACAAAATAAACTACATAGATAGTAGGATTATTAAATTTTTACATAAGAAATCATTAACTAAAACTTTTTTTAGCCAATACGAATATACACTAAATCACAAAATATCAAGCAAAATTACATCAAGTGAAAAAAAAAATTATTAAAATGGGACGGAGGGAGTATACCGATCGACACTCACTATTTTTGTTTCTTTTGGACAACATTCGACACTCACTATAATTATATTTTTTCATATTTTTCATTCTTTAGCTTATGTGTGTGGGGAAAGAACGGGACTCATACATGAGAAACCATTTGCTATGGGAGAAACTCTTAACGGAAAAAACAAAGTAGATATCCATGCAGAAATGCAACTGGTACAAGATAAATCAAAACAACTCAAAGAACAAGGTATTGGAGAGTTATGTAAATATAACTTAAGGGACTAGATTGCAATTCCTTCTACCCTAATCCTTCCCTTGTATCAGTATAAATACTTGTAAAGTTAGTCTAATAATAATAATCACTTTCCATTAATCTATATGGTATCAGAGCCTCCGCTCCTAAAAACCTAAAATTTTTCAAATCTCAAACCTTAGCCGCCACCATGAACACGGCTCCGGCAAACAACACCAATGAAACCATCTCTCTCAACAACAACACTTCTCTCCTCACCATCAACATGTCTAATGTCTCGAAGTTGACAAGCACCAACTACCTAATGTGGAGCCTACAAATTCACGCCTTGCTAGATGGCTATGCCCTTGCTAGTCATCTTGACGCTGCTGCACCAGTTCCGCCGATGACACTTACCGTTGGCGAAGCTGTCTCTGAAAATCCAGAGTTCGTCCGTTGGCAACGACAGGACAAGTTGATCTATAGTGCTCTTCTTGGAGCTATATCCACTCCGATTCAGCCGACAGTCTCTCGTACTACCTCTGCGTCGCAGATCTGGGAGAAGCTGGCTGCTACCTATGCTAAACCAAGCCGTGGCCACATCAAACAACTCAAAGCTCAATTGAAGAACTACACTAAAGGCAACAAGTCGATTGATGAGTATCTGCAAGGAATCGTAACCAAACTTGACCAACTTGCGATCCTTGGTAAACCATTTGATCATGAAGATCAAGTGGAACTCATCCTCGAAGGCCTTCCTGATGACTACAAGACTGTGGTGGACCAGATCGAAGGCAAAGATACTGCTCCAAGTATCACAGAAGTTCATGAGCGGTTGCTTAACCATGAAGCCAAGCTTCTTGCGGTGAGAGATATGCCCTCCTCTCTCATTCCGTCCTCTGCGAATGCTGTCCAACACCGATCTCAAAACAATTATCACAACACTCGCGCCAACACCAACAACACCAACAACAGGAGGTACAACAACGTTTCCTCCAACACTGACACCACCTACCAAGCTGTGAGTCGCTCCGATCAGCGTACGTTTCGGCCGTACTTGGGGAAATGTCAGTTGTGTCACACACAAGGACATAGTGCCAAACGTTGTCCTCAGTTTCAGTCTCTCCAACAGACTATGAGTCAGCCACAACTGAACCCATTCCGTCCATGGCAACCTCGGGCAAATCTTGCTGTTGGTTCCCCATACAATGCAACCAATTGGCTTGTAGACTCTGGAGCTACTCATCACATCACGTCGGACCTCAACAATCTTGCCTTGCATCAGCCATATCAAGGAGGTGATGATGTTCTCATTGCAGACGGCTCCAGCCTCCCAATTTCACACACGGGTTCATCTATTCTTCCCACTCCAACTCGTGACTTAGCATTACATAAAATCTTATGTGTCCCAAATATTGATAAGAATCTTATCTCGGTGTACCGACTATGTAATACTAACGGAGTTTCGGTTGAATTTTTCCCCGCGTCTTTTCAGGTGAAGGATCTCAGCACGGGGGTCCCATTGCTCCAAGGCAAGACTAAGAACGAACTGTATGAATGGCCGGTGTCGTTACATCGGGCTACAGCCATGGTTACTTCCTCCACTCCAAAAACATCTATCATTTCGTGGCACTCTCGGCTCGGCCACCCTTCTTTATCTATTTTAAACACTCTTGTTTCACAGTTTTCTCTTCCTGTTTCTTCTTCTCCTCCAAAACTTTTGTCGTGTTCTGAATGCTTAATCAATAAGAGCCATAAATTGCCTTTCTCAAATTCCACTATTATCTCTCATCGACCTCTTGAATATGTTTTTACGGATGTTTGGTCTTCTCCGATCACATCTATTGATAACTTCAAATATTATCTTGTTCTTGTCGATCATTACTCTCGCTATACATGGCTGTACCCACTACAACGAAAATCTCAAGTTAAGGAAGTCTTCATTGCTTACAAAGCACTTGTGGAAAATAAGTTCCAAACAAAAATCGGTACTCTATTTTCAGACAACGGTGGTGAGTATATTGCGTTGCGTGGCTTCCTTAATCTATACAAGGTTCTTCAGAAGAAGAAATTAATGTAGCCATGAAAGATCTTGGGTTGGAAAGGTCTGTGTACAATTTCAAATACAAAAATTAGAAACTCGATCCATAGAATCTCCATTGGACGATAATGTGAAGTAACTTGAGGTACATTGTCCATTTAAAATAATGTTAATTAGGGCAGAGCTTTATGGATGGCCAAACACTTATGTCTTCACCAAAGCACTGGGAGAAATGCTTATTGGACACTATAGAGAAAATATGCCAATTGTAACTATACGTCCCGCAATAATCACAAGCACTTTCTCGGACCCATTTCCCGGCTGGATTGAAGGTTTAAGGTTAGCTATCACCAAATGTTTCTTTGGCCTTTTCTATCATAAGTCAAACTAAATTTGTTCATTCAAGTAAATAATTTCCGTCTGACTCAACTTCTTTTGTGGTTTTTTGTATTTTGTATATATGAAGGACCATAGACAGTGTGATTATATTATACGGAAAGGGAATGCTAAAGTGTTTTCTCGCTGATCGTAAGACAGTATGTGATATGGTGAGTTCACTAGGCACACTGAAATAACTTGAAAAATTGTAAATCAAGATTCTATATTTACTAGCATGATGCTAACTAAGCACCAATATGTATGTCGATAACAAGATACCGGTCGATATGGTGGCAAACGCAATGATCGCGATCGCAGCTGAACATTTCGGTGATTCAGGAAGTCATACCGTTTACCATGTCGGCTCATCTCACCGGAATCCGGTGATGTATAAAGAATTGTATGAATACATTGTTCGTTATTTCAAGGAAAACCCTCTGCTCGGTCGCAATGGTATGCATATAGTACCAAACGTTACTGTTTTATCCACAATGGCTTGGTTCCGTCTCTTTACGAGCCTTCGCTTTACATTACCTTTACAGGTACACTTATATAAATTGCACGTGAAATATAGTTTTCTCTACGAGTGTTATTCATACTCTCACATTTGCTCTGTTTTTCTTTTTTCTTTAGCTATTGCGATTACTTAGTATGATTTTCCCATCGCATTTCGGAAATAAATATGAATATCACAACCGCAAATTCAACATGGCGATGAGATTGGTGAAACTTTACGAGCCTTATTTACTCTACAAGGGCATGTATGTCGCACTTTCACATTTCTTCAAACTTTCCTTGCTTTTTTACATTTATTTTCCATTTTAAATGGTATCTATCTAACTATCTATCCATGCCTTAATTCACATTTAGAGTATACATTAAAATTCTATTGTATTAAATGCAGATTCGATGATAGAAACCTGGAAACATTACGAATCAAGAATGCAGCCAAAGAGATGGACAAAAGGTTCGGCTTCAACCCCAAATCCATTGATTGGGAAGATTATTTTATGAATACACATATCCATGGCCTCATTAAACACGTTCTCAGGAAGTAGTCTTCATATAATAGTTTTAAATGGAGTCAAGAAAAAATATATTGGTCTTGTACGAGTTATAGACTTTAAGCCTACTATATATTGAGGGTTTGAAGAGTAATGCCGTCTTTGTTTACTCTGGTATCCTCTATATACCATCCCATATTGGAATTTATCTATTTATAATATTTGTCAACGGTTTCTTTATATATGATAGTTTAAGTCAAGACATTTATCACTTTGCGACCGAATCTCACACTTCTTTTATTGTTGTTAAGCAAATTAGATCTTTGTTCCGCATTATGTGAAGGCTGGAGACTTCTCCAGTAAAAGAAAATTAAAGGTAAAAACAATTACAAAAGCAAACAAAACAACAGACATATATGGAAATCACAAAGAAAAAAGTAATAATAATAATGTTGAGCCGCGCATAACTGCTATAAATTGAAACAAAATTGATGGACAAAGTGGGAAATAATTTATTGGCTATAAATGATGCAACCACTGACGCTGTTAGTTATTGTTGAGCAAACCTTCACGGCTCATTATAACGACAGTAAGGACTACGGAGAAAATGTTTTCTCACTAGGCTTTCTAATTTTAGTATCATTTTAAACTCTAGCGAGTGAAGATGGTTAAACTATATATAGTTAATACTTAATACCGCATAAGTATAGTTGGTAGGATTAATATAGTAAGTGTGTTTAGAGTAATGAAGTTTAAATGGTTGAATAATGAATTAAGATCCATCACAAATTTTGTTATGACTAAGATCCATCCATCGCGCTAATTATGATAATAAAATCAGTCAGTTTTATCCCCAAAAAAAATCGGACTATGATTGATGTTTTCCTTTATTTTTATTTGGTTTAGTGGTTTTGGACCAGTTAAGATCCAACATGAAAGAGAGTTAGGAAACCAAACACCTGAATGATTATCAGCCAGTGGACTATGATTTTTCTTCGAAAGCAAAAAGAAGAAATCTTAAATGATATTCTTAAAGAACTGATGTACAAACTAAGAAAAAAAACTAGCTCATCAAAAACCCCAAATAAATGGTGATTTATATGTAAGCACAAAGTGGTGTTCGTAGTTTCGTTACGTTCGTACGTATATAAATTAATTGAATCTAACAAATTATTAGGTTGAATATAAGTTACGGCAAAAGTAAAGGAGGGGATGAATTAAAAGAGCCGTAAATATAGAAGAAATGCAAACGTACAATATCTCTATGTGTGAGAAGCCAACCACCAAAGATCAACGCATTTTGGTTCCTTTAATTAATTACAAAATCCTCAATAGTTATTTTATATAAAGCTTCCATGCATTTCCCATATTTCACTCAGACAAGAAGATATCTAAAGCCATCAAATCCATAAAAACTCTGTCTTAGTTTTGAGCTTCATCAAATGGCGAATGGGGCAGCTGTTGCAGCATTCTTCCTTTTCGTTTTGACCGTCTTCTCCAACTTGGACCTCTCAGCTTCCTCGCTTGTTCGTGGCAAGGTCTCTTGCCTTGACTGCCACCGCGATTTCGACTTCTCAGGTCTACTCTTTTTCAATAGTTGATCTCTTGGGTTTTAGTGTATCTAATCCATATTTCAAATTTATGATGCCAGCTTACTTTTTTCATTTTACGTTTTGAAAATGTAAGAAACTTTGTTATATTTCTACCATTACAATAAATTAATTTTTCAGCTAAACTTTTTGTATTATTTAGGCATTAAGATTCTCTTGAAGTGTGACGGAGAGAAGAAACCGGTGACTGCCATGGCGACTTCAGACGGATCTTTCAGGTCAGTGCTTTCTACCGCCAACGAAAAAGTCTCTATGAATTGTCTTGCGAAGATCTTGGGAGGTCCTGAGCAGCTATATGCTCACAAACACAACTTGGTCTCTGAATTGGTCAAGTCCAAACACGATTCCAGAGTTCTAACTACTTCAAACCCACTTTCTTTCTCTCTCTCATGCCCAAAACCAACCGGAGATAATGTCGGAAATATGATCGGAGATTCGAAGACTATTAATTTCCCGGGGACAGGAGGTTTTGGATTCCCACCTATGAGCTTCTTTCCCTTCATACCAATCATTGGCATACCATGATTTCAATCAAGTGTGCTTGTCATCAAGACTTTAAAGACATATTTATTCATGTGTTTTGTTGTTTACGTGATGTAAGGTGGGCCAAGAAAGAAAAATATAGCAAAGTTAAAGCTTTTGGTTTAGTGAGAGATATAAGGTTTGTTTATGTCAGAAGATAATGTTGTTTATTGGCTTCTTGTAGTTTGCAATCAGTTGCTTTGTACCAAGTTTGTGATAATAAGATTGGAAGTATTATAGTGAAATTCGTCTTCAATTCCAATTTTGCAACCAATAATGAAGAAAAATAACCAAAAGTGACGATGTAACAAATTAACGAGAGCCGAATTTAATTTGGTTGATGATGTATCATAATCAGCTTTGGTTGATTTGAGAAACGTTGGAGACAATTAAGACTTGACGGACCATTAGACACATTATCATTTTGTCTGTGATTCACAGAAGACAAAGACGAAAACTTGACCAATCATGGTAACGAAATTGCAAAACTTGAAAATTTTAAAATGGAGAAAAACCCACTAATAATAGCAACAATAATAAAAACAAAACTGTCTTTCAACAAAATCTTGAACCTACAAAGTAAGGATTCAGGAACAAACCCAAGAAGAAGAACAAGGCTAATCAATCTTCTTCAATGTCTGATGATACCTTAGAGAAACTTTGTGATAGAAATTCTTAGAAAACTCGGTTTGGTGGACCCATTGTGCTCTTCAAGTACAAGCACCTCACCTGCAAAGCAAATTCAAGAAACAACTCAGTGTTTAGAGACCAAGACGGATAAATGCATTGAGGAAGATCAAGAAGAGAGATTTTACTAACATTCTGCCAGTTCTTCTTCAAGAGTGAGACAAGGAAGTTAACGCTCATCTGAACATTCTGAAAGATCTGCTTCTCTTCCATGCCAAGGTTCCCAACAGCGACTCCCATACAAAGAACCTTCTTGAGCTGGAACTTCACTGTTGCCTTAGTCTCATTCACTTTGGCTTCCAGAGACTCTTGGTGGCTAACAAGTGTTGGGAACTTTCCTGTTCAAAAGAGTCAACGACATGGTAAACAAAAATGAGACCAAAGCATGAAGAAATCATATGGAGACGATGATGACACAACTAATGGAACATCTTAGACATGCCTGCCTTGTTGAGACCGGGACCAAGAAGACGAGGAATCTGCTTAATGACAGATTCAGAAGCAAGGAAAGCCTGGAACTTCTTGGCGAGCTTCTTAACAAGTTTCTTGTTCTTGTTCAACTTCTTAAGAGCTTCAACATCCATAGAGTCCAGTCCAATCTTCTCAGCCTAAAGTAAACCAAATCCCAAGTTACACTTCTATACTACTACTAACCATAAAATGCTGAGAAAAAAACATCACCTCTTCAACGTGCTGGGCGTCACCGAGCATGCAAATCTTCATCTTTGGCCTTGGAATGTGAGGCAATTTAACGGATCCGCTAAACCGCTTGTCCTTTTGCGGGTCATAGTTCTTAAGACCAATCTGGAGCTCGATTGTCTCAGTGAACTTGCGAGGCTTTGTCTCCTTGCAGTGAGTGACAATGGCGGCTATCGCCTCTCTCAGGGCTTCACTCTGGAGCTTACTGCACCATTCACAAAAAAAAAATTGGATTTCAACGCCATGTATAATGTATATAACCAAAATGACAGAGAATTCAATTCCAAAAACAACACACCTAAGTGATTATCTACGATTATACCAATTTTTTTTTTTCACAAATTATTAGGCATCAATAGTATTATCAGTATCCAAGTCAGACAACAACACATTGATTACAGAGCTATCAAATTCAAATTCTTAGCTGACTACTGTATCATTACTAACATACATTGTAAGAAGACAGAGAATCTTTTAAAGTTCATACAAACCTCATTTTGACACTCCCTCAGATCCTCTTGTCTCCTGAAACCCAAAAATTAAGAGAAAATAATTTCCATTAGATTTTCTCAGATTCAATAAAGAGAAACTACAGTGGAAATGAGTCGCCGGCACAAAGAGTGAAAAGTGAGGGAAGGAATTGAAGAAGAAGAAAAAGAGTACCTGTGTAAGATCGGAAACAGAGAAAGAACGGCGAGAGCAAAGGTCGTGTGTAAACTTATATGAGCCAACAAATACGAGCAAGAGAAGAGTACGTGGAGGACGAGGAAAACCCTAATTAAAGCCCAATATGGCCTTTTAGGCCCACTGAGAGAGTTTCATACGGCCCAATTGGATCTGCAGCAAATTAAAAAAACTTCAGGCCTTTAACAAGAATTGAGTAGTTTTTGGTGAAGATTTAATTTCTGATTTTATATGAAGTAACTTAGAGCATCTCCATCGGGAGATTTAACGTGGTTTTTAACAGAGTTTTAACTTAAAGTCAGATTTAAAAAAAGATTTAATAAAACAAAATTGTAGAACCGAGTTCCACATAAAAAACTTTGGTTCAGTTAAAAACCGAACACGTGTTGTGTCCACAATAAATTGAGAAAAAGAAAAACCAAAAAACAAAATCAATTTGCCGTCTACATCTTCACTCGCCATGGTTTCTACGGTCTCCGCGACTGCTGTCGTTTCCGGGACGGCGACGATGATTTCCTCTGTGGACGCCATGACCCGTTACACTTCCGGCTGGATCCGCCGTCCCTGTCTCGATTATTCCGGTAGATTCCGATCCAAAATGGCACCGCATGATGGAGATCATCCATCAGAAACCGCCAATCGATGACTCTAGACGCCTTTTCCATAGGCTGGGGATTGATGAGGACGAGATCGAGCTCCTCTGTGGCTTCCTCGATTACATAACGACGCACCAAGGCAGCCTGGGGGATTGATCGAAGAGACTGTGAAAAACTGTGTCTCTCTTGTGATTAAGGAGATGATGAATGGGACAACAAGTATTTATTCAGGTTAGGTGGCTCATTATTGTTATGAATGTGACTGTGATTCAATTGGAGGAATATGATAAAATTTCCTGCTTTCATTTGATTCAAAAGATATGGTTTTTGGAAACGTACTTAATCTATCTGTTTCTTAGCATTTGAGATTGGATTTTGGGTATCCCCATGGATTTTGAATTGAGATTATCTTCAAGAGATGTTGTGAAATTCTGTGATCATGGCTGTGATTATTCCCTTAGGGCATGTTCTTCAGATCCTTGGACTAGAACGGTGAAAAGAAAGTTCAACGAATTCAAAGAAGGGAACAACAACATGTTCTTGTTAAGAGGCTCTTCTGATTCATCTTCAAACGCCAAGTTACTAGTTGAGAATGAATGTGCTGCTTTACTCGAAGCTTTAAGGTATAGACTATAGAGACATTACATATTGCTTTTGCTACATAGTCCGTCTCATGCCTCATGTGTGTCCGAAAGAATCAACACCATCCTCATTTTATTTTTATGTATGTATTTTCAGGCCAAAGGAGCAAGTATTGGCGATGTTCAGGTCGTCTATAGTGTTGCTTTCCATGACAGAAGAATACTTGTTCTTGTGAGTGCTATTTTGTATTGTTTATGTATCACTATGAGTTTTAATGTAAACTTGTTGTTCTTAAGCATAATACTATGAGCCATTTTCTGTGATCTCTTCAGGTTCTTGATATGTAAGGTGTTGGTATGCGGAAAGCCTTCTCTACACCCAACCTGGTAAAGGAGTTGAACCTAAAAGTGTATACTTTATTAGTTGCTATGAGTTCACCAATTTGATCCTCATGCAAGTTTTTGATCTGTTTTGCATATATACAAGTGTCATAAGTGGTAGATTTACGAATATATACAAGTTTTTGATATGTTTTGCATATTTTATGTTTGTTATATGTATTATGTTTAAATAATAAATTTTGAAAAATATAATTTTTTTTAAGAACTCTCTAAATGGTTTTACCGATGGAGAAGGAAAAAATTAAGATCTAATACAAAAGTTGTTAACATAAGTGATAAAAAATTTATAATTAAAAGATTCATAAGAACCCAAAATTGGGTTTTACCGATGGAGATGGTCTTATATTCATACATATCCCACATGCTGGAATGTTTTTCAGAAACTGAAATTTGTACCTCTAATCAACTTTGAACAATGTCAAGTTTCAAAAATTAGTCAGAGCCAAGGGGATTATGATGATGATTTATAAATACAAAGAAGTAGTTTTGAAATGAAAATACATATTATATATATATATATATTTTATATCAATGTTCAATACTCAGCCTTCAAGGCAGACAATCACTATTCACTACAAATCCCTTTATATACAACAACAGTTAGAAACAAAACCATAAAAAATAATCACTTGTTGTGGGCAATGCGTCAGACCAATTTCTTTCTTTCTCCTGTTAAATGCTTTCCCTCGCCTTATCCGAACATAAAAGAGAGATCATCCATAGGAACCTCATCAAGCCCAGCTGTATCAATATCCTGAAGACCTTCGAACCAGTTTCCAATATCTGCCTGCTCATCTATTTCCTCAAGATCATGGAACGCTAGTTTCGAGAAATCAATAGGAGCTTCCTCACCAACTGCACCATCTCCAGAGGAACCTCCTCGGTTCGAGGTGCCTCTGCCTGCTGGACCTGTCGGGTGAGTTGTTGTTGTTGTTGTCGTCGATCTTGGTTGGTTTTCGTTGTTGTTGTTGTTGTTGTTCTTTTCTTTGGGTTTTGGTTTGTTCTTGTTCCTGAATCCGTCTTCTCTCTCGCTTATCTTACCTCGAGCCCCTCCATTAATAACCGCGCTGTCTATGCTCGTTGTGACTTTGGATGAAGCACATCCGATTACATCGTCTATCAATGCTTCTCTCCTCTTTGTACTAGACACTGCACCTACAAACCACAAATAGCTCAGATTTTCTGACAAAAAAGGTTTAAAGTGTAACCACTGTCTAGCTATTTCATCGAGAGACTTGACCATTAGTATCTAACAAATATACATTAACGGAGATGGTGGAGAGAAGAAGACATAATGCAGCTATGACAAAGGCGTGTGTGTGTGAATATGCTTTCGCACTAATCCGAAATTATCTTACCCATGTTGTCATACTTGCCAATTGCCATAGCAGAATAAACTAATTAAAGATCAATTATGGACTCAACATAAAAAGTAGATTTTGTGTACCTGAACCCTTGGCCTCAGCCTGATGATTAGAAGGTTCATTGAGCGTGTTACTGGCTGTTCCAGAGCCGCCATTTTCTGATGATTTTGCATCATTGCTGGGTGAAGTAAACAAGATGTCTTGAAGTGCAGGATCAGCAAAACAGCTAAGCCCAGTTTCTTCGAACTTGCGACACCTGGCAAGTGTCCGCCTGATGAACGCCAGCGCCACTTGTCTTGTGACCTTGTTGACTTTAGATGCTTTACTTCCACGGCTTGCCTGTTTTCAGAGTAACATCAATAATTGGGAAACACATATATACATCCCGGTTCCCACAATCATTCATCATCAAGTGTAGGCATTTACTAGTTTCTTACCATTCTTTTCCGGTGAGCTGTTTCCACAAGCTGGTCCATAGCAAGATGCTCAATTTTCCTGCATGCATACCAAAAATCTTAGCAAACACAACAGTGTAACTTGAAAGATAATGAATCTGAAAAAGCCTAAGCCAACCTTTTCTCAACATCTTTCCCCTTCTGGATGGTAATATTTAGCTTCTCCAACATTTTCTTCTTGTTTCGGATCTGTTATTATTGGTCAAAGATGGAATATGACAAGTGATTACTATGCGTCAAAGATTAAATTCCAACAGGAAACCGGATAAAAACTCTTCCTAGTAACACAAACGAAGTAAAGCACGAAATATTTGTTTTCCCTTCACCTGCTGATAAACGCCTTCCTTCAACTGCATAACATCTGTGCTCATAGTTTCTTCAGCTAGATCAGGCTGTGATAAAAAAACAAAAAAAAGGAATTAAGTGGAAAAGCTAGAGTAACACATTTTATATGCTTTAGCTCAAGTTCTTCACAGAATAAAATGACTTGAGACGTAACCTACCATTGCCTCAGGAAACACTCCAATGCTCTGTAGTTCCATAAGAAGTCGCTCATCCAAAGACATAAGCTGATACTGAGAGTCAGATACTGGGAAGTTGGGAATGTTCACTTCTCTAGCTTGCAATTGACCCAGGCTGTTCGAATATGTTTCACAGCCGAGTGCAGCGTCCGAATGTGAAAGATCATCATCCCCAATCCAATGTTCATTGCTATGGACTGATGTAGACATGCTACCATTTCTTAAAGGATTAGACACCACACTCCTCTCACTGGAAAATCTGTCAAACAAATAACCCTTGGGGGTCTGAAGATCCCCACTTGACTCTACTTCAAATTCCATTCTGTCTCTCTCTCTGAAGTCGGTGTCAATATAGGTACAGGAACCACAGTGAGAATCATCACTAGCGTAATGGAGAGACAAATTCTTCCCTCCATTGAACTGTACAACTTCTTCTCCATCGTCTTCCTCAATTAAAGCAGAGAGTACCCTCTTATACAACGGAGTACTCTCATTCAACTTTCTCATGTCAAATCTCTCAAATGAAAGATCAGATATACATGATGAGGCTGGATTTAAATAATCAACAATTCCCTCACCAGGGCGACGTGGTGTTTTCGGCAATTTGACACCCTGAGACAGGAAGTTCTCTTTCAGTCATACTACATTCCAAAAAAAAAAACAAAAAAGAGAAGTATAAAACTAGACATTGCTGCAGAAGTTTACAATGCAGCTTACCAAAATGTTATAGCCATCTAAGATTGCCTCTGACAGAGATTCATCAAGTTCTTCTGCAAAACTCAGCTGTTTTTTTAATAATAACAAGTTAGAGAAAGTTTGAGTTGGCATCCTAGAGAGAAGTCCCATATATGATATATGATATATGATATATGATATATGATATATGATATATGATGGTATCTTGATTATTACCTGATCTTTCATGTTTTGCATGTCATCTGCATTGACGGCAGCAAAGATGTGGTCCATCTTCTTCCAAAACTTACCAGAACAAGCAAGATCTACAAAAAAATATGTGTGGTTAGAAGGAAATTTGTCGCAATAAAACTTGAAAGACAAGACATATGGAAGGATGAATACTTGCTGCCTTCCGTGCTGAATTGGCTGCTGCAAAAATATCTTCACGATCATCATCAGAATCACCTGAAAAGCCAAAAATTAAGTTAAATTTATGCTCAGGTGCTCTCTAGAGTATCATACAGCTTATCTGCAGAGATTACATCCAACTACCATCACTATCCTACCTTAAATATTAAATTCCTCCCCTTGTACAAATGAAAATAACTGGGCAAGAGCTAATAGTTACCAAACCTCAAATATTTAGAGTAAATCCTGTTCAGGAAATAAGTAGCACATCCCAGAAAATGATTCAAGAGAGAATAATTACCTGTGATGTCTGACGGAGTAGAAATTGAATTTGAGGCAAGACGCGTAGAAGGTTTACGATCCTTGACCTTTTTTGCTGGTGGACGCCCATATTTGCTGTCCAGAGAGAGAGAGAGACGCAGTACAATTGGTCTCGCATATTTTAAGATTTATAGGCAATAACATACTTACAAGGTGCAAGGGACAAGAAGAAGAGCTGAATTAGGCATAAATTACCTTCTATTCTTATCTGAAGCAATCTTGACATTGTGCAGCGGCTTCTCTACTGGTAGATTCTCCGACTTAACCATGATAGGATGAAAGCCAGGAGTCGTCAACGACGAAACACTTTCACTCTTCCCTTGCTTCCACGCGCCACCTCCTTTATGACTAGTTTGAATTTTATTCTTCCTTACTGGAAGTAACAGCGACCCTGTTTTAGGAGTTGTGAACAGGTCACCACTTGCAAGAGCACGCTCTTTGGTTTTGTTGTCTCCAGCTCCTGAGTCCTCACTTTCAGATAGCCCATATGGTGATGAAGCATTCTTCAGCTCCCTTTTCATTCTTGAAGGGCTGCTATCAACAACTGAGAGTGGTCCGTTCGTTCCAGGGGAAGCTCTAGGGCTAAAATCAGATGTTGCAAAACCTTGAGCTGAAATCTTGCTATCAGTATGCTTTAAGACAGGCGAAACTACATTTGTTCTTCTTGTTCGAGAATTCTTAGGTCTCTGCCCAACCCATTGAGCCATTGCATGTGCAGATGAACCTGCTAGCAATTGAAGCTTTAGATTATTTCCCATAAACAGTACATATAGTGTATTTAGACAACAATTAGATTGCCCCTAACCTTGTAATGCTCCAGATGGGGGCTCAACTTTGGATGAAGAATCAACCCCCATAACAGCTGGTGTTCTTGGAGCCCTAGAAACCTTTCCTTTCAATATTGCAAAAGAGCTGTTTGTGGGGCTATCATCCTGGAAGTTTCTCCTGGATATGCACAATATGCTTTAATCAGTCACGTAAATAATTTGCTGTTAAATTTGAGAAAAAAAAACTGTAACAAAAAACTTAAGGTTCTGCTCACTTATTGTTCCCCTTGGCTATAAGCCTCTGCTCAGCAAGTACTGACCGATCCCTTGCAAAGGAAACAGTCTCCAACTCATTCCTGGATAATGCACCCAGACCTGGACTGTCCGGCTCAAATGAAGAATCAACTCTATTAATTCCACTCACCCCGGTCGAAGATTTCAATCTGCAGAAAAAGTTCACATTATGTATGTTTTCTTTGAGAAGGAAAGTTATGCAAGAGAGATCCATCCGGAAAACTATATATACATCAGTATGTTGCAAGAAAATCCCACGGTATCCGACATGATAAAATCATTTCGCAAAAGTAAGACCTAGTGGAACAAATTCAAGATGAAATCAAGTTTAAGTAGGTAACTTGACATTCCCTGGCAGTAACTTACAAAACTCATGGATAATATAAACGTGTAGAATATATCATAAATCAATTAGATAACAGATTAAAAATTGCAACATCATTCTCTTTAAAGCCCACTTATGATCCTAGGGCTAGAAAATCAGTAATAACATCCTCAAACGGTGTTTAATGTTATATTTTAGATTCCTTTGAGTTTCACTTTATCTAACCAAGAGGGATCACTATCAGGTTTATTAATATCTCCAAATCTTACCTGAAATTTTGGGTGTCACAAGAACGCAACTTAGAGTCAGCTATCGGCTTTGGCTGCACGACACGTTGATCAGGATTCATAACTCTGTTGCCTAGAGTTGCAACAGACCGTTTTCTTTTCATTCTTGTCTCCCATCCTTCACCAACAACAGGTAACCTGCGGATCTTCTCTTCTATTCGCACTGTTTCTCCAGAAACACTTGGTGGTGAATCAGAGCCCTTTTCTATAACCTGCTGCCTTGCAAGAGTAGAAACTCTACCATCTCCCTGAAAGTATTAACAGGCGAAAACCATTAAACAACAGTGACCTGTGAGAAAATCTTTCGGGACACACTAATTGAATATATCAAGTAAAAAAAATTCAAATCTCATGTCTTCTATGAGATTTCAAAATTAGCGAAACGTAGAGTGACAGATGAATAGAATGGAAAAATGCCAAGGACAATAAACAATCTTATATACATTCATAAGCGTCATATAGATCAAAAGTGAGATTTAGATACAAACCCGCACATCTGCGACTGACGTACGAGCACGCTTATTCAATCCAAGCATCTTTTTTCTTTCCTCGGATCTTTGAGCCATACTGTCTTGTGTTCTTGGAACCTGGTTTCTGACTTTATCAAAGTTTGCCGCGTCCATTCTCTCACCAGGTGGTATATCATTTCGCCGTCGTTTCTTTGAACTTAATGTCTCCGTATATTTGTCCAACTTGAATATGGATTCACTTAACTTCTTTGCTAGATCCCTACAATGAACTTAAGGTTTTAGTAAAGCTTAACAAAGACTGAAAATTAAGCAAATAAATCTTAGTTCTAGTAAACACCGTGTTATACTGTGAAAATAAATTACTAAGAGAAACCATAAACTCCTAAGCCAAAATCTATGCACCTTAGATTAGTCAGTAGTCACAACAATAAATGTGTAACAGATCAGTCACAGATAATTAAAGAAAACAGCAAAATCCTTACCCAGCCTCTCTGGAAGTATCTTGCACACTTTCTTTGAAGTGCATGAGCTCCTCTGTTGTGACAGGAGGAGTAGGTTTGGGATGGGACATCCCAAAAGAATTCTCTTCTGAGGAAGCCCTACTAGGGACGCCGAGAACCCTTCTAAGCTCTCCTGAACGAGTATAGTTTTGATTGCCTAATCTAATTGGTTCCAAAGTTAAGACCTGGGACAGATTTGGGGTATCAGATGATAATCCTAAGGTACCCCTGCTCAAATTGTTACCAGATCCTAGCATGATGCCTTTGTCCACCTGCTTCACTCTAAAATCCACTCAAACCTGCAACCAGATAGCCCAAGCACGCAATCAGAAAATGTCCGTCATTTCTTCCCTACAAGGAGGCAATTATCCCAAAATATATATACTTTCCATGAGCTAGCAATTAAGGTATCTCTTCTACAACTACAAGCACCTGGTTCACGTAAATCCTGAAATACAGTATTGTCACTCTTATGCATCACAAACACTATCCTAGTGATCTAAAGAATCCAGTAACGCCAATTTTGAACCAAACACAAACGCGAGCAATATAGGGCAATCATATAGCAACACTGAAGCAGTTTACTCATAAGTTTTACTGGCGAAATCACTTAAGAAAACACCGAAACAAACAAATAGCTGAATAACTTTAAAATTCAGCGAAGTGTCAATGAAAGGAAGACCAAAAAAAATCCTTATTCTCGAGAATTGATGAAAGAAATTCGAATAATACCTTTGCATCTAATCCCAAGTCATGAATCCGAACATATAACTCGAAAACCCTAAAATTCACCCAAAGCCGCCGTCGAATCCCGGCGAGAAATTGGAAAGAAACCCTAGAACCACGGAGAAGAATCGAAACACGGACTTGAGCTATAAAACTCCAAGAGAATCCAAGCGTAATTGGGACAGGAGCAAAGCTTTGAATATCTCACCCGAAATTTTTCAACGAGGTCAAGCTTGTGGGTAGATCAGAGGGAAACCAAAAAGAAATAAAAATATCCCTTTTAGTCGGGCTTTTGTTTGGGCGATTTTGCTACGTCCATTAACACATAAGTATATTTTACAGATTCCGTGTGGCTTATGCACTTGACGTCATCATTCCTTCTCTCTCTCTCTCGGGTCAATTATACGGCTTTGACCGGTATCGGTACAACTGTACAAGTAGTTTCAGTTCGATTTAATTTCACAATGTTTATGAAATTTTTATCCAATATTGAGGCCACTTCAGTTTTCAGTTGCATGTTTTCTCAAAAATATTTTTGATTTAGTTTGTTTGAAATTTGGTTCAAGTTATGTGAGATTTTGATTTAAAAAACAAAATTAGGATGAAATTTTACATATAAATAGTTAGCTGCTATCAGTCGATGTTCATCATCAAAGTATGGAATTTGACACATTTGGTATTTACGGGAAGTATTCTGTTTGTCGAATATAAGAATAATCTAACTATTTTTGTTAAGAAGAGAAGTTATATAATCACTCTTATGTTGTTGGGAAATAGTTCACTCTTTTATGATCTCTATGTTAGATTACTAGAGAACGATTGACAAGAAAAAAACTAAAATACTAGGGATAAAAGAAAGAGAAATCAACAATAGCAATAACATATCTTTAATCGGGTAAAACCATACGACCTTAAATTATTGACCACATCTCTCACTTTAGTTACAACCTTATAATAATAATATTTCTTATCCACTGAATAAAACCCTTAAATAAGCCAAACTTTAACATTAGAGTAGGACGTTAAGACACCTTGTGTAAGATATAGATGATAATCACTCGACAAGCAGCGCCTTTATAATGTCTTTGCATATCTGTTCGTCGGCGATTAGAAGATGTCCATAATCTGGAACCTCGTGGTACTTAATCCATGGAAGCTTCTGTGATATATATAGATTAATTTCGCGCGGAATGACTCTATCTTCCATCGCTTGCCACATGTGGACCGATCCTTCGCCTTCCGCAAACGGATTCTCCAATTCAGTCGGGTCGAATTCCCATGTCCCGAATCCAGCTATCATATCCCGGTGAAGACATTCGTGGTCTCCTTGTTGCCGAACTTTTTCCTGTGGTCAATACAGATCATTCAAATAAAATACAGGTTCGAAATATAAGAAGTTTGAAACTGTCCAAGAACGTTTTCATGTGTTTTTGATTCGACTAATGAACATTTTCCAAACTTACTTTTTGACCCATGCACGTATATAAAATTTCTATGTAACCACTATTCATAGTCATACAAAATCCAAGAAAATTAAAGGTCTTAGTTTTTGTACCATGCCAGGTCGTGGATTCTCCGACCACTTCTTTTGGACGGCCAAATCTTTGTCGCTAGATAATGCACTGTTCCTAGAGATCATACTCGAAGACGTAAAGAGTTTTTGAGTCAACCACCAATATAACAGCCACGGAGCATAATGAGCCACTTTAAACGTCCATTGGTCATTTTTTGGCAGTAGTTCGAACGCTTTGTTCAATATGTTACGAGGCACTCTAGTCCACCAATAGCTCACAAATGGAACCACTAGGACTGCTCCAGCTAGTCTATAAGAAACCCAAAAAGGAAACTAATTAAAGACATTAAAATATGACACGGAAAAGTGTAAAACCAGAACACAATTTCGAATCTGTTTTTACCTGTGGGGAATGTATTTGAGGCAGCTATAAATCGAGTAACCACCGAGTGATACCCCGAGAACGTAGAACTTTGGTCCGATCTTGAGTTTATCGGCGAGTTCTTGAATGTCGTATGCTTCGCTCTTGACTGTGCGTGATGGGTGTGGATCACTTTCTCCATATCCAGCTCTATCAAAAGACAGGAAATATATCCCAAGTTCCTCGATCAGATCCTGCAAACAAATTAAAAGGAAAAACAACAACAACTGTTCATTACAGAGTGCAAGTAAGGTTGCAACTTTTTCAAAAGTCAAATTTTGCGTGTGTGTCGTCTACTTGTAAAACTTGGAAAGAGGTCACATCTAAGTTTCTCACAAAACATTTCCGTAGAATATAGACAAACGGAGAAGTTTCTTCTAATTTGCGTTTGTGTTTACATGTGAAAGATTTTTATTTTTTGACGTTAACTAAAAGAAAAAACATTTTCAAGTGCTTTTTACAAAATATTTGTGTAGACTCTAGAGCTTAAAAAGCAAATGAAGTTTTTACTTTAACAAAAGGATTTTCATTCTATCAAAAGAAGACAAAAGTATTTTTCTTAAAAGAACATCATTTCATAAAACGAAAAACAAAAAACATCATATCATATCATGACATGTGATTGTGAAGGCAATAAATTATTATTTTCTTGACATCATCTTTTTTTTTTTTTTTTGACATCATGCCAATAAATTATAGAGTTATAATTAAAGTAATGAAAATGGCTTGTGTAACATTTTTTTTATTTTTTGTTGAAAGTATGGCTAGCTTGTGGGACATGTGAGAGGAAATGAATCGATAAGAGAGCAGAGCAGAGTGTACCTTAGGGACGGGAACTTCCATATCTTTGGAGCTGTTGAAGCCATGAACAACGATGATTTTATAGTTAGCTTTGGCTCTATCGACGCCTGATTCTCTATAAGCAAGATATCTTCCATCACTGAGCTTGATTCTCGGAGAAGTAACTGGAGGACCATGAGGAACGCCGCAGATTCGTGGTGGTGGAGGCTTCAGTGATCGGTAAATGTAGCATACAAGGCAGACGAGGATCGCAACGAACACCGGAAGCATCATTATTGTTATATAGACCTGAAACAGAGGAGGTATGAGTTTAAAAGTTTAAAGTTTAAATATCTTGAATCAATCTCTGTAATTCTAACCAAATTTAACTTGAATAAAATTGAGATTAGTGAACATAAAATTAATATTTAGTTATGAGAAAGAGAGATTAGAGAGGGCACCTGCGTAAAGTGAATAGGATTTAAAATGGAGTGATGCTTTTAGCCTTGTAGGTGAAACGATTGGTCTCTTTTTATGCTAGAAAATTCATATTTGAGAATATTTACAGAGTTCTCTCTAATTTTGGTGAAATTATGTGTTTAGCATGGAAAGAGCAAAAGCAGAGATAGAGAGAGAGACGAGAAGTTGAAAACAGACACAATCAGCGTCAGACTGGGATCCACTTGTTGACGCAGCAGACAGTAGGAGAATGTAGTAGCACGCATTATTGTGATTTGTGACGTTGACATGCATAGACAATTGCTGTCTTATAATTCCATTCACTTTTCATTTTTTTTCATTTTCATATCCCATCTTTTTGTTGGTTCTCATGAAAAATTATACAGAATTGAATATTAAACTTGATACTTGTAATTCATAGAATCCTGATAAAATATAAAATTAATCAGATGAACACATGTAAACATTTTTTATATAAAAAAAAAGAAATTAGGGAGAACCAAATAGCTAGAAAAAGAAAACTAACAATTTTTAACAGCAAGGCATGTCAAATATTAAGCGTTTCCAGCTATAAAATTTACCATTTAAAAAATATTCTCTTTACAGAATGAATCTCATATCTGAATAAAATGATTACAAAAATATAGAGAAAATAGTGTAGTATGTTATTGACATTTTATCAATCGATAAATATCCAAGAGAAAAGATATGAAAAAAATGGAATTTGAAACCAATAAAAAAGTTACCAAAATTATTATGAAAGTGTGTACATGTTGCGTGTGTATATGAACATTTTCATCTTTTTTTTACATATGGAAACTTTTTCTACTTGCAGCTGTGTTTTACTTATGTATCCATCTTCTTACTTTTATATTTTGCTATTACATTCTTCTTTCTTTTTTTTTGTGTTTTCTGATTATTTTTATATTAAAGCTCAAGTTAAAAGAATTGTTTAGCTGTTGTAAGTGATTGTAACCAGAGGTCGTATGCCTTTCACTACATTGGCATTTCTAAGTTTCTGATCCACTAGCCAAAAGAAAAAAAGTTGTAACCAGAGGAAATTAAGTTTTATTTTGTTTATGGGAATGAAGTTTTCTTTCTCAGAAGTCTTACATGAAGTTCTTGGTTTGATTTGATAATTCAAAAGTAGGACAAGGTTTGCACATGGACGATTAAGTGATCACAGGGAAAGTTGAATTCCGTGGTAAACTAACCATTTGGAGAAAGGTTGCTTGTATAAGAAAGATTACTAACCATTTGGAGAAAGGTTTCTTATATAAGAAAGATTTCTTGGTTTCGTTTCGTTTCGAGTTAATTACCGGTACGGTTAATTAAGATTGAAATAAATAACATTACTCGATCGGAAATTAGAACCGGTTTCAAGTATTTGAGAAGAAACCAAAACTAAATTGAATCCAAACCGAATTAACCGAAGTGAACTACAGAAGATAATGCTTAACTCAAAGAAGAAAAACGAATCGCCATAGAAACAGTGACACGATATACATACAAAAAGATCGAAAATGTCAACATGCAGAGATTTACAAGAGATAAAAACAAAGAAATAACTGGAGAACAAAACCACCTGTCCACAGAAGAGACCCATTTGGACACGTGGCGAATCCCTACATGCTCGTCGAACACTTGTTTGTCTTCGGAGAAGACAGAGCATCATTCTCATTGCACCGTTGACACAGAGGACCTCTCGTCGTCTTTTCTATATTACCTTTGTGCATATCTGGAAACAAAACCTCCGAACTCTCAACACACTCAGAAACAAATAGATTTTGCTAAATGAAGGTGCACGAGACGAGATCTCACGCGCACATGTCAGGGGACGAACAGAAGGTTAATCTATACTATCGATTCGTTGATTTCTTGATTTTGTGTTAATGTGTTTTAATTCTTCTTAATTTTCCTCACAATATCTTTTTTTCAGAAGGGAAATTTGCGGAAGCACAAAGCGGAAGGGAAGCTTCCCGAATCTGAACCGTCTCAGAAGAAGGCGAAGCCGGAAAACGAAAACGGTGCTGGAGATGTTGCGTCAGAGTATAAAGATTTTTGCAAAGCGGTTGAGGAGAATCTGTCCATTGATCAGATTAAAGAAGTTCTTGAAACCAACGGTCGGGATTCTTCAGCTCCGGAAGAGACTTTGCTAGCTCAATGGTCAGTCAGTCTCATAGATTGTCTGAAAACAATTTATTTGTGAAGATTTTCATATTTTGAAGTTAATTTTTTTTTTCCTTGAGCAGCCAAGATTTGCTGTTCTATGGGGCGTTAGCTAAATGTCCTTTATGCGGAGGAAATTTGATTTGCGACAGTGAGAAGAGATTCATCTGTGGAGGTGAGATTAGTGAGTGGTGCAGTTGCGTGTATAGCACGAAAAATCCCCCTAGAACAGAGGAGCCAATCAAACTTCCAGACTCTGTTATGAACTCTGCTATATCTGATGTAAGTTCCCAAACTGTAGTATCCAGTGGATCAAAACTCTGTTTTCAGATATTTAGTTATTCTCATATTTGTTGTGTTTTTGTAGTTAATCAAGAAACACCAGGACCCAAAAAGTCGACCTAAAAGAGAGTTGACCGACAAACCCTTCACGGGAATAATGATCTCTCTCATGGGACGTCTCACAAGAACACATGTAAGCAACGTAGCCTGACTTTTCTGGGATCTTTATTGTGATTCTTTTGATTTACACGCTTAAGAGTTGTTTTCCTGCATGTCTATGTTGTTGTTGTTGTAGCAATATTGGAAGAAAAAGATTGAGAGACATGGTGGGAAAGTCTCCAATTCTGTTCGAGGAGTAACGTGTTTGGTGGTTTCACCAGCTGAAAGAGAACGAGGTGGTTCGTCGAAGCTGGTGGAAGCAATGTGAGGGTTTAAAGGTTTGTAATATAATATTGTTTGTTTCCGTTTTTCGTATCTTTGACTGGTGTTGTTCCTTGTGTCTCAAGGGAACAAGGTCTTCCGGTAGTGAGTGAAGCATGGTTGATCGATAGCGTGGAGAAGCAAGAAGCTCAGCCACTCGAAGCTTATGACGTGGTTACTGATCTTTCAGTGGAAGGGAAAGGAATTCCATGGGATAAGCAGGATCCAAGCGAGGAGGCTATTGAATCCTTGTCAGCCGAGGTATCCATTTGATTAACCATTTAGGGGTTATGCTATTTAAGGGGATGTGTTGAAGAATTGGATTTGTGTATGATCTTTTCAGCTCAAAATGTATGGGAAAAGAGGAGTCTACAAGGACACAAAGCTTGAGGAGAGAGGAGGGAAGATTCTTGAGAAAGATGGGCTTTTGTATAACTGCGCCTTCTCGATATGCGATTTAGGGAAAGGGCGTAATGAGTATGATACCAACAAACCCTTGGGATTTCTGTACTTCTCCGTGGTTGAAGAGTGTTTTTATCTGTTTTTTTTTTTTTTTTCGTTTGCAGATACTGTATTATGCAGTTAATCACAGTACCTGAGAGTAATCTGAATATGTACTACAAGAAAGGAAAAGTAGGTGATGATCCTAATGCGGACGAGAGGCTAGAGGAGTGGGAGGACGAAGAAGAAGCCATCAAAGAGTTTGCGAGGCTCTTTGAGGAGATAACAGGGAATGAATTCGAGCCATGGGAACGTGAGAAGAAGATTCAGAAAAAGCCTCACAAGTTCTTCCCAGTTGATATGGTATTAATGTTGTACCTTGCGTTTCAAGTCTCTTCTTTTGGCACTTATTGATGTTTTGGGTGATTGTTGAGTATCTTGATGTTCTGTGGATTTCTGCAGGATGATGGAATCGAAGTGAGAAGTGGGGCGCTTGGTCTGAGACAACTCGGCGTCGCTGCTGCTCACTGCAAGCTTGATTCGTTTGTTGCAAACTTCGTTAAAGTCCTGTGTGGTCAAGAGATCTACAAGTACGTTTCTAATAGTAGATCCTTCATTTCTTCTATCAAGAATCCTTCTCTGCTTGTCAGTGTTCTGATATTGGCTATTTTCTGGCAGATATGCGTTGATGGAGCTTGGTTTGGATCCGCCTGATCTGCCTATGGGAATGCTAACTGATATCCACTTGAAACGATGTAAGGCTTGGTGAACCGAAGCCTTCAGGTATCACTTGTTGCTATTGTGATTTTGACTTGTGAGTTGTTACTCTGATCTTCTCAGGCGAAGAGGTATTACTGGAGTTTGTTGAGAAGCTCAAGACAACAAAGGAGACAGGTCAGAAAGCTGAAGCAATGTGGGCAGACTTCAGCTCACGGTGGTTCTCTTTGATGCACACCACAAGGCCTATGAGATTGCATGACGTCCATGAACTCGCAGACCATGTAAGTAAATCAAGATTATCTATTTGCTGTTATGTGTCTTACTTCAGTACGCTGAAGTTCTATTGCACTGGATCCATGTGGCAGGCGGCGTCTGCTTTTGAGACGGTGAGGGACATCAACACAGCCTCTCGTTTGATAGGAGACATGCGAGGAGATACACTTGATGACCCCTTGTCTGATCGGTACAAGAAACTTGGCTGCAAGATTTCAGTGGTAGACAAAGAGTCCGAAGATTACAAGATGGTTGTGAAGTACCTCGAGACTACTTACGAGCCTGTGAAAGTTTCTGACGTTGTAAGGCTCCGTCTCGCAGCGTGGACGTACACAAATGTTTCTGATAAGTTGATTATAATGGTATATGGTTGTTTCAGGAGTATGGTGTGTCAGTGGAGAATGTTTTTGCGGTGGAATCAGAGGCGATTCCTTCATTAGATGATATCAAGAAGTTACCAAACAAGGTCCTGTTATGGTGTGGTAAGGAGCCAAAATCCAGGATTACTGTTCTCTCTTTTTTCGAATTTGGTCTTACTGTTTTCTTTTCTCGTAGGATCTCGGAGTTCAAATCTGTTGAGGCACATCTACAAAGGTTTCTTACCGGCGGTCTGCTCTCTTCCGGTCCCTGGTTATATGGTAATGAAAAAAGCTCTTCTTTTTGTCTTCTGTACCATCTGCATGGTTAGAGATCATAACAGTCCTACTTCTGTTGGGGCCTTTCGCTTTAGTTTGGGAGAGCGATTGTGTGTTCAGATGCAGCTGCAGAAGCGGCAAGGTACGGTTTCACGGCTGTGGATAGACCAGAAGGGTTTCTTGTATTAGCAGTCGCATCACTTGGTGAGGAAGTTACAGAGTTCACAAGTCCACCAGAGGACACAGAGACATTGGAGGACAAGAAGATTGGAGTGAAAGGGTTAGGAAGGAAGAAGACTGATGAATCAGAGCATTTCATATGGAGAGATGACATCAAGGTTCCTTGTGGACGATTGGTTCCGTCAGAGCATAAGGACAGCCCTCTTGAGTACAACGAGTACGCTGTTTATGATCCCAAACAGGTAAAAAAATTGAAGCTGCTTATGCCTTCTTTCTTGCTTGTTCAAGAGACACTTACGGATTTTCCTTTTGGTTTTGCTTTTGGCAGACGAGTATAAGGTTCTTGGTGGAAGTGAAGTACGAGGAGAAGGGAACGGAGGTAGTCGATGTCGAACCAGAGTAGATATAAAGATGGTGGTTTGAATTTTTTGGTTTCAACGGCGAGAAGCCATGGAAGGAGTTTTTAGGTGTTTTAAGTTTTCTTTATTATGTATTCAAAAGGTTGGAGTTTTAGAAGCGGCTTCTCATCTTTGGGTTGTAAGGAAACTTTTTAACTACACGTGTAACTGCTCTGCTGTGTAAAGCTTTTTGGTATGTATATAGATTTACACAGTAAATGACTATCTTCTAGTGTTCAACGCTATCAAACTATGTGTATGCTATTTGATGCCGTGTGCGTCTTGTAGCATTCTCGTTAAGCTTTTAGCCAAATGGGGTTTGTATGCTACATTTCTACGTTTCTGTATTTCAATTAGGTGTCCTGTTTTGTCGGTATAGTTTTGTCTATGGATTGCGGTTCCTGTGTAACCCGATGTCGTTACTTATATCTTGCAGAAGAAACAGACCGCCAATATTCACCGTTAACTACTGGATTCTTCTGTGTCTGGAGTTGTGATGAGAGAGCATCGGTTTCCAAAATATTATCTCAAGAACTTTTTTTAAAACATGAGCAGTAGGTTCCTTTTTGACTGCTACCATACAACATAAATATAAATGTAGTACTCTCTGATTTTCACCATTAATCCAAAATTTAAGTTATCCAGACCAAAAAGTTAGGTTCAAGGTAAAGGTAATTTAGTTGTCTCTGTGGATTCATAAGCAGCATCGGCTGAAGAGGTATCCATGTCGTTGAGACCCAACTCCTCGTTTTGCTCCCACGATCTCTCGTACTCTTCATCTGTAGTTCAAACATAACAACACTTGTTATTTCATAAACTTAAGCTATACGTGAGAAAGACAAGATAGGCATGGATACGAAAAATCAACGTCTGAATATTTGAGCTGATGTGAGGGAAAACAAGGAACTTACGTTTGAGCTGATGATCATCTTTCATATCATCTGTTACTGGCGCAATAAAGGAATTTGCTAATTCATCATCAAGAATTAAAGTCCAAGGCAGTTCTAAGCTTAGGAGCTGCAAGAAAAGGAAAAACATATTCTTCATTATGAAAACCAGATGTCTTCTTGCTTTGCTTTCTCTTGCACATCAAGAACACGACAAGGGTAATACTTAAAACAGAAATTCAACGAAGACGCTACCTTAGTTAGCCTGGCTCCAAATTCTCTCCACTTGTTCTTCTTATTCTCACTTAAACTGTCACCTAAAGTGAACCCGTGAACTCTCGCTAGACCTGTTAGAAACCCATACCACACTTGGGTCAGTAGCTAAGATCATTGGCAATAACAAATCTTGAAACGCTTCGAATACTCAATACTCCAATAACGAAAGCTTTGCAAGGCAGAATATAGGATACATGGATCAGCTACTTGCTATGCCATGGTTCAATATATCTGTTCTGCAGTACTTAGATCCAATTAATATAAAGGATAATGTTGAAAGGTCAAACTCACTTTCTCTGATCTGTGTGACCAACCCTTCTACTGTTGTCACCATTCCACCAAGTGTACCACCAGCTAGCTCCAGATCAAGTTCTGGGATTATCACTCCTGCAGTGTCCGACTAATACACCGGATAAATTAAAATTCATTACTAATGACATATTAGCTCCAAAAATATAAGATATTATAGCCCCTTTCCTAGTCAACCTACAGCTTTCTGGAAGAGCATATACTTTATAATGACATTCTCAGCTACTTTAAGACACATAGAATCATATACACACAACGTGAAGCGAAACTAACCTTGATAACGTCTCTGCTAAGATCAGCAATGTTCTTCACAGAGAGGGTAATTTTCTTTCCCTTGTCAGGAATTGCACCACCAGGCTTCAACTGCTCACGATTACCCAAAAAAAGTTAATAACCTTTATCAGGCATATGTCTGCAAACTCTCTAACAAGATCAAACTAATGGAAAACCAACCTGAGAATTGCGATAGCCACAATCCTCACATGTAGATGCCATGACAATAACCTCTTGAAAGTACGGGATTTCTATTTTCTAGTCAAGTGGTAAACAACTTCTAGGAGTTCATCAACAAACAGAAATAAGCAAAAAACCTGTTGTAGAAAACAAAGGAATGGACGGATCCAAACTTTGAAAGGATACTAGTCACGAACATCCGTGTCTCACACTGCTTCGTACATGCTCCGCAAGTAGAAGGGAAAACCATCACCTGTTAGAACGTTTGTAACGTGATATGAAAGATCTATCACCATGTAAGTCTTCACTCTCACAAATACAACTCTTGACACTGGTTTCTTTTCATGGAGTGATCATAACCTTGAAAATTCAACAAGAGTTACAGAGAGCAGAAGTTACCTCTTCAGGCGCAGAGTATCTGAACAAGTTATCAGAAATATCGGTGCTATTACTCTGAGCAATCGCCCGATGACCAGCTGTTGCTCCAATTGTTCCATTAGGTACATAAGTTGTTGCAGCAGAAGGTGCACCAAGGATTCCTTCAGATTGTCCAGCCCGTGACGGGTCAGCGGTGTATCCAAGTGTTGCTTGTTGCTCTGGTGTTCTCTCGTAGAATTTGATGGTTAAAGAGGGATCTGGTGATGGAGCATGCCTGTCATGTTGTAAATTTGTCAATAAGCAAATAAAAAAGAAACATAAACTTCTCCTATTTTTTTGGGTAATTTTTCCAAATTGAATATCCTTACGGGTTCTCAATGAAACTGTTTCCAGCAGGATCATCCAAAATGAAGGTGAATGGTGTCTCTGCTTTAGCACAAGCTCTCAGTTTTGACAAGAACTGGTCTATTGCTTCAGCAGTTTTAGGATCAACTTTCTGTGTCCAGCAAAACATATTGTTTAAGATCCCTGACAGTTATACAATAAAACTGGGCATAAAACATAAATGTCCAGCTCTTAGTCAGAACTTACCTTGCGTTCTTCTTGAAGGGCACTCAGTTCATCGGCAGCCCGAGCTAATATCCCTTCCACCTGTAAATTAAACAAAAAAAGGGGCAACTGTTGTCAAGAAACTGGAAAACAAGACATTGACCAAAATCTGAAACGAATTTTGCATAGGTATATTAGACTCCACTAAGAAAGAGCTAAGTAAGACAGATAAGACTCTCATGGCTATATTCCGTATACTCACTGCCTAAGTGACAAGCTGATGGTTATATCGTCATTAAATGGACCACTGATTTGTTCTCATAAGTAGACCAGACGACTTTTAGGTTGTGATGTCCATAACAAGATGGTTAAGATATAAAGGACTTACTGTAGACAAGCTTCCACGTTGGGCCTCTGGTGGAATCTCAAAATCCAGTTCAGGGATCTGAATGCAAAGATTCGCAAACTACTGTCAGTTTCCAGCTTCGGATCAGTCCAATATTCATAATATAAGAAGCAGAATTATTCACAGTTTTCAGGCAGACTAGGGGCAGAAACTTCTTATAAATGCATGAAGCAGCCGGGATTTTGCAAAGACGGAATATTTTGATTCCGTAGAAGCAATGACATGCCTAGAATTAGCAAGAGAACTCACCTTAATAGTGGCTGATTCAGATTTCACAACTTGTCGGTCAAATATCTGCATGCAGACACAAACAAGAAGGTAAAATTAGCTTAAAATCAGATATTCGCGTTTTTTATAATTTAAATCTACTGGAAATTTGTATCTGAATCCATGTACCAACCTTCACATCACCAGATAGAACCTCTAGACTGTAACAGCAGCCTCGGGGTTGAATCTCACCCGCAAATTGAACTTCATTGTTCCTATAAAATAGATAGGATATAAAAATCAGCGGCTTTATCTTTACAATCGAGAAAGAAAAATCCTTGCTCATATCTAAGAGGCAAACAAAGTCGTTAAGTTGTACCTTTCTCCACAATGCGGACATTCAAAAGCAGATATTAAGACCTGTAACCAGAAGTGGTTTAGCAGTAAGCTTTTCAGATAACACAAGGTAGAGAATTCAACCAAGAAAACTAGTGTCTTTAAACCAAATAATAACACTTTGTAAATGAACAAAATTGTTCCCATGGAAAACAGAGTACGACATACCTTTCTGAAGTGAGGAATCAAGGTCAATAGAAATCTAGTTGTTCCCTGGAAAAGAATTAAGAAGCTATTTTATGCACAGAAGAATGATCAGGAGAAAGACCAATAAAATTTCATTACAACTAAAAGAATTTCACTAGTAGCTGAAAGTTCACATATAAAGATTTTTCAATTGATTGCCACTTAACCACAAAGATCAATATATTTTGCCTTAAATTTCTCAGTCCATCACCAAAATGTAGCCAATAACTTGTGTTCATCCCAGCTACAGTTCATAACAATCTCAAGAACCATTTTGAATTGCAGAAAGAACTAATGATATTGCTGAGGTACATTACAGCTAATGTGCATGTAAAGTTATACACTGTTGGAAACAAGCTGAAAAGCCTATAGAGAAACTAGCCTATTTCCTAGACCAATATTAGTTAACAAAGATTTCATCCAGTATAAGGACAACATAACCAATATCAGGAATCTCAAGGAAGCTATGTGTGTGAGAGAGGGAGAGATACATTTTCATTGCAGCGCATGCACATGCTCTCAACCACGTAGAGGGGAGCACCAAAGGAGTGATCGGCAGAAACAGCTTCAACCACCGATCTAACATCGATCTCTTGATCATTTCCGTTGTCCATTATCCACGAATTTTCTTTAAACAACTATCAAGAAATTCGATTAGCCCTGAATTCAGCGATTGCAAGAAGACCGAACAAGTTAAAAAAAAAGATGAGCTAAAAGCATGAAACTTTGTGCCTATCAACAGCAACTTTTTTTCTGTTGAGGTAATATGATTATCAGAGGTTTCCAAAACCAATCCCAACACTAAGAATCTATTAGGATCCCTGCTGAATTCATAATTTGAAGTTGAAAAAGCATATAGATTGTATAAAATTTACAGCTTTTTTCTTAAGAGAAGTTGGTTCCTCATCTAAACATCAATTTGCTATTGGAAAGGTTCCACATATATATAAAAAGACTAAATCGTAGAATACAAAGCAGAGGAGATAAGAGAGTCTAGAGACAGGAAGAGAAGAGACACGGAACAGAGAGAGCTTTGTACCTCGAGCAGGAACGGAATAGAACAGAGACAGAGTGGGTTCACGTCGCCGGAGAGAAACGAGAGGAGGCTGAGAGTAGCAGACGCAGAGAGGGAATCTCAATTCTGCTGCTCGCTTATTTAGGTTTAGTTCGTTGTTCGTTTTTTTTACCACGGCGTCGTTTTATCTGTTTCGTATAAATTAGTTGAAAGTGAAACGAAGTAAAATTGTTTTCCAACGAAATAATTAAATTCCAGATTAACTAACTAATCCAGAGTATGGCTTTTCAAACGAAAAAATTACATCTTTTGATGAGAGAATGGGAGACAGAGATTCGAAGCAGATGATTACAGCTCTCACGAACTTTGTTACACAGGTTTTGAATGGATTTCAAAACTATTTGAAATACACAAATCAGTATACTCTCTAAAATAATTTGATAGTCAGATCACATATTTTAAGTTACATATCAAATTTCTGAATCATTTTTCTGTATACTTCGATACTTCTCGGTGTTCTCCTTGTATGTTTCAACTCTATGTGCTTTTTCTCCGTAGAAAATAAATAAATAAACACATGTGTGGTCTGTGGGTTATTGGTGAAGAGTGGCATTTAACAGAGTTTGGTCTCAGAGACAGGGCCCAAATTAAATGTTGGCCACGGTCCCGCAAAGTCCGCCTGCCACTAGGCATATAACCACGAAGTACATTTTGACGTATATATTTCGTGACCTACAAAAAAAATTATGTTAGATGAAATGAAACTAAACAATTGTGTCCATATTTTGGATCATGTATCCTGTGAGTAATATACATATTTTAAGTTGGAAATTATGAATTTAATTATAACATACATCATTTTTTATTATTCATATATCAATTTTACAATCTATAAAACAGAGAGAGAGGGGTGTTAGAATCAAAACTCGTCCAAATGACATCTCCAAACGCGTCCCATTCAATGAACCTTTGTACGACGTCTGCTCATAAGAAATTTTGTAATCACTATGCCTGCTTATTATATTTAGTCGTCGCTCATTCTTTATTTATTGTCGGTT
Organism: Erythrophleum ivorense; assembly: GCA_026724425.1. Taxonomy (NCBI): domain Eukaryota; kingdom Viridiplantae; phylum Streptophyta; class Magnoliopsida; order Fabales; family Fabaceae; genus Erythrophleum; species Erythrophleum ivorense. The sequence continues at coordinate 6,665,055 of JAIUCV010000071.1, read as the reverse complement.
AAAGGTCTCATATATTATTATTAGATTAAAGTTAAAGGACTGTTTACTATAAATTAGACGTAGATGCAACGAATTTTGGATCTATGTTCAACCACTAAAGGAAAAAAAAAATATATATACCATATATAGGTGGCCATGTACGGGAACTAGGATCAGTAACTCCAAAATTTCAACTTCCAACCGTAAAAGAGTACTGTTGAATGTTGATCTCCTTACTTGAAAGAGGAGACTGTATATGGACAGACGAAGCTGAGAAATTATTGGGAGGAGGACCAACAGTACTGATGAAGAGGAAGACACCACTTTGAGCCTACATTTTTAAAGTGCAAGAAGTTTGTTCTTCAAAGTAGAGATGATCTTTCGATAGATAAGAGAGGAGGGAGATGTTGTCGCTCATTATCAAAATATATATAAGATATTGTTGTCGTCGTCGTGATTTTGTTTAGGGATAGTTGTACAGCATAGATGAGATTAATCCAACCTAGCTACAGTTTTTTTTGAAGGGATGCGAGTTAATTCCAAAAAGAAAAATTGGTTGCATAAAATTTGTTTAAGCAACAGCTCACGAAACAAGTTTTGGCAGTATATGTTGTTGATTTTGTTATGTTTGGGATATTGTCAAAGTATCACCAGACTTAGAGATAGTTTTTTGGAAGCAAAGCATTAAAAAAAACGATTATTGGAGATATTTAGAAGATTGAATGAGATGGATGGAGTTAAAAGATTTTTAAAGTCACACAACTTCGAATTTGATCGTTAAATGTAATTGTGTCAGAAAAAGTGGTCAAAATTAAAGAATGCGTTGAAATTGTAAGTGAATGCATATGTAATTGGCTACTGTTGGTAATATGCGGAATGCAGATGTTTTACCAATAAAAAATATTTGTGGAATGCTTTAAAAAGAGAATCAAAAACGGTTTACAAGTAAACCTCTATTAGGCAGGTAAGTGAGATTCTACAAGCTTATTTATGGAAAACTTTGAATATAAATTACTAGTTAACTTCTTTTTTTTAATCCCTATGCTACAAAGTCAACTTATGTTTAGATAATAAACTAATAAACTCTTGACCATTAACCAATTCTAACTACTCTCATTTATTGCTACCGATAGTTAGTTACATGCATGATGTATGAAAAAAGTAAATAACTATTCACATTTTTGGTTATTTTTAAGTACAATAGTTCAAATTCTCTTAACAGTTAAGATACATCAAAAGATATGTAGCTATAGTGAAATTTTTTTTTTTTTAAAATAGATTTCATCATTCTAAAAAAATTATCTAAGTTCACAATAATTTTGTTCTCTAATTTTTTAATCCACAAAATGTAAGTTATTCCACAAATACAATTGTATATAGCTATATCCGTGGGGATATTGGTGTGGGTTCAGAAGTTTTAAGGGTTATTCGCAAATTCAAACCCCACACATGACACCCATATCTAAACTTACAAAAAATGGAAAAAATGCATTGAACTAGACATCGTACATGTGGTATACAGTTATCAAGCGTCTTAATTTCACACCCATCAATAAAATGTCTTCGTAAGTCCACTACACCGGTGCCATACCTATCTATTCCTTATTTTGATTCGGTGATTTATAACCGTGTTTATTATGATAAAGACATGTAATTTACTACGATCATAACGTATAAGATTATCATCCGGATTGAAACTCGTATATTGCATGTTGTTGATAAGAAAATAAAAATAAAAAGATATGTAATCTAGTGATTTATTTAGAGAACTGCAAATATTTAGATATTATTATGACAGAGATATGTAATTTGATGATAGGCCAGTGTTACAAATCCAAATTTAAATTGGATAGTATTAATGTTGTGAAAATAGATAATAGAAAAATCATTTGAGAATATATGAACAAAATACTTTCTGTTTGTGTTATCAACAAAGACTTTAGTGAAAGTTTGTCTTTGTGCTATAAATAGAATAAATACACATTTGAGGGAAGAAGAAGTTTGGGAGGTCTCTGAGAATTCTGTAGTAGAAGAAAATGTTGTTAAGGCCTTGATTTTCTAATGTGAAATAGAACGGCTCACAACTCAAAATGTCAGATTCTATCTTTAAAAAACGTCAAAGACGCGCAAATAGTACATATCCACCGGCTATGTTGCCAACCTTGTTTGCTGTTTATACATAACGAATTGCCAAACTTTTTTAAAATAACATTTAAAAAAAAAACTCTTGAACAACATTTAATTAATATTATATAAATACAAAAACCTAACTCTATAGGAGCGATAAAATTCCCAACTCCTTGGAGCAACAAGTAGTTACTGAGCTGAAAATCCAAAAGGCAAAACTATCATGTCACTGTAGCATAAGTCCAAAAATAGAGGTACGTACGTGGAAAACATACCCTTTTTGTGTCCCCCAAACTTTATAACTACCAATATAGAAATTGCACTGATTATTGCAAACCCTTTTAAATGGACGGTACTTCAGCTTTTCAGCTTCCAGCTTCCAGCTTCCAAACCCCTAATTGTCATATGTTAGGTATTCTACTCATCAGAGCACACGTTTTCAAAGATTTAATCATTGGGTTAACTTACAAGAATTGAACTATGGACTAAATTCTATCCAATTTTCATCCACTGTTTCAGCAATCTAAACGATCAATATAAATTTTCACTCGAGTATTTCTATTAGTCGAGTTAGTCATCTATATGAATTTTCCAAGAGTTTTTTTTTTTTTTGTTTGTGTGTGTGTGTGGTGCGGTCTAAGACAATCCAAAACATAATTGTATTTCTTTGAAAAACTATTGGGGCGAACGTGCGTTGAAGGCCGTTGACCTGATCCTTAAACGCGCCCGATATTACGTTGTACAAACATGTCCCACGGATGAGATCTATTTTAAATACTTAGCATTTGTTTAATAAAACCTATTAATTATAGCTGTTATGTCATTGTTCACAAGTTGTGAATCAAAACTATACCCATTTGCCAAAAGTAATAAATGATTTCAACGGGAGGACTGAGATGATGGGCCGACTTGTAGTTACGTTTCTTAAATGGTGAGAAGGTGATATTTATTATTCTGAAAATGTTGCTAAATAAAATGTCATCTCATTATAATCAATGGGTAGGTAGGTAGATGAAGAAGTTGTAAATACGAATGCCAACTTTATGGATCTCTACGTTTACGAGTCTATATATATATAGTAACCTCGACTCTCAAGGCTTTAAGTCACCCAATACAATCAAGTTTTGTATTTTCTCTTAAGGTTCTTGAGTATAACTTATTTTCCAAGAAACCAAGTTTTGTATTTTCACCCAATACGATATGGAATCCAATTGTGTTCAATTTCTCGGGAACAAGACGATTCTCATCACCGGTGCTCCTGGTTTTCTTGCCAAGGGTACGTTCTTTCTACATCTTGATGGTTTACTTCTAGTCTGGTCTTTAGTATAAGATCTTGCTATATAATAACTTCATGAAAATGAAAAAAAAAAAAAAAAAAAAAATAACGTACTTCATGAAAATTTAGTAATCTACTATAGGTTTCGTAGTATCTTTGTAGTTATTATAGATTCTTACGACCTTTTTCTTCATCCGCGTGGATTATTTCTGATTAGCATCAATATAACTTCTTTTAGTGAATATATATAAAAAATTGTTCATCTTATATATTAAAGCCAATATATCACATTGGTTTTTTCTAGTTTAAATTGATATGTGAGAGTAATAGTGATAAGTATTGGAAAAAATACAGATGAATTTTGGATATTTTCGTATTCATTTCATCAGTTAAGCTCACACAAATAAATTCTTGTGGTCCAAACAAGATACATGTATCTTCAACATATTTAATGAGTTATATACTTAAAAGGCAAAAAAAGTCTTCATAAAAAACTAAAAGCTTAAATTTCAGTTTCATAAAATTGTAGTATCTTAGATACTCTTCGAAAAGCATAATTTTCAGCCCATTTATTTGTAGGTTACTACAAGTACAAGAGTTAGTTTAAAAATAAAATGATAAAGGATTTAATTTAAATATTATGTCCTTTTTTTTTCTCAGTTCTGGTAGAGAAAATTCTGAGGTTGCAACCAAATGTGAAGAAGATGTATCTTCTGTTGAGAGCTTCCGACAATAAAGCAGCTATGCAACGCTTACGTAGTGAGGTATGGTAGAAATTAAATTCTATGACCAAAACACTCTTTTACATAAACCTAGAGGTCCATTAATTAACTCAATTATATTAACAGCATATATGTTTCATTTACAATGATACAACAGGTTGTGGAGATAGACCTTTTTAGGGTGTTGAGGAAAGATCTAGGTGAAGAAAATCTGGATGCTTTGGTACGTGAAAAGATCGTGCCGGTTCCTGGTGATATATCGGTGGTTAATTTGGGAGTGAAGGACTCTGATCTCTTACAACTTATGTGGAGTGAGATTGATGTCATTATTAATATCGCAGCCACGACGAATTTCGATGAAAGGTATTACAAAAGAAAATTGTGATATGTTTTCTTGGCGTTTTATAACTTTTAAATTTGACGAAGATACTGAAGTTTAACTTCATATATGCTCTTTTTCTCTGTTATAGATATGATATTGGTCTTGGCATCAATACATTTGGAGCTCTCAATGTTCTCAACTTTGCCAAAAAGTGTGTTAAAGGACAATTGCTTCTCCATGTCTCAACCGGTGAGTTCTAGTGTTTCTCTTATAGAACCGACCATATATGTACCGATCCAAGACTAATTACTTACCTACATTTGAATATATTTTATAGCATATGTTTGCGGAGAAAACTCGGGCTTATTACTAGAGAAACCATTCAAGATGGGGGAGACTCTTAGCGGAAATAAGAAAGTACTTGACATCAATGTAGAATTCGAACTGATGAAACAGAAATTGAAAGAGCTCGAGCATCAAGATCTTTCTCCAGAAGAGATCTCGCAGGCAATGAAAGATCTCGGAATGACAAGGTTTGTGGCCTAGCTAGCCTCTCCGTATATTTCACTAAAACGTCACTGTGTTCATTCTTTTGAATAAAAATGGTCTTAATATAGGGCAAAGCTTCATGGATGGCCAAATACATATGTATTTACCAAAGCAATGGGAGAGATGCTAATGGGAAACTATAGAGAAAATTTGCCACTTGTTATCATCCGTCCAACAATGATTACTAGCACTATGGCCGAACCATTTCCCGGCTGGATCGAAGGATTGAGGTGAGTATCGGTTTATATATATATATATATCATAATTAGTTCTACTTTAATTTTATCAATCGAATGACTATACCACATGTACAAGTTTAATGTGTTAACTCAAGACTCATCTTCTTCTTCTTTTTTGTATGTGCAGAACTATTGATAGTGTTATTGTTGCATATGGTAAAGGAAAGCTGAAATGTTTTCTTGCGGATCCAAACTCAGTCTTTGACCTTGTAAGTCATAATTTAATCAACACTTGAATCAAAATATAGCATATATTAAATAACACATTTCTTGTTTATATTAATCCATTTGGTAATATCTTTGATGGAAAATAAAATTTGATATTATTTTGTAGATACCGGCAGACATGGTGGTAAACGCGATGATTGCTGCCGGAACAGCTCACTCAGGAGAAACCGGGACTCAGGCGATATACCATGTCGGCTCTTCTTGTCAGAATCCGGTCACGTTTGGAAAACTTCACGATGTCACGGCTCGTTACTTCACTAAAAGTCCTTTGGTTGGTCGCAATGGCTCACCAATTATAGTATCCAAAGGGACCATTTTAACCACTATGGGTCAATTCAGCCTCTACATGACCCTTTGTTACAAGCTTCCTCTACAGGTACTACTTCACCTCAACTCTCTATATGATTCAGTTAGTCTTGGTTAAAGGTCCCAAATATGACGTCTATTTAATAATCCATGTAAAAAAGGCTTAGATTAATATCAAGATGTCTCCATGTAAGAAAATGAAAGAATTAAGTATTTTCTCACGATCACAAGTTTTTGTTTTCTTTTCCATTTCAGATACTTCGATTGATCAATATAATTTACCCATGGAGTCATGGAGATAACTACGATGATCTCAGCCGCAAGATCAGGCTAGCTATGCGACTGGTTGAGCTTTATCAACCTTACTTACTCTTCAAGGGCATGTATGTATAGCACACAATTATCTTTTGGATGTTACTAAACTTTGTTTCTATAGAAAAATAGCAGAAAAAATAGATTAATTGGTTACTACACAAGAGCTCTTATCACATGCTTAGGTGCTGACATCATATTCTTAATATATGCAGATTTGACGATTTAAATACCGAACAACTGCGAGCGAGAAGAAATGAGAAAATCAAAGAGTTAGATGGATCGTTCGAGTTTGATCCCAAGTCCATCAATTGGGATGATTACATCGCAAACACACACATTCCTGGCCTCATCACTTATGTACTTAAACAGTAAAAATTAGTATTCTTAAATCCTACTAGGCTTGTATTGAAACGACTTTGAATCTCGTATGTAATATTATTATGTTGGGTTTGCGTTGTTTCATATATTGTGAAAATGTGTAATATTGATATAAAGTTTTATCAGAGTGAAATATTTATATTAATATATAAAATTAGTATTCTATCTCAAGATGAAAAACTAAAGTTCATCTATATGACCACATACAAAGGTCTATAATTTATAATGGTCAAAGTATGGTCAAATTTTGTCCAACTTAGAAAGACTTCATTTGGATGTTTCTGAGTTCAACTTGTTGGACCACTGTAACAAAATCAGAGTACTTGAGGCTTGAGCCCAAAAAAAAGTATATGACAAAAGAAGTACCACCATTCCTGTTTTTTTGTGTAAGTTTCCAAGAAGACTATTTAGTATTTACACAACAAATTACTGTTTTATATCATTCTGTTAAAGGGACAAGTCCAAAGCTCACTTTTGAAAAAGATTTCTGAGCTTTTCAAACAATAAATGGTTGTTGAGTCGTCTTGCGTCCTCGTGTCCTTCTCGGGTTAGCACTGATCATGCAAGAGAATGCTTTTGTCAAATCCGAATCCTCTTCACAAGTGAGGAACTTTGCTGCAGATGGATTTGCCAAGAGGAGCTTCGCCACGAGGTAACCGGCGATGGACCAAGTCTGGTAAAGCCGTGCCTGTTTGCCGATGAATCTTGCTCTTTTGGTATCATAGTACTCAGGCCATTTGTCAATAGCAATCCGTCTCTCGGCTAACTCAACCGCCTTTTCTGCTATCTCTGGCCTTCCCATTTTGACGCTAGCTACTGTCAGCTGAAAAAACAAGAAACAAGAAAGCACTTGAATTTAACACAAATGCGCTTTGAAATTCACATTGATCAACCAAACCAATTATCTCGGGTGTGCCGACATTATACGTATGGATATCTCAAAACAAGAAAACCTGAATGCATAGTTTATGAAAAGGGAAAGATAAAAGTCTGAACTAACCTGCCATAACAAAGTTGGCCAGGCACCTCCATTGTGATAAGACCAAGGACTGCAACAAGAAGCTCAGCCACTCGAAGCTTATGATGGGATAAGCAGGATCCAAGCGAGGAGGCAATTGAATCCTTGTCGGCTGAGGTTTATATTTTATTATAATAACCATCTAGGTAATGCTAAGTATAAGTGGGATGAGTTGAAGAGAATGGATTTGTGTATGTTCAGCTCAAAATGTATGGGAAAAAGGGGAGTCTACAAGGACACAAAACTTGAGGAGAGAGGAGGAAAGATTCTGGAGAAAGATGGGCTTTTGTATAACTACGCTTTTTCTATATGTGATTTAGTAAAAAGACGTAACGAGTATGATACCAACAAACCCTCTTGAGATTTCTGTACTTAATAATTAGGCCTGGAGAGTTTTTTGATCTGCTGGTATTTTGTTGTTGTTGCAGGTACTGTATTATGCAGTTAATCACAGTACCTGATAGTAACCTGAATATGTACTTCAAGAAAGGGAAAGTTGGTGATGATCCAAACGCGGAAGAGAGGCTAGAGGAGTGGGAGGACGAAGGAGAAGCCATCAAAGAGTTTGCGAGGCTTTTTGAGGAGATAACAGGGAATGAGTTTGAGCCATGGGAACGCGAGAAGAAGATTCAGAAGAAGCCTCACAAGTTTTTCCCAATTGATATGGTATAACCGTTGTACCTTGTACTCAAGTCTCCTCTTTTGTCACTTGATGTTTTGGGTGATCGTTGAGAATTTTGAATCTCAGTCGTGTTCTCTCTTGGTCTCGTTTCCTTCATCACATGTTTCACAGCCGAGTTTAAGAGAAAAAAAGGTACGGCATAAACTAATCTTTACTAAAATCCCTTTTGGTGTTTCTAATCCCTCCAGAAAAATATCTATGTGTGTAGAAAGAAGATATTCGATGGGACATAGAGAGGAACTGTTATATATATACCTGGAAGCCATGCGTTTGGGCTCGGATCAGCTGCTGTTCTTTGCTTCTGTCTTGCTCAGATCGTTGGAATCATAGTTGTGTTTCGAAATCATAGGACACGAATTAAGAGAGAAGATGGTTACAAGCACTACAGGAAAAAAAAGTATTCTTAGCATCCGAAAAACGTTATCTATTGATACGATAGCGTTTTACAAGCGCTTTATCATCGTCCGTCATAATAGGTCAGACACTTTAGATAGCGGTTTTTCGTAATGTTATTGTTTTATCATTTAATGCGTTTTGTTATTGTATAATATTCAATAGCACTTCGATTTTGTTATTAATGTTATTATTAATTATAATAATTTGGGTTTCAATTTTGAATTTTAGATTTTAGATTTTGAATTCTAAAAACTCATATTTTAATTCACAAGAACAAAAATCAATAAATAAATAAATAATATAATAGTCTACAAGAAGTTTTTTCATTCATATCTAATAGTTTCTAATCTACTCTAGTTTCTAGTCTAAACTCTCTAAACAATCGGGAGATCTCTAAACAATCTCGGGAGATCTCTACCGCCTCAAGGTTGATAAGCCACCTCAATCACCAAAGCTCCTCCGCCTTCACCGAACAACTGTTTAGGCAGCTTCACAGTGCAATCTATCATCATAAACGCCACATATCTGCTCGTAGGCAGTGGTCACCTCCGTTCGTTCCACATATATTGAACATTTTTCGTTTCGAGATCCGATATTGTATCATAAACATCTATTAATAACACTGGAAACATTAATACAATATGGCTTTTCGATACTTACTTCATGAATTCCTGCAAAAACAAGATAAAGAAGAACCAGAGTCAACAAGTAGCACATAGACGAAAACGAAATCAAAACAATCGGGAAAAAAGTATTGAGAAGTCATAATCAAGCACGAAAAGGATAAAAGGAAATTTCAGAGATTTTACCTCCAAATCAATTGGCATAATCTCTGCGACATGGCAACAGTGAGATCTACGATAAGATAAATCGAATCGATCTACAACACTAACCACACAAAGAAACCTATCATGTATCAAAATCCCGATTTCAATCAGAGGTGAATTTGGGTTTGGGTAAAACTGGGTCGAGGGAACTGGAGGCGAAGGAAGAGGCTGAGGGGGGAGGGAGAGGAGGAGGCTGAGGGGGGGGGGGGGGGGGGGGGGGGAGGGAGAGGCGAAGACGTGGAGGAGTAGATCGTGCGGAGACGGCAAGGATAGAGGAAGAGAAGTGGGTCGAGAGCTTTTTTTTTTTTGTCTCGGCAAAATGTAAAGAAGAAAAATTTTTACATTTTTGGTCATAAGAATTGAAGATTTTTCGTTTTTGAGCCAAATCGATTTCAAATCTAATTTTTACTAAGTGTCGCGGGAGTTTTATTTTTTCTTTTTCCGCCTAAAAACTATTATAGCGTTTCACTTATAAAATGTTACGCGAATTTGTTTTTTTAAATCTAAAACACTCTTTCATAACGTTTACAAACATACAAATGCTATCTAAAAAAAAAAATTGTAAACATAGCAGTATTATCAAAAACGCTATAATATTGTGTTATGAAAAACCAATATTCTTGTAGTGAAGATTACTGATCTTCTTAGAGAAAAATGTTGTGCATAGTTTCTAAATATAATTTTTTGCCTTAATGGACAAAATCATCGGACGCACGTACATATATGTAATAATTCTACAGCATAAATGTTACTCTATACTATTTGAGGCAATATCTCAAGAGAAAACTTCTTTGTCAACTAAATGAGAATTGGAAAATGGAGACTATTCGTAATTGTATTTCAAATTATATTTTTTTCCAAAACCATTTCAGAGGAAATAGATATGATGGCGTATATACAACAGAAAACTTGAAAGTTTGGTTATACGAGGCAACTTATCAGAGAACTCTTTTTGGTGATCCTGTTCGTTTCAGCAGTTGGATGATTTCAGCTGGATGAATCATCTAAATGGTCCATCTGAATGAAGTAGCTAGAGGATGTTTGTTTTTTTCAATTTGTTGTTAAGTTTTTAAGCCAGATGAATCATATAAATGGTTTCCGTATAAAATGACAAAATATCCTTATTTTAATTGGAGAAAGACTTAAAGTTTTATCTAATTATATTTTGGGCAAAAAATATGATTTTACGATTTAGCGGCAAATTAGAGTTTTAGAAAAACGTGATTTTATGGTTTTGATAAAAAAAAGGATTTCGGGGTTTTACGAAAAATGTGATTTTGCGATTTTGACGAAAAAATGTGATTTCGGGTTTTTGCGAGTTTTACGGAAAAAACGATTTTACGGTTTTGACGAAAACGTGATTTTGCGGTTTTGACGGAAAATCGTGATTTTGCGATTTTTGCGAGAAAACGTGATTTTGCGGTTTTTGGGGATTTTACAAAAAATGCTATATTACGGGTTTGACAGAAAACGTGGTTTTGCAGTGTTGATGGAAAAATGCGATATTGCGATTTTGATGAAAAACCTGTGATTTTACGGTTTTTGCGAGGAAAACGTGATTTTGCGGTTTTTACGGAAAATGATATTTTAGAATTTGGGCAGAAAATCGTGATTTCGTGGTTTTGATGGGAAAATGTGATTTTACGGATCTTTTACAAAAGGATGGTTCAGCCATATGTTTCATTTCGGATCAGCTAAATGGATGAGTTGGATGTTTAAATTTTAGCCTAAAATTTTAAATCTCAGCTAAATGGATCAGCTGAATATTGTTCATTTTTTGTATTAAACGAACATCATCCGATTGCTTCATTCAGATGGATCAGCTGGATGAGCAAACAAACGGGCCTAATCAAGTAAATGAGTATTGGAAAAAGGAGAATATTCTAAATTTCTAATTAAAATGATAATTTTCTAAAAAGAAATAGATAATTGCGTTGACTAAAGGAGAGGTCAAACTATAAATCCAGGCTTACAAATCGATAATATAATATTAATAACGAGACGTCACTTTTTAGAGATACCCTAAAAAAATTGTTTTAATAACGAGAATGCCACTGAAAATAACAAAAAGTGTTTGGAAACAGTATAACCCAGAAGATATCCGCGAATAATTAACGGGTCAAGAATAACACGCTAAAACGAACGGAAAACCCGACCGGGAGAAATGGTAAACGACGCGGATCTTTTTCAACTTAAATCAGACCGGGATTAGTTCATTAATAACCAAGATAAACCGAGAAAATAAACCAAAAGAAATGTAGACTATTTAGGAAGATCGTACGGTCAAGAAAAGGATCCCGTTTTGATCCCACGGTCTACGTCGACCTACATTTATTACAAAAACAGTTGTCAAATTGGCTTTGGAAACATACTTTCAGGAAACTAATACATATTCTGTTTCAGTTACTGCAAAGATATCCCGTAAAAGGAAAATAACTTATCAGCTAAATTTAATTGTGATAATATATTAGGAAAGCATTTATTAAATAAATATCGAGTCAATGGAGGAAACTTCTTATATACGATTTATTTATATACATTACCCCAGCCGGAAGTCTCTGATGAATACTAGAAGAGCAGATAAAAATATAGAAAAGCATATCTTGGAGCCACTAACACGCCTCAGAGTCTTAATTAACCTACTTCTGCGAAATCATGGGGTCATAGACTCTGAGACTCATAGTTATTAGTTTTTTTTTTATGGGTGAATTGAGGCAATACCCATAGAAAATCTGACAATTAAGAATTTGGTAAGAAAACTTGATAATTAGTTTTTGAAGAGAGAGGATTTAATTATTTACATGAAATGCCACTGACCCAAAATAATTTTCTGATGCTATTTGTCGGAGATACTGTTGATCAACTGCACTATAACACTGTTTATCAATAACCGATTACACTATTCATCATCTGAAAACTAAAACCAATATATAATTATAATTATTTTATTATCATGCTATACTCGATTACCATGATAACAATATTATTGTCATGATAATGTTAACACACTAACATTATTAACAATAATATTAATGATAACATTGTGATAATCATGATAACACTGTGAATCTGTGATTACCATGCTAACTAGTATCCACTTAGTTATCATATTGTAAATTTTATAGTGTTAACTGTGTTATTGTGAATAACAGTTGTGCTAACTTGTTAACATTTCATTTAAAATATGAGTAATTCATTAATAAATTTTTGTTAATTTTGTTAACATACAATAATATTAATGATAACATTATGATTATCGTGATAACACTATGATTACCATGCTAACTAATATCCAATTAGTTATCATATTGTAAACTTATAGTGTTAACTGTGTTATTGTGATAACAATCGTGCTAACTTGTTAACATTTCATTTAAAATATGAGTTATTCATTAGTAAATTTTGTTAATTTTGTTAAAATACAAGTTACCTTATAATATATCACCAAAATTATCGCTAACATCATGATTACCTACTTACTGGTGTTACCGTCATTATCTTCACCATCATCACCTTCACATTCGTGAAGAAAAGAGGTAAAGCCCAAATCTGGGAAGAGAAGTGCTGTCTTATCGCCACCATCACCGCTACCCGCCGCCGTCGTTACCTATTTACCCGTAACACCATTATCATTATCACTATCATCTTCCATTGATGATGAAGGTGGAGGAGAAGAGGTATATGCCAAATCTGCAGGAGGAAGGAGATGTGCCGCCGGAAAAAAACAATGTCGTCACCACCACGGTCATCCCACCATGTCGTCACCACCACCACGGTCATCCAAGGTCAGGAAAGAGAAAGATAAATGAGGGATTAAATTGACATTACATTTTGAACAGTATATGTCAGAAAATACACTTTACTGTCATTTAATTTAACCATTATCCAAGGCTATCTATTGCAATTACTCTTTTTTTATTGTCTTTAACTACGGGTTTTGCGGATTATGGAATTGGTGGTTATATTATTATATTTGGAATGAAAGTTTTAATCGTTTCCACTTCCAAGGATGCAACTGGATAGCAACTTTTTATGAATAAATATAGATGGAATAGAAGATTCCAAGAAATTTCATAAAATAGTTACCATTGTAAGTGAAAAATCATTCCATTTATTCCATTCATTTCACATAAGAAAAAACATATCATTATTTTGCTATCCAACCCTCCCACTCGAAAAAAGTTCGTGAAAGAATGGATACCAATTTTATTACATTCTCTTTTTTTTCTATCCCATTTAAATTGATTTCTTATATTCCATTATTTTAAACCAGTTACACCCCTAAATCTAATTCTTACTAATAAACCCGAATTATGCTTTAAGATTGTATATTCTTTTTCTAATAATTACAAAATGTTTTTGAAATCCAAAATTTGAGTATAATTTGCCTAAATATGAGTTTCGAAATCTTAACAATAAATCTAAATTAAATATGGAGAAATTGCATCTCCTGACCCTCAATACTCCGTTAACTAAAAAACGGATTCCGACAGAACTGCCACACATCTGCGTTACACTGTTCACTAACAAATGACTTTTTATACCCCTATAGCATATGTCTGAAATCTTCTCGTGTAGCAGATAAAGCTGTCACTATATCTTTTGGAAGATTCTATACGTTTTACTTATTTTTTGACTTTAATTTTTTAATGCCATTAGTAATATTTATTTTGAATCGAGAAATATCTTGTCTTTAGGGCTTCCCACCTCCCCCAATCTATTTCACCTTTACTTCCTAACGGATTAGATATCCTTTTCTCAACTACAGAAACTGAAATTAGTTCCAAAATCGTGCATAACTATGGAAGAACTTAATCTCCCACCTCGTTTTATAGCTGCCGGTTTGAAACCATTTGGGAATAGAGTCAACATTTATCAGAAGATGAGCATTATCAGAGAAATTAAAGAAGCCCTGGAGAGCAGCGAGCTTGAGTTCATAATAAACTCACAACTGGGTAAGCTCTTTGAAATCCTTGAAAAACCCGCCTACTCTGGAGCTTTTGGGTTGTTTCTCATGTCCCGACAGTTGAAAATCAAGAAAAAGAATGAGATTTGGATATTATTTGTGGGGTCGCCAATTCGTTTTTCCCTGAGGGAATTTCATTTGGTGACTGGGTTAGCTTGTGGTAAGTATCCGCCGAAAGAGAAGAAGAAAAGGAAGTCGAATAATCAAAATGACGACCTGTTCTACGGAAAATTGTTTGGGACCGAGGAAAATGTTACTCTGGAAAGGGTTATTTATTTATTGAAGAGAAGAGGTAATGCCGACAGAGAAACCCGATTGCGATATGCTTGCTTGGCGCTGGTAGATGGGATATTGGTTTCGACAACTCATTTCCCGAGAGTCAAAATTGTTAAAGAGCATGTAGAGATGATCGAGAACTTGGATGAGTTTCTTGCGTATCCTTGGGGCCGGTTGTCCTTTGATCGAATGATGGATTCGATCAAAGAGAGGGATCTGGGGCAGCTTGCGACAACTGATGTTGCTGTACAAGGATTATTTTATGCTTTGCAGATGGTTGTATGTGAAGCAGTGCCTTCAATTTTAGGAGTGAATAGTGGAGATGAGTATGATACAGATGAAGATTTTGTTGCCGGAGCATCTCCTGTCCCGTCGCTGAAGTTAAGTCATATCCGACAAATCGATGAGTCGAGTGGGGTGAGTAACTATTTTAATTATGTTGTTCTTATCTACAGATTGTTCGTTATGTCTTTAATCATGTCACCGGCTGGAGTTTTGATGGGAAATTGTTAAGAAATTTTGGAAAACTGATTTAAATTTTTTTAATTCCATAAGGTCTTCGTCGAGCCCATTATTCGGCACCAAGCATATGTTGATGTGGGGGATGATGAGTTTGTTTGGTCAGATGATGAGGAGGATGATCGGGTGGATAATATGGTCAGTTTGATCGAAGGAGGATTCAAATTCAAGGGGAAGATGTTTGGTGGTGGACGTAAACCCGCAGAGTTGGTAGGCCTCCCGATTAACAAACGTGGGGGGAGAGGGAAAACAGTTAGGGGCAAGAAGGGGACCACTACAATTCGTCAGCCTGGGTGTAGCCGGAAGAAGAATGTTAGCGACCCTGTAGATAGCGCCAACAATGAAACTATTGCCGCTTCCAATGTTAACGAAGCCATGAAGGCGATCGAAACCAAGATAGGCGGCATAGTAGCTGCGAAGCTACGTGAGAACAACAAGTTGATCTTATCTGGCTTGAAGAAGTGGATCAATGAGAACTACGTCCTAACACAACTTCATCCTTCGGCGGTTAACACATCGACCATCCATGGGTCTACTAGTTCTGGATCTCACAGCGAAGATTGCCACAACGTGGTTTGCGAGACCTTCGGCGACTTATCAAACCAACCTCAGCGTGAAGACGTAGATGGGTGTGGACGGAACAACGCTGCTGCCCCTACTGTCCCCGTCGATAGTGTCGTTAATAACGGTAAAATTGATCCGAACACAACAACTAGTGCCTATAATTCTGAGCTTCAAACTTCAGTGGCGGTGGTGGTTGCAAATTCTTACGGTTCAGCATCTTTTTTGGTCAGACTTACCTTTTCCTGGTTTAGCTACTATGCTTGAATTTTTTGGCACACCATCTAAATAACCTACTTTATGTATGCAGAACAACAATGACATAGGGGGAGACGTGGACATTGCAGTAGGGGGGGATGGCGTACAACCACCAACGACTGTGTTAGAGGGTGATGAGGAACTTCTGCGTGACGCAGCCACCTTTACTGAGGTAACAAGTACAATGTCAACGTTGTAGTACGTTGGTTTGCGTGCACAGAGATAATATCCATTGTTATTTAGGTAATCATCAGTAGGTTACGATCAATAATAACGTTAATATCAAACATGGCAACAAGGATGGTGTGGAAGACGACCTAATGATGGGTCCATCTCAGGGTAGACCATCAAAGGCCGCTGATATTGTAAGTTTTCGAATCCAGGTTTTTTTTTTTTGGTAAAACCTCTACTCTCTTGAACTAACACCAGATCTACAGGTAAATGGATCCCCTCTAGTTGTAGATAACCTCTCAGTAAAGGGTGGACCCACGGTGGTAGATGCACCCGTTGTTGTAGATGTAAACGCTATTGAGGTAAAATTGTAACATTGGTACATTTTAATAATAATGTTAGAGCCATAACATCTGTTTTGTTGGAGGTAACCTTTTTAAAATTTTAAAGTTACTTTGTCAACCTTTGTGTTCATTCTGTCAGTGTTTAGTGTTTGGGTTTAGGGCATAGGTTTAGGGTTTAGGGTTTAGGGTTTAGTAACTGCTCCCTACGTAATAGTAACTGCTCCCTACGTAATAAAGATAAGTACTTCCTCCGTGTTACTGTTTAGGTAACTCGTCGTAGTGTTAACCTCATCCACCTTTATGTTAAATATGTCAGAGTTTACGAGAACCTCTACTCTCTTGAACTAACACCAGATGTACAGGGAAATGGACCCCCTTTAGTGGTAGATAACTTCTCATAAATGGGTGGACCCACGGAGGGAGATGCACCCGTTGTTGTAGATGTAACCGCTATTGATGTAAAATTGTAACATTGGTAGATTTTAATAATAATGTTAGAGTCATAGCATCTGTTTTGTTGTACGTAACATTTTTTAAAGATAATGTTTGTAAATACTATCTATCTTGCAGGAACAACCCACTGCCCTCGTAGTCCGACAGGAGAAAGCCTCAAACTTCGCGGCGACTGTAAGTTTTGCATTTCGCACGGATTCCAACTCGACCCCAAGTTAACATTGTACCGTTTTAAATGAGGATTATGTTACTTGGTCATCCATTTACTCTCTTGGACTAACACAATAACAACAGGGATTTGAACACCAAATTGAGGTCCATCCAGACTCAGAGATTGGTGGAGCTCCATCTGCAAATGGTTCAGCAGAATTCCATGTTAGGAAGGTAACATTTCGTAGTGTTGAAAGAGATAGTTATGGATCAATATTTGTGAATGTTGCCGTTAACATTCTCACTTCTATATCGAACAATCCGAAGTTAGTGGTAACAATTTCGTCAGAAGTCGCTATAATATCCTATTTATACCACCATCTTCCAGGAACGTGCATCCCCTGTCTTGGTCCCTGCGTCTGAAGCCCCAGGCAATGTAAAGGAGGTAACGCATGTGCTAACATCCCTTTGAACAATTTAATGTTGTTGTTAATCCCATAGCTCAACACTCTTGGGGTCACACAACATCTCCAGGGAGACGACACCCAAAATCTTCGAAATAAACCCATAGATCTGGGCGGTGATATCAGGAGAAGCAAGAGATGTAGGACAACGTCTTCTCGTTTGGATGAGAGGTGGGATTGTGGTAAAAGGATAAAAATACTAACTGGACAGAAAACTGTGGAAGAAATGGACAGGGAGCTAAGGTTACAGAAAAGGTTTGCGGCTGCATTGCAATCCCATAAATTATCTTCAACTTTTAGTCTGCATTTTGGTTCTTTTTCGATATCCCGCAAGGAGGTACATTACCTACTTAACCGTACTAAATCAACACCTGCGAAGGTTAGAAAGGACTAGTGCTTCATTCTGTCAACGTCAAAGTTATGTGACTTATTTAACCTTCTAAATGCCAAAATCATCAGGTGATCGATGGCCTATGTAAACTCACTCGTCGTATTTTACGGGTCGATGAAAGAGATGGGGAGAAATTTCGGGTTGAGGTATTAGACTCTAGGTTTGTGTCACAGCTCACCAGGCTCTACCCCAAATTCACGAAGGAAGCTGACCCTCACAAATTCAAATTCAGTCCAACTGTTATCGATATGCTTGTTGGCGTTGGAGACACCGACCGGGTCCAGTTATTCGAGGAAGCTGATTTTTTTGTATTTCCCCTTCAACTTCAACAAGATTCACTGGGTTGCGCTTGCGGTGAATCTCAAGGAAAAATTTATCGAAGTCCTGGATTGCGGATTTACCAAGCAGAATGTGTTTTGTATCGACGAAGCGATAAAGCCCATAGCTGTCATGCTGCCATATCTCTTCCGAGAGGTTGCATGTAACACCTATATGAGTCAGGCGACCATAACCCCGTTCTCAATTGAGAGAGTTGCTGACTCCCACAAACACCTTCATCGCATGAATCGGGTTTAATGTCCATCTTGTTTATTCAAGCTCATGGCGTTGGCGGAATTGAAGATTGCAAAATGGTTGATCCCGGTTCACTCGACGATCAGGCCAAAAACTTGTGACATGCCTCGTCGAGAATTTCGCAACTTAATCTACGCGACTTTACATGCTTGTTCAATTTGTATCGCAAAAACCCGTTTGTTACCCTGACTCTATTTTTCGGTTGACGGTTTGTTTCTTTCCAGACGATGTCTTTTCACCTTTTTGTTTTTTGTAACTTGAAGGTGTTACACATTTCAGTTCCCTAATTTGCGAAATCTTTCCTCTCTATGGTATAGCAAATGTCTTCTCAACTTGTTTCTACACAGAAAGAGTTGTTATTTACTATAACATTTAACATTCCCAATGTTTATGTTAACTTACTAGACATTACTGTTTACATTTCCGTGTTAGCGGTAACTGTATCAAATCTTACATATTGTTTGTGTTAACTTTAACGAGTAACAACTGTATCTAGTTTCCCAAATCTTTTATCTATATGGTATAGTTAAAATTCGTAATGTTTATGGTAACTTATATGATAGAAAACAATTGCAAAGGAGAGGGTTCTAACCTTAAAGGATGGTTGACCTTTTGCCCTTTTTTTTTTTTTTTTTTTTATCTTGAAGGAGTAACACATTTTACTTAATGCTAACGTTATATGTTTTAGTGTTAACATCTCAATGGTACCGAGAACTCCATCAGACCTTAGAGGTTGATTGATATTTTAGCTAATTTGCCAAATCTTTCCTCTCTTTGGAGTAGGTGACATTACTAATGTTTTTCTGCTGAATTTCCTGATAGAAATGATAAGCAGAATATGTTGATGGAGTAGGTTGAGATGTTTTATCCGTAACATTCGTAATGTTACATATAACTTAGGATTAGTTAATGCCACTGTTTTTCTCATATACAACTTCAATTTCCCCTTAGGTTGGTCGATGGAAAAGTTACATTATTCTCAGCAGTAGCTGTCTCAGAGGCTGTCCTCAGAACTTGTTTCTAAAAGAGCTGGCATAGATGTTTACAGACAACATTCCTAATGTTAATGTTAACGATATATGCATTAAACTTAACATCTCAATTTTACTGAAAACTGCTTCAAACCTTCAATGATGTTTGCCTTTTTAGCTAATTTGACAAATTTTCTCTCTATGGTGTAGGTAACATTACGAATGTTTTATGCTGTTTTTCGTGATAGAAATGATAAGCACATTAGGTTGATGGAGTTGGTGGAGATGTTTATTTGTAACATTGGTAAGGTTACAATTAACATAGAATTTGTTAATGCGATTTATTCATACACAACATCATTTATGAAAACAATAGGAGTCGGGGGATACAAGATTTGTGATACATAATTAATTGCTCACATTTTTTTCACACAACAGTTTCATAATATTTTACAAGATTGCCACTTTCGGAATATTTTACATCATCCCCTAACAACATACAAAATGAAACATCCCACACCGGCCACATTATGGGACATAATAACTACCGCAATGTCACAGTCCGACTGGTAAGAGATTTATCGGAATTGATCATCCCGTATAAACCACTTACAACTATGTGACAACTACTTACAAAACACCGCACCAGCCTGAAAACACCCGTAATTTATTACAAACACCCTCTAAAACCCCGACCAACTTCTTTTATTTATAAAACACGGCACCACCTTTACACATACTTCAAACATCATCCCCTTTCATGGTCCCTGCAGAGAAGTATATATATTGTTAACCCCCTGGTTATTAACGGTAACATGTAAACTTACAAACTATATAATCAAGGTTACCGGGGAGGGCCACTTTGCAAGTTGATTTGTTATGTCCTCTACCACGGCATCTTGTGCACCTCCTCTTCGTAACCTTCTGAGAAATTAAAATTCAACGTGTTAACAGTTTTAAAATAAAGATATCGATAATAAAGAAGCAGTTGAACACTTTGTTAACTTACAAACCTTGAATTCTCCTCTAGATAATATTCTCTGCTTCCTTGGGCGACTAGGGGGCCTTCTTACGGTGGGAGGAGCAATGTTTCCGCCTTCGTCATCTGTCCGTCCAGATTTTAGAGTATCCATGTCAGGGACCGGCATAATCAAAGATGAATAAGCCAACACCTTCATATCCTTGCCGAACACTGCCCCTGCCAGAGTGTCTACCTGAACGCCTGCCTGGATTGCAGCGGCGACTGCATGCTTACAAGGGATATGCAGCAGCTGAAACTCTCGACAAGTGCACGTTCGTTCCCAGAGATGAACAGCATAGCCGATATCCATTTCGTCCCTCACCTCGTAAATGACGTCCCCGATCTTCATAACAAAGTACCCCGCCGATTTCTCATAGTGCTCTATTATCATTTCCTCCACCTTTGGCGTCAAGCGGCTATGGTCAGAGGATTCTGCTTCTCGCCTGAGCGCAAACCATGTCACCAATGTTGTGCGGATTGTCTCAAGTATAGAGATGACCGGATAGTCCTTTACAATAGTTAGCACGTTGTTGAATGATTCGGACACGTTGCTGCTTATTATGTTGTATCGGTCGCCGACAAAGTGGGAACGCGCCCAGTTTTTGAATCCTAGTTTTTCCAGGTAGTCCGCACATTCACTGTTCGCTGCTCTTACCTCCTCAAATAGCCTATCAAATTCACCTAATCGGAATGCCCGCCCTGCTTGCGATACCTTATAGCTCAGGTTTGGCGTTTTGAAGATAGACTGAATGTTTCTGGTAAGGTGCACCATACAAGCAGCGTGGGAAGCCATTGGATACACCTGCAAGCAGCACACAAGTATATATTAGTTACTACGCTAACCCTTTTTTCGACAATTCTAAAATTTGCCACAGACAACTAGTTCATGAAAACGATAAATTACAGATTCAGTTTACCCGTTCACAGTCTGCAGCAGACTGTACATCTAAGTACCCGCTAAAAAACCACTACGCACCCTATTTTAACGGAGTATATGGTGTAAGAACCGAGCCTCTTATAAGAAAACAATGTAATTCATGTGTAATACCTTCCGCAGACCGGCGAAGATAGATGGATGCCTGTCAGACACCGAAAACCAAGTCCGGTTCATCTGGGACACTTCTCGTTAGCTTTCTGAAGAACCAAGTCCAAGCGTCGTCATTCTCACTATTGACTATGCCCACAGCCAGTGGGAAAACCTGAAAGTTCCCGTCTTGGGCGCTCGCCGCCACCAGACAACCTCCATATCGTCCCGTCAGATGAGTACCGTCTATAACAACAACTTTTCTCATGTACTAATAACCCTGAACACAAGCTCCCAAGCAGAAGAAGAGATATTTGAACCTTTCTAGGCCATCTTTGTCGATTTCTGTCTCCAGCGCGACAACAGAATTTGGGTTTGTCCTCAAGAGAAGCTCGAAGTAAGGACCTATCAACGCAAAACTCCCCATGGAAGAGCCCATTGCGTTGTCCAGCGCAATCTCCCTTGCCCTCCACGCCTTGTAGTAGCTGACATGGAGACTGAACTCCTGCCGAAGGATGCGCCGCAGCTCAAATGCCCGTGGACCTCTTCCCTCGTATGTGTACCTTGCACGCATCAGGTTACCGATAACTGCAGTTGATGCTCTCTTATGGAAATTGCCTCTTGCATCTACGCTACATGTATGCTGGAGTACGGCAGTTTTAACTTGGCAGCGAACACTGTGGTCCATCTGGGTGCTGTACACTCTCCAAGGGCAACCATGCCCTACGCAAACATCAAGTACGACTTCTGGTCTCGATTTTGCAAACCGGAAATGAAACTTCCGGTTTATTGCATGAATGGCTAGCTTCATTCTGCAGTCTTTAACATTCTTGAATATGCGGGATACATAGATTTCATCCCCTTCGTAGTCTGCATCCCGCAAAGCAGTATCTAACTCATCTGCGGGGGGTGGGGAAAACATTTTTGTGATTTACTACAACTACACAATAAAAACATGTATGCTAATATACAAAGAAGCTGTATACTCGTTTAACTCTACCTTCGTTGATTGGATCATCAATGTAAGGCGGGGCATCACCAGCATTGAGCATTGGCAATAGTTTGATTTCGGAGGCGGGGGTCGGCGCTTCATTTCCACGGAATGCTGCGGATCCCACATTCCCCCCCCCCCCCCCCCCCCCGTAGTGTGTAGCACAGTAGCTACACCCTTCCCTTTGTCCAAAGCATTTCCTTTCCTTTTTTCCAAGGCAACCCCCTTGCCCTTATCTCCTGCATTACCGCTGCTGTTTGCAACATTGCCACTCACCCCCTTCGCCACTCCGCTTAAGCTGGACAACCCGACTGTTGTCCTACCAACGCACCCATCAGTCGGGAATTGACTCCTTCGTATGCTGGGCCCCTTGTAATCATATGATGAATCGTGTTAAGGTCTTTGCTAACATAAGCCTTTTATTGGAGATTGCTATCACTTACCAAATAAAGGGTTGTCAGATTCCTCATCCACATCCATTTCACTCTCCTCCGTAGTCGTCGTATATGTGGAGGGGCATGTGGAGGGGCTTGAAGACGGATCGGTCGAGCTCAATGACACAATCGGGGGCTGTGTCAGAAGTATCTTCTCAGCGATGTTATTTTCTCCTGCTCTCCCTTCATTAACCTCATCAACACCTTTTCCGGCAATGTAAGACCCAGCAAGTGTCAATTGGGTTTCCACATCCCCACCCTTCTTGTTATTCATGTTCATTTCCTTCTCGCCCTTTCCCACATCAGATGCATTTTGTACAGTTGGCAGGTTGCTTATGTTGCCTATGTTTTGTCCTCCTTCGAAATAGCGAAACAGTTCCGCCAAATCCCGAGGGGCATGTTCGTTCCAAGCGCTCGCCTTCCCTGCTCGTACATATATAGTGTTACTCATTTAGTTCATCTATATCCACTTATAGGGAAGCAAGTACTTGTTATATGTTTCCAATAAATCAAAGGGAATTTTCTAACCTGAAATTCCTAGACCAAACTCCTCGTACAACTCGCTGCGTATTTCAATGCCTCCGTTCTTTGATGGGTTCAACTTGGCTGTATAAAATTGAGAAGTATATTAGAACAATAGACACAATTTCTCTAGTGGATGCAGTTACCAACTGCTTTTTGATACTGTGACGTTATAATCTTTACCTATACCTCCACTTGATCCCTCACCCATCTCAACGCCTGCACCGCATGTAGGACGTAGCGAGCTCCCCCCGATTTCGAAATTTGACATCCAGTGATGGGTTCCCAGTAAATACCCTGCAACATGACACGTTTAAATCCATCTTATTTTTGGACCCTTTCCCGAAACTTCGGCGGTGGAATCTACATTCCGCATCATGATTACCTGGTGTAACTCTCGCAGAATCAGTGTATAGATGCGTTGGGACATAATGATGTCTTGGACCAGGTGCCCTCAAGCTCCCACCCCGGAATGTAGTACAAGTAGGAGGTGAGACAGTTATAAACTGGAGCGGGGGACTACCTGTCACTGTAGGATCCATGATACCTACAAAATTTGACGCTTTTTGTCGTTTTCTGTTTAAAGGATATTAACTGTAACATAAAACAAATTCAACTAATCAACCATATACCTGGCCATATTATCCCAGCATTGCTAATCGGCCTGTAGTATCCGTACATTGGAGGCTGATTGAGAATGGGGCGATAATATCCTGGTATTGGGATTCTGGTTTCATCATTTGGATCTATCTTCGGCACCGGGTTAACAATCACATCAGTTACCCCCGGGTAACCATCCAAACCCATGTTACCGGTAATACCAGATGACGACCCAAAATCAACATTATCAACATACGAGTTAACGTTCTTTTCTGTTCCGATAGGTATAACCCTAACCCTAAGATAAACCTCCTCAAGGTCAACTCTAATGGACATGAACAAAGAAGTGTCGTCGTCGTCGACGATGTTTATTGGAACCGCCTGTCTCCAATCTGGACCCAACATCCACTGCGGCCACTGGTAGGTTAGTTCGATTTCGTCATTTTGCCGGACTCCCAACTTCTCCTTCGTCACTCTTACAAGATTTTGGAAATCAGTTTGCTCCGATAGGGTTGCAGCATGATTCACGCCCACGAGATCTGGCTCATGATCCCAATATCCGTCTGCCCTTCTCACCCATCTTCCTCTTACAAGTCGTACAGAGAGCGTCATCTATTGGAAACACAACCACACATGTTTTATGATGTATCCATCATCTGCATGTCCTTAGGACCATTTCATTGCATAGTTCCTTGTACATTCGAGTCGCACTTCATGCATTAAGTGGAGATTTCATCTCCTTAGAATCATGTAGCTCTTAGACTTGCATTCTGCACAACCATTGCATTTGGGGTCGCATCTATTAGGTATTCGGAGCCTAAGGAGGGAGGAAAGGACAGCAAAGGCAGCTAGATGCAGACGGAAGGTGATCGGAGCTAGCAAGTACGCGGAGGAGAGTAGAGAAAACAGAGCCTTGAGCACGAAGAAACAGAGCATTGAGGAGATTGCTCAAGGCACGTGTAGCTGCGAAGTCAAAGCTGGAAATGTTGACCGAAGCCACTTTCTCCTTCCCCTATTTAAACTCAAAGACCTAATTTTTTAGGCATCTCTTATCTTGTAATCGCTTTCCCTTAAGGAAAAACACTGTTCCTTTGTAAGCTTTACATTTGAATCTTTAAGTTCAAGAAATTTCTTAAGTTCTTAATCTTGTTTATGGTATGACTTCAAGCTTGCTTATTTCCCCTTCTTGTGATACGGGTATGAGTAGCGAGTAGTCATCTAGGAATCCAGAGGATGAGATAAGGAAGATCGTAGCTTTAGTTTCTAGTTGATCTCTTTTCTTCATCTGGCTTGATTAGCTTTTCTCTAGCTAGAGCGTTATCTCTTGGTTCCATTCTGATCATTTGGAGCCAAGAATCTAAGCTAGCACACCCGGAAGGTGTTTGCGTTTATGCTTAAGAGAACTAGCTGGAGAAGGAGATGTTCCCACCCTAGGGATTGGTTGCTGGGACATCTCTTATGCCGGTTTAGATTAGTCTAGTCCTAAAGCTTGTTACTTTTTGTTCACCAGTGAGAGCTGGCTTTGGAGAAACAAGGAACAAAGCGACCTGACCACGAGAGTGGCTGGTTTACACAAAATCTAGGCATAAGGCTTGAGTCTTGACCTGATCGAAAGAGTATCTTTAGAGCTAGAGCTACCTTGACCAAATCTCATCCAAAGGATTTCGCTTTTCTTATTTTGTTATCAAGTTTGCATTTTTATTCGGTCTCAAATCTTCTTTCATTTAAAAGTTTCGATCTTTGGTTACAAAACATAAAAAGTTTCCTTCTTTACTTGGAGTTAAGCTCTTCTTTGAATTCCTTCTGTCATAAAGCTCCACTTGGATTGACACCTTAAGGCCTACGATGACATGAGTAGACTGAGGTTTAGTTGACAGACCACGTAAAAATCTCGTTTTCAACTTGGCGCCGTTGCCAAAGTGGACTCTTTTATGCATTAGGATTAAAGAACAGCTTTCGATCAAGTCTTTTATTTTTCTGCATCATCTATTGCTAGTGTCATTGCTTGTTGTCTGGGGTTTTTGCCTTTGGTTGCAGGTTTATGCATACACGGTCTCGAGGCAAAGACAACCTACTCAGTACAAGTGATCTGCACAGAGTTGAGCAAGAGAAAAGGCTTCGTAGAGCTCAAGAGAGAGCTGAACAGCAGCAACGAGCTGAACAGCAGCCTTCTGATACTGAACAGCAGTTTGACGGGATGGACCAAGCCAATGCGCCGAATGCTGGTGGAAACCAGCAGCGAGCAAACCCAGCAGTCGATGCGCAAGCTCAACCAGGACCACACGCACCAGCGAGAGCGAATGCAGCAGCGGGAGGAATCGCCATTCCTCCTCCTCGACCTGCGAGGCAAATAGGTGCAGGGGATACACCAAACTCTCACTTGAACCGCCACGGCATAACCCCACCTCCAGTCCCAAATAACAATTTCGAGATCAAGACCAGCTTGATTTCTCTGGTGGAAAACAATCAATTTCACGGCATGAAGGATGAGGATCCTCTCAAGCACCTTGACAAGTTTGACAGACTATGTGGCTTGCAAAAGATCAATGGAGTGTCTGAGGATGGGTTCAAACTAAGGTTGTTTCCTTTCTCTCTAGGAGGGAAAGCTCAAGCATGGGAATCGTCTCTCCCTCAGGGAACGGTTACCACCTGGGAGCAGTGCAAAAGAGCGTTCCTGGCCAAATTCTTTCCCACTTCAAGGACAGCCAAGTTGCGGAATGACATCTCCGGTTTCACTCAGTTGAACAGCGAGACGTTCAATGAAGCATATGAACGATTTAAAGGCTATCAGATGCAGTGCCCGCACCATGGATTCTCCAAGGAAAACTTGTTGAGCACCCTGTACAGAGGAGTCCTACCAGAATACAGAAAGCTGTTAGACATAGCAAGCAATGGCCATTTCATGGGCCAAGATGTCGAGGATGGTTTGCTTTTGGTTGAGAATATCGCAACAAGTGATGGGAACTACAATGAGGTGTATGACCGTTCTGACAGAGGGAACTCCATTCAGGAGGAAAAGCACAAGAAGGAGATCAAACTCCTAAATGACAAACTCGATAGGCTTCTCTCTGGTCAGCAAAAGCAGGTGCACTTCATTTGTGAAGATGAAGTGGTTGACGAAGAAGAGGAAACACAAGTAGAAGAGGTGAGCTATATCACGAACCAGGGTGGATACCAGAAAGGATTTATCAACTATAAGAATAATCCAAACCTCTCCTACCGGTCTACAAATGTGGAGAACCCACAAGACCAAGTGTACCCTCCTCAACAAACGCAACAACAAGGCGGCCAGCAAGTTGTCTACTACAAGCGTGGTTTCCCACCAAAAACATTTGGGGCACCACCACAAGGTTCTACACAGGCTCAGGCAGGCAGCAGTTCAGGACAAGATTCAGATACGAACAAACTGCTGCAACAGATTCTTCAGGGACAAGCTACTGGAGCTAGCGACCTGCACATCAAGTTGGCTGAGATTCACAACAAAGTGGATGGTTCTCATCATGAACTCACTAAGAAAATCGAGGAACTTAGTTCAAAGGTCAGGTACTTGGAATCTCAAACTAGCAGCAGCTCGAAAGGGATACTACCAGGGAAACCGGTTCCAAATCCAAAGGAGTATGCTAAAGCTATAATGCTCAGAAGCGGCAAGGAGCTGCATCCACGAGCACCACCACATGCACTCAATGAGGACATTGAAGTCCAGGAGGGGGAGAATTCAGTCGTAGACGAGACCCCTGAGCGAGCAGATAAGCTACCCGAGGAGACAGAGGTCCAAGAGAAGCAAGCTGAGCAACCAAAAGGGAAGGAGATCAACAAAAAAACAGAAACTCTGTTTGTACCGCCACCCTATAAACCTCAATTGCCCTTCCCTACTCGCTTTAAGAAACAGCAGTTGGAGAAAGTTAGAGCTATGTTTGACAAGCAGATCAAAGATATTGAGATCACAATGCCAATTCTCGACGCATTTATGCTTGTTCCACCATACCAAAAATTTCTCAAAGACGCTGTTTTGGAAAGAGCGAAGGAGCTTCAAGGGGAAGTCCATCTGACGCACGAATGCAGTGCCATCATCCAAAGGAGAGTAGTTCAGAAGAAGCTTGGAGACCCTGGCAGCTTCACCTTGCCCTGTTCGCTGGGACCGTTAGCCTTCAACAGCTGTCTATGCGATCTTGGGGCCAGTGTTTCGCTCATGCCGTTGACAGTAGCCAAGAAGCTCGGGTTTGACAAGTATAAGGACTGCAAAATCTCGTTGGTTTTAGCAGACAGATCGATACGGTTACCGATTGGGATGCTAGAGGATTTGCCTGTGCGAATAGGGAATGTGGAGATTCCAACTGATTTCGTTGTCCTAGAAATGGATGAAGAGCCTAAAGACCCTCTTATCTTTGGAAGGCCCTTCTTGGCAACAGCTGGAGCCGTGATAGATGTCAAGAGAGGCAAGATTGAGCTGAACCTTGGGAAAGACTTCAAACTGAACTTCGATATCAAGGATGTAATGAAAAAGCCCACGATCGAAGGACAGCTCTTCTGGGTTGAGACACTGGACCAGCTGGCCGATGAGTATCTAGAGGAGCTTGCAGCGGAGGATCAATTACAGCTCGCCTTGAGCCAGGAACCTGAGGAAAAGAGCTACTTGAACACTGTGCAACTTGAGTACGCAAGGCTCCTTGATTCGCACGCCATCCTAACTGAGGAATCACCTGTAGAGGACATAAGAGATGGTCAGGATCTGACAGTTGAAGTAAATCAGTTGGAGACTACTGAGGGAAATGCAGTTGAGCAACCACTTGACAATGATTGGAGCGAGCTCAAAGCCCCAAAGGTGGACCTCAAGCCGTTACCCAAAGGGCTAAGGTACGCTTTCCTTGGACCCAACTCGACTTATCCCGTGATTGTAAACCAAAACCTCACCCATACCGAGTTAACATCTTTGCTGGTTGAGTTGCGAAAGTTCAGGAGAGCAATTGGTTACTCTCTCGAGGACATCAAAGGCCTATCTCCTGAGCTGTGCACTCACCGCATACATTTGGATAATGAATCTAAAGGGTCTATTGAGCATCAGCGGAGGTTAAACCCCAATCTGAAGGAAGTGGTGAAAAAGGAGGTGCTCAAGCTGTTAGATGCTGGGGTAATATACCCAATCAGTGACAGCACTTGGGTATCTCCTGTTCACTGCGTCCCCAAGAAAGGTGGAATAACTGTCCTCAAGAATGATAAAAATGAATTAATCCCTACCAGAACCATTACCGGTCACCGTATGTGTATAGATTACCGGAAGCTCAACTCGGCAACGAGAAAGGATCATTTTCCACTGCCTTTCATCGACCAGATGTTAGAGCGGTTGGCCAATCATCCATTCTACTGTTTCCTTGATGGGTATTCTGGTTTCTTTCAAATACCCATACACCCAAATGACCAAGAAAAAACAACCTTCACCTGTCCCTATGGAACCTTTGCCTATAAGAGAATGCCCTTTGGTTTGTGCAATGCACCAGCCACTTTTCAAAGGTGTATGACCTCAATATTCTCTGACCTGATTGAAGATATTGTTGAAGTCTTTATGGATGATTTCTCTGTATACGGTTGCTCTTTTGGTTCTTGTTTGTCCAACTTGTGCAGGGTGCTCAAGCGGTGCGAAGAAACCAACTTAGTCCTGAACTGGGAGAAATGCCACTTCATGGTACAAGAGGGGATCGTTTTAGGGCACAAGATTTCAGAAAAGGGTATAGAGGTTGACCAAGCCAAGATAGAAGTCATGGTTCAGTTAGCTCCGCCAGAGACAGTTAAGGATGTAAGAAGCTTCTTGGGGCATGCTGGGTTCTACAGGAGATTCATCAAGGATTTCTCCAAAATTGCTCGACCCCTGACCCGCCTGTTATGCAAGGAAACAGAGTTCTTGTTCGATGATGAGTGCCTCAGGGCATTTAACTTGATCAAGGCAGCTCTGGTTTCTGCTCCCATTGTACAAGCACCGAACTGGGATCACCCCTTTGAGATAATGTGTGATGCAAGTGATTATGCAGTTGGGGCTGTGCTTGGACAAAAGATAGACAAGAAATTGCACGTCATATACTATGCGAGCAGGACTCTTGACGACGCTCAAGGAAGATATGCGACGACAGAGAAGGAGCTCTTAGCAGTTGTGTTTGCTTTCGAGAAGTTCAGAAGTTACCTGGTAGGATCGAAGGTCATTGTGTACACTGACCATGCCGCACTCCGGCACCTCTTGGCTAAGAAGGATACAAAACCAAGGCTCCTGAGGTGGATTCTGTTGCTCCAGGAGTTTGATCTTGAGATTCTGGACAAGAAAGGGGTTGAGAACGGAGTCGCTGATCATCTATCCAGGTTAAGGATAGACGAAGATATCCCTATCAACGATGCTTTGCCTGAAGAACAGTTGATGCTAGTGAAAGTACTCAAAGAGACTGTCAAGGTAGCCAAGAAGCTTAAGGAGATTAAAGCAGTTGAAGAGAAAGAAACACCCTGGTATGCTGATTTTGCCAACTACCTAGTATGCGGAGAAGTACCAACGGATTTGAGCCCCTACCAGAAGAAGAAATTCTTTCGTGATGTATCTCACTACTTCTGGGACGAGCCATATTTGTTCAAGAGGGGATCAGACGGCCTGTTCCGTAGATGAATTGCCCAAGAAGAAGTGGATGGGATCCTTCAGCATTGCCACGGTTCGAACTACGGAGGTCATTTCGCGACTTTCAAGACAGCAACAAAGGTTCTTCAAGCTGGTTTCTGGTGGCCTAGTCTATTCAAGGACGTTCACGACTTCATCTCTCGGTGTGACCGTTGTCAAAGAGAAGGGAACATCTCAAGGAGGAATGAGATGCCTCAGAACCCAATCCTAGAAGTGGAAATATTTGACGTCTGGGGCATAGACTTTATGGGACCATTCAACCCATCTTCATACGGGAATCAATACATCCTAGTGGCAGTAGATTACGTATCCAAGTGGGTGGAAGCAGTCGCCTGCCCAACCAATGACGCTAAAGTGGTGATCAAGCTGTTTAAGAACATCATTTTCCCGAGATATGGAGTGCCCAGGGTTGTGATCAGTGACGGAGGGAGCCACTTCATCAACAAGGTCTTCGAGAATTTGCTGAAAAGGTATGGTGTGAAGCACAAGGTAGCTACCCCCTACCATCCCCAGACGAGTGGTCAAGTGGAAGTCTCAAACAAGCAGATAAAGGGGATTCTCAGGACAATTGTAGGAGTAACCAAGAAAGACTGGGCAGCTAAGCTTGACGACGCTCTATGGGCCTACAGGACCGCATATAAGACACCGATAGGAAGGACTCCCTTCCAGCTCTTGTATGGGAAATCTTGCCATCTCCCCGTGGAGCTAGAGTACAAGGCCCTCTGGGCAGTTAAGCTGCTTAACTTTGACATCCGGACAGCTCAGGAGAAGAGAGAAATAGACCTGCACGAGCTCGAGGAATCCAGGCTTGACGCGTACGAAAGCTCAAAGATATACAAAGAGCGGACCAAAGCGTTTCACGATAAAAAGATCCTGCCAAGGACTTTTAAGGAGGGAAACAGTGTCCTGCTTTTCAATTCCAGGCTCAAGCTGTTTCCAGGGAAGCTCAAATCAAGGTGGTCTGGTCCGTTTAAGATCAAGGAAGTCCTTCCCTACGGGGCTGTCACATTGCTGAATCAGAATGGGGGAGAGTTTACAGTGAATGGTCAAAGGCTCAAACCGTACTTAGGCCACGAAACTGTGGGAGTAGGAGTTTCAACTCCACTCCGTGATCCCCACCCAGCCTAAAAGGTTTTAAAAAGTCAAGCTATGGGACTCAAAACAAGCTCACTTGGGAGGAAGTCCCATGTCTATCCTTGTAAATATTTATTTTCATAATTTATGTTTGTTCTAGTGTTTTGTCAGGAGTGAAGGAAAAGAAGGTTTTCAGTCGGCTTGACGAGCAGCTTGATCAATATCCTCAAGAGGTTTAAAGCAACGGTTATTGAAAATAAAAATATGATTTTTGCTATTTCATAACCGTTGCCAGGTAAGCCCACTAACCAGTTTTCAAAAGCCCATTTTAAATTGTCCGATTTTTTTTAAAATTTTAAATTCGGGTTTTGCGTGAAAAGAGATTTTAGAGAGAGAAGAGAGGCGATTGGGCAAAAGACCTGACGGTTTTTGATTGGACAACGGTTCCAATCCCGTCCGCCCGTTTTCTTCGCTCTCTCTCTTCCTCACTTTACCTTCTTAAAATCCGCAACCCTTTTCTTCTAAACTTCCCTCACGCAACCTTTGCTCTTTCTTCAACCAAAAATCTTATCTTTTTCTCTCTAAGTTTTCGCTCTTCCTTATCCACTTTCAAGTCTATTAATCTGCATCGCTACGGTAATTGCTTTTCCATACTTGAAGTCGGCTTGATTTTCGCAACTTAGGGTTTATAAAATTTGATTGGGGAAGCGTGAGGAATAGTTAGATCGGATTTCGGGTTTTTGCTTGCATGTCTCTGTTTTAGTGAGGAACTTGAAGCCGCATTTGTTTTTGCTCAGCCATTCCGAATCGTTTTTGTTTAGCTTGCTCTCTCTGTTTTCGTTACCCCCATCTGATTTTGTGTCTCATATATCTAGATCGAGAGACTAATTCTTTTCCGTGAGACTTGAATTGTCCCTGCAGGAAAAATGGTGAACACGAGAGGGACGATCTCCAAAGCCGCAGGCGAGAAGGCGGATGGAAAGAAGGTAGCGGTTGGAGAAAGCTCCGGTGGCCAGAAGAAACTATCCTCCACCAGTCTCACCTCGAAGGACTACAAGGCCATCCTCGACAAGATGCCCTTTGTCGGAACAAGATACCCGGATATCCCGACAATGGTGGAGCTGGGGATTTACGAGGACTGCGCCGCACTCTTCGAGCACATGGAACTGACAAAGCTGATGACGACGCCATATCCCGCTTATCAGAAGGAAACCGTCAGTCTTCTCTCCACCCTGAAAGTCAACTTCTACGAGCCAGACGAAGTGACCCCGACAGGACATGGAAGCGGCCGTTTCTCTTTCCGGGTGAACAAAAAGAAGTACCGGATGAGCTTCAGAGATCTGGAGGGTGTATTTGGTTTCCAAAACAGAGAAGGCAGAGCAGAAGCCTCAGACGTACCACAAGCAGAGCTCCAGGGGTTTTGGAAGATGATCGGCATTGGTGAATACAAGTCGACCACAGCAAAGAGCACACACATCAGGAACCCCGTCCTCAGATACGTCCACAAAGCCCTCGCACACACTGTTTATGCGAGGAGAGACTTTGGGAATGTGCTGGAGAGGGAGTTGGAGCTCCTCGATAGTAGCATGGTGGACAGGCTAGTCACGCTGGATGACGGAATGGCTATGCGAGGTGACTTGACAGATACAAGTATGGCGACTTACTTGCTGCGGAGCTTCCTCGGCATCCGTGACTACGCTCTGATGTTGGAGAAAGTTGGAAAGGCAGGAAGCGGGCAAATCAGCTGCGGAGGTTTAATCACTCCGATCTTGATTCACTGCGGCATTGAGCTAGGAAAACCGACTGCAGGTCCTGTCCTCATGGACATCAAATACCTGCGCAAGACCACTTACATCAGAGGTCAGCCGGTCGGGGGACGGCACAACTACCAGTTCGCCTTCAGGGAGTTCGAATGGAACCTGGCGGGAGTCCTTTTGCCGAACAGGGAACTGACCGATATCACCGTCAGGGAAAACGTGGACTTCGAGCCTCCATTCGTCTCGCTCTATGACCCTACTATAGGAGCCCAGCAACCGGCCGAATGGGAAGCGCCACCACGATCAGGGGAAGCAGAGGGAACGGCAGATAATGAGAGCGATGGCAAGCTTATGGCCGCATACGAGACACATAACTTCTTTTTCGAAGACCATGAGATCAAAGGGAGGAAGTCCGCTGCGAACACCGCTCTGTCCAGCATCAACACGCTCAAGTCCTGGAACAAATTCCAAGACAAGGCAATCAAGAGCCTCCTCAAAACTGTCCAAAAAATGGCGAAGCAAATCGAGGAGCTAACAGGTGCACAGAGCAAATCTCGTAGCTCGTCCTCCAAACAGCAAGAAGAAGCTCAATCCACCTTTCAGAGTGCCCAGTCTAGCCGCAAAAGAAAGGCTTCAAGCTCTCCGGACACCTCATGCTCTCGGGATGATCGCACATCATCCTCCTCCTCCGATTCCTAAGATGGTACAAACCCAAACTATGTAAATAGCATGCATTCTCATTTTGTTTTCATTCCTCACTTCGCTTTGATCTTCTTCTCCTCTTCCTTTTTATCACACAAGGGACCGTGTGAATTAAGTGTGGGGGAGAAAGTCAATGGTATTTGATGATGTGTTTTATGTTCTTATTTTATGTTAGCATACTTGAGTCTCATGCAATTGCATCATGTAGAAAAATCGCATTAATTTTTCAATAAAAAAAAAAAAAAAAAAAAAAAAAAAAAAAAAAAAAAAAATCCAAAAACAGAGCATATAGTTTAGGTTCATTTCGCATTTGAGCAATTAGGTTGAGAAGATTTGTTGAGTTGCGGAATTAATTTGTTTGGCGCACTTGACTGATCTCGAATAGTAGAATAGAACCGCGCCTTTAGAAAGCATCATGATTGTCTTAGTAAGACCGAATGCACTTGCTTTGATTTGAATCCACTCCTTGCTCAAGAGAACCTTAATCTGATTTTAAATTATCATGCTCATGTCTGTCTAGTTTGCTCGTGGATTATACATACTTGAATCATCTTTGCATATTGTTTTTTTTTTTTTCATCTCTGTTGATTCAAGTAGAACTCCCCACCCTTAACCAACCCTTTCCTTCAAGCCAAATGTTATTCTTGTGAGTTGTGAGGCCTCTTGGTGAAAGCTTGGCATAAAGTGTTAGGTCTTGAACCGACAAGGATAGGTGACCATGTAGATTCTGGTCCACGCTTTTTGGGCCAGACTAGGCTAGGATTGGGGTTGGAATTTCATCTTGGGTTGGGGTCTTGAGGAAGAAAAAGAAAGTCTTGAGCAGAAAAGGGCAGCGAGAGTAATAAGGTTGATAGAGCTTAGTCTATGTGTGTATAAGTTTAGCCCCCATCATATAAAAAAAAAAGAAAAAAAAAAAAAAGAGAAAAGAATAAAAAAAAAAAAGATGGGTTGGGGCAGAAATGGAAAAGTTTAGACCAAGTCTTGTGAGTATCATTGTCAAAAGCCTTAGGAAAAAAAAAATATTCTTAACTGCTCAAGCGAAAAGCTCTTGAAGAAAAGCAAGGAAGAGAAAAGAACGAAAATCAAAGGGAAAGGGTAGAAATAGGAGCTTTGAGTTGTTCTTCATTTGGAGCTTAGGATCCAGTTGTGGTACAAAGGGTAGATGATCATTTGTCCTTGTATGCATCAGTTGGTCCTAGCCTTTAGCATTATGCCAAAGCTACTTCACATTCTTTTGAGAGAACCCCTTTTCCTGATCTTGTTTGACCTGAGCGTATATCTTTCATACTTGCTCTTTCTCTTTTTCAGCCAAACAAGCATCCTTGACTTGCATGAGTATTGATCCATGGTTTTATGCTTTAAATGAATGTTAAAAGGAGTGGAGGATTTGAATGCATGCTTTGGTTGAGCTAGATGTCATTGATTGCAATTGAAGGGTGCGAATAAGATTTTTGAAGAAGAGATCATCATTTGCGCTTTAGACCTTAGAACTAGGATGTTGACTTGATTCCTCTTCTCGGTTTTCTCTCGGCTGATTTGCTCAATTCGACACTCTTGCATTTGGTATTAGTTTGCTTGAGGGCAAGCAAGGACTAAGTGTGGGGGTGTTGATGTATCCATCATCTGCATGTCCTTAGGACCATTTCATTGCATAGTTCCTTGTACATTCGAGTCGCATTTCATGCATTAAGTGGAGATTTCATCTCCTTAGAATCATGTAGCTCTTAGACTTGCATTCTGCACAACCATTGCATTTGGGGTCGCATCTATTAGGTATTCGGAGCCTAAGGAGGGAGGAAAGGACAGCAAAGGCAGCTAGATGCAGACGGAAGGTGATCGGAGCTAGCAAGTACGCGGAGGAGAGTAGAGAAAACAGAGCCTTGAGCACGAAGAAACAGAGCATTGAGGAGATTGCTCAAGGCACGTGTAGCTGCGAAGTCAAAGCTGGAAATGTTGACCGAAGCCACTTTCTCCTTCCCCTATTTAAACTCAAAGACCTAATTTTTTAGGCATCTCTTATCTTGTAATCGCTTTCCCTTAAGGAAAAACACTGTTCCTTTGTAAGCTTTACATTTGAATCTTTAAGTTCAAGAAATTTCTTAAGTTCTTAATCTTGTTTATGGTATGACTTCAAGCTTGCTTATTTCCCCTTCTTGTGATACGGGTATGAGTAGCGAGTAGTCATCTAGGAATCCAGAGGATGAGATAAGGAAGATCGTAGCTTTAGTTTCTAGTTGATCTCTTTTCTTCATCTGGCTTGATTAGCTTTTCTCTAGCTAGAGCGTTATCTCTTGGTTCCATTCTGATCATTTGGAGCCAAGAATCTAAGCTAGCACACCCGGAAGGTGTTTGCGTTTATGCTTAAGAGAACTAGCTGGAGAAGGAGATGTTCCCACCCAAGGGATTGGTTGCTGGGACATCTCTTATGCCGGTTTAGATTAGTCTAGTCCTAAAGCTTGTTCCTTTTTGTTCACCAGTGAGAGCTGGCTTTGGAGAAACAAGGAACAAAGCGACCTGACCACGAGAGTGGCTGGTTTACACAAAATCTAGGCATAAGGCTTGAGTCTTGACCTGATCGAAAGAGTATCTTTAGAGCTAGAGCTACCTTGACCAAATCTCATCCAAAGGATTTCGCTTTTCTTATTTTGTTATCAAGTTTGCATTTTTATTCGGTCTCAAATCTTCTTTCATTTAAAAGTTTCGATCTTTGGTTACAAAACATAAAAAGTTTCCTTCTTTACTTGGAGTTAAGCTCTTCTTTGAATTCCTTCTGTCATAAAGCTCCACTTGGATTGACACCTTAAGGCCTACGATGACATGAGTAGACTGAGGTTTAGTTGACAGACCACGTAAAAATCTCGTTTTCATTTTACTTAAATTTTTTTGTTATATATATAACTATGCAAAAGAAAATATCCCTCCATAAATTAGATTTTATACGTTTTGTACCTCTCTACTGCATTCAATGCAAGCTGGTAACGATCGCCTTCAATGCTACTGAATCTCGGTAATCTATCTGAGAAGTGTTTTTCGAAGAGTTGGGTTCTTGTGACGTTAATGTCGATCCATTAAATAGGCGACTTATTAACAAGCCAACCTACATATTTTATTGACAACCCCGATGCACAAAATACAACCCTTACCAATATATTATTTTGTTATTTGCTAACTTGTGGTTCTAGATACTCTCCTTGGCGGCCAAATATATCTCTGGAGCCCAACTCAAATATTCACTTCAGAGTTGTATTAAATGTTTTGTCGTGTGACATTATCTGTTTCACCTTTATTAAACTGTCACTTCGTGTTCCCCTGGGCGCGTAAGGTAGGGGTTTTCCGTCAATTTCGTCATTGTATTTTATATTGAATCAAATTCTGATTATTACACTCCACTTTTTGCATTTAAACATCTTCCAGGGCTATAACTTACAATCGCCCTTAAATATGTAATTTACCACAAATAATATGAAAATAGATTGGTCAAACTATTTTAATATTTTTACGACTAAAAAGTTATATATGGAAATGGTTTATGGTTTGTCTGGCCGAGTAAATGTTGTAATGAAGATCTGACGAAAATAAATGAAGAAAATAAAAAGTAGTCAGAGATTCACATTTAAATCAGAGAGAGAGAGATAAGGAAACTGAAACTGCATAATCGGAAATTAATAATGAGACATATATTAGTCTTTCTTAATTGTTAGCTTCAATAATTTAAATTCGGAAATGACCTAAGATTTAGGAAGCAATTAAATACACAGAGTTAAAGAAGGAAAATATGATATCAAGTATAATTCGAAAAACCCGCTTGTGATAACAATAGTTTGAAAACTCAAAATATTAGGTGTTTCGAAACTTTATTGTTGAGATTCCGAAAATTTTACTTTTCCACATACAAGTATATTCGAAAAATATACCAGAAGATAGCAAAACTTAATTACCAATCGTCCTAACACTATAAAATGCTCAGGCCTAGACAGAATAAGACGACATTAGAATTTTTGAAACTAATTTCAATATAGACGGATTAAATAATTTTTTCCAATGAATTTTTTGGTTTTTTAAAGTTTTTTCTGGGTTTATTGGGTTTTGGGTTTTCGATTTAGAGATATAAAAACTGTTCGGGTTTTTTTTGGGTGTATTGAGTTTTTCGGGTCAGGTTCGGATTTCGGGTGAAAGTCTCATGCCTATGTGTATGTGTACTCTTTGTTAAAAAAAATTAACAAAAATAACAATATATATATATTATATAGTATAAAACTTATGATAAAACATAAAGTATGCATACAGAGCAAAAGATTTTATCTATATGGAATTAAAATTTGTTTCCTAAAGAAATAATAATCAATTTCTTTAATTTTACTATAAATTGTTATCAATTAAAAATTACTAACCCTACTTATTCTACATATTTCTATAAAGTGACATTTTTTACGGGTTCATCTAATAAAAAATACTTCATTGACAAACATATGAATGTTTTGAAAATATTTACACATCAAATTAAGTGATTAGATCACATATAAGTTGATTGGAAACATTTAGATATTGTATTTGGTATTACAAAATATAATTACAAATCAAGAACATAAATGTATTCATTAATCTTGCTTAATCAAACAGCCCTAATATTATGTATTCATCACAAGTATAATCACATATCAAGAATATAAGTGTATTCATTAATTTTGCTTAATCAAACAGCCATAATATTATGTATTCATCAATCTTCCATATGTATAATATCTTGAATCTTATTTTCTTCTTTGTGTAGATTATCTCATTATTATACGTAAAGTCTAAATTATGCATTTACAAACTCTTAAAAATGTTTGACTAATTTTAATCTAGAAGTCTTAAAAATTAGGTTATCAAGCAAGAAAATTAGATCTTGAAGCCATAATATTATGTATTCATCAAACTCTTAAAAATGATTTATTTCAAATCCTAAAGTCTAGATTATCTCTTTTTTTTTTTTACGGGTTGAATAATTTTATTTTACGGGTTGAATAAGTTATACGGATTAAATAATTTTCTTTTACGGGTTAAATATGTAGATTTCACTAAATGACTTTTGTGACACATGATATTTTTTTACGGATTGAATAATTTTTTCAAGAGTTCAAATAATTTTCTTTTAGTGGTTCAATAATTTTCAATTACATATCGAATAATATTCTTTCACGGGTTGATAGTTGTCTTTCACGAATCGGATCGTGGAGTTAGGTTACTCCATATCTCATATTCTTTTTTCACCAGTTTTTATATTTTACGGTATTAACATTTAACAATTATGTTTACATTCATATTTTAGTATTATTATGCATTATGTTTTAATGATTATAGTATATTACCAAATTTAGTAGAACAATGCAAAATTATCACAAAGTGAATATGGTGACCTAACTCAATTTCCTTAACTATTAAATAATAAGTGAGTCACAATATTAATATAATTATAATCTATAAACTTCTGTAAATTTTAGTAATTTATTCTCGCAAACAACAAAAACTATACTAATTCTTTTACAATTTTTAAAAATCGTTTGCCCCGCACATACGTAAAGTCTAAAGCCATCATCGCAAATCCTGAATACAACTAGGTGTACAATGTCAAAAAGGACTCATGCTACATCTGTCGGATAACTTATGTTCATTTCCTACCTTAATTATGTTTTATTGTTTTAGAATTCAAGACTCCTTCACATTATGCATATCGTATTGGTTTAAAGTTTTTTTCTCTTATTCAATTATTTAATTATATAAACCACATTATACTCACCTTTGTCACAACTGAATATGGCAAACATTTTTACTACATAAACACAAATTCTAAGCTGGCAGTTATTAAAATCGTGAATTCGGTAAGATAATAAAATCTTAAACCTCCAAACTCTAAACACAAATTGCAATAATAAGTTTAAAATTCTAAGAAAACTTTTGCCCCGCACATTGTGCGGGTTAAATCCTAGTATTTTCCATTTTGCTCATCAATATTTTCTTATTGATCAAACTAATTGAGAGTACTTTACTAGTAATAAATTATGAATATTATAAAATGAAAGTCATCGCTAATTGGTACTCTAATGTATAAATCATCAATAAATAGGTTTCTCAATTTTAG
This sequence comes from Erythrophleum ivorense, assembly GCA_026724425.1. Taxonomy (NCBI): domain Eukaryota; kingdom Viridiplantae; phylum Streptophyta; class Magnoliopsida; order Fabales; family Fabaceae; genus Erythrophleum; species Erythrophleum ivorense. The sequence continues at coordinate 6,624,699 of JAIUCV010000071.1, read as the reverse complement.
GGGAAAAAACATTTCATTTTAATATGAAAACGCGAAAACAGATGAGACCTCATTTCTGTCTCTTAAGAACATCAACAACATTAAGTCCAATACAATAAGCAATAGATTGAACAGTGACCATCGGATTAACCCCTAAAGCTGTCGGAAAAACACTAGTATCCGCCACGAATAAGCCTCCGACCTCCCAAGTCTCTCCCGTTGGCCTCACCGCGGACTCTTCCGGTATTATTCCCATTCTACAACTACCCATTTGGTGAGCTGAACATATCTGTCCTGACAAATACTTCAACTCCTTTAAACTCTCTTCTTCCACAAACCGATAAATCTCTTCCTTACTCGCTGTTCTAACATTCAAACTCTTACCTTCTGAATCATGCGTCCCGATCTCCTCAGCTCCGGCCGCGATTTGAATCTTCAAGACACTCTCAAGACCCTTCTGTAACGACTGTTCATCTTCTTCTTGTAAGTTATAGTCAATGCAGCTCTCGGATTCGACTACTCCGGTTCCTTTATCTCTCAAAAGCGAGAAAACGTGCGCGGTTCTCGAGAATTTGATCATTCGGGTTTTGAAATCTTTGCTTGATCTCCAAGGAATGATCCCTGAGAACATCCCTGGATGAAGAGAAGGTGTCTGGATCACCAATTCGCCGTAAAATGACTGCGTTTCTGCGTTTACAACGCTAGACATTGCGGTCATTATTCCTCCCTCGTAGCTCTTTTTCTTCTTCTCTGGCCACGTCTCCTCATCTGGAAACCATCCCCAAGCCATCACCACTGGATGTAGACAAAGGTTTCTCCCAATGTGACGGTTCTTCAAACCGCTGCGTTTTAACAGAGGTGGCGTTCTAAGCGCACCGCAAGCCACTATACTCACTTTAGACTCCACCACATAAATCTTTTCCCCAAACGCAAACGCAACTCCAGTCGCCGTCTTCTTCTTCTTCCTCTTCCCCTGTTCACATTCGTACAAAACTTCCATCGCTTCACAACCTGGAAGGATCAAACCATTACCAGATTCCACTAAATCTACAAGCCAAGTCTCTGAAGTCCCCTGCTTTTGACCTTTCTTGCATCCCAAGCAACAAAACCCACAGTAATGATCCGATGGAGAATTCCTCGGAATATCCTTCACCGGTAACCCTAATTCTTCACAACCTTTCCTCAAGATCTCATTGTTAAACCCTTCTTCTACAAATCCGCATTGAACACCCATTCTCTTACACACAACATCCATTGCCTCTCTATACAAATCGCTTCCGAACATTTCGAGTTTTGACTTCTCCGCCCATTCCTTCATCACATGTTCCGGTGTCTTGATCGAGGCCGACCAATTGATCGTAGAACCGCCTCCGACCGTGGACCCGGCAAGAACCACCACGTTCGTATCAGAAGTTGCTAATAACCCACCGGATAAGTACATGTCATCCATTGCTTGCCCCTCGAGTAAAGAAAGTTTGCTTCTTGCATAGTAATTCCCTTTCTCCACCACCAAAACTTTGTAACCCGCCTTGGCTAAAACTCCGGCCACCACTCCTCCGCCGGATCCGGACCCAACCACCACTGCATCACACCGGATTGTCATCTCCGGGTCAGAGATAGATGATCCGTTTTTATTCACTTTTTGAGTTGAAATTGTGAATCCTTGACCAGCTAACTTCTTTGCCACGGCTTCTCTAGGGTTTCTGAGATCGATGATGCCATTGTAAAGTGGTCCAAAGATCTCCTCAGGTTTTTTCTTCTTCTCATTTAGTTCTTCTTCATGAGCACTATGATCTGAGCTGGGTACGTTGTATCCAATTGCTTTCCACGCCACGTTCTTTCCTTTTTCATCCACCTGGAAAGTATTAAATCATTCAAAAGTTAGTCTTTCTAGTAATTTGGTATATAAAAGTTGACAAGTTTAATGTTCCCTCCCGGGTTTATCGGGCCAGTTTTCCACAGGTCCACCACAGGTAAATCATTGGGCCATATAAAGACCTCGAGCATATATGATCTAAGAAGATATGTTGCATTTGGATTTAACACTTAAAAATCACAACTAATGTACATCCAAGTGATTACAAACTCCCTCCAGTCCTTAATTGTAATACTAAAATTAACAAGACCCCAATTTTAGCACGCCATTAGATTTTATAGAAAGATGGGTTACGCATGCATGTGCATGTATATGTTTAAAATTATGGTTTTGGGGTTTGCATAGTCGTTAAAATGTGTGAAAATCAGAAAAATCCAAACTTGAAGAAACATATAAGAAAAGTGACATAATGAAATATATGAGTAACTAAGATTTTGGATTTAGTTTACCTGAGTAAAGAAGACAAGGGCAGTGATCAGTTTGAGGAACCTAAAGAACATTCTAAGGAGTGAGAAATAGCTTGAAGCCCAATTGAGCAATGTCTCTTCTCTCTGTTTCTCCGGAAGGCAGCAGAATCTCCGGAAGTAAGGAAACTCGCCGGTGAAACTTCTCCGACCACACAAGACGAGACTTCCGATCCAAGTGGAGAGTGCCCATAGTCCAGCTCTTAGTATCCACTTCTTTGGGTGGTATACTCTCTCACTCATTAACCTCGCCACCTATAATTATAAACAAGATTGACGAAAATAGTATAAATAAAAGGTTTCCTTTTTATATTTCCTTTTTATGCCATCTGTTTGAAACCATTGGATCCCAAAAGTATGTCTGTGCAAACGAGAACCGCATGTATCTAAATGTTTTAATTTGGTTCGTTAGTATTGTTATGTGAACTCTCTGAAAATTTTATTAGTGCATATCAATTGATAAAAATATATCTCCATCATGACCAAAAAGTCTAGACTAATGAATTACACGATGTATAACATGATAAACAAGATAAGCTTCAACCAACTTTTACTCTCTTTTTTGGCCAATGTAATCATGACAAAAAAGAAGGGGCCATTTTGATAGTATTATCGTAGTAATATTATTGAGCATATTATAATAATAATACTAAATTTTTTTTGCCAGCATTATAATTATAACTTATAAGGAACGAATAAGTGGTTGCGAAAAGAAAAAGGAATTAAAACATGACCTAAAAATTGCCAAATTTACAAGAATTTATTTATGTGACAATTAATTTTTGAGATATAGTTGGCATGCGTGAGGACGGAATTTAGCTGTACCCGAAATATGCCGGCTCTATATTTCAGTGAAAGTACTGAATTTTTGTTGTCATCCAAAGTACCAACCCTTTTTTAGCAAAGAAAGTACTGATTCACATGCATGCAATTAACATATCTATCATTATTCAACAAATTAAATATATAAAAACAGTATCTAATTGCCAATATAATACTATATGTAATCCACTTATGCATAGAGTAAGCAGTAAAAGCTGTTGTTTAACGTTTTCGAAGCCGGATATGAATCATCACCTCTATGAAAAAACAGTTTTACGTTTTGTAATTTGTAGAATAACTACTTCAGCGCTTTATTTTGTTGTTAAATATAATACCTTTAACTTTTTTGAAAAATTGATCCTGAATCAAGAAAGATTTGTGTTATTTGGATAAAATCAAGAGAGATTACAAATGCATGTATTTAACAAATAAAGTTGGGGAAGCATATATATATATATATGTACACGTCTTTAATTGTATGTATGCTCACGCATGAATGATGTGTAAATGCATGTTTAATTTGTATTATACTTACGCGGTCGGGAGTTCCGGTCTGAGATGCGGAGGCGGAGTAATATCCGGCGACGCCGTCATCCACGTGTTCTGTTTCAGAGCCGTCGATCGATGATATCAAAGTATCGCAGATCGCTACTAGAGATTCCATTTCACGGTCCGTCAGCGAGTTCGCATACACCGGCTTCGTTTCATCTTCCAGCCGGAGACTTCCAAATTCGACGTTTAATTTTGTCACTGTCGAATCTTTCCGAAGGCAGCTTTTGTTTTGATTTTCCATTATTTGAAGATTTTATTTTCTTTTATTGTGGCTAGTATCAAAGTATGTGTGTGTTTATATAGAGAGCAAGGGGCCAAGGCCAGGGCCAAGGAGTTACGCAATACATATATACTTATTATATAAATAAAATAATAAATTAAATTAAATTAAACTAAAAATCTATGCAAATGGAATGTGTATTATTAGGAAAATCATGTATACATGAACCATATCAAATAGATTGGTACCAGCAGGAAATTTCGGATAAAATCTATGCAAATGGAATGTGTATTATCAGGAAAATCATGTATACATGAACCATATCAAATAGATTGGTACCAGCAGGAAATTTCGGATAAAATCTATGCAAATGGAATGTGTATTATTAGGAAAATCATGTATACATGAACCATATCAAATAAATTGGTAAGCAGGAAATTTTGGATACCGACAAGTACAGTACATAGGATTTATCCGAATTATACTAAACAGAATAAAATTAGCTAAATTATATGTTATTCTTTTTGGTCAACACTTATCTATTTTTGTAGTTTATTTTTATAGAAATCATGAATATTATTCTTAAAAGACTTGGCCACACTCCCTGATTATATATTAATATTACACTAGAAATTTGATCCGCGCGATGCGCGGGATTACAACTATATCAAATTTTAATTTTTATTAATTTAATTTAATTACAAGTATTTATATTTAATTTTAAAAAAAAATTATTGTACTAATGATCTACAATATTTGTTCGTATAGTGATTTTAATTCTGAAATTTTAAAAGTAATGTTTTAACTATCAACTCTTATTCGCACTACTAACTGATCCTAATTAAATTTTATAAGTATAATTTTAATACTATTTTTCAACACATGAACTATCTTTACTCGATCCTTACCCGCTACAAGTCTATCATTTACACGTAATGTTTTCGTGAACAAAATGTATATAAGTCTACAAGTTTATCTCTATATATAAGCAAATGAACAAAATTTTACACACAAATTTGGAAATAGATTTCATGAATACTTAGTTATTATTATTATTATTATTTTCTTTTGAATTTTGGAACACTAATTTTCATTTAATTTATTCAGAATTGTTATTTAAACCTGAGAGTATGAAGAGGTACCTTACATGCAGAAATTGAAAAGTCGTGAAACATTTGATTTTTTTTCAAGATGCCACATGTCATGCTCACATAAATCAAAATGTTTAACTAAAAACTTATAAACTTGAACCCAAAATACACTCAGTTTAAGTTTTTTTTTGTTTTACTTGGTTAAATACTGATTTTTAAGTATCTATTGATTCTTATCGAAATATTAACTTTCGAAACCATAAACGGAGTTGCAAAGAGATTCAAAAATAATTTTTTGAGATTCATATGAAAAACCAACTTTATTTTATAATTGAGAATCATGTGAACTGATAATTACACTATTAATAATGTGAAGATGTACAATGAATACAGAAAGTGAAAAGTTAAGCAGTTTTTTTTCTAGATGTCACGTGTCATACTCACAGCAAACGGAATTGCTGATGTGTCATTATCCGGAGAGAAGTTATTCATCCTAGAAGATTTTTTTAGTTAAAAATGAAAATTATATATCTCCGAATCGGACATAGATATATAATACGTGTTAGGTATAATAGATATAATATTTCAGACCAATCAATTATGCATGTATGAAAATATTTTATTTTTATGCTGTTCAGAGCTTTGATCCATCTGTTTTGCTAATCCATCATGCCGTTGGGGACGGTTCGCAGGTAAAAAGCTTCACTCGAAGCTGTGCATTACACTCCCGAATCGTATGATCCAATATGTCAAGAGGACCGTGTAACACACTTTTTATAAGATGTTTTTATTCCTCAATTTTCTAATAAATCAAATAATTAATTAATAAGAATAAATTTGTTTGAGATAATAAAATCTCCTATCGTTTGATTCGCCAGAAAAGGTAGTCCATTTTTGTGAATAAGATCCCGAAAATATATTGCCGTTGCCGGATTTGAAGATGTAGGAAACAAAGCTCAAACTTGAAATGCATGGAGACACTTTATTCTTTCTTCTACAAATCCACTAACCACATCATACTATCTCAGACACCTAACGTGACAGTGTATATAAATGTACTCTCCGGTTTAACTAAAATAAATTGCTATAAGTGGAAAATAGTTAGGTGAGTACATGTATATAAATGTGAAAACCGTTTATATTCATAAATGGCTATATATTGTTGACATTTCGACAATCATACCAGTCGACCAAGTCATTTACATAGATCGAAACATTAAAAGCACTTTACTTTAACAAAAAAACGTTAAAAGCCCGTTAATTTTGCAACAAACTAATTAAAACAGATACTACTGAAAATGGATTTAAGACACATGTATTAGAGGAAAATCGCATTTTAAACCATGAAGATGACAAATGATAGCACTTTAAACATTCAAGGATTTTCACTAACACTTCAAACACTCAAACCATTTACTTTTACACTTTAAACCATAAAATTAACAATTTTTTACACAATGCTAAAAAATTTAACGGAAAAAAGTTTAATAATTGAGTTTCGAAAAGATAATTGAATGTTTAGGAGTCGGAATGGGGTAAATAAAATTTGTATGATTGAGTTCGAGTTATTAAGCTTTATTCGTTTAATTTTTTATTCTTTGAATTTAAAGAATTAAACTTTTTTTCATTAAATTTTTCGGCGGCGCATAAAAATTTGTTAATTTCGTGGTTTAAAGTGTGAAAGGAAATGATTTGAGTGTTTGAAGTGCTAGTGAAAACTTTGGAGGTTTAAAGTGCTAGCATTTGTCACATTTATTGTTTAAAATGCCATTTTCCCCATGTATTAGTTATTGTATTCAAATTAAATTAATGAGTTGTTCTATACTCTCTCTCTTTTCAAAAGGAAAACTGTTTAGAATTTTCTCACATATTAATTTTTTTTATATGTATTTAAAGTAGAATTACACTTTTTGTGAAACAAATGGAGTAGTTATCATCAATGATTTCATAAATATTGTGGTTGAACATTTTTATGCTAAAAAACTGATTATCATAAAATTTATTTTTTAGAAATGTGGGGAGTACTTGATAAGAAAAAAAGATAATAGCTACTCCCTACATTTCACACATTAATAAGAAATAATTAAAACTTAGTTATAAATGTATCATTTTGGGTTTAGGGTTTTGTAAACCTCAAAACTAAGGTAAAATGTAAATAAACCGAAATGGTTTAGGAATGAGCGGGAATTCGAAAACTAAAAAACCAATTTTGCGGGAACCAAAATTTCCAACTCAAGTAGAGCGCATTTGTAAACCTCAATTTAAATCTAACTGAACTGAAAATTTATAATTAAACGGAAAAATTTACCCCTTGTATATAAAAAAAAACCCTAAATTTGTTTAAAAAATGAAAAATATCTCTCACTTCAGATGGCGCTCTTCTCTTCTCGCTCTCTCTCTCTCTGGCCGTGAAGTGTCGCCACTTTCTCCCTCGCCATCTTCTTCTTCTTCCTCCTTCTCTGATACCAAATCAGACCAGAAGCTTTTCTCTCTCGATTTGTGATAGATGGAGGTTCTGTTTTCTCAGATATATTCTGAAATCCTTCATGGTCGCTATCTTCACCGGTAAGCCATCGTTCTTCTCTCGAGAACAAATCCAAACTAGATTTAAGCCGAAAACATACATAACATATTGGATTATGTTTGCAGATCTGAGCTGCCGAGATTGCCTTCTCCGGACTGACGAAGAACTTAACGAGGAGTCTTAGGAACCACCATTGCCAATCGCTTTTCAAGGTACCAAGCTCGTATCCTGAAGAACTTGATGCTCATAAAAACCGCAAGACTTGAATGATGAAAATTTTCAATTTTTATGGCTCATGTGAAAAATAGTCTTTCCTCTTTGTAACTTCTTCTTTGACTTGATGCTTTTCTGTTAAAATCACTATGTTAACAGGTTGTGAAGAAGTGTGAACGGAGCCTATGGAGACAACGGAGGAGGGAGAAGTCGGAGAGGAAGGAGAAGCTTTCTTATAAGAGGTTTGTCCTTAAACTAGTTATTTTAATTTACTTCTTTTCTGTACAATATCGGCAGAGTTTTCGGACTCCATTGCTATCCGTTTTTGTTTTCTATTGACAGGATTTGATAGTGTATCGAAAGACGGTGAATTCCATTGACGAATCGGAAGGTCCAAACCTTTCAGAATTGAGGGAATTTCTGATTATGTTACATCAAAAAGGCTTTGGCTTGGTAATGGAATAATGATTTTCGCTGATAGAAACAAAGCAGGACATAATCATCTTCGCCTCATGATGCAGCCTCAATTGGGTAATCTCTCTTTTCAAATTCGTTTTTTTTTCTTGATTTAAATCATGATGTTTGAGGTGGTGTAAATCATGATGTTAAGTTGTCAATTTTCGTTTAGTTGATACACTGGGGGTAATTTTTGAGATAATGTTTCTCTGATTTTAAATTGCATCTATGTCCATTCTCTCTGCTGCTCTCGGGTATTCTTGCAAGTTACAATCTCTAAATCTATCTTGGATGTTCAATTTTTGTATCCTTTCTGTGTTTTTATTCCTTGCATCAAGTGCATCTAAACCCTGAGAGAGAAACTCTGCTTTTGTGACAAATTCGTTTGCGTGTATTCTCTATCTCTCGAGGCTCAAACTAATTGCGTGTCTGTTCTTGATCACAGGTTCACTTTGCTCCTAAAAACCAGAACAAGCTTCTGTCAGCTTCTGTGGATGGATTGATATGTTTATTCAACACTGAAGGTGATATAAATGATGATGATCATCTGGAATCTGTGAGTTTCATATTTAAGACTACTAAAACCTTGTTCCCTTGACCTCTCTTTAGGTGATCAACGTGGGAATTTCGATTGGGAAAATAGTCTTCGTCGGAGACTGCACACTACTTTAATCTCCATATTTGCTTATCAATCCATAATTTTCTCTCATCTTATATTGAATGAGAAAAAATTGTTTCTTTTCTCGGTTTAAACACTTATTGCTTTTAGTTTCAGTTTTCATTGTAAGACTTTGTTGTTTCTCAAATTAAAAGACTTTCCTTATTATTTTCATGGTCTCTTCTGCCATTTGCACTTATCATCAATACATGTTTGATTTCATCACTTCATGTACTCGATGACATTGTGGTAAAAATTACAAAAGGTAACTAGGACATAACATAATCTTTTTACATGAGATGAAAAACTAGGTTTGTTTTCATGAAAATGCCTCTTCACCACCAAAACCTCGAAAACGAAAGTTTTGACTGTTATAAAAGTTAAAACAAATTTCTTACATCCACCACAACTTCAAGAAAAACTATGGAAGGCTAGCTTGCAACTACTGCCAAAACATAAACATAAACATAAACCACGAACGTGATAGTCATTTTGTGCTACTTCAACAAGTTTACCATGATAAGATATCTCCACCAGCTTCGCTTCCTTAGGTAACATATAGTCAGCTTGTACCATTTTAACAAGCTCTTCATGTGTACAACCATCCCGCAAGTAGAAAATTTTCCTTCTTTTTCCTTTATCCACCTCAAAATGCCATGACAAGTCTTCTATCATCAGCCATTGTCCATAAACGGAAGCTAAACAAATCATTTTCTGCAACAAAAACAAACACAACAACATAAGCGGATAAATAGACATAACGCGTATACCAAACGTGTAGGCCTCAACATCAGTCTAACAAGAAATTAAGCTAGTTACCTAATTGAAAAGTTAACCGAATAGAGCCTTAATTACACCACAAGAACATTTGAAACTTATATATAACCAAGTGAACAAGTAAAAACAACCAACTGTTCAAGAAAATTGTCAAAATACATTATATATTGAGCCGAAAAATAAAATACACAAAATCACATGAAAATAGACCAAAAGGGTAGACCTACTTAGTAGACTGAGCCTAAGCCTAAAACGTAGATCTCTACGGAGGTCTACAACACGTGGAGGTTAGTTTTGCAATTGATCGAGGTCAAACTTTTGTTGTGAGGTCTACGTTGGAGGTCTACAACACATAGAGGTTAGTTTTGCATTTGACCAAACTTTGACTTTTTCCGCGGTAGACCTCGTTTTTATTAATAGACCTGTGAAGCGGTCTACGGAGTATAACGAGGTCTACGTTGTAAGTCTATCCTAAAAAGTAGACCTCAAAATGGTTAGTTTTGCAGTTGACCAAAGTTTGTTTTTCCTCTAGTAGACTTAGATCAAAGACCTCAATTTGTTTGCGTTGACTAGATATTTGAGTTGACCTTATGTGAGGTCTACATGTACTATAGACTCCAATGGTAGACCTCAAGATTGAAAAATTTCTCATTTTTGAGAAAAGCCAACTTTAGTCAACTGCAGAACTAACTTTTTTCAATGTAGACCTCATGCGTAGACCTCGCTAAAATTTTTGACCTTGGTCAATTGCAAAACTAATATCCACGTGTAGTAGACCTATGGTGTAGACTTCACTAACAAAGTTTGACCATGGTTAATTGCAAAACTAACCTCCATGTGTAGTAACCTCAGTTGAGGACTACGCCTAGTTTTTTTTGTTTGCAAAGGTAATTGCGCGGTATAGTCTGCGTTGACCAGTATACCTCAACTGAGGGCTACTCAATAATAATAGACCTCCCTTGAGGTCTACATTCTGATATACCTATATTTTATACGCTTTTTATATGGTTTTACTATGCTTTTTATAAGGTTTTCAAAGGCTTTTTGATCTAAAAAGGTATTTTTTGTGGATTTATAGTACTAAGAGTCTAAACAGGTCGAAAGATGCATTTTGGAGCAAAACCACAGTATTTGGACTTTATACCGCTCCACAACACATCATTAACTTTGAAGGAACCTTAAAAATATTCTACTCAATGGATTTCACCAAAGCCAGTTCGCCGCGATACCTACATGAGTTACCTTTGCAATACAATTGGAATCATGCAATTTAATTGGTCGAGTAGATTGGGAGATATCTCTATTCCCGTGAGACATGTACGAAAGAACTTGATCGGACTGCATCAGTACATCAAACAGGCAGCAACGGCATGGACCCTTACACTCAACGGTTTTCAATGAAACTCGGCACCAAGATAGCCAGATGAGTTAGTGTTCCAATTCAGTTGGAATTATGCATTTTGGACGAGCAGTTTAGAAGATATCACGTTTTAACTGAAGACTGGTCCAGACTGCCGAAAACCGGACAGCATCACTATCCCGCGTCCCGGTCTACCGTGCCCGGTCGGACAGGAGCTTTAAGGCCCTCGTCTGACCCGACCATCCTTCATGCCATTGATCGCCCGCTCGACCGCGACCGGTCGGATAGGAGCTTTAAGGCCCTCGTCCGACCCGACTTTTCTTCACCACTCGGTACGCGCTCGACTGTCCCGCTCGACCGAACCATCATCCCGACCGACCGTCCGATCGTCCCGCTCTACCGCCGACTGTCCCGATCGACCCGACTTTGCCGACAAAAGCCCGTTTTTCCCGATTCCGCGATTTTCTCGGCCCGTTTACCTAATCTCGACCCCATGAAGACCTAGGACTATAAATACACCTTTTTAGCCTCTCTAGAAAAGAGAGCCGCATATTGTATCACAGTTTTACATACTACTTTTGTTCATAGAGATTTCAAGGAGAGGATTGATGTCTTGCGTTTTGGCGCATTCTAACGTTTGTTTTGTCGAGTTTTATCGAGTCTTTCTAGAAGTTATTGAGTCTTTTCAGATATAAAGACGTTCAAAGGAGAGTTTCCGTACGAGGAGGAGCAAGTAGTTGAAAACGAGCAAAAAGTGGTCGAAATAGCCAGAAAGACCACTCGCCGGAGGTACCCGCCGGCCACTACTCGCCGGCACCCACTCGCCGGCACCCACTCGCCGGGCCATGCCGCCGGCTACCACTCGCCGGAAGCACCCGCCGGGCCACTCGACGGGCAGGCCGCCGGCACCCACTCGCCGGGCCACTCGACGGGCCTGGCCGCCGGCTACCACTCGACGGGCCTGGCCGCCGGCACCCACTCGCCGGGCCACTCGACGGGTCTGGCCGCCGGGCCACTCGACGGGCCTGGCCGCCGGCTACCACTCGACGGGCCTGGCCGCCGGCTACCACTCGACGGGCAGGCCGCCGGCACCCACTCGCCGGAGTCCGCTCGATGGGCCTGATCACCCGAAGGCCCACTCGAGTACTTGACCCGATGGCCCAGTCGACTTTCACTACTTAGACCTATTTTCGTCTTGTTTTCAAGGACGTTTTTTTTTACATTTTTTGTTGGGAGTTCTTTCGAGGATAGCCGCTTTTTGATTGTTGTTTGAGGAGAAGATCTCGAATTCATAGTGACAGTATTGGAGAATTTTTCTAAACCTCTTTGTTTGCTATTTCTACTATTCAATGAAAACTGTTTCTGCTATCGTTGCTGTTTGCTCGAACATGTGTGAGTAGTCGCCTTGCTAGATCTAGGTTTTTCAAAGGAGTTTCATGACTTAGATGACTGAATGCAGATAGGATACTTTTCCTTTGAATCAAGGATCACTTAGAGTGCGTCTTCGGATACATACCTCAACGAGAATCCAAATCTTCGGATTGTGGCAACTTCGACCATCAGCTAAGGTCGTCGTATCTCGGGATCCTTGATGAAAAGAGTCTCTTTGTTTTCGCCTTTGATAATCTTAATGCTAAGATTGATTTGATCGCCCAGTTTTAGATCCTAGGCTTCCTATTCATCAAAAGTGTTATAGGGTGCTAGATAAATCAATGGTGAGCGATCCGTCCTTAGCCTGCGAGAGTTGATGCTAAGGCGGATCGTGAACATATCGAACCTGATTTTACTGCTTGCTTTCAACTGCTAGATTCAAACGATAGTTTAGACATCTAGGTTGTTTAGCAAAGTCGTTAATACCGCGACAGTGGATTACCGTGCTTTCATGTTTGAGTTCGAAACCTGTTTGCAATCATTTTGCTGAATAGTCGTTTGGTTACCTTTCATGAGCTCCTGCGAATTACCTCGGTCTAGTGCTTTGTCTTTATTGAATTTTAATCGTTGTTTACATTTGTTATCGTTACTATATCACAACCAAACCATATCATTCTCTTAGCTCTATTTCTTATCTCATAAGTTCACTGTGCAACGCTGGTCCTCTGGACTCGAATCATTTATACACACTTCCAAGACCCAAAATTTGAATTTTCTTATAGAGTTTTGTGATGAAAATAGAGAGAAAATGGTAGAATAAAAGTTTATGAGATGAAAAAATGAGCATAGATAGCTCAAAAGTGAGTTTTTGGTGCATTAAGAACTCCAAATTGGGTGAAAATTGTGGTTGACAACATTGATGATATGACATTTTGGCAATTAAGTGTAGAAGATGAGGGGTGTTTGGTCTTTCAGCAGATCTCGTAAACCTCTGTAGTGAGCTATCGAAAAAGTAATGGCATTCTCGTTATTAATTGAAAAAAAAACTAGACAAATTTAAAATGGAAAAAGGAGAAAATTAGTTTTTCGTTTGACCACAAATTGTGATCTAAAAATGTAAAAACCCCAATTTTTAGCCGAAACAAATTGAACAAGTTTGGTGAATTGATTGGGTATATGTACAAAAATTAATTCTTATAGGAGATTGGTCTTGCTCAACAGCGATTGGTCGTAATTTATCTACCTCTAATGAATTGATTGATTATCCAGCTTCATGTTTAATCCAATCAGAAAATAACATGGTCCATCACCACTTGTCTATATGAATGATTATAACGAAACTGAAATCTACCAATAGTAAACATTCTGTTATAAATACTATTGAAACATAACCAAACATGCTACCACAATGCATATGAAGATATTACGTCACCATATCAACTTTCGCATGTATAATAACCATCGGTCTGAATTGCATTCTACCGTTTGCTAATTTAGTGCGAATTTTACCATATTTTAATTAGGAAGATGTTGATTCCAGAAATAGCACGTGTTTTTAAGATGAGATACTTCGGATGGGAGACTTGGAAAACCGTGGATTTATTACTCGAAAGAAGATTTGAACACAAGAAGTCGTCTCGTCAAACAAGTCTTGACGAGACGTAATGCGAATGATAAATAAACAGAGAAGAAGTAACACTACAACAAAACAGGCCTTTTCCATCGGCATGAATCGTTGTAAAATCGACGGGAATCATCCATTACATCGAATTTCCATCGATTTCCAAATCGACGGTAATCGATCGACGTAAAATCGAAATCGTCGTAAAATCGTCGTAAATTGTGACGAAACAATAATCGTCGTAAACTCGTTGTTTATAATCGACGTAAATTCGATGTAACATTAACAACTGAATTACAACGAAATACTAATTTGGTCGTTAGATCGATGTGCCCCTAGGAGATACTTTAACAACAGATAACCAAGTAATTCCTGATGTTCGAACACGCGGATATGGTACGAATGTTACTTGTTCAGCTTGCGACGCCAAGATAAACGGCTCGAATTTGTTGTAACGCCGAGATTGGTTTACGTCAACTCCATATGTGTGCTCTCGAACGCCTCTGCCGAGTGTTGGGTCAAACCAATCACATTTGAAGAGAACACATCTTAAACCAAGCAATCCGGGGTATTGCACTTCAATAATATCTTGCAACACGCCATAGAAATCAACCTCACCCCTAACGCAAACACCGTAATTCGCAGTAGCCCTTTCGTGTCCATAGTTGAACGTATGGAACACGTATCCGCGTGTACAATACATAGGAGCAGAAGTGATCCTCCATATTGGCCCTTTGATTAACTCGTGAAACCACTGCGGATATGCTTCGTCACCAGGATTAACCTATATATTAATAAACAAATCATTGACAAACTCAATTAATTACTATATGTAATAGGGTCGTAATTGAGGTAAGTAATTCAAACTAACCGATGATTTAATCCACTCCGCAAAGTGCTGATCTTTCCGTTTGTTGAGTTCTGTATCTGTAACCCCGTCGATACACTCCCGGACCTGTCTACAAAATTCCCTGCAAAATTCAAGGAATTAATGTATAGAATATATTTGTTACTTAATTAATCAAATTCAACCTGCATAATCATATATATATATAACATAAATGACTTACGTCTCAAACGTAGTAACTTCCTCGCAATTGAGTAAGACATACGTATGTGCACTATGACGATCGTTCTCGTTTGCCCACCATACTTCTTTCATACATCCACCTAATCGGCCGACTGACGTGAATATATCTGGTACACCTTCCACTGGATATGACCGACCAACACCACCATCGTCATATCGTTTTGTAGCCCTTTTACGTGTGCGCACTTTTGATGGAAAATAGAAGTCAGTGAAATGAGAAGTTTCTTGAGACAAACTTCCAGAAACGATCGATCCTTCAACCCTTGCAAGATTTTTGGCTTTTCCTTTTAAGTACCCCATAAATCGCTCAAACGGGTACATCCACCGATAATGAACTGGCCCACCAAGCTCTGCTTCGTAAGGAAGATGTACAGCTAGATGTTCCATAACATCAAAAAAGGCTGGTGGAAATATCTGCTCCAAATTACACAAATACATAGGAATATTTTGCTGGAGTTTACCAATAACATCTACGGTAAGAGTACGGGTACAAAGATCTCGGAAGAACGCTCCAATCGCTGTATATAACATAAGATATTTTGTAAACTCCATATAGATTATTTAATAAATGCATGCATATATATAAAATATTGTTTCTAAAATATACCTGCAATTGCCGCATGTACTTCTGGGTGTAGAAGTTCCGCAAATACAAACGGAAATAACCGTTCCATAAACACATGACAGTCGTGGCTTTTCATCCCAGAAAACTTTCGTCCTTCAACACATTTAGATAGATTAGAAACATACCCGTCGGGGAACTTCACGTCGGACGTTGCCCATTTGAACAAGGACAACTTTTCCGCAGCCCCTAACTGAAATATAGCAACTGGTACTTCCCCCTGGTTAGAAATATGCAATTCACTCCGTGAACAAATTTCAGGCAAGTCCAATCTTGACTTTACACTGTCCTTCGTTCTGCCTTTTACGTTCAACACCGTATGCATGATATTATCGAAGAAATTCTTTTCAATGTGCATAACATCGAGGTTGTGTCTGAGAAGATGAGAGCTCCAGTATGGAAGGTCCCAAAAAATACTCTTCTTATGCCAATTGTGCTGTTCCCCGTATCCGTCAGGCATATTCCCCGGGGTGTGCCAGTTCCCACCACGTTTAACTGTACTCTCTGCGCCATAATGATCAATTTGCGCTTCTATAGACTCTCCAGATAAAATCACCGGTGGAGGAGCACGAACCGCTTTGTTCTTCCTAAACAGTTTCTTGTTTCTCCGGTATCTATGATTCAACGGTAAGAATCGGCGGTGACAGTCAAACCAGCTTGTCTTTCTCCCGTGTTTAAGCTGAAATGCATCTGCTCGATCGAGGCAGTACGGACAAGATAACCGCCCATGCGTAGTCCACCCAGAAAGCATTCCGTATGCAGGAAAGTCGCTTATTGTCCACATAAGCACTGCCCGCATCGTAAAGTTCCTCTTGCACGAAATATCATACGTCCGAGCTCCGGTATACCACAACTCTTTCAATTCCTCTATCAAAGGCTGCAAAAAAACGTCAAGGGAACGCCGGGGATGCTTCGGGCCAGGGATCAAGATACTCATAAATAGAAATTCTCTCTGCATGCACATATCAGGAGGAAGATTGTACGGCGTTAGTATTATCGGCCATAGAGAGTATTGCCTACCAGACATGCCGAAAGGACTAAATCCGTCCGTGCAAAGACCCAAGTAGACATTTCTTTTCTCACTAGCGAAATCTGGATGAACCGCCTGAAAGTGTTTCCACGCTTTAGCGTCAGATGGATGCCTAATCTCTCCTTCTGTTTGCAAATGATCGGCATGCCATCTCATCAATCCTGCCGTCCTCTCAGACTGATACAGTCTTTGCAATCTATCTTTTATTGGTAGGTACCACATCCGTTGGTACGGTACCTTGTTTCGACCACTACCTTGTGGCTTGTATCGTGGCTTCTGACAAAATCGACACTCCTGCAACTTATCATCATCTTTCCAGTATATCATGCAATTATCAACACAAACATCTATCATCTGAGAAGGCAACCCAAGGCTAAACACCAACTTTTGTATCTCGTAATACGAATCAGCAGCTGCATTGTCATCTGGTAAGATATCCTTAATTAGATCAGCCCAACCATCCATGATAAACTGACTTATATTACCATCAGTTTTAAGAGTCATCATCCTTGCTGCAACTGACAATTTTGTGTGCCCTTTTGTACATCCATCGTACAAAGGCTGATCTGCTGCTGCTAAAATATCAAAAAACTTTCTTGCATCTGGATTGGGTTCCTCATACGCTACATTATGAGGATCTCCATATGTACTTGCGGTTTCCGGAAATGCATCTGTTACCATTTCATGCATTCTATGAACTTCACTTCTACCGTAATTAACAGGACGATGTTCAAGTACGGGATCCACATTTTCTTCAAAACGCATTCCTTCATTAATATAATTACTACTGCTACTACTAGCTGCATTTCCCCCATGACCTTCCCCATGACAATACCAAATATAATAATTCTGCATAAATCCTCTATTCAACAGATGCGACCACACTTTTGAGATAAGCACAAATTTTCTATTCTTGCATTTTGGACAAGGACAATACATGTACTTATTACCGCTTTCGATCGTAATTTGCAATGTCATGGCCTGGTACATGAATCCCTCAAGCCCATCTCTGAACTCTTTCCTCAGCAACCCGTCGGAATCTTGACGATTGTACATCCATTCTCGTATCTGATAAATTGACATATTTTTTGAAGTAATTGTTTTTTTCTGTTTTTTTAGAGAGAGAGAAGTTTAAGTAGTTGAGAGTGAAATGATGTATTGGAGGTCACGGTATATATAGAAAATTTTTAGACATTAACAACGAATTTGCAACGACATTTCCAACCAATTTCCAACCAATTTCCAACGAGGGAATTTCTTTTACAACCACTTACCATCGACTTTAACTGATGTTAAAAAGCCGGTAAGAATCGTTTTAAACCATGTGCTCACCTAATTCAGCTGATGTAAAAACGTCGCAAGTTTGCAACGATTTTCCTTCGAAAAAATATTTACACTTTAAATCGTTGTAAATTCGTTGTTCATTACCTACATATTGTAGTCGTTGTGAAATCGTCGTAACTTGACCACGCTTTAACGTCGATTAAAGTCTAAGTGTTTAATTCGTCGTAAAGCCGTTGTAAATAGACGACGATTTTACAACGAGTTAATTTCGTCCCTAAATTACGACGATTATACGACGACAGTGGTCAACTCGTCGTAAACTCCTCGCAGTTTACGACGATTTTACGACGACTATTTTTCGTCGCAGTTTACGACGATTATAAGACGAAATTAATTTTCGTCGTAAATTAGTTGCAAATTAGAGGTTTTTAACGACTAATTTTTGGGTCGACGCAACATGTCGATGGAAATTGCCTGTTTTGTTGTAGTGTAAGCGAATGCTTTAGGGTATTTGCCGGGTTTTGTGACCTGATCTTCAGGGAATGAAGACCTCTCCTTATATAGCTGAGTTAAAGCGGCTTTCTGCTGAATATTCTCCTCTATATCATAAAGGAAATCTTCTTCTTCTCTTGATTTCTTTCCTTTCTTCGAGTGGCGGCTGTTGCTTTTTCCTTTTTGCTTAAAGTATTACCTTCCTCCTCAAGGCTTTCCATTTCTGTGAGGAGGCTAGGGCTGAAGGCGGGCCGGACTTTTTGCGCTGTTACTCATTGCGATGGGCTCGGGGAAATGTGCTCATTTCACCTCTAACAGAAGAGAAATAAATTAAAAAGACTGATTGCGCTAAAAGAATGAAGGAAGACAAACGGTGAAGCTGATAATTTTGTAAGTTGTGGAAGTGTTAGTATAAATCACAACTTAGGGGTTAGAAACAAAAGACTAATTATATGAGGACGAAATTAAACACTAACTTAGTTTTAAAGATGTCTGCAACTTGTACAATTCAACCAGTGAGTATATAGGAACATTCCATGTGGGTTGTTGATGTATCCATCATCTGCATGTCCTTAGGACCATTTCATTGCATAGTTCCTTGTACATTTGAGTCGCATTTCATGCATTAAGTGGAGATTTCATCTCCTTAGAATCATGTAGCTCTTAGACTTGCATTCTGCACAACCATTGCATTTGGGGTTGCATCTATCAGGTATTCGGAGCCTAAGGAGGGAGGACAGAATAGCAAAGGCGGCTGGAAGCAGATGAAAGGTGATCGGAGCTAGCAAGTACGCGATGGAGGATAGAGAAAACAGAGCCTTGAGCACGAAGAAACAGAGCATTGAGGAGTTTGCTCAAGGCACGTGCAGCTGCGAAGTCAAAGCTGGAAATGTTGACTGAAGCCACTTTCTCCTTCCCTTATTTAAACTCAAAGACCTAATTTTTTTAGGCATCTCTTATCTTGTAATCGCTTTCCCTTAAGGAAAAACACTGTTCCTTTGTAAGCTTTACATTTGAATCTTTAAGTTCAAGAAATTTCTTAAGTTCTTAATCTTGTTTATGGTATGACTTCAAGCTTGCTTATTTCCCCTTCTTGTGATACGGGTATGAGTAGCGAGTAGTCATCTAGGAATCCTGAGGATGAGATAAAGAAGATCGTAGCTTTAGTTTCTAGTTGATCTCTTTTCTTCATCTGGCTTGTTTAGCTTTTCTCTAGCTAGAGCGTTATCTCTTGGTTCCACTCTGATCATTTGGAGCCGAGAATCTAAGCTAGCACACCCGGAAGGTGTTTGCGTTTATGCTTAAGAGAACTAGCTGGAGAAGGAGATGTTCCCACCCAAGGGATTGGTTGCTGGGACATCTCTTATGCCGATTTAGATTAGTCTAGTCCTAAAGCTTGTTCCTTTTTGTTCACCAGTGAGAGCTGGCTTTGGAGAAACAAGGAACAAAGCGACCTGACCACGAGAGTGGCTGGTTTACACAAAATCTAGGCATAAGGCTTGAGTCTTGACCTGATCGAAAGAGTATCTTTAGAGCTAGAGCTACCTTGACCAAATCTCATCCAAAGGATTTCGCTTTTCTTATTTTGTTATCAAGTTTGCATTTTTATTCGGTCTCAAATCCTCTTTCATTTAAAAGTTTCGATCTTTGGTTACAAAACATAAAAAGTTTCCTTCTTTACTTGGAGTTAAGCTCTTCTTTGAATTCCTTCTGTCATAAAGCTCCACTTGGATTGACACCTTAAGGCCTACGATGACATGAGTAGACTGAGGTTTAGTTGACAGACCACGTAAAAATCTCGTTTTCAACTTGGCGCCGTTGCCAAAGTGGACTCTTTTATGCATTAGGATTAAAGAACAGCTTTCGATCAAGTCTTTTATTTTTCTGCTTCATCTATTGCTAGTGTCATTGCTTGTTGTCTGGGGTTTTTGACTTTGGTTGCAGGTTTATGCATACACGGTCTCGAGGCAAAGACAACCTACTCAGTACAAGTGATCTGCACAGAGTTGAGCAAGAGAAAAGGCTTCGTAGAGCTCAAGAGAGAGCTGAACAGCAGCCTTCTGATACTGAACAGCAGTTTGACGGGATGGACCAAGCCAATGCGCCGAATGCTGGTGGAAACCAGCAGCGAGCAAACCCAGCAGTCGATGCGCAAGCTCAACCAGGACCACACGCACCAGCGAGAGCGAATGCAGCAGCGGGAGGAATCGCCATTCATCCTCCTCGACCTGCGAGGCAAATAGGTGCAGGGGATACACCAAACTCTCACTTGAACCGCCACGGCATAACCCCACCTCCAGTCCCAAATAACAATTTCGAGATCAAGACCAGCTTGATTTCTCTGGTGGAAAACAATCAATTTCACGGCATGAAGGATGAGGATCCTCTCAAGCACCTCGACAAGTTTGACAGACTATGTGGCTTGCAAAAGATCAATGGAGTGTCTGAGGATGGGTTCAAACTAAGGTTGTTTCCTTTCTCTCTAGGAGGGAAAGCTCAAGCATGGGAATCGTCTCTCCCTCAGGGAACGGTTACCACCTGGGAGCAGTGCAAAAGAGCGTTCCTGGCCAAATTCTTTCCCACTTCACGGACAGCCAAGTTGCGGAATGACATCTCCGGTTTCACTCAATTGAACAGCGAGACGTTCAATGAAGCATATGAACGATTTAAAGGCTATCAGATGCAGTGCCCGCACCATGGATTCTCCAAGGAAAACTTGTTGAGCACCCTGTACAGAGGCGTCCTACCAGAATACAGAAAGCTGTTAGACACAGCAAGCAATGGCCATTTCATGGGCCAAGATGTCGAGGATGGTTTGCTTTTGGTTGAGAATATCGCAACAAGTGATGGGAACTACAATGAGGTGTATGACCGTTCTGACAGAGGGAACTCCATTCAGGAGGAAAAGCACAAGAAGGAGATAAAACTC
Source organism: Erythrophleum ivorense (assembly GCA_026724425.1). NCBI lineage: Eukaryota > Viridiplantae > Streptophyta > Magnoliopsida > Fabales > Fabaceae > Erythrophleum > Erythrophleum ivorense. The sequence goes on along the minus strand of JAIUCV010000071.1, from coordinate 6,603,268 downwards.
CTAAATGACAAACTCGATAGGCTTCTCTCTGGTCAGCAAAAGCAGGTGCACTTCATTTGTGAAGATGAAGTGGTTGACGACGAAGAGGAAACACAAGTAGAAGAGGTGAGCTATATCACGAACCAGGGTGGATACCAGAAAGGATTTATCAACTATAAGAATAATCCAAACCTCTCCTACCGGTCTACAAATGTGGAGAACCCACAAGACCAAGTGTACCCTCCTCAACAAACGCAACAACAAGGCGGCCAGCAAGTTGTCTACTACAAGCGTGGTTTCCCACCAAAAACATTTGGGGCACCACCACAAGGTTCTACACAGGCTCAGGCAGGCAGCAGTTCAGGACAAGATTCAGATACGAACAAACTGCTGCAACAGATTCTTCAGGGACAAGCTACTGGAGCTAGCGACCTGCACATCAAGTTGGCTGAGATTCACAACAAAGTGGATGGTTCTCATCATGAACTCACTAAGAAAATCGAGGAACTTAGTTCCAAGGTCAGGTACTTGGAATCTCAAACTAGCAGCAGCTCGAAAGGGATCCTACCAGGGAAACCGGTTCCAAATCCAAAGGAGTATGCTAAAGCTATAATGCTCAGAAGTGGAAAAGAGCTAAAACAGAAGTCACAACCCAGTGCAGTCAATGAGGACATTGAGGTCCAGGAGGGGGAGAGTTTACTCGAAAACGAAACCCCTGAGCAAGCAGCTAAGCTACCCAAGGAGACAGAGGTCCAAAAGAAGCAAGCTGAGCAACCAAACGGGAAGGAGACCAATAAGAAAACAGAAACTCTGTTCGTACCGCCTCCCTACAAACCTCAGTTGCCCTTCCCTACTCGCTTTAAGAAGCAGCAGTTGGAGAAAGTTAGAGCTATGTTTGACAAGCAGATCAAAGATATTGAGATCACAATGCCAATTCTCGACGCATTTATGCTTGTTCCACCATACCAAAAGTTTCTCAAAGACGCGGTTTTGGAAAGAGCGAAGGAGCTTCAAGGAGCAGTCCATCTGACACACGAATGCAGTGCTATCATCCAAAGGAGAGTGGTCCAGAAGAAACTTGGAGACCCTGGTAGCTTCACCTTGCCCTGCTCGTTAGGACCGTTAGCTTTCAACAGCTGTCTATGCGATCTTGGGGCCAGTGTTTCGCTCATGCCGTTGACAGTAGCCAAGAAGCTCGGGTTTGACAAGTATAAGGACTGCAAAATCTCGTTGGTTTTAGCAGACAGATCGATACGGTTACCGATTGGGATGCTAGAGGATTTGCCTGTGCGAATTGGGAATGTGGAAATTCCAACTGATTTTGTTGTACTGGAAATGGATGAGGAACCTAAAGACCCTCTGATCTTCGGAAGGCCATTCTTGGCAACAGCTGGAGCCGTGATAGATGTCCAAAGAGGAAAAATTGAGCTGAACCTTGGGAAAGATTTCAAGCTGAACTTCGACATCAAGGATGTCATGAAAAAGCCCACCATCGGAGGACAACTGTTCTGGGTTGAGACACTGGACCAACTGGCCGACGAGTATCTTGAGGAGCTTGCAGCAGAAGATCATCTCCACTTAGCCTTAACCAAGGGACCTGAGGAAAAGAGTTACCTGAACACTGTGCAACTTGAGTATACCAGACTCCTTGATTTACACGCCATGCTGACTGAGGAATCACCCGTTGAGGACATCGGAAAGGGTCAGCATAAAGAGACTGTTGAGGTGAACCAGTTGGGAATAACAGGGGAAGAAACAATTGAGCAAACACCCGAGGATGATTGGAGCGAGCTCAAAGCCCCAAAGGTGGACCTAAAGCCGTTACCCAAAGGGCTAAGGTACGCCTTCCTTGGACCAAACTCAACTTATCCCGTAATTGTAAACCAGAACCTCACCCATACCGAGTTAACCTCTTTGCTGGCTGAGCTGCGAAAGTTCAGGAGAGCAATTGGTTACTCTCTCGAGGACATCAAAGGCCTATCTCCTGAACTGTGAACTCACCGCATACATTTAGATAATGAATCTAAAGGGTCTATTGAGCATCAGAGGCGGTTAAACCCCAATCTGAAGGAAGTGGTGAAAAAGGAGGTGCTCAAGTTGTTAGATGCTGGGGTAATTTACCCAATCAGTGACAGCACTTGGGTATCTCCTGTTCACTGCGTCCCCAAGAAAGGTGGAATAACTGTCCTCAAGAATGATAAAAATGAATTAATCCCTACCAGAACCATTACCGGTCACCGTATGTGTATAGATTACCGGAAGCTCAACTCGGCAACAAGAAAGGATCATTTTCCACTGCCTTTCATCGACCAGATGTTAGAGCGGTTGGCCAATCATCCATTCTACTGTTTCCTTGATGGGTATTCTGGTTTCTTTCAAATACCCATACACCCAAATGACCAAGAAAAAACAACCTTCACCTGTCCCTATGGAACCTTTGCCTATAAGAGAATGCCCTTTGGTTTGTGCAATGCACCAGCCACTTTTCAAAGGTGTATGACCTCAATATTCTCTGACCTGATTGAAGATATTGTTGAAGTCTTTATGGATGATTTCTCTGTATACGGTTGCTCTTTTGGTTCTTGTTTGTCCAACTTGTGCAGGGTGCTCAAGCGGTGCGAAGAAACCAACTTAGTCCTGAACTGGGAGAAATGCCACTTCATGGTACAAGAGGGGATCGTTTTAGGGCACAAGATTTCAGAAAAGGGTATAGAGGTTGACCAAGCCAAGATAGAAGTCATGGTTCAGTTAGCTCCGCCAGAGACAGTTAAGGATGTAAGAAGCTTCTTGGGGCATGCTGGGTTCTATAGGAGATTCATCAAGGATTTCTCCAAAATTGCTCGACCCCTGACCCGCCTGTTATGCAAGGAAACAGAGTTCTTGTTCGATGATGAGTGCCTCAGAGCATTTAACTTAATCAAGGCAGCTCTGGTTTCTGCTCCCATTGTACAAGCACCGAACTGGGATCACCCCTTTGAGATAATGTGTGATGCAAGTGATTATGCAGTTGGGGCTGTGCTTGGACAAAAGATAGACAAGCAATTGCACGTCATATACTATGCGAGCAGGACTCTTGACGACGCTCAAGGAAGATATGCGACGACAGAGAAGGAGCTCTTAGCAGTTGTGTTTGCTTTCGAGAAGTTCAGAAGTTACCTGGTAGGATCGAAGGTCATTGTGTACACTGACCATGCCGCACTCCGGCACCTCTTGGCTAAGAAGGATACAAAACCAAGGCTCCTGAGGTGGATTCTGTTGCTCCAGGAGTTTGATCTTGAGATTCTAGACAAGAAAGGGGTTGAGAACGGAGTCGCTGATCATCTATCCAGGTTAAGGATAGACGAAGATATCCCTATCAACGATGCTTTGCCTGAAGAACAGTTGATGCTAGTGAAAGTACTCAAAGACACTGTCAAGGTAGCCAAGAAGCTTAAGGAGATTAAAGCAGTTGAAGAGAAAGAAACACCCTGGTATGCTGATTTTGCCAACTACCTAGTATGCGGAGAAGTACCAACGGATTTAAGCCCCTACCAGAAGAAGAAATTCTTTCGTGACGTATCTCACTACTTCTGGGACGAGCCATATTTGTTCAAGAGGGGATCAGACGGCCTGTTCCGTAGATGCATTGCCCAAGAAGAAGTGGATGGGATCCTTCAGCATTGCCACGGTTCGAACTACGGAGGTCATTTCGCGACTTTCAAGACAGCAACAAAGGTTCTTCAAGCTGGTTTCTGGTGGCCTAGTCTATTCAAGGACGTTCACGACTTCATCTCTCGGTGTGACCGTTGTCAAAGAGAAGGGAACATCTCAAGGAGGAATGAGATGCCTCAGAACCCAATCCTAGAAGTGGAAATATTTGACGTCTGGGGCATAGACTTTATGGGACCATTCAACCCATCTTCATACGGGAATCAATACATCCTAGTGGCAGTAGATTACGTATCCAAGTGGGTGGAAGCAGTCGCCTGCCCAACCAATGACGCTAAAGTGGTGATCAAGCTGTTTAAGAACATCATTTTCCCGAGATATGGAGTGCCCAGGGTTGTGATCAGTGACGGAGGGAGCCACTTCATCAACAAGGTCTTCGAGAATTTGCTGAAAAGGTATGGTGTGAAGCACAAGGTAGCTACCCCCTACCATCCCCAGACGAGTGGTCAAGTGGAAGTCTCAAACAAGCAGATTAAGGGGATTCTCAGGACAATTGTAGGAGTAACCAAGAAAGACTGGGCAGCTAAGCTTGACGACGCTCTATGGGCCTACAGGACCGCATATAAGACACCGATAGGAAGGACTCCCTTCCAGCTCTTGTATGGGAAATCCTGCCATCTCCCCGTGGAGCTAGAGTACAAGGCCCTCTGGGCAGTTAAGCTGCTTAACTTTGACATCCGGACAGCTCAGGAGAAGAGAGAAATAGACCTGCACGAGCTCGAGGAAGCCAGGCTTGACGCATACGAAAGCTCAAAGATATACAAGGAGCGGACCAAAGCGTTTCACGACAAAAAGATCCTGCCAAGGACTTTCAAGGAGGGAAACAGTGTCCTGCTTTTCAATTCCAGGCTCAAGCTGTTTCCAGGGAAGCTCAAATCAAGGTGGTCTGGTCCGTTTAAGATCAAGGAAGTCCTTCCCTACGGGGCTGTCACATTGCTGAATCAGAATGGGGGAGAGTTTACAGTGAATGGTCAAAGGCTCAAACCGTACTTAGGCCACGAAACTGTGGGAATAGGAGTTTCAACTCCACTCCGTGATCCCCACCCAGCCTAAAAGGTTTTAAAAAGTCAAGCTATGGGACTCAAAACAAGCTCACTTGGGAGGAAGTCCCATGTCTATCCTTGTAAATATTTATTTTCATAATTTATGTTTGTTCTAGTGTTTGGTCAGGAGTGAAGGAAAAGAAGGTTTTCAGTCGGCTTGACGAGCAGCTTGATCAATATCCTCAAGAGGTTTAAGGCAACGGTTATTGAAAATAAAAATATGATTTTTGCTATTTCATAACCGTTGCCAGGTAAGCCCACTAACCAGTTTTCAAAAGCCCATTTTAAATTGTCCGATTTTTAAAATTTTAAATTCGGGTTTTGCGTGAAACGAGATTTTAGAGAGAGAAGAGAGGCGATTGGGCAAAAGACCTGACGGTTTTTGATTGGACAACGGTACCAATCCCGTCCGCCCGTTTTCTTCGCTCTCTCTCTTCCTCACTTTACCCTCTTAAAATCCGCAACCCTTTTCTTCTAAACTTCCCTCACGCAACCTTTGCTCTTTCTTCAACCAAAAATCTCATCTTTTTCTCTCTAAGTTTTCGCTCTTCCATATCCACTTTCAAGTCGATTAATCTGCATCGCTACGGTAATTGCTTTTCCATACTTGAAATCGGCTTGATTTTCGCAACTTAGGGTTTATAAAATTTGATTGGGGAAGCGTGAGGAATAGTTAGATCGGATTTCGGGTTTTTGCTTGCATGTCTCTGTTTTAGTGAGGAATTTGAAGCCGCATTTGTTTTTGCTCAGCCATTCCGAATCGTTTTTGTTTAGCTTGCTCTCTCTGTTTTCGTTACCCCCATCTGATTTTGTGTCTCATATATCTAGATCGAGAGACTAATTCTTTTCCGTGAGATTTGAATTGTCCCTGCAGGAAAAATGGTGAACACGAGAGGGACGATCTCCAAAGCCGCAGGCGAGAAGGCGGATGGAAAGAAGGTAGCGGTTGGAGAAAGCTCCGGTGGCCAGAAGAAACTATCCTCCACCAGTCTCACCTCGAAGGACTACAAGGCCATCCTCGGCAAGATGCCCTTTGTCGGAACAAGATACCCGGATATCCCGACAATGGTGGAGCTGGGGATTTACGAGGATTGCGCTGCACTCTTCGAGCACATGGAACTAACAAAGCTAATGACGACGCCCTATCCTGCTTATCAAAAGGAAACCGTCAGCTTTCTCTCCACTCTGAAAGTCAACTTCTATGAGCCAGGAGAAGTGACCCCAGCAGGAAATGGAAGCGGCCGTTTCTCTTTCCGGGTGAACAAGAAGAAGTACCGAATGAGTTTCAGGGACCTCGAGGATGTTCTTGGCTTCGACAACAGAGACGGCAGAGCAGAGGCCCCAGACACACCACCAGAAGAGCTCCAAGGGTTTTGGAAGATGATTGGCATTGGTGAATTCAAGTCGACCACAGCAAAGAGCACCCACATCAGGAACCCTGTTCTCAGATACGTCCACAAAGCCCTCGCGCACACTGTTTATGCGAGGAGAGACTTTGGAAATGTGCTGGAGAGGGAGTTGGTGCTCCTCGACAGCAGCATGGTGGACCGGCTGGTCACACTGGATGATGGAACGGCTATGCGAGGGGACTTGACAGATATGAGCATGGCGACCTATCTCCTCCAGAGTTTTCTGAACGTTCGGGATTACGCCCTAATGCTGGAAAAGATTAACAAAGCCGGAAGTGGACAGATCAGCTGTGGTGGACTAATAACTCCAATTCTGGTTCACTGCGGGATCGAACTGGGGAAACCAACCGCGGGTCCTGTGCTCATGGACATCAAACACCTGCGCAAGACCACTTACATCAGAGGTCAGCCAGTAGGTGGAAGGCACATCTACCAGTTTGCCTACAGAGCGTTCGAATGGAACCATGCGGGAATCCTTTTGCCAAACAGAGAACTGACCGATATCACCGAAAGGGAAAACGTGGACTTCGAGCCCCCATTCGTCTCACTCTACGACCATACTATAGGAGCCCAGCAACCAGCCGAATGGGAAGTGCCACCACAAGCAGAGGAAGCAGTCGGAAACACGAGCGATGATGACCTCCCGACAGCCTACGAGCCACACCGTTTCTTCTTTGACGACCATGAGATCAAAGGAAGGAAGTCAGCTGCGAACACAGCTCTGGCAAGCATCAACACACTCAAATCCTGGAACGCATTCCAGGATAAGACGATTAAAAGCCTCCTCAAAACCGTCAAGAAAATGGCGACGCAGATCAAGGAGCTCACCGGTGCACAGAGCAAATCTCGCAACTCGTCCTCCACGCAGCAAGATGCCCAAAGGACGCCGCAGAAAGAGCAGCAGAGCAAGGAGCAAGAAGGGGCTCAATCCACCTTTCAGAGTGCTCAGTCCAGTCGGAAGAGAAAGGCTTCAAGCTCCCCGGACACCTCATGCTCTCGGGATGATCGCACATCATCCTCCTCCTCCGATTCCTAAGATGGTACAAACCCAAACTTTGTAAATAGCATGCATCTTCTTTTTATTTTCATTCATTGCTTTGCTTTGATCTTCTCCTCTTCCTTTTTATCACACAAGGGACCGTGTGAATTAAGTGTGGGGGAGAAGGTCAATGTATTTGATGATGTGTTTTATGTTCTTACTTTATGTTAGCATACTTGAGTCTCATGCATTTGCATCTTGTAGAAAAATCGCATTAATTTTTCAATAAAAAAAAAAAAAAAAATCCAAAAACAGAGCATATAGCTTAGGTTCATTTCGCATTTGAGCAATTAGGTTGAGAAGATTTGTTGAGTTGCGGAATTAATTTGTTTGGCGCACTTGACTGGTCTCGAATAATAGAATAGAGCCGCGCCTTTAGAAAGCATCATGATTGTCTTAGTAAGACCGAATGCACTTGCTTTGATTTGAATCCACTCCTTGCTTAAGTGAAACCTAATCTGATCTTTAAATTATCATGCTCATGCCTGTTAAGTATTGCTCGTGGATTACACAAACTTGAATCATCTTTGCGCATTGTTTATCCATCTATGTTGATTCAGGTTGAACTCCCCTTCCTTAACCTATCCTTTCCTTCGAGCCAAACATTATTCTTGTGTGATTGAGAGGCCTCTTTCGAAAAGCCTAGCATAAAGTGTTAGGACTTGAGCCGACAAGGATAGATGATCATGTAGATTCTGGTCCACGCTTTTTGGGCCAGACTAGGCTAGGATCGGTTTGGAAATTTCTCGGGTTGGGGGTCTTTGGAAAAATGAAGGAAGAAAAGTTTAGAGCAGAAAAAGGCAACTCTAGTGTTGATAATTATGGAGCTTGGTCTAGGTGCTCATAAGTTTAGCCCCCATCTTAAAAGAAGAAAAAGAGTTAAAGCAAGATGGGTTAGGGCGGAAAAAGAAAAGAAAAGTTTGTAGACCAAGTCTCTAGTGCAAAGCGAAAGGCTTTAGGAGATAAGTCAGTTGCCAAAAACGAAAAGCTCTTGATAAAAAAAAAAATATAAAAAAAAAAAAAGGGAGAGTCAGTTCCAATGAAAAAAAAAAAAAAAAAAAAAAAAAAAAAAAAAAAAAAAAGAAAAAGGGGTAGAGTTAGGAGGGCTTTGAGTTGTTCTTTATTCGGGATCCGGGATTCAGTTGAGGTGCTAAGGGTAGATGATCATTTGTCCTTGTACCTATCAGTTGGCTCTCGCCTTTAGCATTATGCCAAAGCTTTTTCACATAATTTTGAGAGAACCCTTCCTTATCTTGGTTGACTTGAGCACATATTATTTGCATTTGCTCCCTTTTCCCTTAGCCAAACGAGTGAGCTTGACTTGCATGAGTGTTGATCCATGGTTTTATGCTTTAAATGAATGTTAAAAGGAGTGGAGGATTTGAATGCATGCTTTGGTTGAGCTAGATGTCATTGATTGCAATCGAAGGGTGCGGCTAAATCTTGTGAAGTAGAGAATCTCACTTGCGCCTTAGACCTTGGAACTAGGATGTTGTCTTGATTCCTCTTCTCGGCTTTTTCTCGGCTGATTTGCTCATTTCGACACTCTTGCATTTGGTATTAGTTTGCTTGAGGGCAAGCAAGGACCAAGTGTGGGGGTGTTGATGTATCCATCATCTGCATGTCCTTAGGACCATTTCATTGCATAGTTCCTTGTACATTTGAGTCGCATTTCATGCATTAAGTGGAGATTTCATCTCCTTAGAATCATGTAGCTCTTAGACTTGCATTCTGCACAACCATTGCATTTGGGGTTGCATCTATCAGGTATTCGGAGCCTAAGGAGGGAGGACAGAATAGCAAAGGCGGCTGGAAGCAGATGAAAGGTGATCGGAGCTAGCAAGTACGCGATGGAGGATAGAGAAAACAGAGCCTTGAGCACGAAGAAACAGAGCATTGAGGAGTTTGCTCAAGGCACGTGCAGCTGCGAAGTCAAAGCTGGAAATGTTGACTGAAGCCACTTTCTCCTTCCCTTATTTAAACTCAAAGACCTAATTTTTTTAGGCATCTCTTATCTTGTAATCGCTTTCCCTTAAGGAAAAACACTGTTCCTTTGTAAGCTTTACATTTGAATCTTTAAGTTCAAGAAATTTCTTAAGTTCTTAATCTTGTTTATGGTATGACTTCAAGCTTGCTTATTTCCCCTTCTTGTGATACGGGTATGAGTAGCGAGTAGTCATCTAGGAATCCTGAGGATGAGATAAAGAAGATCGTAGCTTTAGTTTCTAGTTGATCTCTTTTCTTCATCTGGCTTGTTTAGCTTTTCTCTAGCTAGAGCGTTATCTCTTGGTTCCACTCTGATCATTTGGAGCCGAGAATCTAAGCTAGCACACCCGGAAGGTGTTTGCGTTTATGCTTAAGAGAACTAGCTGGAGAAGGAGATGTTCCCACCCAAGGGATTGGTTGCTGGGACATCTCTTATGCCGATTTAGATTAGTCTAGTCCTAAAGCTTGTTCCTTTTTGTTCACCAGTGAGAGCTGGCTTTGGAGAAACAAGGAACAAAGCGACCTGACCACGAGAGTGGCTGGTTTACACAAAATCTAGGCATAAGGCTTGAGTCTTGACCTGATCGAAAGAGTATCTTTAGAGCTAGAGCTACCTTGACCAAATCTCATCCAAAGGATTTCGCTTTTCTTATTTTGTTATCAAGTTTGCATTTTTATTCGGTCTCAAATCCTCTTTCATTTAAAAGTTTCGATCTTTGGTTACAAAACATAAAAAGTTTCCTTCTTTACTTGGAGTTAAGCTCTTCTTTGAATTCCTTCTGTCATAAAGCTCCACTTGGATTGACACCTTAAGGCCTACGATGACATGAGTAGACTGAGGTTTAGTTGACAGACCACGTAAAAATCTCGTTTTCAGTTGTTCCAAGAAACACTGTTGATTCCAGAAATAGCACGTGTTTTTAAGACGAGATACTTTGGATGGGAGACTTGGGAAACTGCGGATTTATTACTCGAAAAAAGGTTTGAATACAAGAGGTCGTCTCGTCAGACAGGCCTTGACGAGACGTAATGCTAATGATGAATAAAACAGGGAAAAAGTGAGCGATTGCTTTAGGGGTTTGCAGGGTTTCGTGACTTGGTCTTCAGGGAATGAAGACCTCTCCTTATATAGTTGAGTTAAGGCGGCTCTCTGTTGAATATTCTCCTCTTGATCATAAAGGAAATCTTCTTCTTCTCTTGATTTCTTTCCTTTCTTTGAGTGGCGGCTGTTGCTTTTTCCTTTTTGCTCAAAGTATTACCTTCCTCCTCAAGGCTTTCCATTTCTGTGAGGAGACTAGGGCTGAAGACGGGGCGGGCTTTTTGCGCTGTTACTCATTGCGATGGGCTCGGGGAAATGTGCTCATTTCACCCCTAACAATAAGTCCCCCCCCCCCCCCCCAGTTTGGCGAGTCAAATGCAGTTTGATCTCGGCGAACTTCATGAATGGGAGTTGAGCTTAAGAGCTATTAGTAACAAGTGCGAGATGCCAATGCTAGCTCGTCTTCGATGCGATTGACTTTAGATTCGTACCGCCTCGTTAAAACCTTGATATGGAAAAACCCGGATTGGGATAAAAACCATAAGAAGGGAAAAGAGTACGTTGACGTCATCTTGTCCGCAAAAGATCATGCACTTTAGTGCTTTTTCTCAAACTTGACATAGGCTCGTCAAGGAGACTTAACTATTTGTAACGGTTTCCAGCGGACCAGCTCGTCGGGGGGAATAACCGTTTAACTTCATTCTGAAATCAGCCCGTCAAAGAGGATGTTATGCTATTCAACGGGCAGCTCGCCAAGAGTGGGCTTGCCACATCATCGATGCGCGCGTTCGCGCATTTTATTAAAATTGCAAAAGCGGGCCGGCGGTTGAGATTTTGCAAAAAAGGCCCGAGTCCCGTTAGGTTTTTCCAAGCGGGAAAAAGGAAAAGTTCAAGGGAAGTTTTTTCCTCGAAAGCCGCGAAACTTCTCTTAAGGAGAACGTTCGGATTTCTTTTCCACATTAATTCCTTTTTTGCTTGCTCATTGCCTTCAACTGCCCTGAAAGAGAAAAGGTAACTACCTTCTTCCATCTCTCTTGAATTTGAGTCGCGTTGTTTGGTTAAATTGTTAGATTCCGCTTAATCGGCTTAGGATTCCACGAATCGTTCGAACTTGCTTGCTCCTTGACTCGGATTCTGTTTCTCCTTGCTCCGATTCCCTTCTCGCCATAATTTTCTATGGTTTTTTGTTCGTCAAGTTTCGTCTTTTCGTCTTCCGGTTCTTGCTTTTGATTGCTCGATGGATCCATCAGACCGAAAAGGGAAAGGGAAAGCCGTCGTGCGAGACGACGATGATATCCCACTTTCGGATCTAGTCCCGGGTTTCCTCGGGGACGCGGTCCGAATTGGACGAGTCATGGAGCGTCGTCGCAAGGAGGCGGAGGAAGCGGCGGCAGCGGCCGCGGCGGAGAGCCCTTCTTCACGGGCTCGGGCTGATTTCAAGGCTCCGTCTTTGCTGGATGAGGATAGTGAGGGTTCCGGGTACCGTGACGAGATTCCGGAGGATGACCCGGATGCGGATTCCGAGACAGACCCGGACGAGGTGTCGGTTCCAGATCAAGTTATCTTCGAGGGTCTTCCTCCGACGGTTGACATGCCGTGGTGTACGCCGGCGACCTCCTTGACCGCCGATGGTCGGTCTTGGATTGATGAAGGAATTATCGCAGCACTTAGGTCGAGATGCTCGATCTCCGATGCTGTGGAGATTCAGATTCCGTCAGCCCAGCAGAGGCCGTTCGATGCTCCGCCGGGATGATTCTGCGCTTACGAGTGCTGGTTCACGGAGTTTGGGGTGCGGTTTCCCCTCTTTCGCCTCCTGCTGGATTATGCTTTCCAGCGCGGCGTTTCTATGAGTCAGCTGACTCACGGCGTGGTTCGCCATATGGTTTTTACCGAGGCTCTCGCCAAACATCTCAGGATTACCTTTGACAGGGAGCTCTTTGAACGCGTCACCGATCTTCGTGCTAGTGCGAAGGAGGGAAGCTTCCGACGCTTTTGCACGACAATGAAGCACAGCATTGTCTTTGGTAATCACCGGGACAAGATTCACAATTGGTCGCGCAATTATTTCTTTGTCAAGAAAAACAGCGCGTCAATTGGGGATTTTGACCCTGACCACGTTTTTACGGGATGGGTTCGCGAAGCTGGTAGATCACTTAAAGGTTTTACCTCGGCATCCGATGGTTTGTTTTTGTGCTAACCTTTCATTTTTGTCTCGCAGAGAGAGTTTTGCCGAGACCAGCATCTACTGCATTCCGGAGGAAGTTTCAGCTCTTGCGGGATCGAAGTCGGATCATCTGGGCTGACTTTGTCGCGGAACTTGAGGAGAAGAACAAGAGGAAGCGAGAGAGGACCAAGCCCACGTCGACTCCATCTACTGGTAAGGGCGTGATTGCTTCCTGCTTCTTTAAATTTTGCGTCGCGATTTTGCTTGTTAGTGATTTTTGCATGATCTGTTTTTGCAGCTGAACCGTCTCGTCGTCCTAAGAAGATGGTGCTTAAGAAGAGAACTCCGGTGGCTGTTGACGACACCATTCTTATACCCGACTCCCCCCGAAGGAGAGGAAGACCAGATCGGCTGCTGAGCCGAGTAACCCATCTAAGCGTTCGGCTTCCTCGATTGTTTCGAGGACGAAGTAAGTTTTCTTAGGACGAGTTTGATTCTTTACTAAAGCTTTAGTAAATGCTGCAAATGTAACGTTGCTCTTGCAGGGCTGCGAAGAAGGCCAAGCTCGAGAGAGAGACCAAAGCCAAGGAGTCGTCGCCTGCTGCCGAGACGACACCTAAGGTCGTGCTTGATGAGGAGGACATTCCTCCTGGTGGTGACGACCCATCTCGTCAAGGGGGTGGTGACGAGCTCGGCGAGGATCCGTCTCATCAACCAGGAGGCCGTTCTGGTCTTGGTACTGAGGCGAGCTCGTCGGGCCCCAAGGTTAAGCCTACTGATCCTGCGGCTCCGGATCTAGACGCAATGTCCATAGTGTGGTCGGGGGGTGCGCCTCTCATGATTAACCCGAGGTTCTGCGCCGAGTTGGTATGGAGCTGTAAGCCGAAGCCTTATTGGGGAGTCCCACTCAAGATGGTCGAGCTGAAGGCCGACTTCTGCGATGGTTCTGCGGATCTCGTCAGTGCTGCTGGGAAGTTTTCTTCGATTATTCAGCAGTACGACACTATGCTGAAGGCGGCTCGGGAGGAGATTAGCAGGCTGCATTCCGAGCAATCCAAGGGAAAGGACGCGAGGATGGAGCGTCTCGAGCTGGATAGGGCTGGCCTTGAGCGGAAGGTTGGCGTCCTGAATGGTGAGATCCTGAAGGCAGCTGGCCTTCATGACGAGGTGACCAAGTTGCGCGCCCAAGTTGCGGAGCTCGAAGAGAAATCTCGCCGAGATGCAAAGAATGCTGCGGCTGAGGCTTCCCGTCTCCGACAGTCCCGCCAGAAGCAGGCTGAGTATATCGCCACTCGTGTCTATGACGATATGCAAGACTGGTATGCTCCTCGCCTGGATCGTCTCGGCAAATTCGTCTGCCATCGCGAAGCGGTGGAGAAGGCTGTTGTCAAGATTGCGGTTGACGAGGCGTTGCTCGACTACGTTCGGAAGACGAAGGGGGTCTCCCAGAATTTTGACGCCGTGATTGCAAAGCTGGAGGCTGACGTCAAGGAGAGCAGAGCTGCCGGGGATGAGATCGACGAGGTGGATATCGGCGCGGACGACTATGCGGCGCCTCACAGGTTAAATCTCCGTTTCAATATTGCTGATTTCTGTTTTGATAATGCTTGGACTACTCCGGAGGGTTTTGATCAATTTGGGACAATGTATCATACTTTCAGGCCCAATCTTGCCGAGCTGATAATTGGTGGGTCACCGACAAGAGAGAGTTCAGGTGCGGCTAATGCTGAAGCCAGGACGAGAGCGGGTTCGGATGCTTCCGAGGCCGAGGCTGCTTAAGACTCTGTCTCTATTCTCCTCTTTTTCCTGCTTTTAGGAACTCTACTTTTTGCTTGATCGCGGCGACTCATGCCGATGTAACAACATTGCCCGGGAGGGTTTTAATCCGTATGCTTTTCAGGTTTTAAAATTTAAGTATTTGCTTTACTTCCCTGTTCATCTTTTTATTTTATGTGAGATGAATATCGCGAATATAGTTGATGATTTCGTGCTTTTTGAAACATCTTGCTTTAACCTATATCCTTTAATGAGATGCACTATGTCGTCAATCTAGCGGAATGATTCAGATGTCTAATCGTCATTGACAGGTGGTCCAACTTGCTGAGATGACTCGGCATGCTCAAGTTTTGTCGTGACGAGATGCTACTCGTTATGACAGTGCGATGCGTCGTGACGAGATGCGGTGTCACGCAGCTCGTCAGACTTCTCATTTTTAAGAGACACCGATCAATGCTTATTAGATCTGTTTGCAGTGGCGCTTCTTAGGCCTGTAATGGGATACAAAATCTAGAATTTCGAATTACTCCTCCGACCGCTAAGTCGAATATAATTAACAAGATAACGATTGTTTCTTGACTATATGGCTTAGGGTCGCGCGAGATATGCGTGCTCTCGACTTGTTGAGCTCATTCTTGAAGAATGGTGGATGATCAGTCCACAGGTGCGAGATGCGGTCAATCGTTTGGCCAGAACGTCGACACTACTCTTATATGCGTGCTTTTTAGAGTAGCTTTGAAACTCTCTTTGTTTACTGAGATCATAGACAAGGACTCATTATTCTGCCGAGTTCCAGAGGCGTTGAGACTCATTATTTTACCGAGTGCTAAAGAAATTTTATGACTCTGATTTTGCCGAGGTCACTAGGCACACCAAAACATCTGTTTTAACCTAAGTAAAACAGGAAATTCTTGCTTGAGTTTTTCTGCCGAGATGGAATGCTTTCTCAATGATTTCAGAAAAAGATGCATGCATACAAGCGAATTAATAAAACAGCTTTTTATTTCTATTAAGTTATAGCTGCGCCTCGGTGAAAAGGCTGCCTACGTACCCGTGCCGGGATCAAGCCATTCGTAGTTCGTTACAAGTGTTCGTGCGGCGAAGCTACGCGTCTAGTGGTGGAACTTGCGCAAGTTCATGGAGTTCCATGAACGGGGGAGCATGCTTCCGTCGTCGTCTTCGAGCTGGTACACCCCGGGTTTGACGATTCTCGTGATGCGGTATGGTCCTTCCCAATTGAAGCCGAATTTGCCAGCGTGCTCGGGCTTGGTGAAGTCGTGGACTTTCTTCAGGACGAGATCGTGTAGTGCGAAGCGGCAATTGCGAACCTTCTTAGCGTAGTATCTTGTCGCTTTCTGCTGATAGTTTTGCATACGCAAGAGAGCGCGATCTCATAGCTCCTCAGCGTTGACGAGGTTATCGTGCAAGGCTTCATCATTCAATGACGAGTTGAGGGGCATCAGAGATCGGCGTAGGCTCGCAACGTGCAGCTCGGCAGGGGCTAACGCCTCGCAACCGTGAGACAGGGAGAAAGATGTCTCGCCAGATGCTGACCTGGGATTTGTACGGTGAGACCAAAGCACTCTGTCAAGTTCGTCTACCCATGCTCCTTTGTAGCCTTCGAGTCTCTTCTTCAGGCTATCGACGATGGTCTTGTTTGTTGCCTCGGCCTGCCCATTGGCTTGGGGGTATCTTGGCGTGGAGTAGGCGAGCTTGATCTTCCAATTGGCGCAGAACTCGCGGAAGCTTGCCGCGATGAATTGGCCACCATTGTTAGTGACGACTTCATACGGTAGACCGTGTCGGCAGATTATGTATTGCCAGACGAAGTTCTGCACATCTTTGGCAGTGGGATTTTTGAAGGCTTTAGCTTCTACCCACTTTGTGAAATAGTCCGTGACGATCAGGAGGTATGCGCATTGCCGGGATCGTGGCATCGGGCCGACGATATCCATCGCCCAGCGCATAAAGGGGTACGACGGGACAGAAGCTTGAAGCTCTTGCATCGGGGTGTTGATGATTGGGGCATATCTCTGGCAGGGAATGCACTTTGCGGTGTAATTTTCGCAATCTTCGATCATCTACGGCCAGAAAAGGCCGTGCCACTTGATCTTGGAGGCCAGAGATTTTCCGCCGGCATGGTTTCCTCCAGCTACTTCATGAGTCTCGATCATCACGTTCTTGGCTTGTGTCTCGTCACAACAGCGTAGTACGACTTTGTTTGCGGTCGTTTTGGAGGAAGTAGTAGGCGGCTTTGCGACGTAATCGACGAGCTGCCCAACGATTTTTTGGAACCGTCCCGTTGATGAGATAATCTTTGATCTCGTCTTGCCATGGGCGACGTCGATCTTCTTCCGATTCGGGAATCATTGACTCGTCTTCTTCGTCTTCCTCCTCTTCTTGAGATATTGCCATGACAAATGCTCCTTTAGGAAGTTTGATGCTGGGTTGCTCGATCGTTTCGGCGGGAATCATTCTGTGAAAAGCCGAGTCGGTTCTCGAGGCTAAGGCGGCGAGCGCGTCGGCTTCTGTGTTCTCGGCACGGGCAACTGCTTGGATAGTTCCTTCATTACCTTGAGGTATGCGTCCATGCGGTCGTCTTTGGCGTCGTAATCTTCGTTGAATTGTTTTGCTACGAGCTGAGAATCGCAGAATGCGTGCACGTGTTCGGCTCCAACTTCCTTTGCGAGACGAAGTCCTACAATGATTGCCTCATATTTGGCTTCGTTGTTGGATACTGGGAAGCTGAGCTTGAAAGATTTTTCGTGTATCTCGCCTGTAGGAGATACGAGGCGGATGCCGACCCCAGATCTTTGCTTGGATGAAGCTCCGTCGACGTGCAAAAGCCATTTGGATGCATGCTCGGCTTCGATTACGACGAGCTCTGGTGGGATCTCAACAATGAAGTCGGCGAGAACCTGGGACTTTGCGCTGGTTCAGCCTTTGAATTCGATATCGTATTCTGACAGCTCCACCGCCCATCTCGCCATTCGTCCTGACTGGTTTGGGCCGTGAAGAATTTGGCGCAGTGGTTGGCTTGAGAGAACGATAATCGCATGCGATTGGAAGTATGGTCTCAATTTCCTCGCCGAGATCACTACTGCCAAAGCCAGCTTTTTGAGGTAGGGTATCTCGTCTCAGAATCGTTGAGAGTCTGGCTCACGTAGAAGATGGGCTTTTGGTCGCCGCAATCTTCTCGGACTAATACGCCGCTGACAGCTGTGCTAGATATTGCGATGTAGAGGAGTAACGTCTCGCCATCTTCAGGTTTTGCAAGGACAGGCGGGGTGGTGAGATACTCTTTTAGTTGCTTGAACGCGTCTTCACAATTCTCGTCCCATTTGAAATGCTTGTTGGAGCGGAGCAGCTGGTAAAAGGGGAGACACTTGTCGGTTGATATCATCATATTTTACATGTTTTCACTAAGTATTTATTGGTATTTTCAAGTGTTTTCAATAAGGTTATATGCCTTTAGAGGTAGTTTTCTTGTATTTGTTGGTTTTGGAGTCTCAACAGGTTAAAACATCAAAAAGGATTCAAAAAGGAGCAAAAGAGCCTCAAACCATGATCCATGCAAGTTTCCAAGTCAAGAGCATCAATATAACTCCATTTGTCCGATTCTCGCATTTGGACAGAACCGGAGCATCCGAAAGATAACCGCGGCAAGGGGTCTTCCCGACGTCCAAAAATCATGATCTTGGTCTTGCTAGATAGATATTTGAGTCATGCATTACGACGAAGTGGATTCAAGTCATTTGGATCAACCATCACGGAGATACTATTTTTCTCCCAAGACGTGTCCGCCAGGCGAGTAAACGAAGCCCATGGAGACTTGGCGCCACTAAATGGCCCGGGATGCAGCGGCATGGACCTTGTCTCGACTTAGCACAAGCCCAGCTTTCTTTTGGTGGTTTACTTGTCCTAAACCCGGTCCAATCACGTCGCAAATCATCAATGCCGGTTAACCGGAAAGTTTCCTTTTTCGACACTTAACAAACCTAGCGACTTCTACCCTATAAATACGAGTTTTTAGCCTCAGAAAAAGAGGAGAGCGTGTGCACCGTCAGAAGAGAAGAGAGAGCCGTCCTAGAAGCAGAGAGAAGAGGTTTTCTCAAGATCCAAGACGCACACACACTTGTTCTTAACAAATCCTTACACTTGTTCTTTCTCTTTGACTTTTGTATTGAATCCGAGAGAGTATTGAGGAGGAATCGACCTTGTTCTTCGACCTAGAGAAGCTTTCTTCAACCTTTCTCTCTTTTTCATTACTTATAATGTCCATACTCATCGTGTTTTGTGTTAACCGCGCCATGATTGAGTAGTCTACCCGCTAGGTTAAGGGCTAAGCCGAAAGGCTCATGAATTTGTTAACTTGATCTTTTGAGTTGGGATAATTTATTTGGTTTCATCACCTTTACTTGAGCATAATGCCGCTTGCTTTTCTGATCAATTAGCATCGGATCTTGGGTTAATATACTCTCCAAAAGCTTGATATATTGCCGGACTTAGTATTTGGTGAGCGATGAATCACAACCACCGAAAGATGAGTTGTGAGTCATTGTGAACAATCATAACTTGAACACCTTTAATGCATGTTTTCAACTTGTAATAACCTTCGAAAGTTGAGTCTATTAGGTTGATTTAACATAGTGGTTTGATCCACGAAAGTGGGATAACTATATATTAGTGTTATGAGTTCATGAACGGTTTTTATCATATCCCTTCCATTCGATTAACTTGTTAATGTTTCATGATGCCTTGAGGTTAGCCCAATGCCTAGTATCTCCACTTATTGATTTCCATTTCTCTCTACTTGTTTGCCACTTTCATTCTAGCTAAAATCCGAACCAAACACCATTTTGTTTTAGCTTGATTCAACCTCCTCACAATTTGTAGTACAACCGATAGGTCCTTGTGGATTCGATCCCATCTATACTTACCTCGTTGCTGTGCACTTGCAGGTAGCTCTAGTGGGTAAAACTTGAAGCAATCCCACGCTCACATCAAGTTTTTGGCGCCGTTGCCGGGGACCTTCTTGACTACAAGTTTGGACTAGAATCTAGACTAAAACGTTTTTCCTTTTTTTTGTCACTTAACATTTTTCTTTAGTTTGTTTTCAAGCTCCTGTAGGTACAACTTGAGCTGAGCAATGGATCAGGAAGCACATGACCAAGGGCCGCCGCTTGGTGTTTTTCTTGGAGCAAACCGCATTGATGACCGCCCTTTGATTGGAGTTCAAAACCGTTTACCGCAAAACGGCAATGAACCGGAGCTCGACATTGACGGGCCGGCGCATCAACCACCCCAAGACGACCACCGAGAGGGACCAAATCAAGAGTACATTAGAGATAGTGACTCTAGACCCGAGCTTCTACAAAGCCGTAGCCCCATCCGGATGCAAGACGGCCAACGTTACGAGATTAAGCCGCGGGTTATCGCATTGGCGAAGCAAAGTCAATACCATGGACTTCTTGAGGAGGATCCTTTGGATCATGTTGATTCTTTTGAGGAGTTGTGCAGCACTACAAGCGCCAACGGAGTTCCAGTGGACTACCTGAGGTGCCGGCTCTTTGCTTTCACTTTGGCGGGCAAAGCACTTAGATGGCTAAAATCTTTGCCATCTCGCTCAATCAACACATGGATGGAGTTCAAGAAGGCTTTTCTAGGACAATTCTACACCAAACAAAGGGCAACCTTGATGAGGAGCAAAATCTCAGGCTTCCAGCAAGGTCCTATAGAGCCATACCATGAAGCTCTCGAACGTTTCAAGGAATACATAAGAGATTGTCCACAACACGGCTTTTCGGATGTCAATCTATGGAACACCTTCTATGATGGGATTAGGCGAGAGTACAAATTATGCCTTGACATAGCTAGCAATGGGGACTTCATGAGCAAGACCATTGAAGAGGCAAAGATATTAATAGACAACTTGGCGGCCAGTGATAGCAAGAACCAGCCGAGCTATGAGGAAACCATTAAAGCGATCAACACAAGACCGGAGCAAACCGAGTTCAAGGAGATCAAATCCATGATCTCTAAACTTTTGGAGAGGCAACCGAGGCAATGCCAAGTTTTTGAAGACGATCAAACCTTAGATGAGGAAATGGACCGGGAGATCTTTGGCAATCTTCAAAGAGACGTGACCTTCATTAGCAAACATGAACCCGGAGAAAGAAGTCTTATGCCGTTTCTCAACACTCAAGACCGTTACTATGGTAAGAAGAATGCTTCTAGCTACCCTCTTCAGTACTCCAATCATCAGCTCACGCACATCCCTAAGGTGACCTTACCTAATCCGAGGCAACAGCCGATGCATAGAGACGATCAAGAAGGTGATTCTAAATCTTATATCTACGAGTTCATGCATGAGCAAAGGCAAGCCAACAAAGAGATTCACGAGAAGATACACCGCATGTACTATGACCTGAATAGTAAATTTGATTCTCTTGAATCACACGTAAAGCGGCTTGATCTCCAAATAGCCCACATCGCCGGTTCAATCAAGAGGCCAATCGGAGTCCTTCCCGGCCAACCCGAGGTAAATCCAAGAAAAGAGCACATTGCCGCCATCACTCTTAGGAGTGGGACGCAACTAGATGAGGTGCAAATGCCGGAGGGAGTCGAGAAGGAGTCGACCCAGCACACAATCGTGATAGATGAGAATGAACCGGAAGACAACAATGCGGCCAATGGAGAGTTAGAAGAAGAAATCATCCCACCGGTGATATCTCGAGTGTACAAGCCGAAACCACCCTTCCCTAGGGTTGTGAAGAAGCCTAAGAAGGAGAAGGAGCAAGCAAAGCTAAGAGATCTTGTGAGCCAGCTAAGTGTTAGGCTACCATTTGTTGACGCTTGCATGATCATACCGTCTTTGAAAAAGTACATGAAGAGTATCTTGACAAGCAACCTAAGCTTGGAAGAAGGTGTGATGCTGATAACTCAAGAATGCAGTGATGTGCTTCAAAACCAAACAACGGAGAAGCTTGATGATCCGGGCAGCTTTGTGTTATCTTGTCAAATCGGAGGTACAACTTTCAAGCGATGCCTTTGTGACTTGGGCTCTAGCGTGAATTTAATGCCTTACACGGTGGCCCGACGTCTTGGGATCACTAATTTCAGACCAACAAAGATTCAACTAGTCTTTGCGGATCGATCGGTTAGAAGACCGGTTGGAATTGTAACCGATGTTCAAGTCATGATCGGTAAATGTTCCATACCGGCTGATTTTGTGGTGTTAGAGCTTGATCAAGAGCCTAGAGACCCCTTGATCCTTGGACGACCATTCTTAGCCACCGCCGGTGCCATAATTGACGTCAAAGGAGGAAAGATCGACTTGCATTTGGGAGACCTCGTGATGAAATTTCAAGTGGACAAGTCACTCGGCAAGCCGACAATAGACGGGCATTCGTTTTTGGTGGATAACATTAGCGAGGTTTCTGAAGGTATCTATCAAGAGCTCATTATGAATGACCCATTAGAGGTGGCGTTAACCGGGGGTGAAGTAGATAACGACCATTTGAACGAAGAAGCACACCGGCTGACCAAGATTCTGGATGGCGCTGCCACTTATGACAAACTAGTAGCATACATCGGCTTGGGGGAGGATGTAAAGAAGCCGGGAGCGACTAAGAACCTCACCAAAGCTGCGAATGATCCTTGGAGCGAGCATAGAGCACCCAAGGTCGAGCTTAAAGAGCTTCCAGTTGGACTAAGGTATGCGTTTCTTGGACCTAATAATACATATCCGGTCATTATCAATTCAAACCTAACCAATGTGGAGACGGCTCTATTGCTTTGTGAGTTGAGAAAACACCGTAAAGCCCTTGGGTATACCCTTGAGGATATCACGGGCATCTCTCCGGACCTATGCATGCACAGGATACACCTTGAGGATGAGTCAACATCGTCCATAGAACATCAAAGGAGGTTAAACCCGAACTTAAAAGATGTTGTGAAAAAGGAAATAATGAAACTCTTGGAAGCGGGGATCATATATCCAATCTCGGATAGTACGTGGGTAAGCCCGGTGCATGTGGTCCCTAAAAAGGGAGGAGTCACGGTGGTGAAGAACGAGAATGAGGAGCTGATCCCCACTAGAACAATCACCGGCCACCGAATGTGTATCGACTACCGCAAGCTCAATACCGCGACCCGGAAGGATCATTTCCCTTTACCATTTATAGACCAGATGCTAGAAAGGCTTGCTAACCACCCTTACTATTGTTTTCTAGATGGCTATTCAGGTTTTTTCCAAATACCAATCCATCCGGATGACCAAGAGAAGACAACATTTACATGTCCTTATGGCACGTTCGCTTACCGGCGAATGCCTTTTGGATTGTGCAATGCCCCGGCCACATTCCAAAGATGCATGATGTCTATCTTCACCGACTATATAGAGGACATAATGGAGGTATTCATGGATGACTTTTCAGTTTATGGCTCATCCTTTGATGCTTGTTTATCAAATCTTAGTAAGGTTCTCAAAAGATGTGAGGAGCAACATCTTGTCCTCAATTGGGAGAAATGTCATTTCATGGTGCGAGATGGGATAGTGCTTGGCCACCGGATATCAGAGAAAGGGATTGAAGTGGATAAGGCAAAGATAGAAGTCATGGTGACCTTAAAACCGCCAAAGAATGTAAAGGGAGTAAGGAGCTTCCTCGGACACGCCGGTTTCTATAGGAGATTCATCCAAGATTTCTCCAAGATCGCACGACCATTGACTCAGCTCTTGTGCAAAGATGTCCCATTTGAATTCGACGATGATTGCCTCACGGCTTTCAAGAAGATCAAGGCAGCACTAATAAGTGCACCGGTTGTACAATCACCGGATTGGGAGCTCCCGTTTGAGATTATGTGCGATGCAAGAGACTATGCTGTTGGTGCTGTGCTAGGACAAAGGAAGGAGAAGAAGCTTCATGTCATATACTATGCAAGCCGAACCTTGGATGAAGCACAATGCAACTACGCCACCACTGAGAAGGAGTTGCTCGCTATTGTCTTTGCGTTTGAGAAGTTCCGATCTTACCTTGTCGGATCTAAAGTGATCGTTCACACCGACCATGCTGCCCTCAAATACCTCCTATCCAAGAAAGATGCAAAACCACGTCTCATAAGGTGGATTCTCTTACTACAAGAGTTTGACTTAAAGATCGTCGATAGAAAAGGTGCGGAGAATAGTGTAGCCGACCACCTCTCCCGGATGCGGATAGAAGAGCAGCTCCCCATAAACGACTCGTTGCCAGAAGAAACGGTCTATTCCGTCAGAGCCATACCAATCACAAGGATCACCAGTGCACTACCACCCGTTCCGGACAAGAGAGTCGCCCTCGGTGCACCTTGGTATGGCCACATAGCAAACTACCTTGCAGCCGACATTGAACCTCCGCAGTTTTATGGCTACAAGAAGAAGAAGTTCTTAAAAGACATACGGTTCTACTTTTGGGACGAGCCGTACCTCTACAAGAAATGCCAAGATGGGATGTTCAGAAAATGTGTCCCGGAGGAAGAAATCCCGGGAATACTTCATGGTTGTCATGGATCGGCGTATGCCTGCCATTTTGCCACATTCAAGACGGTTTCAAAGGTTTTACAGGCCGGTTTCTGGTGGCCAACAATGTTCAAAGATGCCCAGGCATTCATTTCAAAATGTGATGCTTGTCAAAGGATGGGCAACATTAGCAAAAGAAATGAGATGCCACAAAACTTTATCTTGGAAGTAGAAGTCTTTGACGTGTGGGGAATTGATTTCATGGGACCCTTTCCCACGTCTTTTGGAGACCAATACATCCTAGTAGCTGTTGACTATGTGTCCAAGTGGGTGGAAGCTATTGCCGCGCCAACAAATGACTCTAGTGTCGTTATCAAGCTGTTCAAATCGGTAATCTTCCCAAGGTTTGGAGTGCCGCGAGTTGTGATTAGTGATGGCGGTTCCCACTTCATAAACCGAGTGTTTGCCAAACTACTGAGAAAGTATGGAGTCAGACACAAGGTTGCAAGCCCGTATCACCCACAAACAAGCGGACAAGTGGAGATTTCCAACAGAGAGCTAAAGAACATCCTCCAAAAGACAACCGGGAAAACAAGGAAGGACTGGTCCGCCAAGCTAGATGACGCTCTTTGGGCTTACCGGACAGCATTCAAGACACCACTAGGAACAACACCTTTCCATCTTGTTTACGGGAAAGCGTGCCACTTACCAGTAGAGTTGGAGTATAAGGCGGCTTGGGCGGTCAAGGAGCTTAACTTCAATCTCAAAACCGCAGCTGAGAGGCGCTTGATTCAACTGAATGAATTGGAAGAGATAAGACATCTAGCATATGAGAGCACAAAGATTTACAAAGAGAGAACTAAGGCGTTTCATGACCGGAAGATAGTACCAAAGTCCTTTGCTCCAAACGACCAGGTTTTGCTCTTTAATTCACGGCTCAAGCTCTTTCCCGGTAAACTCCGCTCAAGATGGTCCGGTCCGTTCAAGATAAAAGAGGTGAAACCATATGGAGCAGTGGTTCTTTGGGACCCTAGTGGAGGAGACTTCACTGTCAACGGACAGAGGCTAAAGCCGTACTTAGCAAACACGGACAAAGGAGAAGAAGAGGTCATCCCCTTAGCCGATCCACTTAACGCCTAAACCGTCAAGAGTCTAGCTAGATGACTTTAAAACAAGCGCTTTGTGGGAGGCAACCCACACGGTATTTTTCTTTTCCTTTTTCATTTTTAGTTTTCACATCCCTATTGCATGCATTTTGTTAGGATGACAAACCAAGAGGAGACCAAACAAGGAAATGTCCCACCCATTCATCCCACCCTTGTCCGAACCGACACCAAGGAGCGGGCAACACCTGGGACTAATAAAGGAGGGAAGCAGAATCATTTCGGACAAAGAAAATCACCAAACGGTCGCGTAAAATTCAAGCTATTCCATCCGGCGTGCTTTTCTCGGCCACACGGGTGCAAAGGAGTACACACTTGACCTATCTCACAATCCGTGTTACCAAAGTCCACCAAACTTCACAGGCGACCAGACAATACCATATTGGTCGGCAAATCCAAAAGATAGGACGGAGAAATGTGAACGGATGAGGAGATACGCACGAATGCCACATCCGGTCGATGGCGGGTAACCGAAGGCCGACAAAAACCAAAATCACGACATGGCGACACCACCACTTGGAAATGCATTCTTGGCGCTTCACAATCACTATTCCAAAAGACAATCATGGAACGAACGAACCAAATTCGAGGAGGGTCAAAAATCTCTTTCCGGAGCCGTTTACACCACGTTGTGAAGAAAGTCTCACACCGCTCATCCTTTTGACCCCAAACTTCACCAGTGCTCATAAAATATGAAGTTGGTCGGTGGAATTTCAATCTCGGTCAGGAAATTCATCACCGTTTGAGCTGTGGTCTATTGCACTATCATCCGGTCGACCGCATGGACCACCAAATGATCCAACTCCAAAACCGCTCGTTTGTTTGACCTGAAACTTCACCACTGCTCCTAAAATATATGATTGGTCGGTGGAATTTCAAGATAGGTCGACGGAATGTTGACGGTTCGAGCTGTGGTCCATCCCATCACCTTACGGCCGTCCGAGAGATCCACCCGACACAGGATTTTCACATTTGCTCGACCAAACGATCTGAAACTTCACCAGCGGCTCTAAAACATCATATTGGATGGTAAATTTTCAATCCCGTTCATAAAATTCTTAACGGTTTGTCATGTTGTTCATAGCACTCATTCCGGGTCGACCGAATGGGACGTACACGACCGAAATGACAACAGACGAGATTCGGGCCTTGACCTTCAACATTTACCGACCACTCACGCCTAAAGAAGAGCCCAATTCAGCTACCTGACTATGATCTTCATTCCACTTGGTCATAACTTGGTAACATCATCCTAACCTTTCCCTTTTTCAAATTTATTATGTCTTTCACCCCTCTTAATCTGATTTTTTCTTACACCGGGACGGTGCAAGTTAAGTCTGGGGGGATTATACTAATAAGTTTGTTCATTTTGACATTTTTGTTTGCATTTGTTTTCATCTAATCGAGTCGTTTTTATTGAGTCAAAACGTTTGTCGAGAATTATGACTTTATCTTGGACCTAACCATTGTTTTGCATGCGTTTAAGTGACCATTGATCAGTATTTGGCAGTCTACTCCATCACATGTGCACCATGAGTGGATCGATCTACCAAAAACATCCACATCTCCAAGGGCTTAAGAAGGATACATCTTTGACTCCGCACCTTAATGAACTTAACCTTCTCAGCTAGGGGCTTGGTTTTACAAAGGGTACGACTCCTCATCCTCACCAAATAGTGAAAGTCTATGTGAGTTCGGTTTCCCCTCTCTCTCCCCTTCAAATTTAAGAAAAAGCATCAAGGTCCAAGTAACCGGGGATTAGGTGGCAACCACCATCAATACTCGCGTCTATGGAAGGCCATTTGATTCAAGTAACCGGGGATTAGGTGGCTACAACCATCAATACTCGCGTCTATGGAAGATCATCCAAAACCTCCACAAAGAGGAGAAGAAGTCGAATAAAAAAATACCATGCTACCCTAAAAAAGGGATGAATCGACTTAAGGAGTGAGAAGAGAGAGAGGTGAGGCATGAGCCGAGACAAGTGTCTAAACACAAGAGGATGAGTAAGAGTCCCTAAACCCTTTGATCGATATTCCCTAGTTGAGATCACACCTTTAGAAACTAAAGGAGTCAAAGGTGGCGAATTTGGATGGTCTAAAGAGAAGTGGATTGCCTTGGGACGATTGCAAAACTCATGGTATGTACTTTCTTGTTCTTAATTCTAAATGCCATTGCTGTTTTATGTGGATCACTAAGATAAATGTCGACATGGATTTCCAAAAAGATTTAAGAGTTCTCACGTTTTCAAACCTCTTTTCCTTTCTTAGTTTGCTTGGGGACAAGCAAAGGCTAAGTCTGGGGGAGTTGATATCATCATATTTTACATGTTTTCACTAAGTATTTATTGGTATTTTCAAGTGTTTTCAATAAGGTTATATGCCTTTAGAGGTAGTTTTCTTGTATTTGTTGGTTTTGGAGTCTCAACAGGTTAAAACATCAAAAAGGATTCAAAAAGGAGCAAAAGAGCCTCAAACCATGATCCATGCAAGTTTCCAAGTCAAGAGCATCAATATAACTCTATTTGTCCGATTCTCGCATTTGGACAGAACCGGAGCATCCGAAAGATAACCGCGGCAAGGGGTCTTCCCGACGTCCAAAAATCATTATCTTGGTCTTGCTGGATAGATATTTGAGTCATGCATTACGACGAAGTGGATTCAAGTCATTTGGATCAACCATCACGGAGATACTATTTTTCTCCCAAGACGTGTCCGCCAGGCGAGAAAACGAAGCCCATGGAGACTTGGCGCCACTAAATGGCCCGGGATGCAGCGGCATGGACCTTGTCTCGACTTAGCACAAGCCCAGCTTTCTTTTGGTGGTTTACTTGTCCTAAACCCGGTCCAATCACGTCGCAAATCATCAATGCCGGTTAACCGGAAAGTTTCCTTTTTCGACACTTAACAAACCTAGCGACTTCTACCCTATAAATACGAGTTTTTAGCCTCAGAAAAAGAGGAGAGCGTGTGCGCCGTCAGAAGAGAAGAGAGAGCCGTCCTAGAAGCAGAGAGAAGAGGTTTTCTCAAGATCCAAGACGCACACACACTTGTTCTTAACAAATCCTTACACTTGTTCTTTCTCTTTGACTTTTGTATTGAATCCGAGAGAGTATTGAGGAGGAATCGACCTTGTTCTTCGACCTAGAGAAGCTTTCTTCAACCTTTCTCTCTTTTTCATTA
This sequence comes from Erythrophleum ivorense, assembly GCA_026724425.1. Taxonomy (NCBI): domain Eukaryota; kingdom Viridiplantae; phylum Streptophyta; class Magnoliopsida; order Fabales; family Fabaceae; genus Erythrophleum; species Erythrophleum ivorense. The sequence goes on along the minus strand of JAIUCV010000071.1, from coordinate 6,575,284 downwards.
CTTATAATGTCCATACTCATCGTGTTTTGTGTTAACCGCGCCATGATTGAGTAGTCTACCCGCTAGGTTAAGGGCTAAGCCGAAAGGCTCATGAATTTGTTAACTTGATCTTTTGAGTTGGGATAATTTATTTGGTTTCATCACCTTTACTTGAGCATAATGCCGCTTGCTTTTCTGATCAATTAGCATCGGATCTTGGGTTAATATACTCTCCAAAAGCTTGATATATTGCCGGACTTAGTATTTGGTGAGCGATGAATCACAACCACCGAAAGATGAGTTGTGAGTCATTGTGAACAATCATAACTTGAACACCTTTAATGCATGTTTTCAACTTGTAATAACCTTCGAAAGTTGAGTCTATTAGGTTGATTTAACATAGTGGTTTGATCCACGAAAGTGGGATAACTATATATTAGTGTTATGAGTTCATGAACGGTTTTTATCATATCCCTTCCATTCGATTAACTTGTTAATGTTTCATGATGCCTTGAGGTTAGCCCAATGCCTAGTATCTCCACTTATTGATTTCCATTTCTCTCTACTTGTTTGCCACTTTCATTCTAGCTAAAATCCGAACCAAACACCATTTTGTTTTAGCTTGATTCAACCTCCTCACAATTTGTAGTACAACCGATAGGTCCTTGTGGATTCGATCCCATCTATACTTACCTCGTTGCTGTGCACTTGCAGGTAGCTCTAGTGGGTAAAACTTGAAGCAATCCCACGCTCACATCATCGGTCGAGCGCGAGATGAATCTGTTTAGTGCAGCGATTCGGTCGGTGAGCCTATAAACTTCTTTCGCGCTCTTTGGCGAGGGGAGGTCTAGAATTGCCGAGATCTGCTTGGGGTTTGCTTCGATGCCGCGTTGAGTCACGATGTAGCCAAGGAATTCTCCGGAAGTGACGGCGAAACTACACTTCACCGGGTTGAGCTTCATTCCGTACTTTGTCAAGACCTGAAAGCATTCTTGAAGGTTCTTGACATGATCTTGGGCTTTGGCGGATTTTACCAACATGTCGTCAGTGTAAACTTCCATGCTGTTGCCGAGCTGTTTTGCGAACATCTTGTTGACCAGTCGTTGATAAGTAGCGCCAGCGTTCTTCAAGCCGAAGGGCATGACTTTGTAGCAGTATGTGCCTCGATCACTGATGAAGGCTGTCTTCTCGCGGTCGTCTGGGTGCATGAATATCTGGTTGTAGCCGGAGAATGCGTCCATGAAGGAGAGTAACTCATTCCCCGCCGTAGCTTCGACGAGGCGGTCGATATGCGGGAGCGGAAAGCTATCCTTCGGGCAAGCTTTGTTCAGGTCGGTGAAGTCCACACATACTCTCCACTTCCCGTTCTTCTTCTTGACGACAACCGGATTGGCGAGCCAATCTGGGTACTTTACTTCAGTGATTGATCCGGCTCGCAGCAGCTTTTCGACTTCGTCGTTAACTGCTTGAGCTTTATCGGCGCCGAGCTTGCGCCTCTTCTGCTTGATCGGTTTGTAGGTGGGGTCGACGTTGAGCTCGTGCGAGGTGATCCTGGGATCTATCCCTTTCATGTCTGCCATCGACCACGCGAAGAGATGCACGTTCTCCTTCAGTAGATCCACCAGCTGGGTTCTGATCTCGGCGTTGAGGTTGCTGCCGATACCAACGCACCTTTCCGGTCTCGTCTCGTCAATGCTGATTTGGTCGACGAGATCGGGTTTAGGTCTGCGATGATAGGGGAGTCGCGGGTTTAGCTCTTCATTGATCATGCATGAGGATGAAGAGCGGAGTCGGCGTTCTTGGAGGAAGCAGGATCTCGACACTCTTTGGCTTCCGCGTAATGTAAAAATTCCCAATGATGTTGGAAATTTAACACATTGATGAAAGGTCGAGACGATGGCTTTCATCTCGTGGATCCATGGTGTGCCGAGAATGGCGTTATATATGGCCATGAAAAGTCGTGCTCGAGAAGGTCTTCTCCGTCTTCGAGATGATTCTTTGGGAGGGACTTGTTCGCATGTCGAGGTTCTCTTTCGGGGGAGCTTCCCGCTGAGTTAGACATCGGTTGCTTTTGCGGCGTCTGAACTTATTTCGAGGTGTTTAATCCGACAGAAGTATTCCCAGTCCCCGCAGTCGGCAGTCGCTTGTTGATTCCAGAAATAGCACGTGTTTTTAAGACGAGATACTTTAGATGGGAGACTTGGGAAACTGCGGATTTATTACTCGAAAGAAGGTTTGAATACTAGAGGTCATCTCGTCAGACAGGCCTTGACGAGACGTAATGCTAATGATGAATAAAACAGAGAAAAAGTGAGCGAATGCTTTAGGGGTTTGCAGGGTTTCGTGACTTGGTCTTCAGGGAATGAAGACCTCTCTTTATATAGTTGAGTTAAGACGGCTCTCTGCTGAATATTCTCCTCTTGATCATAAAGGAAATCTTCTTCTTCTCTTGATTTCTTTCCTTTCTTCGAGTGGCGGCTGTTGCTTTTTCCTTTTTGCTCAAAGTATTACCTTCCTCCTCAAGGCTTTCCATTTCTGTGAGGAGGCTAGGGCTGAAGACGGGCCGGACTTTTTGCGCTGTTACTCATTGCGATGGGCTCGGGGAAATGTGCTCATTTCACCCCTAACAAACACTATATCAACTAACATTATTATGTTAATCCAGTTAAGCTAATCACATGATTAGTTATACTATATGATCCGATGATTTAGACAACTTACATTATTTTCCCCCATTTGGCCCATTATTCAAGTAGATCGGTTTAATTCACAATGGAAGATCTTGGTGTCACCAAAGATTCTAGACAACTAAAAAATTTGTTGCCTCTGGGATTCAGGTGTTTACAAAAATTAAATTTAAAAGGAAAACTATACCAAATATAGAGTACAATTTTAATAATAGATACTTTTTGACAAGTTATATATACTTTAAAAAATATTTCTGGCACTTATCAGTATTAATCCATGTTTACGGAAAAATATAGGTCACCCGTGCGTATTGGACGTTTATACGGCTTAAGAGCATCCGCATCCTAGAGTTCCATATGGAGCTTTTTAAATTTCTTTAAGAGTAAATATATTAATAAACTAATTGTAGAGCTTGTTTAAAAATTTTACATTTTGTAGCTCCACATTGCAGAACCTAAAATGAGGTTCTAAAAGTTTGAATTTTTTTTTCTTCAAATTTTTTGAAAATTGAAGAAAAAAAAAAAAAAAATCACAATATTATTGATAAAGGAAATTACACAAAACATAAATAAGCTATTGATGCCATCCTCATTGCGTGAATCATGAAGGAGCATGAGTCGTGTATGTGTTGATCAATTAAGGAAGAAACAAACATTTGATACACAACATATCAATCTGAAATCATAAAATGATTTGCACTTTGCTATTTTGATTCCAAAAAAAGGATATGGCCTGCAATAACATACACTGACACAACCAGGTCGTTAAACTTGTCAACAGACTTCAAGAATCCTTAAAACATAATGAAAATTGTTTCATTTCAGTAAGGGACTTTACTTACATGGCACTTGTAGTCCATGCTAGGTCTTAGACCACATCTAAAGCTGCATGTAATATAAATTGGTGCAACCGAGCAGCATCTTCTCTCTGCCAAATATAGAGAGAATGGTGTAAGAGACTGATGAGCAACTTTTATCAACTAGACCACGTACCAATTGCTATCACAGTTGAAACATATACGAAAAAGTAAACACAAAAACAGAGAAACGTCCATCCTTAAGCAATGATAATCAACCATATGTTAGACCGGAAACCAAAGTCATGCAATTAGCAATAGAGGATCTTAGAGAACAAGGCCTGCTTGCTTGGTCATGTGAATGTAATAACATGGTAATAGCCACTCTGTTCAAATCACCAGCTAAATGAACAACAATGATAATCAGATTTTATCATCCTGCAGATTTTCGATTCCAAGGAAGCTAAATGAGGAGAAGAAGCAAGAACATGTACTACAGAGTTCAATGATTTCAGATTCATTTTTTTCCTGGTGGGAGTGGATTAGGAAGTGTACCTTAGCAGCAGATCCAACTTCAGCTTCATAGATGGGAATGTCATTCCGAGCCACGATTATGAAGCAAGTAGTGTTATTAGCCATTCAATCTCGCGTCTTCAAACGGAAGAGAGTAGAGATCTTGTTGTCTCCTGAATTTAAAAAATCAAAAAGAAGAACACACGGATATCAAATTCAGTAACTAAATTTTGGAGGAACCAAAAAGTGAGGAAACGTGAGGAAACGTACTTATCCCGAACTGTAATTGGTTGATTCAACAAACCTTGGAAAAGTGAGGAAACGTACGTCTATTGAGGAAGGCACACGAGCGATGCGAATTCCGAAAGCTTCTATACAGTTAGAGCATCCTACATCGTTATTACATTAAATTAACATGACAATGGAACCAAATTTGTTTCACGATTGACACAAAACTTTTTTCACATTCAAATATACTTTGTCTCTAATTCAATGAGAAAGACAATACATACACTATTTCAGCTACTAATCGCAAAACATATACACGATTTACACAAAACTGTTTTCGAAGACACTCAAATAAAATCTCTTCAATCAGCTACTCAAATCAACTCATAGTAATGGAATCATAGAGTCAAAAACCTGACACGGGACAGGAATCGATCGAGATCGGAGACACAGGACAGGAATCGATCAACATCGAGATCGAAGAAGAAGAAGTCTCGACGGTGGCGAAGAAGAAGGAAAACGTCGTCTGAAGGAGAAAAGAGACCAAGGAGAAGGGGAAGAACAATAACAAGAACAACGTCGAACAACGACGAGAAAATCAACCGGAGATCGAAGAAGAAAGAATTCGATCAGCCGTTTGGATCGGAGAAGAAGACGGAGAAGCAAAAATCGATTTAGAAAAACGAAAAAGAAAAAAGAATAAAAACATAACGAGAAAAAATTATATGGCGGGTCTCCCTCGTGCCGACATGTGGCAAGTAGAGACGCTTCTACAAAGTCTTCCGCGAGAGACGTCTCTCCAATTTAAGTGTGCCACATGTGTAATTGTTTTAGTTAATCTTTATTTATTTCCTCCAGAGTCGCACAAAAATTCTGCAATGCGGATGCCAAGGAGATCAAATATTATTTTACTATTATTTTATGTCGAAAAGCATTATCAAACATTTCAAAGATTTGACAGCGAAGGAGCTCTTGTGAGTACTAATCATAGATTTATAGTCTTACTGACACGTATGATTATTATATAAAGTAGAATCGATAAAATAATAATTACTATAAGATAATAAATTTCTCCATATCCCAATTCGGACTAGTGTATAAAATAGCAAAATGCGATAAAGATAATAATATTTTTAAAATTTCTATAAAAAAATATAGTCCCAACAATTAAATAAAATAATAATTATAAAACTTACGAATATATATCTAAGGCAATTTAGTAAAATATAACTTCAATATAGTTTGTCGTTTCTAAAAGTTGGATTGTTCTTGGAGCTCATCTCGAATTTAACTTATTGCATCAACAATACTTTCTAGTGGTGTTTTCAATTTGTGTTAAAACAAAAAAAAAGACTTGTATATATTAAAACAAAACAATGTCTCGTACGAATAAAAAAAAATAAATAAGCAAAATGGAAAATAAAAAATTAACATAATATGAAATATATGAAATATGTAAATAACAAAATATAGGAAAATTTGAATAAAAAAACTGAAAGTATTTAGTTTTATAAACTTTTTTGTTTTTAATAAAATATTTCTATAAAATCGATAAAATAATAACTTTATAAGATCATAAATTTTCAAAGTCTCAATATTATTATTTTATAGAGATTTTACTGTAATGCATATATTGGTTGACAAAATAGCAGCTTCAATTGTCCGATCGGTTGCTATAAATTTTTCTTTCCTTTTTCCGAACTGTAAATAAAAATTTCGTCACAAAATCTGGTTTGAAGAACTTCATGATATTGCAGGAAAAGAACATTTAATTTGAATTAACACCTAATAATGATATACTTGCAGAAAAAATATTTGAAAATGGGCTGGTGACTGGTGAGCCCAGTTTTGGAAAGATATGAATCAATTTGAGACCAATTGGGGCTTTAAGATTTAAGTCTTTTTTTGTAAATATTTTTCATTTCCTTTCCCATCTCTCAAGTCCATCAAATCTACTATAATAAAAAGGGGCTATTTGGGGCTCCTCACACTGTCCATTGATGTCTTGCGTTTTTGTCGCTTTCTAACCGTTGTTTTCACGAGTTTTCCGAGTCTTTCTAGTTTTTGTCGAGTCTTTTCAGGTTTAAAGACGTTCCAAGGAGAGTTTCGGCAACAAGGAGCAGCAAGAGGTAAAAGAAGGAAAAAGGAGTAAAAAGGCCGTCATTCGGAACCGCTCGATCACAACCGCTCGATCACAACCGCTCGATCGCTCGCCCGAGTGCCCATTCGACGCCATGCACCCCTCGACCGAGCGCCTCATTGCACCACTCCATCGAGCGCCTCATTGCACCACTCGACCGAGCGCCTCCACTGCAGCCACCTGATCGAGTGCATCATCACCTAAACCACTCGGTCGAGTGCATCATCAACACCATTCGATCGAGTGCCTACACAATACCATTCGATAGAACGCCTCCAAGACAGGAAAATGAGTTAGCTTTCATTTGGCGCCGGTTTGAGGTCATTCCGATAAGCGGTTAAAGAGTTATGACGGTTTTTGTGAAGACATGTCAGCCCAATGGTGCACTCGACCGCTCAGACCACTGGTGCATTCGACCGCTCAGACCACTGGTGCATTCGACTGCTCAGCCCCATACACCACTCGACCGAGTGCTATCAAGACACCACTCGATCGAGTGCATCCAAGACGTGACCACTCGATCGAGTGCATCCAAGACCTCAACGACGCCGTTCGGTCGAGTGCTTTGAAGACGCCATCACACCATTCGATCGATTGACCAATGCATCCACACCGCTCGATCGCGTGCTTCCATCGCAGCCGTCCGATCGATCCCGCTCAAACCGGATTGGACCGAACTCGACCCCCGAACTACTTAGACCTACTTTGAGCCATTGTTTCGGGAGATTTCTTTTACGCCTCTTTTTCTAGTTTTCGACTTTGGTCAGACGTTGTTCATCTTTGTTTCTTGTTTCTGAGTTTTCTATTCAATGACTTTCGTTTCAATCATCGCTGTGATCTGTTTCCTCATGTCTGAGTAGTTACCTAACTAGATCTAGGTTTTTCAACGGAGTTCATGAGTTAGAGAATTGAATGCAAATAGGGTTTCGCATCTATTGTTTTCGCCATTGATAATCTTAACGCTAAGATTGACTTAATCATTGAATCTTAGATCTCAGGATAATCTATTCATCAAAAGTGTAATAGGTTGCTAGAGCGATCATTGGTGAGCGATCTAACCTTAGCCTGCGAGAGTTGATGCTAAGGTGGATCGTGAACATATCATTCATGTTCATTAATGCTTGTCTGCAATTGCTAGGTTCAAACGACAGTTTAGACATCTAGATTGTTAGATAAAGTTGTTGACGCCACGACAGTGGGTTTGCATAATTTCATGATTGAGTTCGAAACCTGTACTTAATCATAACCCTGAATAGTCATTCGATTCCGTTCCATTGAGCTCCTACGAATTGCCTTGGTCTAGTGCTTGTTTTTATTGAATTTACATCGTCGTTTACGTTCGTTTATTATTACCGAATCACAACCAATCGTTATTGTCTTAGCTCTGCTTTAAACCTCCTAGGTTCATAGTGTAACGCTGGTCCTCTGGATCTCGAATCCTTTATATTACAATCTTCATCACTGTACACTTGCAGTAGAGAATAAAGGAATCTATTTTTAGAGATACCATCCACCTCAGATTTTCAAGAAGCTCTCTTGCATTGCCACATCAGCAGCTCTGTCGCCACGTCAGACACTCTCTTGGATGCGATACGTCAGACGTCTTTAGCCTGCCACGTCAGCTCATTTTCCACGAAACAAAAAAAAAATTATTAAAAGAAAAAATTTAACCCGTCTCCTTACCTGCCTCTCTTCCCCGTCGACTCCGTCCGTTTCGCGATCCGCTTTCCCTCTGTATCTGTTACAGAGGCACAGAGCTTCTCTTAGTCCGATAATTAATGGGTTCTCTTCACTTCCCCACTTACCCTATAAATACCTAAACTCAGCTCCTGATTTTTTTTCACCCGATTCACACACACCGATACAATTCACCGACTAACAGTCACCTGGGTTCGCGACGCTTCGCCAAACTCGATAAATTTCTCTCAATACATCACTGCAAGCCCAAACTCGCTCTGGTGAGTTCTATGATTAGAATTAAATTATTGATATGCTTAATTGGTCTTCTTCAGATCTGATGATTGCATTAAGGTTTTCTCTTCACTCATTCTTCAAGTGAAAATCTGCAACGTTTTAAGTTTAGAAAAGCCAGCGTTTCTCAAGTACGCTTATAATCTTGATTGTGATCTCCTTATGTGTTCTTAGTAAATTTCATCTTCGTTCATTGTATCCTTAGGATGATCACTTCGAACGACGAGAAAGGATCTCATAATAGGCGTTCGTACCGAGGACATCTCCCAAAGAGTGGAAGTTGATTGGGATCTGGTGCGGAAAGCCGTTGATCGTCATGAAGTTTTGGTTATTGAAATCCAAAGATCGATAAAAAAAATTATACTTCTCTTCCTACGTCGATAATACGATATCGTCGACACGTTTTGCCACTTTTCAACCTCTTACTTCTTGCTTTGCTATAATTTCTTACTCCACTCAACTTTCCGGGAGCCGAGTGCCATGGCAGTGTCTTTCAAAATGTTTGCTCGTTTGACACATTTTTTCTCCAAGAGATATACTCTTTGTTGAAATACAAGATTTTTCAGTGTTACATCGATCACAAAGACTAATCATCATTTATGATATCACTGTCAATATAAGTTACTACTTACTAGCTAACCTCTGGTGAGCAATGATCATATGTATGATCCTTGCGGTCATCATTATCAGATTTTTATAAGTTTTATTATCAACGTCATCATCATTTATAGTCTCTAGAAGTAACGAAAGAACATGTAATTTCGTACTGAATGGGACAGGTAAGAGTCTAAATAGTAAACATTCTGTTATATGTTCTTTCTGTTAACGGTGCAGCAACATTTATGAGTTAGTGTAGATCAGGACCATTAATGTATTGTGTGGTCCTCGAGAAATTTAATGATTCATTTAACAACGTTATGCATGTGATTCTGCAATGCATGAACAGTTGTAATTCTATTCAGGTACAAAATTTAATACAGACTCAATCAATGTACAACAGTACTAACCTACTCTCTCTCTCTCTCAAAGAAAAAAATTAAACAATAAAAAGAGAATTATGATTCGTTTTAACAAAAAAAAATCCATTTGAACACAAAACAGTACCAACACCAAATTTGGAGATTGTTTTTAAGCTAAAAACTAGTGGAATATACTCTGGAAACTATAAGGTTCTGTAGTATTTTAGAAGTCCATGTATTTGTCAATCGATTAATGATTCTAGTCGATATTATTTATTTATGAATCTTAATGTAATGTATTTGTGAGGATATGATATAAATTCACCATAATTTTTTCTTATTTCCTATTTAAAATTATATATTTTATAAAAAATAAGTTATACGCGCGGCATACATGTTTAAAATCTATCTCATTCTTTTAACATAAACTTTAAATATATATAATTTATACGGCATACATATACGACATATTAGCTCTGCCCATGAGAAACGTGAAGCAAACCTCTGCATTTGTCCCCTCATCTCTCGATAAGGCGGACTCTCACCAACTACAGCCCCCGGCTGTCCAACAACTGCAGCACCATGCTATCCAAAAACTGCAGCATCCTGCTGCACCCCGGCCATTGGAGGTGCACTCGGAGCCTGCTCTGGAACCGCTGGCGGAAAACGTGCCAACGGCTGCATCAGTAGCCCTACAACTAGGTCACCATGACCCTGAGCTGGAGCCGCGCCCCACCTAGAGCCGCCCCAACTCCTGCGCCACCACTGGCACCCACACTGGCCTCACCCGCCACAAAAACTGAATGGGTCACTGACGCAGTCACCACACTAGGCGCTGCACTCTCTCCTGAATCCGCCAGTAATCCAAGATCCCGAATCCGGCCTCCACGGCCCGCAGTTCGGCTACCACGGCCAATTGCTCTGTCCACCCGGGCACCGACTCTACCGCGTCCACTCGCGCCACTACCTCTAATACATGCATCCAACTCGCTGCACTTCCGAAGAAACAGGAAATGAGCAAGCTAGAAGAACACAACCAAAAACACAAACACAACTCACCGCGGAAACACTGAAGGCCGAGAGGATGATACTAGATTACTAACTGACTAAACATAATTAATCAATTAAACACATAGTCCAGTTCACCCAATACTAACAGTCCTAAAACCGACTACGCTCTCATACCAAAATGAAACAACCGCTTCTTTTTTTAGAAAAAAAAAAAAAAAAAAAAAATCCTTCAAATAGAATTCAAAAAAATTAACTAATAAATCAAATAACAATCTGCGGAACATGAAACGACTAAAACATCAGAATTATAAAAATAAATCTAGCAACCTAAAAACGGTTTGCTAACCAACAAAGAATAAGAAACTATAACATCCTATCGATCATCTTCATCATCCTTCGGCCTTATTATGCGGTCAAACATTCCTGTTACCTGCATCACATGAGAATAGAAATGCATGAATATTTAAAAAATACTCAGTGAGGCGATCACCCCATCTACAGGCCAATTACGCAATTTTCCAGACATTTAAACATTATTAATAATTACCATAATTATTACAATAATTCCTTTTTAATTATTAAATAATTCCCATAATTAAATAATAATTTTCAACACTTAAAATAATTTTCACAATTATTTTTAAACCATTTAATTAACTAATTTCACCATTTAATAATCAATTACGAATTAAACCACTTAATTCCACTTAAACCGAAACAAACCATTAATTAAATCGATTAAATCAAATTTCCAGATAACTGGATTAAACCGGTCCAGTGTCGACCGACACCGCTTGTGTCGCTCGACACTCGGCCGATTGGTGTCGCTCGACGCCGATTCAACATATCGATCCCCAAATCGATTTACAGCACCAAAACACGAAAACACAATATCATATCAACAAACTCGATCCAATACACATATACCACATAAACAATCACGAAACTCATCAACCACATCAACCATAATCACTTTCCATTCAATTTCTCTGGAAATTACGGACCCACAGTAACAACACTCACCTTGACAAGGATTGAGAAGATGAAAGAGATGAAGAACAGCAGCAACCAACAGCCTCAGATCAACCACAAAACTCCAGAAACTCAATTCTCCTTTCTCTCTGCCTCTGACTTCTCTAAAACTCGAAAACAACAAAAAGGAAGCGACTTTTCACTTGAAAACTCGAGACTAAAGCTTTTTCCCACAAAACCAGCCCAAACCAGAAAATTAAATCAAACCAAAATTTAATTTCCGGACCGGTGTCGACCGACATTACCCTTGGTGTCGCTCGACACCAATCGCTCATAGCGATTCCAAGATTTACGGATGTTACAAATTATATGGAAAATAGAGCTCTCTCAGTCACTCTCACATTTAAAATAACTTTATAATCCTCAATGCAATAGCTAAATTAATTTTGTTTGCCATAGATAATTTTAAAAATTTATATCTATCATTTAAATATATTATTATATTATTTGGGCCTAAAATATAAAATATCATTTGCTAACCGACAATTTTAAAAACTATATCTATCATTTAAATATCTTTATTATATTATTTAAATTCTTACTGAAATAGCTTTTTATCACAAGTCTACCTATAAATTTTGATATCGACAAATCCAAAAAAAATTCTAAAAACTGTAAACTTAATCAATCATTTTTTAATTAGAAAAGTTTATCATTAAACAGACTCATACAATCATGATTACTAACTAACCATATTATGTCTTTAAAATGTGATGAAATCTATCATCCCATTGGTGATATGTTACATGGTCGTGATGAAGATCTGGCTTTTTGACAACTATGCATCCGTGATACGATAAATGAAGTGTCAAATAGGATCAAAGCTTACAAGTATTATTCTTATTGTTCTTCTTTCAAAACCACAAAATTTCCATTTAATAAATCTAAAAGTCTTTATTGTAATTGCTTTGGGAAATCATGATAAGCTTATAAAATAATAGAGGATGTTGTTACAGGATTAAAGAATATGCTCGACATTCACAACCCATATGTTAAGGTGTTTAGATCGGCACGAGAAAGATTTGACTGAAAGATACAAGGAATAACTCTTTGCGGATGTCATATAGCTATTTAGCTATTTTAAGCGCTGCCATCTTTCGAATGAATAATACACTGAGTGCGGGAAGAGCTAAAAAGAGAGGGTCGGGAACATGTTATAGGATACTGAGAGTGATTATTTGAATGAGATGCTGCCAAATTATGTGCAAGAGATTCAGCGGACGAATCTCGATTATAATTAACAGTCTCTTAAGGTAAAAAAAGAATATTATTTACCAGTGTCACTTAACTATGTAGCTATCTACACAAATATAATTTCAAATCAGGAAGAATTAATTGTTAAACTATAATTTTAAAAAAATTATTATACATTGTGTGGGAAAATCACCTAGTGATGTTAAAACGATTACCTATGTTAAAATTCAAAAGATTATTGATCACACTATAATTTTGGCATATTGAATGAAAAGTTTTACCCTTTGTTATAATGCTATAATAGTTATGAATTTTTTAATAGTTTTAACATATTGAATGACTAAAAATATATTTTAAATAATTTATATTCGATAAAATTATCTATACCAATGTTTTCAGATTTTTTTTTATATAAAATGACCATAAACTGAAAAAGGGAAAAACATACACCACAAAAACAGTAAAGATGCTGCGTTTCAACTGTATAGAACATGGACCGGAATTTTTCTTCAAATATATAATATCGTCAACAGTAGCTGTAATAATTATTTCTCATTATTTTGAAGAAAACATTTCTCTCCACAAATATATTTGAATGGTAATGTGAGTGTGTTTGTTTGTTCAAAAAATGTAATGTGGGTGTGTTATCACAACTTTTCCATCCACTGTTTCAGCAGTTTGAACTAGGCCTGGGATTATTTACCCATACCCGAAATACCAAACCGAACCGACCCAAAATATCCAAAACCGAACCGAACCGATATAAGACTATTTACCCAATGGGTAAAATATTTAAATACCCGTGGGTATCGGGTATTACCCGAACCGAACCGATACCCGATCGGGTTACCCGAATGACCCGAATTATAAATAATTGTTTTTTTTGAATATTTCTATAAGTTTTCGGATATATTACCATTTTTTATTTTTTTCATTTAATTTTTCAGATTTTCAGATATTTTAGGGGTTTTCGTGAATATTTTCCGAGATTTTGAATATATTTTTGGGTTTTCAAATATATTTTTTAGGTTTTTGGGTATATTTTTAGGTTTTTGGCTAATAAATACCCGAAATACCCGAATCCGAACAATAACCAAAATTTTTTGGGTAATATTTGGTCTTATAATTATGGACCCGAACCGACCCGAAACCGAAAATACCGATCCGATACCGAACCGAAACTCCTTAGGAACCTATATGGGTATAAACTTCTTATACCCGATAGACCCGGACCCGAACGGTTCCTACCCGAACCCGACCCGAATACCCGAAGTCCCAGGCCTAGTTTGAACGATCAATATAAATTTGAGTATTTGCATACTAGATACTTAGGCCTGGGAATCGGTTAACCCGTACCCGATCGGGTCGGTTAAATCGGGTTTCGGTTAACCGGGTTTGAAAATTTCTTAACCGTTCGGTTATTGGGTCGGGTACGGGTTGGGTACGGGTTTAAAGGTTCGGGTACGGGTCGGGTACGGGTTTAACCGGAAGTTCTGGTTTTTTTTTTCTCTAACAATGATTACTAGCACTATGGCCGAACCATTTCCCGGCTGGATCGAAGGATTGAGGTGAGTATCGGTTTATATATATATATATCATAATTGGTTCTACTTTAATTTTATCAATCGAATGACTATACCACATGTACAAGTTTAATGTGTTAACTCAAGACTCATCTTCTTTTTTTTTTTTGTATGTGCAGAACTATTGATAGTGTTATTGTTGCATATGGTAAAGGAAAGCTGAAATGTTTTCTTGCGGATCCAAACTCAGTCTTTGACCTTGTAAGTCATAATTTAATCAACACTTGAATTAAAATATAGCATATATTAAATAACACATTTCTTGTTTATATTAATCCATTTGGTAATATATTTGATGGAAAATAAAATTTGATATTATTTTGTAGATACCGGCAGACATGGTGGTAAACGCGATGATTGCTGCCGGAACAGCTCACTCAGGAGAAACCGGGACTCAGGCGATATACCATGTCGGCTCTTCTTGTCAGAATCCGGTCACGTTTGGAAAACTTCACGATATCACGGCTCGTTACTTCACTAAAAGTCCTTTGGTTGGTCGCAATGGCTCACCAATTATAGTATCGAAAGGGACCATTTTAACCACTATGGGTCAATTCAGCCTCTACATGACCCTTTGTTACAAGCTTCCTCTACAGGTACTACTTCACCTCAACTCTCTATATGATTCAGTTAGTCTTGGTTAAATTAAGGTCCCAAATATGACGTCTATTTAATAATCCATGTAAAAAAGGCTTAGATTAATATCAAGATGTCTCCATGTAAGAAAATGAAAGAATTAAGTATTTTCTCACCATCACAAGTTTTTGTTTTCTTTTCCATTTCAAATACTTCGATTGATCAATATAATTTACCCATGGAGTCATGGAGATAACTACGATGATCTCAGCCGCAAGATCAGGCTAGCTATGCGACTGGTTGAGCTTTATCAGCCTTACTTACTCTTCAAGGGCATGTATGTATAGCACACAATTAACTTTTGGATGTTACTAAACTTTGTCTCTATAGAAAAATAGCAGAAAAAAATAGATTAATTGGTTACTACACAAGAGTTCTTATCACATGCTTAGGTGCTGACATCATATTCTTAATATATGCAGATTTGACGATATAAATACCGAACAACTGCGAGCGAGAAGAAATGAGAAAATCAAATAGTTAGATGGATCGTTCGAGTTTGATCCCAAGTCCATCAATTGGGATGATTACATCGCAAACACACACATTCCTGGCCTCATCACTTATGTACTTAAACAGTAAAAAATAGTATTCTTAAATCCTACTAGGCTTGTATTGAAACGACTTTGAATCTCGTATGTAATATTATTATGTTGGGTTGCGTTGTTTCATATATTGTGAAATGTGTAATATTGATATAAAGTTTTATCAGTGTGAAATATTTATATTAATATATAAAATTAGTATTCTATCTCAAGATGAAAAACTAAAGTTCATCTATATGACCACATACAAAGGTCTGTAATTTATAATGGTCAAAGTATGGTCAAATTTTGTCCAACTTAGAAAGACTTCATTTGGATGTTTCTGAGTTCAACTTGTTGGACCACTGTAACAAAATCAGAGTACTTGAGGCTTGAGCCCCAAAAAAAAGTATATGACAAAAGAAGTACCATTCCTGTTTTTTGTGTAAGTTTCCAAGGAGACTATTTAGTATTTACACAACAAATTACTGTTTTATATCATTCTGTTGAAGGGACAAGTCCAAAGCTCACTTTTGAAAAAGATTTCTGAGCTTTTCAAACAATAAATGGTTGTTGAGTCTTCTTGCGTCCTCGTGTCCTTCTCGGGTTAGCACTGATCATGCAAGAGAATGCGTTTGTCAAATCCGAATCCTCTTCACAAGTGAGGAACATTGCTGCAGATGGATTTGCCAAGAGGAGCTTTGCCACGAGGTAACCGGCGATGGACCAAGTCTGGTAAAGCCGTGCCTGTTTACCAATGAATCTTGCTCTTTTGGTGTCGTAGTACTCAGGCCATTTGTCAATAGCAATCCGTCTCTCGGCTAACTCAACCGCCTTTTCTGCTATCTCTGGCCTTCCCATTTTGATGCTTGCTACTGTCAGCTGAAAAACAAGAAACAAGAAAGCACTTGAATTTAACACAAATGGGCTTTGACATTCACATTGATCAACCAAACCAATCATCCCGGTGTGCCAACAATGCATGGATATCTCAAAACAAGAAAACCTGAATGCATAGTTTATGAAAAGGGAAAGATAAAAGTCTGAACTAACCTGCCACAACAAAGTCGGCCAGGCACCTCCATTATGATAAGACCAAGGACTGCAACAAAATCAATATGAATGATGATCATTTCGAACATAAAACTCTACTGAAGATCATATGGAAGAGAGAACTTACGTGTTCTTTGGATCACTTCCGGTTATGATTCGCCATTCTTCACCTTCCATAGCAGGGTAACAGATCTTGAACGGCATGTCTGCTACTAGTTCTGCCCATTTGGCTTCGACGAAATCAAGAATTGCATGTGACTGGTCATTTGTGGCCAAACTGCTTACTATAGACCAAAGGTTTCCCAAAGAAAAGAATCTGAAATCCATGTGAGCGGGCTGAAGATTTCCAATCAAATAACCTCCTCTGTTGGGCATAAAGTCCACTAACCATGAAGGGATCTGATCTGGATATATGTTGAATTTATTAACTGCGTCGTAGGAGTATTCCTCGGTCTGGTAACGGTAAATTTCGTTTAGTTTCTTCAGGTCCAACCAGTAGTACTCCCTGATGTGGAAAGATAATGCAACAAGACGATTGTTGAGAGCTCGGATTAGATCAGCTGATCCATCCTCTGGCGTAAGCATCTCACGTGCACAGACCAAAGCTGAATAAAACAGTGCCTGAGAAAGCAAAAACACAGTCAAATGGCTGCAAAATGTGATTGAAGTTACAAAACTGCTGCTGGAAAAATGCTCACCTGAATCTCCAGGGGATGACCATGGATTCCCATTCGACGGTCTATCATGCAGGAACCATCAGTGACTAATAGAGTAGGGAACATATCAAAACCATCAGCGAGACAGAGCTTTAAGATCATTTTGATTCCAGTCTGCACATCAACTCTTTCCTGCACGGAAAGATCTCCCGTGCATTTTCCATATGCTCTCAACAAGATAATCCACCACAAGCCTGGGATTCCAAAACAAATGAAAGCCAATCAAGTTAACATGATGCCAGAACAAATTCGTATAATCATTTTACATACACTTGTAAGACAAAATTTCAATTTTCAAGATTCTCTTACCAGAATCAACCGGAGCAACACGTCCAATTGCTGCCTCTCCAAAATCAGGATCTAACACTTCCTCAGTCATTGAATCATCGCCGTCAAGAGGAACAGTTTTCACCTTGAAACTAGCAGGCATCAAACCTTGACCAGGGCTATGACAATCCATGGTTTTCTCCCAACTCTGCTCAAGAATAAGCATTACATGAGCTCATAACAAAACCAAAAAACTTCAACATAACAACAACCTTTCCTTAAGCTCAACTAAGAATCAATATTTTGCCTTTAGAACAAAAGTTAGGAGAGAAACAAAGAAAGATTCAATCACCTGTAACTGGAGGGTGTAAAGGATGAAGTTCCGAACAATATCATACTCTCCTTTAAGAAGAAAAGCAATCCCCGAGGGTATGAAATCACGAATGAAGACCTGATCGTAATTCAGAACACTTGTAGAGTTCGGATCATTAGCAGCAATAGTTCCAATAGGACTTCCACAGTAGTAAACAATGGACTGCCTCAACAGATCCCACGCTTCATCCTCGATAGATTTTGCTCCTCCAACTGATTGTGCGTTGCCATTAGATGAAAGACTTCCATTTACAGGGAGAGGCATTTCGTCCAAGTCGCTTTTCAGTTCACTTCTGAAGCCATCAGAAGGCAGTAACGTGGATCTGATGTTCCCCTCAACGTCATGTTTTTGGCATTTGCATCTCGTGGAAACCAGTTTCTTCCCCTTCAAACCACAGCTTGGACTATGAAATGAATGTCCTTTATCCACGGAATTTGAGGTCTCATGCGAGTTTGTACACCTTAAGGCCCTTCGTTTTCTACTAGCGGGTTTAAACGAGAGGATAGGAGTAGAGTTGACAAAGGACGAAGCTAAGTGAAAAGATGGAGATACAGATCCCAATGGAACCCGTATAACTGTCTCTGAAGCCGCCATTTTTTATCACCACAGAGGAATAGCTAGAAAGAAGAAGCGATCAAATTTCCAAAATGATACCTGCAAAGAGAAAAACGATTAAGACGACATGAGAAATTGAGAATCCAGCAGAAAAGAACAAACTTTACATCGAGAGTTTGCATGAGAAATCATCAAAATGCATATTTTTCAATACCCAAATCACCGAATAGTGATGTTCAAAGATCTAACTGCATAATAGGACTCCAAAACGAGCAAAATCATTTCATTCTCAAAGCCTTAAACTCAACAGAGTTTCAGTGGAGCTTGAATCAAAATCATCAAAACGAACATGCGAGAAAAGAATCAGAGACTCCACAATCACAGAAAACCAATTGTGTTATAATTTCTCAAAGATTGCAAAAAGGAACAAACAATCTATAAAAAGAAAAAAAAAATCGGCTGCTAAAATAGTATCAATGTAAATGGGGTTAGAGCATCGTCACAAAGAGATAACAACGATAGAGAGACTTACTTACTATGATGATCCAGATTCAGCTTCCGAGAGAGATTTCGAATCACAGGAAAGAGAGGAAAATTAAAAACTCAATCCTCGAGAGAGAGGGAGAGATAAATCCATTTCTGTTTTAGGAAACACGAACAATTTCCCAATCAACCACTAGTTCACGCGTGTTGAAACGACGACGTGTCTAAACTCTAAACACTTTTATTTTTTTGATTTTTTTCTCTTTTCTTATTGGGTTGTTTTTCTTTTCTTATTGGGTTGTTTATTTGTTTTTAATGGGATTTGAAATCGGACTAGACCCGTCCGATGTGGCCTGATCCTATGGGCTATGGTGGCGGTATGTTTTTGGGTGGTTTGAGTTTGGCTCGATTTGGTTGGGCCAAAAACTCGTTCCTCCTCATACTGAAGATATATAAACATCTTCAAGAAAATACTGTTAAAATTCATAAAAATGTTTAAAGGATGTCTAAGTTGTTTCAGGAAGAAGCAGAGTAAGAAAGAAGGTAAACCTGTGAAAGCAGAGGATGTGGTTGAGCCTGTAGCAGTAAAAGATGATGATGATGATGAAGAAAGCCCGGAAAAGAAGACGAACATTATAAGACCATTTGGATTCGTCGAACCTGAGCATCTCTCCACTCATGTCAGTTCTTTTAAAAAAATTAGGAGAAGACGTTTCTTCCTCTTCGAGGAAAAATGATTTTAACAAAGTGAAGACTTTTGATTTACGAGGAGCGACAAAAACAAAGGACAAGTAAGGAAGATAATTTGGACTTGAGATGTAATGTTCATCATGTTTAAAACAGTGTTTTGAAAACCGGACCAACCCGATGGTCAGACCGGGTTCGACCGTGAACCAGACATGTGACCGGGTTGGGTTTCCGGTCTGGTTTATAAACAATTAATATGATCAATTAACTAATTATATGTTAGATTAGAAGTTATTTCACAAAATTATGTTTAGTTTAATTTTTCTAATACTATTATATTTATATTTATATTTTTATATCAACTCTTAACTATTTATAATATGTATTTAAAAATAAATAAACATAAATTATTATGAACCTGATTCAACCCGGTCAAACCAAATTGAACCATGACCCGGATGCTTATCCGGTTCGCCTTCCGGTCCGGTTTTAATAACATTGGTTTAAAACCTTCGCAAGCTCTAGATTACTTTCTTAAGTGTAATCTTGTTTTGACCGACTAGCCACTGATCCCCTGCTTTTATGTAGCTGATTTACATGTTTCTCTATGGCTGAATGCGGTAATTAGTAATGATATAGTATATGTTTTAAACAAGTTCTCGAAGATCATTCTTTCACTAAGGACCCCATGAAAATTATGTAGCTCGTTATGTGGTTTGAAGAATATGCAGAGAACTAACCTACTCAAGTGCAAAACAAATTATGAAGACCGAGGCAGTAAAATTATACATAAACTGTTTAGATTATACTCTTACTGTCTCAAAATATAAGCAATTTTGTCTTTGTGTTTACAAAATAGATTTCCATAACAAATTTCACTCTATTTGTGCATACAATATGGGATTCTATTCATTTATTTGATTTCGACGCAAATCATTTAGCAACCAGTCTAGTTTCTGCGTAATTTCAATAATTTACGATTTCCTACGTTAATTTTTTTTTTTTTGTTTTGTTAAAGGGCTTTCTTACCTTAATTTCTTTGAAGACGAGATTTGCTGCCGACAGACAAATGTGGGGAAGAGTGGTTGGAGCGAGAAAGGGACTGACTATTTCTTAAGCAATCATTCTCTTATCCTACTAATATAATATTAATGGCTGCTCAAATTATGTCTCCATCTACCTCCTTCCATTCGTCGTCGGTTATCGCCTTTCTAAGAAAAGCGAGAGAAACCACCTAGTAATGAGTCTTTTGGTCTAATGGTGAAATATTTGTAGAAAATACTACCTGAAAAAAGAGAGGAGAGCTTGCAGTCTGCAGACCTAAAAAGTATCTTATTTAGATCATAAAGAAAAATGACCAGACTTTCTAACTTTAGAAAGGATAAATCACATTACATCACTCTTTTTTCTTTAGTTTAAAATTATTTTTCTGCTTAGTCAAGTTGTTATATACTATCTAATATTTTAAAATTGGATTACGTGATCATATATAGTCCAATTTTGACATAATAGATAACACGCACCAAAATCTAGAGAGCATAATTCCAAATAGGATGATGACGCATGACATGCTGGAAGTTTCCTTTGATCGAGCGAGGCAGCCAAATAAAATACTATTCGTCCTTCGGAAATAAAATTCTAAATTACGTGAATCGGACGAAAGTGCCAAATATTTCACTAACTGGAAAATTCATACTTTTTTTTTATAAAAAAATCCAAGCATTATCACTGACTTGGCCAAATTAGTAATTAGAGCACATGGACAGTTAGGGCACAAATTCATAAGAAAAAAAAATCAAAAAAATGATGTGGCATGAATTTATTGCAGAATCGTTTCTTCGGGAGGCAGTTTTGGAATCGGTTATGAAGACGAGCTCGCCATGTGTCGTCACACGATTCATAATTTTTATTTTCTTTTTCTTTTAAATCATGATTTTTTTCGAAAATTGTTTTCCTTTTATTTTTAGAAAACCCAACCCAGGCTCACCAATGCGTGCTCTTACAAATTCCACTTTATATATTTTTAGTTTTAGTAACATAAATACTCGAAATTCTTAAATATTAATTCTCGTAAAAGGAAACCTTCTTTGATATTCTTAGCTGAAAAATCTAGCGCAATCCAAAGTCAAACTGATCATAAAAATCCCACGAGTCTAAGTTGTCCACTAAGAGATCTGAATCAAATATGACACTTTCACTGCCAGATGACGATGGAGGAGTGTAAGAACCTGATGGTGATGATTGGTTCTCTTCCATCACATGTTGACAGTCTTGATCATCACTGGTTATCTCACGGCACTGATCCATGGTTTCCTCTTTGATGGTATCTTCTTCATGCTTAACCGATAAGGAGAAACCGCTCGTGAGGCTTTTCTTTTCTTGAACAAGATCTTCTCCGAACCGGATCATCCGGGCACTTTCCAAATCATCGACTTGATCTTGAACGGCAGTAAAATTGTGATCTTGACTATGATTGATTTTGCAAGTGTGGTGGCCGATGTAAGTGGTTCGGTAAACCGGTGGATTGTCTTTGATCTTCTGTTCTTGCTTTCTTGCTCCGCAGTCATGATCTATGTTGTAAGAACATCTATAGTAGCTCCTGTATCAAGATTAATGCATACAACAATTATTAGTATTAGTGATCGGAACAAAAATTAATATCAAATCTGATAAGACTATTTATAATATTACCTTTGGTGATGAGACTTTTTTATAGACTTTTGGCCGTATTTCCTCCAAAGAAATCCGTCATAGTAGATCGGAGCCGGTGAATCGTCCCTCCAATTCTCACTTGAATTAGTACTACGATTATTAATCTTTCTGCAAGCATGGCGATGTCAAAATATTAGCATACTAACCATACAAATATCCCATTTATCAGCCGGTCTCACATTTATGTAATGTCATTTGCGTTTATAGTTATAATTAATATATATTAAATATTAAAAATTATAGTATTGTGAAGTAAAAAAAAAAAACCAAAACATACGAGGGTTCAATTTTAATTATCCATACCTTTTCTTGGATTGGCTTCTCTGGGGAGTAAGAGGAGAAGAATCCTTTGAAGATAAATCAGAAAATTGATCATCCTCGGATTTTGGTTTATCGGATAAGATTGAGATGGCATCGGAAAAACAACTGACGATCGATTTAGCAAGATCATAAGTTGAAACCGATCCGTTGTCAGCCATTGGATCGTCAAGCCGGACCTTCAACCGCAAGGCACATCTATGGCCATACATGATAGCTTGCACCGCCTTTTCGTGGGGGGAGTTCATTTCCATAGAGTAGAATTAATGTGCTTGTGTATGTTTCTTAGCCGTTCTTTCTTTCAAGGATCTATGCTATTAATTTTGTATGGATAGGGAGGGCATACATATAGAGGGCACACACATTACTATGTGGAGGAATATGGATATATATAGATAAGAATATGTTAGGAAATTACAACATGCTATTAGTTTAACCATATGTACGCAATAAAAATCAATTTGACTTTACCTATTATAGACCAAGTTCGGGTTTCCTAATCAAGATATTTCTTCATTTTTACATACAGGAAAAATGAGTATTAATAGCAATTAATTATAGTGTTTGGTGTGTTTTTGCTATAGTTGACTTATACTGATTTTTTTATAGCCCTTGTGAAATGAGAAACGCTATAATATGATGAGCGGCAAAAAAAAATTATGTTCGCGCTTAGTTTTGGTTCTATCATTGGTCTACGATAGCAGACATGATACTAGAAACGTCATAATAAGTTAACCGCTAATTAACATTTTCATTGCCCTCCCAAAAACATTTTAAAATAAAAAGACTTGGGAAATAAAAATATTTCATAGGCAAATTAGTCACAAATAAAAAAGAAACCTTTGGCTTATCTCTTTCTCTCTTCTGATCCCTCTAAATCTCAATCTAGATCATTGCTATCAGTCTTGAACTTCGATCTACAATATTAATGGCCTTCTTAATCGTCATATTCATCGTTCCTAATCGAACTGGCCTGTCCGAAATTGATATTGAAGGTAAAATTTCGTTTGGGTATTCGTTATTTGTAATGATTTAGTGTTTGTACATGCTGGATGTTTTAATCCGTTTCGATTATTTTGCTCTTATGCATGAATGTTTCGGTTAAGCTTTTGTTCAAGACACTTGGAATTGGTAGTGTTTTAGTTTCAATTTGGCTTTTCGATTTTAAGGTTTTGGTTAATTGTTTCTCTTAGTTTAATTGATTTTTGTTTTCATGGTCTTTTGTATTTGTGTAAATGATATCTACTTGTTTGCTTTTTGCATGTTGGATTTCCCACATACAAAAACTACAAGGTATATACGGTTATGTAGTTGTTTCAGTCTTATATATGTTCATTTTTAACAGAGTAGTTTGTTTGCTTTTAAATTTCTCTGATGATTTCTCTCTTTCATAGACGTCTCATTGAGTCTGTCATGTTCTTTTGGCTTTGAATGCAGCAGTGAGTATAAGATAAGAACCTTTGAGCTTGATGGCAAACACATCAACATCCAAATTTGGGTGAGCTGGGTGTGAATGTGTTTAAGGCAGTTGAAGAAGAGGATAGAGAACAACGAAGGGATGCTTCCACAGCTTGAGCATGTCTTTATTCGAGGCAGCAAGATAAGGTGATTTTACCAAAGAGATTTGTTCTTCCTTTATCCTATTTCAAAACATTTGACCAACCAAAAAGAGTTGTTCTCTCTAGACTACAAATAGTAGTATTAACATTGAAATTGAAATGTTAGTTTCTTGCAGCAAGACGTTGATTTTGTTGATGATATTGAAGAAGAAGTTGTAAGATTGGAAGTCCAAGATTGTGGAGAATTCACAAGTTCAAATACAAGTTCTCTTTTAGTTATGTAATTTTACCTTGTAATATTAGTCTTTTGTAAGTTTGTATCATGATTTAATATAATATAATATAACACAATACGGCATTTTTTTAGTATGTCAATTTATCCAAAGGTAATTAATAAAAATAATC
Organism: Erythrophleum ivorense; assembly: GCA_026724425.1. NCBI lineage: Eukaryota > Viridiplantae > Streptophyta > Magnoliopsida > Fabales > Fabaceae > Erythrophleum > Erythrophleum ivorense. The sequence continues at coordinate 6,550,902 of JAIUCV010000071.1, read as the reverse complement.
ACCTGAAAACCAAAAAAAAATTAATAAAAAGAAAAATATAAATCTTATCATTAAAATAATAATAGAAATATAAATGCTATAGAAATTTAAATTATGGGATAAACCATTGCATATATCAAATGCTATTGTAAAATTGCAAGAAAATGCTATGAATAAAACAATTAATAACAAAATAAAACCGTTATGGTAGATTTTTATATTGCATATTAAAAACCGCTATAATAAATGAAATCACAATAGCAATGTTGAAAACCGCTATAGAAAGTCACTCTATTATGACGGGCGCAGAGCTGGCGCTTTTTACAACGCCATGATATTGTTAGATAGCGTTTTTCGTATACTCAATTTTTCCATAAGTGATACACTAGGATATATTTAAGTATTTAACTCTCAAAAATAGAAAGCTGAATTATGATTTAGGACATGTGCTCGGCTCCACCTATGGGAGTAGATAAATAAAGAGAAATAGAAAGAGAAAACATTAGGTGTTGACTCTCTACCATTATGAATCTATATATGATCTGTCATGTATAGAAAACAAAGTTTGTTTTATATACTTTCCCAGCTTTGATGACACTAATCTACGCGGTTCACTTGATAATAACAGAAATAGTTTTTTTTGGCCAAGTCTATTAGTAGTATTTAATGGTTAGCCATGTGTCAAAGACAAGAGGAATCTAGCAGGAAAATGTGTTGTTCACTTTTCACAGAAAGTCTGATAGGTTAGGGTAACTTCAGAGTTAGGATAAACCGGGAAGTTGATGTTTTTGAAACCCTCTATTATACGCACTCCGTTTTATTGTTTCATCAAACGTCAGAATATCATCAGTTTCACTATTATCAGGATAATAAGTATTTGACTGAATTATTTTTGTTGTGGGAAAATCTATAAATTACACATCATAAGTCACAAGAACATAATACCCACACAAAAAAAAAAAGAGCACAAACATGCAAATATGTTTTAGTTAATTTTTACAAATTTCACCAAGTGTCATTTACATGCATATATATATATATATATATGATCATATTTCATTGGTTACGTAGTGTGATACCATTACAAATGTAAAAAAAGGGCTTCTAAATACACTAAGTTAGAGATTATTGTTTGTTAAAAATTTACTACTATAATTTTTAAAACTACAGTATGTGGAGTTATGGACGATCTTCACACATTAATTAAATCTTAGAAAAAGAGAGTAATAATTGTCATGTAGCTGGCAAGCGGCGACTAATGCACCAACGAAAACGCGTTAATTCCGTCGGACATTGACATTAGGAACCCATGAGTCCATGACGTATTCTTTACCGAAGCTGCTGATTTCACAAGAATGACGTCAGGATCAACAACAACTAGTCAACTGTGCTGTGGGATTCATTCATTCGTTAGCTACTCGGTCCATATTTGTAGAGAAATTTTAAAAAATAAATTTTCAAAATTACACCAAAGTGTTAATTTTCAAAATTACACTTTTTTCAAATTTTAATATATAAATTTGGGTTCACTAATCTTTAACTAGGGTTTAGATTTTGAAATTTAAAATTTAGATTTAATGGTTCAAAATTAGATTTTAGGATTTAGAGTTTATATTTTAGGATTTTAAGTTCTTTTACTCAATGAAAAAATTGTAGTTTTGAAGATGGACATACTAAAGATGTAGTTTTGAAAATTTAGATCAAAAAAAGTGTAGTTATGACATTTTCCTATATCTGTATTGTTTTGATAATTAATAAAGTAATGCTTTATCTAATTACTAAGGTAATCATCGTTTTTTTCCTAATAAGATTGTATTCATGCATGGGAATTACAGTTCATGAATTAACACCAATTCATGAAAATGATCAGTTAATCAAAACTATTTGGAATGATAAGTTTTTCTTTTTTTACCATCAATTACAATGACAATCCTAATTTCTTTTTTCATTTTTTTTTTCATCTAAATAACAATGACAATCCTAATTTCTTATTAACAATCAGAAACTCTTCGAAGGTTTAGGCATCTTGAACTTGAACTATATATGCATGAAATTATAAGGATTTTAACTTCTTCTGCGGGAGAACATATAATGTTAAATTGATTTATCTATAAATAAATTATACTTATATACTTTCGCATCTGACTTTGATCTGATCTGCGCAACTCGTTGCCCACATGTATTTTATGCGATTTGCCTACTTGATTTAAAATTGGCTTCTTCTTTTTTTGTTTTCGCTAAAATTTGTTGAATTTTTTTTATGGTTACTATAGTGAGAAAGGGGTCACGAATGTACAAGTCAAGCAAAGCTATGGGTCAAGTCGTATTATTTTATGTTGCCAACGTGAGTGAATGTGAACACGACTTCATTGATCAATGACAATTATTGAGCTAATTAAACATTTATAATAAAAAAAAAACTTTATCAGCTATATTAAACCAAGTGGTTGGAACGTAGCTTCCCTGTCTTCTTTCTATTCACGACGACATTTCCCCAATTTTAATAATCCAAAAGAGCCTAAAAACTTATCCTTCAATTAATCAAACTTATTTTGGACTTTTAAAACTTAGATATTTTAATTTGGATTCGTGCTTGCAGCTTTAATCTAACGAATACCTCTGACGTGCTGAGTTTTCCTAACAAGAAGAAAACATTAATGGCCGTGCTTGCTCGCGATCTTACATCTACCTATCCATTTTTCAGGTGGCCGGCTTGTTGTGAAATAAGACCTAAAAGCAAAGAAAGAATTTGATTGAGGCAAAATACCATATTCTGAAATTTCTTATTAACCTGTATGATAATAATTACAAGTTTTCAAGAATCTTATGCATACATCTAAAAAAACTCAATAAACTGAAATGTACCATACCATGAGGGCGTCGAAGAGAGTTATCTTGAATAACAGGACTTCTACTACCACCGCTAAACAATGGATAAATAAGGCTATCTACGTAGCAAATAGATCACCAGTTCCAACTTATACGATCATATTTTAGAAAGAGAAAAAAATTTAGCCATAGCTTTGAGACAGCATATAGAGACATCGTTTTGGAGTTGACTAGACCATAACGGCGGAAACAACAATCACTGTAGACGCTATTTTGTTTGTTATAATAGTAGATATATGCCCTCTTTTTTGTAAAAGGATTTTAGGTATAGGCCTTTTGATGTGCTTGGTTTTTAGTTATCATGGGAGACAGATTTTTAGGCAGAGGTAGTCATTTCGTTCTCACTAAAGAAACTTAATGGACTATATATCGTTTCCTTGAATATATTGCCTTTCATTAGTTATAAATGTTATTACCTTGAGTGCATTTATCTTACCGCATTTTGAGATTTCTGAATCAAAACAAACTATGTCTGGAAGAATCATCACATGTTCGAGTTACCTTCTTTCAACTACCAATTCTAGAATCATCACATGTTCGAGTTACCTTCTTTCAACTACAAAAAAAAACTATGTCTGGAAGAATCATCTCATGTCCAAGATCTTGATTTCTAGTTTTTTATTTTTTTTTGTAACCACTTCTTCAGCTAATTGTCCAAACCTCCATGGCATGACTTTCTTCAGCAATACATACAACTTCTTTTGTTGTCCGAATTTGAATATCGTCAAATTAAAGCAAGTTCTGTTTAGTCCATTAAGATAATTTTAGATGGTTTTAAATTTTTAAATTTTATGCGATGAAATGTGACATGAACTTAGATGTTGGTTGCCCAATTAGCACAAGTAAAAGCGGTTGACAAATCAAGATGATTATCGATAAAGGTAAACAATCGGACATTAATTTTTAATCACAACGAACATTTAAGTTATAAAAAAGTTAGTCAAACTCATCCAGTATTAATATATTTATACTTATGAGGTCATCATTCCAAAATGTCTACAAATAATTTTTGTTAAAAAAAGTATATACATATATCTTAAATACGAATTAGAAAAATACATATTTTATACAAAAAACATATCTAATAAAAATTCTTATATTTAACTAAGGTTATAGGCTTATAGCATTACTTTTAACTAAAATTATACTTTTAGTTTAAATCTTAGAGGAGCAGTAGAACTGTTACGTATATATACAGTTATTGGAAAACTGTCTTTGAGGACTAGGAAGACTTTTAGAGAGCAAACCAAAGTACAAACCTTACCAAGAAAATCGGTCAAGAATGTTTATGTAACTGCTCAAATGTCAATCATTCTTTAAAACATTACGGCTTCAGATTTCATACCGGTGGTACGGAAGTATATTCACCATTCACCGGTGAAATACTAACAAATTAACATGTGATTTGGTTATTGACTACTGCTTGCCTAGTATTTCAAAAAGCAAAGGGGCCAAAACAAATATTCTTATGGAAAGAAAAAGAAAAACGAACGGGCCGGAAAGGATCGGTGTCACATTACACGATGGAATTAAGTACGAAAAGCCCAACGCAATGAAAAGTCTATTAGAAAGAAATTGTGAGTACAGTTTAAGGGAAATCACATGTATATTTTTTTTGGTAAAAATCACATCACAGCACATGTATATTTGAAGTGTTCTAAAAGAAGAGTTCATACGATCGTTTATTGGACTCTTAAGTTATTAGAAAGAGTTCGGCGGTGTTAGACGGTCGTAGTAACCGAACGAATCAGTCTTACTCTACAACAACTGAATTGTTAAACACTGACAAAACATTTTTTTTCTTTCAAATCCTCTACATTGTAAGATCTAATTCAATATTAACTTGATGTATAAGTTTCTACTTTGACCCAAAAAAAAATCCAAGTTTCTTTTAAATATATACATGACTCGAAGTCATTATAAAAAAAAAGTTAAGTTCAACCATCAACAAATAAATATCATGAAAATACGAAGAGAATTAGATGGTCAAATATAGCCGGGTTAAAAAAGACTATCTGAAATTCACTATAGAAACTTCACATGATCACCTAAGCTCTAGTCATGAGGTAAAATATACGTATGAAGGTGAAAAACTGAAGCTAAGTGGGTAAATATTTGACCAATTTTAAGCATTTAAAAAATGTTTTCGAGAAGAATAATTTTTCTTTTGCCAGGAAGAAGAATAAAATTTTGAACTAGACATTCCATTTTCTAATAAAACAGTACCAATAATGTTAGGCAAGGGGTCGATGTCATTTTCAGTGGGAATTGATTTAAGAGCATGACCACATGCTGCTTTAATCATATCTTTATCAAGGAAATAATGAAGAAAATACAGTTGATGGGTCCAAGTTTCATGTGACTTGAGAAGAAGAAGAAATAAAGCGTACGAAGGATGATAGCAAAATGGTATGGCTAAATCAAACATTATTGGTAAATTTAACCCCAAAAAAAACTTTATTGGTAAAGGGGTTCACAAAAGACATTGAGCTGACACAAATCCATGCACCATGTTTCTCTTTCCATTGGATTCTCGATTTCTCTCAGATCTTGTTCCCAAAAAAAGAAAAGGAACTTTGTTACCTTTTATTAGAGTTGAGTGATTATGATATTTGTAGAGAAATCCAAGCTGAAATGGGAGAGATTGCCAATCAAGCTTACCGAATACGTTTTGGTACATTTTGGTTGCATCAATATATCCATTCAGTTCGGTTTTGTTTACTTCAGGCTATAATAAATAAATAATCTCAAAATCCATAATCAAAATCCCTTATTGTTCAATTTCTCCGGTTCAATGGCCAATCCTATTATTTTTTGGTTTTCCATATAGTAGACTAATACATGCATGTATATGGAGAAAGCTACAAACAAACAAACAAAAATGTGTGGTTATATTCAATTCTTGTGGGTACGCATGGTAGGGCATTTCAATTGAGACTAGAGAAAGCTTTTCTCGTAATCAGATACATACTACAAGAAGATAACATCACCGCGGCTAATATATATGTCGCTTAACCTTGACTATGTTTCCAAATAAAAAATAACAATAATGTATACGGCAATAGACAACGATGGAACCTCAACCAACCGATCACGCGCTCTTTTGTCACCATCGATGAGAAAGCATAGTATTGCATTTTGTTTTCACAAATGGTAAGAGATTACGATAAGATTATTGGGAAACGAAAATATCCAAAGCATCTGAATATAAAGGAAAACTCGATTAAAAAATTGTTTTTTTTTTTTTTTGGTAAAGTTAAACGCAAAACTAAATCATGTTTTCGAGGTGACTAGAATTTAGAATTTTCGCAGAACAATCACGAAATGCTAACACATAATTTTAATAGATTAATGAAGTTTTGAAATAGTTATTGCATTTCTTTTAACATAGTATAAAATAGATAGTAGAATCACGTTTTGAAAGTGTGATTATTTGATCAATGTTCTGAACAGTAAAATAAAATAAAAATGGTATATCATTCAACACGAAACTTTTTAGTCAATGTTAACACATTTACATTTTTCAAGAAAAAAGGTTCCCAAAAAACGTACTATATTCAGTGTGGTACGCCCTAGCTAGCTAGTGCTGCTGTACATCACAGCTAAACAAGTTATCTTTTTTAAGTGAATGAGAACACAGACATTGGACCAAACGCACACTTAACGTCAAAAGCTATTCAGACCCTAAAAATTCGTACTAGATGTTCGAAATACAAATTATAACCTGACAAAACATGCAAAGTTGTCGAAGACCAGTTTGGAAAAAATAAAAATAAAAACAAATGAAAAAACTAAACAAAGAAAAATGTTTTATGTCAGAGACAAATAGTCATGTAGGTAATGTCAGAAGATTGTACATTAAAATCTAGCACAGCAATAAGCATTATTGTTCACACACATGCACACAGAAACACACACACGTGTACATTCACACGTACGCGTTCACATGTGCACGTATCCATATGAAATCTCCACCTCTATATAAGATGCTTCATCGCAAGTGTATGCAAGTGTGTGAAGCTAAAGAGTAATAAAATATTAATGGCGACTTCAGGGTTTAAGCATTTGGTGGTTGTGAAGTTTAAGGAAGATGCAAAGGTTGATGAGATCTTGAAGGGCTTGGAAAATCTTGTTGCTCAAATTGATACTGTCAAATCCTTTGAATGGTTCGTCATTTATTGTTTTCAAGTTATAATTTTAAAAAAATATTTGGATCTATAACTAAGTAATGACCGTATGATTTGATGATATTAGGGGAGAAGATAAAGAGAGTCACGACATGCTAAGACAAGGATTTACTCACGCATTCTCGATGAACTTTGAGAACAAAGATGCTTACGTTTCTTTCACTAGCCATCCTCTTCACGTTGAGTTCTCAGCCGCTTTCACCGCCGCTATCGATAAGATCGTGCTCCTGGATTTCACCGTCGCCACCGCCGTCAAATCTCCCGTTGAAGCAGCACCTTGAATCTTATGATTATATATCAAACTTGTTTCTTGATTGATCTCTTTCTGTAATCGAGGTTTAAGTCATGTTTCAGTAATGTAACTCGGTTGATTAAGTGTGTTTTGGTTTGATTCGATTATCTCCGGTATCTGCTAATAAGAAGCTGGTTTGGAAGTTTGTGATTTTGCAGAAGTGCATATTTTCAAAAAACAATTGAAATCTTGTGTTAAGTACTTAAGTGGAGTTTCATGTGAGTAAACCTGGTTGTGTATAGTATAGATACATTATAAACTTTAATTAATTTCGTAAGAAACCCAACAGAAAAAAATAAAAATAAAAAGTAAATGGCTAAGATGTATCTGATATAATAAGGATTTTTTTGTTTTAATTAAAAAAGCTGTTGACAATTTTATTAAAAAAAACATCGACACCGAAAAGTTAATGGGCCAGAAAACAAAATCTGATGGGCCTTTTGGCCCAAATAAACGATTGATGGTCATCATCGTGTTTAACGAGCGTTCCGAATGGCAAGAACGCCCTCTCATTTGCATTTTGAGAAGTTCTCACACCACTGCGCTTCCGTCTCTGGCCACCGAGTCTCCCAACGCACAGAACCCTAAGCACATCAGGTGATAACACCTTCTTAGCTCTTTTCCGATTTACAAAACTTTTTTTTTTGGAGTTTATAGTGTTGATTATTGAATTGCCGCTAAAATCGCGATTATGATGTTTGTTTCTGAAATCATCATACTTAAGTTCCGAGGTTGCCATCTGATTTTTTTCATGGAAGCAAAGGAAGAGAAAGGATTATGCAACGAACCTCCAGATGTTATTAGCAAATTGCCCGACTCTTTGATATCTGAGATACTGTTAGCATTGTCCCACATCGGAAGTATGGTAGATTTGTGGACAATATATATACTAGCTTTTGGGTGTGAGTTAGGCCATTACTAATAAATCTTCCGACAAAGGAAGCTGTTAGGACTAGTGTTCTGTCCGATAGGTGGAAAAGTCTATGGCTACTGACTCCTACGTTGGAGTTAGCCTCGAAAGAGTTCCGGGATTACAATGCCTTTGTAAGTATTGTGGACAAGTCCCTAGGTTGATCTGTAGGGAAGAGAATTCATGCTTGCACAAGCTCAAGAAGACAACGTCAAGGTTTTAAGAGTGTAGGATTTGAGTTTGGTCAGAGTCGTATGCGGTATTATTGTATTGATAGAGAGATCTTGGGGCTTTTCGTTGATGCCCCTAGTCTCAAGTATATGAATTTCAATGATGGTGTATCTAGGTGAAATCTGTCGTCTTGGTGATGACTTGGACCAACAGATATCAGTTGTTTTTATTTTTTATGCTCACGACTACTTAATAGTTTAAATAAGATTAATTTCTCAAAGACAAAAAATACATGTTTAAACTAAAAGCTATAGCTGGATAGTGAATTGCTAACACACTAGAAGTTTGACTATTAAGTATAGCACGAGACATTATACTAGTTTATACTAGTACAATATCAAAAGACAAAAATCCATGATTTATTGGAAAAAGATACTTGGTTATCAAGATTCAAAAATCAATATTATAAATTCTGAGGAACATACAGATCACCATATAATTCATCGGGTATCATGTCACCGTTGTAGTAGTCAGCACGGCCGCGTAGAGCCATCCAGCCACAACGCTCACACCCATCAAAGTCATTAAAGCCATAGTATTCGTCACTGACATTAGCCAACGTCACCTCAAGCTTTCTTCCTCCCATGGATTTTCCATTTAGTGCCAACGCCTTCTCATTGCCTACACCATTTCTCAGATTAATGAAAGCAAATCTGTTCAAAAAAAAAAAAAGGAAGTTTACATATAAACTTGATGATAGAGAGCAGTCAGAAAAGTTGGAGGAACAAGTCACAAACCCCAAGGGAACACGAGTTTTACACTCTATGGGAACAAAAACCCTTGTGATCTCTCCACAAAAAAAGAAAAAGTTACTCAATGCTTTCTTGATTTCATCCCTAGTTCGCAATTTCTCAAACCCCGTAACGAAAATGGTTTGATGATTGTTGCCCTTGGCATCTTCACAATCGAAACAGCAAGTTTCTTTAGCTTCCTCTGGGTTTTCTCTCTGCTACAGACAAAAAAAAAAAAAAAAAATATATATATATATACATCAGCAAAGCAGGTATCAATCAATCTACAAAAGAAATGCAAAAGCTAGAAACAAACAAATAAACAGAGTCCTAGCTGTACCTTCAATGAAAGCCCTAGCAGATGGGCATTTGTCAGCAGAACCTCTTGAATTTTTTTCATATCTTCAGAAAGATCTTTGATTGATTTCTTCATGACTGTCATTTCCTGCAATTAGGTTGTTTAAAGTAATTAATAACAAAACTGGTGGCATCATCTTAAACAAATAAAATGTCAACAATACTTACAACAATTATTTTATCTTCAACAGTTTCCTGCAAAAGAAGGAAATATCACAACAAGAGTGGTAAACCGAGACCATGCGATTTAATAGGAACAACAACAACAAAAATGTTATCTGAATCTGAATACCCAAGTTCCACAGAATCTAACCTCAGACTTCTCCTTGTGTATCTTCTGCTTCTTCAGATTTGATTTGCTCTCTGAACAAGGTTTCAACACGCTCTTACCTGATAGAATTTAGACAGAGCAAAAAAAGGTTAAAATTCAACATAAAGAGATTCGTTCTAAACAAAAATCATTCAGAATAAAGATTTACAACTCGATTTATGACTATTTTCTTCTATAATGTAGTGTATATAAGAAAATGTCAAAGTTCTGCAAATTGAGGTTGCAAAAATTCTTACCCTTCTTCAAAGATTTGGAAGAAGAAACACGAGCTGTCTGATACATATGGGGCCTCACATCCACCCATCATTTACCAGTACAGCAGGAAGAAGAAGGCCCATCAGGCCTGAACAGGAGGGACTCGTGGCCACGTAGAATACGTGACAAAGAAGGAGGAAGGAGCGTTCTAGAAGATCGCAAGAATAACGGATCAGGAGACACATCACGTGCTCCTGTCTAGAGTAGTATAAATATCTTTTGTGGTTGTTAGTTTTGGGATATCGAGTGAAACGATCAAACGTTGTTGGGGAGGTGAGAGACTCCCAATATTAACTCTCTCTGTATCGAATCTTTTATCGTTTATTGAAAAGGAGTGTTCTTTTTGGGTTGTTGCAGACTTTACTTTATCGTGGTCGTAACAAACTTGGTATCAGAGCTCGGCGTGATCGGGAAACGATGTCGTCTAAACTGGACACGGGAGGCAAGGCGACAGTGACGGAGGAGGCGGCGGAAGAGACATCCCGGGAAGGAATGACTCCGATGGTCCACAACCGATTCGCAGCCCTCGAACGAAACATGGAGAGGGTGTTGACTTTCATGGAGCGGATGGCGCAGAAGTTCGACCCGATGGATGGCGATGCGGAGACGGTGGGGTCAGGCGTGAACTCGAGCCTAAAGAAAGCGATCGTGGACGATACACCGGATCGCCAGGAGAAGAGGGCAGAGGGGTTTTCGCTTTTCCGACAAGAGAAGAAACCACCGGAGGCGAGGAACGAACCGATGATGCGACGGATCGAGATACCTCAGTTCAACGGAGAGAATGCTGAGAACTGGGTTTTAAGGGTGGAGCAGTACTTTGAGTTGGGAGAACTAACGGAGGCGGAGAAGCTACGCGCCGTACGTATGTGCTTCAACGATGATGCGCTACTCTGGTATCGGTGGGAAAGGGATCGTAATCCGTTTATTAGCTGGGAGCAGATGAAGTACCGCGTGCTCGAGCAATACTCCTCGAATCGCGACACCAGCGCCGGGGAACGACTGTTGATGCTTCGCCAGGAGGGATCGGTAGACGATTTCTGTCGGGAGTTTGTGTCGTTGGCGACGAACTCGCCGGAAATCTCGGAGACGGTGTTAGAAATGGCTTCTCGAATCGGTTTGCAACCCAAAATCCGAAGCGGGGTGAAACTGATGGGTCCACGGAGTCTGGAGAAGATGATGAGCGTGGCGCGGCTGGTCGAAGAATGGGCACACGTGACGGAAGGAACGTCCGAGGCAGGTGACGGTGGGCCACAACGATCCTTCCGGCCCAACTCAAGTCGGGTCACGAGTAATGGGCCGACGCAGCTTAAGCCTAAATTCATATTACAGAGTGAGAAACAGACTAGTGGGGGAAACAGACTACAAACCCCTAATGGGCAGCACAAGCCACGGACGGCGCCGCTGAAATTGACTGCGGCGGAGATAGCGCGAAAGAAGGCGGATGGGTTGTGCTTCTGGTGCGACGCCCGTTATCACTCAAAGCACGACTGCCCGAACAAAGAGCTGCGCCTATTGGTAGTGTACGAAGATGGGTCGGAGCAAGAGTGGATTACGGAGGGTAGTGGAGACAACGAGGAGGTGGTGCAGGATATAACTCAGGTGGCGGAGTTATCACTGAGCTCATTGGTGGGTATTTCTTCCCCGAGAACCATGAAGCTAGTGGGTTCAATCAACGGTGAAGAACTTGTGGTGATGATTGACAGTGGGGCTACTCACAATTTCTTGTCAGAACGCTGGGTTAAGAAGTTGGGTATCGAGACCACAGAATCAGGGGGTTATGGAGTCCTTACAGGCACGGGTATAATGGTCCGTGGACGTGGGATATGTAAGCGGGTGGAGCTGATGCTCCAAGGGTATACACTAGTGTCGAGCTTCATACCTCTCGAGCTGGGTAGCGCAGATGTGATTCTGGGGGTGCAGTGGCTAGAAACGCTGGGAGACACTAACGCCAACTGGAAGCTGCAGATACTGAAGTTCAGGGTAGGAGAAAAGATGGTAGTGCTACGCGGAGATCCGAGTCTTTGCTGTTCCTCTGTGTCGTTCAAGGCCCTCTGGAAGGCGGTGGAACAGCAAGGCGAGGGACTTATTGTGGAATTCGGAGGGTTGCAGAAAGAGGGAGATCCGGTGAAGGAGTCGACACCGGAAGCGTTGCGGTCCGTATTGGCGGCGTATCCTCAGGTGTTTGATGAACCCGTGGGGTTGCCACCGTCCCGCGGCAAGGAACATGCCATTGTGTTAACTCCGGGCACTAGCCCCATCAGTGTCAGGCCGTTCCGCTATCCCCAGATACAGAAGGAAGAGATCGAGAAGCAGGTGTCGGCCATGTTAGCAGCAGGGATAATTCGAGAAAGCGGCAGTCCCTTTTCCAGTCCGGTTCTGCTGGTTAAGAAGAAAGACGGAAGTTGGCGGTTCTGCGTAGACTATCGGGCACTTAACAAAGCCATTGTCCCCGATAGTTACCCCATTCCTATGATCGACCAGTTGTTGGACAAATTGCAGGGTGCAGTGATTTTCTCCAAATTGGATCTGAAGTCAGGGTATCATCAGATATTGGTGAAGGCAGAGGATGTGCAGAAGACAGCCTTCTGCACACATGACGGCCATTACGAGTTCCTCGTAATGCCGTTCGGGCTATCCAACGCCCCAGCTACGTTTCAGTCCTTGATGAACGATGTGTTCAGACGGTTCCTCCGGAAGTTCGTGCTGGTGTTCTTCGATGACATTCTGGTGTACAGCCGCTCGTTGGAAGACCATCAGTGTCACCTCAAGGAAGTGTTGCAGATTTTGGCTCAACACCAACTGTACGCGAATAAGAAGAAGTGTCAGTTTGGGAGCGAGAAGATAGAATACTTGGGCCACGTGATAACGGCACAAGGGGTCGCAGCAGACGAGAGTAAGATAAGAGCAATGGTGGAGTGGCCGGAACCAAGGAATGTAAAGGCGTTGAGGGGGTTTCTGGGGTTGACGGGCTACTACAGAAAATTTGTCAAGGGATATGGAGATATTGCTCGACCGCTTACATCTCTCCTGAAGAAAGATCAATTTGCTTGGAGTGAGGAGGCAAGTGAGGCTTTCACCAAGCTAAAACAGGCAATGACGACCGTACCGGCACTCGCCTTACCGAATTTCAGTGAGTTGTTCGTTGTCGAATCCGATGCTTCCGGGGTGGGGTTGGGAGCAGTCTTAATGCAGCAGCAACGACCAATCGCCTTCTTCAGTCAGGCCCTGACAGACAGACAACGGCTGAAGTCAGTATATGAGCGTGAACTAATGGCCATTGTCTTTGCTATTCAGAAGTGGAGGCACTATCTGTTGGGCAGGAAGTTTGTGGTGCGCACAGACCAGAAAAGTCTCAAATTTCTGTTGGAACAACGAGAGATAAACTTGGAGTATCAGAAGTGGTTGACCAAGATACTAGGCTTCGACTTCGACATCCACTACAAGCCGGGCTTGGAAAACAAAGCTGCGGATGCTCTGTCCCGCAAAGCAGCAGTTCCGCAGTTGTTTGCGTTGTCGATCCCAGTGGCTATACAACTGGAGGAAATTAGTTGTGAAGTTGATGGGGATCCGGAGTTACAAAAGCTGGTAGAGGAGTTGAAAGCAGATGTCTCCAGCCACCCGGAGTACTCCTTGGTGCAGGGCAGACTATTGCGGAAAGGGAAGCTAGTGCTCCCTAAGAATTCACGGTTGATTGGGGTGATATTGAAGGAGTTCCATGACGGGAAACTTGGGGGTCATGGCGGCATTCTGAAGACACAAAAGAAAATCAGTGAGATGTTTTTCTGGGACGGAATGATGACGGATATTCGGAGGTATGTGGCGGCTTGCCAAACTTGTCAGCGACACAAGTATTCCACCTTGGCTCCCGGGGGTCTGCTGCAACCATTGCCGGTACCCACAACGATTTGGGAGGATGTGTCCATGGACTTCGTGGAAGGGCTGCCTCGCTTCAAAGGGTTCAACTCTGTCCTAGTGGTGGTGGACATGTTGAGCAAATATGCTCACTTCTTAGGCCTGAAACACCCGTATACATCAACGGAGGTGGCATTGATGTTCATACATGAGGTGGTAAGGCTACACGGATTCCCTAAAACGATCGTCTCTGATTGTGACAAGATCTTCACAAGCCTGTTCTGGAAAGAGCTCTTCAAGTTGTCGGGTACAAGTCTTTGCTTCAGCACGGCATATCATCCCCAATCTGATGGCCAGACAGAGGTGACTAACCGAGGCATGGAGACCTACCTGCGATGCTTCGCCAGTGACAAACCCCGTACCTGGGCCAGCTACCTTCCCTGGGCAGAACTCTGCTACAATTCGTCATTCCACTCAACCATTCAAATGACACCCTTCAAGGCGGTGTACGGTAGGGACCCCCTACTCTGCTCAAGTATGAGAACGGGTCAACAGCGAATGCAGATCTTGAGGCTCAGCTTTTGGAAAGAGATGTTATGCTTGTCATCCTTCAAGGGCATATCCATAAGGCTCAGCAGGTCATGAAACAACGAGTGGACGGACATCGAAGAGAAGTTGTGTTTGCGGTGGGAGATTGGGTGTTCTTGAAAATGCGGCCGTACCGTCTGAAATCTTTGGCACGGAAAGTGAATGAGAAGCTGGCGGCACGATACTATGGACCCTATGAAGTGGCAGAACGAGTGGGAGCCGTCGCTTATCGCTTGAAGTTGCCGGCGGAAGCACGAATCCATCCTACGTTTCACGTCTCACAGCTCAAACCAGCGATCGGGAGCACTTTGGTGCCTGTCTCAATTCCACCACAACTGACAGAGGAGGGGGTGCTCGAAACAGAACCAGAAGAAGTTTGGGACACAAGGGTCAATGCTATCACGGGTCAGGACGAGGTTCTGATCAAGTGGAAAGGGCTGCCGGCACATGATTGCTCGTGGGAGTGGAAGAGTACCATCAAGGGGCAGTTTCCTCTTTTCAACCTTGAGGACAAGGTCAGTGCTAAAGGGGCGGGTATTGATACATATGGGGCCTCACATCCACCCATCATTTACCAGTACAGCAGGAAGAAGAAGGCCCATCAGGCCTGAACAGGAGGGACTCGTGGCCACGTAGAATACGTGACAAAGAAGGAGGAAGGAGCGTTCTAGAAGATCGCAAGAATAACGGATCAGGAGACACATCACGTGCTCCTGTCTAGAGTAGTATAAATATCTTTTGTGGTTGTTAGTTTTGGGATATCGAGTGAAACGATCAAACGTTGTTGGGGAGGTGAGAGACTCCCAATATTAACTCTCTCTGTATCGAATCTTTTATCGTTTATTGAAAAGGAGTGTTCTTTTTGGGTTGTTGCAGACTTTACTTTATCGTGGTCGTAACACTATCTCAACCTGAAAAATCGAAAGTAAATAAAGGCAAATTCATTAGTAGGGAAAAAATTGGCTCAGGGTTGAGAAAAGAAGACCATACGAATTAGATTACATTAGTGGAAGTGTAGGGTTTCTTATGCTTCTTGGTTATACCATTCAAAAGTATCAAAGATGAAGGGGCTCAAGATTTAGAGAAGAACAAGGAAAAAAAAAAAATTCATAAGAAGAAGAAGATTACAGCAGTGGCATAGTGGAGGATGTCTTGCGCTTCTTGCCCATTGGCGCTAGATTTTCGAGAGAAAGTGTTTTTGGCAAAAACCCAACTAGACTACTTATTTATAACCCTTTTTAAAAATTATTGTTTCGTCTTTACTGGGCCTTGACCTTAAGTCCTTTGAATATTAAATAGTCTCATGATTAAAAGAAAAAACCGTGAACATGCATCTTATCTTTTAGATAATTTTAAGACTCTAATTTGGCCTTCTTCTTGGGAATTTGCTCATTTTATTCTCCAACTATTTGTAATGAAAATTTTTATTCTTCAACTATCACTTGCTCACTTTAATTCTTGAAGTTTGAGTTGACTGCACAAAATTATGATTAAAAAGTCAAATTTTTAATAATAAATATACAATATTAAATAAAATAATAAATTCATCATAATTTTCATTGTTAAAACTAAAAAATTAAAATAAAAATTTATGAATCTTTTTGATGATTTCTAATAAAATTCAAATTAAAATTTTGATAGATTATTTGACAGAAATCTTAAAATTAGGATCATATTTAATCTCCGTAATTCACTGGATCCGAACTAAAGATCAATATATATCGCAAAAAGTTATCTTAAATTATTTATTTAGATTTTTTTAAGGTATACTGGTGAAAATCATGATGCATTTACAAATTTATTTAAAGTTTTATGTCTATTATTCAAATATTGGTTTTTATTTTCGAAAGTTTGACTTTTTAATCATAATTTTGCGCAATCAACTCACACTTAAGGAATTAAAGTGAGCAAGTGATAGTTGAGGAATAAAAATTCTCATTGCAAATAGTTGGAGACAGAGCCGTCCCTGAGTTTTAAGAGGCCACAAGCTATTAAAAAAATGGGCTGTTTATTTTTACAAAAAAATCCATAAAATGACTTTATGCAGCACATGAGATTCGAACTCATGAAGGATAAGTGAGATAAATGAGCTGTTTGCCACTAGACTAAAGATGTATTTTGGTAATTCAAGACCAATATTTAATATATAAAATATAGGGCCGCAAGCAGCTGCTTGCTTTGCTTGCTTCCAGGACCGGCTCTGGTTGGAGAATAAAATGAGCAATTTCTCCCTTCTTCTTTGTATTATTTTAGAAAAATATTGTGACCTTTTGAATGATTTATTTCAAAACAAAAAACTGGAAGATACAAAGAAAAGAACAAAACCCATTTTCAGATTTATCATCTCTGATTCAATTTGCACAGAATGTGACGAGTTTCATGTTCGAGAAAACTGAAGATGGAAACGAAAAGTATTGGTTTCATGAAGCACGAGTTCCCTTATATTTGACCAAAGAGTTTGAAGAAAGTTTGCATATCAAAGCTCCAGAAAAAGCAACTGAAAGCTTCCCGAGCAAACATATTTTCTTATTTAGTCTCTAGGAGGGACAACACGGAGAAGTGTTCTTGTGCGTCATGCCATCTTGATGTTTTGCTGAGGTATTTCTTTAGCTCTCTTCAACTTTCACGACACTATTTACTTAAACTTGTGTACCTCATTGCCTTATAGCATTTCTCTTGGTTTGTCTGATTTGTCTTGGTTTAGCTATTTTGAATCTCGGTTTAGTTGGTTTGTCGTTTGTCAAAATTAATTCAGAAACCCAATTCCTCGTTTTTTATCTCTTTCTCTCTCGATACTTCTTCATCATCATCAATTGTTGCCAAATGAACTTTTTTTATTCTGTTCTGTCCTGTGAGATGAAATTTTTAGTATTCACCCGGTACATTTTCTCTCCAGGGTACCATCAATATCCGTCACTCGTGTAGCATGGAGCCCAAAGATATTGAACTAGAGACGAAGTTTGAGCTTGTGTATTAATTAATGTTTTCAGTGTACAGGGGTTTCTTTTACTAAACATCTGATCCATGTATATGCCTACCAAGGCTCGGACCTACGCCAGCACCTCGAGGTCTCGTGCTTCTTATCAGCGTTGTTCATCGAGAAACTATTCACATTTGCCACCGGCGAAGATCTTCACCTGAGGTTAGCTTCTCCAATCACATGTTGCACCGATTCTGAAAAATCGAATTTTTGAGTGTACAATAAGGCAGTGTTCTAATTGCTTGAATAGTAGTACCTTTTTCTCATTTCTTAATCACACAAAAGTAGACTTCATTTTAAAATAAAAATTGCTCCAGTCAAAAGTAGACTTCCATATTCGAAAGTTGTGTAGTGTCATACAATCTCGCATTGCTATACAATCATTGTAGTAACGTCTCGTAGGATGATGATCTTCGTGAGAGTAACAGAATCACGTGTTCTAGACAATGTTCTGTTTCATGACGAAAACAATTAGTCTCCATAAGGAAACTTTCTTTGTTCTGAAATAGTAGTAAAAATTGGATTTTGGTTTTGTTCATTGCGTTTTGGCAGCTATCAGCTTCAGAAGTAGAGAAATGCAGGTTCCTTTGTTCTTCCTGTGGATCCAAATTCCAAATGACAAGGAGACATTGGGAGATAGTGAACACAGGCTCGCTTATGTATCAGAAACCACAGTGATTTTCAAAAACATTGTGGAAGTGAGAGACAATCTATGGTGGAAAGCTCCGTCTACGGGTTACATAACTCAATGGGCTGCGATGTATCCTCAGAAGATCAACGCACTGTTTTACGCCCATTCGATCAATGAAGTGAAAGAACTTGGTCCTTTGCTTGCAAAATTATGTCCCTGCGAGGATGCTGCTTCGGCTTTGAATTGGCCTAAGGTGGTTTGTAAGGAGAGGAGATTCAAGATTTTTGATTTGGAAGTTGGAGCTATCTTGGGTGTGTCGAACTCAGAGGTGCCTGTGTTCCAAGCTGTGTATTCGAGCATGAAAGGGCTTATCAAGATCCATAGCCCAAGTGACCCCAATGTCAAGAAAGCTTTGAAAATGGCTACTGAGACAAACCTGCACTTGTTCTTCTCCCGAGAGTTTCTATCTCCAAGGTTCTATGGATGGCTGATCTAAGATCAACAGCCTTGCCAAGTAAGAAATCTTTACCTTCTTGCCTTTTTTTTTTTTTTTTTTTTTTTTTGGTTTTGCATTTTGCAGTTTCGCTTACCGGAATTGACATGGTTTCAGATTGGAAACAGATGAGAGTCTCAGCGAACATCATCACCTAAAACAGAGCTCAATCTTTAATAAGACTGCTTAGGTCTTTGAGCAATGCGTACTATCTAGGCGACGAGATACCTATCAGCTTCAACATGGATAGCAAAGTAGATGAAGAGACGATGAAAGTAGTGAGCACATTGGATTGGCCTTACGGACCAAAGACCTTAAGAAGAAGAATCATCCAAGGAGGCTTAATCCGAGCTGTGAGTGAGAGTTGGTATCCAGCTTCTGATTATAAGATTATAAGATTATCCATATCATGAATAATCTTATAAACAGGGGAATAGTAACAATCAAAGACGAAGAGCCGAGGTTTACGTGGGGATACGACAACCAAGAAACTCGTCTTCCAAGATTCTACTTTCGGCCCAATAAAAGCCCATTCAGGAAGAGACCATAAGACGACGTCGTTGTATGTAGCACTTTCTTGTTCTTCCGGATGTGACTGCGAGTGTCTTCTCAAGAGAGTTTTCACGTTGTCCGACGAAGTAGCCGTTCAGTGTTTTTTTATATTTATTTTGAATTCCATTTTTCCTCAACGGCTAGTTTCTGTTTTATAAATAAACATCAATGTCTTTGATCTAACGGCTAGTTTCTGTTTTATAAATAAACATCAATGTCTTTGATCTTGCGATAACACACAACAAAAATTAGATTTCTCTTCATCTACTTCTTTGCTTTCAACCTTTTCTCGCTCTCTGAATTTTTTCTCTGTTTCGTTACTCTGTTTGTCAATCGAACAAAGAAGACGAAGAAGCTTGAAACAGCAACACAACAAGGATGACGATGGTGGCTGGAGACAGAAGCTCCGTTGTTGACAGTTCGGGTAAGTCTTTCTTACTTTGTTCATAGATAGACATGTTTAAAATATGTGACATGAGCGATTAGTTGGTTGATTTAGTTTTAAATATTGTTACTTGCCTAAAACGTATTGGTGTAACCGGGTTAGTAAAAGGGAATCAGAGTGTAATTGTTTCGTAATAGCTAAGAAGATTTTGATGGAAGTAGACGAATTGTTTCCTAGTATTTGTTTAGTAGTAGCAAGCTTCATTTTTAGATTCTCATCACACGGGCCATGTAATTTCCAATTTATGATGATTTTTTGTTTTAAAAAAAAAATTAGGCTTGCCGTCGAAAAAAAAAAAAAAAAAATTTTAGGTTTCAAAAACTTTTTATTTATTTATCTTAAAATAAGGCCAAGATTTTGAAATATGAGTGTGCTAAAATTACATAACTGTGAAAGCAATTCGGAGTTGAGATCCGGTCTTCGTACGGTTAGAGATTCGAAATTCGTTTTGTCTTAACAATATAATATGAATTTTACCACTCTAATTTTTCATTATTTTGACTATTTTTCTCCCCTTTTTCTATATATATGATTATTTAAGTTTTTTGAAAACTTTTTTTTAACAAGACCAAAGTTCTGAATTTTGAGTGTGCTAAAATTACATAATTGTGAAAGCAATTCGGAGTTGGGATCCGGTCTTCGTACGGTTAGAGATTCCAAATTCGTTTTATCTTAACAATATAATGTAAATTTACCACTCTTATTTTTCATTATTTTGACTCTTTTTTGTTCTTCCCTTTTTCTATATGATTATTTTAAGTTCTTAAAAAAATAAAATTTTAACAAGGCCACGGATTTGAATTTTGAGTGTGCTAAAATTACTTGTGAAAGCAATTCGGAGTTGGGATCCGGTCTTCGTACGGTTAGAAATACCAAATTCGTTTTGTCTTAACAATATAATGACTCTCATTTTTTTATTATTTTGATTCTTTTTTGTTCTTCCCTTTTTCTATATGATTATTTTAAGTTTTTTTTTAAAAAAAAAAAACTTAAGCTAAGGTTTAGAATTTTGAGTTGTGCTAAAATTACTTGTGAAAGCAATTCGGAGTTGGGATCTGATCTTCGTACAGTTAGAGAGATTCCAAATTCGTTTTGTCTTAACAATATAATGTGAATTTACCACTCTCATTTTTCATTATTTTGACTCTTTTTTGTTTTTTCCTTATTCTATATGATTATTTTAAGTTTTTTGTTTTCTTCCCTTTTTCCATATGATTATTTTCTATAACAAGGCCAAGGTTTTGAATTTTGAATGTGCTAAAATTACTTATGAAAGCAATTCGGAGTTAAGATCCGGTTTTCGTATGATTAGAGATTCCAAATTCGTGTCTTAACAATATAATGTGAATTGCTTCCACTCTCATTTTTTCATTATTTTGACCTTTTCTCTTATCTATATTGATTATTTTAAGTGTACTAAAATTACATAATTGTGAAAACAATTTCGCAAGTAAAAGAAACATCCACCTTGCAGAACAAAGATAGCAAAGAGTTGAGAATTATTGAACCCAAACAAGTGAAACTAACTAATTTTTACCTTTGAGATTAAAAGAAAATCGTAATGGAATTATAAGTCAAAAAGAAAGATGAATCGGAGGCTTTGATATCATTAGACCGGTGCAATCGGTGCAATCACGAGGACTTTGTCTTGATGCTTATGTCTAGAAACGCTAATCAACCAGTTGTTGAGAAAAGGCAAGAAGGTATCGCATACTACGGTCAAAGTGCATGTTATTCTTAGCGGCAAACTTGGCAGAATTGAGCGAGGGAATAGTCGCACCATTTGGATTTCGAAGAAGAAGAATAAAGAGAGCATTTGTTTGGAAATCGGAACAAGGGAGATGCCCAAGGTAAGAATACACCAACGAGAAGGAAGAGAGCGAGAATGAGGAGGAGGCTGTTGCGGCTGAAGAGAAAGATGGGACAGTTTGAGACTGAAGAATAAGAAAGAAGACAGGATACTTCTTGTCTCTTCTTATTTATCAAGTTGTATCATATCCGGAAAGTAGGAAAATTATATTAGAACATTTGTCAAAGAAACCTTAACGTTTTATAGAGTTTCCTTATTTTGATTTAATGATTAGACTTTGCAATATATAAAAGTTTAAAGTAATATTAAGTAATATTACAAGACAGGAATATGCATAAACATTATTTCAACAATTTTGTGATCTTTGTGCCACCTTTCATCAAAGCCTTGTTGTCGCATAAAACAACTTGAAACTAGACAGTAGACACAGCCAAAATTGGTTTCCAATCAAAGTAAAAAATTCACCATTTCAATACTATATTGCGTTTTTATTTACTTTTGTGATTGTCAAACTGGAAAAGTAAAAACCCTAGCTTTTTCACTACGTGCTTTTAAGTCATTTCCTCTTTCATTATGGTGCTGACACATTTTCCATAAATTATGCCCTTACAAGAGCAACGGTTTTGAAAAAATAGACGTTACAAGTTTTTCTAGTTTGTTTTGTTACAGAAAAGACAAAACACAGTCTTTAATTCCTTTTGTGTACATGGCTAGTTGTGTTGGAGTTCTGAAACTTGTGGGATTTGTTTTCTAATGTTGTGGTATTTTTGAGAATTTTCCTAAACCTATTTTGTAGGATACTAGTTAGTTTGTTGTGATAAACTGGATGAAATTTGCGTTGTTTTTCGCTTGTTTATATTTGTATACGATGTAGCTTGATGTTCTGTGGGTGATCATCTTTCTCTGCATTTATCCCAAAAAAAAGATCATCTTTCTGTGCATAGTGTTTTCAGGTGATTATATATGTTTAAAAGGAAAAGAATTAAGACGACATAAAGGCAATTACCATCCGACAACACAAATTGTCAGATTTATTGACAAAACAATCTGAAACACGATCACTGTCATGCGTCGTGGGTTTTACCTCCCCACGAACTCCTACCACGGAAGCGAGGGGGTTCCACTGATAACCAAAATGTTAATTTTGTTTTTCTTGTTTATAGTCGTATGAATTTCAAGTTTTATTTTATTCAAAATCTTATGGATGCACACAGTTTTGTTGATTAAGAAATTTAAATATTTTAGTAAGAAATTGTATTTTGCTTTTGCTTCTACTTGAAAATTGGCTTCTTATATTTTTATATAAGATCAAGTTGAATAAAAGATACTATATAATTGGTTGCTTCACATTAACAGTAGAGAACTAATAACAATTGAATATGCTAGCTAATTAAGTTGTGATATGTAAAGCATAGATTATTTTAAACATACAGTATATGCCTAAGTACAATGGATCTCCACTTATATAGTAACATGAGACAGAAGTTATATAAGACGAAATTATTAAAGTAAACTGAGACCCAAAAAATAGATGAAAATTTACGTGGGGATACGACAACCAAGAAATGTTGACAGTACACTGGAATCATGTTACTATAAATATATATGGATTTACGTGGGGATACGACAACCAAGATTATTCCAAAAAATATCTTGTGTTTTCCTACATCGACCCATCCTTTATAAGATTATTCATGATATTTATACGTACTAAATATAAGTCATCGTAATTACCCTAAATTGGTTTCACATACACACCAATTGCTTCTAGAAACTCAGAGCATCTTCCGAAGAAACCAACTATTTTGTAACCTGCTTCCTTGCCAAATAAAACTTCAGGACTTTCTAAAATTGTTCCTGAGCTGGTCTTGATGCGCAACAAATGTATGGCAAACTTTCCTTGATCATATTCTGAGTAAAAAGCTTCAATGGATAAAAAGTATTCATTGTCTGAGAGCAAGAACTGCAAACAAAAAACAAAAAAAAATTAAATTAAAACTTATTCTCTTTTGAGAGCACAAGAACTCGTTAATTTGAAAGCATAAACAACGAACCTCTTTCAATTCCTTCCCTCTCGGTAGATATCTCCGTGGTAATCAGGGAGTTTGACGGGTCTGTAAATGCATATAAGTGCATTTCGTGAGCACATATATTAGTTATAAGTAGTGATTATTATCTTATTATATAAAGATTGATATTTATCTATTAATCTAAGTTATATTTATCTATCAATCGATGATAAGATTGGGTTAGTTGAGTAGTGATCTCTAATATATTAAAATAGAAAACAGTATGAAAAAAACCATGTCATGTGGTATTAATAGAAATGTGAGATATCATCACCAAATTTATTTTTAAGGTTAATTTTAATTAAGATAAACATTATTAAATTAGTTATATTATATATCATTTATATTAATTGGTTTGAAAATAGTTTATATCATTTATTTATATATGTTTTAGTATTTATTTTATGGAGATATTTCCGTTCTTTCTATTCATACCAAAATATATCATATTAATTATTGTTTTAAATATTATATTTTAAAAAAATTAAATTAAATTTTGTGAAAAATATAAATTACCATTGATAGAGAAAAAAAATAGCTCAAGGCTGAGAAAATAAAGGCAAGTTCATCAATACACGTCAACTTACATTCGTGACAATTTTTTATTGGTTATTTGTTCACCGCCTTACGTGACCGAGTCGGCCTCAATCCTGTTCTATAAATTAAACTCTTATCGATGACATCTTCTCCTACATAATTCAGTTTCTGAGATCTTTAATCTTCTTCTCAAAATCTCTTTCTCTATCGACTTCTCTGATTCAAGGTAGATATCTGGTTTCTTATTAGTTTTTTCTCTCGATTAGCTCGTATTATCGCAATTGATTCTTTTCTTCGAACGTTAGAAGCAACTGTTAGAGTTTCACCGATTGATACCCTCGTAATTTTCGATTAGGGTTCGTATTTTAGCTAGATCTGTGCTGTTACGCTTCGATCTGTGATATTCTTCCTGTTTGTGCGATCGATCGAATCGATTTCTTTATCGTTGCCAATTGTTTTTGCGATCGATCTGAGTTTGAAACCTAGCTTTTTCTGAATTTCAGATGCAGATCTTCGTTAAGACCCTGACAGGAAAGACAATCACCCTCGAGGTGGAAAGCTCTGACACCATCGACAACGTGAAAGCCAAGATCCAGGACAAGGAAGGTATTCCTCCGGATCAGCAGAGGCTTATCTTCGCCGGAAAGCAATTGGAAGACGGCCGAACTTTGGCTGACTACAACATCCAGAAGGAATCCACGCTTCACTTGGTCCTCAGGCTCCGTGGTGGTATGCAGATCTTCGTTAAAACCCTTACGGGTAAGACGATCACACTCGAGGTCGAGAGCTCCGACACCATCGACAACGCCAAGGCTAAAATTCAAGATAAGGAGGGAATCCCACCGGACCAGCAGAGGTTGATCTTCGCCGGAAAACAACTCGAGGATGGCCGTACTCTGGCTGACTACAACATCCAGAAGGAGTCAACCCTTCATCTCGTGCTCAGGCTCCGTGGTGGTATGCAGATCTTCGTCAAGACATTGACGGGAAAGACTATCACTTTGGAGGTTGAAAGCTCCGACACTATTGACAATGTGAAAGCCAAAATCCAAGACAAAGAAGGTATCCCACCGGACCAGCAGAGGTTGATCTTTGCCGGAAAGCAGCTCGAGGATGGCCGTACTTTGGCTGACTACAACATTCAAAAGGAGTCAACCCTTCATCTCGTGCTCAGGCTTCGTGGTGGTATGCAGATCTTCGTGAAGACTCTCACCGGCAAAACAATCACACTTGAAGTGGAGAGCTCTGACACAATTGACAACGTCAAGGCTAAAATCCAGGATAAGGAAGGCATCCCACCGGACCAGCAGAGGTTGATCTTTGCCGGCAAGCAGCTTGAGGATGGTCGCACCTTGGCCGATTACAACATTCAGAAGGAGTCTACACTTCACTTGGTCTTGCGTCTCCGTGGTGGAATGCAGATATTCGTCAAGACACTCACTGGCAAGACCATCACATTGGAAGTTGAGAGCTCCGACACCATTGATAATGTCAAGGCCAAGATCCAGGACAAGGAAGGCATTCCTCCGGACCAGCAGCGTCTCATCTTCGCTGGAAAGCAGCTTGAGGATGGTCGCACATTGGCTGACTACAATATCCAGAAGGAGTCGACCCTTCATTTGGTCTTGCGTCTGCGTGGAGGTATGCAGATTTTCGTCAAGACCCTGACCGGGAAGACCATCACACTGGAGGTGGAGACCTCCGACACCATTGACAACGTCAAGGCTAAGATCCAGGACAAGGAAGGCATTCCTCCGGACCAGCAGCGTCTCATCTTCGCTGGAAAGCAGCTTGAGGATGGTCGCACACTGGCTGATTACAACATTCAGAAAGAGTCCACCCTCCACTTGGTCCTCCGTCTTCGTGGTGGTCTCTGAAAACTTGCTTCTGGTTTCTCTTACCAAGTTTCAATACAAGTTCTTGTTTCGTTTCTTTTAATATTTTTACTGTGGTTTGTGTTTTGGGGTCGTTGTAAAAAGGCCCCTGATAAATATAATTGATGAACGTTTGCTTCATTTCTTTCTCAAGTCAAATCATATATCGTACTTTGCTCTTCATCATCGTCTTGCCTCTACGTTTATATACATCATATGCTTGTTTGTTCGTAAGGTCTCAAGTCTTTCAAGAGATGACTTTGGTGGTATTCACTGATTAAGAATGTGTGCAATTAAAATGATATCTTTCCTTTGTTTTTTCTTTACCATCAATCGAAATATGTCAACCCATTTCTATATTTAAATATTTAAATAGTCTTATTTGTATTTAAAACTATTTAAATCTTTACCTTTGAATATTTAAAATAGTCTCATAATTAAAAGAAAAAACCGTGAACATGCATCGTGAGCTTTTGGATGATTTATTTCAAAATGTGACTAAAAAACTGGGAGATACAAAGAATGTGATTGTGTGTCTAACCAAGTTTAAAAGAATGTGATTGTGTGTCAGCCAGGTCTTGTGATGGGAACGGACCATCGTCCTAGATGAGCCGTGTAGTTTGTGCAACGGATCACTCCTCTTCCGCTAGGACCATCCGGAAAATCTATGACGCTAATGCTGCCTGCGTCTAGGTGGAACAACCCGAGACATTCTTTATTGAGGTTAAGGCATTTTGCTATGAGCGATATGTGAGCCATTGGGTGACCAACCACCACCATGGCATCTCCTGGGTTTGACTTATCCTCGTCGGATAATTCGTCTAAAAGTGATTCCCAGACTTTCCCGGATCTGTTCCATAGAGCTGAAACCGCTTCTTCGTCTAACTGACTTAGCCAACCAGGTTGGATTGAGGCACTCACAGGCACAGCTTCGTCCTGCAGAATTTGAGGATCAAACGAGTGTTTACTTTACGCTCACATGGTGGTGATAAAATAATCTTGCCTTCTTGGATTTGCAAAGAACGTCCTCGACATCAAGCTCATTCATTTGTTTCGTTTTCAGATAGCGAGGTCCACTATCTACACCCAAACATCCTGCAGCTTCTTGCACCTGTCAAGAAAAGAAAAAATTCCAACCAAAACAGATCTCTCAAAATCTTCAGTTTGTTAAGAGATTCAAGTTAGGTAGATAACAGGGATATTCATAACTTACCTGGGATATTACTCCAGCAGTCTCAATGGAGGCTGCTTTAGAGCTACAAACTATTAAATCAACCCTTAGATCAAGAAGAAGCTCTGCGGTTTTCTGCGACTGTAGTGATCAACAAGTAAAATATGACCAAAGAGTGACTAAATGCAGGATTAGGAACTTCTTTGCATATTGTCCTTCACAAAGTCAGATGTGTCTGTTACCTGTATCACTCCAAGCATGTTCATTGGCTGATCATTAGCAGCCTGTGGTCAAAGTGACTTGGTTAATAACTGCAGAACCCTGATTTGTAAAACAATGTAAAAACGAAGATAATCCAGTGAAATCTGGCACAGAGCCTCCAACTTTTCTTAGCTCAGATATTAATTAGTGTAAAGAGGAAAACACCTTCCAGGCGCATCCATGGTGGTTAATTCTGGCAAATGAAGAATGAAGATGAACTAAGGGATTTACACAAAGCAACTCATACAGCTATTTACCTCGTTATCCCTCTCACCAGTTACTCCATGGCAGACAAGTATGATCTGCTTACTAGCTTTCCGGCCACCAGAACTTCCACCGGCTAGTGGCGAATTAGGTGTCTGCATTTGTACTACGAAAGACAGTAAGCAGAATTTTGACTAGCTATAACATTTTGCGCCCAACTCGAGAATCTTGCGACAAAAATAAATATTCCTATTACTATGATGGTTATGAGTCTGTTTAAAGAGCTTTACTGTTTCACCGGAAACAAAGTTAGTTTGCCTTCCACATTTTACCTGATTTAGTCGATTAAGGCAAACGTGAGGAGATCCACCGTCAGCTCTTGGTGTGAAATCCAGTACGCTTACTCCACAATTGCTCTGCAGCAGACTCCTAAAATATTCTGCTCCTAGACCTGTTATGCAACCAAAGATCACACACAGTAAACTTAACAGAGAAACGAAAAAACATGCCTAGTTTCCCAGTCACTTACTGAAAGATGAAAAGAAGAAGTACCAATTGCAGTTCCTAGAAGAGCCTGGTTCACAGCATTATGAGCAACAACAAGAACAGACTTGCTCTCATGAGCAAGAATACTGGTCCAGCAGCTTCGAGCACGTGACCATAACTCTCTTACTGGGTAGTGACCATCGATGTTGAAGTTTGCCGGATCTTCTTGCCATTTTCTAAAGGCTTCACCGAACTTTGCTTTCCCCTCTTTCTTAATTAGACCCTAGTAAAACCCATAAACCAGAACGAGTGTTGAGAAAAGTGTATGACATCTACATGTACCAATCAAAGTTACACTTACTTGGAAAGAGTAGAGATCAATTTCTCTGAGATCGTAGTCCGGTATCATCTCACTTTCTCGACTTCCCCATATGATTTCAGCTGTTTTCTTTGATCTCTTCAAAGGACTGAACCAATGTAGCCGATTTACAAAACGCTTTAACAAACGAAAAACCTCCATTACAGAAAAACAGGTAAATCAATCATAATGAAAATTGGACCATCACACAAGAGCAATGAATACTAAATCTATAATCAAAATGAACCATTGTAATTTACAATATCTGATTCTTCAAATTCAAAACCTTTTTCTCTAAATTTTCCTTATTTCAATCGATCCATACATCTCTCAATTATCTAATATTTGCAACATCATTAACAAAAATTCACTCAATTCGATCCAAATTCCAAATCCAATTCACTACTACTCTAAACATATTTCAAAATCCTCAAAACCGATTCCATAGATGATAGACCTAGAGAAAAATGCAGGACCTGGTGAAGCAGACATCAAAGGAGTCGTTGGTGAGCATCTGGCGAGAAATGTCGGCCTGAGTCTCGCCTTTCTTCGTCAAAACGGAGAAATCGGAGCTCCCTTGAATCCTCCCTTCTTCGTTCCACGTGCTCTGCCCATGCCTCACGAGTACCACTCGCTTCGTCGTTGATGGTGAAGCCATTATCGTCGTTTCGTTGCTTTCTCCATGTAGGCTCGATGATGATGATCGAACCCAGAGGCGGCGGCGAGTAGAATTTTGCCGGCTTGTTGAGCGGAGGAGACACCGGTTGGGAAAAATCGGTGTAGTGTGTGGTAGAGAGAGCATTTTCTTATTTTTAATTTTTTCTTATTAAAAATAAAATTGTAAGAACTAGTTTTCAGTCGCGGCTTTTTAATTGATACTGTATTTCTTTTCGCGCGAAGTTCGATTTTTATCAGAATTAACGGTTAGCGTTTTGATTTGTATGTCCAATACCGCCAAATATAAAAACCAATGTGGAAATGTTTTGGTATTAGAGGTCGGTCCAAAATTTCATATCCGAAAACATATTCGATTCAACTGTGGGAATGTTTTTTTTTTTTATATTCTCTTTTGGTTAGATCATCCGGTTATGAGTATAAGATCCATCTATCGGAAGCAATCAAATTGTCATTTGTTCTGAGGATCAAGGAGCTAAAATTAACCAACCATAATTTCCTGTCATTAGCAATTGACCTTATATATAATATATGATAAGACAAATTTATCGCTGCAGCCACATATTACAAACACAAAGCTTACCAAGGTCAGAATGTGGAAACCAAAACAGAAGATTCACGGATAGAACAAACACCAAGAGTGGAGTGAAACATGGCGAATGAGTGGGGTAGACTTGTTACTTTCCTGATTATGCAAAGACGTAGAATCTTCAATACTAACGTGGAGCATGTAACACGTGCCTCTTCTAGTTGATATGAAGTCAATATTGTCAACAAAAAAAAGAAAGTCAAAAGTACACATATTTTTATAATCCATTTCGCTGATTTGGTTTCGGTTTGAGTTGTTCATAGGTTTAGAAAGAAAAAAGATCTGACCAAGTTGAGTAATTAACTATGATTTCTTACTGTGGTTCTGTTTGGCCTGGTGTGGTGAAGATAAAATATACTAACTTTGGAGAGGGAATTGCCAAAATTAGTGCACAATTTGATTTCAAATGCAAAAGTAGACTCTATATTGAGTTTAGAGCAAAACTAGTCTTATGAGCATGTACAATTACAAACTAGGCCCTTATGAACAAAGAAAAAACGGTTGCCTCAATCTCTGTTTTACCCTTTTTAAAGTCTATTTATGAAGTCTACGACGTTTTAGACTTCATCATGAAGTCTAATACGTATTCACAAATTAAATTTAATTTAGGAAATTATAGGAAATTGTGTTGATTAAAAAAATTATAAATAGATAAGATTAGAACATTTGGCATCCAAGAAAAATAAAATTGCATAAAAATGAATCCATTTAACTCAAGTAAGAGAAATTATGAAATTATGTTTGTGACCTATTTGAAGTCTAAATGTGAAGTCTAAATTTGAAGTCTAAATGTGAAGTCTACCAAATAACAAAATCTTAAATTTAAAGTTTAAAATCTATAAAAAATATTTAGGCTTCAAAAAATTATAAATAATCCAAATGAAGACAAATTCTATCTATGTAAAATAAAATTTCATGGAAATTAATCAATTTAT
Organism: Erythrophleum ivorense; assembly: GCA_026724425.1. Lineage (NCBI taxonomy): Eukaryota > Viridiplantae > Streptophyta > Magnoliopsida > Fabales > Fabaceae > Erythrophleum > Erythrophleum ivorense. The sequence continues at coordinate 6,520,230 of JAIUCV010000071.1, read as the reverse complement.
AAGTTTTATGAGTAAACCAATCATCATCTTAGTGTTTGAGGTTTAATGTATAGGGTTTATGAGGGTGATTGTTTAGGTTTAGAGAATTTTGACATAAAAAAATGTTTGTGGTTTCTTTAACGATTTAAAGCTAATGAATTCATAGTTTATAATGTAAATTGTGATTATATATACATAATTGATGTTTTCTATAGCTTTGATCTCAAAAATTCGATTTAGGGTTTAGGGCAAGTTAGACTTCACAAATAGACTTCATAGTTAGACTTTTCTGTGAAGTCTATTATTCTAAAATACGGGCGGGAAACGAAATATTTTGGGCGGGAAGGGCGGGAATCGAAATATTTTGGGCGATTAAAATTACAATTTATAGACTTCCCGATTAGACTTTGTACTTTAAGTCCGGTTATTTGAACAGAACCGGTCGTGAAAATTCAAATGTTGCGCTTAATTGGGTTTAACCAAATTAAACCGACCATAATCGTAAGTGAGGAAACCAAAATCAGGGTTTCACTTTCACATTTCACATTTCACTTTCACTTTCACAAACTCAAATCTGTTCCGTTCCGTTCTCTCTCTTTTTCGGATAGATTGCATGTTCTCCGCCCACCATCGCCGTCGAAGACAGACAGTTCCACCATTCTCCGTCGACTTTTTCCCATTCCTCCTCTTCCGCCACCGTTGCTTGCCGCTGTGTAATCGAACGACCGTCGACTTTTCCCCTTCCTCCTCTCACCGCCGGTTAGTTATCTCTCTTTCATTTTGTTCTCTCTGTTTACCCCTTTCAAACCATCGACTAACCGATTGTAGATCTGTCGCAGGTCTTAGTTAGCCGCTTCTTGGTAATATCCGCCGCCGTTGCTGGCCCTCATAACCGCTAAGATTAAGGTAAAAGTCCATTGTTAAGGTTTAGTTAGCCGCTATTTGGCGGCGGTTGGATAGACGTCATATTTAGACTTCAAATTTAGACTTCTATTGTTAGGGTTTAGTTAGCGGCTCTTTGGCGGCGGTTGGATAGAGGTCATATTTAGACTTTATATATAGACTTCAAATTTAGACTTCTATTGTTAGGGTTTAGTTAGCAGCTCTTTGGCGGCGGTTGGATAGACTACATATTTAGACTTAATCTTTAGTGTTTATATTTAGACTTCATTAATATTTAGACTTCATTAATATTTAGACTTCAAATTTAGACTTCAAATTTAGACTTAATTAATATTTAGACCTCAAATTTAGACTTCATGTTTAGACTTCATGTTTAGACTTCATGTTTAGACTTCTAACTTCTCATCTGTTCACTATTTTTTCAGTATGGACGCTGTGACATTCCCTAGGAGGTTGTACACAGAAGGAGAAGAACCTGATTATGACCGCAGTGTTGTCTACTATAGCAAGAACACTGAGCTGTGGTCACAACTGCACACCATACTTGAAGAGGAGTGGGATGAGCTTGAGAATTCCATGCTCGGACCCCTCTTCAAGTTCACGAAGATCAAGTTTAACTGGGCATCGAAAGTGACACAGTGTATGCTCACTATGCAAGTGGCCTGCAAGAAGAAGTATGAGATATGGAGTGTCGTGGGTGCAGAGCCACTGCGTTTTTCTCTGAACGAGTTTGAACACATCACCGGGCTTAACTGCGAGTACAAAGAAGCGCTGACGAACCCAGAGACTGTGAACACAGAGGAGAGGAAAGAGTTCTGGTTGAAGCTTGGTGTGAATGAGAAGCTTGGTCCGAGCATTGACGATCTCGTAGCAGCGTGCAAGTGGGCTGGAGATTGGAGTAGAGAGGATAGGCTGAGGCTTGGTTATTTGGCCGTATACGCTGGCTTCATTGATGCTCACATCCGTTCCACTCATACACGAGTAGAACTGGCTAGTCAAGTTATGGACTTGGAGAAGTTTAAAAACTATCCCTGGGGGCGAGTAGCTTTCCAGACCCTCATCCAGTCTATAAAGGATGCAGACGTGTCCAAGCCATTCGCCCTCGAAGGCTTTGCTGAAGTCCTGCAAGTGTGGGCGTACCATGCTATGCCAAAATTCGGAGAAGAAAACGGTGCTCCGATGCCAAATAATCCTGAGCCACCGATTATAGCATTCAATGGAATCAGAGGGAAGAGATATGTTATCGGAACCATGAAGAAGCAGGTAATCCATTTGCCTTGTACTCGCCGCATATTAAACATATCCAAATAAAACTCTTAACTTATCTGATAACTGTTTTGCAGGTGCTGTTCAATCACATGGTAATGGTGGACAGGGCAGACGTGTACCCACGTTGGGACAAGGATGTAGATGACGAGAAGGTGGACAACATCATCAAGGCATTGCTTGGGGAATTGGGTGGAGGATGGACTTGGAAACCAGCCGACTGGGTTAGAGAAGGGATACTCGTGGCTAAGAAGGCGAAGTCCCATAAGCCATTGAAGTCAGAGAAGTCTCATGGCAAGAGGAGTCTCTCTGATGAGGATGATGATTTTGAAGCGATAAGTACCAAAAGGGCTCGGACGGAGGCCTCTGGTGATGGCTGGAAAGGTCTTGAAGCGAAGATTGAGGAGCTTTTTAAAGACTTCACCAAAAAGCACTTCGAGGAGACGAGGAGGACTCAGGAAAAGATTCAACTCCTCGCTACTCAAGTGGCGGTGTTAGGGAGGATTGTCAAGAAGCTTCGGCATCCTGCGGGTAAACTTTTATAAACTTACACAATTGGGGCGAGTATGACCAGGTTCCTTGCACTTCGAGCAGTTGTACTTCTTATGCGTCTTCCTCGGTTTAGTGTTTTTCTTTCTTGACATCTCTAGCCAAGGTTGCCACCTCGACTTCTTCGGCCTTCCACGAGGGGCACTCTCCCTCGGTGGAAAACAGGGAACAGGCTTCACGCGGGAGTCAGTTCCCGCTCTGGGGTAAATCGGATGTGCATATGTTGAGAACAAGGAAGGCTTCGAATGAGTGGCGCATACGTAGAAGGCCATATCCACGTTAGCTTCGGCTGCAGCTGCAATAACGTGAGAGCAAGGGATTTTCTCAACGTCATATACACCGCAGGAGCATGTTCGATTCTCCAAGTCGACATTACAATCTCGTCTCCCGCCTTTAACATGAAAGCGCCAAGTGTCTATGCGATCTACGATCATACTCTCCGCGTAGTGTGACCGTATGGCCAATATGTACTCAACACCTTTGCTGTGTCTGGTTGTGAGACTCAATGCATCCTCCCGCCTCTTACTAAACCATCTCCCGAGCTTCTCCTTAATAAACTCCAAAAGACGAGGAATAGGTAATCCTTTTGCTTTCTTCACAGCCGAGTTAATAGATTCTGCGATGTTACTCGTCTTTATATTGTATCTATCACCGGGAAAATGAACTCTCGACCATAACTGCGGATCTGCCCTATCTAAGTAACCAGCTAGGGCAGGGTTTGCAGCTCTTATGAGGTCCATGTAACGGTCGTATTCAGGAACCGTATGGGCGTAGGCTGCACCTTTAACCAAATACATGATCTCCTTTGCGTGGAAGTCCTTCACTATATTACATTGAAGGTGATAGTAACATATTCCTCTTGATGCCCAGGGCATAACGATCCCAATAGCTCTAGCTATGGCGGCGGCACGGTCGGAGACTATCGCCATTGGCGGAAGTTGACTGAAACAATCTCTGAACTTGTTGAAAAACCATTCCCATGATTCATTATCCTCAGCATCGACCACGGCGAAAGCTAGAGGGAATATTTGAAAGTTGGCGTCCTGTCCGGCAGCCACAAGTAGAACTCCTCCATATTTCCCAGTAAGATGAGTCCCATCAACCACAATCACTCTCCTCAAATACTGAAAAGCAGCTATGGAAGCTGCGAATGATAGAAAACAGTACTTAAAACGGTCCTCTAAGTCACACACAAGGTCAGTCTCACTTCCCGGATTTGCTTCCTTGATTCTTTGCAAGTAAGAAGGCAGATTCGCATATCCTTCTTCAGCTGTTCCCCACACCAAGTCTTGGGCGTGTTTCAAAGCTCTATATGAAGCCGTATAGTCGAGCTTCATTCCAAACATCCTCCTCATAGAGTCTCTTATGTGTTGCGGCACAATTCCTTCAATGAGCCCTGTCCTATCAAGAAACAGCTTTCCAATATACTTCGTTGTACAACGTTTATGCTTACGTACTCGATCAGAAACAGAACATGTATGCGACTTCAAGTACTTTGTCACCCAAAAAGTATTGGGTTCGTTCTTTACAGCCGTTCTAAGCATCCATGCGCATCCAGCCACATTGCATTTGGCCACAAACACTTTTCTTGTAGACGCAGCTATCGTGAATGAGAATCTTGTCATCACCGCGGTCAAACGCAACTCAGTGATAAGTTCGTCCTTGCTATCAAAACTCTGGTGAACGTAAATATTGTCTTCCCAATGATCTATTCCTTTTCGATGACCCACACCACGCCCTAAAAGGCGGGGATCATCGAAAGGTATGTCAATGTCAACGTCTTCATCTTTAACTTTCCCATACTGACTGTAATCCGCGTGTGTGTCATCATCGACTTCATAAGCTTTTTCCCTTACATCACGCTCATCACAACCCGACTCTTCAGACATTTCTTGTGGGTCCGCGCCCCAATCTTCATCCAACTCTTCGTCGAGCTCATCCTTCAACTCTTCGTCGAACTTTTCATCCAATTCTTCATCCATCCCTTTGCTAGAGACACAAAGTCGTAGACCATGAGTTCTACTTAGCTCGATCATGCTTTGGACTTGTCTGTCGTTTGTGACAAACATGGGCGGAGAATCAATACGCATTTGCTGAGTGAACGCTTCTGGTAATGGATATGATAATTCCACACGGTGTCCGATCTTGATCACCGAATAATCATCTAAAGCCATTTGAATAAGCTCATCATGTGTACAACCATCCCTCAGCGACAACATTCTACCTCCTTTCCGATAATCAACCTCAAAATGCCAAGACAAATCGTCATTCCTCACCCATTCTCCATAAACAGACGCAATGTAAACCATTTTCTGCAAGAAAAAAGAAAACCAATCACGTTAGACTTCTGTGATAGACTTCAGTTTTAGACTTCAGTTTTAGACTTCACCGAGAAGTCTATATATTATTGTCTAATATTCAATTTTTACAAGAAAACCGTTTTCACAAAATATACAGCGAATAAGCAGGTAAAACTAATACACAAGCAACTAAACAGACTAACTCAACTAATTGTTCAAGAAAATCTTAAAAATTCGTTATATATTTTCCAAAAAAGCGTTTTCAAATAAAACTTTAAATATTAGACTTCACGAGGAAGTCTAAATGTTAGACTTCCCCGTGAAGTCTAATATACTAGTTTTGCAATTTTCCAAATTAAGAATTTTTTGAGAAGTCTACACGTGAAGTCTACAGAAAAAAAAAGACTAGTTTTGCAATTCACCAAGCTTTGACTTTTTCGTATAGACTTCATTATCGTGAATAGGCTTAAAAATGAAGTCTAACTAGAGAATGAAGTCTATCGGTGAAGTCTAAAACAGAAATTAGACTTCATAGGGATTAGTTTTGCAATTGATCGAATTTTTGAATTTAGAAAACAGACTTCATCGTGAAGTCTATTCCGACAAACGTTGACTATTAGACTTCACCAAGAAGTCTATCAAGAATTAGGCTTCAAAATGAAGTCTAAACCCAGTATTAGACTTTGAAGTGAAGTCTACAGAATTAATAGACTTCAGGGATAGATTTCACGATAAAACAAACTACTGAATGTTTGCAAAACTAGTCTTTTTTCGAAGTAGACTTCACGGATAGACTTCACGTAAAAAATTTTGATTCTGTCAAATGCAAAACTAATCTTTTTCGAATAGACTTCATTCTGAAGCCTACACCATTTTTTTTGTTTTCAAAGGAAGATGTTTAGACTTCATTGTGAAGTCTATTCCCCAAAAATTTTGAAAAATCAATTGCAAAACTAGTTTGTTAGACTTCGTCATGAAGTCTAAAAACCTGCAAAAATATGAAATTCGCTCAGATCTACCGGAATTTTATCTTGCCGTGATCTGAAGTTTCGTTGACGGCCTAAAACTTCGATTTAGAGCTTCAGCAAACTTTCCCAACCGTTATAATGATCTCCCACGCCAAAAATGTGAAGATCTAAGAACATAAACTTTGAAAAGATGAAAATATGTGTTCTTGGGGTGAGAATGGAGAAGAAATTGAAGAAGACAAGTTTATAAGATGATATAATGAGTTTGTATACTTGTTTGAAGAGTAAATCATGCATTCAAAGCTTCATTTCGGTTCAGAATGGTTGTTGGACGAATTGATGGTGATGGCATTTTCGTGAATAAATGAAGAAGATGAGGTTTCTTTGGACTTTTTATTTTCGATTTATACTTCATATTTAGACTTCAAGGACGAAAGTAATGACATTTTTGTTATTATCACAAATATGGTGAGGATAAAGAAGGAAGGAAAAAAGAGGGTATTAGTTTTGCATTTGACTTCAATTTGTGCACTACTTTTGAAAACAGCCCAACTTTGGAAGATGAATACAGAAAAGTGTAGGTATATATAAATGATTTTTTTCCTTTTTTCTTTTAGTTGTTCGGTTTGAAAATTGAAACCAGCGCGAACCTAAACCAGCTGGTTTGAGACTATCATGATCGAAATCAAAGCCTTTAGACAAAATGACTCATTTTGCTTTGATTCGATCGATCACATTTTTATGACCTATATCCTCAATTCTATTCTTTATAAGATTAGCTTGCATATACAAAAGTTATATTCTGTAAAAGACATGGATCTGTATAGTTTTTTTTGTAAAACTGAACAGTTTTTCTTATCCATTCAAGTGAATTCCCACCTACTCTTTTGTGTTCCCTTGCTCAGATCATCGTCTTATATATGTTACAACGTTAATAAAATAAAATATACGTAAAGGTTTAGAGAAACAATAAACCCTTTAACAAAAAAAAAACGAGGTTTAGAGAAACAATAGATCTGACTAGTAAATTTAGACAAACTTGCCGTTCTCTTCTTGATATGGCATAAATTAGTGAAAATAAATTTGCCGTGTTTTTTAAAAATATGTTTGTGTTTGCTTTTTTTCCTCACATTCCTACCATTTCGCTGTTTGGTGGCATTTAGAAATTAGAACGAGAGAAAGGTAAAAAGCCACCAATCATATTTGAATACAAAGTTTAAAAATAAAATTAAAACGTTAATCAAGACTCGAAAGGGAGATGAGATGAAATGTAGAAAGAATCAATTCAACATGCTTAGGTACAATATGTTAGATAGTCCCACTTGGGTTTTCACCAACTTTGCCATATTAAACCTTTACAAATATATGAATAAAAAAAAGGTTTCAACTACCCCATCGATTTGTTTTCACGGCCTACGATCACTTGTTGGTTATTTTCTTATGTTATTAAACGATATTAGTTTTAATCATGAATATGTGTTTTCTTTATAAAAAACAAAGAAAATGAACCAGAATTTATAGAATATAGACATCACTTTTGAAACCTGAGGTCGCACCTATCTTTAACTTAAGCATAGAAAATAAATAAATACTGTATGACACAAGTCTTACATAATCATGGCATATTGGAGCTGATAGTTAATCTTTTATTTCCTGCATTCTAATAATTTCTTACATAAACTTTTAATTGTTACTGTGACTTGAGAACCTCATTTTCTCATTCTTTATATAAGGAAAAGTTTGTAAAGGACAAAAAAAATCATTTAACTAGTAATAGTTTGTTAAGTTGCTAACTTGCTATCAGCAAATGACAAAGAATATTGGGAAAATAGGAACAAAATGTTAATGTATGAATCCATAGATTGAACGCTAATATGTCGGAAACACAAATGTAATTGAGGGATGTTGACAGAAAACAAAACATGCCACATAAAAATACCACTTCTCAACATGTTTAAGTCACATAGATAAATCGGTATGTAACATGTTTTAACTTATTTGTGTAGTATACCAAAATATTCATCGAATACCAATATATTACTTGCAATCAATCAATGAAATTTCTCGTATATATAAGCGCGCGGTTATTCAATCTGTTTTTTTTATGATTTGTTTTACTCCTATTATCAAGGGAAATGTAACAAATCGAGCTACATATAGACGTATAGTAGACCTGGGAGCCTCACGTTAAAAGGTACGTAATGGCAACTGGGAGCCTCACGTTCTCTGTTGAAATAGCTATTCTACATCCACAGACTCAGTACTACACTTTTTGAGTACCATGGATCAATATACATCATATGAGAGTTTTTTTTTTTTTTTTTTAATAATGCCACTTTATTAAAAACTTAAAAACAATGGTTACACAAGCCATGACCATAGTAGTCACACAGTTTTTTAAAGCAGATACAAAGAGGTGAAAAGATATGGGAACATATAATGAACCAAAAGCAATCGAATCTTCCGCTTGGATTGACTTTAGTGCTTCGGAACGAATACGTCTAGCCTCGTCCACGAGCCGTCGCCTGCATCTCTTTAGCTTTTGTTGATGGTTTAAACTGGTCTTTCCCGAAGGATCCTTTTACCCGAAGGTGTCATAAGTTCCAACGAATCCGACTCATTGTCGGAATCCGTCGAGCCTTCTTTCTCCTTCGATAGAGATCAATGAGCCAAACCTATTAGAACCAAAATCAGGCTCAACTCTACCTGTACCAAAATTTTGGCTTCACCTAGTAGAATGGGATCCAAACGAGGTTTGTAAGTTGTTGCCATTGGAGCACCTAAACCAGAAGCTATGTGGCTAACTCCAGAGATTGAATACAGAATGTTGGGTATCTGCATAGTCTTAATCTCAGGAATTTCTAAAGTCGCTTCTGGAGTCCAGGAAGCAACAAACATCAAACAGTCATCAACTTGCCAAAGTCCCCTTTGAAGAACCCAATTCCTTGTTTCTTTGTCGGGTATATATATGGAAAAGATAATTGGATTCACCCAACTTCCTAATGGTGATTTTGCAATTCCTTCCCCAAATTAGATGTAAACCTAAATATGTCTCAGTACTACAATCTTTGTCTGTCGATTAATGATAGATCAAGTTGAGCCGTATTCTAACTCATCCATGTGCTTTCCTTGAATGGTGCTGGCCAGATCAGGTTTGCTCTAATTTCTGTAGCTAATAATGTTTTAACTTTGTAAAGAAAACCATATTTTTATAATAATGCATTTATTATATCTTTTATCAGTAGTTACGTCATCTTCACATATTTGTTGATACAAATAATAATAATAAATCGATCAAACATAATTGCATGCAAATATGAAGAAGAAGAACGGTTCCATGACGGTATTCTTTCGACAATACACAGATCCACGACGGATAAATCTATCAACTATATACCAAACTTATAATCGAAAACTTCATCTTTAATATATGAGACCACGACAAACATCTCTACATACAAATATACAATACGTTTTATAGATTCCAATTTGGGAGAATTTAATCAATATACCTCAATAACTATATAATTAGATATATAGAAAGATAATTTGATAATTAGGTAAATTGGAAAGATAAAAAATAAAATGAACCAAAAATGTCCTTCACTTTTTATTTAATTACATAAAATGCCATTGTATCTAAATTTATTTTTTGATGTAATATACCTATAACATTGTTCATCCGAGAACAATAACACTGTTCATCATCGGATGCCAAAAAATCAGATATGCAATTTTATTGGATAACAAAGTTATTATCGTTCTAACTAATATGGTCGTCGACTATTACTTTGATAACAACGTTATTCTCATGATGATGTTAACACGCTAACAATATTAACGATAATATTGATGATAACATTGATAATATTAACAATAATATTGATGATAACATTGATAATCGAGTTAATTCAATTCTTATATAGTAAAACATGAAATTGACATGTTAACTTGGTTATCATATCATCAAATTTTTGTTTACCATGCTAACTAATATATATTTAGTTAGCAAACTTATAGTGTTAACCTTGTTATTGTGATAACAATCGTGCTAACTTGTTATCATTTCATTGAAAATTTGAGTTATTTATTGACAAATTGTTAACCGTACAAGTTACCTATAATATATCAATAACAACTTAACTAACAATCACCAAAATTACCGCTAATATTATTGTTACCCATCTATTGGTGTTACCGCCATCATCTTCACCACCATCACCATCACCATCACCACCATCTTCACCACCACCATCAACAGCTTGACAGAAGGACAGCTACGCTGATCGGACACAAATTTACAAGAGAAAAAGCAATGAAGAAGAAACAACCACTAAGAGGCGTTCATATCCAATTGAGTTGAGAAAACAACCACTTGAGACTATGTCGGTGGAGAAGCGTTCGGATTTATCGCGGCCGAGATTGACGATGAAGGTGGAATCGAAGAAGCGAAACCCAAGCTTTCAAGAGGGAGAAGATGTATCGCCGATGAAAAGTGACGCCGTCGACTCACCGCCGGTGAAAAGTGTGAGGTTAGAGAAGAAGAATAATTTTTTACAATTGATTTTTATTAAAATAAGATGTAAAATTTCATAGGGATTAAAATGTTATTTTAACTTACACAGTAAATATCAGAAGTGCAGCTTTTTAGTCGACTAATTTAGGCATTATCTGGGGTTAGATAGTGCAATTTCCTTTCCAAGGGGATTTCCAATAAATCTTATATCAACAATATGGGAAAATATACTCTTTGGGAATCAATCTCAAACCTATCATACAAGCATTAATTTCTTGACCATGAAAACAAAGAGCTTCCTCGTTTATTTTATTGCGTTTGAGCCGAGCCAATCATAATTTATGTCAAAAACTAAAATGGTTAATTTAAAATGAATACGACGTTAAGGCGGCTTTAAGGGCACCAATATTCCAAAACTAATTAAAGATATCAATCAATTATATAATCTTATATACGCAATGTTATATTTCTAGAACAGCCAAAGTATAACTGAAAACCGAACTTATTAGTACTCAAGTTTTAAAGGTTCATCTGAAAGCCACATCGTATAATCCAGCCCTCTGATATGGACTCGTCGCATGCTCTTATGGCTTAGAGTATTGTTTTCCTTTTTGGTTGGCGACTGTCCATTTTCTGCTTTCTAAACTCTAACTATTTTCTCTAATTGTTTTTTCCTACTGACTCATTTGATCGATAACTTCTAGTTCTATAGCGTTTGATTTCAATTGCCGCAGTCTAAAGTTATCAATCTGACACATAACACGTGGATTTACAATCTAGTAATTCTTTTCGTTTCTAACATATCAAATATTCAATGCCTTTCCGTTTCATATGTTAATATATGTTAATTCATACTTTTGATTAAAATTTTAAAGTTCTCGACGGATCGGAATATATAGAATTCTTGATACTCAAATACAAACGTACATATTTAGATGCAAATATGGATCGCAAGCATATCATAAAATCCAAAATAGCCATATTCAAATTTACATATCTTAAACATCTTAAGTTCGTGTATTCTTATATATATCGATTCAAAATTTGTATAAGAAAACCTTGAAGAAGCTTATAATTAAAATGTTGTTAAAACAAAATAAACGTTTTAAATATTTCGTAAAAAATAAATTGTATGAAGTAATGAAAACTATATTCAATATCAATAGTATTAAACATTTTACATATGAGATCCATATATCTAAATTTAAAAATAAAGACATACGAATCCACTTAAATCCAACATTTTGGAGTGTATCTTCTAAGTTATTACTAACAACATATGCTAACTTCGTACTATCATGAATATACATTAAAATCTCTATAAAGTAATACTCGATAAAATAATAATTACTATAAGATAATAATTTTTTCTAGTCCCAACTCGGGTCAGTGTATAAAATAGCAAAATGCGATAAAATGAAAATAATATTTTTGAAACTCCTATGTAAAAATATAGTCCAAACAATAAAATAAAATAATAATTATAAAATTGAACATATATATATAAGGCAATTTAATTAAATATGATTCTAATGTAGTTTGTCTTTTCTGAAAGTTGGATTCTCGTTAGAGCTCATCTCGAATTTTTCTTATTGCATCAACAATTTCTAGTGGTGTTTTTAATTTGTGTTAAGGAAAAAAAAAGACTTGTATATATTAAAACAAAACAATGTTTCAGTGCAAAGAAAAAAAGTAAATAAGCAAAATGGAAAATAGAAAATTAACATAATATAAAATATGTAAATAACAAAGTATAAAGAAATTTGAATACAAAAACTGAAAAATATATTTCTATAAACTTTTTTGTTTTTGATAAAATATTTCTATAAAATAATTATTATTACTTTATCGATAAAATAATAATTTTTCAAAGTCCCAACATTATTATTTTATAGAGGTTTTATTGTATTATTTTAGAAATATATTTATAGTTTGTTTGGTATAGAATAGCAAAATAACTACTACTTATGCTAAATGCTCCTTCGTTATACTACTTTTATTCTACAATCTTTTTTATAATCATAAATCCAACCTGATCTTTACCACTGAATCACCTCCACATGTTTGCTTGGTACTAATCCACCTATTCATCTCTGAATTATTGTCTTAGTTGCTTAATATGTTTAGTAATCTTATCAAGGATAAAAAGATTTAAACTAAAAAAGAAAGTTGAAAACATAACAAAATCTCGAAGGAACGTTGGCAATATATTTGAAACCACAAGTGTAAAACTGACACGTATATCCATTTTTCCATATCTCCAATCGGATTATTCTTTTATTATAAATGATCTTACTCAGAGTTAGTAGCAACAAATATTTGAAGGCCTCCACTGGTTAACACGTACCGGGTCTTCACAACTTTTTCCTAAAACAAAATCAAACACATTATATTTACACATCTCCAATAGGGAAATGTTCATATAAAACTTTAGAATATAAAAGAATAAAGTGATATCGTCTAAGGAAAATCAAATGAAGGTGGTAGGTGAAGGATTTGACGTATTTACCCCAATGAAACGTTAAGACTTTCTTTTGGAAAAATCCATCTCGTCTCTCTCTTTCCTCTCTCAGTATATAATCTCTTCCTTCTCCACCATTCTTTCTCAGCTTGCAAGTTCTCTTTAAACAATATAAGAACTCCAAGCTAGCTTGTCTACTGTACTTTAAATACGCAGTCGTTTTATATAATTGTCCTCCTTAGATTCATCGTACCAAAAAAAAACAAAAAAAAGAAGCCATAGAAATTTTACATTCAAGTCAAAAATCATGCAAGCCGTTTCGCCTGCGTTCTCTTGCAATCTCAAATCGAATCTAACGGCTAAAAACGCTCGTTTCTCTCACGCAAATGGAAAGCGCGTGACTTTTAGTTGCAGTTACAGGTCTGAGTCGTTTAGCTTCCCCAATGGTGTTGGCTCGAGCCGAGCCGATTGGCAAAGCTCATGTGCCATCTTAGCTAGCAAAGTAGCTTCGGTTGAGAATTCCAGCTCCATCAACGGTGGTTTAGCCGATCAAGTCGACGCCGTTAACGGACACAGTAACGGCTCCGTCGATCTAAGCCTTGTTCCTTCGGAGATGAGAAACGGGAAGCAGGGATTGATTCAGCCGTTGACGATTACAGATCTCTCGCCGGCGCCGTCGCACGGATCCACACTCCGTGTGGCCTACCAAGGAGTTCCTGGCGCGTATTCTGAAGCTGCCGCCGGAAAAGCTTACCCGAATTCTGAAGCCATTCCGTGTGATCAATTCGACGTTGCGTTTCAGGCGGTGGAGCTCTGGATCGCCGATCGTGCTGTCCTCCCTGTTGAGAATTCTCTCGGTGGTTCGATTCACAGAAATTACGATCTCCTCCTCCGTCACCGTCTCCACATCGTCGGCGAGGTTCAGATCCCGGTCCACCACTGCCTCCTCGCTCTCCCCGGAGTCCGTACAGATTGCATCACTCGCGTGATTTCTCATCCCCAGGCGCTGGCTCAGGCGGAGGGATCGCTCAACAAACTCACTCCCAGAGCCGCGATCGAAGCGTTTCACGACACCGCCGCAGCCGCGGAATACATCGCCGCGAACAACCTCCACGACACGGCGGCTGTAGCCAGCGCAAGAGCAGCCGAGCTCTACGGACTCCAGATTCTCGCCGACGGGATCCAAGACGACGCAGGGAACGTCACGCGATTCCTGATGCTGGCGCGTGATCCGATCATCCCCCGAACGGATCGTCCCTTCAAAACCAGCATCGTCTTCGCAGCTCAGGAACACAAAGGAACCAGCGTCCTCTTCAAAGTGCTGTCGGCGTTTGCGTTTCGAAACATAAGCCTGACGAAAATCGAATCGCGGCCGAACCAAAACTGCCCGGTCAGAGTCGTTGGAGACGGAAGCGTCGGAACGTCGAAGCACTTCGAGTACACTTTCTACGTTGATTTCGAAGCCTCGATGGCGGAGGCTCGTGCCCAAAACGCGCTTGCGGAGGTTCAGGAGTACACGTCATTCCTCAGGGTCCTGGGAAGTTACCCAATGGATATGACGCCATGGTCCACGTTACCTAGCGAAGACGTATGACCCGACCCGTATTATTATTTATCTTAAGGATTATATAATACGTAAATAACATATGATAAAACTATCATATTTGTTAAATTACACAGATGATGGAAACCAACGTATAAATGTAGAGCTCGTTTTGCATGTGAATGTAGGAGAATAATATTCTTTTATTTCTCCTACGACGTATCACCAAATGTTTTGTGTATCTACTTCTTTTGGAACTAGATCGGTTTGTAGTTTGGCTCTGGTTATAAGAAAATGAAGAAATTCCTTACAATACCTATTTTCTTGTCAACTAATTACCATACTTTGAGGTTCAGTGTTAACGTTAAAGATAGTTCTCGTAATTCATCATCATCACATGAACTCTATATTTTTATATTTCACAAAGACACTACGATACTACATTTTGTTTCAATAACATATAATATGTTTTCCGAATATTAACAAAATTGACTATATTAGTACGAACCAATACGGTTCTTAAGATATATTTTTTTATGTGTAATTTATAAGCAAAGACATCTAGTGTAACATGAAAATGTTTTTTGCTTTTGAAAATAAATTTTATATATATATATTAATTTGTAAAATTTACCCCAAAAAATAGTACTACATTCATATATAGAAAATTAGTCCACAAATCACTATTACATTCTTTGCCGTTTCCTCTCATCGTAAGAATATAGCAGTATCAATCTATCATTGTTGTCTTTGAACCTATCATCTAATACTCCAACGCTAGTTAACCAACAAAACAAGAAAGACTTTCCGATTCTAAACCTTAAGTTATTAAATTACAAGTCGATAAAAACATGTTGTTAAAGTACAAATGTCAAACTTAACGTGTGGTGTGAACATAAGTTCAGTTTGATGTTTCTTCCTTTGAAACAAAAGTATATAACCATCCATCTGGTCGTGTACTATGCCAACTTCCAAGAATTTTCATTGCTTATTTAAAAATCTTCTCAACTATCATAAGGAAATTGACTTTGAGTCTCCAATTAAAGAACCAGGCATATAATTTCCACGAAACTTAAGTGTTAATATTTAGTTTGAATTACCTAACACGACTTCATTATTTATACTATTTGACGTTTACCGTGTTTATATAAGAAACAATATTGGCTCTATTGGTGACCTAAAGAATAGCAGTGTATTACAAAAAAAAATAGTGGTCCAAAATATAGCAGTACAAAAAACAGTGGTACAAAAAATAGCAGTACAAATAGAGATGGTACAAAATGACAATATAAAATTAAATGTTTTGTTTTTAAAACACTATCATCATATTTACTTGATAAAATAAAAAATACACATCATTTACAAAAAAAATAAAGTTAAACAATACTTTTCTATATGTAACTCATATTTTTATACATGATGACATTAAAGTGTAAACTACTTATGTTATATTCATAAAAAATTTACCAAAAATAAGTAAGTGACATGTTTTATATGATACAAATATAACTATCACTCAATAGTTTATAACAGAAAACTATGCAAACTAAATTACTATCTTAAAATCTAACTAAATTACTATCACTCAATAGTTTATAACAGAAAATTATACAAACTAAATTACTATCTTAGTTTTATGAAACAAAATTACTATCTTAAAATCTAACACATCATATTTTATTTTCAAACATAAATTACCAACATATTTAAAAAATAAAATATCAAATAAAATATTATTTTAGAATTAAGAGTGTGTAAGAAATTTTCAATTTTTTTATTAATAATTGTCTGTTTTGTTATGATACTTCCTTATACCACAAATTAAAAAGGTATGCCATGACAACATGAAAATTATCCAATTAGTTTTTTTTTCTTCTTATAGTTTTTTTATTTATACATAAATAGAAATACTTGTTGTTACATCTAATATGAGTTTTTTTTTCTTAAATATCTGATTATATATAAAATTTGATTAACCAAGTAGATTTTAAAGGAATTTTAATTTAAATATACACAACATAATTATTTGCTTAGACAATATATTTTATTTTTCATTTGAAAATGTACTATAAAATAAAATGAGAAATAATAATAATAGGCAAAATAAACTTTTTTCTATTCTTAAAAAACTTTTAAAGATTATCAATCACCTCCTTCTCACATTATTAGTTATAAAAACTCAAAGTTATTGAGCAACAAAATTTTACCCCAAACAAAAAAACATAACACTTAACTTTAGTCAATACTCAAGACATAAATAAAAAAACTTTGTACTATCATTTTATTTTTGTAATACTCTACCAAAGTAGCATTACAGTTATACCAATCATTACAACATTTGTATTATCATTTTTTCTTGTAATGCTGCATTTTTTTGTAATATCACTTTTGTAATATTATATTTTTGATTGGTAGCACTATATATGTGCATTACAATTTGTAATACTTGATCTTATGGGTACCAATCAAAGCCATTGACAACTAAAGGTAAACCAATAAAGAAAAATTTAAAAGGAGAGTCTTGGTCATAAGCATAAAAATCACGACCACGAACTGATTTGAGCATTTAGTGGGTCCATGATGGTTATAGAGATGATGTTGTGAATCATGTCATGGCGGTCTATTATACTCATAAGCACTCATGTTATATTTATAGTATTATACTAATTTAACTTTTATGTGAGACAAATATGATGACGGTACGAGATAATCATGTCAATTCACCCCGTTAAGGGTTTGGTGAGAGAGCGAAATTTAACAAATCAATCGATTTTTTTTTTTTCTCTTGAAAAAGCTAGGCCTTCGAAATTTTATTTACATCGTCATGTTTTAATTTATGTGATAGTTCAGAAAGTTGTTTTGCTTACCTTTTTTGTTTTTAGTATTTTATGTTTGGAATTAGTTTTTGATAGCATATATGTAAGCTTGAAGTATTATTTCTCAATCATATTTTGAAGTATTTTAGCAAATGAAAAAAAAATAATCAAATTTTCAAACCAACTTGATCATGTATGTATATATCCTTCGTCATGACAGACAAATATGATTAAAACACTTCAATTATCTTATTAGTTAGTAATTTTATAGAATGGTTAATTAAGACAAATAGCGAAATCAAGAGTGGAGTGGGGTGGTAGGTAGGAGAAAAAGAGATAGCACACTGTGGTAGTTGGTGGTGAGTGTGGAGGAGCCATGAACTTTAGGATCTGCCGACTTGCCTAGATATCGGTTAAGCATTTAGTTTTGGTCTCGGTTATGACTTTGATTCCGGTTTAAGCTACAGATTAGTGATTAGACAAAACTCTATGGAATAGTCTATTTGTGGTCCAAGAAATGGCATAAGGTTAAACGAAATTATAATGTGTTTGCAACTGGAGGTTTTTTTGCTGTTTCTTTTTCTTAATTTATAAGCACAATATTTCCAAGTTACATGAAGACATGGAAGCCTACGGCTACATCGATCAAATTTGTAGTTTATTAATATTTCTCATTGTTTAATTATTATTCTGTTTAACGTACAAATATAAATTATTCTGTTTATTTCTAGTGTTGAGAAGCTAGTAATAACATATATATTTTTATTGTTTGGAATGATTATACATACAGATAACGTCCGCTCCAACGCAAAAAATAATCAATCGGGTGATCGTGTTAGGTATTGTGATGTGGAAATATAAGTTTACAAATATTCATTTGAATGGAAACACATTTTTAAGTTAACTTGTTTTTCCATATATTCCTTAAAAATTCATATATTTTCTCAAATTTAATATATAGAAGATTGAAAATCAAGTGATCCATGAAGAGACATTTGAGTTTAGAGAAAGATGTTTAACCATTCTCAAAACCTTTTTTTATGATAGCCTGATAGGTCTTGCCTGACATATACTAGAGATTAACCATTAAAAAGCTCATCAAGAACACACTAATAGTTTTCTGTCCTCTTATACTGAAGAAAGTGTTAATCCAAAACTGTGTTATAGATCATTGGTCGGTGGCCAAATTGGATTCAATAATAGCTAAAACTTAGTTGGTGGCTTTCAACTTATTGGTGGGAATTGGGATCCAATTCCACATAATAATATGTGTATGTACACAACGGTTCTTGTGTTTTAACTCTAGGCTTTTTGTTAAGATCCATGCAGATCTAATTTAATCGACTTGAAACGGCCCATGTTTTTCCATTTATTTGATGTTCGGCCCATATACATTCACTAAAACAAAATTAGTACACGCATTTATGGCATTATTAAAATTACAGGGCCGAAATGTAAAAAAGCAAATTAAATAGGGGAGAATTATGAATTATCTGCAACTGTTTGTTTCAGTGTTCGTTTACGAAAAAAAAAAAAAAAAAAACAAACTTGTGTTTTGAACATAAAACACCAAAACCTCACCTTCTCACGCTTATCTGCAAACACTCTTCAACATCCACTTCCTCTCTTTCCTTTATCCCTCTCATGGCTAACGACGACGACTCACCCGAGCTCGCCGAGTCACAGCAACAACAGGAGGACCAGACTCTAGACCAACAATCACCCAATGCGGAAGATGAAGAAATTGGCTCCGGCTCTGACTCGGACTCATCTTCCCAATCCTCCGGCGACGATTTCTACATCTCCGAGTCCGAGAACGAAGCAGAAGGCGATACTGACATCCTCAACTACATCCGACCAAGCGACATACCTCCTGACCCCAACGCTAACCCGGAGACCAACATCCGCCGATTCAATCGCGTGCTCAATGGCAAGCGCGTGAAGCGTATGCAAGAGGAAGAAGAAGAGAAGTACACTTTCTATGAGGATCTCTTCGACTTCCCCAGGGACCCGGAGCGGTGGAAGGAAGAGGATCTGAGGGAGATTTGGGCGGATGCTCCATTGGAAATGACTAAACCTGGTTGGGACCCAGTTTGGGCGGACGAAGAGGATTGGGAAATTGTCAACGAAGAGATTCAGGAAGGTCGAGATCCTGGGATTCAACCTTTCTATGTTCCCTACAGGAAACCGTACCCAGCGATTCCTGATAATCACTATGATATTGAGAATGCTAAAGGTGTTGTTGAGGAGCTTGATAGGATTGAGGAGTTTCTTCAATGGGTCAGCTACATTTTCCCGGACGGAAGCTCGTAATTCCCCATTTTCTCTCTTTCTCTTTTCTGCATTTTGGAGCTCGTTTCTTTTGATGTCTGCCGCAGTTGTGATTTTTCTTGGTTTAGGGTTTATGCTTTTATACATTTGACATTTTTCTCCAATTCCATTGAAAGCAATAACTCCGAAGCTAGTGACTTTCTTCGTGTGTTGTTCTATAAGCTGCAGATTGATTTTTGATGAAATTGAGTGTGAGACTTTGTTCCTATGATCCTATCTAACTAGCGTTTGAATTCTGGAGTGTTTTCTTAAATGCAAGGGAATGATAATGCATGTTGAATGATAGGGCATTATAAACTTTTTAGCCACAAATTGTAAAGATCTTATTCATCTTGGGTCTGTGATGGTGTGATGGATACTTTCGTCTTGATTTAGCTTCGTATCTCACTATTTTCTCTCTTTTGTTTTTGACTAAAGGTACGAAGGCACTGTCTGGGATGACTTGGCTCAAGGCAAAGGTGTTTATATTGCTGAAGATGGGCTTGTTAGGTGATATTTCTGTTTCGTAGCCTTACGTGTTTTTTAATGTTTCTCTTCTTAATGACTCAATTTTTTTTTTGGTTTTGGCTCTGTGTTTGAATCTTTAGGTATGAGGGTGAATGGCTTCAGAACGACATGGAAGGTCATGGGGTTGTTGAAGTTGATATTCCTGACATTGAGCCCATACCAGGTTCCAAGTACGATATCGTTCCTATAAATCTTCCCTGAGGATTACATGAAAATAGTTGTTTGAGTAGGATACTGTTCTTTCTTTCTGTGTAGGCTTGAAGCTAAGATGCGTGCGGAGGGACGGATTATCAAGAGAGATTACATGTCTCCAGAGGACAGAAAGTGGTTGGAAATGGATGTCGAGGACAGTCTTGCACTTACTGATGGGAATTACGTAGTTCCTTTTTATGAAAACGAAGAGTGGGTCAAGCAGTTTGGCGAAAAACCGTGAGTTTTAAATGATAAGATCCTTACTAGATGGCTTACATCATCAACAACGATTTGAGTGGTTTGGGATAATATGTTGATTTATTGACCTTATGAGATATACTGCTGGACTAGGATGTGATTACTTGAACTAAAATAAAAAGCAGAAAACATGTGATTTTAGTTTATTTCTTCTCAATTACTTATTCACACATTGTAATATTATATGTTTTTATACCAGGGAGAAAGGTCGGTATCGCTATGCTGGTCAATGGAAGCACGGTAGAATGCATGGTTGTGGTGTCTACGAAGTTAACGAACGCATCACATTTGTGAGTAGTAAGATGAATTGGTCGTTTACATCAAAATTCTATCTAATATGATTGATCCTAAAATAGCTGCTATATTTGGCATGGCTCGTATGAACCCATGGTGGTTAAAGTATAATCTTGTCCTCCATGAAACACTTTCTTTTGTGAATATTCGTGCCCGTGACACTAGTTCACACATCGTCATGGCAATGCAGGGTAGATTCTACTTTGGGGAGCTATTGGAGGAGGAACATGGCTGTACTGTAGATATTTGCGCGGTAGTTACCCATTTTTCTCTCTCTCTCTCTATGATACATATAATTTTCACCAAAATGAATAAGGACGATAAATATACTGATGTGAAAAACGTTTTCCAGCTGCATTCTGGCTTGGCGGAGGTGGCTGCAGCTAAGGCTCGAATGTTTGTGAACAAACCTGACGGAAGTATTGCCCATGTTTTTAACCATTACTTCTGTTATTGTTATCTTATCTTTACAAAGTAAAAACTAAAGGGTTCTTTGATTCTTTTAGATTGCCATAGTAACTGGCATTCTGTTTCAAATATTGTTTCGCCTTTCTTTCAAGCATTTTGTAGCTTATGAAAGAAGAGGAAGGAAACTGGTCATATAACAGTATGGTGTTAAGTTTAGCTGGGAACTCATTTTTCTTCTGTATATGCAGTGGTTAGAGAAGAGAGGGGCCCATATGGTGATCCTCAACATGCTTACTTTTATGAAGAAGATGATGTGTGGATGGCGCCAGGTTTCATTAACCAGTTTTACGATGTGAGTCTTATTCTTATCAAGTTTTTCGAGTTAGTTCTTTGATCACACAAGGGACTTAAGAATCTGTCATTTTGGTAGGTACCTGAGTATTGGGAAACCTATGTAGACGAGGTGGATAAAGAAAGGGAAATGTGGTTGAACTCTTTTTACAAAGCTCCTTTGAGGCTACCGATGCCTGCTGAGCTTGAACATTGGTGGGAAAACGGTAATGACCCTTCACGTTTTGGGTCTTACATGGTTGAATATTTGAGGTTCTATTGAATTATTCTCTGAGTGGGTTATTTATCTTGATCAGTGGAGGTGACACCAGAGTTTGTCTTACTCAACAAAGAACCCGAACCTGATCCAGAAGATCCTTCGAAACTTGTCCAGAAGGAGGACCCTGTTATTTTGCATACACCAACTGGTCGGATAATAAACTACGTCGATGATGAAAAGCACGGCGTTCGACTATTTTGGCAGCCTCCTCTGGAGGAAGGGGAAGATGTGGATCCTGCAAAAGTTGAGTTTTTGCCACTCGGGTTTGATGAGTTCTACGGGGAAGAAGCGCCGGTGGTGAAGGAACACCCGATAAAAAGATTTGTACTTGGAATGGAGAAAGCGGTGAAGCCGATGCTTGAGGGATTAGAGAAATGGACAGAGGAGAAGAAGAAAGCAAACGAGGAAAGAAAGGAGATGATACAGAAGGAGCTTGAGTTGGTAGAGGCTGAGATTTGCTTAGAGGAAGCTATAGAGGATATGGATGAAGAATTGAAGAAGAAAGAACAAGAAGAGGAAAAGAAAACTGAAATGGGTTTGACTGAAGAGGATGAAGATGTGTTAGTTGTCCCGGTTTATAAAGAAGAGAAAGTTGACACTGCCAAAGAGAAGGTACAAGAGCAGAAACAGAAAGAGAAGATACAAGAGAAAAAACAGGAAGAGGAATACAAAGATGATGATGACCAGTCCGATGACGACGATGATGATGATGATGAAGATGATGATCTTGGACCATCGAGTTTTGGGTCTGTGGACAAAAGGAGTAGGAAATCTCCATTTTCATCATCCTCACTGTCTTTTGCTTCGTGTACCCTCTTTCCCGCGGTAATATTCGCTCTCTGCTTCATCATACTTTTGGGTTTGTCTTGGATTAGAAAGTTAATTTTCATACAATGTGAACTTGGCAGGTACAATCAAGACTAGAGAGCTCGTTTCTAGCGTGGAAGCAACACCGCCCAAAGCCATCAAAACTGATCCCAAGAATCATCAAAGGTGCAGATGATAATAATGCATCTGCTTCACTCCATTTCCCTCCATTGTCGAGTAACCAAGCCAGATTGAAGATGGGAAAGGTGTCAAACCCGGGTTGTGTCCAGAGAAGCTATGGAAACTCAAGGTCTCAGTCTCAGCTATTGTCTCTATCGCGTCTTCTATCTAGCAACGCATCATCTTCTTTTCCTGATAGCTCCGGTGAAGACCTCAGATTTTCCGGGAAACAAGATCAACGTTGGCTCTGGGATACACCGGTAGGGGAAATGGGTGCGGTTTTGTCGCTTCAGGTTCAGACGAAGTGTTCTAATGTGTTTGCAGAGACTTCTGTTATGTCTTGAGTCTCTTTCTTCTGTAGCTTTAGCTTTGAGTTTCTTCAGTACCATTCAAGCTTCTTCTACTTCATTTCATTGGATTTTTGTTGTATGGTCTAATAAATATTTATCAGAAAAAAACTATTAAAGAAAACTGAAGATTATCCATTTCTGCTTTTATTCTCTTCTAATGACAAAGATAATCTTGAATATATGGGAATCATCTCTGAAATGTAAAATTTATATCTTTTCGTCAATTCTGCATCTTACCAAAATCATGAAATTAAATTATTCAAAATTTCAAAATGTGAAATCTTCCAAATTGCGAAACTTCTTATTACGCAATGATCCCACCAATTTATTGAAGCGTTACGCGCAAAAATGAAACCGACGTCGTAGAGGGGCGGTTCACGAAAAACCCTAAAGCGGCTCTCCTAAAACCTCTGTCGATTATAAATTGCCCCAAACCTCTCTCTTTATTCTTCCTCGTTCACTGCAATCTTCTCTACCCCGCAGCTCAAAAAAGCCCTAATTTCTTTTCTCTTCCTCGTTCAACAATGGAATTCTGGGGTAAGAGTCTCACCTATATGTCCTTTTACCATTTTAAGCTTCACTTCCTGTGAATTTCGTCGATTAATCATGTAGACTCGTTTTTTCCTATCATCGTTTCACGTATTTAGTGTTCCTCAGCTCTACTTATCGTTGCATATTGATGGCACCTGTTGAGCTTTAGCTCCTGCGTGTTTGTATGTAGTCTCTGAGCTGTGAATACTTCTAATACAATCTGTTTTTGGTATGAACATGCGTGTTTGTTTATATGATTCTGACTCACTATGATCTTTTTTTTTTTTTTTTTTTGAAGGTGATGAAGTTAAGGCAGGGGAGCCACTTACGGTGACGCCTGATGAATACTGTCTTCTTCACATTTCTCAGGTGAATTTCAAATCTCGATTGAGAAATTTCTAAAAGTTTTGAGGAATTTACTTGCAACAGTGTCCGGATTATGTTTTGTTCTTCTGTATGCGTAGGCGGCTCTTGACGGTAAAGGCAAGAAGGGAGAGTCTGTGGTCGTATATGTGACGGTTGATGGGAAGAAATTTGCGATTGGGACACTTTCTCAGGAAAACAATCCTCAGCTTAGCTTTGATCTGGTCTTTGAGAAACAGTTTGTTCTCTCCACCAGCTCTGACAAAGCAAGTGTCCACTTCATTGGCTACAAATCCCCCGACATCGATGATATATATCCTTTTATATGCGTCTTTGTTTTATATATATATATATATCAAGATTTATATGATCTGGAAGATGCACAAGTGCACATGTGTTACCAATTGTATTTTCCTTAACTCTGCTTGTTGCTTGTGTTTCCACGGACGAGGACGACTTTTCTGGTGAGTCACAAGATATATTCCTCTTGTTTTCTCTCTCTCTCTCATCTTTCTTGCATTGGGCTGGTTGCTAATGAGTCTTGATTCATCTTATCTACAGACGCTGAAGAAGAGGAGGAAGAGGAGGTACCTGAAGCTGTCCCTGCCAGTGGTATGTAGTTTGGATGCTGCTTTTTGTCTCTGTTTCTTTTCTTGAAACAAGTCTGTTGTTGTCTCTAATGTTTATTTTCCTTTGCATTTCAGCTACTCCCACTGTTGTCAAGGCCGAGCCTGTGGCAGTGAAGCCTGAATCAGACGAATCTGATGAATCATCAGACGAGGACGACGACTCTTCTTCTGATGACGCCGACCTGAAAGTGAGTTTTTGTACTTTGCCTATGATTTGTTTGTTTCTTTACACACAATCAGGAGATGAGTCATTGAGTAGGGGTGATTTTCTGTTGTAGATGGACATTGACGAAGATGAGTTGGATACTGAGGAGTCTTCAGAGGAGGAAGAAGAGGAGGCCCCTAAGCAGCCGGAGCCAATCAACAAGAAGAGGGCTAACGAATCTGCATCCAAGGCACCCGTCTCAGCAAAGAAATCCAAACCTGCTGCTACTCCTCAGAAGACAGAAGAGAAAAAGAAGGGAGGGCACGCTGCTACACCACACCCAGCTAAAAAGGGTGGAAAGAGTCCTCAGATTGCTAACCAGAGCCCTAAGTCTGGAGGTCAATCATCTTCTGGTGGTTCCAACAACAAGAAGTGAGTTATCATCTGTCTTTGATAAATTGTTAAAAAAAAAAAAACGAGCTTTTGCAATTGAATCGTGTGATTGATGGTTAATGAAATGTGTGCAGGCCATTCAACAACTCAGGCAAGCAGTTTGGATCTAACAACAAGGGCAAGGGCAAGGGCAAGGGCAAGGGCAGAGCCTAAGCAAGTCAAGGCAATGAGGTTTTGGGGGTTTTTGAGTAGATGAAGACGAAAGAGACCGTTTTTATTTTATTTTATTTTTATGTGTTTTATCTCTTCTTTGGAAGAACTATTTTGAGTAATCGCTATTTTAACTATCCTATGTAATTCAGTATGGAAATTGCTGAAATGAGAATTGAAACTTGAATTGCAATCTTAATGTTATGTCATTAAGCCATTAATCTTCACACCGCAGCACTAACTTTCATCTTCAAGTCTCACAACATTGACTTCGCAACTACTATTACATTTCCTGAATCTCATGACTTCCGTAACGATGATAGGTTCTTGTTCCTTTATAGAACAATGAAAACGCAGAGTAAACTTGTTCAGAACTAGAGAGTTCTCAAGGAAGTATTTTACTAATTTCATCTCTAGGCCACTTGCACAGTTGGGTCTGGTCATCTCAACATACTCTAGGCTTGATTGAAAACATTTTGGCATCGATGAGAAGCTAGTTTCATCCTTACATGTTACACCTTTTAGCTTCTGCAAATGTTTATCCCCAAGAGATCAAAATAAGATATTGGAGATTGAAAATTTGAAAGTGAAAACATATGGGTCTTAAGCAGCAAAAAGAATAAAAACATACCAAGACAAGTGATTGGAGATTTGGACAGCTCTCAAGAAACTCTGGCAACAATTTCAAATCAGTCATATAGAATTTTGTTTCCAACCGAGTCATGTTGTGAAAATGAGGAACCCGTTCTAAACTCATATACTGGCAAATGATCTGCACAAAACAAAAAACAAATGATCTGCAAATGATCTCATATACCAACAGAGCTGTTTCTCTCCGCTGACTCATCTAAATCCCAAATATCATTCACATTGAAACTCACAGCAATCTCTACCTTTGCAGTTGATCCCAAACTGCTGATCATCTTCAAGACTCAGATACGTGAGCCGAGGAGCATCAATCAAAACCTCCCAATCGTCACTATCATCAATATACCAAGACTTGGAACTATCAAGAACGAGTTTGAGACTGTTTAGTGTCTGAGACCGCACCCGTAAAACCTTGACAGTTTCATCTACATTTCTGACAATTGTCAAATCTTCAACAACGGGGCAAGATGAGATAAGCTTCTCTAGAAACCTGGAGACGAAGCTCGCAAAACTAGTGTAATCAGGGAAATCATCAATGTTTAAATCCAAGAGAGGAATCGATAGCCAAATATATCTCCATCTAGTTGACAAAATGCTGGTTTTCACAGCATTCTTTGTCGGAAGATCAGAGAGTATCTGACATAGCAAAGGATCCGGTAAGAAACTTATCCAATCTTGTCCAGATCTATGACTACTTGCTCCTCTCTTGCTCATTTGATTTATCTTTATCTATCTGAATTAACAAACCAAAGATAAATGCTTCTTTTAATTTACAATGGAGATCCAAATCCAAATCCAAATTGCAGACAAGAGTTGACTTGACGATTACAAACAAGTTAAAAGACTTAAAAATAAAATAACTGATTCTGCTAAGTGTATAAAAACATCAAACCCCAAAATACTAACTTTCTTTAAAAGGAAACTACAAAAAGGTTTGTATCATAGTTGGATAAGCCCCTTCAAGTTCAACAACAACTTGACAAGAAGCAGAGCATCTCCTTAATCTCAAGAGTTCTATAAAGGTGACAGACTCTTCGTACATACTCCTACAATCCAAAAGCAGATTAATCTTGTTGAGCTTTGCCGAGTTCTCGAGCAAGTACTTGACTAGTTTCATTTCCGCATCAGCTCCTCTTATCGGTGTTTTAATCTCAACATACTCCAGAGACGATCTCAAACATTCTGGAACCGATGATAATGGGAGAACAAGTAGTTCCTTCTTCTTGAATTCTCCAAGCTCCTATATGTAAATTAAAAACCATTCAACAAGTAGATGTATATATATGTATTAATAAACATCAATAATCTTTTATCATGAAGCCATAAAGTAAAAAAGCTTTAAAGCCAAAATTGATCACCAAGACAAGGGATTTGAGATTTGGAGAGCTCTCAAGAAAGTTTTGCAACTTTTCCAAATCATAGTTATAGAAGACCGCATGGAATCGGATCATGTTAGGAAACTGAAGCAGCGGTTCATGTTTCAAGTAGGAACAAATTCTCTGCAAAACACAAAGAAATTAACATTAAAAACTTTTTCCATTCAAATGCTTAATTACTCCAGTTCCATTGACACACCTCCGAAGTTGCTCTACTTAAAGTCATGTCCCTTACGTTGGAGAGCCCTGTGAGGAATTTGCTCACTACATATGAATTTGAAGAAACAATACCACGGACATCAATATCCACCTTGACAAAGGAACTTAAATTGCTTATTAATAAACTTCCCGACTGTTCATCTTTGAGACGCAAATAGTCGAGTCTAGGAGCATCAATCACAACCTTCCAGTCCTCCTCGCTCCAGGGATCGTGACCATTGAGAACAAGTACGAGACTCTTTAATGACTGAGAACGCACTCGTAAAACCCTAACGGTGAAGGACCCTTCCTCCACATATCTAGCAACTTTTAAGTCTTCAAGAACTGGACAAGACGAGATAAGCCTCTCGAAAAGAGCATCATTAGAGTATCTATTGTATTTTAAATGCATGATCTTGAGACGAGGTAGAGAAACATACTCGAAACCTGGCAATGATACAATAGTGAGTTTCAAGCACACTAGAGTCTCACAGGTGTAAAGGCTTAGGGGAATCAATAGGTCCGCAACAAAATGACTACGACGATGGCGATTGATATCCAAATGTTGAACTTTATGCAAAACTGCATAGTCGATCCAAGAAGTCATGTAAGACTGATCAACCTCATTGTCTGTGTCGAAAGCAAGTTTGAGCTTGAGTAACCATGACGACTCCTTAGAGACATGATCTAGAAACCCATCGACAAAACTCACGATGTTCTTTTCATGATGAAGAGAAAACTCAGAAATGTCTAAATCTAAGAGAGGAACCGAAAGCCAGAGACTTTGCCATCTCTTGGACAAAACGCTTGTCTCAACAGCTTTCTTTGTAGGGAGATGAGAGAGTATCTGACAAAGCAGATGATCTGGTAATGAGCTTATCCTATCTTCTCCAGGTTTGTAGGACAAAACGCTACTACTCCTCTCTTGTTCATCGTTTGCTTCACTTTCAGACACAAGATCTGCATCACAATACGAAATATTTGAAAGCTTTAACTTGTATATTTTCCGTTCGTTATGTGAACACGTAGATACAAATGCATATGCGACGACGTACCAGTGTAAATCATACATGAAGACATTAGAGATGGGACCAGAGAAGAAAGTAAGCCGGAGAAAGAACGTTATGGCTTCGTGAATTAGCGGTTTTTGATGGAGCCGAACTAGTTCACCCGGAAACTAGGTTTGTGAATACTCTTCACAGTGCAAAGCAGTCTAAATAATACAACAATATAATGAAAACTCGAAAAACCTAAAATATTCTAGAAAGCTATTAAATAAATAAACATTAAAATATAAATATAAATACAGCAATAATCTAAATTATAATCCCTAATATTTGAGAAATATCACGCTTCATCAGTTTCGTGGTTTTCTGAATTTATTTAGAGGAAGATTGTTACACAAGAAAGATCGAAGAAATTAGCACCGGAGCTCTCGTTGCCTCTCAGATTCACTTGTGGCTTCGGCAGAGTGTTCTTATAGGGTTCGGATATTGGAAAACCAGTTGGTTATATTTGTTTCGCGCGAGATTTTCGTTAGAGATAAACATCTAAAGGAAATACATTTCTTCAATTCAATACTAAAATATTTTAAAATAATCTTAAGAAAAAAAGGTAAAAATACCAAATCACAATCACTTTTAAACTTAAAAAAGAGTTTAGAATCCTCAAACATCATCTGACAAAAGCTCACAAAAGACATGATAACAGAAATCAACAAAATCAAAATCCCAAGTCCAACCTAAAGTCTGATCGAGATCCTAGATTAACGTTGAGTAACATATACGATTTGAAACGAACTAGATCGCCTTGGTAAGGCAAGGAGGTCTTCTTTAAGAATGGAAAATCTCGAACGCAGAACAAGTTTCTTGAGCATTACACCGTTCTTTGCAAAGTATCTTACTATTTTTATCTCAATAAGTTTTCCACAATATATGCTGCAATTTATCTCTACAAATTCGAGCGATGATAGCAAACACTGAGGCACGAACGAGAGTCTTATTTGTTCCGTGACACTGGAATGAAGCACATTCTGTAAAATACACAACATACAAAACACATGATGAATTTGGGATACCACTACTTGACACAGTGTATGAGTCAAACTCTAGGGTTTGTGCAAGTCAATACCAAGACAAGGGATCTTAGATTCGGACAGCTTGCAAGAAACTTTGGTAGACTTCCAAGGGACCATACTTGAAGCTCTGCTTCCAAACAAGACAGGTTGCAAAATTGGGGTAATGGGCCTAATGCCATGCGATCCTCAATGAAGTAGTCACAAAAATATATCTATCTCACAGTGCAAAAATATATTTTCTGTAAAATAAACAACATGAAAAAGAAACACAAGATGACTGAATTTTAGATACCACTTTAACATATTGCTGAAGTATATGAGTTAAAATCTAGGGCTTGTGTTATTGCCAAAGATGAGTTTATTGTTGGTCTTGGAGTCTAAGGAAGTGAAGATGGTTGGGATCTGGGGACCTTGGGGAATTGGCAAGACTACCATTGCATGCAAGAGCTCTGTTTAATCGAGTCTCTCGTCACTCCCAAGGTAAGGTTTTCGTAGACAGAGCTTTCTTACATATCTTGATGTTTTATTTTTTTATCTAAAATCTCAGACAGAAAAATGAAACTTGGCGGTGTAATTGTCCGTAATTTAGGTGTGGTGAGAGAGAGGCTAAAGAACATGGAAGTTGTCATCTTTATAGATGATTTGGATGATCAAGCAATAGGCATAGACAAACCTAAAACTACAGAGTTGCCATGCCTGGGAAGAACAGAGGATGTCACTTTGAATATTTTTGATTGTAAATCTTCCAAATAATCATATAAATGGCTTTGTCCTTTGTTGTAAAATTTCTGTTTTTCAAGTCTGATACGATAATGTTGGGAGCTACTAGAGCTGGACTTAAAAAGAGTTTTGGAAACCTCAAACATCATGATACAAGAGTTGTGTGGCCAAAGCCTAGAAAAGAATTCGGCAATATAAAAAAAATCCCAGCCCCCAACTTAATGTATGTCTGATCATCATAGACAAACCTTAAAAGCCATTTTAACGGTCAACAAACTATGATTTGACACGTGCTAGATCGCCTCGGCAATGCAAGGAGATCCCTTAAGACGACGGATTTTTCTTCTAGCATAGACAAATGCAAAACAAGTTTCTTGAGCATTACAGCGTTCTTTGCAAAGTAGCTTGCTACTTCCATTTTCGTAGGCGTTCCACAGCATGAGGTTTTCAACTCTACAAACCCGAGCGATGACAGCAAACACTGAGGCACGAACGACAGTCTTATCTCTTCCCTCAAAGTTAAAGTGCAATCACATAGATCCTGTAAATTACCACAACATATATACAAATCACACCATGACTACTACTTTTAGATACCAACTTGACACATTTCTTTAAGAGGGTTTTTGCAAGTCAATACCAAGATTAGGGATTTTAGATTAGGAAAGCTTTCAAGAAACGTTGGCAGACTTCCCAGGGAATCGGGTAAAACCGCTGCTTCCAGACAGGATAGGTTGCAAAACTGAGGTAGTGGCATGATAGTCTTAATGATCTACTCACAAAAACAAAAAAAAGATGAGGATATTGGTTAGCATAAAATGTCATGAAAGAGCAGCACTATATATATACAATATATTTCACAACATATACCTCAAAGGTATCATAAGAGATGTTCATATCCTTAACACCCGAGATACTGGTGAAAAATTTACGCTTTACTAAGTCATCCCACAGACATAAACAGCCAAGAAGATTGACCTTGGTTAAGGAACCTGAATTGCTTATGACTTTGCTAGGCGATAGTTCATAATCGAAAGTCAGATACTTGAGTCTAGGGGCATCAATCAAAACCGCAAAGTCTTCAAAATCAAAATCTTCAATATAAACCTCATCATCATCATGCCCACCACCAACTCGCATACTGAGGCTGGTCAATGCCTGAGAGTGCACTCGTAAAACCTTTACATTATCATCTGGCCTTCTAACAATGTTCAAATCTTCAAGAACTGGGCAAGACGAGATAAGCAACTGCAGAGACGCCTCATTCGCATATATGTTTGATTCTAAACGCATAGTCTTGAGACGAGGTAATGAAACAGACTTAAACCAACCCAAGGAAACCCAATTGAGTGTTAAGTGAAGGAGTGTCTCACATACATAGAGGCTTAACGGCATCACTTCCATACACTCACGACTCACAAGACCAAAATCAACATGGAGATGCTCAAGTTTAGGCGTAGCCACAAAGTCTATCCAACGCGTGACACAGGACTGATCATTCTCACACTTGTGAATAACTAGCTTGAGCTTGTGCAAGCATGACTTGTCTTCCCTACCGAAACCTAGGAAGCTGTCGATAAAACTCACAAAGGCATTGTAGTCTGGGAGCTCAGATGAGGCCAAATCCAACACGGGAATCAAACGCCAAACACTTTTCCACCTATTGGACAAAACACTAGTCCTAACAGATTCCTTTGTCGAAAGACACAAGAGGATCTGAGATATCAAAGAGTCTGGTAACTTGCTTATCATATCCTCTCCAGCACTTGAGAAACCTGCTTTTCCTTTCTCTTTCGAAAAGCTTTCCTCCATCGCGAAATTGAGCTCAAGATTTCACAAGACAACCTCGAATTGCTAAGTAGAAGGACACATGTAGCACGGAATTCAGAAACCGGTTGTCAAAATCAACGCTAAAGAAGCAGAAAAAAAGAGTTGAAACTCACCTGAAGGGTTTAGGGTTTTGGAAGACTTCCTTTCTCTTTCGAAAATGTTTCCTCCATAAGATCCGGTTGCAAAATTGAGCTGAAGGACACATCTCGCACGGATATCAAGAACAGATCATCAAAATCAACACTAGATAACCAGAAAGAGCGTGAATGTTTCTAAAACCAAAAGGAGGGAAGAAGTTGAAATCACCTGAAGATCCGATGGCTAGAGATGGAGATTGAGATGAAGAAGTCGAAGTTGTCATAAGCAATGAGAGTCTTTCAGAACACGGCTCTTCAGTCTTCACACGCGTTTGAGAAAGCGACAGAAAGCTTTACTTTTCTGTGGTCTTGGTCAACAAATGTTTTGAATATTGTAGACTGAGACAAGTGATGACGACGAAACCTTCTTCATCAACTGGAGGCTTTAGAACGCATGCTCTTAGCCACGTGCTTTTTAAATGTTCAAAAACGACAACTCAATTCTGTGTTTTGGTTCAAGAGTCAGAACCGACGGTTTTACACCTGGTTCGAAATTTTGTTTCCCTGCTATTTCTTAACTAAAAAATGGATTTTTAACATTTTAAGTTGCCGAGAAAGCTTTATCATCGGATCTTAAGCACTGAAACTTGCTGATTGTGCAGTGACGGGTTAAGAGAAGCTGAGAAAAAAGCCTTATATATAGTTATACAATTCTCAAACATCATCCACAAGTAGTTGGCCCAAAAAGCTCACAAAGACATCATAACAGAATTCAACAAATTCAAGAATCCAAATCCCAATCCCAACAAACTAAAAACTACAGAGTTGCCATGCCTCTTAACCCGGCAAGAACAGAGGATGCCACTTTGAATCTTCCAAATAATCATGAAGTTGGCTCTTTTTTTTTTTTTTTCTGTTGTAAAATTTAGGCCTTTTCTCTGTCTGGTTTCAGTCTGATACAAAAATGTAGGGAGTTGAACTTAAAAAGAGTTTTGGAATCCTCAAACAGCATACAAGAGTTGTGTGGCCAAAGCCTACAAAAGACATGATAATAGAATTCAGACAAAT